>CM051237.1:328031616-329384116 GCA_027917425.1 Gastrophryne carolinensis
GCGCAATTTTCTGGAAGTAATCCCTCAATCAATTATTTGGTTGCACAGAGTTTCCCTAAAAAAGAGTAAAAAAGAAGAATCAAAGCCACATTTTCCTAAAAAAAAAACTATATGCAAACAGAAAAAAACAAGTAAAATCTGAAAAAGCAACATCCCCCGAACAGAACAATACCCAACATGCATAGGTACTGTCAAGGGAAGAGTTGCCAAACACCCCAAAGTAAAGCATGCGCATAACGGTAATTTTACTTAAAAATTTCAGCTCTGCAGACAAAGTGTGCACCTTGCGATTTTTCAACCAAAACAACCCTTTAAATTTAGAATATCCCCACAAACCATATATTCCCTGACATGTTAAGCTTGTGTACTGAGCTTGTTGTAGTGGGCTCATCTTTCTGGAAGTAATCCATTGAAGAATTCTTAGGTTGCACAGGGTTTCCCTAAAAACAATTATAAAAAAAGCAGAATAAAGACCATGATTTCCTAAAATATCAATATGCAAACAAGAAAAAACAAGCTAAATCTGAAAGCGCAAGGTCCCCCGAGCAGAACAATACCCAACATACATAGTTACTATTAACCCTTTTAATTGTCAGCCTACTTGAAGTTTTGTCACCCTCTTTTGACAGGTCATTTTTCCCCATTTTGCGGCATGATTAACCGTGATTATTGCTGGAATTTCCAGAAAAATTATATACATTACATAGGCTTTAACATGAAATGTCTTGTTTTGTAATTTTTCTACTGTTTTTTGAATATTTCTGCTTAAAGAAACAAAAAAAAAAAAATAATATATATATATATTTTTTTTAGACAATTGTCTCCTTTATTTTAAATAAAACCTTTTTTTTTTTTTTTTATGAAAACCATATTGCATGTGATAGCCCCATTTCTCTCGATTACAACGGTACCACATATGTATCGGTAGCCCTCCCCCATTCTTGCCCTGGAGATCCCCCAAACTGAAAATAGCAATTTATTACATTTACAAATAAAATACTATCCACACTATAAACATAAGGGGTTAATGAAAAAAAAATGACATAGGGTCCCCGCTTCCGAGGGGGGGGGGGGGTTTTGGGGGAATTTTAAGGGTTAGGGTTAGGCTAACCCTAACCCTTAAAAATAAAAAAATATAAAAAAATAAAATTCCCCCCAAAAATTGGGGAGCCCCCCCGGGAGGGGGACCCTATGTAATTTTTTTGGAATTTTAAGGGTTAGGGTTAGGCTGACCCTACCCCTTAAAAAAAAAAAAAAAAAAATGACGTAGGGTCCCGGGGGGGGGGGGGGGGGGGGGGGGGTTGGGAGACCCTTTTTTTTTTGGGGGGGGGGGTTACGGTTATTCCCAAAAAAATGGGAGTGGGACCCTACATCATTTTTATTTTTAAGGGTTAGGGTTAGCCTAACCCTAACCCTTAAAAATTTTTTTTTACATTTTAAGGGTTAGGGTTAAGCTAACCCTAACCCTTAGAAATAAAATAAAAATGACGTAAGGTCCCCCTTACCCGTCATAACCAGCCCGGGACCAGCTATGGGGGCTTGTAGGAACAGAGTGGAGGGGCCAGCTTTTGTGGCCCCCCACCCTGCAGCCTACGAGCCCACATACGCTGTGTGGGCCCGGGCTCTTCTGCCCCCCCCCGGGCTTTGGGGAGGCAAAGGGGCGGGGCTTAGCAGCAAGATGGCGGCGCCACATGAAGCTGAAGAAGCTGGGGGGGGGGGGGGGGCGATCGGAGGCCCCCGCAGTGAAGAGGAGACCCAGAGGGAGGCAGCGCGACTGCAGGTAAGTAAATGTCATTTTTATTTTTTTTTACAGTTAGCTGCTGCCAAACGGGGGGGGGGGGGACTATTCCGGGGGCCCTCCTGGAGCCATCCGACCCCCCACAGGGGATCGGATGGCACCAAATTAAAGAGGAGACCCAGCTGGATCCAACGAGGTGAGTATTTTTGATTTTTATTTTTTTTGCTAGCAGGGGGGAAAGTCAAGCACGTAGATTCTACGTGCTTGGCACTTAAGTGGAGTGGAAGCGAGCACGTAGAAACTACGTGCTTGGCACTGAAAGGGTTAAAACGTGGAAGACTCCGAACAAAAGGCCTGCCTCCAGCCTTCCAGTAATACTTGATTTCCTCCAGGAGGGAGTTTATTTGGGTGTCAGTACTCTTAAAGTCCAACTAGCGTCTCTCTCAGTATCAGCGTTACATAGTTATATAGTTAATACGGTGGAAAAAGACATATGTCCATCAAGTTCAACCAAGGGTGTTGGGGTAGGGGAAGTTATTTTTTATTTTATAGGGAAGCTAACCGCTAATAGTAACTGTTACTGTTATTTTCTTCTAAATAAGCATCTAATCCTTTTTTGAAGCTGTCAGCGGTTGATACTGTGACAAGCTTCTGTGGGAAGCTATTCCATAGATTTATAGTTCTTATGGTAAAAAAACGATTGTCGCCTCCGGAGACTAAATGTCTTTTTTTTTTTTTTTCCAATCAAAGGCAGTGCCCTCTTGTCCTTAGAGAGGATTTTACATGAAATATTGTTCGCCCATATTTTTTGTATGGGCCATTTATATATTTATATAAGTTAATCATGTCCCCCCTCAATCGCCTCCTCTCAAGACCTTTGTGTGAATGGGTGCCCAGAACTGGATGGCATATTCCAGGTGAGGGCACACCAGCCTTGTAAAGAGGCAAAATTACATCCCTATCCGTGATTCCATGCCTCTTTTAATGCATGATAGTATCTTGGTGGCCTTGGAAGCAGCTGCTTGGCATTGCATGCTGTTATTTAGTCTGTGATCTACCAGTACCCCCAGATCCTTCTCATCAAGTGACTCTCCCAGTTTTACTCCAAGGACATATGTGGTCTTGAGGTTGTTAGACCCCAAGTGGATGCCCAGACACTCAAGTCAGCCTGTAGCTTGTGAACATCTTCCATAGACTGCACTGTGCTACATATCTTTGTGTCCTCTGCAAAAATAGGGACAGTGCTTTTAATTCCATCTTCTATGTCGTGGATAATAAAGATTCTTCTGTGGATAAATCTTTGGATGTCAGAGCAGGTCTTCTGGAATACCTTCATCAAAGAAAGGACTGGAGGAGGCGAATAGCTTATTAATTTCATTTTCAGGTCCTAGGAAGGGCCATCGCGTGTCCAAGACAACATTGGCCCATTGGAGGAAAAGCACAATCCGTTTTGCCTTACTAACTTTAGAGGATCAGTCCTTTGGCAGGAGTGTGCTTCTAGCAGCCTTTCCCACCCTGTAGAGGTAGATATTCTCAAGAGTATGCTGCCCAGAGGATGTTTTGAAATAACTTAAGTTAGTTACCTGGTAACTCCTTTTCTAAACATCCAAATGGGCAGCATATAGGTTTCCCTCCCTCAGGCTATCATTGGATACCTTTTTTTGTTTCATACTTAATTGCCACAAGTGTTCTGGTCTGTCTTTGTATCTTGCAAATCTCTAAAACAGGAGGCCGGGAGGAGAAGCCAAAGGTTTATTCATCTCTGGTGGTCATGTGTTTCTACCTAGGGGCAGAGCCAAAAGGTCTCAAGAGTATGCTGCCCATTCTCCTATTTGGAATAGAGGTTACCAGGTAACTAACTTAAGTTTTTTTTTTCATGTATAGGTCAGTTCCCTGGGGAAAGCCTATTGTCTTTGCTTACCACTGCTTCTTATTTTAACATGGACATTGTGGTCCTTTCCTTCTCTTCAGTTCCTCTGGAGTCTAGAGAAAGGTTTTTAGATGTGGTTAGTGCTACCAAGTACTTTTTCCCCAAGACAAATAACGTCACAAAGTTCTGTGCTCTGTTTGTTCTCACCAGTGGTTTCCATGATGGGGGCACAGTGGTCTGTTCTGTCATTAGCAGGTGGATCAGCAGGTGAAGCAGGTATAAAATCCTGCAAGTCAAAGTGTAGGTTGGGTCCTTCTGAGCCTTAAGATCAGTTTAGCCCTCAGGCCAGGTCAAGGCAGAAGAGGTCCTTGCAAGCTATTCTTAGTATACAGTGTGTCCTGCTCCAGATAAGTTTCTTTACTCTTGGGTATTACTCCGCCAGATGGCGCTGGACTGCAGAGACCGCGAAATTGGCTTCTCCCGGCCCCTCAAATACCCGGGACCTCCCACAAATCCCCAGATGTTCTCTGCAGTCTGGACTGGAAAGGACAAGAAGATGGCTCTCTCTTCTCGCAGGTGAGCAGGGCTATTAGCCTGCGGCCCTGTAGGACTATTCCCACCTGTTCCATTGTTTATGTGCCTCCCCAGCTTTGGCTGCGGTGGTGCGGGTGACGGTAGGCAGCACCGCTGTCAGGTGCTTAGGAGCGCTGCTCCACCGCAATCCCCCACCAAAGGGTCGGCGGTATAGGCATATGGTGAGCCTTATGGGATGCCTCTCCCGTGCTATTGCCCCTTGCCCCTGTCTATCGGTGGGTCCTACATTAGGTGGCCGCTGCCCTCCCTCGCTCTCCCTTGTAGTTTTCGGGGGGGGGGTGGTAAGTGTGTGTGTGTGTGCGTCTGTGCATTCACTTGTATGTGTGCTTGATTTGCCTTTTAGTTCTGTCACCGCACAGACTTTGGTTGCACTGATAACTTTTTTGAATATGCCGCCGCGCATGCTCCTGCGGCGTTCCACGGTTGGCGGCGACATTACCTCAGGCGCTGCTGCACCATTATTGGTTGCTTGTCACGGATGCGGCCTCGCGCTCTTGGGGGGGAGCGGTGCTGGGGCCTGTGGATGGCGCGTTACGCATCACTGTCTCCGCGGCCCGCCCCTCGAGGTATACTCGGCGCTATTATTCTTGGTGTGCCACACACCCCGCTTCACCTTTAATATTCTTCACGATTGGGTTAACTCACCGCCAGGTGACGCTGTGCAGAGAGGAAGTCTTGTAACGAGCCCCCTTCCGGCCTATATATACCTGGTACCTCCCATTCATCACCAGTGTTTTTCTCTCTGCTTGACGACAAGACAGAAGATTGAAGTCTCCTGCTTACAGGTAGCTGGGGTCTTACCCCGGCACCCCCTTTTGATCTATTTCTGCCCGGTTTTTGATTGTTTGTACCTTTATGGTGGAATGGAAGCCTCCCAGCCTAGGCTGCTCACTGGGCAACTGGTAGACGGCACTATAGGTGCCTAGGAGCTTATCTCCTCCGCTCGACCCCCTCTTTTGGGGGCAATGCGGCTATCCGGCATGGTGATCCGGAAATGGGATGCCCCTGTCCCGAGGGTCCCCTTAGCCCCTGACTCTCCCGTTACGGTCCCTTCTCCCTTCACTATGGGGGGGGGGGGGGTTAGAGGGTTATGTGTGTTTCACTGTATGTTTTTTACTTAAGTACACTGGTCAGACTGCACCGCAAGAGTGCATTGTGGCCTGACTAATCCTCCTCATAGAGTTATCCTCGGGCAGGTCTTTTTAAGCAACTGCTGGCCGGCATGGCCAGAATTTGGGTCAGCTTTAATGGGCGGCCAGGGCGGGCTGTGCTGTGGCAGGCTGGCTTATAGCGGCCTGAGCCTGTGTGGGTCACAGCTCCCCTCCCCCCTGGTCTCCTTTGTTTCGGCCCCGGTTTGGCGGCCTGTGTGTTTAGCCTGGGCTGCGCTGCTAGTTTCCCCCCTCCCCCTTCCTTTACTGTGGTTGCCTGTTGTAGTGGCTCATCTGGAAGTAATCCCGTGATGAATTGGCCGCACTGTTCGGGCTTGAAGGGGGCGGGCCCCGGTGACCTGGGAACGGGGGCGTGGTAGCCGTGGCTGCCGCATATGGGTCTGTTTACTTTTGGCCTCCTATTGCTGCTGCGTTTTTTCGTTTTTCATGCTGATGCTGCTGCTTTTATGATCATTGCTCAGGTAAGCGGCCTCACCTTGTGTATATTATAAGATAAAAGGGGGAAATTACTTAAGAGGATGTTTTTTTATTATATGGATTAAATAAAGGAGGAATTATAGAGGGCAAAGGTTTTCCTTTGCTTATTTAAAAGCACCTTGGTGCTGTACATAAGTATTGTTGCATGTTGCCACATGTTGTCTGGGGGTCTGACTGTTGGTTTTCTTCCCCTACAGATCCTGGGAATCCCTGAATAAAACGGCCTCCCGGTTCTATATTACCTGGCTAGTCCTTCTTTTTTAAAATTGGGATATATATATATATATATATATATATATATATATATATATATATATATATATATATATACCCTGTTTCCCCAAAAATAAGACATCCTCCGAAAATAAGGCCTAGTGCCTGCTTTCGGAGGATATTGTTATATAAGTCATCCCCACTAGGGGGCGTAATGACGGGGCACGTAAGGGGGGAGCTCCAGGGAGGTGGAGGAGACGCACGCTGTGCCACATTTCCGGGGAAAAATTAATATAAGACAGTGTCTTATTTTCGGGGAAACAGGATATATATATATATATTTTATATTATATTATATTATATTATATTATATATTATATATTATATTATATTATATTATATATATATATGATTATTAAGGGGATCTTCATTATAAATTAAATCCTCCCTTCCGGGACATTTACAATAAGGGGGCATCCTGGGTGGCTTATGCCTTAAACCCAAAATTTTGCGAATACCATAAATCACCATATGGAGGCTTCCGATATTACCGGAAATGGTTCTTCTGGGCCATCTAGGGTGTGCGCAGGATGTGGGACTCCGCTCCCAGCTGATGATGTTTTTGTATGCATTCCTTGTGCAAAGCAGAGTATTGCGCGTCAGTCCGTTGCTCCGGCTGCTGACCCGTCGCAACTTCCATCATCTCCTACCTCTCCCTCCCTGTTCCGGACCCCGCGTGACACTGTCAAGAGTGGGGATTCGCAATCCGAGGTGGCAGCACGGTTGGCCAGCCTCGAGAAAATAGTGTCCGTTAAAGCAGGGTCAAAAGCCACTGCGAAACGAAAGCACCTGACTCCGATACCTCCGGCTTCACAGGATGAGGTATGTGAGCCTGTGGAATGGTCCGATTGCTCCCTGGACGAGGAGGGAGAATTCCTACTGGAGTCAGATGAGCCTGCAGATCAGCTTGAGGCTGATGCTATTGGCAATTTGTCTGCGGGGGTTTCCCTTGACACCCCCTCCATTCTGGCTCAGATGTTTGAAATTTTGAATTTAGATCCGCCTGAGGCTGTCACCCTGCAAAAGGGTCAGTTGTTTAAAGAGCCTCAGCCGCGTTGGGTTTTTCCCAGACAACATCACTTTGAGAGGGTGGTGCTTAAGGAATGGGAACATCCCACGTGGTTAACTGGAATCCCTTCCGGTTGGGAAAAGCGTTATCCTTTTCCACCAGAATTGGTGAAGCTTTGGTCCGTCCCTCCTGACGTCGATAGTCCTGTTCTAGGACTCTCCAGCACGGCTATGGTGCAGTCTGCTGAGACCACTGCCCCTAAGGATGGGGAGGATCGTCGGATTGACCAGTACGCTCGCCATGGTTTTATTTATGCTGGGTCAACGATGCGCCCGGTGTGTGCTTCGGCGCTTCTTCTATTGGCGGTTAGATCTGTAATTCAGGAGCTGTGTGTGAATCTCGATCCCACTTGTAAAGAGTTTACTGCTCTTAGGCAGTGTGAGTCTTTTGTTTCCTATGTTCTATCCGCTCAGGACGATGCGCTGGCTATGAGTAGCAAGACAGCGGCAATGCTGGTGGCTATTCGTCGGTCAGTGTGGCTGCGCCAGTGGTCGGCGGACTCAGCTTCTAAAAAGGTGCTCACAGCTCTCCCCTTGGTGGGCTTGCGACTGTTTGGTGAAAAAATTGATTCAGTCGCAAAAGGTGGTAAGATGCCGCAACGCAAGAGGCCTCGTCGTCCCTTTAGGGGGGCAAGTTCTGGTAGGCCTTCATTTCGGGGATTCAGAGCAGGTAGTGGCTTCCTTTCTCGCTACCAGAGGTGCAGGTTGGACTCGGGGGAGGGGCCGTGGCAGTCCCGCTCAGTCCTGGGGCACCAAGCCCAAGCCTGCCGGTAAGCCCGCTCAGCAATGAGGGGCTGCCCTCACCCGTGCGGGTGGGGGGACGATTACGACACTTCTCCCAGGTCTGGGACCAGGAGATTCCGGACAGATGGATCCGGGAGGTAGTGTCGTCCGGTTACAAGCTGGAATTCGACTCTCGCCCTCCTTCACGGTTCTTTCGGTCTCGGGTGCCCATCGATCCTTTGGCCGCACAGGGGCTCCTGCCGTCGGTAAAGAATCTGTTAGAGATGGCGGTCATCCGGCCGGTACCGCGCTTAGAGATGGGCCTAGGTTTTTATTCCAATCTTTTCGCAGTCCCCAAAAAGGACGGGTCGGTTCGTCCCGTCCTGGACCTGAAATTACTCAACAGGTTCATCCGTTTTCGGAAGTTTCGCATGGAAACCTTGCGTACGGCCGTCGGTTCCCTTCGGCAGGGGGACTTCATGACGTCCATAGACATCAAGGATGCTTATCTTCATGTTCCCATCTGCCACGCTCATCAACGTTTTCTTCGATTCGTGATGGAAAATCAGCATTATCAATTCGTGGCACTTCCGTTTGGCCTTACCTCAGCTCCAAGAGTGTTCACCAAGGTGCTGGCAGGGGTCATGGCCATTTTCAGATCTTGGGGCATTCGTGTCGTACCTTATTTGGACGACCTTCTCATCATGGCTCCGTCGCTCAATCAATCGGAGACAGACACCAGGATGGTGGTCTCCACGCTGGAAAGCTTTGGTTGGGTGATCAACTTCCCCAAGTCCTCCCTCGCTCCGGCCCGGGTGGTGTCCTTTCTGGGGATGCAGTTGGACTCTCTTCAACACAGAGTGTTTCTCCCCCAGTCCAAAATTCATCTGATTCAGAAGTTGGCTCGGGTCCTACTTTCCAATCCTCGGCCGTCCATCCGTCTGGGGATGAGGCTGATAGGGTTGATGGTCGCCTCTTTCGAGGCAGTTCCTTTTGCTCAATTTCACACGAGGATGCTTCAGCTTTTATCTGTTGGCGTCCTGGGACCGGCAGCCTCGGTCGCTGGATCAGCCCTTCCAGTTGTCCTCCCGGGTCCGGCAGTCCCTCCAGTGGTGGTTGGTCTCGGCCAATCTCGTGAGGGGCAGGTCCTTCCTGACCCCTCTTTGGGAAATTGTCACCACGGACGCCAGTCTTTCGGGATGGGGTGGATTCTGGAAGGAGCTTCAGTTCCAGGGGCAGTGGGGACCTCAAGAGGCCCACTTACCCATCAATGTGCTGGAACTGAGAGACGTCCGTCGGGTGCTTGCTCTCCTGACTCAACACGTTCTGGGCCTTCCGGTCCAGGTGCGTTCAGACAATCGAACAGCTGTTGCTTACATCAATCAGGGAGGGACTCGCAGTCTGAGTGCTCTCAGAGAGGTGTCCCTGATCCTGACCTGGGCAGAGGCCCATGTTCCTTGTCTCTCGGCGGTACACATTCCAGGAGTGGAGAACCAGGAAGCGGACCGGTTGAGCAGGGGCTCTCCCCGTCTGGGAGAATGGACTCTCCATCCTCAGGTTTTTCGCTCACTGTGTCTCCGATGGGGGACACCGGAGGTGGACCTGTTTGCCTCTCGTCACAATCACAGGCTCCTGAACTTCGTGTCGCTCTCCCGGGATCCTCTGGCTCTGGCAGTGGACGCCATGTCCCTGAGCTGGGGGGATCTGGGATTTCTATACCTGTTTCCTCCGATACCCATGCTGGGCAGGGTGGTTCGGAAGTTGACTCTGGAAAGGGTGTCCGCCATTCTCGTGGCCCCAAGGTGGCCAAGGCGAGTGTGGTTCGCAGACATCGTTCGGCTGGCGGTGGACCAGTTCGTTCTGCCTCTTCGGCCCGATCTGCTCACTCAGGGTCAGTTGTGTTACCCCAATTTACCAGCGCTGGGTTTGACGACCTGGCTGCTGAAACCTCCATCTTGAAGGAGGAGGGTCTCAGTTGTCAAGACTCTGATCAGTGCCCGGAAGAGGTCTTCTTCTATCATCTACTATAGGACTTGGAAAGCCTATATCGCTTGGTGCGAGATTAGATCTTTTCCTTGTAGGGTCTTTTCGGTCTCCAGGATTCTGGAGTTTTTACAATCTGGGCTGGACTCTGGTCTTCAGCTAAGTACTTTGAAAGGGCAAGTTTCTGCCTTATCTATCTTTTTTCAGAAGCGTTTTGCGCTTCATTCTTTAGTTAAAACCTTTTTCCAGGGGGTTACGCATGTGCGGCCTCCCAGGAAACCATTACTCCCTGTTTAGGATTTGAATTTGGTTCTTTTCTGCTCTGCAGGCTCCTCCTTTTGAGCCTCTGCAAGATATTGCTTTGTCTACCCTGACTCAGAAGATTGTCTTCTTGGTAGCTATCACTTCGGTCCGGCGTGTCTCAGAGTTGGCGGCCTTGTCTATCCAGGCGCCCTACTTTGAGAGGAATCAGGATAAAGTGGTCTTTCGGTTCAAGCCAGACTTTCATCCTAAGGTTGTTTCTGCTTTTCATTTGAACCAAGATATTCTTCCCTCCTTGTGTCCTAAGAATGACAAAGAGAGGGTTTTGCATTGTTTGGGTGTAGTACGCTGTGTTAAGTACTACTTGATTATCACGTCTCCTTTTCGTAAGACGGATGCCTTTTTTGTTGTGCCCTGTGGGCCTAAGAAGGGTTTGGCACCAGCCAAATCTGCCATTAGCAAGTGGATACGTCAGGCCGTTACTGCGGCCTATTCTGCTAAGGGGAAAGTTCCCCCTTTTCGTATCACTGCTCATTCTACTCGCGCCGTTGGAGCGTCTTGGGCTTTTCAGCACCAAACTTCTGTTGAACAAGTTTGTAAGGCCGCCACTTGGTCTTCTGTTCATACTTTTTCTAAGTTTTACAAAGTTGATGTGTGAGCCTCAGCGGATGCTGTTTTTGGCCGCAAAGTTCTGCAGACTGCAGTCATTTAAGTTATGCTTCACCTGGCCTTGTGATGCCCATCCCTTGTGGACACTGCTTTTGGATGTCCCAATCGTGAAGAATATTAAAGGTGAAGCGGGGTGTGTGGCACACCAAGAATAATACCATTTTGTGAGTACTCACCTGAAAAATGGATATTGTTGGTGTGCCACACACCCCGCTTCACTCCCACCCTTTTCGATATTCCGAATCCTTTATATGGTGAAGCTTTTATTTATATTGATTTATTTTGAGGTTACCGTTAATTTACTGGTACCTTGTCTTTCTGCTTTTTAATACACTGGTGATGAATGGGAGGTACCAGGTATATATAGGCCGGAAGGGGGCTCGTTACAAGACTTCCTCTCTGCACAGCGTCACCTGGCGGTGTTAACCCAATCGTGAAGAATATTAAAGGTGAAGCGGGGTGTGTGGCACACCAACAATATCCATTTTTCAGGTGAGTACTTACAAAATGGTATTTTTTTCTTGCTCTTCGTGCTGCGTGGCTGGCTGGCTACCTACCTACCGTGGTCCGCGAGTGCCCTCACGGGCTGTTTATTTTACCTAATGTCATGTATGCATGTCACTTACGGGGTTTTTCGTTTGTCTTACAGGCGGGTCAAACTCAATTGGTTTCTCCCAGGGCTACCTCCTCTATTTAGTTATTAAACTTTTTGAGGCCTAGTGTGCGAATTCCTCCCACTTCCCCAGCGGGTGCCGCTATAATCACCATATGGAGGCTTCTAAGGATAATGTGCTCGGGGTTCCTTCGGGACAAGCCCGTCTGTGTGTGGGGTGTCCCCTATAAGTGTTGACAATGTGCGGGTTTGTGTACCTTGTGCCCAGCAGGTGCTTGCGCTGCAGCCTGGTTTACCGCAGCTGGGCCTGCGCCACGTATGGCTTCGCCTACTCCCCCAAGCTTACGAGAAAGGGGCAAGGGTTTTTATTGCAACCTTTTCACCGTGCCCAAAAGAGATGGGTCAGTCAGGCCCATCCTGGACTTGAAGATCCTCAACAAATTTGTCAGATGCAGGCGCTTTCGCATGGAAACTCTGCGCTCTATCAGTTTCCTGCGTCCAGGGGACATCATGACGTCAGTGGACATTAAAGATGCTTACCTTCATATTCTTGTCTTTCCAGGTCATCAATGATTCCTCAGATTCGCTCTGGAGGATCAGCACTACCAATTTGTGGCATTTCCCTTCGGTCTCACTTCAACTCCCAGAGTGTTCACCAAGGTGCTGGCAGGAGTGATGGCTCTGCTCAGGTCTCAGGGCATTCGCGTTCTGCCCTATTTGGACGACATTCTCATCACTTCTCAGTCCCTCCAGCAGGCGGAGCTGGATACTCAGCAAGTAGTGTCCACACTGGAGTCGTTGGGATGGTTGATCACCCAGCCAAAGTCTTCCCTGTCTCCCTCCTTGGTGACGCCATTCCTGGGAATGAATCTGGATACAGTTCAGGCAAGGATCTTTCTTCCTCAGCAGAAGGTGGACAGTCTGCTAGCGCAGGTTCAGTTCCTGCTCTCCTGCCCCCATCCCTCCATCAGGCAGGGAATGCAGCTGGTGGGCCTGACGGTGTCCTGCTTCGAGGCAGTCCCTTATGCCCAGTTTCACATGAGGCCTCTGCAACTCCACCTCTTGTCAGTGTGGGACAAGGATCCTGCTTCCCTGGACCAGGTCCTTGTTCTGTCCCCCCTAGCCAGGCGGTCCCGCTCGTGGTGGCTGGACTCCAGGAACCTGTTGGCGGGCAGATCCTTTCTGGCCCCCTGCTGGGAGACAGTCACCACAGATGCCAGTCTGACAGGTTGGGGGGGCTTCTTAAAGTCTCTACAGTTCCAAGGGCAATGAGGCCCTCAGGAGACCCACACACCCATCAACATTCTAGAATTTAGGTTGATCAGGTTGGTTCTGGCTCGCTCGACCCAACATCTTCGGGGCCGGCCTGTTCAGGTACGCTCGGACAACCAGACGGCGGTTGCCTACATCAATCATCAGGGAGGGACCCGGAGCAAGGGGGCCCTCAAGGAAGTGTCTCTGATCCTGTCCTGGGCAGAGGACAATGTTCCCTGCATTTCAGCTGTGTACATTCCGGGGGTGGAGAATCTGCAGGCAGACTCTCTGAGCAGGGGGACCTCTCGCCTGCGAGAATGGTCCCTCAGCGGCAGGGTGTTTCGCTCTCTGTGTCACCGTTGGGGTCAGCCAGATGTGGATCTGTTTGTGTCCCGTCACAATCACAAGCTCCCAGCCTCCCTGTCCCAGGATCCTCTAGCCTTGGCCACAGATGCTCTGACAATGTCATGGCAGGATTTTCAGCTTCTGTGGTCCTAGGAAGGGTTTGGCTCCTGCTAAATCTACTATCAGCAAATGGATCCGTCAGGCTGTGATTCAGGCCTACTCTGCTAAGGGGAAGAACCTCCCTTCCGCCTTACTGCTCATTCTACTCGTACTATTGGTGCCTCTTGGGCTTTTCAGCACCGGGTTTCTATTGAACAAGTTTGCAAGGCCGCTACTTGGTCTTCTGTTCATCCTTTTCCAAGTTTTACAAGGTTGATGTTAGGGCCTCAGCTGATGCTGCTTTTGGCCGCAAGGTTCTGCAGGCGACAGTGGTCTGACCTGTCTGCTGTTACCTCTTGGGATCCCACCCTACTTTACGGACACTGCTATTGGATGTCCCAAGAGTAAAGAATCTTATCTGGAGCAGGACGTACTGCATACTAAGAATAATACAATTCTGTGATTACTCACCTGTAGAATTGGTATTATGAGTATACAGTACGTCCTGCCCCACCCTTGTTTTCATTATCCTTGGATCCCCTGTATGGTGATTGTTATCATTGTTGATAGTTACTGGTTTGTTATGTTATCATTCTCCCGGCTTCTTGTTAACTGCTGGGGATTTGTGGGAGGTCCTGGGTATTTGAGGGGCCGGGAGGAGCCAATTTCGCGGTCTCTGCAGTCCAGCGCCATCTGGCGGAGTAATACCCAAGAGTAAAGAATCTTATCTGGAGCAGGACGTACTGTATACTCATAATAACAATTCTACAGGTGAGTAATCACAGAATTGTATTTTTACATGATTGATAATTGGCGTTGACTTGCGCAGCTTTCTGCAAGATCTTTTATATGGCGATTTCCTGGCTCCTTTGTTGTTTTTCACTTAGTTCCACTAATTGGTTCATTTTTTTTGTACAGCTGACATTATTCCTCCTTGTCTCTATGTACTATGTGTGATGTTCTAGTCAAATCTGAATTGTGGAGCCCCTATGGGATGAAGAAGATTTGGTTCTTTACTGAATTTAAAATCCTTTTCATTCTAGGTTCCTGCTTCATGCTGAATGCGTTCTGTAGTACGGGCTGTTCTTTTTGAACCACATCTAGACTGTAGTGCTTGCTACAACCTGTTCTTCCTCTGCCAGGATTGAGGGTGTAGGTAGAGGTTGAGTTTTTTTTTTTTTTTGTCTCCTCTCCTAATGTACTTAACATTTAGCCAGTTTTCATATACATAACCTATACCAAAATGCAGTTCGTACACCTTTTTCCAAGTATACAGCACGTCCTGTTTCACTTATTCTTTACGTCTGGGTTATCTGCCACAAGGTGGCGCAGTGGACTGCAGAAAGACTTGTGGCATCTCCCGGCCCTATAAAAAGCCAGGAACCTCCCACAAATTCCCAGTTTACCTTCTGCAGTCGGCCTGCGAATATAGAAGATGGCTCTCTCTCTTGCGCAGGTGAGCAAGGCAACCAAGCCTGCGGCCCTGCAAGTCTATTCCCATCTGATTCTGGACTCCCACTGCCTCCCAGCCTCGGCTGACAGATCGGATGAAGGTAGAAGAGCACTAGGGTCAAACTGCAGTCCCTGTACTACAAAGGGGAGCTGGCCATAGGCTTTATGGTGAGCCTGATTGGGATGCGGAGTTCATGCACTGCCTTTTGAGGGGGAGAGTTATTTGGGACTATGTCTCTTCCTTTTACTTCTGGGGCTCCCCCCCCCTCCCCTCCCTGGCCATGGATACTCGGCGCTGCCTTCCCTCGTCTCCCTCTCTTCTCCCCCCTCTCTGACTCCGTTCGGGGGGGGGGGGGGGAGGTGGCAGTGGTGGTGAGTGGTGTTTTCTGAGGTGATTTGGCGATTTTGGTGTTTTTGTACTACGCTCCGCGGCTGTGGGCGCTATAACCTGAGGTAATTTTGCTTTGTCATGGCCCCGGCCGGGTCACATGAGCGCCGTTTATGCACTCTTCTGGTGGGGGGGGGGGGGGCTGTTGATGCTGTGGATCTTGCTGTTCCTCTGCGTCCCACCCCCGAGGTACCATTTTGTACAACCTGCGTGTCTGGTTTTCTTCATTCCCGGCTGCAGTGCTGTTTTCCCTGGTGTATCGCTTTACCTAGCGGTCTGGGTCTGAGTGCCCCCGCGGTGTCTTTGTTCCGTGAGTCCCCCTTGGGGGGGGGGGGAATATTCATGTGCTGCTGTATGCTCATGTGTATTTTTACTTATGTCTTTCAGGCGGGATACCATTGGGTTGTGGTTCTCCCGGCTTACTCCTTCCTCCCCCCCCCCCCGCTCACCCTTCAAAAAAATAGACTTCTGGGGGCATGCCATGGGAGGGCATCTTGAGTGGCTTCTGTATTAAGCCTTTACCCACTACTGGTCTATTGTGCCTGTGTTAATCACCATATGGAGGCTTCAGGGGATAGCGTGCTTGGGGGCCCTGCGGGGCAAGCCCGGCTATGTTCTATGTGTGGGTAGCCCCTGTGATTAACAGTGTCACGGTGTGCGAATGCCGTGTGCTGACAGTGTCATTGCGCTACAAGCTGGTTTGTCTGCTTCGCTTCCCAGCTCTGCGGAGAGGATTCGTGGTACCCTGAGGACACTGATAATCTGCTGTCACATATTTTTGATATATTACGCATTGCTGCCCCTCAGGTGGCTAAGAGAATACAGGGGGAGCTCTTTCGCCCTGGTAAACAGCGTCCAGAGTTCCCTGAGCAGGAACATTTTACCTTTTTGGTACTTAAAGAATGGGAACGTCCTAGCAGGCTGCCTGCTGTGCCCAAGGGTTGGATAAAAGGTATCCCTTTCCTGCTGATCTTGTTAAGAAGGCTTGTCCAATACTTATGGATCAATTGGCCTGCCATGCTTTTACCTGTGTGGGGGCTGGATTGCGTCCGACCTGTGCCGCTGCCATCACTGCTATTGCCCTCAAGAGGCTGCTCAAGCATCTCCTTGATGGTGCTACAGCTGGTAGCGGGAGGGGGGACTATAGTACTCTCTTACTTTGTTCTGATTTAGAGGCCATTTTGGGGGTCCTCCATCCTCCTCCCTTCCTTTTCGGCTCCCAGAGGAGGTCGTGGCTCCCTCTTCAGTGGCCACAGAGATTCTTGGGGCCGTGGCAGATCCAGTGGTCATCCTGGTCTCTCCTGGATACCAAGCCCAAACCCTCTCACAAGCCCTTTCAGGCATGAAGGGGCGCCCTCACCCATCCGGATGAGGGGACGGTTTCGGCTCTTTGCTCACGTCTGGAGGCTTCACGTCTCAGACCGGTGGATACAGGAGGTATTGTCCTCCGGTTACAAGATCTGAAGGGACTTAACAAATTGTCAGATTCAAGCATTTTCGTATGGAGACGCTCTGCTGTCAGTACCCTTCGCCCGGGCGACTTCATGACCACTGTGGACATCAAGAATGCTTATCTTCATGTGCCTATCTTTCCAGGTCATCAGAGATTTCTAAGGTTCGCGCTGGAGGATCAGCATTACCAGTCTGCGGCTCTGCCCTTTGGTATCACCTCGGCTCCTCGGGTGTTCGCCAAGATACTGGCGGGAGTGATGGCTCTGCTACGGATCCAGGGCATCCGCATCATTCCTTACCTGGACGACATCCTGATTGTGGCCCAGTCCTTTCCTCGGGCCGAGCAGGACACTCAGATGCTGACCTCAACTCTGGAGTCCTTCGGCTGGGTGTTCAACTTTCCCAAGTCTTCTCTGTCCCTGTCCTTGGTGAGGTCCTTTCTGGGCATGACTCTGGATACCTCTCAGGTCGGGGTGTTCCTTCCTCAGCAGAAGGTGGAGGATCTTCAGATGCAGGCTCGGGCTCTATCATGTCCTCATCCCTCCATCCGTCAGGGGATGCAGTTGGTGGGCCTGATGGTGCCCTGCTTCGAGGCAGTCCCCTTTGTTCAGTTTCACATGAGACATCTTTAGGTACTCCTCTTGTCAGTTTGGGATCGGGACCCTGTGTCCTTGGATCAAGAGTTTGCTCTGTCCCCTCTGGCCAGACGGTCCCTCTCGTCGTGGCTGGACTCAAGGAACCCTGGAGAAGGTTACCACAGATGCCAGTCTGACCGGTTGGGGAGGCTTCTGCAAGTCCCTGAGGTTCCAGGATCGGTGGAGCCCACAAGAGGCCCATGCTTCAATCAAAGTCCTGGAACTGAGGGCGATCAGATTGGTTCTTTCTCGCCTGACCACTCACCTTCGGGGTTGGGCTGTTCAGATCCGCTCAGACGGCGGTTGCCTACATCATTCATCAGGGAGGAACTCGTCACAATCACAAACTTCCCAGATTTGTCTCTGTCTCAGGTTCCTCTGGCCTTCGCCACGGATGCATTGGCTATTGGAAGAAGTTTTGGCTTCTATATGTGTTCCCTCCGTTTCCTCTCCTGGGCCCAGGGTCATGCGCAAGATAGTCCAGGAGCAGGTACCTGCCATCCTGGTGGCCCCTTGTTGGCCAAGAAGGGTTTGGTTCGCAGACGTCGTGTAGTTGGCAGTAGACCGGTACGTCTTGCCCAAGGATCCAGATCTCCTCACTCAGGGGCAGCTATGCCACCCCAATTTACAAACGCTGGCTTTAACGGCTTGGCTGCTGAAACCTCCATATTGATGGAAAAGGGGTTGCCTGCTTCTGTTGTTGATACTATGATTCGGGCTAGGAAGAAGTCCTCATCTTTTATCTATTACAGGGTCTGGCATGCTTACATTGCCTGGTGTGAGTCCAAGTCTCTTCCTTGTAGGGTGTTTTCTTTTCCCAGAATTCTGGAATTCTTGTAACATGGTTTGGATTTTGGCCTTCAACTTAGTACCCTCAAAGGCCATGTTTCAGCTCTGGCAATTTTTTTCCAAAGATTTTTTGCCAATCACCGGCTGGCTAAAACTTTTTTCCAGGGTGTTTCTCATGTGCGTCCACCCCGTAAGCCATTGCTACCAGTCTGGGATCTGAATCTGGTGTTGTCTGCTATGCAAGGGCCTCCCTTTGAGCCTATCCGTAAGGCCGCCTTGCCCATTTTGATTCTTAAGGTAGCCTTTTTGGTGGCTATCACTTCTGTAAGGTGAGTTTCTGAGCTAGCGGCGCTTTCCTTCAAACCTCCTTATTTTGAGCGGCATCAGGATAAGGTGGTGTTTCGGCTTAAGCAAGATTTCTTGCCTAAGGTTGTGTCTACCTTTCATCTCAATCAGGACATTGTCTTGCCTTCATTGTGTCCTAATCCTGCTAATTCCAAGGAGCGGACTCTGTATGTTTCTTTGTTTGCTACTGAGACTTTTAGGAAGTCTGATGCTCTGTTCCCACTTCTGGTTCTAGGAAGGGTTTGCCTCCAGCTAAATCCACTATCAGCAAGTGGATCCGTCAGGTGGTGCAGGCCTATTCTGGAAGGATCCTCCCTTTCGTCTTACTGCTCATTCCACTCGTGCTATTGGTGTGTCTTGGGCCTTTCAGCACCAAGCTTCTGTTGAACAAGTTTGTAAGGCCGCAACTTGGTCTTCTGTTCATACTTTTTCCAAGTTTTACAAGGTTGATGTTAGGGCCTCAGCTGATGCTGCTTTTGTCCGCAAGGTTCTTCAGGTGGCAGTGGTTTGAACTGTCCGCTGTTGCTTTTTGGGGATCCCACCCTATCTTACGGACCCTGCTTTTGGACCCCATATGGAGTACTGTGTACAGTTCTGGGCAGCTGTGCTGAAGAGGGACATGTCAGAACTGGAGCATGTTCAAAGAAGGGCAACAAAGTTAATAAATGGAGTGCGGGGACTAGAGTACCCTGAAAGATTATCCAAGTTAGGTTTATTTAGTTTAGAAAAAAGACGTTATCTAATAACTATGTATAAATATATTCGGGGTCAATACAAAGATCTGTCCCACAATCTATTTATATCCCGGAGTGTAACCATAACCCGAGGGCATCCACTAAGGTTAGAGGAAAGGTGCTTTCTCCACCGACATAGGAGGGGATTCTTCTCTGTAAGAGCAGTGAGACTATGGAACTCGCTGCCAGAGGAGGTAGTAATGATGGATACAGTAAAAAAGTGGCCTTGATGCCTTCCTGGTATGTAATAACATTTCCAGCTATGGCTGCTAGACCACTGGAAGGAGTTAAACAGGCTGAACTGGATGGACTAAAGTCTTTATTCAGCCTTACATACTATGTTACTATGTATGTCCCAGATGTAAGGAATAAGTGAAACAGGACGTGCTGTATACTTGGAAAAATACAATTCTGTGAGTACTCACCTGTAGAATTGTTTTTGTAGTATACAGCATGTCCTGTTTCATCCCTCTCTTGTTATTATTATTCTTGGTCACCTCTGTATGGTGATTTGTTCAAATGTTCATTTTGGGATTTCTTTCATCATTGTTCTCCCGGCTTCTTGTCTAATTGCTTTGTAACTATCTAATTGGGAGGTTCCTGGCTTTTTATAGGGCCGGGAGATGCCACAAGTCTTTATGCAGTCCATTGTGCCACCTTGTGGCGGACAACCCAGACGTAAGGAATAAGTGAAACCAGGGCTGTGGAGTCGGAGTCGAGGAGTCGGAGGAAATTTTGGGTACCTGGAGTCGGAGTCGGCAAACAATGCACCGGCTCCGACTCCTACTAAATTTTGATTTAGCAAGTTTAAATGTCGCAATTCACAAAAAGTTATAATTAATGACTTCTCTATTGTAAGAATAAAGACCAATGCATGCAGTGGCTCACGTAACCGCAAAACGAACACGTTAAGTGACCGTGAAGAAGCATGCTTTTCATGTGCTTCACTATATGGCACGCAACGCACAATTAGAAGCGGCAATACTGTACCATTGGAAAAACTGCTGTCATTCAGCAAAAGGCTATAAAAACTTGTAAACTTCGATTGTTAGCTTAAACTTTAAACATGACTATGGGATTCTACTAGGGAAATCATATTTTATAATAAAGGCCCCTTTCTGGATCCTCCCACTGCCCTATCTTCAGCAGAAGATCAGCACACAGAAAGGAGAAGGCAGCTTCTGCCCAACTACCTCTCTCTGCTAGAAGTAATGACATGTATGTTGCCTTTCTTTCCTTCAAGGAATGTATAAAATACATTCACATATTAATACAGACAGAGGAGTCGGAGTCGGAAATACAAAAAACTGAGGAGTCGGAACATTTATCTACCGACTCCACAGCCCTGAGTGAAACAGGACATGCTGTATACTACAAAAACAATTCTACAGGTGAGTACTCGCAGAATTGTATTTTTTGTTTTATAATCCGCTGGTGGAATGGGAATGAGTTCTTTCTCTTCTTCGAGCATAAGAGGGGAAGGTACCTGCTCTTCTGGCAAGTCTTCTGCCAAGTCCCCTTAATTCAGAGGTTGCCCCCCTCCCCACCAGTGCAAGTAGAATGAATGTGAACGTTCAAGGATGTCTGGAGAGAACAGATGATGGATGTTTGCACCAGGATTGCAACAGTGGCTATTCCTTTTCTCAGCTTTTCATAACTAGCTCTCCATGTGATTCTATGTGAAAGTTGTTCATTTTAGGCTTTGCCCTTTTGTCTTGCCACACTGCTAGGTGCTCACCAAGATGATGGACACAGTCTTGTTTCATACCATAGAAGAACGGTACTATTCACTACCATGACTTGGTCGCTTAGCGTCTGTATTTTAGTTTGGTGATTGACTGAAGTCCTTCTTAGTGCTGAGCAGAACCACCTTCTTCCTAGGCATGATGCTCCACAGAAGTAGTGCTCTCCCTTCAGAAGAGTGGCATCTTTCGTTGAGGGAAGTTGTCCAGATACCATACTCCAAATTTCAATTCTAGATATGACCCCCCCCCCCATGCATTTAGATGTTTCTTCAGTTGGTAGAGTGATATACCTGTCCTGGTGGCTACATTCCAGGTGTTAAAAACCTCATAGGCAGAATATGTTTGCCAACCAGCACAGCCACAATATCCAGGTCCCAGCCCCCTCCTGGCAATGTGTTTGCGTCCTGCCACTAGAAAGATTGTCATATTTGGGGCTATGGAAGTGATCCACTGGCTTGTGGCACCGACATGCTCATATTGCCCTTGCTCTTCCTCCAGTCTCTCCATGAACATTCGACTAAGGGCAACATTACTGCCCGAAACACGTCACCTGGTTTTGGGGAGACCATCACACTAGCTTTACACTGTGTGGATTATAATTTAACATGGATTAAAAATTATTTATCGGCCATGCTGGAACACTCCATTTACTCTCCATGGACATAGTTGAGGCTATTCTGGTTTGCGCAAGTTGGCTTAGAATAGCTTGGGTATGCAGGGGAGGTCAGCATGTCGATAGACCATTCTTGGAGAGCTTCTCAAGGCCTGGATCTTCTGTTGCAGGTTTTGATGTTGTTAAAATGGACCTCCTAGAGGAAACAAGTCTCATTTCTCCCATCATTTGTACACTCATGTAAGCAAGGAAGGAGACCTCGGCTAAGGTGTACCATGGGTACTGAAGAATGTTTTTTCCTTTAGGAGTGGCTGGGAAGGGTCAGTCAAGGATTCACTTGGGTGGTGCTTAAAAATTCTATTTTGGTCATTTGCGTGTACTTGAATTGTCATTTGCTGATGCTGTATTTGACTAGGGTTACAGGTGGCAATGTAAACACCTGTAGGTGATAGAATTGTTATATTTATCATTTCATAGTGTCTGATGTCTCTCTTTATATAAAAGTAGAATTTGTGAATTTTTAATCTAAAATACATTTCTAGATGAACCATGTAATAGTCTACTCCCATTCTGTCTGGTTGATGCCCCTTTGTTTCTCATTGCTCTGAATTCTGGATTTTGAGTTCTTCAAGTTCTTTCTTGAAGCTGCCACGGCTTGTTGCAAACAGCTCCTATTCCTGTGACTGTGTCTTGTACTCTCCAGTTGGAACAGATTTGTTTGGCCGCTGTTTTTCTTTCTTATTGTACCTTATTCATCTTGCCAGTGTGTGCTTATTATTATTATTTATCTAGCAACATCATCTTCTGTAGCACTTTACAATGTATAATTACAGTGAACCTACAGAAAAGGTAAAACGTATAGTACAGGGACCAATACAAACTAGATGGCACAAGGTTCAAATCAAAAGTTGTGAGCACAGGAGACCATAGGAAAGGGAGTCCTGCCCTTGCGAGCTTACAGTCTAAAGGATGGGGGTGGAGTCAAAAGGGGCAGGATTACAAGCTTGAGTTTGACAGCATGTGCACTGTGAAGATTATAGGAGTTGCTTAAGCCAGGTTAAATGCTTGTCTGAAGAGGTATTTGTTCAGGGCACTTTTAAAGGCTTGGAATGTTGGAGAGTGATGGATTGAGTGGGGCAGTGCATTCCAGAGAAGTGGGGTGGCACAGGAGAAGTCTTGAAGGTGGGAGTGGAAGGAGGTGATCAAGGCGGAAGACAAAAGAATGTCAAGTGGTAAGTTAACAACGTTAGTGATTTTTATGGGATAATCGTCTCTTGATTTGAATGCTAAATTAATTGTGTGATCTCATAAGGAGATTTGAGGAATGAACATGATTGTTAACTTCTATTTATATGTTTAGGGTAATTTTTGTTAAAGAATGCCGAATAACCAATTCTCTTTCATCCTAGGGCAAAGTATCACAAGCTGAAGTATGGAACGGAGTTAAATCAGGGAGAAGTAAAGCCCCCAAACTATGATTCTGGTAAGCAATTTGTCTGTGTTTTCCTGTGTTTATAAATATTGCGTGGTTGGAGTTTCGAATAAATCTTGAGCAGGCTTAATCGTTATTTACATTGAATAGTTTTATATTCTAAGTATGTCACACACCCCGCTTCAAGATATTCATAACCTGTGGGTATACTGACCTGAAGAGGGCGATCTGCAGAGATGATTGGAGGAAAGTAAGCCCCTCCCGGTCCATAAATACCTGGGACCTCCCACTCACTCCCCAGTCTTCATCTCTGCAGGACGGCGAGCAAGCAGAAGATGATCTCTCCTCCTTGCAAGGGGGTTTTACAAGGTAGCCGGGTCTACCCCCGGCCTATATTATTTTATTCCCACTCGGACTTATTATCCCTATTTAATATATTTAATATTCACATGCCTCCTCAGTTTTGACTGCGGTCCGGGTGATGGTATTTTAGCACACACGTGCTTAGGAGCTAGGCTCCGCCGCGAGACCCTATTTAGAGGGTAGGCGGTTATGCCGGGTTGGTGACCCCAGTTTGGGATGCCCTGTCCTTAAAAATGTTACCTCAAAAATTTCCCTCATTTACCTCCACCCTCATAGTTAAGCTGGGGGCCCTCCTTTCTTAAATTCTGAGGAACGTATAGGAGTAATCCCTCATTGATTTGGTTACACTGCTATTTGTTGTATGTGTGTCTGTTTTAATGTAACTTTTACTTGCAACATTGTTCATAAGCTATGTTTTACCTCAGAAGGCGGAGGGGGGGGGCTCTCCCCTCACGCTCTTCTGTCAGGGGCGGGACCGGGCCTCTTGCCGCCGCTGCCGGTCTCAGGTGCTCTGTGAGTCCCCGCGTCTCCTGCGGATTATAGGTCAGCGGAGGGGAGCTTTCTCCCCTCACGCGCTGTGTCATTGGGAGCGGAGCCAGACTTGCGGCGCGTCGCCGCGGCCCGCCCCCTATCTTGCCCGGGCACCGCTGAGGAGCTTTGGCTCCTATCTGCCTATCTCTAGGGGGGCGGGGCCGGTAAAGCGCGTGATCCGCGCAGGCCACACCCCTCTTCTCTTTCTCTCACCGCTGCGCTGAATAACAGTTATCTCACGCATCTGGGCTGCATGCTGCTGGGCCCTGGTCTGGTCCGGAGTTTCTGTGAGTGGCCCTGTGGGCCTTTTGTCATTTTATTAGTATCCAATATAGCTTTTGGTTTCTAATTATTTTTTATCTGTGTTTTAGGTGAATTCTTCAGGGAATAGTTATAAAAGGGTTTCTCCTGGTCCTAAGTCCCTGGGTACTTTCACTGGGTTCTTTCCTACAAAATTCCTCCCATTTAAAAAGGACACCTATAAGGGCATCCCGGGTTGCTTCATAGCGTAATTCCCTCTGTCATAGCGACTCATTAAGTTCACCTTATGGAGGCATCCCAGGAATCCGGGCTCCCCTCGGGACAGTCTCGGAAGTGTTTGGGGTGTGGGGTATCCCTAACTGGGGATGATTTCTTTTTATGTATATCCTGTGCACAACACACTATTACGCGGCAGTCAGGACCCCAGGCCTCTGGGTCAGCACCGCCGGCTTCATCCTCTCCCCCTCCCATTTTAACCCGTGCTCCATGCGATGTTACCATGGGGGGGCAGTCGCAATCTGATGTATGTGCCAGATTGGCCAGTATTGAAAAATTCATTTCCTCTACGGTAGCTAAGAAGGCGCCGGCTAAGAGAAAACATTTGTCCACGGTTTCTCATTATGAATATGATGATACGGATGGTCTGGATTGGTCAGATTATTCCCTTCCAGAGGAAGGGGAGGTGTTTGAGGATTCGGATAATTCCGAGGATCAACAAATTGTTGGCGCTGATTCTGATAGGGGGTCGGGAGGTTCCTTGGACACCCCTAACGTTTTGACTCAGATGTTTGAGGTTTTGGCAATCTTGCCTCCGGCGGAGGCCCCCCAACAACAAGGGGAGTTTTATGAGGAATCCAGACCGCGCTTAGAATTTCCTAATCAAAAGCATTTTGATAATATTATTTCCAAGGAATGGGAGAGACCAGCTCGGCTCCCAGGCATTCCTCAGAGTTGGGATAGAAGGTATCCTTTCCCCGCGGACACGGTTAAGCGCTGGGCTTCCCCCCCCCCGAAGTGGACGCCCCAATTTTGGGGTTATCCAACTCTGCCGTTTTGAATAACCCTGATTGTTCCTCCCTCAAGGATGGTGAGGATAAACGCATTGACCAGATGGCTTGTCATGGTTTTGCCAGTATTGGGGCAGCTATAAGGCCAGTTTGTGCCTCATCACTGTTGGTGGTGGCTGCTAGAAAGGTGATCAGGGATTTACTGTCCTCGTCCGGCTTGGAACCGGACAGCGATGAATTTCTTGGACTGAAAAGTTGTGAGTCTTTTCTTTCCTTCATTTTAACTGCTCTGGATGATTCATTGATGATGAACAGCAGGGCCTCTGCTCTTATGGTTACCATTAGGCGTTCAATTTGGTTGCGCCAGTGGGCGGCCGATTTTGGGTCTAAAAAGTCTCTGACGTCTCTTCCCTTTGTTGGTCTAAGGCTTTTTGGAGAAAAATTGGACTCAGTAGCTAAAGGTGGAAAATTACCTCAACGTAGGAAGCAACGTCGCCCCTTTCGAGGGGCGGCTTCCTTCACCCCTTCCTTTCGGGGAGCTAGAGCGGGAAGAGGTTTTGCCTTCCCTTCTACAAGAGGAGACTCCTGGAACAGGGGCAGAGGTCGTGCCCGTTCAGGATACAGTTGGGGTTCAAAACCCAAGGGGGACGGCTGCGACACTTCTCCCAAGTCTGGATTCGGGAGGTCTCGGACAGATGGATCAGGGAAGTGGTGTCTTCCGGTTACATGCTGGAGTTCGAGTCCCGCCCCCCCCCCGCGTTTCCTCACGTCTCGGGTGTCCCCGGACGTACAGGCTGCATTGCAGCTCCGGGCGGCGGTATCGAGTCTTCTAGAAATGGCGGTCATTTGTCCAGTACCCCCATTAGAAAGGGTCGGGGTTTTTACTCAAATCTGTTCACGGTTCCCAAAAAGGATGGCTCCGTGCGGTCCATCCTGGACCTAAAGATTCTCAACAAATTCATCAGGCTGCGATAATTTCGCATGGAAACGTTGCGTTCCGCTATCCACTCTCTTCGTCAGGGGGACTTCATGACGTCCATAGATATCCAGGACGCTTACCTCCATGTTCCCATTTTTCCCGCGCACCAGAGGTTCCTAAGGTTCGCTCTGGAGGATCGGCACTTCCAATTTGTAGCTCTTCCCTTCGGTCTCACCACAGTTCCAAGGGTTTTCACCAAGGTACTTGCTGGGGTAATGGCTCTTCTCAGAGCTCAAGGAATTCGCATAGTGCCATATCTGGACGATCTCCTCATATTGGCATCGTCATTCAGCCAAGCGGAATTGGACACCAGGACGGTTCTATCCACTCTGGAGAGATTCGGCTGGGTGATCAACTACCCCAAGTCCTCCCTTCACCCGTCCAGGTTAATATCCTTTCTGGGGATGTCTCTGGATACAGATCAGGCCAGAGTGTTCCTTCCTCAGTCCAAGGTTCTTCTGATTCAGGAGTTGGTTCAGTCGCTTATGTCCATTCCTCGACCGTCCATCCGGCTAGGGATGAGACTGGTGGGTCTGATGGTGGCCTCCTTCGAGGCAGTTCCCTTTGCTCAGTTTCACACAAGGACACTACAGCTCCATCTGTTGTCGGTCTGGAACAGGTCTCCTCAGTCGCTGGATCAATTCTTTCAGATGTCCCCCCGGGTTCGCCGCTCGCTTCAGTGGTGGCTGAACTCAACCAACCTGCTGAAGGGCAGATCCTTTCGGACTCCCCAGTGGGAGATAGTCACCACGGATGCCAGCCTCTCGGGATGGGGGGGCTTCTGGCAGGATCTGCAATTTCAGGGTTTGTGGGGTCCCCTGGAAGCCCACGAGCCTATCAATGTTCTGGAATTGAGGGCCATCAGGATGGTTCTTTGTCACTTAACTCATCAACTGCGAGGTTTGCCGGTCCAGGTCCGGTCGGACAATCGGACGGCGGTGGCCTACATCAATCACCAGGGAGGCACCCGCAGCAGGAATGCCCTCAAGGAAGTGTCTCTAATTCTGGACTGGGCGGAGAGCCATGTCCCATGTATCTCGGCAGTGGAGTGGAGAATGCGGAGGCGGACTCTCTGAGCAGGCGGTCAGCCTGCAAAGGGGAGTGGTCTCTCAATCCCAAGGTTTTTCACTCAATTTGTCGCAGGTGGGGGTCACCGGCGGCGGACCTCTTTGCCTCCCGTCACAATCACAAACTTCCGTCATTTGCGTCTCTGGCGAAGGATCCTCTGGCCCTTGCGACGGATGCCATGTCTCTGAACTGGAGGGATCTGGGGTTTCTGTACCTGTTCCCTCCGTTTCCCATGGTGGCCAGAGTAGTGCGCAAGCTTGCTCTGGAGAGAGCACCAGCAATCCTGGTGGCTCCAAGGTGGCCAAGACAGGTTTGGTTCGCAGACGTGGTAAGGTTGGCAGAAGATCAGTTCGTTCTGCCCCTGCTGCCGGATCTACTCACACAGGGTCCTCTTCGTTACCCGAATTTACCAACGCTGGCTTTGACGGCGTGGCTGCTGAAACCTCCATCTTGGAGGAGGAAGGTCTTTCGGATGCTGTGATTCGGACTCTTATTAGTGCTAGGATAAGGTCCTCATCGTCTGTGTACTATAGGACTTGGAGGTCTTTATATTGATTGGTGTGAAACCAGGGCCTTCCCTTGTAGGGAATTCTCTATTTCTAGAATTTTGGAGTTTTTGCAACATGGTCTGGACCTAGGGCTCCAACTTAGTACTTTGAAGGGGCAGGTGTCTGCCTTGGCGGTGTTTTTCCAAAAGCCTTTTGCTCTTCATCCTTTGGTTAAGACCTTTTTCCAGGGGGTTACACATGTGCGGCCTCCTAGGAAGCCTCTGATTCCAGTTTGGGATTTGAACTTGGTTCTTTCTACACTTCAGGGTCCCCCCTTTGAGCCTTTGCATGATATTCCTTTGTCTTCCCTTACGCAGAAGGTAGCCTTTTTGGTAGCTATCACTTCCGTTAGACGTGTTTCTGAGTTGGCGGCTCTGTCTATTCAAGCCCCATATTTTGAAAGACATCAGGACAAAGTGGTTTTCCGTTTTAAGACTCCTTCCTAAGGTGGTTTCGTCCTTTCATTTGAATCAGGATATTGTTCTGCCCTCTCTGTGTCCCAATCCCAGCAATGACAAGGAGAGGGCCCTGCATTCTTTGGATGTGGTTCGGGTTGTGAAGTATTATTTGGTGGTAACGTCTGCCTTTCGCAAGACTGATGCATTTTTCGTGGTGTCATTTGGGCCCAAGAAGGGTCTAGCACCCACAAAGTCTACCATCAGCAGGTGGATTCGTCAGGCCATTGTCGGGGCCTATTCTGCTAAGGGGAGAGATCCTCCCTTTCGTGTTACAGCTCATTCTACTCGTGCGGTTGGGGCTTCTTGGGCTTTTCAGCACCAGGCCTCTGTTGAGCAAGTTTGCAAGGCCGCTACCTGGTCTTCTGTTCACACTTTTTCAAAGTTTTACAAGGTTGATGTTCTGTCCTCAGCGGATGCTGTTTTTGGCCGCAAAGTTCTGCAGGCTGCAGTAGTTTAGGTTGTGCTTTATACCTTGTTTTGGATCCCCACCCCTTATGGACACTGCTTTTGGATGTCCCACAGGTTATGAATATCTTGAAGCGGGGTGTGTGACATACTTAGAATAATACCATTTTGTGAATACTCACCTTGTAAAATGGGTATTATAAGTATGACACACACCCCGCTTCAACCCGCCCCTTTTTTATTCTGGATCCTTCATTTTGTGAACTTTGCGTTTGTTATGACTTATGTTTGGCTCTTCCTGGTCCCTTACCTTACTGCTTTCTTTATACTGGGGAGTGAGTGGGAGGTCCCAGGTATTTATGGACCGGGAGGGGCTTACTTTCCTCCAATCATCTCTGCAGATCGCCCTCTTCAGGTCAGTATACCCACAGGTTATGAATATCTTGAAGCGGGGTGTGTGACATACTTATAATACCCATTTTACAAGGCGAGTATTCACAAAATGATATTTTTGTGTACTTTATTGTTAAAAAATAAAACTCCACTATTAGCCTTACCTCCCAGCACAAGATTTCCTGGCTGATCTGCCACTGCTCTTGCAGTGTCCACCCCTGATTTTGGGGCCTATACGTTGGAGGCTGGAGCTGCTGGGAGATCACACAAATGCCAGGGCTCTAAACACGAAAAACAATTCCAGCGCACTGGGTTTCAGGTGGGCCATTGAGCCTCTTGCTAGGTGGCAAATCTGATGCCAAATTTGCATATGAGGCAAAATAAATATCATGCATTTGAATCATGCTCCATTCTACATTAGTTGTAATATCCATGTGCCAGAATAATTTTACTAGAATTCTATACTATGAAAATGGTATATGCTCTGCATTTGTCTAGTGCCTGCAATATCGCTATTCTTAGTGTACAGTACGTCCTGCTCCAGATAGATTGCTTGCACTTGGGTATTACTCCCCCAGATGGCGCTGGACTGCAGAGACATCGAAAATAGGCTCCTCCCGGCCCCTCAAATACCCAGGGACCTCCCACAATCCCCAGATCTTCTCTGCAGTCTGGACTGCGAAGGACAAGAAGATGGCTCTCTCTTCTCGCAGGTGAGCGGGGCTATTAGCCTGCGGCCCTGTAGGACTATTCCCACCCGTTTCATTAGTAATTTGCCTCCCAGCCTTGGCTGCTCTGGTCGGGTGATGGTAGGCAGCACCGCTGTCAGGTGCTTAGGAACGCTGCTCCACCGCAATCCCCACCAAAGGGTAGGCAGTATAGGCATATGGTGAGCCTCTATGGGATGCCCCTACCGCACTATTGCCCCTTGCCCCTGTCTATCGGTGGGTCCTGTTAAGTGGCCGCTGTCCTCCCTCACTCTCCCTTGTAGCCCTCGGGGGGGGGGGGGGGGGGTGTTTATGTGTATTGGCCTTTGTGCTTCACTGTATTATGTTATTATGATTGGTGTCAGTCGCCGCGCTGACTTGGTTGCACTGATTGTCTTTCTTAAATTTGCCGCCGCGCGTGCTTCCACTGTGTTCCGTGCTTGGCAGCGGCGTTACCTCAGGCGCTGGTGCGCCGTTATTGGCTGCTTGCCACGTGCACAGCTTCGCGCTCTTGGGGGGGGGGGGGGGGGAGGCCCGCTTTTGGCGCGTTCCGCGTCACTGTCCCTGTGTTTTTCTTGGTTCCCGCTGCTATGTGACAGGCAGCTACCTACCGCGGTCCGTGAGTGCCCTCGCAGGCTTTATTTGCCGTTGTCATTTACATGTCACTTACGGCTCCCCTTTGCTTATGTCTTTCAGACGGGCCGAACCCTCTTGGCTTCTCCGGCCCTACTCCCTCTATTTAGTTAATTAACTTGTGAGGCCTAGTATGTATTACTCCCACTTTCCTAGCGGGTTATTGGGGCATCCCAGGTTGCTTTTATAGCGTCAATCCCTATCGGCCTATTGTGCCACTATAATCCCCATATGGAGGCGTCTCAGGATAATGTGCTTGGGGCTCCTTCGGGACAAGCCCGGCTGTGTGTAGCTTGTGGGGTGTCCCCTATTAGCGCTGAACAATGTGCGAGTCTGTGTACCTTGTGCCCAGCAGGTGCTTGCGCTGCAGCCTGGTTTTCCAGTGGCTGTGCCTGCGCCTCGTATGACTTCACCTACTCCCCCAAGCTTAAATCTCCCTCCCACTGAGTTGCATACAAGTGGGGATTCTCAGCCTGATGTGTCTTCCAGACTGGCTAGTGTTGAGAAGTTGATTGCTAATACCTTGGCGCGTAAGGCCTCTGCAAAAAAGCGGCATTTAACGCCTGATGTCACTCTTTTCCCTATGGAAGCTGATGAGTTTTTGGAAACTGTCTGGCTATACCCCTTTGGAGGAAGGGGAGCTATTCTCTGACTCAGGGTCATCTGAGGAGAGACCCAGGGGTCATGACGATTCTGGCTCTGACCCCTGGGCCCCCAGGCAACAGGGGGAGCTGTTTCATACTGCTAAGTCATGCTTGGAATTTCCTGAGCAAGCCCATTTTAATAACCTTGTGCTCAAGGAATGGGAGCGCCCCAGCAGGCTTCCCGGTGTACCTAAGAGTTGGGATAGGAAGTATCCCTTTCCTGCTGATGTGGTGAAGTGTTGGTCATCCCCTCCTGAAGTGGATGCCCCGGTCCTAAGGTTATCTAATACCTCTGTCATGCACTCACCTGACTCTACTACGCTGCGGGATGCTGAGGACCGACGCATTGATCAGCTGGCGTCCCATGCCTTTGCATGTGTGGGGACGGTGCTGCGCCGGTCTGTGCCTCTGCCATTACGGCTGTGGCTATTAGGACCCTGCTCAGAAGTATCCTTGATGGTGCCCCTGATGATGTGTCTAGGGAGGAGTTTAACCCTTTAAATGCCAACCACGTAAAATTTACGTGGTTGCCTCTCCGCCACTTAAGTGCCAGCCACGTAAATTTTATGTGCCTGGCATTCCCCAATCCCACAAAAAAAAGTTTTAAAAAAAGTCACTTACCTGACCCCTTGTTTGGTCCGGCCGGGTCTCCTCTTCAGCCAGCGGGGCTCCGATCGCCGATCGGGGCTTCTCCGGCTGCAGGGGAGGGCCGGAATAGGGTGCCCCCCCCCCGTTTCAGCAGCCGCCGGGATTGCCTGTGGAAAAAAAAAAAAAAAAAAGACAGTTACTCACCTCCGCTCCCGCCGACTCCCGCCGCCTCTCCTCTTCATGGGGGGGGGCTCCGATTACCCCCCCCGGGTCTTCTGTCTTCTGGAGGGGGGCATAACAGCCCTCCCTCCGTCGCATCTTCCGATGGCGGCCGCCATCTTGGATTTTAGCCCCGCCCCTTCGGGGCAGTTCTACTGTTAGATGCCGGTGACGGCTGGGCAGAGAAGGAGGGAGGTAGGCGATCATCCGATCGCCTGCCTCCCCCCTTCTCTGCCCAGCTGTCACCTGCATCAGATCGCCGCGGGACACTGCATCTGAACATCGGAGGTGAGTAAAGTTAAATTTTTTTTTTTTTTTAATAAACTATTACAAAAACCTGTGTGTGTGTTTATTTTTTATACTGTTAACCCTTTGTGAACTGGTAAGGGGTCCATGTGACCCCTTATACCAGTTCACAGGGCTCGGGGGTCTGGCAAGTCACCTGCGCTAGCGGGTGGCTTGCCATTAACCCCTGGCACCCCCATTACCTGCCTCCCCAAAGGCCAGGGGGGGGCAGAAGAGCCCGGGCCCACATAAGCTATGTGGGCTCGTAGGCTGCAGGGTGGGGGGGCCACAAAAGCTGACCCTATGTCATTTTTTTTTTTTTGATTAACCCTTTGTGTTCTGTCATCCAGCAGCTATAAAAGGCTTCTAGCAAGTGAGCAGAAGCCAGTGATCGCCGAGGGACAGAGTGCTCCAGGATGGATGGGAGGTGAGTACAGTGTAAAAAAAAAAAAAAAAATTAATAAAATATTTTTTTTCTCTGCTTGTGTCTGTGTCATTATTTACTTTTAACCCCTTGTGAACTGGTAAGGGGTCCATGACCCCTATACCAGTTCACAAGGCTGGGGGGATGGCAAGCCACCTGCGCTAGCGGGTGGCTTGCCATTAACCCCTGGCACCCCCATTACCTGCCTCCCCAAAGGCCAGGGGGGGGCAGAAGAGCCCGGGCCCACATAGGCTATGTGGGCTCGTAGGCTGCAGGGTGGGGGGGCCACAAAAGCTGGCCCCCCCACTCTGTGCCTACAAGCCCCCATAGCTGGTCCCGGGCTGGTTACTTTGGGTAAGGGGGACCCCACGTCAATTTTTTTTTTGATTTTTAAGGGTTTTTAACCCTTAAAAATAAAAAAAAAATGGGGTCTCCCTCCCCTGGGAGGGGGACCCTATGTCATTTTTTTTCTCGATTTAACCCTTTGTAGTGTGGATGGTATTTGTATTTTTTTGTGAATGTTATAAAATACTTGTTTCAGTTAGAGGGGTCTCCTGGGCAGGAACAGGGGGCTACCGATAAATATGTGGTACTGTTCTAATCGGTAGAAATGGGGCTTTCACATGCAATATGATTTTCCTTAATAAAATACATTTTTTATTTAAAATAAAGGAGTCAATTTTCTAAAAAAAAATTTTTATTTATTTATTTTTTTTACTTAATAATATTGTAAAAAAAAAAAAAAATTTACAAACAAGACATTTCATGTTAAAGCCTAAACTCTGCTGCAAAAAATATATATATAATTTTCCTGAAAGTTCCAGCAAAAATGGCGAAAAACATGACGCAAAATGGGGAAAAATGGCCTGTCAACAGCGGGTGACAAAATCTCAAGTAGGCTGGCAATTAAAAGGGTTAAAAGTAGCTATGCATGTTGGGTATTGTTCTGTTCGGGGGACCTTGCGCTTTCAGACTTAGCTTGTTTTTTCTGGTTTGCATATTTATATTTTAGGAAAAGGTGTTTTTTATTCAGCTTTTTTATAAATTTTTTAGGGAAACCCTGCGCAACCAAAGAATTCTTTGAGGTAATAATTCCAGAAAGATGAGCCCACTAGAACAAGCTGGGTACCCTTAGAAAGCTTAACATGTGTACTTTCAGGGAATATATGGTTTATGGGGGATATTCCAAATGTAAAGGGTTGTTTTGGTTGAAAAATCGCAAGGTGCGCACTTTGTCTGCAGAGCTGAAATTTTCAAGTAAAATTACCGTTACGCACATGCTTTACTTTGGGGTGTTTGGCAACTCTTCCCTTGACAGTAGCTATGCATGTTGGGTATTGTTCTGTTCGGGGGATGTTGCGTTTTCAGATTAAACTTGTTTTTTCTTGTTTGTATATAGTTTTTTTAGGAAAATGTGGCTTTGATTCTGCTTTTTTATCCTTTTTTTAGGGAAACTCTTTGCAACCAAAGAATCCATTGAGGGATTACTTCCAGAAAACTATGGCCACATCAACAAGCCTGGTACGCCTAGAAAGCTTGAGGTGTGTATACTTCCAGAGAATATATAGTTTGTTGGGGGTATTTCAAATGTAAAGGGTTGTTTTTCTGGAAAAACTGCAAGGTGCGCATATTGCATAGCATAGTTGTATTTTTTCTGAAAATCCCCTAAAGCGCTGTTTCAGTTTGGGGGAGTCTCCTGGGCAGGAAAGGGTGTCTACATATACATATGTGGTACCGCTGTAACCGGGAGAAATTGGGATTTTACACGCAATAAGATTTCATTGACAAACGTACATTTTTTATTACAAAAAAAACTACAATATGTAAAAATTTTTTTTTTTTTTTTTTTGCACATATTTCACCCAAAAATATTAAGAATACACCTAACAAATGACAAACAAGACATTTCATGTTAAAGCCCAGACTCTGCTGAAAAAAACAATATATCATTTTCCTGGGAAATCCCTGGAAATCCCTTCAAAAATCACATTTGAACATGGGGAGCGCAAAATAGTGTAAAATGGTCTGGCAACAGAGTGTGACAAAAACTCCAGGTAGGCTGGCACTTAAAGGGTTAATGCACTCTCTAGTTGTGATGTTTTTGTGACCTATGTCCTCTCTGCCTTGGATGACACCATTAGAATGTGTGGCAGAACCTCTGCCCTTGTGGACTACTTCAAAGGACTACGCCTGTTTGGGGACCGCCTGGACCTGTTTGCTAAGGGAGGCAGGTTACCCCAGCGCAGGCGTCAGTCTCCGCCCTTTCGGGGTCAGGGCTCCTTTTCCTCCCCCTACCGTGGTGCTAGACAAGGGAGGGGGGTTTCCCTTACTGGGGCCCGAGGAGACTTCTGGGGTAGGGGCAGAGGACGTGGATGCCCTGGCTCCTCCTGGGGCTCCAAGCTTAAGTCCTCTTCCAAGCCCCCTCAGGCATGAAGGGGCGCCCTCACCCATCCGGGTGGGGGGGGCGGCTTCAGCTCTTTGCTCACGTCTGGAGGCGTCATGTCTCAGACCGATGGATTCAGGAGGTAGTGTCCTCCGGTTACAAGTTGGCAGCCTGGCCGCCCCCAAGATTCATCAGATCCCGGATGCCTCAAGACCCCCTGTCAGCTCAGGGTCTGTTGCTTGCTGTGCAGAATCTACTGGAGCTGGGGGTCATCTGCCAAGTGCCCTTAAGGGAAAGGGGCAAGGGCTATTATTCCAACCTTTTCACTGTTCCCAAAAGAGATGGGTCTGTCAGACCCATCCTGGACTTAAAGCTTCTCAACAAGTTTGTCAGACCCAGGCATTTTCGCATGGAGACTCTGCGCTCAGCTGTAAGTTCACTACGCCCAGAGGGCTTCATGACCACAGTGGACTTCAAGGATGTTCCAGTCTTTCCAGGTCATCAGAGATTCCTCAGGTTTGCTCTGGAGGATCAGCATTACCAGTTCATGGCATTGCCCTTCGGTCTTACTTCGGCTCCCAGGGTATTCACTGAGTTGCTGGCAGGCATTTATGGCTCTGCTGAGAGCTCAGGGCATTCGCATTCTTCCCTATTTAGACAACATTCTTATCACTTCTCCGTACTTCCAACAGGCAGAGCGGGATACTCAGCGGGTGGTGACCACACTGGAGTCATTTTGCTGGGTGATAAACCACTCCAAATCTTCCCCGTCTCCCTCTTTGGTGAAGCCATTTCTGGGCATGAATCTGGATACAGCTCGGGCCAGGATCTTTCTTCCTCAGCAGAAGGTGGACAGTCTGCAAGCTCAGCTCCTTCTGTCCTGCCCTCATTCTTCCATCAGGCAGGGAATGCAGCTGGTGGGCCTGATGGTGTCCTGCTTCCAGGCGGTTCCTTATGCTCAGTTTCACATGAGGCCTCTTCAACTCCACCTCTTGTCTGTATGGGACAGGGACCCTGTGTCCCTGGATCAGGTTTTGGTTCTGTCCCCCCTAGCCAGGCGGTCCCTCTTGTGGTGGCTGGACTCAAGGAACCTGTTGGTGGGCAGATCCTTTCTTGCCCCTTGCTGGGAGACGGTCACCAAGGATGCCAGTCTGACAGGTTGGGGGGGCTTCTGGGGATCCCTATCATTCCAGGGGCAGTGGGGCCCTCAGGAGGCCCACACCCCTATCAACGTTCTGGAACTGAGGGCGATCAGGTTGGTTCTTGCCCGCTTGACCCCGCACCTTCGGGGTCGGGCTGTTCAGGTACGCTCGGACAACCAGACGGTAGTTGCCTACATCAATCATCAGGGAGGGACCCGGAGCAAGGGGGCCCTCAAGGAAGTGTCTCTGATCATGTCCTGGGCAGAGGACAATGTTCCCTGCATCTCAGCTCTGTACATTCCGGGGGTGGAGAATCTGGAGGCAGACTCTCTGAGCAGGGGGACTTCTCGTCTGGGGGAATGGTCCCTCAGCAACAGGGTGTTTCGCTCTCTGTGTCACCTTTGGAGTCAGCCAGATGTGGATCTGTTTGCATCCTGTCACAATCACAAGCTTCCAGTCTTTGTGTCTGTCCCAGGACCCTCTGGCCTTAGCCATGGATGCTCTGACAATGCCCTGGCAGGGTTTTCAGCTTCTGGATGTCTTTCCCCCGTTTCCTCTGTTGGGCAGGGTTCTGCGAAAGATAGCTCAGGAAGGGGTGCCAGCAATCCTGGTGGCCCCCCCGTTGGCCAAGAAGAGTGTGGTTCGCAGACATCCATGCAGCTGGCGGTAGATCAGTACGACCTGCCCAGGGATCCAGACCTGCTCACTCAGGGGCGGCTACGATACCCCAATTTTACAAACGCTGTCTTTAATGGCCTGGCTGCGGAAACCTCCATCTTAATGGAAAAGGGGCTGCCTGCTTCTGTTGTTAACACCATGATCAGGGCTAGGTAAAAGTCGTCTTCTTCCATATACTATAGGGTTTGGCATATCTACATTGACTGGTGTGAGGCTAAATCTCTTCCCTGTCGTGTGTTTTCTATTCCTAGGATTTTGGAATTTCTCCAACATGGTTTGGATCTGGGACTTCAGCTCAGCACTCTGAAAGGTCATGTGTCTGCCTTGGCTGTTTTCATTCAGAGATCTTTTGCTCAGAATCATCTGGTCAAGACCTTTTTCCAGGGGGTTACTCATGTGCGACCCCCACGTAAGCCTATGTTACCAGTCTGGGACTTGAACTTGGTCCTATCTGCCTTGCAGGGGTCTCCTTTTGAGCCTGTGCATGAGGTTACTTTGTTCATTCTTACGCTTAAGGTAGTCTTTTTGGTGGCTATCACTTAGGCATCACTGTTAGGCATGTTTCTGAGTTGGCGGCTCTTTCCATCAAGCCCCCTTACTTTGAGAGACACCAGGACAAGGTGGTGTTTCGCTTTAAACCAGACTTTCTGCCTAAAGTTGTGTCTGCTTTTCATCTCATCAGGTCATTGTTCTGCCTTCTCTGGGCCCTAATCCTAGTAACCCTAAGGAGCGGGCTCTACATTCCTTGGATGTGGTTAGGAACCTGAAGTTCTATTTGGTGGCTACTGAGCCCTTCAGGAAGGCTGATGCTCTTTTTGTGGTCCCTTCTGGTCCTAAGAAGGATCCTCCCTTCCGCCTTACTGCTCATTCGACTCGTGCTATTGGTGCCTTTTGGGCTTTTCAGCACCAGGCTTCTGTTGAACTAGTTTGCAAGGCCGCTACTTGGGCTTCTGTTCATACTTTTTCAAAGTTTTACAAGGTTGATGTTGGGGCCTCAGCTGATGCTGCTTTTGGCTGCAAAGTTCTGCAGGTGGCAGTGGTTTAATCTGCATGTTGTTGCTTTTGGGGATCCCACCCTAGCTTATGGACACTTCTATTGGATGTCCCAAACGTAAGGAATTTTCTCTGGAGCAGGACGTGCTGTATACTTAGAATATAGACTAATATGGTGCACCACTAATAATTGGTAAGTATGGGCGTGCTCACTGAATCAGCACCCAAGCAAGAAGCGGTTCTCAGACCGCGAAGCGCAGGTGGAGCGGCCTCCCGCCCTGACTGTCCTCCCTGGAGATTGATCCTCACGTTGCCATATAGCTGAGTATCTTCCCCCTTTTTGTTATTATTGTCACTTGTTGCATTTTGTATCTCTATACAGTTACTATTGCACAGCCATGAAGGCCAATGTATTTTGAGGTGTCTTGTTTCTTTGATGTATATTACTTTTGTAACTCAGTAAACAGAATGTGGGTTATTTTGCACAATGCACATGTCACTTTGGGATTTAGAATTTATTAGGTAGGGTTTTTTTTATATATTATACATGGTTGATATTACTAATTCAAATTATTTTTGTGCCGGCACAAACATACCTATATATATATTTTTTTTTTCTAATATTAGGGGGGGTTTAGATTATATAGGGAAGACGCTCAGGTTTATATGTCTATAATATCTTGCTGTATATATGGGCACTGTTAGGACAGGCGTTTATGCATTATTTTCAGGGCAGGTAGAGGCGGTTTTAATTTTGTGTTTTGTAGTTGTGGTTTTTAAATGTATGTGTTTTTGTATTAATTGAATAAATTGAGTATGAATTTCTTTTGGTGGTGCTCCTTTATGTGACCCCCTGGCTTTGCACCATTGTGCTGTATACTTAGAATAATACAATTCTGTGATTACTCACCTGTAGAATTGGTATTATACGTATACAGCACGTCCTGCTCCACCCCACCCTTGTTTTCATTATTCTTAGTGCCTCTGTATGGTGGTTATCATGGTTTAAATTGTTTGATTATGGTTGATTATTCTCCCGGCCTCTTGCTAACTGCTTGTCAATACTGGGGATTTCGTGGGAGGTCCCTGGAATATAAGGGGCCGGGAGGAGACACTTTTTTGCTGTCTCTGCAGTCCAGCGCCATCTTGTGGATGTATAACCCAAACGTAAGGAATTATCTGTGGAGCAGGATGTGCTGTATAGGTATATTACCAATTCTACAGGTGAGTAGTCACAGAATTGTATTTTTCACCATGACGGAGGCATCTGGGGTAGTCTGATCTGGTCTTTATCAGATTTACCCCATGTCCAGTATGCATGCAGTGGCAATGGACAAGGGTAGCACGGTGTGCAGGGATTATGCTACGGTTGTAGTGGATAGTGAAGACAGTTGTCCTCCCTGCAAAGGTTCTGACCGCTGACGCTGTTGCCCTCTGAGCCTTAACCCTTCTAACGCCTGCTACGTAAAATCCTCTATCGAACCGTCCAGATCTCCTCTTCATCAGGGGGGGCCCCCCTTTTCAGAGCTGCCAGTATTACATGTAAAAAAAAAAAAAAAAAAAGACATTTACTAACTTTGGTGCTTGATCACTCCCCCCTTCAGTCTTGAGGAGGGTGGCCAACAGGCCCTCTCCCCCTGCTCTCCCGACGGGCACCGCCATCTTGCCTTCCGGGGCGGGGTGACGTCCTCATGCGTGTGTCGTCCCGGATCTCGGCATCTCAGCTGTTAGATGCTCGGAGAACGGTGGGCAGAGGAGAGGGGCAGGAGATCCCCCTCCTCTGGCTGCCGATCGCAGGCATCGGTCATCTTGGCGAGGGACATTTTTTTTTTTTTTTTAATGTTTTGACTGTGGTGTTTTTTTGTTTTTTTAACCCTTTGTGAACTGGTAAGGTGTCCATGAGACCTGCGGCTAGCGGGTGACTTGCCATTAACCCCGAGCCCCCCCATTACCCCTCCTCCCCAAAGCCTAAAGGGGGGGCAGAAGAGCCTGGGCCCACAGAGGGTATGTGGGCTTGTAGGTTGCAGGGTGGGGGGCCGCAAAAGTTGGCCCCTGCACCCTGTTATACAAACCCCCATAGCTGGCCCATTTTTGGGGAGATTTTTAAGGGGGACCAGTATGTCATTTTTTTTTTTAAATTAACCCTATGTTACCTGTCACCTAGCAGGTAGAAAAAGCTTCCAGGATCAGCAGGAGAGCAGAAGCCAAATTGATCAGCGTGGGACACAGTGCTCTGGGATGGATGGAAGGTAAGTATTAAAAAAAATTATAATAAAATATTAGCGGGTGACTTGCTAATAACCCCCGGCACCCCAATTACCTGCCTCCCCAAAGCCCGGGGGGGGGGGTGCAGAAGCCATAGCCATAATCTATGCCAGCTTGTAGTCTGCAGGGCCAGGGGCCACCAAAAGCTGCTCCCTGTTCTACAAGCCCCCATAGCTGGTCATGGGCTGGTTATACTGGGTAGGGGGACCTCATGTAATTTTTGGGGGAATTTTAAGGGTTTTAACCCTTAAAATTCCAAAAAGATGCCTTCCCCCCCCCCCCCCCCCCCCCGGGAAAGGGGACCTTACGCCAATTTATTTTTTTTTTTATTTAACTTTCTATAGTGTGGATAGTAGAGTTGTATTTTATTTCTAAATGTTATAAAGGGCTCTTTTCAGTTTGGGGGGCCTCTGAACAGGAACGGGGGGCTACCAATACATATGTGGTACCGTTGGGGCTTTCACATGCAATATGGTTTTCTTTAATAAAATAAATGGTTTATTTAAAATAAATGACACCATATTATTTATTTATTTATTTATTTTCAAAAATATTTTAAAAAACAGTAGAAAAATTACAAACAAGACATTTCATGTTAAAGCCTAAACTCTGCTGCAAAAAATGTATATAATTTTCCTGAAAATTCCTGCAAAAAGCACAGTTAAACATGGAACAAAATGGTGAAAAATGACCTGTCAACAGAGGGCGGCATAATCTCAAGTAGGGTGGCAATTAAAAGGGTTAAAATTGGCTATGCATGTTGGGTATTGTTGTGTGCGGGGGACCTTGTGCTTTCAGATTTAGCTTATTTGTATATTGATATTTTAGGAAAAGGTGTGTTTATTCTGCTTTTTTAGACATTTTTTAGGGAAACCCTGTGCAACCTAAGAATTTTTCAGGGGATTACTTCCAGAAAGATGAGCCCACTACAAAAAGGCCAGGTATGCCCTGAAAGCTTAACATGTGTACTTCCAGGTAATATATGGTTTATTGGGGATATTCCAAATGTAAAGGGTTGTTTTGGTAGAAAAATCGCAAGGTGCACACTTTGTCTGCAGAGCTGAAATGTTCAAGTAAAATTACCGTTATGCGCATGCTTTACTTTGGGGTGTTTGGCAACTTTTCCCTTGACAGTAGCTATGCATGTTGGGTATTGTTCTGTTTGGTGTATGTTGCTTTTTCAGATTTAACTTTTTATTCTAAGCATACAGCACGTCCTGCTCCAGATGTAGTAATAACATGTGGGTAATCCTCCGCCTCCTGCGCCGTGCACTGCAGACATGTAGAAAACAAGCTCCTCCCAGCCCTACATATACCAAAGGACCTCCCACAAATTCCCAGATCTCTGCAGTGCTGGAACTGTGAAGACATGAAGTATCACGCTCTCGCAGGCGAGTGGGGCTTTGCAGCCCGAGGCCCTGCGGGACTATTTCCACCCGTCCTCTTTGTGAAAGAATATGCCTCCCAGCTTGGGCTGCGTTGGTCGGGTGAAGGTAGGCAGCACCTAGTGTGCTTACGGAGCTAGACTCCACCGCAATCCCCCACCATAGGGTAGGCGGTTCCGCATCAGTGCCCCCATGCCCCGAGTAACGGTGAACCCCGAATTTGGGTCACCTTCCTCCCTAGATCCCCCCTTTACTGGGGGGAAAAAAGAGGGGGGGGGTTGCATGTACGTTGGCCTACCTTGCCCTAATTACACCAGAGACTTATAGCCTTTATCGGTTACCGAGTGTCAGAGCTGCGCTTCACACTTATGTTTAAGTTAGCCGCAGCGCCTTATTGTGTTTTTTACTTGGCGCAGACGGCGGCTCTGTTATTTGGCGCTACGGCGTTTTTATCCCCGTATTCACCCTGTCAGTTTTCTCTCTGAGGTGATTTTCTAGAGCGGTTGTCAGTTACATAGCTATTGTCCTTTCTGATTGGCTGCACGCCTTCGAGCGGCACGCTCTCCGGGGGGGGCGTGGTTTGGTTTGGCGCGTTCCGTGTCCTCTCCCGCTCTGGCCCGCCCTTCGAGGTTCGCTTGGCGCCATTTCCTTCTCACGTGCGCATGGTGCAGACGGTCCTCCCCTCGCTGTTCTGTAAGTGCCCTCATGGGCGACCTTTCTTAGCTTTTGCTTCTCCTCGGTTGGCTCTGACATCCCTTTTCCCCTTGTGTCTTTCAGACCGTGAACCTCGGTGGCTTCTCCCGGCCCGGTGTAGCGCCCGGTCCAGACCATTAAAAAATCACTCCCAATTCCCAGCGGGTCATTGGGGCATCCAGGGTTGCTTTATAGCGTCAATCCCTACTGGCATATTGTATATAATAATTACCATATGGAGGCATCTCAGGATATTGTGAACGGGGTTCCTCTGGGACAAGCCCGTCTGTGTGTAGCTTGTGGGGTATTGCCTAGCAGCGGTGACAATGCACGGGTCTGCGTCCCTTGTGCTCAGCAGGCGCTATCAGGTATCCCCACCTCTTCCGAAGCTGGGCCCGCACCTCGCCTTGCTTCCCCTACTCCCCCCAAGCCTGAGCCTAACCCCCAATACTAGTGGGGATTCTCATACTGATTTAGCCACTAGACTGGCTAGTGTGGAAAACTTACTTGCTGGCTCCTTGGCGCGCAAGGCTACTGCTAAGAGGCATCATTTGAATCCTGAATCTACTATACTTCCTATAGAGTCTGATGATTTATTGCTTTCCTATGCACATTCCCCCTCAGAGGAAGGGGAACTGTTCTCTGACTCAGGGTCATACGACGACGAGTCCAGGGGACAGGAAGAGTCTGGTTCTGATCATTGGTCCTCGGACGACATTGATAGACTGCTGACCCAGATCTTTGATGTGTTATCCCTCTCTCCCCCTGCCGCGGCTCCCCGGCAAAGGGTTGATCTGTTTCACACCGCCAGGGCGCAGTTGGAGTTTCCCGAACAAACTCATTTCAATAGCCTTGTGCTGAAAGAATGGGAACATCCCAGCAAACTCCCATGGAGTTCCTAAAGCTGTGGATAAGAAATATCCCTTTCCTGCCGACCTGGTCAAGTGTTGGACATCGCCACCCGAGGTCGATGCCCCAATTCTAAGCCTGTCCAACACCTCTATTATGCACTTCCCCGACACTACTACGCTGCGGGATTTGGAAGATCGGCGAGTTGACCAACTGGCATGCCATGCCTTTGCATTTGGGGGAGCGTCGCTCCGCCCAGTTTGTGCCTTAGCCATTACGGCGGTGGCGCTCAGGACGGTGGTTAAGACTTCTCTTGAAGGGGCGGATGACTTGCATAGGTGGGGATTCGCAATCTGAGTTGTGCGCTCGAATGGCCACTCTCGAGAAGTTGTTGTCGGCACAGGTAGCTCAAAGGGCTACAGCTAAAAGGAAACACATTGCTTCTCCTCCTCTGGCCCCTGCTGCGGAGGTAGCGGAAGTATTGGACTGGTCAGATTGTCCTTTATCTGAGGAAGGGGAAATCTTGAGAGGATTTGGATGAGCTTGAGGCTCCACTATTGTCTGATACTTCGGGAGAATTGGCTGCAGGGGTGTCTTGTGATACTCCCTCTATCCTCTCCAAGGTTTTTGAAATTTTGTCTCTGGACCCGCCTGCGGCAGCTCCTCCGCCTAAGGGCGAACTTTTTGATATGCCTAAGCCGCGTTTAGCGTTCCCTGGTCAGCTACATTTTGAAAGGGTTGTGCTTAAGGAATGGGAACAGCCGACCCGCCTGGTTGGTTCCCCTGCTAATTGGGACAGGCGGTATCCCTTTTCGGAGGAATTGGTCAAACTTTGGACTGTTCCCCCGGATGTGGATGCTCCGGTTTTGGGGCTCTCTAACACTTCTGTGCTGCATTCGCCAGACACTACCACAATTAAGGATGTCGAGGATCGTCAAATCGATCAACTGGCTCGTCATGGTTTCATTAGTGCTGGTTCGACCTTGCGGCCGGTCTGTGCTTCTTCCATTGTGCTTTTGGCTCTTAGGGCCATGATTAAAAATTTGTACGCGGATCTAGATCCTGAATGTGAGGAGTTTGCCTCTCTTCAACTGTGTGAGTCTTTTGCTTCTTTCGTTCTGGCCGCCCAGGATGATGCTATGGCTATGTGCGGCAGGACATCAGCTCTTTTGGTTGCTATTCGGCGGTCAGTGTGGCTCCGCCAATGGACAGCGGATGTTGGTGCTAAAAGATCTCTTACGGCTCTACCTTTTCTGGGTTTGCGTCTGTTTGGTGACAAGTTGGATTCAGTCACCATGGGAGGTAAGTTGCCTCAGCGCAAGAAGCCGCGACGTCCATTTCGAGGAGTTTCTTCTTTCAATCCTTCCTTTCGGGGAGCCAGGGCGGGCAGAGGGGCCTCCCTTCCTGCTACCAGGGGAACGAGCTGGAACCGGGGGCGAGGTCGCGGCCGCTCCGGTCATTTGTGGGGCTCAAGCCTAAGTCCACCCCCAAGCCTGCTCAGCAATGAGGGGGCGCCCTCACCCGTGCGGGTGGGGGGACGGTTGCGACACTTCTCCCAGGTTTGGGTCCAGGCGGTCCCAGACAGATGGATTCGGGAGGTGGTGTCGTCCGGTTACAGTTCCAGTCCCGTCCTCCCTCAAGGTTTTTCAGGTCCCGAATACCTACCGATCCTTCGGCCGCTCAAGAGCTCCGAGCGTTGGTGAGGAATCTTCTGGAATTGGCGGTCATCCATCCGGTGCCACCTTCGGAATTGGGTCTTGGCTACTATTCCAATCTCTTCACGGTACCCAAAAGGGACGGATCATTTCGTCCTATCCTGGATCTGAAGTTCCTCAACAGGTTCATTCGTCCGCGGAAGTTTCGCATGGAAACTCTGCGCTCGGCCATCACTTCTCTTCGGCAGGGGGACTTCATGACGTCCATAGACATCAAGGATGCTTATCTGCATGTTCCCATCTGCCCGGCCCATCAGCGCTTTCTGCGGTTCGTGGTGGAAGATCGGCATTTTCAGTTCGTGGCTCTTCCGTTTGGTCTTACCTCAGCGCCTAGGGTATTCACCAAGGTACTGGCGGGGGTGATGGACATTCTCAGAGCTCAAGGCATCCGGATTTTGCCTTATCTGGACGACCTTCTCATCATGGCTTCTTCCTTCAATCAAGCGGAGACGGACACCAGCACGGTGGTTTCTACGCTGGAAAGCTTCGGTTGGGTGGTCAACTATCCCAAGTCTTCCCTCGCTCCGCCCAGGGTGGTGTCCTTCCTGGGGATGACGCTGGACTCTTGTCAGCACAGTGTATTTCTACCTCAGTCGAAGATACTTTTGATTCAGAATTTGGCTCGGCTTCTTCTTTCCAATCCTCGACCGTCCATCCGTCTGGGGATGAGGCTGGTGGGATTGATGGTAGCCTCCTTCGAGGCAGTTCCCTTTGCTCAGTTTCACACTCGGACGCTTCAGCTTCATCTGTTGGCGTCTTGGGACCGTTGTCCACGATCATTGGACCGGCCCTTCCAGTTGTCCTCCCGGGTCTGGCAGTCCCTTCAGTGGTGGCTGGTTTCGACCAATCTCTTGAAGGGCAGGTCCTTCCTGACTCCTCTCTGGGAGACTGTCGGGCTGGGTGCTCTCAGAGAGGTTTCCCTGATTCTGACCTGGGCGGAGGCCCATGTTCCTTGCCTGTCGGCAGTTTACATTCCGGGGGTGGAAAACACGGAAGCGGACCTTCTAAGCAGATGCTCCTCCCGTCTGGGGGAATGGTCTCTCCATCCTCAGGTTTTTCAGGCTCTGTGTCTCCGGTGGGGAACACCGGAGGTGGACCTGCTTGCTTCTCGTCACAATTACAAACTTCCGACCTTTGTGTCAATGTCTCAGGACCCTCTGGCTCTGGCGGTGGATGCCATGTCTCTGAGCTGGGGGGAACTCGGGTTCCTGTATCTGTTCCCTCCGATTCCCTTGCTAGGAAGAGTGTTAAGAAAGTGGATTCTGGAAAAGGTCCCCGCCATTCTTGTGGCTCCAAGGTGGCCAAGAAGGATGTGGTTCGCGGACATCGTTCGGATGGCGGTAGACCAGTTCGAACTTCCTCTGCGGCCGGATCTTCTCACTCAGGGTCGGCTGCGTTACCCCAATTTACCAACGCTGGCTTTGACGGCTTGGCTGCTGAAACCTCCATCTTGAAGGAGGAAGGTCTTTCTGATTCGGTTATTAAGACTCTTATTTGTGCTTGGAAGAGGTCTTCTTCTGCTATCTATTATAGAACCTGGCGTTCTTACATCGATTGGTGCGAGGCTAGGTCTTTGCCCTGCAGAGTCTTTTCTGTTTCCAGAGTTTCGGATTTTCTTCAATTTTGACTGGATGCTGGTCTACAGCTTAGTACCTTGAAGGGGCAGGTTTCTGCCTTGTCTATTTTCTTTCAGAAGGCTTTTGCGCTTCATCCTTTGGTCAAAACTTTTTTCCAGGGGTTTACGCATGTGCGGCCTCCCAGGAAGTCTTTGCTCCCTGTTTGGGACCTGAATCTGGTTATTTCTGCTCTTCAGGCTCCTCCTTTTGAGCCTTTGTCGGATATTGCTCTTTCCACTTTGACTCAGAAGGTTGTCTTTCTAGTGGCCATCACTTCTGTTCGGCGTGTCTCTGAGTTGGCGGCCTTGTCTATTCAGGCGCCCTACCTTGAGAGACATCAAGATAAAGTGGTATTTCCGTTCAAATCGGACTTTCTTCCTAAGGTTGTTACCTTTCACCTGATTCAGGACATTGTTCTTCCCTCCTTGTGTCCTAACCCTAAGAATGACAAGGAGAGAGTTTTGCACTGTTTGGACGTTGTTCGCTGTGTTGATTACTATTTGCGTGCTACGTCTTCTTTTCGTAAGACTGATGCTTTTTTCGTTGTGCCCTGTGGGCCTAGGAAGGGTTTGGCTCTGGCTAAATCTTCCATTAGTAAATGGATTCGTCAAGCCGTTATCGGTGCCTATTCGGCTAAGGGGAAAGTTCCTCCTTTTCGTATCACTGCTCATTCTACTCGCGCTATTGTTGCGTCCTGGGCTTTTCAGCACCAGGCTTCTGTTGAACAAGTTTGTAAGGCTGCTACTTGGTCTTCGGTTCATACCTTCTCGAAGTTTTATAAGGTTGATGTGCGAGCCTCAGCGGACGCTGTGTTTGGCCGCAAAGTTCTGCAAACTGTAGTGGTTTGAGTTATGCTTCATTTTCCTGCTGGATACCCACCCTTTAGGGACACTGCTTTTGGATGTCCCGAACGTTATTACTACAGGAAGCGGGGTGTGTGTGACACACAAAGAATAATACCATTTTGTGAATACTCACCAGTAAAATGGATATTGTGTGTCACACACACACCGCTTCACCCGGCCCTTTTTGGTATCCTGGTTTCTCTATTTGGTGAAGCTATAATTTTGTTGAGGGTTAATTTCCTGGTACCTTGTCTTACTGCTTTTCAATTACACTGGGAATTAAGTGGGAGGTCCCAGGTATATATAGACTGGGAGGGGCCCGTTTTCAAGACTTCTCTCTGCAACGGCATCTGGCGATGGTTAACCCGAACATTATTACTACAGGAAGCGGGGTGTGTGTGTGACACACCAATAATATCCATTTTAACTGGTGAGTATTCACAAAATGGTATTTTTCGCATGGAAACTCTACGCTCGCCCGTTGCCTCGTTGCGCCCAGGGGACTTCATGACATCTGTGGATATCAAGGACGCTTACCTGCATGTCCCCGTGTTTCCAGGACATCAAAGGTTTCTCAGATTTGCGCTGCTGGATCAGCATTACCAGTTCGTGGCCCTGCCATTCGGCCTTACGTCGGCTCCCAGGGTGTTCACCAAGGTGCTGGCAGGGGTGATGTCACTGTTAAGACTAAGGGGCATACGAGTTTTGCCCTACCTGGACGATATACTCATCACCTCTCGGTCTCTGCGGCAAGCAGAGCTGGACACTCGGTTGGTAGTGTCTACCCTGGAGTCATTCGGCTGGGTGATCAATTACCCAAAGTCCTCTCTGTCCTCCTCCTCAGTGACCCTGTTCCTGGGGATGATTCTGGATACAGTTCAGTCAAGGATATTCCTTCCTCAGCAGAAGGTGGAAGCTCTGACAACGCAGGCGAGGTCCCTGCTTTCGAGCCCTCATCCCTCCATCCGGCAGGGAATGCAGTTGGTGGGCTCGATGGTGGCAAGCTTCGAGGCGGTGCTCTTTGCCCAGTTCCATTTGAGAACTCTGAAGCTTCATCTTCTGTCAGTCTGGAACAAGGACCCAGCGTCCTTGGACGAGATCTGGGTGCTCCCCCCCTCGGTCAGACAATCCCTTGCGTGGTGGCTGGACCACAGGAACTTGACAAGGGGCAGATCCTTCCTGGCTCCCTCCTGGGAGACGGTCACAACGGATGCCAGTCTGTCGGGCTGGGGTGGATTCTGGAAGTCCCTGCGCTTCCATGGGAGGTGGGGCCCTCAGGAGGCCCATCTTCCCATCAATGTCCTGGAACTCAGGGCGGTCAGATTGGTGCTGGAACAATTGACCCAGCACCTAAAGGGTCTGGCGGTTCAGGTGCGCTCAGACAACAGGACGGCGGTTGCCTACATCAATCATCAGGGAGGGACCTGGAGCAAGGGAGCTCTCCAGGAAGTGTCTCTGATTCTAACATGGGCGGAAGCCAATGTCCCATGCATCTCGGCTGTCTACATTCCAGGCGCGGAGAACCTGCTGGCAGATGCTCTGAGCAGGGAATCGTCTCGTCAGGGGGAATGGTCCCTCTGCAACAGGGTGTTTCAGGCCCTGTGTCTCCGTTGGGGAGTGCCAGACGTGGATCTGTTTGCGTCCCGTCACAATCACAAGCTCCCGAGCTTTGTATCTCTGTCTCAGGATCCTCTGGCTCTGGCCACGGATGCCCTGTCAATGTCTTGGAAGGAGTTTCGGCTCCTGTATGTGTTTCCACCAATTCCCCTTCTGGGCAGAGTTCTGCGCAAGATTGCTCTGGAAGGGGTACCCGCGATTCTGGTGGCCCCAGGGTGGCCAAGAAGAGTGTGGTTCGCAGACGTGGTTCAAATGGCAGTAGATCAGTACGATCTGCCACGGTTGCCAGACCTTCTAACTCAAGGGTCTCTACGCCATCCCAGTCCACTAACGCTTTGACGGCTTGGCTATTGAAACCTCCATCCTGAGGGAAAAGGGTTTGTCTGCATCTGTAGTGGCTACTATGGTGCAAGCCAGGAAAAAGACTTCTTCTGCTATCTACTATAGAGTTTGGCGTTCTTACATTGACTGGTGTGAATCCAGGTCTCTTCCCTGCCGGGAATTCTTAGTTTCCAGGGTGCTGGAGTTCTTACAACATGGTCTAGACTTAGGTCTTAAGCTTAGTACCCTGAAGGGTCAGGTTTCGGCCCTGTCTATCTTCTTTCAGAAAACCTTTGCCCAGCACCCTCTTATCAAGACCTTCTTTCAGGGGGTCACTCATGTGCGGCCTCCTCGGAAACCTATGGTTCCTGTTTGGGATTTAAACTTGGTGTTATCGGCCCTGCAGGGTGCTCCTTTTGAGCCTATTCAGGAGGCTGCTCTCACTGTTCTCACGCTCATGGTCGTATTCCTGGTTGCTATCACTTCTGTTAGACGTGTATCTGAGTTAGCGGCTCTATCTATTCAGCCTCCCTACTATGAGAGACACCAGGATAAGGTGGTGTTTCGCTTCAAGCCAGACTTTCTGCCTAAGGTTGTGTCTGCATTCCATTTGAATCAAGATATTGTACTTCCTTCCTTGTGCCTTAATCCTAGTAACCCTAAGGAAAGGGTTTTGCATTCCTTGGATGTGGTTAGGTGTGTCAAGTATTACCTTGTTATCACTAAGGCTTTCAGGAAGACGGATGCTCTCTTCGTTGTGCCTCACGGGCCTAGGAAGGGTTTGGCTCCCGCCAAGTCTACTATCAGTAAATGGATTCGTCAGGCTGTGGTTCAAGCCTATACTACTAAGGGGAAGTCTCCCCCCTTTCGTCTTACTGCTCATTCTACTCGAGCTGTTGGGGCTTCTTGGGCTTTTCAGCACCAGGCCTCTGTAGAACAAGTTTGCAAGGCCGCTACTTGGTCTTCTGTTCATACCTTTACTAAGTTTTACAAGGCTGATGTTAGGGCCTCAGCTGATGCTGTGTTTGGGCGCAAGGTTTTGCAGGCGGCAGTAGTTTAAACTGCTTGCTGTTGCCTTTTCTGTTGGGGATCCCACCCTACTTTATGGACACTGCTATTGGATGTCCCACATGTTATTACTACATCTGGAGCAGGACGTGCTGTATGCTTAGAATAATACAATTCTGTGAAGTACTCACCTGTAGAATTGGTATTATACACATACAGCACGTCCTGCTCCACCCCACCCTGGTTTCACTTTGTTCTGGATCCCCTGTTTGGTGATTATCATCGTTGTTATTGCCAGTTTTGGGTGGTTGGTTTCTCCTGGTTTCTCATTCTCACTGCTTTTCAATGCTGGGGATTTGTGGGAGGTCCTTCGGTATATGTAGGGCCTGGAGGAGCTTGTTTTCTACATGTCTGCAGTGCACGGCGCCGGAGGCGGAGGATTACCCACATGTTATTACTACATCTGGAGCAGGACGTGCTGTATGCGTATAATACCAATTCTACAGGTGAGTATTTCACAGAATTTTTTCTTGCTTCCATATAGTTTTTTTTTAGGAAAATGTGTCTTTGATTCTTCTTTTTCATTCTTCTTTAGTGAAACTCTGGGCAACCAAAGAATTCATTGAGGGATTACTTCCAGAAAACTACACCCACATCAACAAGCCTGGTGCTCCTAGAAAGCTTGAGGTGTGTACTTCCAGAGAATATATAGTTTGTAGGGGGTAGTTCAAATGTAAAGGGTTGTTTTTCTTGCAAAAATGTAAGGTGCGCATAGCGCGTATCACAGTTGTATTTTATCTGAAAATCTCCTAAAGAGCTGTTTCAGTTTGGGGGAGTCTCCCGGAGAAAAATGGGGATTTTACACGCAATAAGATTTTATTGACAAACTTACATTTTTTATTACAAAAAAAACACTACAATTTGTAGTTTTTTGGCACATATTTCACCCAAAAATATTGAGAATACACCTAAAAAATTACAAACAAGACATTTCATGTTAAAGCCCAGACTCTGCTGAAAAAAACAATATGTCAATTTCCTGGGAAATCCCTCCAAAATCACAGTTGAACACGTGGAGCGCAAAATAGTTGAAAATGGTCTGGCAACAAAGGGTGACAAAATCTCCAGGTAGGCTGGCAGTAAAGGGTTAAAGCCCCCTTGGCAGCCTTCAAGTAGACCTAAACCTTTAGTGAATCATATCGGCCACTAAGGTTTTTGAAAAAAAAATGTTTCCTCTGAGTTTTGTGATGAGGATATTGTGGGTGCCATAATCTCCCTCTCAGTTTTTAAACTGTTGGCAGCCCTCAAGTGGTCCTAAACCTTTAACCCTTTCAGTGCCAACGTAGATTCTACATGCTCGCTTCTTCTCCACTTAAGTGCCAAGCACGTAGAATCTACGTGCCTGACTTTCCCCCCTGCTAGTTAAAAAAAAAATAGAAAAAAATAAACACTTACCTCTGGTATCGATGTGAAGCTGGGGGTCCCCTCTTCCTCCGGGGGGCACCCGATCCCTCCCCCGTCGTCCCCCGTCTTCAGGAGGGGTCCCGAAACCGCCCCCCATTTTCCACCTGCCGATCACTATCGGCATCTGTCATCAGATGACAGCCGCGCGGGACAGTGGCGAGGGATGCAGGATCGGAGGTGAGTAGAGTAAAAAAAAAAAATAATTTAATCTGCTGCAGAGGAGGCCCTGCAAAGGGGATAGAGTTCACTAGGATTTATCAAGGAAAATAAAGCAGGCAGGCTTTGGCTGCACCCAACCTCCTCACCCTCACCAGTGTTCACTTTTAGTTCCAGCAGGAAGGATGTACAGCCTTGGCTATCAAGAGTTACAGGGCCTAAGGATCAACTGTAGGGTATTTAGCACCTTCTTTCTTTCAGCTGGGCAGTATAGGGAGCCTGTACTACAGGTCAGAGACCATTTCTACAACCCAAGATGTTGGGGGATAAACTGTATAAACGTCAGACTAATCCAAAGATCCTGGAGGTGAGGATGTATGAAGGGTGATTAAAGCAACAGAGGGAGCTTCTTAGAAGCCAGAGCTCACAGGGGTCTTCTTGGGAGCCTATGTACATGGAATGGACTCAATTTCTGTTGCCAGATGCCTTGCTGGTGGGCAGAGGTCTGGCCCTGCTGGTTGTGCTAAGGCACTCCTTATGGCTTCAACAGTGTTTGCAGACAAAGAGAGGTAGGTCTGCCCTTTTCTAGTGGTAACTTGTTCATCGAGAAGTTGGAAGACGTTAAGATGGTAGCTTTATGGGGGAGTGAAAGCATGTGACTTGAAAGAAGATGGGTAGGACCTCCTCACACTTCTGGGTCAGACGACTTCTTGTGCCGTTCAAGCCTGTTTGGAGGGATTAAGTCTCTGATGCCTGGGCTCGTTAGGTGATGACTTCCGGAGGTTGCATCTTAGACCGTCGCTCCAGACAGATCCGAGCTTCCTCATTTGGTCACTGGAGGTCAGTTACCTAGTGGCCTTAGGGGGTGGTTATTCCAGTTCCCTTCTTGGACACAGACTTTGGCTTTCAGTTTGTTTGTAGATCTCAAACATCTGAACAAGCGTGTTCTCGTTCAGAGGTTCAGGAATGGAATCCCTGAGGTCTGTGGTAGCTTCTCTGAAACGGCAGGTGTTGCTAGAGATGGTGAACATTAAGGACCCATATCTCCACATTCCAATTCTTACAGGCCAGCAGAGGTTACCAGGGTGTGTGGTGGGCTCTCAACATTTATTGGCCCAAACCTTCTCCTTATCGACAGCTCCAAGGGTTATTCACAATGGTCTTGTCAGCAATCATGGCCTAACTGTAGCACTGGGGGTGTTCGGATCACTCATTGGGCTCTGAATAAGCGAAGCCATAGGGACAGTTTGGCGGTGTATGGTAAGGACAGTTTTGGTGACCAAGAGGATGACAATCTGTGTATGTGGCTGCTGGGGTGATGTCTTCAAACTGCATCCTGCCCTGTTGTCCAGTTGTCTTTCTCTTGTCAGTCTTGTTTTCTTGTGTTTCTAATATGAAGCTGGGGAGGCTTCCAGTCATGATCAAGTCAGACAATGTGACAGCAAGTCACCAGGGAGGAATGTTGTGCGCTAGGAGATGATTCAAAATATTAATATCTTTTCACTGGTTATATTTTTACAATTAACTTGATTTTCCAGGAGAGGCTTCCTGTGAAGCATTGCTACCCAAATCTGCTCTTGGAGGCCTTTGTCGTGAAGGGGTGTATTTCACGCATGTGTACATGGTTTCAGAGTTGGGGGTCCTCCTGGATTTGGCCTACATGGCCTTCCATAAGAATGAGGTGGTTTTTCACCTGGCTTTTTGCTGCTTGTCTCTGCCTTCCATGCCGATCAGAAAGTTATTTTTCTAAAACAAAGGAATAGTTTTCTATTTCACTAGGGCAGTTAGGGGTTAATGTAAGAGACAAAATGGGTGACAGGTTTTAAGCATGCTTTTACTGGGAAGGTTTTCTCATCTCTTAACTGATAGCCTATGTTGGATAATCAACTTAAGGATATTGCAATTCATCTCATGTGTGTGGATCCCATTACCCATCGTGCAATGATTAGGCTGGTTTTAGAGTGGTTTAGGCTGCTGTCCCCTACAGGCTGGCTCCCGGGACGGGCACTGGAATGGAGCAGTTCACTGTAAAAATGAAATGAAAGGCTCAAAAATCTGTCACCCCTGTATATTATTCCTACCAGCAGAGGAAAATTACAAGCTTGGCAGGATTTTCTTTCTGTTGAGGTAAAATAATTGAGCCCACCTATCGTCCGGCAAGTTTTTATTTTTTTTATATGAATCTGTCACTCCTACCTTTTTTTTTTTTTTTTTTTTTTTTTTGATTTGATGACCAGTGATGATTTCTGATTAATTTTAATTATGCACAACCACATGTTTCACGTGTCATATTTTTACTGTTAGATGAAGCAAATGAGGCGGATGTCCAGCCACCAACACACAACAGCCAGTTTATATGGAAACAGAGCCGACAGTTACTAAGGCAGTAAGTATATATATATATATACATATTTTTCTTTTAAGCTTTGCATTGTTGAATTAACACCTAAAGGTTTATTTAGGGCTCATTTTTTATAGAAGTGTTTTTGCCACCCCAGCAATGACCTCCCTGGTGCTGAGGCAGGGTAGGGGATGAATAAAAATGACCGACCCTGCTCCCCAGAATCCTGTACTTTTCTTTGGCGTTTTTACATTTGCATCTTACATCTGCATGGCGTTAATTCCTCTGAAACGGCATACACCACTTATCAGAGGAGGCTTCATGGGAGCAATTTATTAAACTTTATTTTTTTTTATGATGGGAGGTCCGCTTTAAGTGTATTTCTGTTCTTTACTTCCAATAAATGGCAAGCTGTACCAGTGTCATTTACCAGTGACTAGAGAGACTGGTACAAGCACACAGTCACTGTGGGTAGTAGACAATTTATTAGCCTGTGTGCCAAACGCTGAACTGTTTGCAGTCATTGTATATATTCAAGTGCTATTGAACGATAGCTCAAGATCCTTTTTTTTTTTTTTTTTTTTTTTTTTTTTTCTTCCATCCCATCCCCCGGCTTGACAATAGATGACTGTCTTGGTTCTTTCTCTATAGGTATTTGCAGGAAGTTGGTTACACAGACACCATATTAGAGGTGAAGTCCAAGCGGGTCCGTGCATTTCTGGGCCTTTCTGCTGATTCTTCAGACAGACTCACAGATACCAATCAAGACTCCATGGTAAATGGAACAGAAACTGAGCTTCCCAATCCTCTCATAATTGGGTGAGTTTTTTTGTCATATTCTTTATTAGATAATGCCAAGATTAGTTTTCATTATATCTTTTAGGACCCCCTCCTCTGTGCTTTACAGATTGTTTTGGTGTATTGACTTTTTCAAAGAATTATGTAGTAGCTAAAAAATATCATGCCCATTTGTCTATCTTTAGCTTTTGTACCTAACTGACCGCATCGGTTTAACTCTTTTCATACTAAATTAGTTTACTATTAGTTTTTACTATTACTGTTGTTATTATATTACTGTGATGCCTGAACAGTACACTAGGCAACAGGTACACTTTATCAGCCTCACCACAGTCCTATCATATTATTTAGCTACCTTACGAACACCTTTTGTATATAGCTGGTTGTGTTATTAATAAAAAAAATTGTTATTACTGAAATAAGTTTGTGTTCATTGTATGCATTCAATGTGTTTCTTCCAATAGCAAAATTAAGTGGAAGAAAATAATTGGCTACAGTCAACAGTGGCAACAGTCAACATAATCTATCGACAAATATATTGTTTCTTTCATACATATTCTATATGAGAATGATTACAGCAATTATGGGTCTGCCTTGGCTTCAGCATTCAATTTGTTCAGATTATTTATAATTTGTATATACTATGTATTATAGGGACCAAACAGGACATTTGGTATCTCAATTACTTAAATAAATGACCACCTTTAGAGAGATTACCAAGCCCCTGCTTTATGGCAGGAAATAAGTTCAAAATCCACACTTCCACCCACACCCCTCCTTCAAGAAGATATGTGCAATGTAATGTTTGTGCTTGAAGGCAGCTGAGGGTTGTCCATGTATAATTCTGTAATGCGACGGGAACTTAGTGGACCAAAACCCCAGATTTTAGATCCCCTGCAGCGTGATGCCCCTAGGGCAGTGATGGCAAACCTTTAAGGGACCAAGTGCCCAAACTGCAACTCAGAACTATTTTAAGTGCCAACCTGAAGGCTGTGATGCCAGGGGGAGCATCACAAAATGCATGTACTGGAAAGATGACGGGTGCCCACAGAGGGCTCTGAGTGCCGCCTCTGGCACGAGTGCCATAGGTTCGCGACCACTACCCTAGGACTAAAAGGCATGGTGTGGCATCCACAGACAAACTGAACGTTTGATAGCTTTTTATACTTTGCTGTTTGGCGGGAGGAGTTAACCCACAAGTTGTCTAGGATTGGAAAATTGAGAGAAACAAGTTTTACAGGTGAAACATGATTTACAAGCTTGTGGGTTGTAATACTTTAACCGAGGCTATCACTCCTAGTGGTGCAAGGCTAGTAGTCCTTATGGGGGGCAACTCTTTCAGTGGAAAACTTAGTTTTAATTTTATTTTTTTTCTTTTCCTTGTGTGTCAAAAATGCATTTTTTTCCGCAGCCCGCTTTTTTTTTTTTTTGCTATCCAAGAATGGAATTTGCTTGGCAGTGTTTTAGTGCTTTAGTGTTTTCATTTATTCTTAGTATACAGTATGTCCTGCTCCAGATAAGAATCATTACACTTCGGTATTACTCTGCCAGAGGGCGCTGGACTGCAGAGACCGCGAAAATTGGCTCCTACCGGTCCCTCAAATACCCGGGACCTCCCACAAAGGACAAGAAGATGGCTCTCTTCTCACAGGTGAGCGGGGCTATTAGCCTGCGGCCCTGTAGGACTATTCCCACCCGTTCCATTATTCCAAGTATGTCACACACCCCGCTTCCAAGATTAATAACATATGGGTTATAACCAGTAGAGGGCGAACTTCTGCAGAGATGACTAGAAAAAAAGGATCCCCTCCCGGTCCATAAATACCTGGGACCTCCCACACATTCCCCAGTAATCGTCTCTACAGACGGCGAGCAAGTCAGAAGATGGCTGTTTTTCTTCCTTGCAGGTAAGCCAGGCTACGCCCGGCCATTTTGATTTCTGTTTCTGCCCGGACCTGAATTAGATTTAATTCCTTGCCTCCCAGCCTTGGCTGAAGGTCCGGGCGAGGGTAGAGTACACCTTAGAAGGTGTCATGCTGGGAGCCTTGCTCCACCGTGAAACCCCATAAGAAGGGGTAGGCGGTTACCAGGTTGGTGACCCTGGTTTGGGATGCCCTGTCCGTGTTCCCCTCCGCTACTATGTAGTTGGGATTCCCTGTTCCCGTACGGGGGGGGGGGGCTCGCCTCTTCCCTTAGCGGTTCTTTTATTCCCCTTGATTGCTGATTGTGTGTGTGTTTGGCGTGTTAGCTTTCACAGACCTTGCTGCGGCCGCACTGGGAGCGGGCCGCTCTGGCCGGCTCTGCAGTGCGGTGGGGAGAGCTTCTCCCCCTCATTTCTGTCAGGGAAGGGGGCGAGGCCGGGCGCTCGGCGCGCTTGCGGCGGCCCGCCCCCGTCTCTGGCGCCCTTGCGGCGCCCAACCAGTGGCTGGGAACTGCTTTTCCTTGGTGTAGATGGGGAGGGGGCGCGGCGCGCTGGCCCACCCCTCTTCTTCCTCTTATCCTTCCAGGTTTTTGAGAGCGACGCCATTGCTGTACAGTGAGTGCCCTCCCGGGCTTTGCCTTGTCCTTTGCTGTATGCGGTTTTTCTTCCTCATTCTTATATTGTGCGGTGGGGCCTTTTAACGCTTGCATATATGTTGGGGACTTTTATGTACATATATTTATATTCATGTATGTGTGATGGTCATTTGATTGGAGTATGCCTTCTTACGGGGTGGGGATACCGTCGATACCCCCAAGGTTCTGGCCCATCTTTTTGAAGTGCTGGCTATTTCTCCTCCTGCGGAGGCCCCTCCGCAGAGGGGGGAATTTTTTGGGACCTCTAAGCCTTGATTGGAATTCCCAAATCAGAAGCATTTTGACAATTTGATTCTTAAAGAATGGGAAAAGCCTAGTCTTCCCGGTGTTCCTCAAGGATGGGATAGGAAGTATCCCTTTCCGGTGGACGCGGTGAATTGCTGGTCGTCACCTCCTGAGGTCGATGCGCCGGTTCTGTGTTTGTCCAACACACCCGTTGTGCACTCACCAGACGCCACCACGCTGAAGGATAGTGAGGACCAACGTCTTGATCAAATGGCGTCTCATGCCTTTGCCAGCGTGGGTTCGGCTTTGCGTCCTGTTTGCGCTTCAGCGCTCACGGCTGTGGCTACCAGGTCTATAATTAGGAGCCTGTTGAATGTTCCCAGCTTAACCCGGCTAGTGATGAATTTGCAGCCCTTACGCGGTGCGATTTGTTCATGTCCTTTGTCTTATCAGCCTTGGAAGTAGCAGAACCTCTGCATTACTGGTGGCTATACGTCGCTCGGTTGCGCCAGTGGGCGGCTGACATTGCAGCTAAGAAGTCACTTACAGGGTTACCCTTCTTGGGTATGCGTCTGTTTGGAGATAAATTGGACTCGGTGCCGAAAGGAGGTAAGCTACCACAATGCAAGAAGCAGCGTCGCTCCTTTCGGGGTGCGGGCACCTTTAGCCCTTCCTTTCGTTGCTCTAGAGCATGCAGAGGTGTTGCTTACTCTGCCTTCAGAGGTGAGGACGGCAGAGGACGTGCCCGTCCCAGAACTGCCTGGGGTACCAAACTGAGGGGGCGCCCTCACCCTTGCGGGTGGGGTGGCGGCTACGGCACTTCGTCCAGGTCTGGACCCAGGAGGTCATAGACAAATGGATCTTGGAAGTGTTCTCTTCTGGGTACAAGCTGGAGTTTGAATCCCGGCCTCCTCCCAGATTCCTCAGGTCTCGGGTTCCCTCGGAGCCCCGGGCTGCGCAGGAGCTTCTGTCGGCAGTACAAAAACTTCTGGACTTGGAAGTCATCTGCCCGGTGCCTTTCTCAGAGAGGCAGGGGCTATTATTCCAATCTCTTCATGGTGCCCAAGAAGGATGGCTCCATAAGACCCATTCTGGATTTAAAGCTTAACAGATTCATCAGAACCAAGAAGTTTCGCATGGAGACTCTCTGATCGGCCATCAGTTCTCTTCGTCAAGGGGATTTTATGACGTCCATAGACATCAAGGATGCTTACCTTTTATGTACCGATCTTCCCAGGACACCACAGGTTTCTCAGGTTTGTGGTGGGAGATCAGCACTTTCAGTTTTTGGCTCTTCCATTCGGGCTGACCTCGGCACCAAGGGTGTTCACCAAGGTGTTGGCGGGTATAATGGCCCTTCTCAGAGCCCAGGGCATTCGCATTGTGCCGTATCTGGACGACCTTCTCATCACGGCATCCTCTCTCAGCCAGGAGGAATTGGACCCCGGGACGGTGGTGACGACACTGGAGAGGTTCAGCCGGGTGATCAACTACCCCAAATCTTCTCTCTCCCCGTCAAGGGACATTTCCTTTCTGGGCATGAATCTGGATACCATTCAGGCCAGGGTGTTCTTTCTTCTGTCGAAGGTGCAGATAATTCTAGATCTGGTCTGGATTCTTCTATCTAGGCTTCGCCCGTCCATCCGGCTAGGGATGAGGCTGGTGGGGTTGATGGTGGCTTCCTTCGAGGCAGTTCCTTTTGCTCAGTTTCACATGAGGTCGCTTCAACTCCTTCTACTGTTGGCTTGGGACAGATGTCCGCTGTCGTTGGATCAGTCTTTTCTGATGTCTCCCCTGGTTCGGCAGTCTCTTCAGTGGTGGCTGGAACCAAGAAATCTTCTGAGGGGCAGGTCTTTTCTGACCCCTTGTTGGGAGACGGTCACCACGGATGCCAGCCTGTCGGGCTGGGGGGGTTTCTGGAAGAAACATCAGTTCCAGGGGCTGTGGGGTCCTCAGGAGGCTCACAGCCCCATCAATGTCTTGGAGCTGAGAGCTATTCGGTTGGTGCTGTCGCGCTTGACGCATCACCTCCAAGGTTTACCGGTTCAGGTTCAATCAGATAATCGGACTGCGGTCGCTTACATCAATCACCAAGGAGGGACTCGCAGCAGGAGTGCCCTCAGGGAAGTTTCTCTGATTCTTGCATGGGCAGAGAGCAATGTCCCATGCATCTCAGCGGTGTACATTCCGGGAGTGGAGAACATGGAGGCGGACTCCCTGAGCAGGGGATCCTCTCGCCGAGGGGAATGGTCCCTCAACAACAAGGTATTTCGGTCCATTTGTCACAAGTTGGGGTTCCCGGAGGTGGATCTTTTTGTGCCCCGTCACAATCACAAGCTTCCTGCATTTGTGTCTCTGTCTCAGGATCCTCTGGCTCTGGGGTTCCTGTACCTGTTTCCCCCCTTCTCCATGGTAGACAGGGTGATGCGCAAGCTGGCTCAAGAGAGTGTACCAGCAATTCTGGTGGCTCCAAGGTGGCCAAGACAGGTTTGGTTCGCAGACGTCGTGCGGCTGGCGGTCGATCAGTACAGGTTGCCCCTGTTGCCAGATCTGGTCACTCAGGGTCAGCTTTGCTACCCCAATTTACAAACGCTGGCTTTGACGGCGTGGCTGCTGAAACCTCCATCTTAAAAGAATAAGGTTTGTCTGATGCTGTGATTCAGACACTTGTTAGGGCTAGGAAGAGGTCTTCCTCTATCATCTACTACCAGACTTGGCGGTCCTATATTGATTGGTGTGAGGCTAGGGCCTTGCCTTGCAGGGTGTATTCGATTCCTAGGATTTATGAGTTTCTTCAACACTGTCTGGACCTGGGTTTCCAGCTTAGTACCTTGAAAGGGCAGGTCTCCGCCCTGGCGGTCTTCTTTCAAAGGCCTTTTGCTCTTCATCCTTTGGTTAAAACTTTTTTCCAGGGGGTCACTCATGTGCGGCCCCCTCGCAAGCCCTTGTTGCCTGTTTGGGACTTTCTGTTGGCCCTCCAAGGGCCTCCCTTTGAGCCGGTGCAGGATGTTGCACTTTCTATTCTCACACAAAAGGTTGCCTTTTTGGTGGCTATTACCTCTGTTCGGGTTTCTGAGTTGGCGGCTCTGTCTATTCAGGCTCCTTACTTTGAAAGACACAGGACAAGGTGGTCTTTTGCTTTAAGCCAGATTTCCTACCTAATGTGGTCTCTGCTTTCCATGTCAATCAGGATGTGGTTCTCCCTTCCTTGTGTCCTAAGCCTAGCAATGACAAAGAGAGGGCCCTGCACTCTTTGGATGTTGTTCGTTGTGTGAAGTACTATTTGGTGGCTACTTCTCCTTTCCGTAGGACGGACGCCTTGTTTGTGGTGCCCTCTGGGCCCAAGAAGGGTTTGACGCCCGTCAAGTCTACCATTAGTCTGCTGTCTGTTTGCTGATGATACAAAGGTTAGTAATAGGGTGGATATTCCTGGAGGTGTCTGCAACATGGAAAATGATTTAGCTTTACTGGATAGATGGTCAAAACTGTGGAAACTAGAGTTTAATGTCTCTAAATGTAAAATCATGCACTTGGGTAGAAGGAATCCCTGCTCTGAGTACCGTATGGGCAGTACTGTGTTAGCCAGGACCTCGGAGGAGAGAGATTTAGGGGTACTGATTACTGATAGCTGCAAGATGAGTGGACAGTGTAGCCAGGCAGTGGGAAAAGCAAGCAGGATGCTCGGCTGCATAGCTTGAGGCATCACCAGTAGGAAGAGGGAGGTTGTGATGCCGTTGTATAGAGCCCTGGTGAGGCCACAGCTAGAATACTGTGTGCAGTTCTGGAGACCTTCCCTGCAAAAAGACATTATTCAAATAGAACGGGTCCAAAGGCGGGCAACGAAAATGGTGGAAGGACTTAAACTTAAAACTTATCAGGAGAGACTTAAAGAACTTAATTTGTACAGTCTGGAGGAAAGAAGGGAGAGGGGGGACATGATTGAGACCTTTAAATATGTGAAAGGATTGAATAAGGTTCAGGAGGGAAGTGTTTTTAAGAAGAAGCTTAATGATAGAACAAGGGGGCACAACCTGAAGCTAGTCGGGGGGGGGAAGATCAGGAGCAATGTTAGAAAATATTATTTTACAGAAAGAGTAGTAGATGCTTGGAACAAACTTCCAGCAGAGGTAGTTGAAAAATCAACAGTCACTGAATTTAAACATGCCTGGGATAAGCACACATCTATCCTAAGATAAAGAGTACATACAGTATACACATACACAGACTAGATGGACCGTATGGTCTCCTTCTGCCGTCAACCTTCTATTAGTAAATGGATTCGTCAGGCCATTGTTAGGGCCTATACTGCCAAGGGGACTGATCCCCCTTTTCAGATCACTGCTCATTCTACTCGTGCTGTTGGGGCTTCCTGGGCTTTTCAGCACCAGGCTTCTGTTGAACAAGTTTGTAAGGCTGCTACTTGGTCTTCTGTTCATACTTTTTCAAAGTTTCATAAGGTTGATGTGCGGGCCTCAGCGGATGCTGTTTTTGGACGCAAGGTTCTGCAAGATGCAGTGGTTTAAATTTGTGCATTCTTGCCCTTTGGGATCCCCACCCATGTTGGACACTGCTACTGGATGTCCCATATGTTATTAATCTTGGAAGCGGGGTGTGTGACGAACTTGGAATAATACCATATTGTGATTACTCACCTTTAAAATGGATATTATAAGTATGTCACACACCCTGCTTTATCCCGCCCTGATTTGTATTCTGGATCCTCTATATGGTGAGCCTTTTATTGTTAAATATATATTTTTTTTTTTTTGATTGGCTCTTCCTGGTCCCCTTACTGCTGTCCTATACTGGGGAATGTGTGGGAGGTCCCAGTTATTTATGGACCGGGAGCGGCTCCTTTTTTTTTTCTAGTCATCTCTGCAAAAGTTCGCCCTCTACTGGTTATAACCCATATGTTATTAATCTTGGAAGCGGGGTGTGTGACATACTTAATATGTCACATAATATCCATTTTAAAGGTGAGTAATCACAAAATGGTATTTTTTAATGTGCCTCCCAGCCTTGGCTGCGCTGGTCCGGGTGATGGTAGGCAGCACCGCTGTCAGGTGCTGAGGAGCACTGCTCCACCGCAATCCCCCACCAAAGGGTAGGCGGTATAGGCATATGGTGAACCTCTATGGGATGCCCCTCCCGCCCCTTGCCCCTGTCTATCGGTGGGCCCTATGTTAAGTGGCCGCTGCCCTCCCTCGCTTTCCCTTGTAGCTCTCGGGGAGGGGGGGTGTTTGTGTGTATATGCCTTGGTGCTTCACTGTATGATGTGCTTCTGGTTGGTGTCAGTCTCTGCGCTGACTTGGTTGCACTGGTTGTGTTTTTTGAATATGCCGCTGCGCGTGCTTCTGCTACGCTCCGCGGTTGGCGGCGGCATTACCTCAGGCGCTGGTGCGCTGTTGTTGGCTGCTAGTCACGTGTGCTGCTTTGCGCTCTTCGGGGGGGGGGGGGGGCGGGGCACGCGGATGGCGCGTTCTGCATCACTGTCTCCGCGGCCCGCCCCTCGAGGTATACCCGGCGCCATTTTTCTTTGGATTCAGCTGCTGCGTGGCTGGCATCTACCTACCGCGGTCCGTGAGTGCCCTCGCAGGCAGCTTATTTACCCTATGTCATTATGCATGTCACTTATGGGGTTCTCTTCGCTTATGTCTTTCAGACGGGTCGAACTTTATTGGTTTCTCCCGGCCCTACACCCTCTATTTAGTTTTTAAACTTGTGAGGCCTAGTGTGTAAATTACTCCCACTTCCCTAGCGGGTTATTGGGGCATCCTGGGTTGCTTTATTGCGTGAATCCCTATCGGCCTATTGTGCCGCTATAATCACCATATGGAGGCGTCTCAGGATAATGTGCTCGGGCTTCCTCCGGGACAAGCCCGGCTGTGTGTAGCTTGTAGCTTGTGGGGTGTCCCCTATTGGTGCTGACAATGTGCAGGTCTGTATACCTTGTGCCCAGCAGGTGCTTGCGCTGCAGCCTGGTTTACCAGTAGCTGGGCCTGCGGCCACGTATGGCGTCACCTACTCCCCCAAGCTTAAATCTGACTCCCATTGAGCTGCATACCAGTGGGGATTCTCAGCCTGATGTGTCTTCCAGACTGGCTAGTGTTGAGAAGTTGCTTGCTAATACCTTGCTAATACACCTGATGTATCTCTTTTCTCTATGGAAGCTAAAGAGTTCTTGGAATTGTCTGGTTATACCCCTTTGGAAGAAGGGGAGTTATTCTGACTCGGAGTCATCTAATGCGAGGCCCAGTGGTCATGATGATTCTGGCTCTGACCCCTGGGCCCCAGATGATACTGATAGGCTGTTGGCTCATATTTTTGAGGTGCTGTCTATCTCTCCCCCAGTTGCGGCCCCCAGGCAGCAGGGGGAATTGTTTCATACTGCCAAGCCACGTTTAGAGTTTCCTGAGCAAGGTCATTTTAATAATCTTTTGCTCAAGGAATGGGAGCGTCCCAGCAGGCTTCCCGGAGTCCCTAAGAGTTGGGATAAGAGGTATCCCTTTCCTGCTGATGTGGTGAAGCGTTGGTCATCCCCTCCAGAGGTGGATGCCCCAGTCCTAGGGTTATTTAACACCTCTATCATGTTTTCCCCTGACTCTACTACACTGCGGGATGGTGAGGACCGGCGTATTGATCAGCTGGCGTCCCATGCCTTTGCCTGTGTGGGGACGGCGCGGCGCCCAGTCTGTGCTTCTGCCATTACGGCTGTGACTATTAGAACCCTGCTTAGAAGTGTCCTAGATGGTGCTCCTGATGATGTGTCTAGTGAGGAGTTTAATGCACTCTCTCGTTGTGAGGTCTTTGTGACTTATGGTCCTCTCTGCCCTGGATGATACCATTAGGATGTGTGGCAGAACCTCTGCCCTTGTGGTGGCTATACGCCGCTTGGTTTGGCTGCGCCAGTGGGCTGCTGACAATGCTGCCAAGAAAGCCCTCACTGGGTTTCCCTTCAAAGGACTTCGCCTGTTTGGGGACCGCCTGGACCTGTTTGCTAAGGGAGGCAGGTTACCCCAGCGCAGGCGGCAGTCTCGGCCCTTTCGGGGACAGGGCTCCTTTTCTTCCTCCTACCGTTGAGCCAGACAAGGGAGGGGGGGGGGTCTCCCTTACTGGGGTCCGAGGAGATTTCTGGGGTAGGGGCAGAGGACGTGGATGCCCTGGTTCTTCCTGGGGCTCCAAGCCAAAGTCTTCTCCCAAGCCCCCTCAGGCATGAAGGGGCGCCCTCACCCATCCGGGTGGGGGGGAAGGCTTCAGCACTTTGCTCACGTCTGGAGGCTTCATGTCTCAGACCGGTGGATTCAGGAGTTAGTGTCCTCCGGTTACAAGATAGTTTGCTGCCTGGCCGCCCCCAAGGTTCATCAGATCCCGGATCTCTCAGGACCCTATGTTGGCTCAGGGTCTAGTTCTGGCGGTGCAAAGCCTTCTGAAGCTGGGGGTCATCTGTGGGGTCCCCTTACGAGCATGGGGCAAGGGGTTCTATTCCAACCTTTTCACGTTGCCCAAAAGAGATGGGTCTGTCAGGCCCATCCTTGACTTGAAGATCCTCAATAAATTTGTCAGGTGCCGGCGCTTTCGCATGGAAACTTTGCGCTCTGCCATCAGTTCCCTGCGTCCAGGGGACTTCATGACCTCCGTGGATATCAAGGATGCTTACCTTCATATTCCTGATTTTTCAGGTCATAAAAGGTTCCTCAGGTTCGCCCTAGAGGATCGGCACTTACCAATTTGTGGCATTGCCCTTCGGTCTCACTTCAGCTCCCAGAGTTTTCACCAAGGTGCTGGCGGGAGTGATATCTCTGCTCAGGTCTCAGGGCATTCGCGTGCTGCCCTATTTGGACGACATTCTCATCACTTCTCAGTCCCTCCAACAGGCAGAGCTGATTACTCAGCTAGTAGTGTTCACTCTGGAGTCATTTGGCTGGGTGATCAACCATCCCAAATCTTCCCTGTCTCCCTCTTTGGTGACTCCCTTCCTGAAAATGAATCTGGATACAGTTCAGACAAGGATTTTTCTTCCTCAACAGAAGGTGGACAGTCTGCTAGCACAGGTTCAGTTCCTGCTATCTTGCCCTCATCCCTCCATCAGGCAGGGAATGCAGCTGGTGGGCCTGATGGTGTCGTGCTTTGAGGCGGTCCCTTATGCTCAGTTTCACATGAGGCCTCTGCAACTCCACCTCTTGTCAGTATGGGACAAGGATCCTGCGTCCCTGGACCAGGTCCTTGTGCTGTCCCCCCTAGTCAGGCGGTCCCTCTTGTGGTAACTGGACTCCAGGAACCAGTTGGTGGGCAGATCCTTTCTGCCCCCCTGCTGGGAGACGGTCACCACGGATGCCAGTCTGACAGGTTGGAGGGGGTTCTGGAAGTCCCTGCAGTTCCAAGGGTGCTGGGGTCCTCAGGAGGCCCACACACCCATCAGCATTTTGGAACTGAGGGCGATCAGGTTGGTTCTGGCTCATGTGACCCATCACCTTCGGGGCCGGCCTGTTCAGGTACACTCGGACAACCAGACGTCGGTTGCCTACATTAATCATCAGGGAGGGACCCAGAGCAAGGGGGCCCTCAAGGAAGTGTCTCTGATCCTGGCCTGGGTGGAGGACAATGTTCCCTGCATATCAGCTGTGTACATTCCGGGGGTGGAGAATCTGCAGGCAGACTCACTGAGCAGGCTGACCTCTCGCCTGGGAGAATGGTCCCTATGCAGCAGGGTGTTCCAATCTTTGTGTCACCGTTGGGGCCTACCAGATGTGGATCTGTTTGCGTCCCGTCACAATCACAAGCTCCCGGCCTTTGTCTCCCTGTCCCAGGATCCTCTGGCCTTGGCCACGGATGCCCTAGCAATGTCACGGCAGGACTTTCAGCTCCTGTATGTTTTTCCTCCGTTCCCCCTGTTGGGCAGGGTTCTGCGCAAGATAGCTCAGGAGGGCGTGCCTGCAATCCTGGTGGCCCCCAGGTGAAGAGTGTGGTTCGGAGATGTGGTGCAGCTGGCAGTAGATCAGTACGCTCTGCCCAGGGTGCCAGACCTGCTCACTCAGGGCCACTTACGCCATCCCAATTTACAAACTCTGGCTTTGACAGCCTGGCTTCTGAAACCTCCATCTTGATGGAGAAGGGGCTGTCTGCCTCTGTTGTTGATACCATGATTAAGGCTAGAAAGAAGTCTTCTTCTTCCATTTACTATAGGGTTTGGCGTGCCTACATTGACTGTTGTGAGTCTAGGTCTCTTCCCTGTTCGTGTGTTCTCTATTCCCAGGATCCTGGAGTTCCTGCAGCATGGGTTGGAGCTGGGGCTTCAACTCAGTACTCTGAAATGTCATGTCTCTGCCCTGGCTGTTTTCTTCCAGAGGTCTTTTGCCCAGCATTCTCTGATCAGGACCTTTTTTTCAGGGGGTTACTCATGTGTGTCCCCCACGTAAACCTATGTTGCCTGTTTGGGATTTGAACTTGGTTTTGTCTGCCTTACAGTGTGCTCCCTTTGAACCTGTGCAGGAGGCTGCCTTGGCCATTCTTACTCTCAAGGTTGTCTTTTTGGTGGCTATCACCTCTGTTAGGCATGTGTCTGAGTTGACGACGCTTTTCATCTAGCCCCCCCCCTAAGCCAGATTTTCTGCCTAAGGCTGTGTCTGCCTTTCATCTGAATCAGGACATTGTTCTTCCTTCCTTGTGCCCTAATCCTAGTAACGCTAAGGAGAGGGTCTTGCATTCCCTGGATGTGGTTAGGTGTCTGAAGTACTATCTGGTGGCTACTGCACCATGCAGAAAACTGATGCCCTTTTTGTGGTCCCTTCTGGTTCTAGGAAGGGTCTGGCTCCTGCTAAGTCTACTATCAGCAAATGGATCCGTCAGGCTGTGACTCAGGCCTACTCTGCTAAGGAGAAGAATCCTCCCTTCTTCCTTACTGCTCATTCTACTTGTGCTTTTGGTGCCTCTTGGGCTTTTGAGCACCAGGCTTCTGTTAAACAAGTTTGCAAGGCCGCTACTTGGTCTTCTGTTCATACTTTTTCCAAGTTTTACAAGGTTGATGTTAGGGCCTCAGCTGATGCTGCTTTTGGTCGCAAGGTTCTGCAGGCGGCAGTGGTCTGACCTGCCTGTTGTTACCTTTGGGGATCCCACCCTACTTTATGGACACTGCTATTGGATGTCCCAAGTGTAATGAATCTGATCTGGAGCAGGACGTACTGTATATTAAGAATAATAGGATTCTGTGATTACTGACCTGTAGAATTGTTATTATGAGTATACAGTACGTCCTGCTCCACCCCACCCTTGGTTTTGCATTATCCTTGGATCCCCTGTACGGTGATAGTTACCAGTTGGTTCTGTTTTATTCTCCCGGCTTCTCGTTAACTGCTTTTCAATGCTGGGGATTTGTGGGAGGTCCTGGGTATTTGAGGGGCCGGGAGGAGCCAATTTTCGCAGTCTCTGCAGTCCAGCGCCCTCTGGCGGAGTAATACCGAAGTGTAATGATTCTTATCTGGAGCAGGACGTACTGTATACTCATAATAACAATTCTACAGGTGAGTAGTCACAGAACTGTATTTTTTCTCAACCAGGTTGCTTTGCCTGTTAGGGTATGTAATTGTACGCAATGTAATAGGTTTTCAAGATTGCACAGGTGACTAATTTTCTTGTTGTTGTTCTTGTCGTCTTAGACCTTGTTTTATGGGTGTGACCCTTGGAGTATGTAATGATTTGCAGCTTGAATGAGTAGGCAACTTGAATTGCAGATTGGACTGTTTGGATCATGATGCAGAGGTTTTTGTTATGATAAAGCTTCACCCATAGCAACCCCTCATGCGTTATCATACCATTTCATATTATAATTTAATGTGTACTTGCCTTTTGTCCCTCACAGCTGATTGGTGCTAGTCCGGCAATCAGCAACTCACCTGATTGCTGGATTCGAGCCCGTGCTTTCAGCACTGTCCTGCCATCAGTTACAGGAGTACTGCCTCACTTTTTGCATTCATTGCAATATAGAAGGGTGTGTTGATGTCTGAAAACCCCTTACATTGAGAGTGTGTGGCAACCCCTCTGTGACTGATGGGGGGGGACAGGAGAGGGTCCTGAAGTGCCAGAAAATGAAGTTCAGGTGCTGGGTGGCATAGAAAGCGAGACAGTCTCGGATCCAGTGATCAGATTAGTTGCTGATCGCCAGACAAGCACTGGTCAGCTGAGCGGGACAAAGGGTAAGTACCCTGTTTTTTTGTTTGATTGCTGAATCACTTCAAAGGGATTCTAAAAATGGGGCTAAAATACTTAACCACTTCCCGGTCCTTTAAAGTGGACCAACACCCACGGGTGATCGGCCCGGGAATCTATAAGATTCCCGGGCCGATCACCCCCCACCCCGCGGGACATCCGAGATCGGGATGTCCCGCGGGGTGAAACCCCCCCCAAACACCCCAACTCACCTACCTTATCTTCGGCGGCGGCCGGCCGCCGCCGCCTCCCTCGCGCCCCTGTAGGCGTGCGCGCCTCCGCGCCGGCCGTCTGCGAATGGCCGGCGCGGGGGCGCGCACGTTCAAAGTGACGCGAGGGAGGCGGCGGCGGCCGCCGCCGCTTAGACGTTCAAGATCTTCCCTTGTACGTCGGCGCTGGGAGCGGGGAGAGGTGAGTTGTTCGGGGGGTTCGGGGGGGTTTCACACGATCGGGGGTGCCCCACCGAAGTGGACCAAGACCCAGGATAGTCAAAATCCTGGGTGTTGGTCCACTTTAAAGCGGAAGAGCTGTGGCAGGAACAGCCCAGCACTGCTGCGATAGCTTTTCTGATGCTTCCCGACTTCCCATGACCAATCATGAGAAAGGGATGGAAGCGCAGGATGTGGTTTCTCTGCAACACTGCCATTTCTCTCATATTCCACTCCAGGGCGTCAGCGAATTGTATACGAATGGGTTAACTCTCGATCGAAGGGAGGGACTGCAAGATCAAAATGTGTGGTTCCTCCTTGGCCTATATATACTTCTGGCTGCTCTCCGCAATCCAGTTTTCATTCTTGCAGTTGGACTGGACTGCGAAGGTTGTTCCTGGATTTATTTTCCTCTCATTCACTTATTTTTTTTCTGTCTCCAGAATTAGAGAATTTTACAGAATGTTCTTGATGAGGGTCTTAAATTGAGCAATCTAAAGGGACAGATAGCTTTATCTATCTTTTTCTCATAATCCCATTGCGGAAAATAAACTTATAAAGACGTTTTTCAGGGGGTCAGACATGCGACCTCCCCGTAAGCCTCTTCTGCCTATCTGGGGGCTGAGCTTATCAGCCCTTCAGAGTCCTCCCTTTGAACCAATGGCAGAAGTTTCACTAGGGTTGATGACACTTAACCCTTTAAATGCCAGCCACGTAAAATTTACGAGGTTGCCTCTCCGTCACTTAAGTGCCAGCCACGTAAAATTTACGTGCCTGGCATTTACCCCTGCTAGCGGGCAAAAAAAAAAAACAAAAAAAACTCACCTGACCCCTCGTTGTATCCGGCTGGGTCTCCTCTTTAATTTGGTGCCATCCGATCCCCCGTGGGTTCTCGGATGGCTCCAGGAGAGCCCCCGGAATAGGCCGACCCCGCTTCTGCAGCAGCAGCTGCTAACTGTAAAAAAAAAAAAAAAACATAAAAATGACATTCACTTACCTCCGTGTGCGCTGGCTCCCGCTGTCCCTCCTCTTCACCTGGGGGGCCTCCGATCCCCCCCCCAGGACTTACAGATCTTCAGGAGAGAGCCCGGGAGGCTCTCTCCTCTCTCCTCCTCGATGGCGGCCTCCATCTTGCCGCTAAGCCCCGCCCCCTCTGATCTCCTGCCTCCCCTTTCTCTGGATGCCGATCACCGGCATGTGTCATCAGAGCGGCGAGGGACAAAGGAGCTTACAATCAAAGGTAAGTACAGTTAAATTTTTTTTTTTTTTTTTAATAAAATACTTTTATTACTTGTGTTGTGTTTTTTTTTGTTCACAGTTAACCCTTTGTGAGCTGGTAAGGGGTCCATGAGGTTTTTCTGGAAAAACTGCAGGGTGCGCATATTGCATAGCATAGCTGTATTTTATCTGAAAATCCCCTAAAGCGTGATTTCAGTTTAGGGGAGTCTCCTGGGCAGGAAAGGGTGTCTACCTATACATATGTGGCATCGCTGTAACCGGGAGAAATTGGGATTTCGCACGCAATAAGATTTTATTGGCAAAAAACACTACAAATTGTAAAAAAAAAATTTTATTTTTTTTCACATATTTCACCCAAAAATATTGAGAATACACCTAAAAAATTACAAACAAGACATTTCATGTTAAAGCCCAGACTCTGCTGAACAAAACAATATATCATTTTCCTGGGAAATCCCTGGAAATCCCTTCAAAAATCACATTTGAACATGGGGAGCGCAAAATAGTGTAAAATGGTCTGGCAACAGAGTGTGACAAAAACTCCAGGTAGGCTGGCAGCGAAAGAGTTAACCCTTTAAGTGCCAAGCACGTAACACCTACGTGCTGGCTTGGCTGGGCCTTAAGTGCCAAGCCCGTAGGTGTTACGTGCTTGACTTTCCTCGCTTCTAGTTTAAAAAATAAAAATCAAAAATACTCACCTGACCCCTTGTTGGATCCGGCCGGGTCTCCTCTTTAATTTGGTGCCATCCGATCCCCCGTGGGGGGTCGGATGGCTCCAGGAGAGCCCCCGGAATAGGCCGCCCCCCCCCCCCGCTTCTGCAGCAGCAGCTGCTAACTGTAAAAAAAAATAAAAAATAAAAATGACATTCACTTACCTGTGTGTGCGCTGGCTCCCGCTGTCCCTCCTCTTCACCTGGGGGGCCTCCGATCCCCCCCCAGGACTTACCGATCTTCAGGAGAGAGCCTGGGAGGCTCTCTCCTCTCTTCTTCACGATGGTGGCCGCCATCTTGCCTCTAAGCCCCGCCCCCTTGGGGGCGGGGCTTATGACGTCATCCCGGTCCCGATCACCGGCTTCAGCTTTCTCAGCTTCTCAGATGCCGGTGATCGGTGCCCTGGAAGGAGGTGACAGGAGATCCTCTGATCTCCTGCCTTCTCCTTCTCTGGATGCCGATCACAGGCATCTGTCAGCTGAGCGGCGAGGGACAAGAGCTTGCAATCGAAGGTAAGTACAGTTAAAAAAATTTTTTTTTTTTTGAATAAAATACTTTTTATTATTGTGTGGTGTTTTTTTTTCACATTAACTCTTTGTGAGCTGGTAAGGGGTCCATGAGACCCCTTATACCAGTTCACAAGGCTGGGGGGGTGGCAAGTCACCTGCCCTAGCGGGTGGCTTGCCATTAACCCCCGCACCCCCATTACCTGCCTCCCCAAAGGCCAGGGGGGGGCAGAAGAGCCCGGGCCCACATAGGCTATGTGGGCTCGTAGGCTGCAGGGTGGGGGGGCCACCAAAGCTGGCCCCCCCACTCTGTGCCTACAAGCCCCCATAGCTGGTCCCGGGCTGGTTACTTTGGGTAAGGGGGACCCCACGTCATTTTTTTTTTTGGATTTTGAAGGGTTTTTAACCCTCCCCGGGAAGGGGGACCCTATGTCATTTTTTTTTTTGTCATCCAGCAGCTATAAAAGGCTTCTGGGCAGGAAAGGGTGTCTACCTATACATATGTGGTATCGCTGTAACCGGGAGAAATTGGGGTTTCTCACGCAATAAGATTTTATTGACAAACTTACATTTTTTATTACAAAAAAACTCTACAAATTGTAAAAAAATATATTTTTTTTAATTTTTTTCACACATTTCACCCAAAAATGTTGAGAATACACCTAAAAAATACAAACAAGACATTTCATGTTAAAGCCCAGACTCTGTTGAAAAAAACAATATATAATTTTCCTGGGAAATCCCTGGAAATCCTTTCAAAAATGACAGTTGAACATGTGTAGCGCGAAACAGTGAAACTCAGTCTGGCAACAGGGAGTGGGAAATGCTGCAGGTAGGCTGGCAGCGAAAGGGTTAAAGGGGACCTAAACTTAAAAAAAAAAAAAAAAAAAAAAATTTATATAAATCCTCCCTTCCGGGACATTACTAAAATAAAGGGGGCATCCCGGGTCGGCTTATGCCTTAAAAGTCCCATTATTGCGAATACCATAAATCACCATATGGAGGCTTCCGTAGATTCCGGAAACGGTTCTGCTGTTCCGTTTGGGGGGTGCGTAGGTTGTGGGGTTCCACTCCCAGCTGATGATATCTTTATTTGCATCCCTTGTGCAAAACAGACTATTGCGCGCCAGTCCGTTGCTTCGGCTGCGGTGCCATCGCATCCTTCATCATCTCCTACCTCTCCATCCCTATTCCGGACCCCGCATGACACTGTCAAAAGTGGGGATTCGCACATTCCGAGGCAGCAGCACAGCCCTGCCCCCGGAAAATGATGCCCGTTAAAGCAGCGTTTAAAACCGCTACAAAACGAAGGCACCTGACTCCGGTACCTTTGGCTCCACAGGACCAGTTTTGTGAACCTGTGGAATGGTCCGATGGATCCCCTGACGAGGATGAACTCCCGTCGGAGTCAGATGAGCCGACAGGTCAGCATGTGGCTGATGAGATCGGCGATTGGTCAGAGGGGGTTGTTTTTGACACCCCCTCCATTCTGGCTCAAATGTTTAATATTTTGAGTTTAGATACGCCTGAGGCGGCCGCCCCGCCAAAGGGTCAGTTATTTAAAGAGCCTCAGCCGAGTTTGGTTTTTCCCAGACAGCACCACTTTGAGAGGGTGGTTCTTAAGGAATGGGAACATCCCACACGGAAGGTTCGCAGACATCGTTTGGCTGGCAGTGGACCAGTTCATTCTGCCTCTTCGGCCCGATCTGCTCACTCAGGGTCAATTGTGTTACCTCAATTTACCAGCGCTGGGTTTGATGGCCTGGCGGCTGAAACCTCCATCCTGAAGGAGGAGGGTCTTTCTGATTCAGTCATTAAGACTCTGATCAGTGCCCGGAAGAAGTCTTCTTCCGTCACCTACTATAGGACTTGGAAAGCCTATATCACTTGGTGTGAGATAAGATCTTTTCCTTGTAGGGTCCTTTCGGTCCCCAGGATTCTGGAGTTTTTACAATCAGGGCTGGACTCTGGTCTCATTGAAAGGGCAGGTCTCTGCCTTATCTGTCTTTTTTCAGAAGCGTGTTGCGCTTAAACCTTTAGTTAAAACTTTTTTCCAGGGGGTTACGCATGTGCGGCCTCCCAGGAAACCATTACTCCCTGTTTGGGATTTGAATTTGGTTCTTTCGGCTCTTCAGGCTCCTCCTTTTGAGCCTTTGCAAGATATTGCTTTGCCTACCCTGACTCAGAAGATTGTCTTCTTGGTAGCGATCACTTCGGTCCGGCGTGTCTCAGAATTGGCGGCCTTAACTATCCAGGCGCCCTACTTCGAGAGGCATCGGGATAAAGTGGTCTTTCGGTTCAAGCCAAACTTTCTTCCTAAGGTTGTTTCTGCTTTTCATTTGAACCAAGATATTGTTCTTCCCTCCTTGTGTCCTAATCCTAAGAATGACAAAGAGAGGGTTTTGCATTGTTTGGATGTAGTACGCTGTGTTAAGTACTACTTGATTATCACGTCTCCTTTCCGTAGGACGGATTCCTTTTTTGTTGTGCCCCATGGGCCTAAGAAGGGTTTGGCACCGGCCAAATCTGCCATTAGCAAGTGGATACGTCAGGCCGTTACTGCGGCCTATTCTGCTAAGGGAAGAGTTCCCCCTTTTCGTATTACTGCTCATTCCACTCGCGCTGTTGGGGCGTCTTGGGCTTTTCAGCACCAAGCTTCTGTTGAACAGGTTTGTAAGGCCGCCACCTGGTCTTCTGTTCACACTTTTTCTAAGTTTTACAAAGTTGATGTGCGGGCCTCAGCGGATGCTGTTTTTGGCCGCAAAGTTCTGCAGACTGCAGTCATTTAAGTTATGCTTCACCTGGCCTTGAGATGCCCTTCCCTTGTGGACACTGCTTTTGGATGTCCCATGAAGTGATGAATATTTAAGAAGTGAAGCGGGGTGTGTGGCACACCAAGAATAATACCATTTTGTGAGTACTCACCTGAAAAATGGATATTGTTGGTGTGCCACACACCCCGCTTCACACCCGCCCTTTTCGGTATTACCAAAGCATTTATATGGTGAAGCCCTTTTTTATTTATATCAAAATTGATTTTGGAGGTTACTGGTGGAATACTGGTACCTTGTTTTACTGCTTTTTGAATATACTGGTGATTGAAGGGAGGTGCCGGGTGTGTGTGGGCCGGAAGGGGGCTCGTTACAAGACTTCCTCTCTGCACTACTTCACCTGCGGTGGATTAACCCATGAAGTGATGAATATTGAAGCGGGGTGTGTGGCACACCAACAATATCCATTTTTCAGGTGAGTACTCACAAAATGGTATTTTTAGGCTGCGCCATGCGGTCTTTGTTATCATCCTCCCCCCTCCGCCGCCTGGGCGCACGTGTAGTGGCCCATCTGAGAGTGATCTCCAGCTGATTGGCGTAGGGGGCGGCGCCGACGTCATGCGGCGTCTTGCGGCGGGCCCAGCGTTTACTTCCCTTCAAAAGCAGGAAGTCGCGTGGGCGCGCGGCCGCACTTAGTCTTCTGTGCTGGCTGCTGGCTGCAGTCTTGCTCTGGCTTCTGCCTTCGCTGGACCAGGTAAGCGGCCCGTTGGGGCCGTTAAGTGGGGAATGTATATTTCTTTGTAGTAATATTGTGGGGAGTCACTTTTTATTAAGGGGGCATGATTTTGCTCATATTTAAAGGCACTTTGGTGCCATGCTTATATGTTTCTTATACACATGTGAGGATCTGATGGTTTTCTTTTCCTTGCAGATCCTGGGATCCCTGCTTATGGTGGCCCTCCGGCTCTATGTGCCTGGCTAATTATTGGGATATCTATTAAATGTATATATATATAGACAATATATATATATATATATATATATATATATATATATATATATATATATATATAGTTTATTAAAGGGGACCTTAACTTAAAAAAATAAAAAAATAAAAAATAAAAAATCCTCCCTTCCGGGACAATACTAATAAAGGGGGCATCCCGGGTTGGCTTATGCCTTAAAAGTCCCAAGTATTGCGAATACCATAAATCACCATATGGAGGCTTCCGTAATTTCCGGAAACGGTTCTGCTGAGCCGTTCGGGGGGTGCGTAGGTTGTGGGGTTCCACTCCCAGCTGATGATGTCTTTATTTGCATCCCTTGTGCAAAGCAGACTATTGCGCGCCAGTCCGTTGCTTCGGCTGCGGGCCCATCGCATCCTCCATCATCTCCTACCTCTCCCTCCCTGTTCCGGACCCCGCATGACACTGTCAAAAGTGGGGATTTGCATTCCGAGGCAGCGGCACATCCCAGCCCCCGGAAAGTAGTGCCCGTTAAAGCAGCGTTAAAAGCCGCTGCAAAACGGAGGCACCTGACTCCGGTACCTTCGGCTCCACAGGACGAGCTATGTGAACCTGTGGAATGGTCCGATGGATCCCCGGACGAGGATGAATTCCCGTCGGAGTCAGATGAGCCTGCAGGTTAGCTTGAGGCTGATGTGATTGGCGATTGGTCAGAGGGGGTTGTTTTTGACACCCCCTCCATTCTGGCTCAAATGTTTAAAATTTTGAGTTTAGATCCACCTGAGGCGGCCGCCCTGCCTAAGGGTCAGTTGTTTAAGGAGCCTCAGCCGCGTTTGGTTTTTCCCAGACAACACCACTTTGAGAGGGTGGTTCTTAAGGAATGGGAATATCCCACGCGGTTATCTGGAATTCCTTCCAGTTGGGAAAAGCGTTATCCTTTTCCACCAGAATTGGTGAAGCTTTGGTCTGTCCCTCCTGACGTCGATACCCCTGTACTAGGGCTCTCCAGCACGGCTATGGTACAGTCTGCTAAGACCACTGTCCCTAAAGATGGGGAAGATCGTCGGATTGACCAATACGCGCGCCATGGTTTTATCTATTCCGGGTCAGCGTTGCGCCCGGTATGTGCTTCAGCCCTTCTTCTATTGGCAATTAAGTCCTTAATTCAGGGGCTATATGAGGATCTTAATCCCGCTTGCAAACAGTTCACTGCGCTTAAGCAGTGTGAATCTTTTGTGGCTTATGTCCTGGCCGCTCAGGACGATGCGCTGACTATGAGTAGCAAGGCAGCAGCTATGCTGGTGGCTATTCGCAGGTCAGTATGGCTGCGTCAGTGGTCAGCGGACACGGCTTCCAAAAAGGTGCTCACAGCTCTCCCCTTTTTGGGGTTGCGTCTGTTCAAGGAGAAAATTGATTCAGTTGCAAAGGGTGGTAAGATGCCACAACGCAAGAGGCCTCGTGTCCCCTTTGGGGGAGCAGGTTCCGGTAGGCCTTCCTTTCGAGGATTCAGAGCGGGCAGGGGTGCTTCCTTTCCCGCTACCAGTGGCGCAGGTTGGACTCGGGGGAGGGGCCGTGGCCGGCCCACTCAGTCCTGGGTCACCAAGCCCAAACCTGCTGATAAGCTCACTCAGCAATGAGGGGCTGCCCTCACCCGTGCGGGTGGGGGGACTATTGCGACACTTCTCCCAGGTTTGGAACCAAGTGGTTCCAGGCAGATGGATCCAGGAGGTAGTGTTGGCCAGTTACGACCTGGAATTCGAGTCTCACCCTCCTTCACGGTTCGTTCGTGGGTCGGTTCATCCCGGCCTGAACTTTCATCAAAACAGAGTGTGTCTTCCTTTTGCCCAAATTCACACGAGAACGCTTCAGCTATTTCTGTTAGCGTGTTGGGACCAGCAACCTCAGTCGCTGGATCAGTCCTTCCAGTTGTCCTCCCGTGTACGGCAGTCCCTCCTGTGGTGGTTGGTCTCGACCAATCTTGTGTAGGGCAGGCCTTTCCTGACCCCCCTTTGGAAAATTGTCACCACGGACGCCAGTCTGTCGGGATGGGGCAGATTCTGGAAGGAGCTGCAGTTTCAGGGGCAGTGGGGACCTTAAAGGCCCCACTTACCCATCATTATTCTGAATCTGAGAACCATCCGTCAGGTGCGTGCTCTCCTGACTCAGCACGTTCTGGGCCTTCTGGTCCAGATGTGTTCAGACAATCGAACAGCGGTTGCTTACGTCGGTCTTCAGGGAAGGACTCGCAGTCTGAGTACTCTCAGAGAAGTGTCCCTGATCCGGACCTGGGCAGTGTTCCATGTTCCCTGTCTCTCGGCGGTTTACATTCCAGAGGTGAAGAAACAGGTAGCGGACCGGTTGAGCAAGGGCTCTCCCCGTCTGGAAAAATGGGCTCTCCATCCTCGGGTGGTTCGCTCACTGTGTCTCCAATGGGGGACCCCGGAGGTGGACCTGTTGGCCCCTCATCACTATCACAGGCTCCCGAACTTCGTGTCGCTCTCCCAGGATCCTCTGGCTCTGGCAGTGGACGCCATGTCCCTGAACTGGGGAGCTCTGGGATTTCTATACCTGTTTCCTCCGATGCCCATGCTGGGCAGGGTTCTTCAGAAGTTGGCTCTGGAAAAGGTGTACGCCGTTCTCGTGGCCCCAAGGTGACCAAGACGAGTGAGGTTCGCAGACATTGTTCGGCTGGCAGTGGTCCAGTTCGTTCTGCCTCTTCGGCCCGATCTGCTCACTCAGGGTCAATTGTGTTACCCCAATTTACCAGCGCTGGGTTTGATGGCCTGGCTGCTGAAACCTCCATCCTGAAGGAGGAGAGTCTTTCTGATTCTGTCATTAAGACTCTGATCAGTGCCCGGAAGAGGTCTTCTTCCATCACCTACTATAGGACTTGGAAAGCCTATATCGCTTGGTGTGAGATAAGATCTTTTCCTTGTAGGGTCTTTTCGGTCTCCAGGATTCTGGAGTTTTTACATTCAGGGCTGGACTCTGGTCGTCAGCTAAGTACGTTGAAAGGGCAGGTCTCTGCCTTATCTATCTTTTTTCAGAAGCGTGTTGCGCTTAAACCTTTAGTTAAAACTTTTTTCCAGGGGGTTACTCCCAGGAAACCATTACTCCCTGTTTGGGATTTGAATTTGGTTCTTTCTGCTCTTCAGGCTCCTCCTTTTGAGCCTTTGCAAGATATTGCTTTGTCTACCCTGACTCAGAAGATTGTCTTCTTAGTAGCGATCACTTCGGTCCGGCGTGTCTCAGAGTTGTCTATCCAGGCGCCTTACTTTGAGAGGCATCAGGATAAAGTGGTCTTTCGGTTCAAACCAGACTTTCTTCCTAAGGTTGTTTCTGCTTTTCATTTGAACCAAGATATTAATCTTCCCTCCTTGTGTCCTAATCCTAAGAATGACAAAGAGAGGGTTTTGCATTGTTTGGATGTAGTACGCTGTGTTAAGTACTACTTGATTATCACGTCTCCTTTCCGTAGGACGGATTCCTTTTTTGTTGTGCCCCATGGGCCTAAGAAGGGTTTGGCACCGGCCAAATCTGCCATTAGCAAGTGGATACGTCAGGCCGTTACTGCGGCCTATTCTGCTAAGGGAAGAGTTCCCCCTTTTCGTATTACTGCTCATTCCACTCGCGCTGTTGGGGCGTCTTGGGCTTTTCAGCACCAAGCTTCTGTTGAACACGTCTGTAAGGCCGCCACCTGGTCTTCTGTTCACACTTTTTCTAAGTTTTACAAAGTTGATGTGCGGGCCTCAGCGGATGCTGTTTTTGGCCGCAAGGTTCTGCAGACTGCAGTCATTTAAGTTATGCTTCACCTGGCCTTGAGATGCCCTTCCCTTGTGGACACTGCTTTTGGATGTCCCATTAAGTGAAGAATATTTAGAAGTGAAGCGGGGTGTGTGGCACACCAAGAATAATACCATTTTGTGAGTACTCACCTGAAAAATGGATATTGTTGGTGTGCCACACACCCCGCTTCACCCCCACCCTTTTCGGTATTACCGAAGCCTTTATATGGTGAAGCCCTTTTTTATTTATATCAAAATTGATTTTGGAGGTTACTGGTGGAATACTGGTACCTTGTTTTACTGCTTTTTGAATATACTGGTGATTGAAGGGAGGTGCCGGGTGTGTGTGGGCCGGAAGGGGGCTCGTTACAAGACTTCCTCTCTGCACTACGTCACCTACGGTGGATTAACCCATGAAGTGATGAATATTTAAGAAGTGAAGCGGGGTGTGTGGCACACCAATATCCATTTTTCAGGTGAGTACTCACAAAATTGTATTTTTTTCTGAAAATCCCCTAAAGCTCTGTTTCAGTTTGGGGGGAGTCTCCTGGGCAGGAAAGGGTGTCTACCAATACATATGTGGTACTGCTGTAACCGGGAGAAATTGGGATTTCACACACAATAAGATTTTTTTTGACAAACTTACATTTTTTTATTACTAAAAAACACTACAAATTGTAAAAAATAGATTTTTTTTTTTGCACATATTTCACCAAAAAATATTGAGAATACACCTAAAAATGACAAACAAGACATTTCATGTTAAAGCTCAGACTCTGCTGAAAAAAACAATATATCATTTTCCTGGGAAATCCCTGGAAATCCCTTCAAAAATCACATTTGAACATGGGGAGTGCAAAATAGTGCAAAATGGTCTGGCAACAGAGTGTGACAAAAACTCCAGGTAGGCTGGCACATAAAGGGTTAAATTAGAGACCTGAATAGGTCATCCTTCTTTATTAATTTTTTCTTTTTTATTATTTTCTTCCTTTTCTATTTTGTTTACAAGGACATAAGGAGGGCTATACTATCTTCTCATTAATATAGAAGGTGGAGACAACCTTGGGCAGAAAATCCTGATTAAAACAGAAGACCGGCTTGTCCCTGTGAAATGCCATATAAGGAGAACTTAACTGATGGGGCTGCTAACAGACACTCGCTGAATTGAGGAGATAGACACCAAAAAGATGACCTTAAATGTCATCAAGAACAGAGTCTCAAAAGGAGAGCCCTGTAGGACAGATAAAATGAAGTTGAGGTCCCAACAAGACGGCGCTTTATGCCAGACATACTAATGCGTGTGACCAATTTGAACTTTGCACCTGGCATAGGCACATCGGCAGCCGCATCTCTGATTTCCCTATGTTGTGTGACCAACCTATCTAAATGGCTGGGCGCAGGGAGAGTGCACAGCTACAATGTAGCTGCTGTGGGGATTCGGCTACCTGCGAAGACCGCTTGAGCCGAAGGGATCAGGTAAGATTACTGGCGCCCCAGGTGGTTGCACACAGGGGGGCACCCGGTAGAGGTTGCCCCTGGGGCAGGCTAGCGGCTGGCCCTAGAATCTTTTAGTTTCCAGGCTGGCTGCACGGCATGAATGGTCCAGTTTAAGAGTACCAACAGTTTATTTTACCTTTTTTTTATACTTTTAAATTAAAAAATAAAATACAAAAGCTGGGCTGGGCTTTTTTGTCTACTTGGTCTTAGACAGTGTGGCACCAGCCTTTCTGCAATGGCATGAAAAAATGTACGTGCAGTTGCCTTCATGTAAAAAAACGTGAGGGTGTTTATTTCTTTGTATTTGGCAAATCAAGGGTAAGTTGTACTGTTATATATTCTAAGTATGTCACACACCCCGCTTCAAGACATTCATTACACTTGGGTATACTGACCTGTAGATGGCGATCTTGCAGAGATGATATCAAAAAAAGGTAAGACCCTCCTGGCCCATAAATACCTGGGACCTCCCACTCATTACCCAGTCTTTCACCTCTGCAGTGGCGAGCAATTCAGAAGATGATGTCTCCTCCTTGCAGGTAGCCGGGAGCCTTCTTTTCTTCTATTCCTGCCCGGATCCCCTTATTTAAATTTCCTGCCTCTCAGCCTAGGCTGCTGGTCCGGGCAAAGGTAGTTGGCACCCCTGGTGCTTAGGAGCCGTGAGACCCCATAGCAAGGGGTAGGCGGCTATCCGGGTTGGTGATCCCAGTTTGGGATGCCCGTCCCTTGGCCCTACCCTGGCATGGATTCCCCCTCTCCCGGATACCCTTAGAGGGGGGGGGGGGGGGGGGTGTGGGCCGGGTCCCTTATGGATTTCCCTTCTTTATTGGTGTGTGTGAGTTTGCTTCACTGTGTGTGTCTTTTACATTTGCTGGCGCCGGCGGTCCCGCGGCGCCGGCCTCCGGCGTGCTGCTAATGGCGGCGGTTAGCCCATGAGGTCCTCTTCTTCTCTGGGCAGGGGGGGCCGGGCGCTCGCGCGCGCCCACGCCCCCCCCCCCCCCCCCCCCCCTGCTGCGGGCGCGTTTGTCATGTCCCGGCTTCTGGCCGGGAGAGACGGGGGAGGGGAGGGGCCGGGCGCGATGCGCGAATTGCGCCGGCCCGCCCTCCCTCCTCCTGCTGCACATTGCGGTCTTCATTGTGCCTGGACGTGCAGTTCTGTAGATCTGGTGAGTGGCCTGATGGCCATCAGCTTCATCTGTCTTTTAACCCTTTATACTGGCATGGTCTGAGCGTGTGCTTGTCTTTGTGTTCCAGGTGGAACATTGAGCATATTAAAGGGGGGGTTCTCCCGGTCCAGGGTCCCTGGTTTAAATTTTAGCTGGCTTAAAATCCTCCCACTCGGGACTTAAAGGGGCATCCCGGGTTGCATTATTGCGTAATTCCCAAAAAGAGCTTTGTACACATATTTGTACATATATTATTATAAAAAATCACCATATGGAGGCTTCCCCGGATACTGGGCTTGTGCCCCCCTCGGGGCAATCCAGGCTGTGTTTGGGGTGTGGGGTATCCCTTTTGGGGGATGATGTATTTCTATGTGTACCCTGTGCACAGCGGTCTATTACGCGGCTGACCGGATCTCAGGCATCTGGTTCTGCTCCGCCAGTCTCCTCCCCGTCTCCCCCTCGCTTGACACGGGCTTGTGATGTGGTCATTAGCGGGGAGTCGCAATCTGAGGTGTGTGCCAGATTGGCCAATCTTGAAAAATTGTTTTCCAGTGCCGTCGCAAAAAGGCCACGGCAAAGAGAAAACATTTGGCTGCGCAGGACTTTGATAGGGAGTATTTTGACTCCCTGGATTGGTCTGATTGTTCCCCGCGTGAGGAAGGGGAGCTGTATGAGGGGTCTGATGACTCAGACTATCAGCAGTTTGTGGGCGCTGATACCGAGCAGGGCCAGGGGGATTCCTCGGATACCCCTAGGGTCCTGGCTCATATTGAGGTCCTGGCTATTTCTCCCCCCGAGGCGGCTCCTCTGCTGAAGGGGGAGTTCTTTGAAGTGACCAAGCCGCGCTTGGAATTTCCTTATCAAAAGCATTTTGATGGTATCATTCGCAAGGAATGGGAGACGCCGACGCGGCTTCCGGGTGTCCCACCGGGTTGGGACAAGAAATATCCCTTTCTGGCGGACGCAGTGAAGCGTCCGCCCCCGAGGTGGATGCTCCTGTTTTGGGGTTGTCCAGTTCCTCAGTCCTCCATTCTCTGGAGTGCACTACCCTCAAGGATGCTTGATAAACGCATTGACCAGATGGCTTGTCATGGTTTTGCCAGTGTTGGATCGGCCTTGCGCCGGTTTGTGCTTCTGCGCTTGTATTGGTAGCTGCCAGGTCGGTTGTTAGAGGATTGTTGACCTCTTCCGGGTTTGACCCGGCTAGTGGGGAATTTGCCGACCTTAAGCGCTGTCAGTTATTTTTGTCCTTTGGGCTGTCCACCCTGGATGACACATTGGTGATGTGTAGCAGAGCTGCGGCCCTGCTTGTGGCTATCCGCCGGTCAGTTTGGTTACGCCAGTGGGCGTCTGATTTTGTGTCCAAAAAGTCGCTCACGGCCCTTCCCTTTGTGGGATTGCGGCTCTTTGGAGAAAAATTGGATTTGGTGGCAAAGGGAGGTAGGTTACCTCAGCATAAGAAGCAGCGTCGCCTTTTCCGGGGGGCGGTTTCCTTCTCTCAGTCCTTTCGTGGGGCTAGAGTTGGCAGGGGTTCGGCCTTCCCTTCGTCCAGAGCTGATTCCTGGCCTAGGGGCAGGGGACGGGCCCGTCCAGGACACAGTTGGGGCTCCAATCCTAGAACGCGCTGCCAAGTCGGCTCAGAAATGAGGGGGCGCCCTCACCCTTGCTGGTGGGGGGACGGTTGCAACTCTTCTCCCAGGTCTGGGTCCAAGAGGTCTCGGACAGGTGGATTCAGGAAGTGGTGTCTTCCGATTACAAGCTGGAGTTCGAGTTCCGGCCCCCTCCCAGATTCTTCAGGTCTCGGGGGCCGTCAGATCCTCTGGCCGCCCAGGGGCTTCGGGCAGCTGTAGCAAGTCTCCTGGACATGGCTGTCATCTGTCCGGTGCCCCTCTCAGACCGGGGCCTGGGCTTCTATTCCAATTTGTTCACGGTGCCCAAGAAGGACGGTTCCGTTCGTCCCATTCTGGATCTGAAGTTGCTCAACAGGTTTGTCCATCCCCGGAAGTTCCGTATGGAAACTCTGCACTCAGCCATCCATTCACTTCGTCAGGGGGACTTCATGACGTCCATAGACATCAAGGATGCTTACCTGCATATTCCAATATTTCTGGCACACCAGAGATTCTTCAGGTTTGTCGTGGACAATCGGCATTTTCAGTTTGTGGCTCTTCCGTTTGGCTTTACCTCGGCTCCAAGGGTCTTTACCAAGGTGTTGGCAGGAGTGATGGCCATCCTCAGAGCCAGGGGTGTCCGCATCGTGCCCTATCTGCACGATCTTCTCATCATGGCGTCTTCCCTCAGTCAGGCGCAGCTGGATACCAGGACTGTGGTGTCCACTCTGGAGAGTTTCGGTTGGGTGATCAACTATCCCAAGTCCTGCCTCACTCCCTCCAGGGTGGTGGAGTTCCTGGGAATGTCGCTGGATACTTCTCAGGCCAGGGTGTTTCTCCCCCGAGCCAAGGTTCTTCTGATTCAGGAATTGACTCAGCGTCTCCTATCCATCCCCCGCTCGTCCATCCGGCTAGGAATGCGACTGGTGGTATTGATGGTGGCGTCGTTCGAGGCGGTTCCCTTTGCCCACTTTCACACGAGGACGCTCCAGCTCCACCTCTTGGCGGCCTGGGACGGGTCCCCGCTGTCATTGGATCAGTCTTTTCTGATGTCCCCCCAGGTGCGGCGTTCCCTTCGGTGGTGGCTGAAACCAAGCAATCTGACGAGGGGCAGATCCTTTCTGACCTCTCGTTGGGAGACGGTCACCACGGATTCCAGCCTGTCAGGTTGGGGGGGATTTTGGAAGGATCTTCAGTTTCAGGGCCTCTGGAGGCTCACGATCCCATCAATGTTCTGGAGTTGAGAGCCATCAGGTTGGTTCTGGCTCACTTGACTCATCAGTTGCGGTTCAAGTTCGGTCGGACAATCGGACGGCGGTCGCCTACATCAATCACCAGGGAGGGACTCGCAGCAGGCGTGCCCTCAGGGAAGTGTCTTTGATCCTGGATTGGGCAGAGAGCAATGTCCCATGCATCTCGGCGGTGTACATTCCGGGAGTGGCGAACACTGAGGCGGACTCCCTGAGCAGGGGGTCGTCTCGCCGGGGGGAATGGTCGCTCAGCCTCAAGGTGTTTCGGACGCTTTGCCACCGGTGGGGGACTCCGGAGGTGGACCTCTTTGCCTCTCGCCACAATCACAAGCTTCTGGCATTTGTGTCTCTCTCGCGGGATCCGCTGGCTTTGGCAGCGGATGCCATGTCTCTGAACTGGAGGGATCTGGGGTTTCTGTGCCTGTTCCCTCCGTTTCCCATGGTGGGCAGAGTGGTGCGCAAGCTGGCCCTAGAGGGCGCGTCAGCAATCCTGGTGGCTACAAGGTGGCCAAGACAAGTTTGGTTCGCAGACGTGGTAAGGTTGGCAGAGGATCAGTTAGACCTGCCCCTTCTGCCGGATCTGCTCTCTCAGGGTCCACTACTCTACCCCAATTTACCAACGCTGGCTTTGACGGCGTGGTTGCTGAAACCTCAATCTTGAGGGAGGAAGGTCTTTCTGATGCTGTCATTCAGACTCTGGTTAGGGCTAGAAAGCAGTCTTCCTCTGCCATCTATTATAGGACTTGGAGGTCTTATATTGATTGGTGTGAGGTAAGGGCCTTGCCTTGCAGGGCGTTTTCTGTCCCTAGGGTCTTGGAATTTCTGCAACATGGTCTGGACCAAGGTTTGCAGCTTAGTACGCTGAAAGGGCAGGTTTCTGCCCTGGCCGTGTTCTTTCAAAAGTCCTTTGCTCTTCATCCTCTGGTTAAGACCTTTTTCCAGGGGGTTACACATGTGCGGCCTCCTAGGAAGCCTTTGCTCCCAGTGTGGGATTTGAATTTGATTTTGTCTGCCTTGCAGGATATTGCACCTTCTACGCTTACTCAGAAGGTTGTTTTTCTGGTTGCCATCACTTCTGTTCGGCGCGTTTCGGAGTTGGCAGCCTTGTCTATTTCGGCTCCTTACTTTGAGAGGCATCAGGACAAGGTTGTTTTCCGCTTCAAGCCAGATTTCCTTCCTAAGGTGGTCTCTGCTTTTCATCTGAATCAGGATATTGTTCTACCCTCCTTGTGTCCCTAAGCCCAGCGATGACAAGGAGAGGGCGATGTAGTTCGCTGTGTGAAGTACTATTTGGTGGCTACTTCTCCTTTTCGTAGGACTGACGCCCTTTTTGTAGTGCCCTCTGGGCCTAGGAAGGGTTTGGCTCCTGCCAAGTCTTCCATTAGTAAATGGATTCGCCAGGCCATTGTTGGGGCCTATTCTGCCAAGGGGAAGGTTCCCCCTTTTCGTGTAACTGCTCATTCTACTCGTGCTGTTGGGGCGTCCTGGGCCTTCCAGCACCAGGCTTCTGTTGAGCAGGTTTGTAAGGCTGCTACTTGGTCTTCGGTTCACACTTTTTCCAAGTTTTACAAGATTGATGTTCGGGCCTCAGCGGATGCTGTTTTTGGCCGCAAGGTTCTGCAAGCTGCAGTGGTTTAAGTTTGTGCCTTGTTGCCTTGTTTTTTGGATCCCCACCCTTTATGGACACTGCTATTGGATGTCCCAAGTGTAATGAATGGCTTGAAGCGGGGTGTGTGACATACTTAGAATAATACCATTTTGTGAATACTCACCTGTAAAATGGGTATTATAAGTATGTCACACACCCCGCTTCACCCTGCCCTTTTGTATTCTGGATCCTTTATATGGTGAACTTTTGTTAGTTTTAATTGGCTTTCCTGGTCCCTTGATCTTACTGCTATCTTTATACTGGGTAATGAGTGGGAGGTCCCAGGTATTTATGGGCCGGGAGGGTCTTACCTTTTTTTGAGATCATCTCTGCAAGATCGCCATCTACAGGTCAGTATACCTAAGTGTAATGAATGTCTTGAAGCGGGGTGTTTGACATACTTATAATACCCATTTTACAGGTGAGTATTCACAAAATGGTATTTTCTGCCCCACTTCTTGCTGCTTGGACCATTCCATTGTTTTGCATTAAGAAGAATGCTCCTTTCTTCACATGTCCCCACAGAAGAAAGAAAAGTTTTAGTACTCACGGTAAAGGTCTTTGCTTCTGGGCATGTGGGGGCACAGCTCTCTCCCTTCTAGTGCCTTGACTGACTTTTGTTAGTTTTCTGGTTGGGTAATTTTTTGTTCAAGTGATAACATTTTTGGTGTGCCCAGGATTGAATCCACTTTTTTTTTTTAATTCGACTATATATACCCATGAACCCATCTTTTAGAATTAAGAGGGATGCTTTGTCCTCCATATGCCCAGAAGTAAAAACTTTTTCAATGATTACTAAAACTTTTTAAATCAATTTTCTTTTCTTTTATTCTAAGTATACAGCACGTCCTGTTCCAGAAGATATTCCTTACTCTTGGGTAATACATCCAGTAGATGGCGCTGGACTGCAGAGACAGAAAAGTGGCTCCTCCCGGCCCCATATATACCAGGGACCTCCCACAAAATCCCCAGTTCTTCTCTGCAGTCTGGGCTGCGATGACTAGAAGATGGCTCTTTTTGCTCGCAGGTGGGCGGGGCTTATTAGCTTGCGGCCCTGTAGGACTATTCCCACCCATTCCTTTTCACTGCCTCCCAGCTTAGGCTGCGCTGGTCGGGTGATGGTAGGCAGCACCGCTGCCAGGTGCTAAGGAGCGCTGCTCCTACCGCAGTCCCCCACCAAATGATAGGCGGTACAGGCCCGTGGTGAGCCTTATGGGATGCCCCTCCCACGGCCGTTTGCTTTTCGCCCCCTGTCCCCTCAGTTAGGCTCCTCTTAGGTCATCTGCTGCTTCCCATTCGCTCCCCCTGGGTAGATCTCGGGGGTGTATGTATTTACTATGTGTATCTTGTTTTGTCTTGGTTGCACTGGTTTTGATTATTGCCGCCCCTGCGCGCTTGTACTCCGCTCCGCCTACGGCGGCGGCATCGCCTCAGGCGCTGCTGCGCTGTCATGGGCTGGCCTTGTCACGGGGGCGCGTTTTCGTGCTCTTTGGGGGGCGGGCCTTGCGGATGACGTTTTCCGCATCACTGCTCCGCAGCCTGCCCCTCGAGGTATATGCGGGCGCCATTTTTGAGCTCTTGTGCTGCGTGTCTGGCGTCTCCCTATCGCGGTCCGTAAGTGCCCCTGCGGGCTGGATTTTCTTTGTACCTTCATTGTATTATGCTTATGGGATCTTTGCTTTATGTCTTGCAGGCGGGTCAAACTTTTTTGTGGTTTCTCCCCCGGTCCTATCCCCGTTTAGCTCCTTATTGGGGGGCTATTGTATTTGTATATCTCCCACTTCCCTAGCGGGCTATTGGGGCATCCCGGGTAGCCTTATTGGCGTCAATCCCAATTGGCCTATTGTGCCACAATAATCACCTTATGGAGGCTTCTCAGGATAATGTGCTTGGGGTTCCTTCGGGACAAACCCGGCTGCGTGTGGGGTATCCCCTATAAGTGATGATGTCGGGGTGTGTGTACCCTGCGCCCAGCAGACGCTTGCGCTGCAGTCTGGGTTACCGGTGGCTGGGCCTGCACGCCCTCTGGCTTCGCCTACCCCCCCACGCTTACATCTGACTCCTAGTGAGGTGCATACCAGTGAGGAGTCTCAGCCTGATTTGGCTGCATGGGTAGCCAGCATTGAGAGACATATTGCTGGCTCTGGCCCGCGTAAGGCTTCTGCTAAGAAGCAGCATTTATCGCCTGGTGTTTCCCTCTTTCCTATGGAGGCTGAGGAATTTTTTGACGTTACCGGTTATACCCCCCTGGAAGAGGGGGAGTTATTTTCTGATTCAGAATCATCTGAGGATCAGCCTAAGGTTTATGGTGCCGATTCTGGGTCTGACCCCTGGGCTTCAGATGATACTGACAGGCTTTTAGCTCACATTTTTGAAGTACTCTGTATCTCTCCTCCTGCTGTGGCTCCGCGGTAGCAGGGGGAGCTGTTTCATACTGTTAAACCACGCTTGGAATTTCCTGAACAAACTCATTTTAATAATCTGGTGCTCAAAGAGTGGGAACGGCCTAGCCGGCTTCCCGGGGTGCCAAAGAGTTGGGATAAGAGGTATCCCTTTCCTGCTGAGATGGTCAAACGATGGTTATGTCCTCCCGAAGTGGATGCACCAGTTCTAAGGTTGTCCAACACATCAGTCATGCATTCCCCTGACTCTACTACACTGAGGGATGGGGAGGACAGGCGCATAGATCAGCTGGCTTGCCATGCCTTTGCCTGTGTGGGGACCACGCTGAGTCCGGTCTGTGCCTCTGCCATTTCGGCTGTTGCTATTAAAAGCCTGCTCAGGGGTCTTTCAGATGGGGCCCCTGATGATGCAGGTAGTGAAGAGTATAGAGCTCTTCTGCGTTGTGAGGAATTTGTTGCATATGTTCTCTCTGCCTTGGATGATACCATTAGATTGTGTGGCAGGGCATCTGCCTTGTTGGTGGCGATACGCCGCTTGGTCTGGTTGCGCCAGTGGGCAGCTGACAATGCTGCTAAGAAGGCTCTCACTGGTTTTCCCTTCAAGGGGCTGCGCCTCTTTGGTGAACATCTGGACTTGTTTGCTAAGGGAGGCAAGTTACCTCAGCGTAGAAGGCAGCCCCGGTCCTTTCGGGGTTCAGGTGCCTTTCTTCCTTCCTTCTGTGGCTCCAGAATCGGGGAGCTTCCTTTGCTTGGAGCCCGCTGAGATTTTTGAGGCAGGGGCAGAGGACGTGGCCGCCCTGGCCCCTCCTGGGGTCCCAAGCCTAAGTTCTCCCCCAAGCCCCCTCAGGCATGAAGAAGCGCCCTCACCCATCCGGGTGGGGGGGGGGGCGGCTTCGGCTCTTGGCTCATGTCTGGAGGCGTCATGTCTCAGACCAGTGGATTCAGGAGGTAGTGTCCTCCGGTTACAAGATAGAGTTTGCAGCCTGGCCGCCCCCAAGATTCATCAAATCCCGGGTAGCTCAAAACCCCCTGTCAGCTCAGGGTCTGTCCCTTGCTGTCCAAGGCCTTCTGGAATTGGGAGTCATCTGCCGGGTGCCCTTGAAGGAAAGGGGCAAAGGCTATTATTCCAATCTTTTCCTTGTTCCCAAAAAGGATGGCTCCATCAGACCCATCCTGGATTTAAAGCGCCTCAACAAATTTGTCAGATTCAGACACTTTCACATGGAGACTCTGCGCTCCGCTGTGAATTCCCTTCGCCCAGGGAACTTCATGACCTTTGTAGGCATCAAGAATGCTTACCTTCACATACTTATTTTTCCAGGTCATCAGAGATTCCTCAGGTTCCCAGTGGAGGATCAGCACTACCAATTTGTGGCCTTGCCCTTCGGTCTCACCTCGGCTCCCAGGGCATTCGCATTCTTCCCTACTTGGACGACATGCTTATCGCTTCTCAGTCCTTCCAACAGGCAGAGCTGGATACTCAGCGGGTGGTGTCCACACTGGAGTCATTCGGCTGGGTGATCAACCACCCCAAATCTTCCATGTCTCCTTCCATGGTGAAGTATTTTCTGGGCATGATTCTGGATTCATCTCAGGTCAAGATCTTTCTTCCTCGGCAGAAGGTGGAGAGTCTTCAAGAGCAAGCACAGACCCTTCTGTCTTGTCCTCATCTGTCCATCAGGCAGGGAATGCAGCTGGTGGGCCTGATGGTGTCCTGCTTCGAGGCGGTTCCATATGCTTAGTTTCACATGAGGCCTCTTCAGCTTCACCTCTTGTCACTATGGGATCGTGATCCCCTGTCCTTGGATCAGGTGTTTGTCCTGTCCCCTCTTGCCATGCGGTCTCTATCGTGGTGGCTGGACTCGAGGAACCTGCTGGGGGGCAGATCCTTTCTGGCGCCTTGTTGGCGGATGCCAGTCTGACAGGTTGGGGGGGGGGCTTTTGGAAGTCTCTGAAATTCCAGGGTTAGTGGGGCTCTCAGGAGGCCCATACCCCTATCAACATTCTGGAGTTGAGGACGATCAGGTTGGTTTTCGCCCACTTAACCCCACACCTTTGGGGCCGGGCTGTTCAGGTCCACTCGGACAACCAGACGGCGGTTGCCTATATCAATCATCAGGGAGGGACCCGGAGCAGGAGGGCCCTCAGGGAAGTGTCTATGATTCTGTCCTGGGCGGAGGACAATGTTCCCTGCATCTCGGCTGTGTAGATTCCGGGGGTGGAGAATCTGGAGGCAGACTCTCTGAGCAGGGGGACCTCTCGTCTGGGAGAATGGTCCCTCAGCAGCAGGGTGTTTTGCTCCCTGTGTCACCTCTGGGGTAAGCCGGATGTGGATCTGTTTGCGTCCCGTCACAATCACAAGCTTCCAGTCTTTGTCTCTGTCTCAGGATCCTCTGGCCTTGGCCATGGATGCCTTGGCAATGTCTTGGACGAGTTTTCAGCTCCTGTATGTATTTCCCCAGTTTCCCCTGCTAGGCAAGGTGCTGCGCAAGATAGCTCAGGAAAGGGTGCCAGCCATACTGGTGGCCCCCTGTTGGCCAAGAAGAGTGTGGGTCGCAGACATCGTGCAGCTGGCAGTAAATCAGTATGCCCTGCCCCAGGTTCCAGATCTACTCACTCAGGGGCACCTACGCCACCCCAATTTACAAACGCTGGCTTTGACGGCCTGACTGCTGAAACCTCCATCTTGATGAAAAAGGGGCTGCCTGCCTCGGTTGTTCATACCATGATCAGGGCTAGGAAAAGGTCCCCTTCTTCCATCTACTATAGGGTTTGGCGTACTTACATTGACTGGTGTGTTTTCTATTTCTACGATTCTGGGAACTCTGCAACATGGTTTGGATCTGGGTCTTCAGCTCAGTATTCTGAAAGGTCATGTTTCTGCCTTGGCCATTTTTTTCCAAAGATCCTTTGCTCAGCATCCCCTGGTCAAGACCTTCTTCCAGGGGGTTACTCACATGCGCCCCCCACATAAGCCTATGTTACCAGTCTGGGACTTGAACTTGGTCTTATCTGCCCTGCAGGGGTCTCCCTTCGAGCCCTTGCAGGAGGTCCCTTTGTCCATTCTTACGCTTAAGGTAGACTTTTTGGTGGCTATCACTTCTGTTAGGAGTGTTTCTGAGTTGGCGGCGCTTTCCATCAAACCTCCTTATTTTGAGAGACACCAGGACAAGGTGGTGTTTCGTTTTAAGCCAGATTTTCTGCCTAAGGTTGTTTCTGCCTTTCATCTCAATCAGGACATTGTTTTGCCTTCTCTGTGTCCTAATCCTAGTAACTCTAAGGAGAGGGTTTTACACCCTTTGGATGTGGTCAGGACTCTGAAGTTCTATTTGGTGGCTACTGAACCCTTCAGGAAGACTGATGCTCTTTTTGTGCTCCCGTCTGGACCTAAGAAGAGTCTGGCTCCAGCTAAGTCCACTATCGGCAAGTGGATCCATCAGGCTGTGATACAGGCCTACTCTGCTAAGGGGAAGGAGCCTCTCTTCCGCCTTACTGCTCATTTTACTCGTGCTATTGATGCCTCTTGGGCTTTTCAGCATCAAGCTTCTGTTGAACAAGTTTGCAAGGCCACCACTTGGTCTTCTCTTCAAAATGTTTTAAGCTTTACAAGGTTGATGTTAGGGCCTCAGCTGATGCTGCTTTTGGTCGCAAAGTTCTGCAGGCGGCAGTGGTTTAAACTGTCTGCTGTTACTTTTAAGGGTTCCCACCCTACCTTACAGACACTGCTATTGGATGTCCCAAGAGTAAGGAATATCTTCTGGAACAGGACGTGCTGTATACTTAGAATAATACAATTCTGTGATTACTCACCTGTAGAATTGGTATTTTACGTATACAGCACATTCTGTTCCACCCCACCCTTGTTATCATTATTTTTAGTTACCTTTTTATGGTGATTTGTTCTTATGTTCAATTTTTTATAATGGTTATAGTTCTCCCGGTTTCATTTTAACTGTTTTTCAATACTGGGGAATTTGTGAGAGGTCCCTGATATATATGGGGCCGGGAGGAGCCACTTTTCTGTCTCTGCAGTCCAGCGCCATCTACCGGATGTATTACCCAAGAGTAAGGAATATCTTCTGGAACAGGACATGCTGTATACGTATAATACCAATTCTACAGGTGAGTAATCACAGAATTGTAGTTTTTTGTAACTATGTATTTGATTTTAGTCTGATTTCTTGTGATGATTTACAGAACAATTGTTGAACAATGGTGGACACCTACATAAGGTTTTTCCTTTGGAAATAAAGAGGCTCCTCCGATAGGAATCTAAACTCTCATATCTATGTATTGTAGTGTTCCCCAGGTGTGCTTACATAGCACTAGCCTGGCAAACGCAACTCGATAAGCCACTGGCTGAGTAAGTAGCGTATGAGATATCGTTGCCACAACCCAATTGTAAGTGAACAGTAGAGATCTGTATCTCCACTTTCAGCCAGCAGGGATTTTTAGTGGCTTGTTGGTGTTTGGATGGCCAACATGGTCCTATGATTCTCAGCCATAATCTGAGTTTATGTTGCCCGGCTTCTGGGATGGAACAGGGGTTTGAATGCTGGGGATTTTTTTTCTTTCTTTTTTTTGTCTGTACGCATTTTTTTACTAGGAGAGGGCTGAGAGGTTAGCGTTTTGTCAGCCTTCAAACTGTTATTGAGAAACATTCCTTTCTCAAAACTCCTATAAGCCGATGGCATTACTATTTCTTGTATTTTAAAATAGAGCTGTTTTAACCCTCCAATTGTTGCCTTGATAAGTCAGATAATAACAGTTAACCACCTTTTTTTCTTTTGTGATAAGTTGAGGCCTTTTTTTTTCCTTTTTCTTCCCCAAAGTTCTGGAGAATGCAGCACAGTCTGACTTGGCCTCAGATGTCTCCTCTTCTTACCCTTTTAATAGGAACTATGGTAAAAAATGACCGTAGGTTTTTTAAATAAGCAGCAGCAACCAAGGATGCCCCACTGTGCATCGCCTTGTTAAAACAAAGGACCGGCCACCTGGATATTCACTTCTTCCGGGAACCTCTTCTATATTTGCCGTGAAGCAGCTTACATGCTCCCGTGGTTGCTGACAGGCAGCGCTGAAGGGCTCGGCTGAAGAAGAGAATCCCGGAAGCGGTGGGATCTGGGTGGCCGGTTCTTTGTTTTATTGGCACAATGCACAGTGGGACAGCTTGTGTTAGATTGACCCGCTTCTGCATTATGATCATTTTTGATTCTAGTTCCTTTTTAAGGGGTGCTTGCAAGGACTTCTGCATTGGGTATTTTAGTAGATATAATATATTGGCATGGTAGGTCAATATGATAAATGCCACTTTTTTATTTGTGCTGTGTTTATATTTATATATAGAAAACCAGATATGACGGATTCCGCTTCTGTGCTAGAGACCTTTAAATTTTTGGAAAATGCTGCAGCTGAATTTAGCGATGAAGAGGACGATGAAGAAAATGATGGTAGAGACAAAACAATCGATGCTGCAACGGTGAGCAGTCTTGAAATTGTTAAGAACTTATGCACTTTAGAGCATCCTTTTGACCTTTCCTGTCTGTGTGTGGCTGCACCAGACCTGATGCAGATCTTCATGGCTGACGCGGCCACACACATGGTGCGCATGGCAGGATGACGCTGTGGCCCAGCCATGTCTCGTAAAATTGCCGGAACGGTTAGTTTTTACAGCATGGGGGATTTCACACAGCAGGACATGTAATACGGCGAACATGGGGATTCACACATCTTGAATCTCTGAGTCGTAAAGAATCTAGGGCTGGTAAAATAAATAAATAAAATAGAACTTCCTTTCTAGACATTTATTTACATCTTCTAACCTATATTACTTGCCAAAATCCCCAGAAATTGGGGGAACAACTACTCTAAATACCACATAAAAAACAAACCCAGAAAACATTACTGCTAATATTTGTGAGATGAATGTAAAAGTGGAACAAACCCCAAGAATTTCACTTTCTGGGGTTTTGTTTCTCCCTGATGAGGTATCCTGATTTGGGATGCCCTGTTGTGTGTATTACCTTCCTGATTCATACGTGAGCCGTTCATCCAATCAGGTGCTAGTTCAAACCAGATTTCCTTGCCGCACTGACATCAGTACATCAAGGTAATCTAAATGGTGCAAGTGCCGCTGGCCACCTCCCAGCTCTCATCCAGCTGTTAAGCATGTCCGTGCAGGCTATTCAGAAAGGCCTGGCACAGGTATGTGTCCCAAATATAAGTATGCTGGGGATGCGGCCTCGGCGCCAAGTTGAGCAGTTGATTGCTAAGTTCTTAGCGCGTAAGGCCCCTGCTACGAAGCTTCACTTGACGCCTAATGTCACTGTTTTCCCTATGGGAACTGAGGAGTTTTGGAATCTTTGTGGCTATACCCCGTCTGATGAAGGGGAGCTCTTTTCTGATTCAGGTTCATCTGACGAGAGACCAAGGGGTCATGACGATTCTGGCTCTGACCCCTGGACCCCGGATGACACTGACAGATTATTGACCCAGATTTTTGAGGTTCTGTCCATCTCTCTCCCTGTTGCGGCTCCCAGGCAAAGAGGGGAGCTTTTCCATACAGCAAAATCACGTTTGGAATTTCCAGAGCAGGCACATTTCCATAACCTTGTGCTCAAGGAATGGGAGCGCCCCAGTAAACTTCCCGGGGTTCCAAAGAGTTGGGATAGGAAGTATCCCTTTCCTGCTGAGGTGGTTAAATGTTGGTCATCCCCCCCCCCCCCCAAAACCGCCCCCGGAGTTGGATGCCCCGATCCTAGGGCTATCTAACACCTCTGTCATGCATTCCCCTGACTCTACTACCCTGCAGGATGCGGAGGACCGGCGTATTGACCAGCTGGCATCCCACGCCTTTGCATGTGCAGGGACGGCGCTGTGCCCGGTCTGTGCCTCTGCCATTACTGCTGTGGCCACTAGAACCCTTATCAGAAATATGCTTGATAGTGCCCCTGATGATTTGCCTTGTGAGGTGTTTAATGCACTCTCCAGTTGTGATGTTTTTGTAAAATTTGTCCTCTCAGCATTGGTTGACACCATCAGAATGTGTTCCAGAACTTCTGCCCTTGTGGTGGCTATACACCGCTCAGGTTGGCTGCGCCAGTGGGCTGCTGACAACGCTGCCAAGAAGGCCCTCACTGGGTTTCCCTTTAAAGGACTGCGGCTGTTTGGGGACCGCCTGGACCTTTTTGCTAAGGGAGGCAGGTTACCCCAGCGCAGGCCGCAATCTCAGCCCTTTCGGGGTCAGGGTTCCTTCTCCTCCCCTTACCGTGGTGCAAGACAGGGAAGGGTTGTTTCCTTTACTGGGGCTCGGGGAGATTTCTGGGGTAGAGGCAGAGGACGTGGACGTCCTGGCTCCTCCTGGGGTCCCAAAGCAAAATCCTCTCCTAAGCCCCCTCAGGCATGATGGGGCGCCCTCACCCATCCGGGTGGGGGGACGGCTGCAGCACTTAGCTCACGTCTGAAGGCTTCATGTCTCAGACCAGTGGATTCATGAGGTAGTGTCCTCCGGTTACAAGTTGGAGTTTGCTGCCGATCCCCCTCCAAGATTCATCAGATCCCGGATTCCTCAGGACCCTGTGTCAGCTCAGGAGCTAGTGCAAGCATTGCAAGGCCTCCTAGAGCTGGGGGTCATCTGCCAGGTCCCCTTAAGAGAAAAAGGCAAGGGCTTTTATTCCAACCTATTCACAGTACAAAAAAAAGATGGTTCAGTCAGGCCCATCCTGGACTTGAAGATCCTCAACAAGTTTGTCAGGGGCAGGCACTTTCGCATGGAAACTCTGCGCACTGCCATCAGTTCCCTGCGCCAAGGGGATTTCATGACTTCTGTGGACATCAAAGATGCTTATCTTCATATTCCTGTGTTCCCAGGTCATCAAAGGTTCCTCAGGTTCGCTCTGATGGATCAACACTACCAATTTGTGGCCTTGCCCTTCGGCCTCACTTCAGCTCTCAGGGTGTTCACCAAGGTGCTGGCTGGAGTGATGTCTCTGCTCAGATGTCAGGGCGTCTGCGTGCTTCCCTATCTGGACGACATTCTCATCACTTCCCAGTCTCTACATCAGGCAGAGTTGGATACTCTGGTATCATTTGGATGGGTGATAAACCACCCCAAGTCCTCACTGTCCCATTCCTTGGTAATTCCATTCCTAGGAATGAATCTGGATACAGTTCAGGCAAGGATCTTCCTTCCTCAACAGAAGGTGGACAGTCTGATTGCACAGGCTCAGTCCCTCCTAGCTTGTCCCCATCCCTCCATCAGGCAGGGGATGCAGCTGGTGGGCCTGATGGTGGCATGCTTCGAAGCGGTCCCTTATGCTCAGTTCCACTTGAGGCCCCTGCAACTTCACCTATTGTCAGTATGGGACAAGGACCCAGCGTCCCTGGACAGGGTCTGTGTGCTCTCCCCCCTGGTCAGGAGGTCCTTCTCGTGGTGGATGGATTCAAGGAACCTGTTGGGGGGCAGATCCTTTCTTGCCCCTTCCTGGGAGATGGTCGCCACGGATGCTAGTCTGTCAGGTTTGGGGGGTTTCTGGAAGTCCCTGTGGTTCCAGGGGAGGTGGGGCCCTCAGGAGCCCACACACCTATCAATGTCTTGGAACTGCGGGAGATCAGGCTAGTTCTGGCTCACTTGACTACTCACCTTCGTGGCCTGCCTGTTCAGGTGCGCTCGGACAACCAGACGGCAGTCGCCTACATCAGTCATCAGGGAGGGACCCGGAGCAAGGGGGCCCTCCAGGAAGTGTCTCTGATCCTGACTTGGGCGGAGGCCAATGTCCCCTGCATATCAGCTGTGTACATCCCGGGGGTGGAAAATCACCTGGCGGACTCTCTGAGCAGGGGGACCTCTCGCCAGGGAGAATGGTCCCTATGCAGCAGGGTGTTTCAATCTCTGTGTCACCGTTGGGGCCAACCAGATGTGGATCTGTTTGCGTCCCGCCACAATCACAAGCTCCCAGCTTTTGTCTCTCTGTCCCAGGATCCTCTGGCCTTGACCTCGGATGTGCTAGCAATGTCATGGCAGGACTTTCAGTTCCTTTATGTCTTCCCTCCAATCCCCCTGCTGGGCAGGGTTCTGCGCAAGATTGCTCTGGAAAGGGTGCCAGCAATTCTGGTGGCCCCCAAGTGGCCAAGAAGAGTGTTGTTCGCAGACGTGGTACAGCTGGCAGTAGATCAGTACGCTCTGCCCTTGGTGCCAGATCTGCTCACTCAGGGCTCACTACGCCATCCCAATTTACAAACTCTGGCTTTGACGGCTTGGCTGCTGAAACCTCCATTTTGAGGGAGAAGGGGCTGTCTTCCTCAGTTGTGGATACTTTGATTAACTACTTTGACTGGTGTGAGTCTAAGTCTCTCCCTGTCGTGTGTTCTCTATTCCCAGGATTCTGGAGTTCCTGCAGCATGGGTTGGAGATGGGGCTCCAACTCAGTACTCTGAAGGGTCAGGTTTCTGCCCTGGCTATTTTCTTCCAGAAGTCCTTTGCTCAGCACCCTCTGATCAGGACTTTTTTCCAGGGGGTCACTCATGTGCGCCCCCCACGTAAGCCTATGGTGCCTGTTTGGGATCTGAACTTGGTTCTGTCAGCCTTGCAGGGTGCTCCCTTGGAACCTGTGCAGGATGCCGCCTTGGCCATTCTTTTGCTCAAGCTTGTATTTCTGGTGGCTATCACTTCTCTCAGGCGTGCGCTCCATTCAGCCCCCCTACTATGAGAGACACCAGGACAAGGTGGTGTTTCGTTTCAAACCTGATTTTCTGCCTAAGGTAGTGTCTGCCTTTCATTTGAATCAGGATATTGTTCTTCCTTCTTTGTGCCCTAATCCTAGCAATCCTAAGGAGAGGGTTTTGCACTCTTTGGATGTGGTTAGGTGTCTGAAGTACTATCTGGTGGCTACTGCACCTTTCAGGAAAACTGGTGCTCTTGTTGTGGTCCCTTCTGGTCCTAGGAAGGGTTTACTATCAGCAAGTGGATTAGTCAGGCTGTGATTCAGGCCTACTCTGCTAAGGGGAAGATTCCTCCCTTCCGCCTTACTGCTCATTCCACTCGTGCTATTGGTGCCTCTTGGGCTTTTCAGCACCAGACTCCTGTTGAACAAGTTTGCAAGGCCGCTACTTGGTCTTCTGTTCATACCTTTTTCAAAGTTTTACAAAGTTGATGTTAGGGCCTCAGCAGATGCTGCTTTTGTCCGAAAGGTTCTGCAGGCGGCAGTCTTTTAAACTGTCTGCTGCTGATTTTTCTTGGGGATCCCACCCTACTTATGGACACTGCTATTGGATGTCCCAACTGTAAGTATTAGATTTGGAGCAGTACGTACTGTATACTAAGAATAATACAATTCTGTGATTGCTCACCTGTAGAATTGGTATTATGAGTATACAGTACGCCACAGCAGCTGGGGTCCGGATAGCTCCTGCTGCAACAAGAATTGGCCGCTGCAGTAACTCAGCTTACCGCCAGCTTTGCCAGCGACATCAGGGAACTGGGTGATCAAACCAATACTTTGGAGGAGAGAGTGGATGAAATTGTGACGGTTTTGGAGTCCAGCGGGTCCGCTACCGAGGCCATGCGAGATGAGGTGGGCCTATTGCAGCAAAAGTTAGAAGATCTTGAGAACAGGTCCAGGAGAGAAAATGTCCGGATCCGGGGCCTCCCGGAATCTATGGAAGATGTACCCGCTACGGTCACAGCGCTACTTCAGGAACGGCTTCCTTCTCTACCGATTGACCGCTTGGAACTGGACAGAGCGCACAGGGCCTTGGGCCCAAAGCGATCGGACGGTCGCCCTAGGGATATCGTTGTTAGGCCTACATTCTATCGCACGAAAGAGACCATCCTACAGGCATCTAGAGAAAAGGCCAACTTACCTTTTCAGAACCATGCCTACCAGATATTTCCTGACGTCGCTCCCCAGACACTTCAGCGTCGGCGGGAGATGACACCGGGGCTGGACATTTTGAAGTTGCATGACGTCAGGTACCGGTGGGGGTTCCCCTTCAGACTGCTGTTCTCCCATGCGGGTCGGCAATGCTCAGCTGGCTCCCTCAGTGAGTTGCTGGGTCCTATACGTGAGCTTGGTCTGCCCATGGCTGACCCGCTAGCGACCTCGCCTGACCAGGTGGCCCAGCGGACGCCCAAGCGCCGGCCCTTGCAGCCCTTATGGGAGAAGGTTCGCCCACGGAGGAGACGGGATCGGGGGGCTTGCCGCCCATTCTCCCCGGGCTCTGGCCCGGGTTGAGGTTTCTTACCCTCGGGCCGAGTTCGAGTTGCTTGGTGGGGGGCCCATCCTCCCGATTCCAGGGAAAACTGGTGACCGTGGGTTGGTCGCCCCTTGCACTGTTGTTGGTTATATTTATTACTCAATTAACTTTTGCGTGTTACTAATGTAGATTTTAATACTTTTTTTGTCTACCCTGCTGGCCCCCTGCTGCGGCTTAGGGCCTTGTGTCCTTGGGGGCTCATGGTGGTGAGATGTGGGGCCCGTTGGGTCCATGTGGCTAATCCACCCCCCCCTTTTCCGGGGGTGGGGGGACGCATGCGATGCCCGGCCCCTCTCCCCCCCTTCTTTAATTAGGGTTCTGGTATTTCTTAATCCGCTTCCACTTGCCATTTCTTGTAGCGGGGTGGTAACCTGTGTCTCCGAGAGCTACCCCCACGCATTACATGTCGACCCACACTGGGGGGCCCCTATCCCCAGTGCCTGAGTCGTCTCCTGCTGCAGGAATCTTTTGGGCCTCCTTGGGTCCAAAGCGCTGTGTTGGATTTTGGTCCTTCTTATCTAGACTGTTTTTATTGTACTTAGATCGCTTAGTTTGTTAAGTTTCCTTTTGTTTCTTATTATAAATGTTTCCCTTTTTCCCCTCCCCTACCCAAGCCCCCTTTTCTTCCCCTGCCTCCTCGCGCCTGGTTTGCCCTTTTCCTCAACTCGTGAACTAACTCTGTCCTGATGGTGGGGCTAAATATTAAACTAATTTCTCACAATGTCCAGGGCTTTAACAGCCCTGTTAAGAGGAATAAGGCTTTTCACTACTATAAATCCTGTAAGGCGGATATACTTTATTCTTGGTGTGCCACACACCCCGCTTCACTTCTAAATATTCTTCACTTAATGGGTTAACTCGCCGCCAGGTGACGTAGTGCAGAGAGGAAGTCTTGTAATGAGCCCCCTTCCGGCCTATATATACCTGGTACCTCCCTTCAATCACCAGTATTTTTCTCTCTGCTTGACGACAAGTCAGAAGATGGAAGTCTCCTGCTTACAGGTAGGCCGGGGTTTTTACCTCGGCACCCCCCTTTTGGTCTATTTCTGCCCGGTTTGAGTGTTTATACCTTGATGGTGGAATGGAAGCCTCCCAGCCTAGGCTGCTCACTGGGCAAATGGTAGATGGCACTTTAAGTGCCTAGGAGCTTATCTCCTACCGCTCGACCTCATGCGTGGGGCAATGCGGCTATCCGGCATGGTGATCCGGAAATGGGATGCCCCTGTCCCGAGGGTCCCCGTAGCCCCTTTCTCTCCTGTTTCGGTCCCTTCTCCCTTCACTATGAGGGTGTGCATTTAGTTTGTGTATTTCAGCATGTGTGCACTTTTTGTTCACTTGGTTTAGGTCTGCTTGAATGACAGACCGCGCTGGGTAGGTGGCTGGCCGCTTTAACTAGGCAGACTGTTGCTTAAGCGGCCCCCTCCCGCCTCCCCCCTTCCCCGCTGGCACTGTGTGAAGTTTTATTTTTTGCATAGGCTGCGCTATGCGGTCTTGTGTCCTTCCTCCCCCCTCCGCTGCCTGGGCGCACGTGTAGTGGCCCATCTGGTGTAATCCCCAGCTGAACTGGCTGCACTGATCAGCGTAGGGGGCAGGCCCCGGTGACGCGGCAACGGGGGCGTGGCGGCGGCGTCATGCGGCTGCCCCAGTTTCACTTCCCTTCAAAGGGGGAAGTCACGTGGACGCGCGGCCGCACTTGGTCTCCGGTGCTGCTGGCTGCTGTCTCGCTCTCCGGCTGCTGCTCTCGCTTGGCCAGGTAAGCGGCCCCACTTGGTGGGGCCGTTAAGTGGGAATTTCATATCCTCTTGTATTGAATATGGTGGGGAGTCATTTTTTATTAGGGGGCATGGTTTTGCTCATTTTTTAAAGGCACTTTGGTGCCATGTTTATATGATTGTTGCACACATGTGAGGATCTGATTGTGATTTCTCTTGCTTACAGATCCTGGGATCCCTGTTTATGGTGGCCCTCCGGCTCTATGTTGCCTGGCTATTAATTGGGATATATTATAAATGCTTGTATATATAATCTATATATATATATATATGTTTATTAAAGGGGACCTTAACTTTAACTTAATTTAAAATAAAAATCCTCCCTTCCGGGACATTTACAAATAAAGGGGCATCCCGGGTTGGCTTATGCCTTAAAAGACCCAAGTATTGCGAATACCATAAATCACCATATGGAGGCTTCCGTAATTGCCGGAAACGGTTCTTCTGAGCCATTCGGGGGGTGCGTAAGTTGTGGGGCTCTACTCCCAGCTGATGATGTCTTTATCTGCATCCCTTGTGCAAAGCAGACTATTGCGCGCCAGTCCGTTGCTTCGGCTGCGGGCCCATCGCATCCTTCATCATCTCCTACCTCTCCCTACCTGTTCCGGACCCCGCATGGCACTGCCAAAAGTGGGGATTCGCATTCCGAGGTGGCGGCACAGCCCAGCCGCCGGAAAGTAGTGCCCATTAAAGCAGCGTTAAAGGCCGCTGCAAAGCGGAGGCACCTGACTCCGGTACCTTCGGCTCCACAGGACGAGTTATGTGAGCCTGTGGAATGGTCCGATGGGTCCTCGGACGAGGATGAATTCCCGTTGGAGTCAGATGAGCCTACAGATCAGCTTGTGGCTGATGTGATTGGCGATTGGTCGGAGGGGGTTGTCTTTGACACCCCCTCCATTCTGGCTCAAATGTTTAAAATTTTGAATTTAGATCCACCTGAGGCAGCCACCCTGCCAAAGGGTCAGTTGTTTAAGGAGCCTCAGCCGCGTTGGGTTTTTCCCAGACAACACCACTTTGAGAGGGTGGTTCTTAAGGAATGGGAACATCCCACGCGGTTATCTGGAATCCCTTCCAGTTGGGAAAAGCGTTATCCTTTTCCGCCAGAGTTGGTAAAGCTTTGGTCTGTCCCTCCTGACGTCGATACCCCTGTGCTAGGGCTCTCCAGCACGGCTATGGTACAGTCTGCTGAGACCACTGTCCCTAAAGATGGGGAGGATCGTCGGATTGACCAATACGCGCGCCATGGCTTTATTTACTCCGGGTCAGCGTTGCGCCCGGTATGTGCTTCAGCCCTTCTGCTATTGGCGATTAAGTCTTTAATTCAGGGGCTGTATGAGGATCTCAATCCCGCTTGTAAACAGTTTACTGCGCTTAAGCAGTGTGAATCTTTCGTGTCCTATGTCCTATCCACTCAGGACGATGCACTGGCTATGAGTAGCAAGGCAGCGGCTATGCTGGTGGCTATTCGCAGGTCAGTATGGCTGCGTCAGTGGTCAGCGGACGCGGCTTCTAAAAGGGTGCTCACAGCTCTCCCCTTTTTGGGGTTGCGTCTGTTTGGGGAGAAAATTGATTCAGTCGCAAAGGGTGGTAAGATGCCACAACGCAAGAGGCCTCGTGTCCCCTTTAGGGGGGCAGGTTCCAGTAGGCCTTCCTTTCGAGGATTCAGAGCGGGCAGGGGTCGGGGGAGGGGCCGTGGCCGGTCCGCTCAGTCCTGGGGCACAAAGCCCAAACCTGCTGATAAGCCCACTCAACAATGAGGGGCTGCCCTCACCCGTGCGGGTGGGGGGACTATTGCGACACTTCTCCCAGGTTTGGAACTAAGTGGTTCCAGGCAGATGGATCCAGGAGGTAGTGTCGGCCGGTTGCGACCCGGAATTCGGGTCTCACCCTCCTTCACGGTTCGTTCGGTCTCGGGTGCCCATCGATCCTTTGGCCACGCAGGGGCTTCTGCGGTCAGTAAGGAATCTGTTAGAGATGGCGGTCATCCGGCCGGTGCCGCGCTTAGAGATGGGCCTCGTTTTCTGCTCCAATCTTTTCGCAGTCCCCGAGAGAGAGGGGTCGGTTCGTCCCGGCCTGGACTCTCATCAACACAGAGTGTTTCTTCCTTTTGCCCAAGTTCACACGAGAACGCTTCAGCTTTTTCTGTTAGCGTCTTGGGACCAGCGGCCTCGGTCGCTGGATCAGTCCTTCCAGTCGTCCTCCCGGGTCCGGCAGTCCCTCCTGTGGTGGTTGGTCTCGACCAATCTTGTGTAGGGCAGGTCCTTCCTGACCCTCCTTTGGGAAATTGTCACCACGGACGCCAGTCTGTCGGGGTGGGGCGGATTCTGGAAGGAGCTGCAGTTTCAGGGGCAGTGGGAACCTCAAAGGCCCCACTTACCCATCAATATTCTGGAACTGAGAACCATCCGTCAGGTGCGTGCTCTCCTGACTCAGCTCGTTCTGGGCCTTCCGGTCCAGATACGTTCAGACAATCAAACAGCGGTTGCTTATATCGGTCTTCAGGGAAGGACTCGCAGTCTGAGTGCTCTCAGAGAGGTGTCCCTGATCCTGACCTGGGCGGTGTCCCATGTTCCTTGTCTCTCGGCGGTTTACATTCCAGAGGTGAAGAACCAGGTAGCGGACCGGTTGAGCAGGGGCTCTCCCCGTCTGGGAGAATAGGCTCTCCATCCTCAGGCTCACTGTGTCTCAGGTGGGGGACCCCGGAGGTGGGCCTGTTTGCCTCCCGTCACAATCACAGGCTCCCGAACTTCGTGTCGCTCTCCCAGGTTCCTCTGGCTCTGGCAGTGGACGCCATGTCCCTGAGCTGGGGAGTTCTGGGATTTCTATACCTGTTTCCTCCGATGCCCATGCTGGGCAGAGTGCTTCAGAAGTTTGCTCTGGAAAAGGTGTCCGCCGTTCTCGTGGCCCCAAGGTGGCCAAGACGAGTGAGGTTCGCAGACATCGTTCGGCTGGCAGTGGGCCAGTTCGTTCTGCCTCTTCGGCCCGATCTGCTCACTCAGGGTCAATTGTGTTACCCCAATTTACCAGCGCTGGGTTTGATGGCCTGGCTGCTGAAACCTCCATCCTGAAGGAGGAGGGTCTTTCTGATTCAGTCATTAAGACTCTGATCAGTGCCCGGAAGAGGTCTTCTTCCATCCCCTACTATAGGACTTGGAAAGCCTATATCGCTTGGTGTGAGATAAGATCTTTTCCTTGTAGGGTCTTTTCGGTCTCCAGGATTCTGGAGTTTTTACAATCAGGGCTGGACTCTGGTCTCCAGCTAAGTACATTGAAAGGGCAGGTCTTTGCCTTATCTGTCTTTTTTCAGAAGCGTGTTGCGCTGAAGTCTTTAGTTAAAACTTTTTTCCAGGGGGTTACGCACGTGCGGCCTCCCAGGAAACCATTACTCCCTGTTTGGGATTTGAATTTGGTTCTTTCTGCTCTTCAGGCTCCTCCTTTTGAGCCTTTGCAAGATATTGCTTTGTCTACCCTGACTCAGAAGATTGTCTTCTTGGTAGCGATCACTTCGATCCGGCGTGTCTCGGAGTTGGCGGCCTTGTCTATCCAGGCGCCTTACTTTGAGAGGCATCAGGATAAAGTGTACTGTGTTAAGTACTACTTGATTATCACGTCTCATTTTCGTAGGACGGATTCCTTTTTTGTTGTGCCCCATGGGCCTAGGAAGGGTTTGGCACCAGCCAAATCTGCCATTAGCAAGTGGATACGTCAGGCTGTTACTGCGGCCTATTCTGCTAAGGGAAGAGTTCCCCCTTTTCGTATCACTGCTCATTCCACTCGCGCTGTTGAGGCGTCTTGGGCTTTTCAGCACCAAGCTTCTGTTGAACAAGTTTGTAAGGCCGCCACTTGGTCTTCTGTTCACACTTTTTCTAAGTTTTACAAAGTTGATGTGCGAGCTTCAGCGGATGCTGTTTTTGGCCGCAAAGTTCTGCAGACTGCAGTCATTTAAGTTATGCTTCACCTGGCCTTGAGATGCCCATCCCTTGTGGACACTGCTTTTGGATGTCCCATTAAGTGAAGAATATTTAGAAGTGAAGCGGGGTGTGTGACACACCAAGAATACCATTTTGTGAGTACTCACCTGAAAAATGGATATTGTTGGTGTGCCACACACCCCGCTTCACTCCCACCCTTTTCGGTATTTCCGAAGCTTTTATATGGTGAAGCCTTTTTTATTTATATCAAAATTGATTTTGAGGTTACCGGTGGAATACTGGTACCTTGTCTTTCTGCTTTTTGAATATACTGGTGATTGAAGGGAGGTACCAGGTATATATAGGCCGGAAGGGGGCTCGTTACAAGACTTCCTCTCTGCACTACGTCACCTGGCGGCGAGTTAACCCATTAAGTGAAGAATATTTAGAAGTGAAGCGGGGTGTGTGGCACACCAACAATATCCATTTTTCAGGTGAGTACTCACAAAATGGTATTTTCTACAAGAGACAAGGTTCTCAGTCCACTCTAGGCCGAGGTACCTGAGCCATCACTACCCTGTGTCCCATATGTTGTGTGCTAGAGAAAAGAAAAGGGGGGTGTTGATAGCTTTTAGTAAAAATCTCCCCTTTATCTGTTGTAAAGAAATCGTTGATCCGACTGGTAGATATGTTGTCCTTCAGGGGTCTATGACATTGACATCACTCTAGTCACATACTATACGCCTAATTCCTTCCAGACACGCTTTTTTAAGCACCTGCGGTCGGTAGTCCGGAACAACACTAAGGGCATTTTGATAATGGGTGGGGATTCTAATATGGTGGTGAATCCTTAGGTGGACAGACAGAGGACGGGCCAACCCGCAAGTGTGACGCAGGGTTCGGACCCTCACTCTATTGTCTTTGGTGATCTCCTGGACACTCACGGTCTTTGTGATGTCTGGAGGGAAAAAAAACCCCACCACCAGGGATTTCACGTTCTATTCTAATCCCCATGGGTCCATCTGTCGGATAGACCATATTTTTGTCCCTCAGGCTATACTCCCGGCAATCATTAGCTCCAAAATCTATAACTCGACCTGGTCGGATCATAATCCTATAATGGCGGCGCTTGACTTGTTGGTCCCAACTAAGCGCTCCTATAATTGGAAACTAAATGACTCCCTCCTGTGCTCTCAGGACACATGCCTGAAGATTCAAGACGCCCTTAAGGACTATTTTACTTTGAATGTCGATTCGGTCCGCTCCCCGATTACCCTCTGGGAGGCCCAGAAAGTTGTCATGCAGGGTAATATCATAAGCATAGCTTCCCTTCGGAAAAGGGAGAGACAGAAGCGACTTAAAGCGGACCTTCACTCTGAATAAGAGTCTATCTTATATGTTTCCCACACCCTGTACATACAGATTGCTCACATTAAAAATCACCCTACCTGCATCTACTGCATGTTATGAGCCTTTAAACATCCAAGATGGCGGCTTATAGAAGCTGCCATCTTATCAGGCAGCCTGCAAACAGGAAGTGCCTCCTGACTGTGCTGCTCTGCATTCTGGGACTGCTGACCTTTACCTGACCCCAGCTCTGCTCTGTGTGAGCAAAGCACAGCTATAACCCGCCCCCCTGTACCTTACCCCACTCTCCTCTCCTCAGTAAGTGTGATGCTTCTGAGTCAAGATGGCGGTGCCCATATCCTAAAGTCCTGAACAGAGTTGCAGCCCAGTGGGGGAAAGAATAATAAGTTAGTGACTAAAAACGTAAAATATATTAATTTTATATGCTGGGGAACCGTTTTTTAAGAGTTCGGGCTTTTCATTAAATCACGCTGAAGGTCCGGTTTAAGGAATTGATGTTAAAATATAAGCAGGCCGAGGAGCAGTGGAAGAGAGCCCCGAACCCTAGACATAAAAAGACCGTCAATAGGCTTAGGACGGAGCTCAACGTGCTCCTGGATGATCAGGCTGAGAAGCGGCTTCCTTGGGCCAGGCAAAAATTTTACGCTAGGGGCAACAAGCCCGATACTATGATGGCCCGGAAGCTGAAAGCCACCGTCCTGGACAGACGGCAGCCGGTAAAGCTTAAGCTGAATTCGGGTTCCATTACGGCTAATCCGGACAAAATTGTAGCCGCATTTCGGGGGTTCCTATCTACATTGTACTCGGCCCCCCTGAGAGCTGATGACGCTGACCTTGAGAGATTATTTGAGCGCATTGAGCTTCCGTCTATTACCCCAGACCACATTGCCCTGATGGACTCTCCTATCACACCCCAGGAGATATTAGCGGCCATTAAGTCTACCAAAGCCTCCAAAACCCCAGGGCCTGATGGCTTCAGTGGCCTTTATTACAAAAAGTTTGCACCCCTCCTGGCACCTCACCTGGCCAACCTCTTCAATGCCATGTGTGCGTAGGCTTCCTTGGGCCCAAGCTCCCTATTAGCGGACATTTGTATGATACCTAAGCCCGACAAGGATAGCCTGTTAATCCCCAACTACAGGCCCATATCGTTAATCAACACCGATGTGAAGCTGTTGGCCAAGGTGTTGGCAACTAGATTGAATACGTTCCTGGAGGGCCTTGTACACAGAGATCAGGTGGGTTTTGTACCATCCCGCCAGGCTGGAGACAATGTCAGGAGGGTTGCTCACTTGGTTCACCATGCCCGGGCGAGGGGCATCCCAGCCTTCCTGCTGTCCCTTGATATACAGAAGGCTTTTGACACGATCTCTTGGGATTACATACTCTGGGTTCGGGGGAAATGGGGTTTCGGACAATGATTTTTGGACTGGATCAAAGCCCTCTATGATGGTTCGACAGCACGGGTGCGGTACTCGGGCTTTACTTCTGAGACCTTCCGGATCTCTAGAGGTACAAGGCAGGGGTGCCCCCTCTCCCCGATTCTCTTTATACTAGCTTTGGAGCCTCTGGGTTAAGGCGAAATGCGAATGTTAGGGGACTGGAAGTGGCGGGAATCCACCACAAGGCCTTCTTCTTTGCGGACGACATTATGCTGGCGGTCTCGCAGCCCCTTACCTGCCTCCCAAACTTATACGCCATTCTGGATCACTTCGCCCGCATCTCCGGCTTGACCATAAATAGTGATAAATCTCAGGCCCTCAATATATCCCTGACTTTGGAGGTGGTGACGCAAATTAAAGCTAATTTTCCCTTTAAATGGGCGACAGAGCCGCTCTTATACCTGGAGGTACGTATTACTGCGGCATATGAAGACCTTTATGGGGCTAATTACCCACCCTTGTTTGGATCCCTGGCACGGTTGCTTGATACTTGGATGCCATATTCGCTCTCTTGGCTGGCCGTATAAATGCAGTTAAAATGTCCATCCTCCCCAAACTCCTATACTTTTTTAGAACGTTGCCAGTACCAATCCCATCGTATAGGCTTCGTGAGATGCAGAGGAGAATATCGGTTTTTATTTGGTCTGGTGCACGTCCGCGAGTACCCAAGCGCACTATGTTCTGTCACAAGTCTCTAGGTGGGCTTGGTGTCCCTAATATTAGTATGTATTACAAGGCCTCCCAAATAGCCCAGCTGGCCCCCATGCATTTCTCTTTAAAGCCTCCCCTCTGGACGTTTCTGGAACTTCCGGACTGCTCGCCGACCCCGGTTGATGGTTTGCTATGGATGGACCCGGCGTCCAGACCTGGGACGCTTAGCCCCCTAATGAAGCACTCACTTTCGATGTGGGACTCCCTGATGTCTCCTCACACTCCTCTAGCGCATCTCTGGGGTAACCCGTCCTTCCCTCAGGGGATGGATAATAGACCAACTTATAAATGGTGGATGGAGCACGGGATAACTAGGGTGCTGCACCTTCTTTCAGAGGATGGGTTTTTGTCTTATAGTTCCCTGAGAGAAAAATTTGATGTTCCCCAGAGGGCCTTTTTTCAGTATCTGCAGTTGAGACACTGGTTATCACCCTTAACTAGATTGGGGCAACCCTTTCGGAGATGCACCCCCTTTGAGGAGGTCTGTAGTGCAGACCTGTTCCGCAGGCGGTTAATATCCATGTTGTACTATATGTTGAACAACATAGGGGCGGGTACACACGTCCATGTGGAAAAATGGGAACGAGATCTGGGCCCCTGTCGTTCAGATAGGGGGTGGACGGAAATTTGGAATGCTGCCTCTTCATGCTCCATGAATGTTTTGACAACTGAAACGGCTTACAAAGTTCTGTTTCGTTGGTACCTGGTGCCCAGTCGCCTCGGTAAAATGTTCCCAGGGCAGGCCAATACATGCTTCAGGGGTTGTAGTGTTGAGGGAAACTTTATGCATATTTGGTGGACCTGCCCCATGTTGACCCGTTTTTGGTCCCAAGTATACAGGATGGCCGGTAAAATGTTTCGGACAAGTATCAGAAGGGATCCCTGGGTGGCCCTCCTTCACCGTAGACCTCCAGAGCTTACCAAAAAACTATTCATTTACTTGCTCCTGGCGTCGAAGAAAACCATTGCTAGGGCCTGGAGGAAACAGATTTCCCGCTGTCAGAGGTGTCGTCTAGGATGAATGGGTTTTTGGTCAATGAGAGGCTCTCAAGCATCCTAGCCGACACCCAAGATAGGTTCCTCTCCATTTGGGAACCATGGATACAATATGCCTGGCCTAATGCACCATCGGGAATGCTCAGTTAGGTGATCGGTGTGGACCAGGTTGCGAGGACCCCTCCCCCCCCGTCCCCCTCCTTCGTCCCTCCCTTCCTTCCACTATCTTGCTCTCCCTCTTTCTTTCTTTTTTTTTTTTTTTTTCTTTTTACTTTGGGTCTATCCCCACACCCACTGTGTCCCTCTCCACTTCTTGTTCTGCGGCCCCCCTCTCGTCGGTCTCCTGGGCCATGGGCCGGGCTGAGCGGCGGGGGGTGGGCTGTGGTGAGATGCTAATACGGTTTGCTGTTAACTGACGCGAGAGGCAATGTGATTGATGACACAATACTGACAGATCCTGGTGTATTTAATTGTTTATTCATATTCTTGCCACGCCGTAATTACATTGCCATTCACTTTCTTGATGATCTGAATTGCTGTGTCTTGCTCTTTTGCTCAGACTACGGTAACTTGCTGTAATCACTGTGTTGCTTGCCTCCCCTGCGTGGGATGGATTTCTGCTTAGCTGATCACCCTGTATTGCCTTCTTTTTCTTAAAAACTAAATAAAAATATTGACAGATGAAAATAGGCTCCTCCCGGCCCCTCAAATACCCATGGACCTCCCACAATCCCCAGATCTTCTCTGCAGTCTGGACTGTGAAGGACAAGAAGATGGCACTCTCTACTCGCAGGTGAGCGGGGCTATTAGCCTGCGGCCCTGTAGGACTATTCCCACCCGTTCCATCAGTAATCGCCTCCCAGCCTTGGCTGCGCTGGTCGGGTGATGGTAGGCAGCACCGCTGTTAGGTGCTTAGGAGCGCTGCTCCCCCGCAATCCCCCACCAAAGGGAAGGCGGTATAGGCATATGGTGAGCCTCTATGGGATGCCCCTCCCGCACTAATGCCCCTTGCCCCTGTCTATCGGTGGGCCCTGTTAAGTGGCCGCTGTCCTTCCTCACTCTCCTTGTAGCCTTCAGGGGAGGGGGGGGGTGTATATATGTGTATTGGCTTTTATGCTTAACTACATTATGCTTGGTGTCAGCCGCCGCGCTGACTTGTTTTCACTTACTGTGCCGTGAAATTGCCTCAGGCACCGTCATTGGCTGCTTGTCACGTGTATGGCTTCGGGGGGGGGGGCTGTCTTTGGCGCGTTCCGCGTCACTGTTCATGCGGGCTCGCCCCTCGAGGTATACCGATGCCATTTTTTGCTTGGTTCCGGCTGCTGCGTGACGGGCTTCTACCTACCGCGGTCCGTGAGTGCCCTCACGGGCGGCTTTATTACCGCTGTTATTTATTGTATACTTATGGCTCCCCGTTGATTATGTCTTTCAGACGGCGAACCCTCTTGGCTTCTCCCGGCCCTACTCCCTCTATTTAGTTGATTAACTTGTGAGGCCTAGTATTAATTACTCCCACTTCCCTAGCGGGTTATTGGGGCATCCCGGGTTGCTTTATAGCATCAATCCCTATCGGCCTGTTGTGCCGCTATAATCACCATATGGAGGCGTCTCAGGATAATGTGCTCGGGGTTCCTTCGGGACAAGCCCGGCTGTGTGTAGCTTGTGGGGTGTCCCCTATTAGCGCTGACAATGCGCGGGTCTGTGTACCTTGTGCCGAGCAGGTGCTTGCGCTGCAATCAGGCCTTCCAGTGGCTGGGCCTGCGCCTCGTTTCACTTCACCTACTCTCCCAAGCTTAAATCTCACTCCCACTGAGTTGCATACAAGTGGGGATTCTCAGCCTGATGTCTCTTCCAGACTGGCTAGTGTTGAGAAGTTGATTGCTAATACCTTGGTGCGTAAGGCCTCTGCAAAAATGCGGCACTTAACGCCTGATGTCACTCTTTTCCCTATGGAAGCTGATGAGTTTTTGGAAATGTCTGGCTATACCCCTTTGGAGGAAGGGGAGCTATTCTCTGGCTCAGGGTCATCTAAAGAGAGACCCAGGGGTCATGACGATTCTGGCTCTGACCCCTGGGCCCCAGATGATACTGATAGACTGTTGGCTCAGATTTTTGAGGTTCTGTCCATTTCTCCCCCTGTTGCGGCCCCCAGGCAACAGGGGGAACTTTTTCATGCTGCTAAGTCACGCTTGGAATTTCCTGAGTAAGCCCATTTTAATAACCTTGTGCACAAGGAATGGGAACGCCCCAGCAGGCTTCCCTGTGTACCTAAGAGTTTGGATAGGAAGTACCCCTTTCCTGCTGATGTGGTGAAGTGTTGGTCATCCCCTCCTGAGGTGGATGCCCCGGTCCTAGGGTTATCTAACACCTCTGTCATGCACTCCCCTGACTCTACTACTCTGCAGGATACTGAGGACCGGCGCATTGATAAGCTGGCATCCCATGTGTGGGGACGGCGCTGCGCCCGGTCTGTGCCTCTGCCATTACGGCTGTGGCTATTAGGACCCTGCTCAGAAGTATCCTTGATGGGGCCCCTGATGATGTGTCTAGGGAGGAGTTTAATGCACTATCTAGTTGTGATGTTTTTGTGACCTATGTCCTCTCTGCCTTGGATGACACCATTAGAATGTGTGGCAGAACTTCTGCCCTTGTGGTGGCAATACGCCGCTAGGTTTGGCTGCGCCAGTGGGCTGCTGACAACGCTGCCAAGAAAGCCCTCACTGGGTTTCCCTTCAAAGGACTATGCCTGTTTGGGGACCGCCTGGACCTGTTTGCTAAGGGAGGCAGGTTACCCCAGCGCAGGCGGCAGTCTTGGCCCTTTCGGGGTCAGGGCTCCTTTTCCTTCCCTTACCATGGTGCTAGACAAGGGAGGGGGGTTCCTTTACTGGGGCCCGAGGAGACTTCTGGGGTAGGGGCAGAGGATGTGGACGTCCTGGCTCCACCTGGGGCTCCAAGCTTAAGTCCTCTCCCAAGCCCCCTCAGGCATGATGGGGCGCCCTCACCCATCCGGGTGGGGGGGCGGCTTCAGCACTTTGCTCACGTCTGGAGGCTTCATGCCTCAGACCGGTGGATTCAGGAGGTAGTGTCTTCCGGTTACAAGATAGAGTTTGCTGCCTGCCCCCCCCCCCCCTTCCCCCCAAGGTTCATCAGATCCCGGATTCCTCAGGACCCTGTGTCAGCTCAGGATCTAGTGCAAGCAGGGCAAAGCCTTCTGGAGCTGGGGGTCATCTGCAAGGTTCCTTTTTAAGAGGAAAGAGCAAGGGCTTCTATTCCAACCTCTTCACAGTGCCCAAAAAAGATGGGTCAGTCAGTCCCATCCTGGACTTGAAGATCCTCAACAAATTTGTCAGGTGCAGGTGCTTTCGCATGGAAACTCTGCGCTCTGCCATCAGTTCCCTGCGTCCAGGGGACTTCATGACGTCTGTGGACATCAAAGATGCTTACCTTCATATTCCTGTATTTCCAGGTCATCAAAGGTTTCTCAGGTTCGCTCTGGAGGATCAACACTACCAATTTGTGGCATCGCCTTTTGGTCTCACTTCAGCTCCCAGGGTGTTCACCAAGGTGCTGGCAGGAGTGATGTCTCTGCTCAGGTTTCAGGGCATCCGCGTGCTGCCCTACCTGGACGACATTCTCATCACTTTCCAGTCTCTACATCAGGCAGAGTTGGATACTCAGCTGGTGGTGTCCACCCTGGAATCATTTGGCTGGGTGATCAACCACCCCAAGTCTTCTGTCTCCCTCCGTGGTGACTTCATTCCTGGGAATGAATCTGGATACAGTTCAGGCAAGAATTTTTCTTCCTCAGCAGAAGGTGGACAGTCTGATTGCGAAGGTCCAGTTCCTGCTATCTTGTCGTCATCGCTCCATCAGGCAGGGAATGCAGCTGGTGGGCCTGATGGTGGCGTGCTTCGAGGCGGTCCCTTATGCTCAGTTCCACTTGAGGCCTCTGCAACTCCACCTCTTGTCAGTATGGGACAAGGACCCTGCGTCCCTGGACAGAGTCTTTGTGCTTTCCCCCCTGGTCAGGCGGTCCCTCTCGTGGTGGCTGGACTCCAGGAACCTGTTGGGGGGGCAGATCTTTTCTGACCCCCTCCTGGGAGACGGTCACCACGGATGCCAGTCTGTCAGGTTGGGGGGGTTTCTGAAAGTCCCTGCAGTTCCAGGGGAGGTGGGGCCCTCAGGAGGCCCACACACCTATCAACGTCTTGGAGCTGTGGGCGATCAGGTTGGTTCTGGCTCAGTTGACTCATCACCTTCGGGGCCTGCCTGTTCAGGTGCTCTTGGACAACCAGACGGCAGTCGCCTACATCAATCATCAGGGAGGGACCCGGAGCAAGAGGGCCCTCCAGGAAGTGTCTCTGATCCTGACCTGGGCGGAGGCCAATGTTCCCTGCATATCAGCGGTGTACATTCCGCGGGTGGAAAATCTGCAGGGGGACCTCTCGCCAGGGAGAATGGTCCCTCTGCAACAGGATGTTCCAATCTCTGTGTCCCCGTTGGGGCCAGCCAGATGTGGATCTGTTTGTGTCCCGTCACAATCACAAGCTCCAGGCCTTTGTCTCCCTGTCCCAAGATCCTCTGGCCTTGACCACGGATGCCCTAACAATGTCATGGCAGGACTTTCAGTTCCTGTATGTCTTTCCTCCATTCCCCCTGCTGGGCAGGGTTCTGCGCAAGATTGTTCAGGAGGGGGTGCCTGCAATCCTGGTGGCCCCCAGGTGGCCAAGAAAAGTGTGGTTCACAGACGTGGTGCAGCTGGCAGTAGATCAGTACGTTCTGCCCAGGGTGCCAGACCTGCTCACTCAGGGTCCCTTACGCCATCCCAATTTACAAACTCTGGCTTTGACGGCCTGGCTGCTGAAACCTCCATCTTGATGGAAGTCTCTTCCCTGTCGTGTGTTCTCTATTCCCAGGATTCTGGAGATCCTGCAGCATGGGTTGGACATGGGGCTCCAACTCAGTACTCTGAAGGGTCAGGTTTCTGCCCTGGCTGTTTTCTTCCAGAAGTCCTTGCTCAGCATTCTCTGATCAGGACTTTTTTCCAGGGGGTCACTCATGTGTGTCCTCCACTTAAGCCCATGTTGCCTGTCTGGGACTTGAACTTGATCCTTTCTGCCTTGCAGGGTGCTCCCTTTGAACCTGTGCAGGAGGCTGCCTTGGCCCTTCTTACTCTCAAGGTTGTCTTTTTGGTGGCTATATGGTATTCCGCTTCAAGCCAGACTTTCTGCCTAAGGTTGTGTCTGCCGTTCATTTGAATCAGGACATTCTTCTTCCATCATTGTGCCCTAATCCTAGTAATGCTAAGGAGAGGATCTTGCATTCTTTGGATGTGGTTAGGTGTCTAAAGTACTGTCTGGTGGCTACTACACCTTTTAGAAAAACTGATGCTCTTTTTTGTGGTCCCTTCTGGTCCTAAGAAGGGTTTGGCTCCGGCCAAGTCTACTATCCGCAAATGGATCCGTCAGGCTGTGATTCGGGCCTACTCTGCTAAGGGGAAGAATCCTCCCTTCCGCCTTACTGCTCATTCCACTCGTGCTATTGGTGCCTCTTGGGCTTTTCAGTGCCAGGCTTCTGTTGAACAAGTTTGCAAGGCCGCTACTTGGTCTTCTGTTCATACCTTTTCAAAGTTTTACAAGGTTGATGTTAGGGCCTCAGCTGATGCTGCTTTTGGCCGCAAGGTTCTGCAGGCGGCAGTGGTTTAAACTGTCTGCTGTTACCTTTGGGGATCCCACCCTATTTTATGGACACTGCTATTGGATGTCCCAAGTGTAAGTAATCTATCTGGAGCAGGACGTACTGTATACTTGGAATAATACAATTCTGTGATTACTCACCTGTAGAATTGGTATTATGAGTATACAGTACGTCCTGCTCCACCCCACCCTTGGTTTTGCATTATCTTGGATCCCCTGTATGGTGATTATCATTGTTATAGTTACCAGTTTGGGTTGTTTTAATTCTCCCGGCTTCTCGTTAACTGCTTTTCAACGCTGGGGATTGTGGGAGGTCCCTGGGTATTTGAGGGGCCTGGAGGAGCCTATTTTCGATGTCTCTGCAGTCCAGGGCCATCTGGCGGAGTAATACCCGAGTGTAAGTAGTAAGTAATCTATCAGGACGTACTGTATACTCATAATACCAATTCTACAGGTGAGTAATCACAGAATTGTATTTTTGCATCTCAAATGTATCTAGTTTTTCAGTTTGGCGGCAACATTAGATAAAGCTTTTTATTTATTTTTTGTAAGATTGTGAGGAGGAGGATTATACCTGATCCCAATGAAGACCGGGACACAGAAGAGGCTTTAAAGGAATTTGACTTTTTAGTATCAGATGATACAGATGGAGGTGAATCTCGAAGCGCTGGTGATGGCACTGAGTGGGGTAGGATTCTATTTTGTTTTCTCTGCTCTTTAAGAAAGGCATTATGAGCATGCATCACTAATCTTATATTCTAGTGTTTTCTTGTCTCAGTCCGTGTACCATTTCTTTTACATCCATTATTAGCTGTGTATCACATTTTTGAATGTTACACACAAGCTTGCCTTTACTATTTTTATTTTAATGGATATGCAAGGCCTCCGTTGGACATTACTTTCCTTATGTACTTCAGATAAGTTTAAACAGTGTTATGTTGTCTCAGTTTTATTGTGCAATATAGCTCTTTACTATTACATCGATTATACACAGCTCTGTATAACTTTGTTTACCATTTTCATCACTGAAAACGTTTTTCCAACAGACACTGCTGTAAAAATGGTTGTTTTTTTTGTTTGTAATAATTTTCGAAACTCAACTTTGTACAGATACTTTGCCAGACCATACTGTGGAATCATTTTTTTGAGGCCACCTCTACTACCGGGTGACTGGCAGGCAAAAGGATATCAATCTGCTTATAATCTTCCTACTGTTATTTAATTCTAATATAACACTTATGCTGTAAGCTAGAATCCCCCTGTAGATAGCTTGCATCAAATCAAATTTAACCAATTGTCAACTATTGACTTTCACTGCTGATAATGTTGAGAGAATATTTAGGTCAGACTGTTATCAAGGAGGCCAAGAATAGCAGTGTAAAGGCCTTTGGGTATACAGCAGCAGGTAGGGCCCAACAAGCTTTTGCACAAACCATTGTGACATTCATGCAAATATACTTGAGGGGGCTTATTTAGGAAAAATAAAAGTGCTAAGTGGAACTTGCCCATTTGCTGAATCACATCCCATGCCAGCCGAGCCCTAACACCAGTTACCGGAGCTTCCACTGAAAGGTCGGTGACTGGAGTTCATACCTAGCTGGCATGACACGGCGCAGCAATTGAGTAGGACCTGGCTGCGTGGGACAAAAGGTGAGTAAACTCTTTGTTTTTTATTTGGGTGGTCAATCCCTTTAAATATAATATAAAATTTTGTTGGGAAGATGGGCTGCTGTAAAAATTTGTACTTGTAGTCATTGTACTCTTGGATCATAATGTCTACACTGCACAGGTTAGTGGAGCGCCATTGAGCACTGACTGCATCAAATTTGCCCAATGATGTGTGTGTTCGGCTTACCTGTCCCTAGTGTGCGCTAGAGTTGGCTAAACACAAACCTGTGTATCAGTGCACCATTACTGATGCAAAAAAAAAAAAAAAAAATTGCTAATCAGATTTTTTTTTTTTTAAATCAATATTTCCAGCCATATAGAACATCACATTATGGTGTTGCAATCCTATTTTGAAAGGCAAATGGTATGGCAGGGTCTCCTTCAGACAGATGTGCTGCTGAAGTCCATTGTATTGAAGAGGAATTTGTTTGATTTCTCTCACTGTTTAGAAAAGGAAGACCAGTGCCCTATACCGGAATCCTGGAATGTCGATCAGGGAGTAATTACCAAACTCAAGGAGCAGTACAAAAAGGAGCGCAAGGGGAAAAAAGGGGTTAAGAGTAAGTGGAAAACATTGCACTTCAAAATCATCAATCCCACCTTTTTCACATCTACCTTCCCAAAGCTCTTTTTCTTTATTTTCCTTTCAATGTTTTCCTCAACCACTTACTCTTTTACTTTGCTCCTCCTCTTTTTACCTGCTATTCATCTTTTAATGGGCATTCAAGCTCTATATTTCCTGCTAAGCTAATTATTGGTTAAGGCCAGCCAAGCAGGCTATTATCTATATATTTAGTGCTCTGAAAGATCAGAACTTTCCACAGGTGAGTGGTAAAATTATTTATCCTAATTAGGATTTCTTAAAACTGTGAAACATAAACTGAAACAAAAAACTATCTTTCTTTGATATTTACACTGCATGCTGATGTTGTGCGGGAAATATAGCCTGATGTATGGTGAGGTTACCAGATCTTGCTTGTATTTTTCCTGTATGTTGTCATCAATAGGAAAAACCCCTCCCATACTTTGCATACGTCCCCCTTTTTTTTTTTTTTTCTTCTTTTTTTTTTTGCCTACTGTCTAATTTTCTACCAAAAATCGGTCAGTCAGGCATAAATTTAGACATTATTAAAGTTTGCTACAAAGTTTTACGTGTGTTAAAGATGTATATTGATGGATCATTCCTAAATATAATTGACAGCGCACAGCATCAACTAAATTGTATAAACTTTTGCGGCAGTATATCTTGTGGTCCGCAGTCTACTATTTTTTACAAGATTACCAACAAGGATTTTAACCTGTGGTACAAAACTAAGTCGAATAAATATTGGGTATGTATGTATATTGTAGTCCTAACTAAAATAACAAAAATAATGCCCAATTGGCATCAAATAGCTTGTTTGCATTCGTAACGTTTAATAAAGGCTTTTGATCTATTTACATTATACATGTGCTTATAAACCTAAAATGTGTCACAATCTTAAGAATTTTAAAACTGAGTTCTGAGTGCCCAGGAAAAAGTTGGTATTTTTTTTTTATTATGCTACACGTTAAGTATGCATTAATACCCAGGTAGCATTTTGTGTAATCAGTCCAAAAGCATAATAAATATTTAATCTTCCTGAAGTAATTTGGGTTCCCTTAATTTTAATTATGTAAAAATATTGGTGGTTGAACATGACCATTTGTAATATAGTTTACTTTAGGAGAAAAATAAAAAAGAAGTGCACTTCTTACACCTGGTACTGGAATGACTCCTAGGTAGATGATAAAAGTGAATGGAAATTCCCCCCCCAAAAAAATAGAGGCCTGCGCTTTTTGTACCTGGCCTTAAATAGAGGGTGAGGTGATTTAGCATTATGTTAAGGCTGGACCGCCTTTATTCTAAACAATTGGTATTGATAAGTTATCCTTAGGAGGATGCAGCTTCTACAACTAAAATTGTTTTGCTCCCAGCCTTCTCAAGCCCTCAGCGGTTGCCGGGTTTAAAGTGGACCAACACCCAGGTTTTGGTCCACTTCAGGGGGGCACCCCGATTAGCTGTGTAAAACCCCCCAGAAACCCCCCAAAACTCACCTCACCATGCTCCCACGTAGCCACGGACAAGCGGGTGACAGCTGCGGACAAGACAGCGCGTCCGCCGCCGCCTCCCGCGCGCCCCTTTGACAGAGCGCGCGCCCGCGCCGGCCATTCACAAACGGCCGCTGCCGCCGCCGATCAGGTGAGTTTTTCGGGGCTTTTGGCGGGGGGGGGGGTCCCTCACCGCGGGACATCCCGATCTCGGATGTCCCGCGGTGAGGGAGGTGATCGGCCCGGGAATCTGGGTGTTGGTCCACTTTAAAGAGTGTCCTGATGAGAACAGATGCAGATAGAGCTTCTCTGGCTAATTTTCCTATTTTCTCTTAGTTTTTTTTTTAATTGTATATTTACCCCACCCTACTTCTTAGTGCTTTGGGACTTCCCATAAAGCAGTCCCACGTCTGCGTCCTCCACATGCAACAGAAGAAAGAGTAGCGTTGAGAGTGGAGATTGTTCTGTGTGCAGGTGGAGGACATAGCTTCCTTCTCGTGTTTACTTTTTTGTTTTGTATTTTTGGCAGCATGTTGCCCTTTTTGGATCCTGAGATTGTTTCATATGAAGTGTTTTTTTCCTACAAATTTTATCCTTTGTTACTACTTGTTACGAACCTGTTGCCAGGGGAGAGTTTGATGAGACTGCGAACGAACCCACTTTATTTGTAGTGTCTTCATTCTCCTGTGGATAGTTGATCAAAACCCATTGTTTAGAATAAAGCCCTCCACATGCACAGAAGAAAACCTTTACTATGAAAACTAAAACCTCACATCGATCTAGGAGTTGATTCAGCACCAGGAATGACAGTCGGGACTGGGGGCAGTTGTGAGATGGGGTGGGATGGGATAGGGTCTAGGGAGCAAGTAGTGAAGTTTGCATTTAAAAAGGAGCACAGTCTTTGTTCTGATAGCAGAGTTAAATGGGTTAGGGAAGTGGTTTATAGAGGGAGTCGTGGGGTGAAGTAGATGGAGGGGTTAATCCAGCATGTAGGCTGTCAATTTTGTTAGTGAAAAATATAACAAGCTGCTACTTGTTAATTTGGAGGTGGAAGTAGGAGGTAGTAGACGACGCAGAGAGTAAGATGTTTTGAACAGTTGTTTGGCATTCCATGCCTGTATAGATATTAGAGAGCTAATGTATGCTTGTTTAGCAGCTGAAAGAGCAGTTTGGAGTTCCTGAAGGTTTTGTTTGTTTGGCGGAAACTGCAATCCATTTTGGCTTTTCTGCTAGTGTCGCTCAGTGACTTAGTAGTATTTCAGTTTAGTGATGCTCATATTGAGCCATGGTTGTTTGTGCACTGAAGGTGGCTGTAAGTGAGGGGGGCATCAGAGTTCAGGGCTGAAGTTAAGTTGTTGTGGCAGTGCAAGGCTGTAGGGTCATTGTTGGTGTATGAGAAGAGGGTGTGAAGAGGTTTCACAGCGTTAGCAAGTGAATGAAGATCTAATGAGCATAGGTTTTGAAGCAAGGTTTTAGCAGACGTAGAGTAAAGAGGGCCAGTGTTAGCAGATTGAGGTCCTAGAGGGGGTGAGGAGATCAAAGGAAGTAAAAAGATCTATAGTATGGTGTCTTGGTGGGTGGGAGCAGAGGACCACTCTTGCGGCCAAAAGGAGGAAGTTAGTGAAGTAGTTTGGTAGCTGCAGGGCTGTCCATGTCAATAGGGTAAGACTAAGGGGCTCACAACCCTGAAACGTCACTGAAGGGGCAAGTAGCCTTCACACATCTTTTTTACTGGGTATATATGATTTTAACGTAATTGGTAAAAGTTACGTTTTAGGACACTGGTGAGCTGGACACAACATTACAGAGTGTCAGTGGGTATGTTAAAGTCTTCCATGATTATTACAGGTGTGTCAGTGGAGAGAAAGTGAAAAGGCCAGGTTGAGAAGTGGTCAAGAAAACGTTTGGTGGGGCAGATGACTGCAATTCTGAGCTGAAGGGAGGAGTAGGACAGACTGAACTTCAAAGGTAGGAAAGGATAATGATGGCAAGGCAGGAATTGAGCTGAAGGGAGGAGTAGGAAAGACTGAACTTCAAAGTTAGGAAAGGATAATGATGGCAAGGGCAGGTATTGGGCTAAAGGAGCAGTGCTCTGAAAGTAGGACCCTGACACTTGTTTGTTGCTGGCCCTGAAGTTGTGGTGGAATTGTAGGGCCCCCATAGAAAGGGCAGCTAGGAAGACTACAGTCCTGGGCTTAACAAAGACATAGATGACCCTTCAGACACAAAGGATTGAAAAAGTGATGAACAAATCGTGGATGCTTGCAAGTTTGCAATGTACTGACCAAGCATTCATAGAGCACTGGTAACAGCGGTAGGGGAGCATAGGGATGGGGTTACATATGAGGTTACTAGGGTTACAAATGCGAGGTGTGGTTCAGTAGACTGAGTTAGTAGTGCTTGTGGAGATGGGGATGAAGCTAGGATGAGGGCAAAGACCTGAGCCAGGATTGGGTGAGATTTCACCTGCAGTGAGAAGCAGCAAAAAAGGAGGTGGCTGTGGGAAAAGTGGGCAAAAGAGGTGGTGTGTTTGTTGCTGGAAGAAAGGATATTATTTTAATGAGACAGAAATTCATGAGAGGAGCAGCACCCTATGGGCTATGCTAAAACGTTCACCTAAAGTAATGTAATAAAAATATTTACCTCATAGGTAATAATATCTATTTCCACTTTTCTTGTGTCTTGTGACACTCAAAATATAACAGATGCCAGTTTCAATCCACACGTAATGCACACTGAACGTCACACTGGCTACCCCCGAAAAATGAGCATGACCCCACGGTTCTGAGGATAATTGTTGGCACAATAATCAGTCGGTAGATCAGCATTGTGAACAGTGATTTGGGGTTCAAGGGAGCAAAATCTTACACCTAGATACTTCAGTTCCCTTTAAGTGCTAAAAATTAAACCCAGATTGAACTCAAAGTGATCCTATACCCAGAAAATAAGGTTGTCGTTGCCTTTTATGCCCAGTCCAGTGCCCCAGAACAGAGCCTTTGCTCAGTATTTAATAAAATAGTAACAGGAAGCAGTGTGAAATTTGGATGGCATCCAAATGCTATTTAATTCAGTTAAAAGCTAAACACATAATAGCAGTTATTATAACTGATCAGGCTGACCGCCAATGCTAAGCTGTGTGTACTGTATCTGAATGTATAATCGCTGGAAAGCGCCAGGGCTGCTCAGCCAGGGAGCAATATGGTGGACTGCATCCTATTTGGATTATGAATATTGGGAAAGACTTTATTAAAAAAAAGAAATACACGCTGTTTGGGGGCACTGGGCTGGGAATAGGAGGTGATGACATAAACTTTTTCTCTAATCATCCTTCAGCATGACCCAGAGAGAGAGGCTCCACCCCCTAGGCGGAATCACAAACCCCACCCCTTCCTCCCCACCTCAGTTCTTTGTTTTCTCCCTCAGGAACCACTGCACAGAGTGTGATAGAGTGTTGTTATACTTCAGCCAATCTTTTATTTTAGTTTATTATTTTCAGACTCCAGAGTTCCGGAGGAGCCCACTGAGCCCTTGGACATGATCCAGGTGGAGTTAACCGGAGGTCTTTGGGTGGCTAGGGTAATCCCACATAGCCTTACTACTTAACCTGCAACGGAGTTAAGTTGCGGGTGTGCTCGACATTTATGGGATCTCTGGGGTACTTACTAGGGCGCTTGCTTTGGGATTCCGGTTGTTTTTTACTAAGTAACTTGCGATCTTGACCCGGCGCTCTGACACCACTGCCGGTCAAATTGCTGACACGTGTGGTGACCTGGAAGTGGGTAGGCGGCACTTCTCCCCAGCCAGCATGCAGGTCGGAGAGGGCAACAGAGCCCTCAGAGCAGCTTCACGGGCAGCGTGAGCAGCGAGGCTAACCCAGCGCATACCGAGGCAGCAGGTTGTTGCAGTAGCAGAGAGTAGCCCGCAGCTGCAGCGATGTCGGGTCACAGCCCAGCAGGCAACGATCATCCCCGACAAAAAGAAACCAGTTCGGTCAGTGATAGCCTTCAGCCTTCAAACAAGCCGGTAGCGTAGAGATCTTTTTTATTGAAGTTTAACCTGTAAGAATAGGTATGTATACTTAAAGGGTCCTCTTTTGTTTATTTAATGTCTCCTAGCCTGAAACCCCTAAGGTCAAAGATAAAGACTCTGAGCCCCCTAGTAAGTAAAGCTTAAGGCATCCAAAAATGTCAAAACGCTGATACTAGAAGCCTCTGTGTCAGGATTGTAGGAAGGCAATCCTCCTCGGGGGAAGGCAATCCTCCTTGGCAGTCCTCCCCAGGGAGATCCTTGCAATGAGGAAAGTAATTGCCTCAATGTGGGATACCCAAAAGGTTTCCGTTTCTCAAAGTTATCCATTGCTACCGCACCTGCTCCTCAGCCAGTAGTAGAGGGTCAGGTAGATAAGTCTTTGGTATCCCTTACAGCAAATACTCCCAGTCCTTTTATTCTAAGCATACAGCACGTCCTGCTCCTGGTATAGTAATTACATGTGGGTAATCCTCCGCCTGAGGGCGCTGTTCACTGCAGACATGTAGAAAACAGGCTCCTCCTGGCCCTACATATACCGAGGGACCTCCCACAAATCCCCAGATTTCTCTGCAGTGCTGACTGCGAAGACATGAAGTATCACGCTCTCGCAGGCGAGCGGGGGCTTTACAGCCCGAGGCCCTGCGGGACTATTTCCACCCGTCCTCATTGTGAAGTAATGCCTTCCAGCCTGGGCTGCGTTGGTCGGGTGAAGGTAGGCAGCACCTTGTGTGCTTACGGAGCTAGGCTCCACCGCAATCCCCCACCATAGGGTAGGCGGTTAAGGCTAATGGTGAGCCTTCAGAGGATGCCCCTCCCGCATCAGCGCCCTACGCCCCGTGTAGCGGTGAACCCCGAGTATTGGGTCACCTTCCTCCCTAGTTCTCCCCGTTATTGGGGGGAAAAGAGGGGGGGGGGTTGTGTGTACGACGGCCTAACCTTGCCCTATTACACTAGTAAGCTTATAGCCCTTGATGGTTACCGGGTGTCAGAGCCGCACTTCACATTGATGGTAACTTTAGCCGCAGCGGCTTTAATGTATTTTACTTGGCGCGTACGGCGGCTCTGTTCACGGACGCTACGGGTTTATTCCTGTATTCTATCCTGTCATGTTTAGTCCCTGAGGTAATTCACTCGGTCTGGGTTCAGTTACTAACTACTGTTTTCTGATTGGCTACGCGCTTCGAGCTTCGCGCTCTCCGGGGGGGGGGGGGGGGGGGTGTGGTCTGGTGTGGCGCGTTTCACGTCATCTTCAGCTCTGGCCCGCCCTTCGAGGTTCTTTCTCACGTGTGCGTGGTGAAGACTGTCCTCCCCTCGCTGTTCTGTAAGTGCCCTCATGAGCGACCTTTCTTTAGCTTTTGCTTCTCCTCGCTTGGCTCTGACATCCCTGTTCCCCTTGTGTCTTTCAGACCGTGAACTTCGGTGGCTTCTCCCGGCCCGGTGTAGTGCCCGGTCCAGACCATTAAAAAATCACTCCCACTTCCCAGCGGGTCATTGGGGCATCCAAGGTTGCTTTATAGCATCAATCCCTACTGGCATATTGTACCTAATAATCGCCATATGGAGGCATCTCAGGATATTGTGAACGGGGTTCCTTCGGGACAAGCCCGTCTGTGTGTAGCTTGTGGGGTCTTACCTAGCAGCGGTGACAATGCACGGGTCTGCGTCCCTTGTGCACAGCAGGCGCTAGCCGGTCTTCCCGCCTCTTCCGAGGCTGGGCCCGCACCTCGCCTCGCTTCACCTACTCCCCCAAGTCTGAGCCTAACCGCCAATACTAGTGGGGATTCTCATACTGATTTGGCCACTAGACTGGCTAGTGTGGAAAACTTAATTGCTGGCTCCTTGGCGTGCAAGGCCACTGCCAAGAGGCGACATTTGAATCCTGAATCTACTATATTTCCTATAGAATCTGATGATTTACTTCTTTCTTACGCACATCCCCCGTCAGATGAAGGGGAACTGTTCTCTGACTCAGGGTCATACGACGACGAGTCCAGGGGTCAGGAAGAGTCTGGTTCTGATCATTGGTCCTCGGATGACATTGATAGACTGTTGACCCAGATCTTTGACGTATTGTCCCTCTCACCCCCTGCCACGGCTCCCCGGCAAAGGGGTGATCTGTTTCACACCGCTAGGGCGCGGTTGGAATTTCCCGAACAAACCCATTTTAATAGCCTCGTGCTGAAAGAATGGGAACACCCCAGCAAACTTCATGGGGTTCCTAAAAGTGGGACTAAGAAATATCCCTTTCCTGCTGACCTGGTCAAGTGTTGGACATCGCCACCCGAGGTTGATGCCCCAATTCTAAGTCTGTCCAACACCTCTATTATGAACTCCCCCGACACTACTACGCTGCGGGATTCGGAGGATCGGCGTGTTGACCAACTGGCATGCCATGCCTTTGCATTTGGGGGAGCGTCGCTCCACCCAGTGTGCGCCTTAGCCATCACGGCGGTGGCGCTCAGGACTGTGGTTAAGACTGCTCTTGAAGGGGCGGATGACTTGCCCTCTGTTGCTGCCAATGCTCTGGCCACCTGTGAAACTTTTGTGAACTATATCCTATCTGCATCGGACGATGCTATTAAGCTGAGCGCTAGATCTTCTGCTCTGGTGGTAGCCATACGCTGAGCGGTCTGGTTGCGCCAGTGGGCCGCTGATAACGCCGCCATGAAGGCCCTTACGGGGCTTCCATTTAAGGGATTGCGCCTGTTTGGAGAAAGGTTAGATATCTCTGCCAAGGAGTGTCCATCGCTGGGTCTCGCGCAGATTCCTGGAACAAGAATAAAGGATGCCGTCCCGGTTCCTCCTGGGGGCCCAAGCCCAATGCCCCTCCCAAGACCCCTCAAGCATGAAGGGGCGCCCTCGCCCGTCAGGGTGGGGGGACGTCTACAGCACTTCGAGCATGTCTGGAGTCGCCACGTCTCAGACCGGTGGATTCAGGAGGTAGTGTCCTCCGGTTACAAGATAGAATTTGCTGTACGACCCCCTACCAGGTTCATTGGGTCCCGGATTCCACAGGACCCTGCCTCAGCTCGGGTCTTGATGCTGGCTGTGCAGGACCTTCTGGATCTAGGGGTCATTTGCAAGGTCCCTTTAAGAGACAGGGGCATGGGGTTTTATTCCAACCTTTTCATGGTACCCAAAAAGGACGGGTCAGTCAGACCCATTCTGGATTTAAAAATCCTCAACAGATTTGTCAGAAACAAGCATTTTCGTATGGAAACTTTGCGCTCGGCTATTGCCTCGCTGTGCCCAGGGGACTTCATGACATCTGTGGACATCAAGGATGCTTACCTGCACGTTCCGGTGTTTCCAGGACACCAAAGGTCTCTCAGATTTGCGCTGCTGGATCAGCATTACCAGTTCATGGCCCTGCCATTCTGCCTCACGTCGGCTCCCAGGGTGTTCACCAAGGTGCTGGCAGGGGTGATGTCCCTGTTAAGACTAAAGGGCATACGCGTGTTGCCCTACCTGGACGATATACTCATCACCTCTCGGTCTCTGCGGCAGGCAGAGCTGGACACTCGGTTGGTGGTGTCCACCCTGGAGTCCTTCGGCTGGGTGATCAATTACCCCAAGTCCTCTCTGTCCCGCTCCTCAGTGACCCTGTTCCTGGGGATCATTCTGATTACAGTTCAGTCAAGGATATTCCTTCCTCAGCAGAAGGTGGAAGCTCTGACAACGCAGGCGATGTCCCTGCTTTCAAGCCCTCATCCCTCCATCCGGCAGGGAATGCAGTTGGTGGGCTCGATGGTGGCAAGCTTCGAGGCGGTGCCCTTTGCCCAGTTTCATTTGAGAATCCTGCAGCTTCACCTTCTGTCAGTTTGGAACAAGAACCCAGCATCCTTGGATGGGATATGGGTGGTTCCCCCCTCGGTCAGACAATCCCTTGCGTGGTGGCTGGACCACAGGAACTTGACAAGGGGCAGATCCTTCCTGGCTCCCTCCTGGGAGACGGTCACAACCGATGCCAGTCTGTCGGGTTGGGGGGGATTCTGGAAGTCCCTGCGCTTCCAGGGGAGGTGGGGCCCTCAGGAGGCCCATCTACCTATCAGTGTCTTGGAACTCAGGGCGGTCAGATTGGTGCTGGAACAATTGACCCATCACCAGAGGGGTCTGGCGGTTCAGGTATGCTCAGACAACAGAACGGCGGTTGCCTACATCAACCATCAGGGAGGGACCCGGAGTAAGGGGGCTCTCCAGGAAGTTTCTCTGATTCTAACATGGGCGGAGGCCAATGTCCAATGCATCTCGGCTGTCTACATTCCGGGGGCGGAGAACCTGCTGGCAGATGCTCTGAGCAGGGGGTCGTCCCGTCAGGGGGAATGGTCCCTCTGCAACAGGGTATTTCAGCCCCTGTGTCACCGTTGGGGTGTGCCAGATGTGGATCTGTTTGCGTCCCGTCACAATCACAAGCTCCCGAGCTTTGTATCCCTGTCTCAGGATCCTCTGGCTCTGGCCACGGATGCCCTTTCCATGTCTTGGAGGGAGTTTCGGCTCCTGTATGTGTTTCCACCAATTCCCCTTCTGGGCAGAGTTCTGCGCAAGATTGCTCTGGAAGGGGTACCCGCGATTCTGGTGGCCCCAAGGTGGCCAAGAAGAGTGTGGTTCGCAGACATGGTTCAAATGGCAGTAGATCAGTGCGATCTGCCAAGGTTGCCAGATCTTCTAACTCAGGGGTCTCTACGCCATCCCAATTTACTAACTCTGGCTTTGACGGCTTGGCTGTTGAAACCTCGGGTTTGTCTGCATCTGTAGTGGCTATTATGGTGCAAGCCAGGAAATAGACTTCTTCTGCTATCTATTATAGAGTCTGGCGTTCTTACATTGACTGGTGTGAGTCCAGGTCTCTTCCCTGCCAGGAATTTTTAGTCTCTAGGGTGCTGGAGTTTTTATAACATGGTCTAGACTTAGGTCTTAAGCTTAGTACTCTGAAGGGCCAGGTTTTGGCCCTGTCTATCTTCTTTCAGAAGACCTTTGCCCAGCATCCCCTTATCAAGACCTTCTTTCATGGGGTCACTCATGTGCGTCCCCCTCGCAAGCCTATGGTACCTGTTTGGGATTTAAACTTGGTTTTATCGGCCCTGCAGGGTGCTCCTTTTGAGCCTATTCAGGAGGCTTCTCTCGCTGTTCTCACACTCAAGGTTGTCTTCTTAGTAGCTATCACTTCTGTTAGGCGTGTGTCTGAGTTGGCTGCTTTATCTATTCAGCCTCCCTACTATGAGAGACACCAGAATACGGTGGTGTTCCGCTTCAAGCCAGACTTTCTACCTAAAGTGGTGTCTGCTTTTCATTTGAATCAAGATATTGTACTTCCTTCTCTGTGCCCTAATCCTAGTAACCCTAAGGAGAGGGTTTTGCATTCCTTGGATGTGTTTAGGTGCGTCAAGTATTACCTAGTTATCACTAAGGCTTTCAGGAAGACTGATGCTCTCTTCGTTGTGCCTCACAGGCCTAGGAAGGGTTTGGCTCCCGCCAAGTCTACCATCAGTAAATGGATTCGTCAGGCTGTGGTTCAAGCCTATTCTGCTAAGGGGAAGACTCCCCCCTTCCGTCTTACTGCTCATTCTACTCGAGCTGTTGGGGCTTCTTGGGCTTTTCAGCACCAGGCCTCTGTGGAACAAGTTTGCAAGGCCGCTACTTGGTCTTCTGTTCATACCTTTACTAAGTTTTACAAGGTTGATGTTAGGGCCTCAGCTGATGCTGTGTTTGGCCGCAAGGTTTTGCAGGCGGCAGTAGTTTAAACTGCTTGCTGTTGCCTTTTCTGTTGGGGATCCCACCCTACTTTACGGACACTGCTATTGGATGTCCCACATGTAATTACTACATCTGGAGCAGAACGTGCTGTATGCTTTGAATAATACAATTCTGTGAAATACTCACCTGTAGAATTGGTATTATATGCATACAGCACGTCCTGCTGCAACCCACCCTGGTTTCACGTTGTTCTGGATTCCCTGTTTGGTGATTGTTATCATTGTTATTATTGCCAGTTTTTGGGTGGTTGGTTTCTCCTGGCTTCTCCTTTTCACTGCTTTTCAATGCTGGGGATTTGTGGGAAGTCCCTCGGTATATGTAGGGTCGGGAGGAGCCTGTTTTCTACATGTCTGCAGTGAACAGCTCCCTCAGGCGGAGGATTACCCACATGTAATTACTACATCTGGAGCAGGACGTGCTGTATGCATATAATACCAATTCTACAAGTGAGTATTTCACAGAATTGTATTATTTCAGGTCCGCTACAGATTGAGGTAGGACCAGAAATGGGGGAAGTAAGTGAAGAGGAGATTTCTTCTCAGGTTTCCTTGGATGAGGAAGGGGACCCCGGGTATTCAGACAGCCTGAGGAAGTGGCAAAATTATTAGATGATATCTATGAAACCTGGTAAATTCAGTAGGAGTAAGTGTCCAAGATTGGATGTGCCACTGGGTCAGATGTCCAGGACGGCGGATTTAAGTTCTGATGATATGGGGGCATTACGGGATCCTATGGATAGCCGAATTGAAAATCTCCTAAAAAAAAAAAAAAAAAAAAAAGCAAAAAACAAAATGCTTGGGACAAGATCACATTCACTATTAGGCCCACGTTGGCATCTGATGGTATTCTTAGAAGTATGGATCAGTAACCTCAAGGGTTACATGGAGGGTAATACACCCATAGAGAGTTTACTAGTGACTCTACTCAGAGCCGTCTCCTACCTTACTCTAATGATTCAGTAGAAGCCATCAGAGCTACAGCAAAGGCCGCAGCCTTAGTTTCCTGCGCTAGAAGAGCCCTTTGGCTAAAGACTTGGTCAGGAGACAATGTCTAAGGCCAAGCTTTGTAGGATCCCTTTTCACGGTAGTGTCCTCTTTGGAAAAGAGCTAGATGTTATCTTGTCTAGGTCAAATGAAGTGGCAAAAACTTTCCCTTTAGGAAAAGGAGATTTAGCAGATTTAGAGGCAGAGCTGCGGTGTGTCTATCTCAGTCTAGACAAAAGGACCAAAAGAAGCGTTGGGCTCAGGCTAGGCGTCAAAAGAAGGGTAGTTTGCTCTGCAAACCCCCAGAGGGGCCCAAGTCTCAGTCCTGACAACGAACAACCTGTAGCGGGAAGACTCTACTGTTTTGTAGCCGCTTGGAGACTAATCACCCAAAATCAGTTTGTGCTACAAACGCTAGTAGAGGGATATCTATTAGAATTTTCATCCCTTCCCTATTCCTCTTTCCTAGTAACCAAGCTGCCAAAAGACCCAAGGAAGATGGAAGCTTTCCCTCTAGTACTTCAGGAACTTCTACAGAAAAATGTGATCGAAGCAGTGCCACCACCCTCTGGTTACTCTCAAGTTTTCTGGTCTAGAAGCCATCAGGAAAATATTAAATTATTTTGAATCTGAAAATATTGAACCAGTTCATTTGATACAAGAAGTTCAGGATGGAGTCAATTTACTCAGTAAAGAATATTCTGATAGAGAATGCCCTGATGGTGAACCTAGATTTACAGGATGCTTAGAACTATTCTGAACTCACATTGCAAGTATCTGAGGTTTCGGTTCAGACAGACCAAGAAAACGTTTACTACCAATACATGGCACTGCCATTCGGTCTGTCCTCAGCTCCGCTCTATCTTTTCAAAGATCCTAGCTAAACCGATGGCATACCTCCGACAACAGGGAAGCATAGTGATCCCTTATTTGGACGACCTCCTCCTTCTAAACAAGTCAAAGGCATCACTCCTAGCAGATCTGTCCTTACTGAGAAGCCTGGAGTGGGTGATCAAACTAGAAAAATCTACTCTTGACACCCATTCATCTATGGAGTTTTCAATATGGATAGCACTCGCCAAAAGATCTTTCTTCCACAAGAATAGGTAGACAGGATCATAGCAGAGTCCCAGAGACTTTTCACTGTCCCTCAGGTTTCCATACAACAATCCTGGGTCTTATGGCCTTGGCAACTACACACAAGGACACTGCAGAAATTCCTTCTAGAACAGTGGGACAAACAGGACTCACTGGATCGGGTAGTCCCATTACGATTGAATGTTCTAGAGCAGTGGTCCCCAACCCCCGGGCCGAGGACCGCTACCGGTCCGTGGCTCAAATGGTACCGGGCCCTGAGTCTATCGCGCTCCAAACCCCCGCCCCTATTCAACCCGCGGACCGCGACCACTAGGATTCCGGACCCCATAGCCAGGAGGGTGGGTGCAGAGATGGGTGCCGGAGACGGGGAAGGAAGGCAGTGGGCGGGGCCAGAGAGTGTGAGGGAAGGCAGCAGGCGGGGCCGTCGGCCGGAATGGAAGGCAGCAGGCGGGGCCGTCGGCCGGAATGGAAGGCAGCAGGCAGGGCCGTCGGCCGGAATGGAAGGCAGCGGGCGGGGCCGGAGACTGAGGGAAGGCAGGGGGCGGGGCCGGAGACAGTGAGGGAAAGCAGCGGGCGGGATCGGACGGACAGGAGGAAAGGCGGCATGTGCGATGGGTAGGAAAGACAGCAGGTGGGTGATTTATGGAGGAGTGGCCGGCTCAGCTGTCTACTTCGATGGCAGGAGGCTGAGCGGCGCTCAGTTAAAAGAAGTTCTGCAGTGCACTTTCCAATATCCTCCGGGGCTGCAACAAGCAGGACTATGCATTAGTTTCGCCCTGCATAGTTCTGTTTGCAGCTGCCCAGCGGATATAAAACAGTGCATGAAGCAGGACGTTTATGATTGTGCATCGCTCAGCCTCCTGGGCTAGTTGCAGATGGCTGAGCGTGCCTTTTATCACCAGCCAGCTTTTCCCTGGGGCATCCTGAATCGGGATGAACCCCCCCCCCCCCCCCAGGGCACCTGTAAAAACTCACCTTTCCCTGCTTCAACTCTCTTTTCCCTGATCTGTCCAATCCCATCTCTCTTTTCCCAGCTCTGTCCCAACCCATGTTTCTTTTCCCAGCTCGGTCCCATCCCATCTCTCTTTTCCCAGCTCTGCCCCATCCCATCTCTCTTTTCCCAGCTCTGTCCCATCCCATCTCTTTTCCCAGCTCTGTCCCATCCCATCTCTCTTTTCCCAGCTCTGTCCCATCCCATCTCTGTCCCATCTCTCTTTTCCCAGCTCTGTCCCATCCCATCTCTCTTTTCCCAGCTCTGTCCCATCCCATCTCTCTTTTCCCAGCTCTGTCCCATCTCATCTCTCTTTTCCCAGCTCTGTCCCATCCCATCTCTTTTCCCAGCTCTGTCCCATCCCATCTCTTTTCCCAGCTCTGTCCCATCCCATCTCTTTTCCCAGCTCTGTCCCATCCCATCTCTTTTCCCAGCTCCGTCCCATCCCATCTCTTTTCCCAGCTCTGTCCCATCCCATCTCTCTTTTGCAAGCTCTGTCCCATCTCTCTTTTCCCAGCTCTGTTCCATCCCATCTCTCTTTTCCCAGCTCTGTCCCATCTCTCTTTTCCAAGCTCTGTCCCATCCCATCTCTCTTTTCCAAGCTCTGTCCCATCCCATTTCTCTTTTACAAGCTCTGTCCCATCTCTTTTCCAAGCTCTGTCCCATCCCATCTCTCTTTTCCAAGCTCTGTCCCATCCCATCTCTTTTCCAAGCTCTGTCCCATCCCATACGATCTCTCTTTTCCAAGCTCTGTCCCATCTCTCTTTTCCAAGCTCTGTCCCATCCCATCTCTCTTTTCCCAGCTCTGTCCCATCCCATCTGATCTCTCTTTTCCAAGCTCTGTCCCATCTCTCTTTTCCAAGCTCTGTCCCATCCAATCTCTCTTTTGCAAGCTCTGTCCCATCCCATCCGATCTCTCTTTTCCCAGCTCTGTCCCTTCCCATCTTTCTTTTCCAAGCTCTTTCCCATCCCATCTCTCTTTTTCCAGCTCTGTCCCATACTTATATTCTTAGTATACAGTACGTCCTGCTCCAGATATAGTACTTACACTTGGGTTATCCTCTGCCAGATGGCGCTGCACTGCAGAGACATGCAAAACAGGCTCCTCCCGGCCCTCAAATACCCGGGGACCTCCCACAAATCCCATCCCATCTCTTTTCCCAGCTCTGTCCCATCCCATCTCTCTTTTCCCAGCTCTGTCCCATCCCATCTCTCTTTTGCAAGCTCTGTCCCATCTCTCTTTTCCCAGCTCTGTTCCATCCCATCTCTCTTTTCCCAGCTCTGTCCCATCCCATCTCTCTTTTCCAAGCTCTGTCCCATCCCATCTCTCTTTTCCAAGCTCTGTCCCATCCCATTTCTCTTTTCCAAGCTCTGTCCCATCTCTTTTCCAAGCTCTGTCCCATCCCATCTCTCTTTTCCAAGCTCTGTCCCATCCGATCTCTCTTTTCCCAGCTCTGTCCCATCCCATCCGATCTCTTTTCCAAGCTCTGTCCCATCTCTCTTTTCCAAGCTCTGTCCCATCCCATCTCTCTTTTGCAAGCTCTGTCCCATCCCATCCGATGTCTCTTTTCCCAGCTCTGTCCCTTCCCATCTTTCTTTTCCAAGCTCTTTCCCATCCCATCTCTCTTTTTCCAGCTCTGTCCCATACTTATATTCTTAGTATACAGTACGTCCTGCTCCAGATATAGTACTTACACTTGGGTTATCCTCTGCCAGATGGCGCTGCACTGCAGAGACATGCAAAACAGGCTCCTCCCGGCCCTTAAATACCCGGGGACCTCCCACAAATCCCCAGATTTCTCTGCAGTGCCGACTGCAAAGACATGAAGTATCACACTCTCACAGGTGAGCGGGGCTATCAAAGCCTGCGGCCCTGTTGGACTATTGCCACCCGTCCGCCCTGTGATGTACCTCCCAGCCTGGGCTGCGCTGGTCGGGTGAAGGTAGGCAGCACCTTGCGTGCTCATGGAGCCATGCTCCACCGCAGTCCCCCACCAAAGGGTAGGCGGTTTAGGCTGATGGTGAGCCTCTAGGGGATGTCCCTCCCACACTATTGCCCCATGCCCCGTGTAGCGGTGGGCCCTGTACAAAGGGTCGCCATCCTCCCTCGTTCCCCCGTAGCTCGGGGGGGAAAGAAAGGGGGGGGGGTGTGTGTGTTGGCTTCAGTGTATGGTGTTTTACACGCTTATGGCCTTAGTATTGTCCTTGACTGGTATCCCCGGTGTCAGAGCTGCGCTGCTAGCATTTTTCTTGTGTATCCGTCGTCGCCGTGCGCACCTCTTCCTTTACTGGATGTGCTGCGCAGGGCGGCGGCGTCGCCTCAGATGCTGCGGCTTCTTCATTGGCAAAATCATTTTTCTAAGTGTGTCATACACTTCGCTCCTCATGACAACGTGAGAGCTTCGCGCTCTTCGGGGGGGGGGGGGGCGGGGACCTGGTTTGGCGCGCTCCGCGTCACAGCCCGCTTTGGCCCGCCCTTCGAGGTTCGCTTGGCGCCATTTTGATGCTAGTCACACGCACGCGTGGTAGCGTTCCTCCTCCCCCCTTGGTCTGTAAGTGCCCTTGCGGGCGATTTTCATGATACTTGATTACTGCGCATGGTTCTGACGCCCTTTATTCCCATTATGTCTTTCAGACTGGTGAACACCATTGGCTTCTCCCGGCCCGGTGTAATTATAGCAGGCCTTGTAAATCTACTCCCACCTTCCTAGCGGGTCTTGGGGCATCCAGGGTTGCCTATTGCGTAAATCCCTGCTGACATATTGTGTCTAAATAATCACCATATGGAGGCATCTCAGAATTATGTGACCGGGGTCCCTCTGGGACAAGACCGGCTGTGTATAGCGTGTGGACAACCCCATGCTGATGCTGACCGGGCACGGGTCTGCGTGCCAAGCGAGCACTAGCCCTGCAATCGGGCTTGCCAGTGGCTGCACCTCGTTTCAATTCACCTATCACCCCAGGCTTAAATCTCACTCCTGCTGAGTCGCATACAAGTGGGGAATTGCAGCCTGCCGGGCCTTCCAGACTGCCTACGGCTGAACAGATTATTGCGAGGTTGTCGGAGCGCATGGGCCCTGGTAAGAAGCGGCACCTGTCGTCTCGTGTTTCTGTATTTTCTATGGGAACCGAGGAGTTTACTACTCCGTGTGACTATACCCCCTCTGGTGAAGGGGAGTTGTTCTCTGACTCAGGCTCATCTGATGAGAGGCCGAGGAGTCATGACGATTCTGGCCCTGAATACTGGGGCCAGTGTGACACTGACGATTTGTTGATTAAGGTCTTTAAGGCACTGTATATCTCTCTCCCTGGTGAGGCTCTCAAGCCTAGAGGGGAGCGTTTCCACACAGCGACAGCACGCTTGGAATTTCTGGAGCAGGCTCATTTCCACGCTCTTGTGCTCAGGGAATGGGAATGCCCCAGTAAACTTCCAGGGGTTCCAGGGGACTGGGATAGGAAGTACTCCTTTCCCCCCGAGGTGGTTAATTGTTGGTCATCACCCCCTGTGGTGGATGCTCCGATCATAGGGGTTCCTAATCCCCCCTTTATTACAGCCCCTGCTTATAGTACCCTTCGGGATGCTGAGGACCGGCGCATTGATCTGCTGGCCTCCCACGCCTTTTCTTGTGCAGGGACGGCGCTGCGCCCGGTCTGTGCCGCGGCTATCACTGCAGTGGCCGCTAGAACCCTCATCAGAAAGATGCTTGATCATCACCCTGAGGATCTCCCCTGAGAGGTGTTTAATGCGCTCTCCAGTTGTGATGTATTTGTAAAATTTATTCTATTAGCGCTGGATGACGCCATTAGAATGTGTGCAAGAACTTCTGCCCTTGCGGTGGCTATACGTCGCTTGGTCTGGCTGTGACAGTGGGGTGCTGACGATGCTTCTAAAAATACTCTTACTGGGCTTCCCTTTAGAGGGCAATGCCTATTTGGGGCCCGTCTGGACCTGTTTGGTAAAAAGGGCAAATCACCCCAACGCAGACGCCCGTCCCGGCCCCCTCGGGGCAGGGGCACCCCTCCCCCCCCACCTTAGTGTTAAACAGGAACCATGGGTGTCTTTCCGGCCATTTCGTGCAGACTCCTGCCCCATGAGCAGCAGACAACGCCCTGGCCCCTCCGGCAGGGCTAAGCCCAAACCTTCCACCAAACCCCCTCAAGTATGATGGGGTGCCCTCGCCCGTCTGGGTGAGGGGATGGCTGCAGCACCTTGCTCTTATCAGGAGGCATCTCGCCTCATTCTGGTGGATTCGGGAGTTAGTGTACTCCGGACACAGGATAGAGTCTGCTGTGTGGCCTGGTCCCTGCCTCTGACCTTGCAGGGCCTATGGGGTCTTGGGGTCACTTGCAGATTGCAAGTTGGGGAGAGTTGGGGCCTTTAGAGGGCCCTTACGCCTATCAATGTTTGAAACGGTGAGCGTTCAGGTTGGTTCTATTTCGCTTGGCTACTCCTCTTCAGGGCCTGCCTGTTCGGGGGCGCTCGGTCTTCTGACGACAGTGGCCTACATTAATCATCTGGGAGGGACCTGGAGCAGGTGGGTCCTCCAGAAAATGTCTATGATCCTTATCTGGGTGAAGGACAATGTTCCCTGCATACCAGTGGTTTCGCTCCGGTAGGGTTTCTCAGCGACAGGATGTGCTAATTCCTGTGTCACTATGGGGTCCACCCAGTTGTGGATCTGTTTGTTTCCCGTCGCTATCACAAGCTCTCGGGCCTTGTTTTCCCTGTCCCACTTCTGGCCGTGGTCAGGATGCCTTAGTATTGTTATGGCTGGACTTTCTGTTCTGTATGTCCTTTCTCCATTCCCCCTGCTAGGCAGGGTTCTGCGCAAGAAGGGGGACCAGTGACTCTGGTGGTCCCCGGGTGGCCTAGTAGAGTGTGGTCCGCAGACGTGGTGCTGAGGGCAGTAGTTCTGTACGTTCTGCCAGGAGTGCCAGCTCTGTTCACTCAGGCCCCCTTTACGTCACCCCAATCTACAGACTCTGGCCTAGATGGCCTGGCTGCTGAAACATCCATCTTGATGGAGACAGGCTTATCTGTCTCGGTGATTGAGAATATGGGAAGACTAGGAGCAAGCTTCTTCTTCTTCCATCTGTTATAGGGTGTGACATACCCATATTGATTGGTGTGAGTCTAGGTCTCTTCCCTGTCGGGCGTTCTCGGTTCCCAGGGTTCTAGAGTTATTACAGCTTGCGTTGGAGTTGGCCTCCAACTCAGTACTCTGATGGGTTAATTTCTGCCCTGTCCGCCTTGCTTTAGAAGTCTTTTGTTCAGTTTTCCTTGGTTAAGACTTCTTTCAGGGGGTACTCATGTGCGTTCCCCATGTAATCCTATGGTCCCTGTTGGGAGTTGAATTGGACTCTGTCTGCCTTGCGGGGTTTTTTTTCCCCTTGGTCCTATTCAGGATGCTGTCTGGCTGTCTCCCCTCAAGGTTGCCCTTCTGGGGACTGTTACTTGGTCAGGCGTGTGTTAGCGGGCGGCTCTGTCTACCTAGCCCCCATTCTTTGAGATACACCAGGATAAGGTGGTGTTCCGCCTGAAGCCGGACTCTCCGCTCAGGCGGTGTCTTATGTTCTTTGATAGATATTGTTCTTCCTGCTGTGCCTTATTCCTGGCAACGCTGAGGAACGGCTTCTGCATTCCTTGAACAGGTGTTGGAAGTTTTTTCCTTGGTAGTCACTGTGTCCTTTAGGAGAACTGATGTTCCTTGGGGCCTGTGGTCACTACATCCTGAATGTGCCCGATCTCATCTGCTCTCGAGGAGTTGGGCGGCTTTGGCCTTGGTTATTACTTGAATGAATGTTCCTTCCGGTCCTTGGAAGGGGTTTTTGGCTTCTGCCAAGTCTGTTTGCGATTGGATTCGTCAGGCTGTTACTCAGGCCTATTCCAATAAGGGGGAAAACTTTTCCTCTTCACCTTGATTCTTATTCTGCTCGTGCTTTCAGGCCTCTTGGGCTTTTCAGCACCAAGCTTCTGTTGAACTGATTTGCTAGGCCACTACCTTGGCCTTCTGTTCATACCTTTGCAAAGTTTTACGAGGTTGATGTTAGGGCCTCAGCTCATGCTGTGTTGGCCGTATGGTTATGCAGGTGACAGTGGTTTTAAACTGTCTGCTGTTATCATTTTTGTTGGGGATCCCACCCTACTTTATGGACACTGCTATTGGATGTCCCAAGTGTAAGTACTATATCTGGAGCAGGACATACTGTATACTAAGAATAATACAATTCTGTGAAGTACTCACCTGTAGAATTGATATTATTTGTATACAGTACGTCCTGCTCCACCCCACCCTGGTTTTTCGCATTATTCTGGATCCCCTGTATGGTGATTGTTACCATTGTTATAGTTACCAGTTTTGGTGGTTAATTCTCCCGGCTTCTTGTTCACTGCTTTTCAATGCTGGGGATTTGTGGGAGGTCCCCGGGTAATTGAGGGCGGGAGGAGCCTGTTTTGCATGTCTCTGCAGTGCAGCGCCATCTGGCGGAGGATAACCCAAGTGTAAGTACTATATCTGGAGCAGGACGTACTGTATACGAGTACTTCACAGAATTGTAATTTTTTTCTGTAACTGTTTTTTATTTAGAAGGCATGTTTAAATACATTAACATTAAAATGATTGAATCAAAACAATATTAACAATCAATGCCGCTGCACCACCCCCAGCCACACCCCCATCCCCCCCCCCAGTCCCCCCCAAAGTGCCCCCCCCCCCCCCCAGTGCCCCACCGGACCGCGGTAAAATTTCCAAATCCTGAACCGGTCCACGGTGAAATAAAGGTTGGGGACCACTGTTCTAGAGGACCTCAGGTGGTGGACAGATCCAGGAGTTCTAGAAAACTCCTAGTGAACGGAGACAAACCAACCCAGTAGTTATCACAACAGATGCAAGCAGCTGAGGTTGGGGAGCCCACATGGACAGTCACCAGGTTCAGGGAAAGTGGCCAAGGTCCTTGGCAGCCAGGTCCTCAAATTACAGAGATCTGGCGGTCAAGCTGGCACTGAATCACTATCTGACGGTCATAGCAGGCAGAGATGTACAGATAAGGTCAGACAATGCCTCCACAGTCCCATCTAAATCATCAGGGCGGCACAAGATCCTCAGCACTTAAGAACCTGATGAATTCCATTCTGTTACCCCTACAGAAGCAGGTCAGGTCCGTCTCAGCAGTCCATGTGAAAGGGACCCTCAATACCTCAGCAGACTATTTAAGTCGAGTCAGGGTTCAGCAGACAGAGTGCTGTCTGCACCAAGAGATTTTTCTTCAAATTGTAAGTTCTTGGACTCTCCCACAGATAGACCTGTTTGCCAATGCCAGCAATTCAAAGTGACATTTTATTCACTGACAAGGGATAAGGGTGTGTTAGCAGTGGATTCTCTAGCCCATCCATGGAGGTTTCACCTCGCTTATGCCTTTCCTCCTTTCAGTTATCTGCCACAAATAATCCGTAAGATAGCACAGGAAGAAATCATAAGATAGCACAGGAAGAATTCCTCCTTTCAGTTATCTGCCACAAATAATCCGTAAGATAGCACAGGAAGAAATCATAGCTCCATTCTGGCCAAAAAGAGTGTGGTTCGCAGAACTAAGAATGATGGAAAAGGGTCCCTGGCGACTTCCAGACATTCCGTATATCCTTCATCAGGGCCTCCTCCTAATCCACAAAAGCTTCAACTAACAGCATGGATCTTGAAAGGACCATCCTAAGAAGTAAGGGCTGTTCAGCTAAAGTGAAATTCTTCTGGCCAATTGAAAATTAACCACTAGGTGCATTTACTCAAAGGTATGGAAGTGTTTTTCTTCTTTTTGTGAAGTAAACAAGTTAAAGAAAAGGGATCGTCCTCGAATTCCTGCAGGAAGGTTTCGAGAAGTGGCTAGCAGAAGTCAGTCTTCCTCGAACAAAAATTGAGACAGAATGAACTAATTCATTGTTTTTTTTTCAAATCAGTTACTCGCAAAAGACCAGCATCCAAAAGGACTAATAGAAACCCCTTTTGAACCCTTAGAGGAGGTTAGAGAAGTGGGTATCACTAAAAGTTTGTTTCCTGCTAGTCGTTTCTTCTGCCATGTGAATGAGCGAGCTGCAGGTCTTATCTATCAAGGAGCTTTACTGTTCCGTTCTCCCAGATAAAGTCATACCTAGACCTAATCCTTTATATTCTTAGTATACAGTACGTTCTGCTCCAGATAAGAATCATTACACTTGGGTATTACTCCGCCAGAGGGCGCTGGACTGCAGAGACCGCGAAAATTGGCCCCTCCCAGCCCCCTCAAATACCCGGGACCTCCCACAAATCCCCAGAATTTCTCTGCAGTCTGGACTGCAAAGGACAAGAAGATGGCTCTCTCTTCTCGCAGGTGAGCGGGGCTATTAGCCTGTGGCCCTGTAGGACTATTCCTACCCGTTCCATTTTTTAATGTGCCTCCCAGCCTTGGCTGCGCTGGTCCAGGTGATGGTAGGCAGCACCGCTGTCAAGTGCTTAGGAGCGCTGCTCCACCGCAATCCCCCACCAAAGGGTAGGCGGTATAGGCATATGGTGAGCCTCTATGGGATGCCCCTCCCGCCTATGGGGGGGTGTTTGTGTGTATATGCCTTGGTGCTTCACTGTATGATGTGCTTCTGGTTGGGTTGCGTTTTTTGAATATGCCGCCGCGCGCGCTTCCACTGTGCTCCGCGGTTGGCGGCGGCATTACCTCAGGCGCTGGTGCGCTGTTATTTGCTGCTTGTCACGTGTGCTGCTTCGCGCTCTTTGGGGGGGGGGGCGTGGAACGCAGATGGCGCATTCACTGTCTCCGCGGCCCGCCCCTCGAGGTATACCCGGCGCCATTTTTCTATGGATTCGGCAGCTGCGTGGCTGGCATATACCTACCGCAGTCCGTGAGTGCCCTCGCGGGCGGCTTTATTTACCCTATGTCATTATACATGTCACTTATGGGGTTCTCTTTGCTTATGTCTTTCAGACGGGTCGAACTTTATTGGTTTCTCCCGGCCCTACACCCTCTATTTAGTTTTTAAACTTGTGAGGCCTAGTGTGTAAATTACTCCCACTTCCCTAGCGGGCTATTGGGGCATCCCGGGTTGCTTTATAGCTTGAATCCCTATCGGCCTATTGTGCCGCTATAATCACCATATGGAGGCGTCTCAGGATAATGTGCTCGGGGTTCCTTCGGGACAAGCCCGACTGTGTAGCTTGTGGGGTGTCCCCTATTGCTGCTGACAATGTGCGGGTCTGTATACCTTGTGCCCAGCAGGTGCTTGCGCTGCAGCTTGGTTTACCAGTAGCTGGGCCTGCACCACGTATGGCATCACCTACTCCCCCAAGCTTAAATTTGACTCCCATTGAGCTGCATACCAGTGGGGATTCTCAGCCTGATGTGTCTTCCAGACTGGCTAGTGTTGAGAAGTTGCTTGCTAATACCTTGCCTTGTTATTCTCTGACTCGGAGTCATCTGATGAGAGGCCCAGGGGTCATGATGATTAATAATCTTGTGCGCAAGGAATGGGAGCATCCCAGCAGGCTTCCCGGAGTCCCTAAGTGTTGGGATAAGAGGTATCCCATTCCTGCTGATGTGGTGAAGCGTTGGTCATCCCCTCCAGAGGTGGATGCCCCAGTCCTAGGGTTATCTAACACCTCTTTGCTTTCCCCTGATTCTACTACGCTGCGGGATTGTGGGGACCGGCGTATTGATCAGCTGGCGTCCCATGCCTTTGCCTGTGTGGGGACGGTGCTGCGCCCGGTCTGTGCTTATGCCATTACGGCTGTGGCTATTAGGACCCTGCTTAGAAGTGTCCTAGATGGTGCTCCTGATGATGTGTCTAGTGAGGAGTTTAATGCACTCTCTCGTTCTTTGTGACTTATGTCCTCTCTGCCCTGGATGATACCATTAGGATGTGTGGCAGAACCTCTGCCATTGTGGTGGCTATACGCCGCTCGGTTTGGCTGCGCCAGTGGGGTGCTGACAAGAAAGCTCTCACTGGGTTTCCCTTCAACGGACTACGCCTTTTTGGGGACCGCCTGGACCTGCTAAGGGAGGCAGGTTACCCCAGCGCAGGCGGCAGTCTCGGCCCTTTCGGGGACAGGGCTCCTTCCCCCCCCCCCCCCCCCCTACCGTGGAGCCGGACAGGGGAGGGGGGTCTCCCTTACCGGGGCCCGAGGAGATTTCTGGGGTAGGGGCAGAGGACATGGACGCCCTGGTTCTTCCTGGGGCTCCAAGCCAAAGTCTTCTCCCAAGCCCCCTCAGGCACGAAGGGGCACACTCACCCATCTGGGTGGGGGGACGGCTTCAGCACTTTGCTCACGTCTGGAGGCTTCATGTCTCAGACCAGTGGATTCAGGAGGTAGTGTCCTCCGGTTACAAGATAGAGTTTGCTGCCTGGCCGTCCCCAAGGTTCATCAGATCCCAGATCTCTCAGGACCCTATGTCAGCTCAGGCTCTAGTTCTGGCGGTGCAAAGCCTTCTGAAGCTGGGGGTCATCTGTCGGGTCCCCTTACGAGAAAGGGGCAAGGGGTTCTATTCCAACCTTTTCACCTTGCCCAAAAGGGATGGGTCAGTCAGGCCCATCCTGGACTTGAAGATCCTCAACAAATTTGTCAGGTGCAGGCGCTTTCTCATGGAAACTTTGCGCTCTGCCATCAGTTCCCTGCGTCCAGAAGACTTCATGACCTCCGTGGACATCAAGGATGCTTACCTTCATATTCCTGTTTTTCCAGGACATCAAAGGTTCCTCAGGTTCGCCCTGGAGGATCAGCACTACCAATTTGTGGCATTGCCCTTCGGTCTCACTTAAGCTCCCAGAGTGTTCACCAAGGTGCTGGCGGGAGTGATGTCTCTGCTCAGGTCTCAGGGCATTCGCGTGCTGCCCTATTTGGATGACATTCTCATCACTTCTCAGTCCCTTCAACAGGCAGAGCTGGATACTAGTAGTGTCCACTCTGGAGTCATTTGGCTGGGTGATCAACCATCCGAAGTCTTCCCTGTCTCCCTCCTTGGTGACTCCCTTCCTGGGAATGAATCTGGATACAGTTCAGGCAAGGATTTTTCTTCCTCAACAGAAGGTGGACAGTTTGCTAGCGCAGGTTCAGTTCCTGCTATCTTGCCCTCATCCCTCCATCAGGCAGGGAATGCAGCTGGTGGGCCTAATGGTGTCGTGTTTCGAGGCGGTCCCTTATGCTCAGTTTCACATGAGACCTCTGCAACTCCAGTTCTTGTCAGTATGGGACAAGGATCCTGCGTCCCTGGACCAGGTCCTTGTGCTGTCCCCCCTAGTCAGGCGGTCCCTCTCATGGTGGCTGGACTCCAGGAACCTGTTGGTGGGCAGATCCTTTCTGGCCCTCTGCTGGGAGACTGTCACCACGGATGCCAGTCTGACAGGTTGGAGGGGGGGGTTCTGGAAGTCCCTGCAGTTCCAAGGGTGCTGGGGCCCTCAGGAGGCCCACACACCCATCAACATTCTGGAACTGAGGGCGATCAGGTTGGTTCTGGCTCACTTGACCCATCACCTTCGGGGCCACTCGGACAACCAGACGGTGGTTGCCTACATCAATCATCAGGGAGGGACCCGGAGCAAGGGGGCCCTCAAGGAAGTGTCTCTGATCCTGGCCTGGGCGGAGGACAATGTTCCCTGCATATCAGCTGTGTACATTCTGGGGGTGGAGAATCTGCAGGCAGACTCTCTGAGCAGGGGGACCTCTCGCCTGGGAGAATGGTCCCTCTGCGACAGGGTGTTTTAATCTCTGTGTCACCGTTGGGGCCTACCAGATGTGGATCTGTTTGCGTCCTGCCACAAGCTCCCGGCCTTTGTCTCCCTGTTCCAGGATCCTCTGGCCTTGGCCACGGATGCCCTAGCAATGTCATGGCAGGACTTTCAGCTCCTGTATGTCTTCCCTCCATTCCCCCTGTTGGGCAGGGTTCTGCGCAAGATAGCTCAGAAGGGGGTGCCTGCAATCCTGGTGGCCCCCAGGTGGCCAAGAAGAGTGTGGTTCGCAGACGTGGTGCAGCTGGCAGTAGATCAGTACGCTCTGCCCAGGGTGCCAGACCTGCTCACTCAGGGCCACTTACGCCATCCCAATTTACAAACTCTGGCTTTGACGGCCTGGCTGCTGAAACCTCCATCTTGATGGAGAAGGGGCTATCTCCCTCTGTTGTTGATACCATGATTAAGGCTATAAAGAAGTCTTCTTCCATTTACTATAGGGTTTGGTGTGCCTACATTGACTGGTGTGAGTCTAGGTCTCTTCCCTGTCGTGTGTTCTCTATTCCCAGGATCCTGAAGTTCCTGCAGCATGGGTTGGAGCTGGGGCTCCAACTCAGTACTCTGAAAGGTCATGTCTCTGCCCTGGCTGTTTTCTTCCAGAGGTATTTTGCCCAGCATTCTCTGATCAGGACCTTTTTCCAGGGGGTTACTCATGTGCGTCCCCCACGTAAGCCTATGTTGCCTGTTTGGGATTTGAACTTGGTTTTGTCTGCCTTACAGGGTGCTACCTTTGAACCTGTACAGGAGGCTGCCTTGGCCATTCTTACTCTCAAGGTTGTCTTTTTGGTGGCTATCACCTCTGTTAGGCGTGTGTCTGAGTTGGCAGCGCTTTCCATCCAGCCCCCCTACTTTGAGAGACACCAGGACAAGGTGTTGTTTCGCTTCAAGCCAGATTTTCTGCCTAAGGTCGTGTCTGCCTTTCCTCTGAATCAGGACATTGTTCTTCCTTCCTTGTGCCCTAATCCTAGTAACACTAAGGAGAGGGTCTTGCATTCCATGGATGTGTCTAAAGTACTATCTGGTGGCTACTGCACCATTCAGAAAAACTGATGCCCTTTTTGTGGTCCCTTCTGGTCCTACCGTGTTTCCCCGATAGTAAGACACCGTCTTACTTTCTTTTTATCCCCAAAAGCCCCACTATGTCTTACTTTCGGGGTATGTCTTATATTAGAAAAAAATTGTCAAATTTTTTGTTTTAACCATAAAATTAACATTTATTATCATGACCTGGGGGGTTTCACACAGTGGGGCATCCCGATTTTAGATGCCCCAGGGGTGAGGGAGTCTTATTCCTGGGCCGATCCAGCTGGGTTTTGGTCCACTTTAAAAAAAAAAACTGGATGGGTGAGCCCCCCTTGGTCCAATGTCAAGATCAGACCCCTAATCCCCATTCATGCAAACGCACACACTCACAGACACACACTCTCTCACACACATACCGTAGACACAAACACACACTCACAGAGGCACACACACTCACAGTCACACACACAAACAGTCACACACACAGACAGACAGTCACAGACACACACACTCACCGGAACATCTGAGACGCGGCTGCTGCGGGTGGCAGAGCCTCCGAGGCGGGGTGGGCTGCGGGCGCCGGAGCTGCGTTGCCTGGGCGGAAGAGGCAGGGCTGGGATCCTCCGAGGCGGGGAGGGGGGCTGTGGGCTCCGAAGCTGCCTCACTAGGGCGGAAGGGGCGGGGCCGGGATTATCAGAGGAGAGTGTGCGGGCGCCGGAGCTATCGAGCCCGGGGGGGGGGGGGGGCGAGGGGAAGTGCCGCCTGGGCTGCTTTCATGGACAGCCGCCCTACTGCCAGCTGACGGCCCTGGGTAAGACATATGTCTTACTTTCGGGGTACGGCTTATATCAGCCGACCCCTCTGAAACCCCCGATACGTCTTACTATCGGGGGTGTCATACTATCGGGGAAACACGGTAGGAAGGATCTGGCTCCTGCTAAGTCTACTATCAGCAAATGGATTCGTCAGGCTGTGATTCAGGCCTACTCTGCTAAGGGAAAGAATCCTCCCATCCACCTTACTGCTCATTCTACTCGTGCTATTGGTGCTTCTTGGGCTTTTCAGCACCAGGCTTCAGTTGAACAAGTTTGCAAGGCCGCTACTTGGTCTTCTGTTCATACTTTTTCCAAGTTTTGCAAGGTTAATGTTAGGGCCTCAGCTGATGCTGATTTTGGCCGCAAAGTTCTGCAGGCGGCAGTGGTCTGACCTGCCTTTTGTTACCTTTGGGGATCCCACCCTACTTTATGGACACTGCTATTCTATGTCCCAAGTGTAATGATTCTTATCTGGAGCAGGACGTACTGTATACTAAGAATAATATGATTCTGTGATTACTCACCTGTAGAATTGTTGTTATGAGTATACAGTACGTCCTGCTCCACCCCACCCTTGGTTTTGCTTTATCCTTGGATCCCCTGTATGGTGATTGTCATCATTGTTATAGTTACCTGTTTTATTTCTCCCGGCTTCTCGTTAAGTGCTTTTCAATGCTGGGGATTTGTGGGAGGTCCTGGGTATTTGAGGGTCCGGGAGGAGCCAATTTTCCCGGTCTCTGCAGTCCTGCGCCCTCTGGCGGAGTAATACCTAAGTGTAATGATTCTTATCTGGAGCAGGACGTACTGTATACTCATAATAACAATTCTACAGGTGAGTAATCACAGAATTTTGTTTTTTGCCAAAAATAGTAACCACCTCTAACAGGTCTCAGAATATAGTACTTCCAACATTGCCAGCTGGAGCAGGCAAGGAAGAGGATCTTAGACGTTAGAAGGGCTCTGATCATTTATCTGGAAAGATCCAGAAAATGGTGTATAGCAGAAAAACTTATAGTAACATGAAGCAGATAAAAAGAAGAGGCTTGGCAGACTATTGCACAAGCTTATTCATCCAGAGGAGTTTCTCCCCCAGAAGTGTGTGCCCATTCAGCGAGAGCCACGTCAGCATCTTGGGCAGAGAGGCCTGGAGCCTCTTTGGGAGAAATCTGCAAAGCAGCAATGTGGTCATCACCCCACACCTTCCTCAAACATTATAGACTTTATCTCCTGTCTGCAAAACATTCGGTGGAAGGGTACTACTTGCAACTTCCTAACCCTAAGATATAATTACTCACCTAATCCTCTCCGTGAGTCATGCTGAAGGATGATTAGAGAAAATCCCTGTTAGACTTACCGGTAACGGCTTTTATAAGAATCCTTCAGCATGACCCCTTATTTACCCACCCATTTTCCTACGGTTTACTTACGTTACTTGATGAAGACTGAGGTGGTGGAGGAAGGGGTGGGGTTTTAACCTCTGTTCAGTTTGTGTTTCCTTCCAGGGGGGTGGAGCCTCTCCCTCCGTGGGACATGCTGAAGGATTCTTAGAAAAGCTGTTAACAGTAAGTCTAACAGGGATTTTTTTCTGGGTATAAGATCACTTTAAGAAGTTCTTTCCAGTGGATGTGAATACTGCTCAGCCATCATATACTAGTTGTAAAATGAGGCCTTTATTGACCATGCCTGTTGGTTGGTATACAGGTGGGGTAACAAATTGGGGATCATTGAAGAGGACCAAAACCCACATTTTCTAAGCATATAGTACGTCCTGCTCCATATATAATACTTACACGTGGGTAATCCTCCGCCAGATGGCGCCGTTCACTGCAGACATGCAAAAACAGGCTCCTCCCGACCCCTCACACACCAGGGACCTCCCACAAATCCCCAGATTTTTCTGCAGTGCTGACTGCGAAGACATGAAGTATCACTCTCTCGCAGGTGAGCGGGGCTATTGCAGCCTGCGGCCCTGTGAGACTATTCCCACCCCGTCCTCTTCGACAAGATGTGCCTCCCAGCCTGGGCTGCGCTGGTCGGGTGAAGGTAGGTAGCACCATGTGTGCTTACGGAGCAACGCTTCACCGCAATCCCTCACTATAGGGTAGGCGGTCAAGGCCGATGGTGAGCCTTCAGTGGATGCCCCTCCCGCATCATTGCCCCATGTAGCGGTGGACCCTATGTTAACGGGTCGCCTTCCTCCCTCGTTCCCTCCTTAGTCTTAGAGGGAAAAGAAAGGGGGGGGTTGTGTGTATAGCGGCCTTAGTGTATACTTACACGCTTATGGCTTAACTGTTTTCACTGGGATCGGGGATCAGAGCCGCGCTCTTACCTTGCTGTTTAAGCAGCACTAGTATTCTGCCTTCTGCCCGCGCCACACGTACAGCGGCGGCTCGCGGACGCCCTGGCATCTCCTTCTTCCCTCCTTCCCTTCTTAGCCTCAACGGCTCTTCATAGGTTGCGCTGGCTTGAGCACCTGTATTAATAACAGTGTCACTGTCACAGACCGGGATTCTTCCCCGACGGGGAGCCGCAGGAGAGCCCGAGTACGGATCTCTGCTGTACCTGCCACGGCTCCGAGCGCCATTTTTAATAGCCTTCTGCTTTTTCCTTCTCCTGTCTGTATCACCATTGGCTGGTTGCCTTACGAGCTTCGCGCTCGCTGGAGAGGGGCGTGGTTTCGGCTTGGCGCGCTACGCATCACAATCGGCTCAGGCCCGCCCCCCCGAGGTTCTTTCGGCGCCATTTTCTTCTCCCGCGCGCGTGGTGAAGATCGTTCCCTCCTCTCTGTATGTAAGTGCCCTCGCTGGCAACTTTTATTTACTCTTATCCCCATTGCGCATGGCTCTGACATCCCGTTTCCCCTTATGTCTTTCAGACCGCGGAAGTGGCTTCTCCCGGCCCAGCATAGCTCCCGGTCGTGACCATAAAAACTTACTCCCACTTCCCAGCGGGTTATTGGGGCATCCAGGGTAGCTTACAGCGTCAATCACTACGGGCATATTGTGCCGATTAAATCACCATATGGAGGCATCTCAGGATGATTTGTTGCATTCCTATACCCATATCCCCTCGGACGAAGGGGAACTGTTCTCTGACTCGGGGTCATATGACGATGAGTCCAGGGGTCAGGAAGAGTCTGGCTCCGAGCATTGGTCCTCGGATGATGTCGATAGACTGCTGGTTCAGATCTTTGAGGTTCTGTCCCTCTCTCCCCCTGCTGTGGCTCCCCGCCAAAGAGGTGATCTTTTCCATACTGCTAAAGCTCGCTTGGAATTCCCCGAGCAGACCCATTTCAATAGCCTCGTGCTTAAAGAATGGGAACATCCCAGCAGACTTCACGGGGTCTCTAAGAGCGTGGATAGGAAATATCCCTTCCCTGCTGACTTGGTTAAGTGCTGGTCATCGCCGCCCGAGGTCGATGCTCCTATTCTTGTGTTGTCCAACACCTCTATTATGCACTCCCCTGACACTACTACGCTACGGGACTCTGATAACCGGCGTGTTGACCTACTGGCATGTCATGCCTTTGCATTTGGAGGAGCGACTCTGTGCCCGGTTTGTGCCTTAGCCATTATGGCGGTAGCGCTCAGGGCTGTGGTTAGGAGTGCTCTCGATGGCACAGATGAGTTGCCTCCTGATACTGTCAACGCTCTGTCCAGCTGTAATGCGTTTGTGAACTTTATCCTGTCTGCATCGGACGATGCTATTAAGATGTGTGCCAGGTCATCTGCCCTGGTTGTTACTATACGCCGTGCGGTCTGGTTGCGCCAGTGGGCCGCAGACAATGCCGCCAAGAAAGCCCTCACGGGGCTGCCATTTAAAGGGCTGCGCTTGTTTGGGGATCGATTAGACCTCTTTGCCAAGGGAGGCAAGTTACCCCAGCGCAGGCGACAGATTCGGCCTTTTCGTGGCCAAGGCTCCCTATCAACCCCCTATCGTGGGGCCAAGCAGTGTAGAGGGGCGTCCTTTGCAGGGGCTCACGCTGATTCCTGGCACAGGAACAGAGGATGCCGTTCAGGTTCCTCCTGGGGAACCAAACCCAAAGCCCCTCCCAAGGCCCCCCAGGCATGAGGGGGCGCCCTCACCCGTCAGGGTGGGGGGACGTCTACAACACTTCGAGCACGTCTGGCGGCGCCACGTCTCAGACCGGTGGATTCAGGAGGTAGTGTCCTCCGGCTACAAGATAGAATTTGCTGTACGGCCCCCCACCAGGCTCATTGGGTCTCGAATCCCTCAAGACCCTGCCTCAGCTCAGGTCTTGTTGCTTGCCGTACAGGGTCTCATGGACCTAGGGGTCATTTGCAAGGTCCCCGCTGGAGACAGGGGCATGGGGTTCTACTCAAACCTTTTCACAGTACCCAAGAAGGATGGGTCAGTCAGACCCATTCTGGATTTAAAAATCCTCAACAAATTTGTCAAGAACAAGCACTTTCGCATGGAAACTCTGCCCTCGGCCATTGGCTCACTGCGCCCAGGGGACTTCATGACGTCCGTAGACATCAAGGATGCTTACCTGCACGTCCCGGTGTTTCCCGGACACCAAAGGTTTCTCAGATTTGCACTAAAAGATCAGCATTAGCAATTTGTGGCCCTGCCATTCGGCCTAACGTCGGCTCCCAGCGTGTTCACCAAGGTGCTGGCAGGGGTGATGTCCCTGATAAGGCTAAGGGGCATAGCGTGCTGCCCTACCTGGACGATATTCTCATCACCTCTCGGTCTCTGCGAAAGGCAGAGTTGGACACTCTGCTGGTAATGTCCACCCTGGAGTCCTTCGGCTGGGTGATTACCCCAAGTCATCCCTGTCCCCCTCCTCGGTGACTCCGTTCCTGGGAATGATTCTGGATACGGTTCAGTCAAGGATATTCCTTCCTCAACACAAGGTGGAAGCTCTGACAGCGCAGGCGAGGTTCCTGCTCTCGAACCCACAGTTCTCCATCCGGCAGGGAATGCAGTTGGTGGGCCTGATGGTGGGGAGCTTCGAGGCGGTGCCCTTTGCCCAGTTCCACTTGAGACCTCTGCAGCTTCACCTTCTGTCAGTTTGGGACAAGAACCCTGCGTCCTTGGACGGGTTCTGTGTGCTTCCCCCTTCTGACCCCATCCTGGGAGACGGTCACAACGTATGCCAGTCTGTCAGGTTGGGGAGGATTCTGGAAGTCTCTGCGCTTCCAGGGGACATGGGGCCCTCAGGAGGCCCATTGGCCCATCAACATTCTGGAATTACGGGCAGTCAGGTTGGTACTGGAGCGATTGACCCAACACCTGAGGGGTCTGTCGGTCCAAGTTCGCTCAGACAACAGAACGGCGGTTGCCTACATCAATCATCAGGGAGGGACCCGGAGCAAGGGTGCTCTCCAAGAAGTGTCTCAGATTCTGACATGGGCGGAGGCCAATGTTCAATGCATTACGGCTGTTTACACTCCGGGGGCGGAGAACCTGCTGGCGGACGCCCTGAGCAGGGGAATGTCCCGTCAGGGGGAGTTTTCCCTCTGCTATTCCAGTCCCTGTGCAACCGTTCGGGTCTACCGGATGTGGATCTGTTTGCTTCCCGTCACAATCACAAGCTCCCGGCCTTTGTCTCCCTGTCTCAGGATCCTCTGGCCATGGCCACGGATGCCCTGTCCATGTCTTGGAGGGAGTTTCGACTCCTGTATGCGTTTCCACCGTTTCCCCTTCTGGCGAGGGTTCTACGCAAGATTGCTCTGGAAGGGGTACCTGTGATCCTGGTGGCCCCCAGGTGGCCAAGAAGAGTGTGGTTCGCAGACATGGTTCAAATGGCAGTAGATCAGTACGATCTGCCAAGCGTACCAGATCTGCTAACCCAAGGGTCATTACGCCATCCCAATTTACAAACGCTGGGTTTGACGGCCTGGCTGCTGACACCTCCATCTTGATGGAGAAAGGGTTGTCTGCCTCTGTGGTGGCTACTATGGTGCAGGCCAGGAAAAAGACTTCTTCTGCTATTTATTATAGAGTATGGCGTTCCTACATTGACTGGTGTGAGTCCAGGTCTCTTCCCTGCCGAGAATTCTCCGTCCCTAGGGTTCTGGAGTTTTTGCAGCATGGTTTGGACTTAGGTCTCAAACTTAGTACTCTGAAGGGTCAGGTTTCTGCCCTATCTATCTTCTTTCAGCAGACCTTTGCTCAGCATCACCTGATTAAGACCTTTTTCCAGGGGATCACTCACATGCGTCCCCCTCGTAAACCTACAGTTCCTGTTTGGGATTTGAATTTGGTTTTATCTGCCTTGCAGGGTGCTCCCTTTGAGCCTATTCAAAAGGCTGCTCTGGTCGTTCTCACTCTCAAGGTTGTCTTCTTGGTGGCTATTACTTCGGTTAGGCGTGTGTCAGAGCTGGCCGCTCTATCTATTCAGCCTCCATACTATGAGCGACACCAGGACAAGGTGGTGTTCCGCTTCAAACCGGACTTTCTGCCAAAAGTGGTTTCGGAATTTCATTTGAACCAGGATATTGTTCTTCCTTCTCTGTGTCCTAAGCCTCGCAACGACAAGGAGCGGGTTCTGCATTCCTTGGACGTAGTCAGGTGCTTGAAGTATTACCTGGTTGTCACTAAGGCCTTCAGGAAGACTGATGCTCTCTTTGTTGTGCCTTCGGGGCCTAGGAAAGGTTTGGCTCCTGCCAAGTCTACCATCAGTAAATGGATTCGTCAGGCTGTGATTCAGGCCTATTCTACTAAGGGGAGGCCTCCCCCGTTCCGCCTTACGGCTCACTCCACTCGTGCTATTGACGCCTCTTGGGCTTTTCAGCAACAGGCCTCTGTCGAACAAGTTTGAAAGGCCACTAATTGGTCTTCTGTTCACACCTTTTCAAAGTTTTACAAAGTTGATGTTCGGGCCTCAGCTGATGCTGCTTTTGGCTGTAAGGTTTTACAGGTGGTTGTAGTTTGAACTACGTGCCGTTGCCTTTGTTGTTGGGGATCCCACCCTACTTTATGGACACTGCTATTGGATGTCCCATGTGTAAGTATTATAGATGGAGCAGGACGTACTGTATGCTTAGAATAATACAATTCTGTGAAATACTCACCTGTAGAATTGGTATTATACGCATACAGTACGTCCTGCTCCACCCCACCCTGGTTTCACCTTGTTCTGGATCCCCTGTATGGTGATTGTTACATTTGTTATCATTGTTATTATTACCAGTTTGGTGGTTGGTTTCTCCCGGCTTCTTTTCTCACTGCTTTCCAATGCTGGGGATTTGTGGGAGGTCCCTGGGTGTGTGAGGGGCCGGGAGGAGCCTGTTTTTGCATGTCTGCAGTGAACGGCGCCATCTGGCGGAGGATTACCCATGTGTAAGTATTATAGATGGAGCAGGACGTACTGTATGCGTATAATACCAATTATACAGGTGAGTATTTCACAGAATTGTATTTTTTAACTAGCATCCACTGAATTGCTCCCCCAGTGAGGGACAGCAAAAAACGGTCTATTCAAAAAACGAAAATATCCATTTTTAGTTCTACACCCTAAGAATGGAATATCGGCAGGGACTATGGCCAAATGTATTTCACAAGTTCGGTGGGTTTTGGGCTGCTTTAAGCGAAGGCATCAGTGATCACAAGTACCTTGCCAGAGATAATGTCAACATATAGACGGGTTATAAATAAACGTGTATCATGTCCTCATCCATGTTCACAAACAATGGTAAATCAAATCTAAGTTACAAACCATGTCTCAGAGGAAGCATCAGTAGAAATCTGTAGCATTCCCAGAATAAGATTAAATAAAACATGAATCTAACAGGGTTAAAACTGATTGTTGCTGAGGGAGAGATCGGCTTTAATCTGTTTTAAAGAAGGCATCAATAGAAAGGGGTAGCTGTTTGTGTGAGATAATTTTCAAGATCAAATGAATGATGGCCTTCATTCTAGTAAAGGAGAATGATCTTAATTTAGGTGTAATTCTTCACGCTTATAAAAAATTGTCACTTAAGAAAAATTCTGCCAAGCCATCAGAACTAGTGTTACAAAATATTACAATCCCTGTGAAACATTTCAGTGAGGCGTGGATGGCTAGAACAAGCAGCCCCGGGGGTATCCTTGTCTTGTTTCCTGCTTGATGTCCAGCTGGGCAACCGATAATTCAGATTTGGATACACCTTTAAAAAAACTTTTATTATGTGATTAATATGCTAAAATACTAATAAATGGAAATTTGAAGTATATTTCTGAGTCAACATAGAGTAACTGGTGAAAGAAGGAAAGTTTATAGGGGACCTGGTGGGTTTCACACAGCAGGGCATCGCGATTCTGGATGCCAAGGGGAGGGAATAGATCGGCATACTAATCTTATGGATTTCTGGGCCGATCTAAATTAAAGGTTAGCCCTTTAAGTGCCAGCCTACCTGGAGTTTTTGTCACACTCTGTTGCCAGACCATTTTGCACTATTTTGCGCTCCCCATGTTCAAATGTGATTTTTGAAGGGATTTCCAGGGATTTCCCAGGAAAATGATATATTGTTTTTTTCAGCAGAGTCTGAGCTTTAACATGAAATTGTCATTTTTAGGTGTATTCTCAATATTTTTTGGCGAAATATGTGCAAAAAAAAAAAATCTGTTTTTTACAATTTGTAGTGTTATTTTGTAATAGAAAATGTAAGTTTGTCAATAAAATCTTATTGTGTGTGAAATCCCAATTTCTCCTGGTTACAGCAGTACCACATATGTATTGGTAGACACCCTTTCCTGCCCAGGAGACTCCCCCAAACTGAAACAGAGCTTTAGGGGATTTTCAGAAAAAATACAATAATAAAACAACCCTTTACATTTGAAATACCCCCCACAAACTATATATTCTCTGGAAGTACACACCCCAGGCTTTCTATTTGTACCAGGCTTGTTGATGTGGCCACAGTTTTCTTTAAGTAATCCCTCAATGTATTCTTTGGTTGCAAAGAGTTTCCCTAAAAAAAGGATAAAAAAAGCAGAATCAAAGCCACATTGTCCTAAAAAAAAACTATATACAAACAAGAAAAAACAAGTATAATCTGAAAAAGCAACATCTCCCGAACAGAACGATACCAAACATGCATAGCTACTGTCAAAGGAAGAGTTGCCAAACACCCCAAAGTAAAGCATGAGCATAACGGTAATTTTTCTTGAAAATTTCAGCTCTGCAGAAAAAGTGCGCACCTTGCGATTTTTCAACCAAAACAACCCTTTACATATATTCCCTGAAAGTACACATGTTAAGCTTTCTAAGCATACCCAGCTTGTTCTAGTGGGCTCATCTTTCTGGAATTATTACCTCAAAGAATTCTTTGGTTGCGCAGGGTTTCCCTAAAAAATTTATAAAAAAGCTGAATAAAAAACACCTTTTCCTAAAATATAAATATGCAAACAAGAAAAAACAAGCTAAGTCTGAAAGCGCAAGGTCCCCCGAACAGAACAATACCCAACATGCAGAGGTACTATTAACCCTTTTAATTGCCAGCCTACTTGAGATTTTGTCACCTTCTGTTGACAGGTCATTTTTCCCCATTTTGCGCCATGTTTTGCGACATTTTTGCTGGAATTTTCAGGAAAATTATATATATATTTTTTGAAGCAGAGTTTAGGCTTTAACATGAAATTTCTTGTTTGTAAATTTTATTTATTATTAAGTAAAAAAAAAAAATAAACTTTTTTTTTTAGAATATTGCCTCCTTTATTTTAAATAAAGAATGTATTTTATTAGGGAAAACCATATTGCATGTGAAAGCCCCATTTCTACCGATTAGAACGGTACCACATATTTATCGGTAGCCCCCTGTTCCTGCCCAGGAGACCCCCCTAACTGAAACAAGTAATTTTTAACATTTACAAATAAAATACAACTACCATCCACACTACAAAGGGTTAAATCGAGAAAAAAAAATGACATAGGGTCCCCCCTCCCGGGGAGGGGGGCCCATTTTTTTGGGGAGATTTTTAAGGGTTAAAAACCCTTAAAAATCCCCCCAAAAAATGACATGGGGCCCCCCTTACCCAAAGTAACCAGCCCGGGACCAGCTATGCAGGGTTTGTAGGAACAGGGCGCAGGGGCCAGCTTTTGTGGCCCCTTGCCCTGCAGGCTACAAGCCCGCATAGCCTGTGGGCCCGGGCTCTTCTGCCCCCCCTGGCCTTTGGGGAGGCAGGTAATGGGGGTGCCAGGGGTTAATGGCAAGTCACCGGCTAGCGCAGGTGACTTGCCATCCCCCCAGCCTTGAGAACTGGTATAGGGGTCTCATGGACCCCTTACCAGTTCACAAGGGGTTAAATGTAAAAAAAAACACAGAGACACAAAGAGAAAAAATATATTTTATTATTATTATTTTTTTAATACTTACCTCCCATCCATACTAGAGCACTCTGTCCCTCGGCGATCACTGGCTTCTGCTCACTTGCTAGAAGCCTTTTATAGCTGCTGGATGACAGAACACAAAAGTGTTAATTAAAAAAAAAATGACATAGGGTCCCCCCTACCCAGCATTACCGCCCCGGGCCAGCTATGGGGGCTTTTAGAACAGGGCGCAGGGGCCAGCGTTGGTGGCCCCTGGCCCTGCAGGCTACTAGCCCACATAGCCACTAAGTGGCCCGGGCCCTTCTGCCCCCCCCCCCCCCCCCCCCTGGCCGTTGGGGAGGCAGGTAATGGGGGGCTGGGGGTCAATGGCAAGTCACCCACTAGCCGCAGGTGACTTGCCAGACCCAGAGCCTTGTGAACTGGTATAAGGGGTCTCATGGACCCCTTACCAGTTCACAAAGGGTTAACTTTGAAAAAAACACACCACACAAGTAATAAAAGTATTTTATTAAAAAAAAAAAAAAAATTTTTTACTGTACTTACCTTTGATTGTAAGCTCCTTTGTCCCTCGCCGCTCTGATGACAGATGCCGGTGATCGGCATCCAGAGAAGGGGGAGGCAGGAGATCGGAGGATCTCCTGCCACCTCCTTCCCCGGCACCGATCACCGGCATCTGACAGCTGAGAAGGCTGAAGCCGGAGATCGGGCCGGGATGACGTCATTAGCCCCGCCCCCAAGGCAAGATGGCGTCCGCCATCGAGGATGAAAGGGGAGAGAGCCTCCCAGGCTCTCTCCTGAAGATCTGTACGTCCTGGGGGGGGATCGGAGGCCCCCCAGGTGAAGAGGAGGGACAACGGGAGCCAGCGCACACGGAGGTAAGTGTCATTTTTATATATTTTTTTTCTATTACAGTTAGCAGCTGCTGCTGCAGAAGCGGGGGGGGCGGCCTATTCCGGGGGATCGGATGGCACCAAATTAAAGAGGAGACCCGGCCGGATCCAACGAGGGGTCAGGTGAGTATTTTTTTTTTTTTTTTTGCCCACTAGCAGGGGTAAATGCCAGGCACGTAAATTTTACGTGGCTGGCACTTAAGTGACGGAGAGGCAACCACGTAAATTTTACGTGGCTGGCATTTAAAGGGTTAAAAACTATTTAATCACAGATTAGATATTTTGCTTGCATCGCCACAGGGCATCCTGTTTACCTCTCATTGAGAGCTTGACACTGGGAACATCTCTGTACCCTTTTTCCTCATCATTGACTAGGGTTGGCCAATTCCCTACCAGTGATAACAGCAGTGGGTTAAATTAGACCAATCATCCTCTATGGTTGGCCTGGAATCTAAAAGATTCCAGTACTGGCCACTTGCCTGCCCCAGGGGCATCATATAACTGATTCCCCGATGTGTGAAACCCCCTGGGGCACTGATAATATTACCTGACACCGCCGCTCCACTAACTCTTCCCTGCATTCAGATTGGCAAGGCACGCGGGGGCACACTCTCCACAGGGGAACCTGGGTGCAGCGCAGGCACGCCTATGCTGACACTGAAGTTAATGTCTGCATTCTAGCAGAGCTGTGGTAGGGGTAGGTTTTGGGGGTTAGGTTGGATAATAAACAGTAATAAGAAGAGAAGACTGAAAGACCAAATAAATCAAAGAACTGAACTCAAAAAAAGAACAGGGGTCTATCCACTGCAGTACTGAGAGCTGTCATTGATGAAAATAAACACAGCCCATCACCAGAGCAGTTGGCAAACAATACTTGTCCTTTAAATCTAGAGCACAAAAAACACTACAGCATGATATAAATGTCCTAAAAGCTTAACTTTTCAAATGTTTCGACAAGCTCAGCAAACTGGTGGTTTTGCATACATTTATGTGAAGGGTCAACTTGAGGCTATAGATATTTCCCTTGCCATTTTTACCACCGCACCCTAGATATTTGGTTAGGTCATTGACTGCCTGGAGTGAAGCCAGTCTGGTCAGGGTGTATGGATGTAAGAAAGAGTTCACCCTGTTAGCCACAATCTTGGTCATTCATATGAAATTGTTACTCAAGTGATGCTGACCTAAAATTTGCATAATATGATAGATCCTTTCCTGGTTTTAGAATGACTGTAATATTTGCCACTAGGGCCTCTCCAGGGATAGGTATTTTTCTTTAAAGTGGACCAACACCCAGGATTTTGACTATCCAGGGTCTTGGTCCACTTCCCCGGGGCACCCCGTTCGGTGTGTGAAACCCCCCAGATCGCGAGTAAAAACTCACCTCACCCCACTCCTATGGTGCATGTGCGACTGCTCGTCCAATCAGCGCGCTCTGAGACATTGTGGTATGCGTGTCAATGAGACGTCTTACCACAGCGTCTCCGAGCACACTGGCCTCCGCATCTGCGGCCGTGGCATGCGCCGTTGGATCGGGACCCAGGTAAGGTTTCTGGGCTTCTGGGTTTTTTTCACACAGCGGGGCATCCCGATTTTGGATGCCCCGCGTGCAGGGATCTGATCTGCCTGGGTGTTAGTCCACTTTAATTCAGTTGAACCAGGAAGCTAAAAGCAAACTTTTATAATAGATTACTGGGAACCTATGAGGACCTGAAGCTTTTGAAGGCTTCGTTTGTTTAATTGCTAGCATCATTATTTGCTCAGAACTCAAGTCTATTTCCATTAGGGCCCTCTGATCATTGCTGATCTGTTTCTGTTTTGTGTTACTCGACCAGTTAGTTGCAAATTTCTAATGTAGTTCCAGGGTCTTAAAATACAGCTTATACAGCTTTTGTAACAAATTGGAACATGAACCCTTCAGATTGGGGATAGCTATGGATTTTATCTTTAACCTCCCTGGCGTTATGATTATATGTGCAATTTTGTGCACAAAGCGTTACCATTACGTTTAAATCTGCCGCCCAGTTCCGCCCCCATGAGCCTCTGCGGCTCACAGAGACGGAACCAGGAAGTCAGACGGACGCATCTGCCGGGGCTCTCACCGGCGATCACAGCGGGGACATCGCTGGATCGCAAGGAAAAGGTAAGGAGACTCTGCCAGACTCTGCTCCTCTGCCTAATCTACCCCGAGCGTGACTCGGGGTTACCGCTACTTGCAGCGAAAATTAACCCCGAGTCACGCTCGGGAACACCGCCAGGGAGGTTAAGTATAGCTTTTACGCCAATTTTATAAAATGTGTTTCTCCAACCAGAGACTTTTCACTGATTGTCTAAGATTTATTTCTAACTTAAGTTTTCAATCTTCAGTCTTAACATTCGTGAGGGTTTGTATTTGATTTCCTTGGTCAGGACTGAGAGGTTTGATGTTTTCTCTTGGATCTCCTGTGGGGCTGCTCCTTATCCTGGTTAGCAGTTTGTATCAATATACCCTTGATTCTAGCTTTATGAGCCTGCATTTTAATACCTAGGTTAATATCCCCTTTTCTGTTAACCGTATATCTCATTTAGTCTCCAGTATCATCTAGGGGGCTTGGATCAAATGTTAGGCCATGCCATAGATTCATATGCATGATCTTCCCAGGTTATTAGGATCTAACATTAATAATTAATAATGTCTGCATTCCCCTAGCAGAGCTATGGTAGAGGTAGGGGTAGGTTTTGGGGGTTAGGTTGGAAAATAAACAGTAATAAGAAGAGACAACTAAAAGACCATAAGAAGAGAAAACTGAAAGACCAAAAGAATCAAAGAACTGAACTCAAAAAAAGAACAGGGGGTCTATCCACTGCAGTAATGAGAGCTGTCATTGATGAAAATAAACACAACCCATCACCAGAGCAGTTGGCAAACAATACTTGTCCTTTAAATCTAGAGCACAAAACAAACCGGGAATGCCAGATCTGCAGGAAATAGGTTTTACTGTGAGTACACATGACTAATGGGGGCGTTCTCGGGAGCTCCCACAGCCATAGGATTTTGGTCTGCATTTATAGGAGTATGCAAATGAATCTAATCCACTAAGCCACATGTGAATTTAAAGACAACTGCACATATACATGGAGTCAGTCTGCTGTTAATCAACTTGTGAAATTGGGGTAGTATCTATTAACTCCATTTCAGACCAAGCCCACCAGTAGATCTGACTCTGGGGCTCCTACCTCATATTTAGATGCAAGTATTATCGGCTTACTTTCAGGGCCCAAGCACAGAAACATTATGCCAGACTTGTATTGTCTGTGTGTACACTTAGGATGCCACAAATAAGCTATATTTAGTTTAGTTTTTGGTAGTGAAGGCTTTCAAAGGAGCCCCCACGGCCAGAGGCCCACCTGACTATTTTCTGGTAACCCTGTGGGCCAGTCCAAACCTGCCTGCAGGCCTCAGAATTTACTACAGAGGTTCTTCCCGTGTGCACAGTCTGCCTCATCTGTGGAGCTATGCATGCTTTAATCATACAGCCGCATCTGTAGCACTGCCTATTTTGGGGTGCGGGGTTATACCATTTTCCACTTTCATACATTAAGGACCTTTCTAATCCTGGACCTAATGACATGCTGTTAGTTGTCAGTGGGAGCATACATTGTTTCCCACATAATTTAAGCATTTCCTAAATCTGTAAATAAAAAAATAAAAAATAATAAAAAAAAAAAAAAATATATATATATCTAATTATAAAATTGATAGGTATCCGTTTTTTTAAGGCCATTTTGATTTATAGATCTAGGTAATGCCTTACCGACAGTTAGAATTTCCATATCTTAAAGATACTTTTGTCCCTAAACTTATAACAGGAAAAACCTCTGAAGAAATGTCCCATCCTGTGTCCCATATTAAACATTCAAAACAGGGATGTGGGAGCATTTTGGAGAAGAGTTCAGGTAAGAGTCAAAATGAGTGCCAGGGACATAATTTTTGTAAGGTAACCTTTTTGTTTTTCTTTGATTAAACAAATTATTTTTATACACATTCAAATATACTGAACCATATTCTTAACATTTGGTTAATTATGTATTACTTTGTACTATTTAAATTAAAACCCATTTATGAACATGTTTTGTTTGCTTTGGTGGAGTGGCAAGTTCTTAAATAAAACCACTGTTAATTTTTTTTGTTTTTTTTTTTACATAATGGGTTTGCAAAAACTTGTGATTTTATTTTTTTTTTTATTCAAATTTTTTTTGTGTTTAAAGAACTTTTCTTTCTAAAGTTGGCAAGTAGAAATTGTTCATATGAGGTAACGTGGCAAATGTAAAGATTATCCGCTTCCCTAAGTAAAAAAAAGAAAAAATCTTATTCTTGAACAGTGAGGCAAAAATTTTTGTTCAAGCACCTGAATGTTTTTTGCCCCACGCTTTTTTGTGGTTAGGGCCAAACCGATCGAAGCTTCAAGACATGCTGGCAAACCTTCGAGATGTGGATGAGCTACCATCACTACCCCCCTCTGTGGTGTCATCTTCTCGACCTGCAAGCTCCCGCATTAGCGAACAAGAAATCAACCGAACCGATGAAGGTAAATGCCTACATTTACATGCTCTTTGCTGTTTGAATGAATCTACACCCACATCAGAAACAGGGTTTTCAAATACCCCCTTTTATGCACCCCAGCCCTGTAGTAAGGCACAGTCATGCCTCTAATGGCACCTTACCTTATTGTGGTGCTGGGGGAGAATAGGACGACCTCACATAAACTGATGTCTAAATGTGGCCGACTAGGTGCCACACTGTGTGAAAACCCCTCCCCCCCCACCCCCCAGATTGCCCTCCAACCCCCTACCTTTCTGCCCGATCCTCTGTATCCATGCAGCTGTGTGTGCTCCCGCGTCCAGCCATTCAGACACTGGGGGGCATGTACTCCGACATGGAGTCCAAAACAACGGCTTTATGCCAACTGGAGGTTTCACACAGCAAGGACATCCGAAATTGGGATGCCCCAGGGCACAGACTAAGCCCCAGGATAGTTAAAACCCCCAGATTTTGGTCTACTTTATGCTAAACTAGATGATTTTGTGATGCATGGTGATTTGACCACCTTGGTCAGGTTGTGACTCTTATCCATCATGGCCCCCTTGGAAGCCAGAAGACCGCACAGGTCATGACAGTTGGGGGGAAAAGTGCCATCCCAGTCCCCTTTGCCCCCTGTTGCTGCTTTTAAAACATAGCCCAAACTCACATGATCACTAAACCTGAACCCAGTCCCTGTTGAAATCAATGTGGACCTGAACTTTGGAGGTTGGCTTTGGTGGGGGTGCAGTGTGTGCAGCAAGAAGCGCTACTGTAACTTACCTTTGCCCCGTGATCCTCTTCCTGTCAGCGGCGGCTTCCTTTGAAATCTGCCCCATCTGGGACTACAGAAAGATGAGTGAGAACACTTGTAGTGCCAGCTGGCAGTGCTGCCACTAGGAGTGTCATTATGGCCTGTAACTTCATAGTGATTTAAAGAGACCCAGAGTATTGAATTAGACTATTCTGTTGGATAAAAAAAAAAAATAGTTTGAGCTATAGCAGGATCTGGATAACAATCCAAAGTATCTGCTAGATCTGTAATATTATGGCAGAATAAAAACAGGTTTACTCTGATGTATCGTGATAATTTGTTCAGCTGTGGGGTATTTCCACCCCATGATTGTGTAGCATGTGGCATCACTATCTGAGCCAGTTGTGGCTAAGTTGATGTCGATGGTAGCTTCTGTGGGGTGTAAATTTCAGTGAATGACTAGTGGCAGAGGTCCAGGCTGCTCAAGGCTGCTGGGCAATATTACATTATACAACCATATCGAAAGTCGGTCATCTAATGCTAATTGTGCCCACTTACCTTACAATTAGATTGGAGGCTAGGCAATACTTGATTATATGTTGCAATCCTATGTTGCAATCTGATTCTAAGGTAAGTGGGCATAATCACAATTAGACTTTAAAATGTTATGTTGGCAGATCATCTTACAGTCTTGCCGTACAATCTTGAACTGCCCACCCACCATACAGTCGTCCAATATTCTGCCCACCCACTGTACAATTTAGCATTGCTCTGCCCACCCACTGGGTGAGCGGGGCTATTAGCCTGCAGCCCTGTAGGACTATTCCCACCCGTTCCATTGTTTATGTGCCTCCCAGCTTTGGCTGCGCTGGTGCGGGTGACGGTAGGCAGCACTGCTGTCAGGTGCTTAGGAGCTTGCTCCTTGCACCGCAATCCCCAACCAAAGGGTAGGCGGTATAGGCATATGGTGAGCCTTATGGGATGCCCCTCCCGCGCTATTGCCCATTTCCCCTGTCGGTGGGTCCTACATTAGGTGGTCGCTGCCCTCCCTCGCTCTCCCTTGTAGTTCTCGCTTCTGCAGCGTTCCGCGGTTGGTGGCGACATTGCCTCATGCGCTGCTGCGTCATCATTGGTTGCTTGTCACGTGTGCAGCATCGCACTCTTCAGGGGGGTGGGGCCTGTGGATGGCGCGTTCCGCATCACTGTCTCCGCAGCCTGCCCCTCGAGGTATACTCAGCGCCATTTTTTCTTGCTCTTCCTGCTGTGTGGCTGGCTTCCTACCTACCGCGGTCCGTGAGTGCCCTCACGGGCTGTTTATTTTACCTAATGGACATCACTTATGGGGTTTTTTCGTTTGTCTTACAGGCGGGTCAAACTCAATTGGTTTCTCCCGGCCCTACCCCCTTTATTTAGTTATTAAACTTTTTGAGGCCTAGTGTGCTAATTCCTCCCACTTCCCTAGCGGGCTACTGGGGCATCCCGGGTTGCTTTTATAGCGTGAATCCCTATCGGCCTATTGTGCCGCTATAATCACCATATGGAGGCTTCTCAGGATAATGTGCTCGGGGTTCCTTTGGGACAAGCCCGGCTGTGTGTGTGGCGTGTGGGGTGTCCCCTACAAGTGTTGACAATGTGCGGGTTTGTGTACCTTGTGCCCAGCAGGTGCTTGCGCTGCAGCCTGGTTTACCAGCAGCTGGGCCTGCGCCACGTATGGCTTCGCTGGCTCCCCGTGAGCTGCATACTAGTGGAGAATCTCAGCCTGATATGTCTACTAGACTGGCTGGTGTTGAAAAGTTGCTTGCTAATTCCATGGTGCGTAAGGCCTCTGCTCAGAGTCATCTGATGAGCGGCCCAAGGGTTATGATGATTCTGGCTCTGATCCCTGGGCCCCAGATGATACTGATAGGCTTTTGGCTCAGATCTTTGAAGTGCTTGCTATCTCTCCCCCGGACGCGGCTCCTAAGCAGCAGGGGGAATTGTTTCATAGTCCCAACGCATATTTAGAGTTCCCTGAACAATCTCATTTCAATAATCTCGTGCTCAAGGAATGGGAGCGTCCTAGCAGGCTTCCCGGAGTCCCTAAGAGTTGGGATAAGAGATATCCCCTTGCTGATGTGGTAAAGCGTTGGTCATCCCCTCCAGAAGTGGATGCCCCAATCCTGGGTTTGTCTAACACTTCTGTCATGCATTCCCCTGACTCTACTACTCTGAGGGATAGTGAGGACCGGCGCATTGATAAGCTGGCGCCCCATGCCTTTGCCTGTGTGGGTACGGCGCTGCGCCCGGTGTGTGCCTCTGCCATTACAGCTGTGGCTATTAGGACCCTGCTTAAAAGTGTCCTAGATGGTGCTCCTGATGTGTCTAGTGAAGAGTATAATGCACTCTCGCGCTGTGAGGTATTTGTTGCTTATGTCCTCTCTGCCTGGGATGATACCATTAGGATGTGTGGCAGAGCCTCTGCCTTGGTGGTGGCTATACGCCACTCGGTTTGGCTGCACCAGTGGGCAGCTGACAATGCTGCCAAGAAGGCTGTCACTGGGTTTCCCTTCAAAAGACTACGCCTATTTGGGGACCGCCTGGACCTGTTTGCTAAGGGAGGCAGATTACCCCAGCGCAGGAGGCAGTCTTGGCCCTTTCGGGGCCCGGGCTCCTTTTCTTCCCCCTACCAGGAATCCAGACCGGGGAAGGGGGTTTCCTTTTACGGGGGCCCGAGGAGATTTCTGGGGAAGGGGCAGAGGATGTGGACGCCCTGGCTCTTCCTGGGGCTCCAAGCCTAAGCCTTCCCCCAAGCCCCCTCAGGCATGAAGGGGTGCCCTCACCCATCCGGGTGGGGGGACGGCTTCAGCACTTTGCTCACGTCTGGAGGCTTCATGTCTCAGACCGGTGGATTCAGGAGGTAGTGTCCTCCGGTTACAAGATAGAGTTTGCTGCCTGGCCGTCCCCAAGGTTCATCAGATCCCAGATCTCTCAGGACCCTATGTCAGCTCAGGCTCTGATTCTGGCTGTGCAAAGATTTCTGGAGCTGGGGGTCATCTGTCAGGTCCCCTTACGAGAAAGGGGCAAGGGGTTCTATTCCAACCTTTTCACCGTGCCCAAAAAAGATGGGTCTGTCAGGCCCATCCTGGACTTGAAGATCCTCAACAAATTTGTCAGATGCAGGCGCTTTCGCATGGAAACTGCGCCCTATCAGTTCCCTGCGTCCAGGGGACATCATAACTTCAGTGGACATCAAAGATGCTTACCTTCATATTCCTGTCTTTCCAGGTCATCAAAGATTCCTCAGATTCGCTCTGGAGGATCAGCACTACCAATTTGTGGCATTGCCCTTCGGTCTCACTTCAGCTCCCAGAGTGTTCACCAAGGTGCTGGCAGGAGTGATGGCTCTGCTCAGGTCTCAGGGCATTTGAGTTCTGCCCTATTTGGACGACATTCTCATCACTTCTCAGTCCCTCCAGCAGGCGGAGCTGGATACTCGGCAAGTAGTGTCCACACTGGAGTCATTTGGCTGGGTGATCAACCATCCCAAGTCTTCCCTGTCTCCCTCCTTGGCGATGCTATTCCTGGGAATGAATCTGGATACAGTTCAGGCAAGGATCTTTCTTCCTCAACAGAAGGTGGACAGTCTGCTAGCACAGGTTCAGTTCCTGCTCTCTTGCCCCCATCCCTCCATCAGGCAGGGGATGCAGCTGGTGGGCCTGATGGTGTCCTGCTTTGAGGCTGTCCCTTATGCCCAGTTTCACATGAGGCCTCTGCAACTCCACTTCTTGTCAGTATGGGACAAGGATCCTGCGTCCCTGGACCACGTCCTTGTTCTGTCCCCCCTAGCCAGGCAGTCCCTCTCGTGGTGGCTGGACTCCAGGAACCTGTTGGCGGGCAGATCCTTTCTGGCCCCCTGCTGGGAGACGGTTACCACGGATGCCAGTCTGACAGGTTGGGGGGGCTTCTGGAAGTCCCTACAGCTCCAAGGGCAATGAGGCCCTCAGGAGGCCCACACACCCATCAACATTCTGGAATTGAGGGCGATCAGGTTGGTTCTGGCTCGCTTGACCCAACACCTTCGGGGCTGGCCTGTTCAGGTACGCTTGGACAACCAGACGGCGGTTGCCTACATCAATCATCAGGGAGGGACCCGGAGCAAGGGGGCCCTCACGGAAGTGTCTCTGATCCTGTCCTGGGCGGAGGACAATGTTCCCTGCATATCAGCTGTGTACATTCCGGGGGTGGAGAATCTGCAGGCATACTCTCAGAGCAGGGGGACTTCTCGCCTGGGAGAATGGTCCCTCTGCGACAGGGTGTTTCACTCTCTGTGTCACTGTGGGTGTCAGCCAGATGTGGATCTGTTTGCGTCCGATCACAATCACAAGCTCCCAGCCTTTGTCTCCCTGTCCCAGGATCCTCTGGCCTTGGCCACAGATGCTCTGACAATGTCATGGCAGGATTTTCAGCTTCTGTATGTCTTTCCTCCATTCCCCCTGTTGGGCAGGGTTCTACGCACGATAGCTCAGGAAGGGGTGCCAGCAATCCTGGTGGCTCCCAGTTGGCCAAGAAGAGTGTGGTTCGCAGACATAGCGCAGCTGGCAGTAGATCAGTACGCTCTGCCCAAGGTTCCAGACCTGCTCACTCAGGGACATTTACGCCATCCCAATTTACAAACACTGGCTTTGACGGCCTGGCTGCTGAAACCTCCATCTTGATGGAAAAGGGGCTGTCTGCCTCTGTCGTTAACACCATGATTAGGGCTAGGAAGAAGTCTTTTTCTTCCATTTACTATAGGGTTTGGCATGCCTACATTGACTGGTGTGAGTCTAGGTCTATTCCCAGGATTCTGGAGTTCCTCCAACATGGTTTGGATCTGGGACTTCAACTCAGTACTCTGAAGGGTCATGTCTCTGCCCTGGCTGTTTTCTTCCAGAGATCTTTTGCTCAGCGTTCTCTGATCAAGACTTTTTTCCAGGGGGTTACTCATGTGCGTCCTCTGCGTAAGCCTATGTTTCCTGTCTGGGATTTGAACTTGGTCCTGTCTGCCCTGCAGAGTTCTCCCTTTGAACCTGTGCAGGAGCCTGCCTTGGCCATTCTTACTCTCAAGGTTGTCTTTTTGGTGGCCATCACTTCTGTTAGGCGTGTTTCTGTGTTGGCGGCGCTTTCCATACAGCCCCCCTACTTTGAGAGACACCAGGACAAGGTGGTGTTTCGCTTCAAGCCAGATTTTCAGCCTAAGGTTGTATCTGCCTTTCATCTAAATCAGGACATTGTTCTACCTTCCTTGTGCCCTAATCCTAGTAACGCTAAGGAGAGGGTTTTGCATTCCTTGGATGTGGTTAGGAATCTGAGGTACTATCTGGTGGCTACTGCACCTTTCAGGAAAACTGATGCTCTCTTTGTGGTCCTTTCTGGTCCTAGGAAGGGTTTGGCTCCTGCTAAATCTACTATCAGCAAATGGATCCATCAGGCCTACTCTAAGGGGAAGAATCCTCCCTTCCGCCTTACTGCTCATTCTACTCGTGCTATTGGGGCCTCTTGGTCCTTTCAGCACCAGGCTCCTGTTGAACAAGTTTGTAAGGCCGCTACTTGGTCTTCTGTTCATACTTTTTCCAAGTTTTACAAGGATGATGTTAGGACCTCAGCTGATGCTGCTTTTGGCCGCAAGGTGCTGCAGGCGGCAGTGGTCTGACCTGCCTGTTGTTACCTTTGGGGATCCCACCCTACTTCATGGACACTGCTATTGGATGTCCCAAGTGTAATGATTCCTATCTAGAGCAACAGGACATACTGTATACTAAGAATAATACAAAATTCTGTGATTACTCACCTGTAGAATTGGTATTATGAGTATACAGTACGTCCTGCTCCACCCCACCCTTGGTTTTGCATTATCCTTGGATCCCCTGTATGGTGATTGTTATAGTTACTAGTTGGTTCTGTTATTCTAAGCATACAGCACGTCCTGCTCCAGTAGTAGTAATAACATGTGGGTAATCCTCTGCCTCCGGCGCCGTGCACTGCAGACATGTAGAAAACAAGCTCCTCCCGGCCCTACATATACCGAGGGACCTCCCACAAATCCCCAGATTTGTCTGCAGTGCTGGAACTGCGAAGACATGAAGTATCACGCTCTCGCTGGCGAGCGGGGCTTGACAGCCCGAGGCCCTACGGGACTATTTCCACCCGTCCTCATTGTGAATTAATGCCTCCCAGCCTGGGCTGCGTTGGTCGGGTGAAGGTAGGCAGCACCTAGTGTGCTTACGGAGCTAGTCTCCACCGCAATCCCCCTCCATAGGGTAATTTCTAGTAACAGGGGTGCACCAGACAATACCACTGAATATAAACATGTGCTCACTCACATGAACCAAACAAGACTGAAGTGGACGTGTCCAATTACACACCTTTCTTCAAAAAGGAGCACCAATATCAATATGGATACAAAATTCTTTATTATGAAAAAGGAGATACTATTAAAATACACAAAAACACACTGGACAATTAAAATCACATGGATGACCCCATGGTCACAATAATATTAATGAAAAAACCCCCTAAGGGGAACAATGCATCAAAAGACCCTATGTGCGCTTATTAGATCCTATTATAACAGTTATTTTATGCCGGCATAAAAATTATATGTGTACACCCTCAAAGTGTACAACCTCTAATAAATATCAACTCTTAACAACCATACCTCATATGTGAAAATTAATAAAAAACTAAATTCCACAGAAAATATATTGGCAGACTCACCCAGTACAAACAGTTATAAGTGAATGGAAACAATAGAGATATACTCAAAGTGCACGTGTGCATGCTAAATGACACCAGCAAACCTGAATATTCAAGAATAAAGAATGGCACATAGAGTCATAGGGTAGGCGGTTAAGGCGAATGGTGAGCCTTCAGTGGATGCCCCTCCCGCACCAGTGCCCCCCTGTCCCATCTAACGGTGTCCCCTCCATAGGGTAGGCGGTTAAGGCGAATGGTGAGCCTTCAGTGGATGCCCCTCCCGCACCAGTGCCACCGTGTCCCATCTAACGGTGAACCCTCTATTCGGGTCACCTTCCTCCCCAGATTCCCCCGTTAGTGGGGGGGGGAAAAAGAGGGGGGGGTTGTGTGTTTGATGGCCTACTCCTTGCCCTAATTACACTATAGACGTTTTACCGCTACCGAGTGTCAGAGCGCGTTTCACTTGTTTACTTTTCAACTGACCGCAGCGTTTTACTGTGCTCTAGGCGCATATGGCAGCACTGTTTGGGGAAGCTACGGCGTTTTTCAAACCTCCTTACTCTGTCAGACTTTTTCTCTGAAGTGATGCTGACGTATCTACCATTCTCTCCTATTGGCTGCGCGCCTTCTAGCTTCGCGCTCTCCGGGTGGGAGGCGTGGTTCTGTCTGGCGCATTCCGCGTCATCGCCCGCTCTGGCCCGCCCTTCGAGGTTCGCTGGGCGCCATTTCTTCTCGTATGCGCGTGGTGAAGACGGTCCTCCCCTCGCAGACTTGTAAGTGCCCTCATGGGCGATCTTTTCCCTGGCTTGCTTCTTCGCGCTCGGCTCGGACATCCCTGTTCCCCTTGTGTCTTTCAGACAGCGGTCCTCGGTGGCATCCCCTGGCCCGACGTAGTGCCCGGTCCAGACCATTTTTCAGAAATTACTCCCACTTCCCAGCGGGTTATTGGGGCATCCAGGGTTGCTTGGAGCGTCAATCCCTACTGGCATATTGAATTTAATAATCACCATATGGAGGCATCCCAGGACATCGCGAACGGGGTCCCCCCGGGACAAGCCCGTCTGTGTGCAGCTTGTGGGGTTTCACCTAGCAGCGGTGACAATACACGGGTCTGCGTACCTTGTGCTCAACAGGCGCTAGCCGGTCTCCCCACCTGTTCCGAGGCTGGGCCCGCACCTCGCCTTACTTCCCCTACTCCCCCAAGCTTGAGCCTAACCCCCAATACTAGTGGGGATTCTCACGCTGATTTGGCCTCTAGATTGGCTAGTGTGGAAAGCTTCATCGCTGGCTCCTTGGCGCGCAAGGCTACTGCCAAGAGGCGTCATTTGAATCCTGAAGCTACTATTCTCCCTGTAGAATCTGATGATTTACTGCTTTCCTATGCTCAGTCCCCATCAGAGGAAGGGGAACTGCTCTCTGACTCAGGATCCTACGAGGATGAGTCTAGGAGTCAGTAGGAGTCTGGTTCTGATCTTTGGTCCCAGGACGACATTGACAGACTGCTGTCTCAGATCTTTGATGTGTTATCCCTCTCTCCCCCTCCCATGGCCCCTCGGCAAAGGGGCGATCTGTTTCATACCGCTAGGGTGCGGTTGGAGTTTCCCGAACAAAATCACTTTAATAACCTAGTGCTGAAAGAATGGGAACATCCCAGCAAACTCCAGGGGATTCCTAAAGCTGTGGATAAGAAGTATCCATTTCCTGCCGATGTGGTTAAGTGTTGAACATCGCCGCCCGAGGTCGATGCCCCGATTCTGAGTCTGTCCAACACCTCTATTATGCACTCCCCTGACACTACTACGCTGCGGGATTTAGAGGACCGGCGAGTTGATCAATTGGCATGTCATGCCTTTGCATTTGGGGGAGCGTCGCTCCGCCCGGTGTGCGCCTTAGCCATCACGGCGGTGGCGCTCAGGACGGTGGTTAAGACTTGCCCTCTGAGACCGCCAACGCTCTGGCCACCTGTGAGACCTTTGTGAATTATATCCTATCTGCATCGGACGATGCTATTAAGCCGAGCGCTAGATCTTCTGCTCTGGTGGTGGCCATTCGCCATGCGATCTGGTTGCGCCAGTGGGCTGCTGACAACGTCGCCAAGAAGGCCCTTACGGGGCTTCCATTTAAAGGACTGCGCCTGTTTGGAGAAAGATTAGATATGTTTGCCAAGGGTGGCAAGCTGCCCCAGCGCAAGCGTCAGATTCGGCCCTTTCGTGGTCCAAGCTCCCATTCTACCCCCTACCGTGGGATCAAGCAGGGTAGAGGGGTGTCCTTCTCTGGGTCTCGCGCAGAACCCTGGAACAAGAACAGAGGACGCTGTCCTGGCTCCTCCTGGGGGCCCAAGCCCAAAGCCCCCCCCCCCCCCCCCCAAGACCCCCCAAGCATGAAGGGGCGCCCTCGCCCGTCAGGGTGGGGGGACGTCTACAGCACTTCGAGCATGTCTGGAGACGCCTTGTCCCAGACCGGTGGATTCAGGAGGTAGTCTCCTCCGGTTACAAGATAGAATTTGCTGTGCTGCCCCCTACCAGGTTCGTTGGGTCTCGGATCCCACAGGATCCTGCCTCAGCTCGAGTCTTGATGCTGGCTGTGCAGGACCTTCTGGAGCTCAGGGTCATCTGCAAGGTCCCCTTAAGAGACCGGGGCATGGGGTTTTATTCCAACCTGTTCACGGTGCCCAAAAAGGACGGGTCAGTCAGACCCATTCTGGATTTGAAAATCCTAAACAAGTTTGTCAGAAGCACGCATTTTCGTATGGAAACTCTGCGCTCGGCCATTGCCTCGCTGCGTCCAGGGGACTTCATGACATCTGTGGACATCAAGGACGCTTACCTGCACGTTCCGGTGTTCTCAGGGCACCAAAGGTTCCTCAGATTTGCGCTGTTGGATCAGCATTATCAGTTCGTGGCCCTGCCATTCGGCCTTACGTCGGCTCCCAGGGTCTTCACCAAGGTGCTGGCAGGGGTGATGTCTCTCAAGGCTAAAGAGCATACGCGTGTTGCCCTACCTGGACGATATACTCATCACCTCTCGGTCTCTGCGGCAGGCAGAGCTGGACACTCGGTTGGTGGTATCCACCCTGGAGTCCTTCCGCAGAAGGTGGAAGCTCTGACAACCCAGGCGAGATCCCTGCTCGCGAACCCTCATCCCTCCATCCGGCAGGGAATGCAGTTGGTGGGCTCGATGGTGGCAAGCTTCGAGGCGGTGCCCTTTGCCCAGTTTCATCTGAGAACTCTGCAGCTTCACCTTCTGTCAGTATGGAACAAGGACCCAGCATCTCTGGACCACAGCTGGGTGATTCCCCCCTCGGTCAGACAATCCCTTGCGTGGTGGTTGGACCACAGGAACTTGACAAGGGGCAGATCCTTCCTGGCTCCCTCTTGGGAGACGGTCACAACGGATGCCAGTCTTTCGGGCTGGGGGGGATTCTGGGAGTCCCTGCGCTTCCAGGGGAGGTGGGGCCCTCAGGAGGCCCATCTTCCTATCAATGTCCTGGAACTCAGGGCGGTCCGATTGGTGCTGGAACGATTGACCCAGCACCTGCAGGGTCTGGCGGTTCAGGTACGCTCAGACAACAGGACGGCGGTTGCCTACATCAATCATCAGGGAGGAACCCGGAGCAAGGGTGCTCTCCAGGAGGTGTCTCTGATTCTAACTTGGGCAGAGACCAATGTACAATGCATATCGGCTGTCTGCATTCCAGGGACGGAGAATCTGCTTGCAGATGCTCTGTGCAGGGGGCCGTCCCGTCAGGGGGAATGGTCCCTCTGCGACAGGGTATTTCAATCACTGTGTCACCGTTGGGGTGTACCGGACGTGGCTCTCTTTGCGTCACGTCACAATCACAAGCTACCGAGCTTTGTATCCCAGTCTCAGGATCCTCTGGCTCTGGCCACGGATGCCCTGTCAATGTCTTGGAAGGAGTTTCGTCTCCTGTATGTGTTTCCACCAATTCCCCTTCTGGGCAGAGTGCTGCGCAAGATCGCTCTGGAAGGGGTACCCGCGATTCTGGTGGCCCCAAGGTGGCCAAGAAGAGTGTGGTTCGCAGACGTGGTTTAAATGGCAGTAGATCAGTACGATCTGCCAAGGTTGCCAGACCTTCTGACTCAAGGGTCTCTACGCCATCCCAATTTACTAACTCTGGCTTTGACGGCTTGGCTATTGAAACCTCTATCTTGATGGAAAAGGGTTTGTCTGCATCTGTTGTGGCTACTATGGTGCAAGCCAGGAAGAAGACTTCTGCCGCCATCTATTAGAGTATGGCGTGCTTACATTGACTGGTGTGAATCCAGGTCTCTCCCCTGCCGGGAATTCTTAGTATCCAGGGTGCTGGAGTTCTTACAACATGGTCTAGTCTTAAGCTTAGTACCTTGAAGGGCCAGGTTTCGGCCCTGTCTATCTTCTTTCAGAAGACCTTTGCCCAGCACTCTCTTATTAAGACCTTCTTTCAGGGGGTCACTCATGTGCGCCCTCCTCGGAAACCTATGGTTCCCATTTGGGATCTGAACTTGGTTTTGTCGGCCCTGCAGGGGGCTCCCTTTGAGCCTATTCATGAGGCCGCTCTCGCTGTGCTCACACTCAAGGTTGTCTTCCTGGTAGCCATCACTTCGGTCAGACGTGTGTCTGAGTTGGCTGCTTTGTCTATTCAGCCTCCCTACTTTGAGAGACACCGGGACAAGGTGGTGTTTCGCTTCAAGCCAGACTTCATGCCTAAGGTTGTGTCGGCATTTCATTTGAATCAAGATGTTGTACTTCCTTCCTTGTGCCCTAATCCTAGTAACCCTAAGGAAAGGGTTTTGCATTCCTTGGATGTGGTCAGGTGTGTCAAGTCTTACCTGGTTACCACTCAGGCCTTTAGAAAGACTGATGCTCTCTTCGCTGTGCCTCATGGGCCTAGGAAGGGTTTGGCTCCTGCCAAGTCTACCATCAGTAAATGGATTCGTCAGGCTGTTGTTCAAGCCTATACTGCTAAGGGGAAGACTCCCCCCTTTCGTCTTACTGCTCATTCTACTAGAGCTGTTGGGGCTTCTTGGGCTTTTCAGCACCAGGCCTCTGTGGAGCAAGTTTGCAAGGCCGCTACTTGGTCTTCTGTACATACCTTTACAAAGTTTTACAAGGTTGATGTTCGGGCCTCAGCTGACGCTGTGTTTGGCCGCAAGGTTCTGCATGCGGCAGTAGTTTAGACTGCTTGCTGTTGCCTTTTCTGTTGGGGATCCCACCCTGCTTATGGACACTGCTATTGGATGTCCCACATATTATTACTACTACTGGAGCAGAACGTGCTTTATGCTTAGAATAATACAACTCTGTGAAGTACTCACCTGTAGAGTTGATATTATACGCATACAGCACGTCCTGCTCCACCCCACCCTATTTTCACCTTGTTCTGGATCCCCTGTTTGGTGATTGTTATCTTTGGTATTATTACCAGTTTTGGGTGGTTGTTTCTCCTGGCCTCTCTTTCTCACTGCTTTTCAATGCTGGGGATTTGTGGGAGGTCCCTCGGTATATGTAGGGCCGGGAGGAGCTTGTTTTCTACATGTCTGCAGTGCGCGGCGCCGGAGGCGGAGGATTACCCACATGTTATTACTACTACTGGACTACTGGACGTGCTGTATGCGTATAATATCAACTCTACAGGTGAGTACTTCACAGAGTTGTATTTTATTCTCCCGGCATCTCGTTAACTGCTTTTCAATGCTGGGGATTTGTGGGAGGTCCCGGGTATTTGAGGGGCCGGGAGGAGCCAATTTTGCGGTCTCTGCAGTCCAGCGCCATCTGGCGGAGTAATACCCAAGAGTAAAGAATCTTATCTGGAGCAGGACGTACTGTATACTCGTAATAACAATTCTACAGGTGAGTAATCACAGAATTGTATTTATTCTAAATATGACACACACCCCGCTTCACTTACACATTACACTTGGGTTATACTGACCTGTAGAGGGCGATCTTGCAGAGATGTCATGAAAAAAAGTGAGCCCCTCCCGGTCCATAATAAATACCTGGTACCTCCCACTCATTCCCCAGTCTTTCATCTCTGCAGACGGCGAGCAAGTCAGAAGATGATGTCTCCTTGCAGGTAGCCGGGGTAACTCCCGGCCCGCGTGTTAGTCTATTTCTGCCTGGACCCCATGTCTTAGTTTTCGCCTTGCCTCCCAGCCTAGGCTGCTGGTCCGGGCAAGGGTAGACAGCACCTAATGGTGCTTGGGAGCTACGCTCCACCGTGAGACCCCATACTAAGGGGTATGCGGTTTTGCCGGGCTGGTGATCCCGGTTAGGGATGCCCCGTCCCTTGCCCTTCCACCTTCCAGCGTGGATTCCCTCTCTCCCGGATGGCCCTTGCTCCTTAGAGGGGGGATCAGCGTAGGGTCCCCTTTCTCTCTTAACGTGTTTTTGTTCAGCTGTGTATGTGTTGTTGTCACAGTTGTGCGTGTGCGTGTGTTCACTGGGCGCACTTTTCTTTTAATCTGTATTCAGCCGGGGCTGGCTGTGCCTCAGCGCCGGCCGTTGTGACATTTGACGGGGGGAGCTTCATCCCCTCAGGTACGGTTGGTGAAGGGGGGGCGGGGTCGGGCGCTCTGCGCACTCGCTGACAGCCCGCCCCCCGTGCTCTTGGCGCCGCTGCGGAGCACGGCCACTGGCCGGGAGCTGCGTTGTCGTCAGGGGAGGGGGGCGGGCTGGGCGCGTCGCGTGAACCGCGCCCGCCCCTCTCTCTCCCTCTGCTTCTCAAGTCTCCGGCTGAATGCGTGAGTGGCCCCTGCGGCCTCATTACTTCAGGCACTGCCTGCGATCTCTGCATTATACTTTAAGCATTTTGTTATTATATGAACAGCCATGGCTTTGACCTGCATATGTATATATACAATTCATATGTTTTTTTGCATTGTCAGTATGTCTGCATTGTGTGTGCTTGGGCATGATTGAGGTGCTGATTGGCCCTGTATTCTGTCTTCCAGGTGGACCCTTGTCGGAGCCTAATAGGGTCCTCTCGGTCCTAGGGTCCCTGGTTTAATCTTAGAATTCCCCATAAAATCCTCCCACTCGGGACACAGAAGGGGCATCCCCGGGTTGGTTATATCGCGTAATTCCCTTGGGTATTGTGAGTACCTACAAAATCACCATATGGAGGCTTCCCAGGATACCGGGCTCGGGCTCCCCTCGGGGCAACCCCGGCAGTGTTTGGGGGTGTGGGGCATCCCTTACAGGGGATGTTTTCCTTTGCATACCATGTGCGCAGCAGACTATTATGCGGCAGTCCGGATCCCTTGCGTCTGGTTCTGCATTGCCGGTCCCTTCTCCTACCCCTCCCCGCCTGACCCGTACCCCGTGTGATGTTGTCACGAGTGGGGAGTCGCAATCTGGTGTGTGTGTCAGATTGTCCAATCTTGAAAAATTATTTTCTAGCGCTGTGGCCAGAATTGTCCCGACTAAGAGAAAGCATGCAGGCTTCTGATTTTGAGGAGTTTGACTCGCTGGACTGGTCTGATTCCCCCCTGCTAGAGGAAGGGGAGCTTTTTGAGGAGTCTGATGGTTCTGACGATCAGCAGTTTGTTGGCACTGATGCCGAACGGGGTCAGGGGGATTCTTGGGATACCCCTAAGGTCCTGGCTCATATGTTTGAGGTCCTGGCAATCTCTCCTCCCGAAGTGACTCTTCCGCAGAAGGGGGAGTTCTTTGAGGAGGCTAAGCCACGCTTAGAATTCCCGAATCAAAGGCATTGGGAGAGGCCTACTAGGCTTCCCGGTGTCCCTCCGGGTTGGGATAAGAAATATCCCTTTCCGGTGGACGCGGTGAAGCGCTGGTCGTCCCCTCTCGAGGTGGACGCCCCTGTTTTGGGGTTGTCTAGCACCTCCGTCTTGCATTCTCCTGACTGTCCTCACCGTCCTTGAGAGTAGAACAAACGCATTGACCAGATGGCTTGTCATGGTTTTGCAAGCGTCGGGTCGGCCTTGCAGCCTGTTTGTGCTTCGGCGCTTCTTATAGTGGCCTCTAGGTTGGTTGTCAGGGACCTGTTGTCTACCTCCAGCCTTGACCCGGCTAGTGATGAGTTCACCGCCCTTAAGCGGTGTGAATTGTTTTTGTCTTTTGTGCTAGCCGCCCTGGATGACACCATGGTGATGTGTAGTAGAACTTCGGCCTTGCTGGTGGCTATTCGGCGGTCGGTTTGGTTGCGCCAGTGGGCGGCTGATTTTGTGTCCATAAAGTCTTACGGCTCTTCCCTTTCTGGGCTTGCGGCTCTTTGGAGAAAAATTGGATTCGGTCGCCAAGGGAGGTAGGTTACCTCAGCGAAAGAAGCAACGTCGTCCCTTTCGAGGGGCGGCTTCATTTACCCCTTCCTTTCGTGGGGCCAGAGCTGGATGGGGATCGGCTGTCTTCCCCTCCAGAGGTGATTCCTGGCACAGGGGAAGAGGACGTGCCTGTCCAGGTCACAGCTGGGGCTCCAAGCCCAAAGCTGCTGCTAAGCCGGCTCAGCAATGAGGGGGCGCCCTCACCCTCGCGGGCTGGACGGCTGCAACACTTCTCCCAGGTCTGGGACCAAGAGGTCTCGGACAGATGGATTCGCAAAGTGGTGTCTTCCGGTTACAAGCTGGAGTTCGAGATCCGGCCTCCCAGATTCTTCAGGTCTCGGGTGCCCTTGGATCCTCCAGGGCGGCAGTAAAAGATCTCCTGGACATGGCTGTCGTCTGCCTGGTGCCTCCCTCGGACAGGGGCCTGGGGTGCTATTCCAATCTGTTCACGGTGCCCAAGAAGGATGGCTCCGTTCGTCCCATCCTGGATCTGAAGTTTCTCAACAGATTTATCTGTCCCAGGAAGTTCCGCACGGAAACTCTGCGTTCTGCCATAAATTCACTTCGGCAGGAGGACTTCATGACGTCCGTAGACATCAAGGATGCTTATCTGCACGTTCCAATCTTCCCGGCACATCAGAGATTTCTCAGGTTCGTGGTGGAAGATTGGCATTTTCATTTTGAGGCTCTTCCGTTTGGCCTTACCTCAGCTCCAAGGGTTTTCACCAAGGTGCTGGCGGTGGTGATGGCCCTCCTCAGAGCCCAGGGTATCCGCATCGTGCCTTATCTGGACAATCTTTTTATTGTGGCTTCCTCTCTCAGCCAGGCGGAGCTAGATACCAGGACTGTGGTAGCCACCCTGGAGAGATTTGGCTGGGTGATCAACTATCCCAAGTCCTGCCTCTCTCCCTCCAGGGTGGTGGCGTTCCTGGGAATGTCTCTGGATACTTCTCAGTCCAGGGTGTTCCTCCCCTGGCCCAAGGTTCTTCTGCTAAAGGAATTGACTCAGCGTCTCCTATCCATCCCTCGCCCGTCCATCCGGCTGGGGATGCGACTGGTGGGATTGATGGTGGCTTCGTTCGAGGCGGTTCCCTTTGCCCAGTTTCACACAAGGACGCTCCAGCTCCATCTCTTGGCGGCCTGGGACGGGTCCCTGCCGTCATTGGATCAGTCTTTTCTGATGTCCCCCCGGGTGCGGCGTTCCCTTCGGTGGTGGCTGGAACCGAGCAATCTGACGAGGGGCAGATCCTTTCTGACCCCTCGTTGGGAGACGGTCACCATGGATGCCAGCCTGTCAGGTTGGGGGGGATTTTGGAAGGATCTTCAGTTTCAGGGACTGTGGGGGCCTCAGGAGGCTCACGATCCCATCAATGTTCTGGAGCTGAGAGCCATAAGGTTGGTTCTGGCTCACTTGACTCATCAGTTGTGGGGCCTACCGGTTAAAGTTCGGTCGGACAATCGGACGGCGGTCGCCCACATCAATCACCAGGGAGGGACTCGCAGCAGGCATGCCCTCAGGGAAGTGTCTTTGATCCTGGCTTGGGCAGAGGGCAATGTCCCATGCATCTCGGCAGTGTACATTCCGGGAGTGGAGAACACGGAGGCGGACTCCCTGAGCAGGGGCTCATCTCGCTGGGGGGAATGGTCGCTCAGCCCCAAGGTGTTTCGGTCACTTTGTCACCGGTGGGGGACTCCGGAGGTGGACCTCTTTGCCTCTCGTCACAATCACAAGCTTCCGGCATTTGTGTCTCTCTCGCGGGATCCGCTGGCTCTGGCAGCGGATGCCATGTCTCGGAACTGGAGGGATCTGGGGTTTCTGTACCTGTTCCCTCCGTTTCCCATGGTGGGCAAAGTGGTGCGCAAGCTGGCCCTAGAGGGCGCGTCAGCAATCCTGGTGGCTCCAAGATGGCCAAGACGGGTTTGGTTCGCAGACGTGGTAAGGTTGGCGGCGGATCAGTTAGATCTGCCCCTTCTGCAGGATCTGCTCACTCAGGGTCCACTGCTCTACCCCAATTTACCAACGCTGGCTTTGACAGCGTGGCTGCTGAAACCTCCATCTTGAAGGAGGAAGGTCTTTCTGATGCTGTCATTCAGACTCTGGTTAGGGCTAGAAAGAAGTATTCCTCTGCCATCTACTATAGGATTTGGAGGTGTTATATTGATTGGTGTGAGGTCCGGGCCTTGCCTTGCAGGGTGTTTTCTATCCCTAGGGTTTTGGAATTTCTGCAACATGGTCTGGACCTAGGTTTGCAGCTTAGTACGCTGAAAGGGCATGTTTCTGCCCTGGCGGTTTTCTTTCAAAAGTCTTTTGCTCTTCATCCTCTGGTTAAGATTTTTTTACAGGGGGTTACGCATGTGCGGCCTCCTAGGAAGCCTTTGCTCCCAGTTTGGGGTTTGAATTTGGTTCTCTCTGCTTTTCAGGGTCCTCCTTTTGAACCTTTGCAGGATATTGCTCTTTCTATGCTTACTCAGAAGGTCGCGTTTTTGGTTGCCATCACTTCCGTTCGGCGTGTATCGGAGTTGGCGGCTTTGTCCTTTAAGGCTCCTTACTTTGAGAGGCATCAGAGGGTTTTGCATTCTCTGGATGTGGTTCGCTGTGTGAAGTACTATTTGGTGGCTACTTCCTCTTTTCGTAGGACTGACGCCCTTTTTGTGGTGCCCTCTGGGCCTAGGAAAGGTTTGGCTCCCGCCAAGTCTTCTATTAGTAAATGGATTCGCCAGGCCATTGTTGGGGCCTATTCTGCCAAGGGGAAGGTTCCCCCTTTTCGTGTTACTGCTCATTCCACTCGTGCTGTTGGGGCGTCCTGGGCTTTCCAGCATCAGACCTCTGTTGAGCAAGTTTGTAAGGCTGCTACTTGGTCTTCAGTTCACACTTTTTCCAAGTTTTCCAAGGTTGATGTTCGGGCCTCAGCGGATGCTGTTTTGGGCCGCAAAGTTCTGCAAGCTTCAGTGCTTTAAGTTGTGCATTGTTGCCTTGTTTTGGATCCCCGCCCTTTATGGACACTGCTATTGGATGTCTCAAGTGTAATGACTATCTGAAGCGGGGTGTGTGACATACTTAGAATAATACCATTTTGTGAATACTCACCTGAATGGGTATTATAAGTATGTCACACACCCCACTTCACCCAGCCCTTTGGTATTCTGGATCCTTTCTATGGTGAACCTTTTTGTACTGTTACTGGTTATTTTGGCTCTTCCTGGTCCCTTTACTGCTGTCTTAATACTGGGGAATGAGTGGGAGGTACCAGGTATTTATGGACCGGGAGGGGCTCACTTTTTTTCATGACATCTCTGCAAGATCGCCCTCTACAGGTCGGTATAACCCAAGTGTAATTACTATCTGAAGCGGGGTGTGTGACATACTTATAATACCCATTTTACAGGTGAGTATTCACAAAATGGTATTTTTTTTACTCAAAATTGCATACTCCTATGTGGCTAAAAATACTCCTCCAAGATGTTGGGAGCGTGACTTCTTAACAGAGTAGCTGTGTAAGTCTTCTTTGTCTTGGTATACAATTTCTAATACTTCATTTTTTTTTTTTTGTCCAGTTGAAGCATTAACGTTTCCACCATCATCTGGAAAATCTTTCATTATGGGACCCGATGAAGCATTAGAAAATGAACTTGGTTTAGGAGAACTTGCGGGGCTTACAGTTGCCAATGAGGCAGACTCTTTGACATATGATGTAAGTTACTTACTCTGTATGCCTTTCCTCTAAGCTTGCTGTCAACATTTTGTAGTGTTAGACTTGACAAGTCCTATTTCTCTCACAGATTGCAAATAACAAGGACGCTCTTAGAAAAACATGGAACCCCAAATTTACCCTTAGGAGTCATTTTGATGGCATTCGGGGCCTTGCATTCCACCCAGTGGAGCCTGTCTTGATAACTGCATCAGAAGATCATACATTAAAAATGTGGAATCTACAAAAAACCGCTCCAGCTAAAAAGTATGTCATTTTGCTGTTTTGATTGCACTCAAACCAGTCGAAAATACTCTAATAATTGGTTTGGTCATTTTGTTTGTTGTATTCTTAGTATACAGTACGTCCTGCTCCAAATCTAATACTTACAGTTGGGATATACTCCGCCAGATGGCGCTGGACTGCCTCCCGGCCCCTCAAATACCCGGGGACCTCCCACAAATTCCCCAGAATTTCTCTGCAGTCTGGCTGCGAAGGACGAGAAATTGGCTCTCTACTCGCAGGTGAGCGGGGTTATTAACCTGCCGCCCTGTAGGACTATTCCCACCCATTCCACTAATATGCCTCCCAGCCTTGGCTGCACTGGTCGGGTGAAGGTAGGCAGCACCGCTGTCAGGTGTTTAGGGGCGCTGCTCCACCGCAATCCCCCACCAAAGGGTAGGCGGTTCAGGCTTACGGTGAGCCTCTATGGGATGCCCCTCCCGCACTGTTGCCCCCTGCCCCTGTCTGTCGGTGGGCCCTATTTAAGTGGCTGCCGTCCTCCCTCATCCTCCTTATAGTCTTCGGGGGAAAAGAGGGGGGGGAGGGTGTATGTGTATAGATATGTAGGTTATGAAGTCTGTGCTTTCAACTTTCACATGTCTTTATTCTTATGTCAGCCACCGCGCTGACTTGTCTTTATTGCCTTTAAATTTGCCGCCTCGCGCAGACTTGGTTCCGCGCTTGGCGGCGGCATTACCTCCGGTGCTGGTGCGCCATCATTGGCTGTTGGCCTTCTGGCTTTGCGCTCTTCGGGGGGGGCGGGGCCCGTCTTTGGTGCCTTCCGCATCATCGCTGTTACTGGCCCGCCCCTCGAGGTATACCGACGCCATCTTTTCTGACTTGGTTGGCCTATGCGCGACGGACTCCTACCTACCTAGGTCCGTAAGTGCCCTCGCGGGCGGCTTTATCTGCTTCACTTTTTTTTATGATGTACTTAAGGTCTTCTCTGCTTATGTCTTTCAGGCGGGACGAACCCTGCTTGGCTTCTCCCGGCCCTGTTTTTAGTATATTACTTGTAGGCCTTGTACAAATTATACTCCCACGTCCCTAGCGGGTTATTGGGGCATCCAGGGTTGCTATATATCGTTATTCCCTATCTGTGTATTGTGCCGTTAGAATCACCATATGGAGGCATCTCAGGATAATGTGTAGCATGTGGGCAGCCTCATGCTGATGCTGACAAGGCGCGTGTCTGTGTACCCTGTGCTGAGCAGGTGCTTGCCTTGCAATCTGTGGCTGCACCTCGTTTCACTTCACCTACTCCCCCAAGCTTAAATCTCACTCCTGTTGAGTTGCATACTAGTGGGGATTTTCAGCCTGTTGTGTCTTCTAGACTGGCTACTGTTGAACAGATTATTGCGAAGTCTTTAGCGCGTAAGACCCCTGCTAAGGCGGCACTTGACGCCTAATGTTACTGTTTTCCCTATGGGACTGAGGAGTTTATGAATTTGTGTGGCTATACCCCATCTGATGAAGGGGAGCTCTTTTCTGATTCAGGCTCATCTGATGAGAGACCAAGGGGTCATGACGATTCTGGCTCTGACCCCTGGGCCCCGGATGACACTGACAGATTATTGACCCAGATTTTTGAGGTTCTGTCTATCTCTCTCCCTGTTGAGGCTCCCAGGCAAAGAGGGGAGCTTTTCCATACAGCAAAACCACGTTTGGATTTCCAGAGCAGGCACATTTCCATGACCTTGTGCTCAAGGAATGGGAGCGCCCCAGTACACTGCCCGGGGTTCCCAAGAGTTGGGATAGGAAGTATCCCTTTCCTACTGAGGTGGTTAAATGTTGGTCATTCCCCCCCCCCCTTCCCCGAGGTGGATGCCCCGATCCTAGGGCTATCTAACACTTCTGTCATGCATTCCCCTGATTCTACTACCCTGCGGGATGCCGAAGACCGGCATATTGATCAGCTGGCATCCCATGCCTTTGCATGTGCGGGGACGGCACTGCGCCCGGTCTGTGCCTCTGCCATTACTGCTGTGGCCACTAGAACCCTTATCAGAAATATGCTTGATAGTGCCCCTGATGATTTGCCTTGTGAGGTGTTTAATGCACTCTCCAGTTATAATGTTTTTGTAAATTTTGTCCTATCAGCATTGGATGACACCATCAGAATGTGTGCCAGAACTTCTGCCCTCGTGGTGGCTCTACGCCGCTCGGTTTGGCTGCGCCAGTGGGCTGCTGCCAAGAAGGCCCTCACTGGGTTTCCCTTTAAAGGACTGCGTCTGTTTGGAGACCGCCTGGACCTTTTTGCTAAGGGAGGCAGGTTACCCCAGCGCAGGCGGCAACCTTGGCCCTTTCGGGGTCAGGGTTCCTTATCCTCCCCTTACCGCGGTCTAAGACAGGGAAGGGGGGTGTCTTTCCCTGGGGACCGAGGACATTTCTGGGGTAGAGGCAGAGGACGTGGACATCCTGGCGCCTCCTGGGGTCCCAAAGCTAAATCCTCTCCCAAGCCCCCTCAGGCATGATGGGGCGCCCTCACCCATCCGGGTGGGGGGCCGGCTGCAGCACTTCGCTCACGTCTGGAGGCTTCAGGTCTCAGACCGGTGGATTCAGGAGGTAGTGTCCTCCGGTTACAAGTTGGAGTTTGCTGCCGATCCCCCTCCAAGATTCATCAGATCCCGGATTCCTCAGGACCCTGTGTCGGCTCAGGAGCTAGTGCAAGCAGTGCAAGGCCTGGAGCTGGGGGTCATCTGCCAGGTCCCCTTAAGAGAAAAAGGCAAGGGCTTTTATTTCAACTTATTCACAGTATCCAAAAAGGATGGTTCTGTCAGGCCCATCCTGGACTTAAAGATTCTCAACAAATTTGTCGGGGGCAGGCGCTTTCGTATGGAGACTCTGCGCTCTGCCATCAGTTCCCTGCGCCAAGGGGATTTCATGACTTCTGTGGACATCAAAGATGCTTACCTTCATGTTCCTGTGTTCCCAGGTCATCAGAGGTCCCTCAGGTTCGCTCTGTTAGATCAACACTACCAATTTGTGGCCTTGCCCTTCGGCCTCACTTCAGCTCCCAGGGTGTTCACCAAGGTGCTGGCTGGCGTGATGTCTCTGCTCAGATGTCAGGGCGTCAACGTGCTTCCCTATCTGGACGACATCCTCATCACTTCCCAGTCTCTACATCAGGCAGAGTTGGATACTCAGCTGGTGGTGTCCACTCTGGAGTCATTTGGATGGGTGATCAACCATCCCAAGTCTTCACTGTCCCCTTCCTTGGTAACTCCATTCCTAGGAATGAATCTGGATACAGTTCAGGCAAGGATCTTCCTTCCTCAGCAGATGGTGGACAGTGTGATTGCACAGGCCCAGTCCCTCCTAGCTTGTCCCCATCCCTCCATCAGGCAGGGGAGGCAGCTGGTGGGCCTGATGGTGGCGTGCTTCGAAGCGGTCCCTTATGCTCAGTTCCACTTGAGGCCTCTGCAACTTCACCTATTGTCTGTATGGGACAAAGACCCAGCGTCCCTGGACAGGGTCTGTGTGCTCTCCCCCCTGGTCAGGAGGTCCCTCTTGTGGTGGATGGACTCAAGGAACCTGTTGGGGGGCAGATCCTTTCTTGCCCCTTCCTGGGAGATGGTCACCACAGACGCCAGTCTATCAGGTTGGGGGGGTTTCTGGAAGTCCCTGCGGTTCCAGGGGAGGTGGGGCCCTCAGGAGGCCCTGGCCCTGCAATCAGGTCGGCCAGTGGCTGCACCTAGCTTCAATTCACCTATCTCCTCAGGCTTAAATCTCTCTCCTGCTGAGTCGCCTACAAGTGGGGAATTGCAGCCTGCCGGCCCTTCCAGGCTGCCTACGGCCGAACAGATTGTTGCTAGGTTGTCAGAGCGTATGGGCCCTGGTAGAAAGCGGCACCTGTCGCCCCATGTTTCTGTATGCTCTATGAGAACTGAGGGGTTTGCTACTCCGTGTCACTATACCCCTTCTGAAGAAGGGGAATTGTTCTCTGACTCAAGCTCTTCTGATGAGATGACGAGGAGTCACGATGATTCTGGCCTGGAATACTGGGGCCAGTGTGACACTGACGACCTGTTGCTTAAGGTCTTTAAGGCACTGTCTATCTCTTCCCCCGGTCAGGTCCCCAAGCCTAGAGGGGAGCGTTTCCATACTGCGACTGCACGTTTGGAATTTCTAGAGCAGGCTCATTTCCATGCTCTTGTCCTCAAAGACTGGGAATGCCCCAGTAAACTTCCAGGGGACTGGGATAGGAAATACCCCTTTCCCCCTGAGGTAGTTAATTGCTGGTCGTCACCCCCCGTGGTGGATGCGCCGATCATAGGGGTCCCTCACCCCCCCTTTATTACAACCCCTGCCTATAGCGCCCTTCGGGATGCTGAGGACCGACGCATTGGGCTGCTGGCCTCCCATGCCTTTTCTTGTACCGGGACGGCGCTGCGTCCGGCCTGTGCCGCAGCCATTACTGCGGTGGCCGCTAGAACCCTCATCAAAAAATTGCTCGATCATCACCTCGAGGATCTCCCTTGGGAGGTGTTCAATGCACTCTCCAATTGTTATGTATTTGTGAAGTTTATTCTATTGGCGCTAGATGACGCGATTAGAATGTGTGCAAGAACTTCTGCCCTTGCGGTGGCTATTCATCGCCTGCTCTGGCTGCGACAGTGGGGTGCTGATGATGCTACTAAAAAGACTTACTGGGCTCCCCTTCAGAGGGCGACGCCTATTTGGGGCCCGTCTAGACCTGTTCGGTAAAAAGGGCAAATCACCCCTTCGCAGACGGCGGTCCCGGCCCCCTCGAGGCAGGAGCACCCCCCCTCCCCCCTACCTTAGTGTTAAACAGGAACCAGGGGTGTCTTTCTGGATTTTTGGGGGCAGACTCCTTCCCCATGAGCAGCAGACAACGTTCTGGCCCCTCCGGCGGGGCTAAGCCCAAATCTTCCACCAAACCCCCTCAAGCATGATGGGGCGCCCTTGCCCGGCTGGGTGAGGGGATGGCTGCAGCACCTTGCTCTTATCAGGAGGCATTTCGCCTCACTCTGGCAGATCAGGAGGTTGTGTCCTCCAGATACAGGATAGAGTATGCTGCTCTGCCTTCCCCAGTTTTTTATCAGACCCCAGGTACGCCTGGTCCCTGCCCCTATTCAGTTGCCGGCACAGGCCATGTTAGGCCTGCAAGGTCTGAAGGTCTCTGGCAGATTGCCTGTAATAAGCAGAGGCAAGGGCCGCTATACCACCTCCCACAGCCCCCCAAAGGATGGGGTCAGGTGGCCCATTCTGGATTCACAGCAATTCTCTAATTACAGGCAGTTTCCTGCATGGATACTCTTGAGTGTGGCTATCAGCACCTTGCGCCCAGTGGGCGTCTTGCCGCCCGGGGCACTCTTCAATGCTTATGTTCACATCCCTGTGCCCTCAGATCTCTGAGGCTCTCCAGGTTCGTGTTGGAATTGTTAGTTGTGGCCCTGCTATCTGGCCTCTCCAATTCCTAGAGTGTCACTCAGGTGCTGTCAATGGTGATGTCTCTGATGAGTCCAAGGGACGTCCACGTGATGTTTACCTCGAGTCCTCGCTGTTTCCTAACGTGGTGACTCCATTAATAGGAATGATTCTGGATCAGTTTCAAACCAGATTCCCCCCCTTTCAGCAATTAGGTGGGCATTCTGGTCTCATGGGCCCAGTCCCTCACTACTGTCCCGGTTTCTTAACACCAGGCAGGGATGCAACTGGTGGGCCGTTGTTAACTTGCTTGGCAGGAGCCCGAGCAGCGAAAGTGGTCCCTTATGCTTAGTTTCCCTTGAGCCGTCTGCGACTTCTAGTGGTAAGCATAGGACAGGGATCCAGCACCCCTGGAGCAGGGCTGGTGGGCCTTTCCTCCTGTATGACGGTTTTCTCTTGAAAGTGGATGGACCTGTCTGGGGGCAGTTCCCTCCTGCCTTCCTGGAAACGGCCACCATGGATGCCAACCTTTCAGGTTGAAGGGGATGGTTTCTTCCAAAAATGCCCTGTGATTCTGGCGTTGGTGGGGCCCTTAGAGGGTCCTTAAGACTATGGAAGTCTAAGCAGTAAGCGTTTTTCAGTTGGCTCTTCTCGCTTGACCGTTCCCCTTCCGGAATTGCCAGGCTGGGGGTACTCGGTCCGTCTGATGAAAGGCGTACTACATTAACCATCAGAAGGGGACTGGAGCTGGTGGACCTTCCAGGGAGTGTCTATGTTCCCTTCTGGGCGGAGACAATGCCCCCTGCATGTTAGTGATATTAGCTCCGGCTAAGCCCCTCTGCGACAGGATGTGCTAATCCCCGTGTCGCTATGGAATCCATCCAGTCATGGATCTATTGGGTTCTGTCACCTTCACAGGCTATCGGCCTTGTTTCCCTGTTCCAGGATCCTATCTCAGTGGTCCGGATGCCTTAGTACCGTCTTGACAGGACTTTTGGTTCTGTATGCCCTTCTCCATTCCCTCTGCTAGGCAGGGTTATGCGGAAGATTACTCTGGTAAGGGGACCGGTAATGCTGGTGGCCCCCAGTTGACCTAATATGGTGTGGTTGCAGTTATGATACTTGGTCAGTAGTTCTGCACCTTGCCAGGAGTGCCAGTTGATCACTCAGGGCCCTTTACATCACTATAGTTCATGGTCCCTGGCCTAAGTGGATCTGACTGCTGAGGCATACATCTTGATGGAGGCAAGTTTAGCTGCCTCGGTGTTGTGACTATCGGATGTCTAGGAGTGAGCCTCCTCTGCGTCGTCTTCTATTGTTGTAGGGTTGGCATACCCACATTTATTGGGACTAGTCTAGTCCTCTTACTTGTTGGACGTTCTCGGGTTCCAGGACTCCAGTGTGGCCTTCAGCATAAATTTGAGTTGGTCCCCCAACTCTGCTCTCTGATGGGTCAGGCTCTGCCTTGTCCACCTTGCCTTAGTTCTGGTTCAGTCTTCCTTGGTTAAGACTTCCTTCAGGGGGTGCCCACGTGCGCCTTCCATGTACTCCTATGGCCCCTGTTGGGCTATGGCTTTCATTCCGTCTGCTTGCAGGTTGTCTCCTGGTCCTATTCAGGACACTGTCTGGATGTCCTTACCCTTAAGGGGGTCCTTCTGGTGACTGTTACCTTGGTCAGGCGTGTGTTAGCGGGCGGTTCGGTCTACCTAGCCCTCTTTCCTTGGGATACACCAGGATAAAGGGAGTTCCACCTGAAGCCGGATTCTCTACATCTGTAGGTGTCGTATGTTCAATTATCCGAGAGATTGTTTTCCTTGCAACGTTGAGGAAGTGGTTCTGCATTCCTTATACAGGTGTTGGCAGTTTTTCTTTAGAAGTCACTGTGTCCTTCAAGGGACCTGAGGTTCCTTGGGGCTTGTGGTCATTACATCCTGTATTTGCTCGATCTCGCCTGCTCTCGGGAGTTGGGCGGTTTGGTACTGGTTGTTACTTTAATGGACGTTACTCCTGGTACCTTGTTTTTTTGGCCTTGGCTTCTGCCAAATTCATTAGCTATCGGCTTGTCAGGCTATTACTCAGGCCTATTCAGGCAAGGGGAAGAACCTCCCTTGTTGCCTTGATTCCCTTCTACGCGTGCTTGATGCCTCTTGGGCTTTCAGCACCGGTTTTGCGGTTGAGCTGATTGGTTAGGCCACTACCATTGGCCTTCTGCTCATACCTTTTGCAAGGTTTTTTTTTTTACAACGTTAATGTTAGGGCCTCAGCTCATGCTGTCTTGGCCGTCTGGTTCTGCAGGTGACAGTGCTTTAAACTGTCTGCTGTGGTTGTTTGTTGTTGGGGATCCCACCCTACTTTATGGACACTGCTTTTGGATGTCCCAAGTGTAAGTATTATATCTGGAGCAGGACGTACTGTATACTAAGAATAATAAAATTCTGTGAAATACTCACCTGTAGAATTGGTATTATTAGTATACAGTACGTCCTGCTCCACCCTGTTGCATTTTTTCTGGATCCCCTGTATGGTGATTGTTATCATGGTTATCTTTACCAGTTGTTCTGGGTGGTTTAATTCTCCCGGCTTCTTGTTCACTGCTTTTCAATGCTGGGGATTCGAGGGAGGTCCCTGGGTATTTGAAGGGCCGGGAGGAGCCTGTTTTTCCATGTCTCTGCAGTACAGCGCCCTCTGGCGGAGGATAACCCAAGTGTAAGTATTATATCTGGAGCAGGACTTACTGTATACTAATACCAATTCTACAGGTGAGTATTTCACAGAATTGTATTATTCTTGCATGGCATGGCTCGCTTTGCCCCACCCTTGTTATCGTTATTCTTGGTTGCCTCTTTATGGTGATTGTTCCAAGTCATTTGGGTTTTTTTTTACCTTTTTTACATTTTTTACTTATTCTCTCCCGGCTTCTTGTCTCACTGCTTGTGTACGCTGGGGAACTCTATGGTTCAGCCTGTTTTTATAGGGAGCCGGGACAGGCCACAGCTTTTCTGCAGTACCACTGCACCACCTTGTGGCGGAATAACCCAACTGTTATGAATACCGAAGCGGGCCGTGCCATGCAAGAATAAAAACAATTCTACAGGCGAGTACTCACAGAATTGCTTTTTTCATGCTCTGTGTCTCGGCTGGGGTCAACCAGACGTGGACCTGTTTGCGTCCAGACACAATCACAAGCTTCCAAGGTTCGTCGCTCTCTCAATAGATCCTCTGGCCATAGAACAGACGCTCTGGCGATCCCTTGGACGGAGTTCAAATTTCTGTATGCATTCCCTCCATTTCCGCTGCTGGGCAGAGTGCTGCGCAAGATAGCCCAGGAGGGGGTACCAGCCATCCTGTTGGCCCCTCGCTGGCCGAGAAGGAGTTGGTTTGCAGACATAGCTCAGATGTCAATAGATCATTATATCATGCCCAACGACCCAGGCCTTCTCACACAGGGGTCGCTACGGCACCCCAATTTACGGACGCTGGCTTTGACGACCTGGCTATTGAAACCTCAGTCCTGATGGAGAAAGGGTTATCGGCCACGGTTGTTCATACAATGATTCAGGCACAGAAGAAATCTTCTTCCATGATATACTACAGAGTTTGGTGGGCCTATATCACTTGGTGCAAGGCCAAAAGCCTTCCTTGCCAGAAATATTCTATTTCTAGAATTCTGGAGTTTTTACAACACGGTCTAGACTTGGGTCTCCAGCCGAGCACCCTCAAGGGTCAGATCTCGGCTGAGTTGATCAAGACTTTTTTCCAGGAAGTTACCCATGTCCGGCCACCACGTAAGTCAGTATTACCGGTGTGGGACTTGAATCTAGTGCTGTCTGCTCTCCAGGACCCTTCCTTCGAGCCATTGAGTGATGCTGCATTGTCTATGTTGACTCTCAAAGTGGACTTTCTGGTGGCGATCACCTCGGTGCGTCGTGTATCAGAGCTGGCTGCGCTTTGTATGAAACCACCCTACTTAGAGTTGCACATGGATAAGGTGGTTTTTCGTTTTAAACCTGATTTTTTGCCTAAGGTCATTTCTCCCTTTCACCTTAATGAAGAAGTTGTCTTACCTTCCTTGTTTCCAGCACCGGCTAATTCCAAAGAACCGACCCTCCATGCTTTGGATGTGGTCAGAGCCATAAGGTATTACCTGGCTGCGAATGAATCCTTAGGGAAATCAGATTTGCTTTTTGTTCTAGGAAAGGATTGCCACCAGCCAAGTCCACTCTCAGTAAGTGGATTAGACAGGCGGTGGTACAAGCATATTCTGCAAGGGGGAAGGAACCCCCTTTTCGGATCACAGCTCATTCTACCAGAGCTATTGGGCTTTTCAGCATCAGGCATCGGTGGAACAAGTTTGTAAGGCCGCAACTTGGTCTTCTGTTCATACTTTTACAAAGTTTTACAGGGTGGATGTGAGAGCCTCAGCTGACGCTGTTTTTGGCTGAAAGGTGCTTCAGGCGGTAGTGAAATTAACTACATGCTGTTCCGCACTGAGGATCCCGCCCATATGGACACTGCTTTTGGATGTCCCAATCTTGAAGATATCGGGACGGCCTAGACTGGATGGAAGAGAAAAATACAATTCTGTGAAACTCACCTGTAGAATTGTTTTTGTATCTATCCAGTCCAGGCCGTCCCACCTTGCCCTTGTGTTCATTATGTCCTGTTTGCCTGTTATGGTGATGAACCATTTTTGCTCATAGGACACTAGTTTTTCAAGTTTTTTGCATTAGAGAGAGTACAAGCTGAAGCTATGTGAGGTAACATGGTTTCTTATTTTCTTAGGCCTCCCGGCCTGCCCTCTTTTATTGAGTACCGCTTTTAAACCACTGGGGAATGATATAGGGGCAGCTGCCTTTATAGGGGGCTGGGAGGAGCTACATCTTTGTTCTTGCAGTCAAGTGCCCCCTAGGGGCGAACACCCAATCGTGAAGATATCGGGACATCCTGGACTGGATGGATACAAAAACAATTCTACATGTGAGTTTCACAGAATTGTATTTTTGTCCTGTGCAACTGATCTGTAGTGGTTCGAGGTCTGACACCCCCTCTTTCATTGTAGTAAATAGAAAGGGCGTGGCTGTGCCCCCTGTGACTGATGGTAGGGACCATCAGTCATGGGGGTGGGGGACCCGGAGAATAGAGTTTGAGGCCTGGACAGCGTGGAATGTGGCCACTGTGGTACAGGCTCAGATCCGTCTGAAGAGCACAGGGTGCCAATGTCGAATCAGCCCTTCTTGGTGTTCTCTAGCAAGCCTGCTGGAGGTCGTTTTTCAGGGCTGCCACTGCTCCTCCTGTTCCTCCTTACAGAAAAGGAGGAGGTAGCAGTCCTGCTACTAGGTTGTTACACTCCTACACCCCCCTCAAAGTTTCCTGCTGTGCAGGCCTGCCTTCTGGTGTCTGCTCCATGCTCTGGACACTATGCGGACAGGCACAACTAACCACCTTGCCACAGATCACATTGATGTGCCTGGATGAGCTGCACTGATCTCAGCAAATTCTGTTGGTTTTGGACACTGCCCCATGCTACCTCTATGGGTGAGAGCAATGACAAATGCAAAAGTGGTACACTGATTCAGGAGTACATTAGGAGACCTATTCATGGAAATCTTTGTTGAGAGTTTGAAGACTCCTTAGAGGTAAGCACCCCCTCCACAAAGGTGAGGTGAGTTTCCAGTCAGAATAGAGACAAGTTTGGTAAATACTGGCACAAGATACCTGGATGGAGCTTTACCTTTGCAAGTCTTGAGTGAGAACCGGCATGATGATTTCCACCCTTATTAGTTTTGGTTTTCATCCATCTGAGTTCTTGCCTTTCCAATAAGGAGCTGAGACATAATGAAGGCAGATCCCCTTTGGGCTGTGTAAGAGTTGATCCTGAAGAAAGGATTAGTCCTGCACCTGCTAAGCCAGCTCCACATTCTTGGAAAGTTTTACTTTGGCTTGTTAGAGCCTTTACATCTCCCTGAACCAAGAACAGGTGGTGGTGGTGCCGCCAGCTTCCTCAGAGGAGGGATCAGGAGGGAGGCATCCAGTTTTGGACATTTGGACCAGGAGGCACAGGTGGTCTCTTCAAATGGTAATTTACACTTAATGGAGTTCGAGAGAAAGAGCTTTCCCTCTGGAAACTGCCATTCCTTTTTGATTAATTTAATAAAGGAAGAGTGAATCGGGGAAAGATTTTTCCATTCTACCCATGAGTTTATGATAAATAGTATCCTGAGCTGATAGTCTGTTCATCGCTAGGAATTTTCATATTGTCATATTATCAAATAGAGTGGCAGTTTCCTCCGACATCCTATTCTTTTGGGCCTTTGGGGGGTCCTTCTTCCTGAGACCCTCCAAAACCTGCATTTAGTGAATCCTCATCTGAGGAGTTTATATCTTCACGCTCTACGGTTCCCTGACTGTGACTGGTAGCAGGAGGAAGGTGGAAGGGAGCAGGCTAAGGCGGTGCGTGAGTAACCAGTGGCACCATAAGGGCTGCCTGAGTAATTGGAAAATCTTGTGTCAGAGGAAATGTGGCTACTTGGGGAGCTGTCCTAGCCAACAGAGCCGCCTTACAAATTTCAAAGGTCGAGGCCATATCCATTTTCATGGAACCGACAGTTTCTAATATAAAGAAAGCTGCCGCACCCCCTAATTTACTGTCAAATGGGTCTATTCCAGGAGGATAGCCTGACCATTTAGATAAAACTTAGCAAGTTTAGAATCATGGCCCTTAATTCTGTTGCCTATGTCTTTTTTTCTCCTCAGGATTGGGATTAGAAATACTAGTCTGAAAGCAGGAAAATTAATATCATGCTAAGTTAACACACAGTGAACTAGCAAATTATTATTAAGGCTCATAACAAATGCGGAAACTATACTTCCCATAGGCTTTTTGTGAGGCATTGCTGCTGCTCCGCTGGCCTACCAGACAGCCAGTTCTACCACTGTGGCCCAGATTAATGTGAGGGTTCTAGCATGCACCATGTCTCCACTTCCAGTTTCCTGTCCCTGACCTCTGCTCCGGAAGCTGGGAGTTCCTAGAGTCCCTGCTCAGTCTCCAGCGCTGCCGGAACTACGTCATCGGGCCTGACCGCACCCCGCTCCCGGCAGTGGAAGTACAACCGGAGAACCGGAAGCCACTCTTTCAACGTAGCCTGGCGTGCAGTACCGTCGGACCCGGGACAGCGGACCGGACCTCCGCCGCGCACACTGTGGATGGTCACCGGCGTCGCCAGGATTCTCGGCACCCTCAGACAGCAGCAAACCAGGTGGGAAAGGGGGGGGGGGGGTTCAGCTGAGCCCTTGGCCCGCAGGAAGACTATCCAGGGGAAGTAAAGCCCAGGATTAGCAAACCCCGCCCTAGGAACTCCTGGGGGTAAAAAAATTTAAAAATAAACTGGACGAAGTCAGTAGTTCCAGTCCTTTTAAACTTTTCCCAGTTTGTGTTTCCTGTCTGGGGGGGGGGGAAGAGCCTTCTCTCACGTGGCCACCCTTAAGGACGAAGAGAGAAAACCCATGCTCTGGGGGTCTCTATTTCATAGAGAAGCCCATGTGTCCAGAAAGGAACAGTCCTAGTCTGCTGGGTGCTGCCCTGACACCTAGCATTTACCAAGCATTTTGGTGTGGGAGGTAGAAGAATATAGCCATAGACACCTGGCAGTGTACTGACAGTTGGTTTGCCTTACATGGCATACTTCAGGGTTCATTCACTGCAGAAATGTTTTACATTTTTTGTTAATCATTGTAGTACATAAGCCATTTAAAAGGGGACTTTTAGTTGTGTGTAGTAAATGTCTGCTTCTTATTTACGTTACATTTTTTACTTTTCTTTTAGGAGTGCCTCGCTTGATGTTGAACCAATTTACACATTCAGAGCACACCGGTATGTATCCTTTTTTCTTAGATTTTGGGTTTACTTTAAATTCTTTTGAGACAAACCGTATTATGCCTAAACGCTATAGTAAAAAATGTCTTTTGTCTAATCAAGTCAAAACTGCTTTGTGTCTGTGTATCTCGAAAAGACCATCAATGTCAGTGGAAAACAATAAATCAAACCAATGAACAATGACTTTTTTCTTAAGTACCACATTTTCCTACAATATCAATATGCAAACAAGAAAAAATAAGCTAAATCTGAAACCGCAAGGTCCCCTGAACAGAACAATGCCCAACATGCATAAGTACTTTTAACCCCTTTAACCCCAGCCTGCTTGAGATTTTGTTAAAGTTTGTTGTCAGGCCATTTTGCGCTCTGTTTAACTGTGAATTTTCCCTTCCAATTCTATATTGTTCTTTTCAGCAGAGTTTGGCCTTTAACGTGAAGTGGTTTGTTTGAAACTTTCAGTGCTTTCATATTTTTGTGTAAAAATTTAAAAAAATGTATATTTAAAAAAAGTTTAAAAAAAAAAAAAAAAAATTAAAAACCTAAACTACAATGCACCCTATCGAGCATAATATAAAAAAGTGGCATGGGACACTTTTGTAATTTTTAATGGATAAAATGGATGTTTTTTTTTTTTAAATATCCGCAGGGCCCATCCTTCCCAGTAAAACCTGCCCGGGCACCGGCTTTTTTTCTTGTGCAACCTCCTGTCCTGCCTCATCTGATTTTAGATGCCCATGCATGCACGGTGGGGCTGCAATTAAGGGAAAATTCCTCCAGTTCGCCTGGAATCATAACTGAATCAGGATGCACAGGTTTGTAACCCCCCACAGTTCGCCTGTAAAAACTCACCTATCCAGGCACCAACGGCCCATATGCGGGCTCCTCTTCCATATTGTAAATAATAGATTTCTTTATTTGCACATATTCCACCCAAAAATATTGAGAATACGCAAATAAAATGACAAACAAGACATTCCATGTTAAAGGCCAGACTCTGCTGAGACAAACAATGTATAATCCCTTAAAATCCCTTCAAAAACCAGTTGAACAAGTATAGCGCAAAATAGTGAAAAAAATATTTTATGTATTTCCTATTTTGTCTTCACTATTTTGCGCTATACATGTTTAACTGTGCTTTTTCTCGACCCTTTCATTCCGGGCACCACGATGTCAACACATTGGTGAACCTCAGCCGTAGGCGGGGACTGCAAGAAAACAAACTAATCTCCTCCCAGCCTAAATAGGGCAGGCTGTTCCCGGGCACCCCCCCCCCCCCAGTTCTTTTTTTTTTTGCAATCAACAGGACTGTGAAGAGATTCAGGATTTTATTTCTGTTTTGTTGCTTTGGCAGTGCTGAGCGGGGGCTTTGACTCCAGCTGCCTCCCAGCCCCTCACCCTTTGCACTTTCCTGGACACCCCGCTAGCACGCCAGCTTTACTGGCTAGCGCTCAGAACGACTATCTTACCATGTTGGAGGCATCGGAGGCACTGAGGTTTAGTACCTTTACGCGGGCTGGTGCCCCGGGCGCTCTGCAGTCCTGCTGTGCCTTATACAATTACGTACCTCCGCTAGACCGCTCTGTTTCCCCCGGTGCTTTCCGCTCGGACTCCTCTGTGCAGGATACCCCCTCAGTGGGCCTGGCGGGGCAGTTGTCCCAGACTCTGGCAACTGACTGGGTCTCGACTGAGGGTGTGGCTGTCGGGGTGGCACGTTTGGCGAGTATGGTCAGTAGCCTTGGTCCTCTGGGGCATCCCAGGTCGGTCTCCTTCCAACCTGGCAAAAAGGCTACTGCTGAGCATAATCCAGCTTCAACTGGATTCCAGCTTCGACGGCGAGGACCTCTTTAGCAAATCAGGCTCTACTTCTGGTCGGGGGTATCCAGCAGCGGTATCGGATCATGTTGACAAGCTCATAGAGGCAATTTTGGAGGTCCTGCACCTGGCTTAACCTCTGCCGCCGTATAAGAGGCAGCGTGAGCCTTACGAGCTCCAAAGAGCCAGGCAAGTTTTTCCCAGACTTTTTCCAATTTGACAGACTGGTGAAAAAGAGTTGGGAGAAGCCGGATAAGCGTTTGTCTCTCCCTAAGGTTTTTGATGCCAGATACCCCTTTGTGGCAGAGGCGGTTAGAGTCTGGTCTTCGTCGCCTGAGATAGACCATCCGATTTCGGGGCTGGCTCAACATACACTGATCCCTACTTCGGATAGTGCCCCTTTGAGAGATCCAGTGGATAAAAGGTGGAACCTCTTGCATTCTCCATGGTGGGGTTGGCTTTGCACCCAGCTTGTGCGGCCATGATGGGCCCAGTCTGGATGAGGCAGCGACTTTAAGGAATATGATCTCGCACACCTATGCACTTCGCCTGAGCTCCTTTTGCTATGGAGATCTTCAGACACATCATGCCAGTGATGGATGACATGGTGCATCTGGTGGCTAGGAGTCTGGGCTAGTTGGCCACCTTGTGGTGCACTGCTTGGCTGAAGCAGTGGTCTGCAGACACTGCCTCTAAAAAGACTCTTGCTGCCCTCCCCCTTGCCGGAGGTCGCCTTCGGTGAACCACTGGATGACCTTGTCGTGAAGGCCGCGGGGCGGTTGACTAGGCTTCCGCAGGAGCGGAAACAGAGGACCTCGTTTTGGAAGTCAATCAATTTCCATCCCTTCCGGAGGTTTAAAGGACCAACTGACTCCAGACGCCGCAAAGACAACTCAGGGAAGCGGAAGCCACATGGGAAGCCAGAGTCCCAAGGGGGGCAACCAGGCCCAAGCCCGCAGCCAAGCCCTTTCAGGGTTGACGGGGCTCCCTCAACCGATGGGGTCGGGGACGGCTTCTGCTTTTTCAAATTGCTTGCTATAAACACAACAGATAGGAGTAAACAGAGCTTCAAAGTCCAGGTCCAGATCTTATTCCAGCGCCACCCAGATGAGTCGTCTACTGCTTCTGTAGGATCGTTGGCGGGACACCCCCCCCCCACTCCCATCCACCACAGGGACTATAGGACACCCCCACTCATTTCCATGGAGAAAGGATTGCAGGGAGAAAAAAGGTGAGTATAGCATGCCTGGACAATGACTTTAAAATTTTCTATTTCTGTATTTACTATTTTTTAAGTCCAGTCCTGGCATGAAAATAAAAAAGGACTTGCCTTTTTTCCCTCGGCAGACGATTGCTCCTAGTCCGGTAACTCTGACACTTACCTGATCGCTCAATCATCTGCTGCTTCTGTAGTATAGGCAGTGAACCTCAACACACCCGCCACAGGCGCTATGGCATGCCCCCTCCATTCACTGACTATGGCAATCCTCCCTCCATCGCAGTGAGTGGGACACAGTGGGGGTGTGCAATAGGGGGAGCGGTCCATCGTTGATTGTACAGAAGCAGCGGACGATTGGGCTGGGTGGCACTGGTATAAGATTAGGCGATTGTCTTTGAGGAATAAAGGTGAGTATAGCCTTTATATTCCAAGTATACAGCACGTCCTGTTCCAGAATATTCCTTACACATGGGTTATACATCCACAAGATGGTGCTGGACTGCAGAAAAAACTTGTGGCCACTCCCGACCCTTAAATAGCCAGGAACCTCCCACCAATACCCAGTTCTTATCTGCAGTCTGGACTGAAGATAGAAGATGGCTCTCTATACTGCGCAGGTGATCAGGGCTTATCAGCCTGCGGCCCTGCAGGACTATTCCCACCTGTTTCTGGACCCACTGCCTCCCAGCCTTAGCTGACTGGTTCGGGTGAAGGTAGGACAGCACCAGGGTCAGGTGTTGAGGAGTGCTGCTCCTACCGCAATCCCTGCACTGACATGGGTAGATGGTATAGGCTTATGGTGAGCCTTGTGGGATGCCCCTTCCTGCACTCTGGGTCTTCCTTACCCAATCCCCCCCGCCCCCCCTTCACTATATTATTGTGTTGCTGTGTTTTTTACTTAATACTATTAATGCTATTGCTATTAAAGGGCTGCTTAAGTGTCTCTTAGATGGGGCCTCTGATGACGCGGGAGGTGAAGACTATAGATCTCTCCTGCTTTGCTATGAATTTGTTGCATATATCCTCTCTGCCATGGATGATGTCATTAGAACGTGTAGAAGGACATCTGCCCTTTTGGTGGCTATACGCCGCTCTGTCTGGCTGCGTCAGTGGGTAGCTGATAATGCTGCTAAGAAGGCTCTCACTAGGTTCCCCTTTAAGGGGTTGCGCCTCTTTGGTGAACGCTTGGACTTGTTTGCCAGGGGCGGTAGGTTACTTCAACGCAGGAGGCCGTCTCAGCACTTTCGGGGGTCTGGTGCTTCTTTCCCCTCCTTTCGGGTTTCCAGGGCTGGTCGAGGAGTTTCCTTTGCTGGAGCACGTGGAGACTATTGGGGCAGATCAGGGGACGTGGCCGCCCTGGCCTCTCCTGGGGTCCCAAGCCCCCTCAGGCATGAAGAGGCGCCCTCACACACCCGGGTGGGGGGACGGCTTCGCCTCTTTGCTCACGTCTGGAGGCGATGTGTAGCAGACTGGTGGATCCAGGAGGTGGTTTTCCTCCGGTTACAAAATAGAGTTTGCAGCCTGGCCAAGATTCATCAGATCTCGGATGGCTCAAAACCCTCTGTCAGCTCAGGGTTTGTGCCTTGCTGTCCAAAACCTTCTGGAGTTGGGGGTCCTCTGCCCGGTGCCTTTCTGGAAAAGGGGCAGAGGCTTCTATTCCAATCTCTTCACGGTCCCCAAATAGGACGGGTCCCTCAGGCCCATCCTGGATTTAAAGTGCCTCAACAGGTTTGTCAGATTCAAGCATTTTCGCATGGTAACCCTGCGCTCAGCAGTCAATTCACTGCGCCCGGGCGATTTCATGACTTCTGTAGACCTCAAGGATGCTTACCTTCATGCACCAATCTTTCCAGGTCATCAGAAATTCCTCAGGTTTGCTCTGAAGGATCAGCACTACCAATTTGTGGCCTTGCCTTTCGGTGTCACCTCAGCTCCTAGGGTATTCACCAAGGTGCTGGCGGGCGTGATGGCTCTGCTGAGTTCTCAGGGCATTTGCATCCTTTCTTATCTGGACGACATTCTCCTCACGTTTTCATCAGGCCGAGCTGGATACCCGGATGGTGGTGTCCACACTAGAGTCCTTCGTCTGGGTGATCAACCATCCCAAGTCTTCCATTTCCCTGTCACTGGTGAGGTCCTTTCTGGGCATGACTCTGGATACATCTCAGGTCAAGGTTTTTCTCCCTCAGCAGAAGGTGGAGAGTCTTCAAGTTCAGGCCCAGTTTCTGCTGTCTTGTCCTCATCCCTCCATCCGGCAGGGGATGCAGCTGGTGGGACTGATGGTGTCTTGCTTCGAGGCGGTACCCTATGCTCAGTTTCACATGAGACCTCTTCAGCTACACTTTTGTCAGTATGGTATCGGGACCCTGGGTCCCTGGATCAGGTGTTTGTACTGTCCCCTCTGGCCAGGCGGTCTCTCTCGTGGTGGCTGGACTCAAGGAACCTCTTGGTTGGCAGGACCTTTCTGTGCTGGGAGACTGTCACCACGTATGCCAGTCTGACAGGCTGGGGGGGCTTCTGGAAGTCTTTGAAATTCCAGGGTCAGTGGGGCCCTCAGTAGGCTCATGCCCAGGGCTGTGGAGTCGGAGACGGAGGAAATTTTGGGTACCTGGAGTCGGAGTCGGCAAACAATGCACCAACTAAATTTTGATTTAGCAAGTTTAAATGTCCCAATTCACAAAAAGTTATAATTAATGACTTCTCTATTGTAAGAATAAAGACCAATGCATGCAGTGCCTCAGGTAACCACAAAACGAACACGTTAAGTGACCGTGAAGAAGCATGCTTTTCATGTGCTTCACTATATGGCACGCAACGCACAATTAGAAGCGGCAATACTTATACTTTGCATAGTGTTGTGTTCTGCTGTTACAGGGAACCCATGGGTAACCTAGCCTCTCACTGATAAGGGATTAAGTAAATATGTTTTTTACAGGACTAGAGACACTTGTATAAGTGAAGGGAATGGAGGATCAATAGTTCAAGACTGAAGCTGTACCATTGGAAAAACTGCGGTCATTCAGCAAAAGGCTATAAAAACTTGTAAACTTCAATTTGTTAGCTTAAACTTTAAACATGACTATGGGATTCTACTAGGAAAATCATGTTTTATAATAAAGGTCCCTTTCTTGATCCTCCCACTGCCCTATCTTCAGCAGAAGATCAGCACACAGAAAGGAGAAGGCAGCTTCTGCCCAACTACCTCTCTCTACTAGAAGTAATGACATGTATGTTGCCTTTCTTTCCTTCAAGGAATGTATAACATACATTCACATATTAATACAGAGGAGTCGGAGTCCGAAGTACAAAAAACTGAGGAGTCGGAGTCGGAACATTTATCTACCGACTCCACAGCCCTGCTCATACCCCTATTAACATCCTGGAACTGAGGGCGATAAGGTTGGTTCTTGCCCAATTGACTCTGCACCTTCGGGGTCGGGCTGTTCAGATCCGCTCGGACAACCAGACGGCGGTTGCCTACATCAATCATCAGGGAGGGACCCGGAGCAAGAGGGCCCTCAAGGAAGTGTCCCTGATACTGTCTTGGGCGGAGGAGAATGTTCCCTGCATCTCAGCTGTGTACATCCCGGGGTTGGAGAATCTGGAGGCAGGGGGACTTCTCGTCTGGGAGAATGGTCCCTCAGCAGCAGGGTGTATTCTAAGCAGACAGCACGTCCTGCTCCAGACATAGTCCTTACATGTGGGTATACCTCCGCCTTCAGCACCGTGCACTGCAGAACATGAAGAAAACAAGCTCCTCCCGGCCCTACATATACCGAGGGACCTCCCACAAATCCCCAGAATTCTCTGCAGTGCTGGAACTGCGAAGACATGAAGTATCACGCTCTCGCAGGCGAGCGGGGCTTTACAGCCCGAGGCCCTGCGGGACTATTTCCACCCGTCCTCTCTGTGAAGAATATGCCTCCCAGCCTGGGCTGCGTTGGTCGGGTGAAGGTAGGCAGCACCTAGTGTGCTTAACGGAGCCATGCTCCACCGCAATCCCCCACCATAGGGTAGGCGGTTTAGGCTGATGGTGAGCCTCTAGTGGATGCCCCTCCCGCATTATTGCCCCGTACCCCGGGTAGTGCTGGACCCTGTGTAAGGGTCGCCATCCTCCCTCATTCCCCAACAAGTTAGTGGGAAAAGAAAGGGGGGGGTATGTGTGTGGCGGTCGTCCCTGTGTACCAGTATATCACGCTTATGGCCTTATTTCTGCCCTTCATTAACATTGAAATGTCAGAGCCGCGCTGCTTGCTCTTTATTTGGTTTTCGGCTACCGCCGTATGTCTTATGCACAGTTGCTGCGTTGTCTAGATGCTGTGTCGCCTTTTCCTTACTAGACGTAATGTTTTTTCTACAAATCCTTAAGCGTGTGATTGAATCCTTGCTTTGCCGTTACCTCAGAGCTTTGCGCTCTTCGGAGTGGGCGGGGATTTGAATTGGCGCGCTCCGTGTCACGGCCGAGCATCGAGCCCGCCCTTTGAGGTTCGCTGGGCGCCATTTTGCTGATCTTCGCGCACGCGCGTGGTGGCGGTTTCCCTCCTCCCTTGGTCTGTAAGTGCCCTCGCAGGTGACTCTTTTTATATGTTTTCCCAGCTGCGCATGGCTCTGACACCCATTCTTCTCCTTATGTCTTTCAGACGCTAAGATTCCGGTGGCATCCCCCGGCCTGATATATATCTTAAACGGGTTCACTTTTATATTCTCCCACATTCCTAGCGGGTCTTGGGGCATCCGGGGTCGCTTATAGCATAAATCTCTGCTGCATATTGCTTTGATAATCACCATATGGAGGCATTTCAGAATTATGTGTCCGGGGTCCCGCGGGGACAAGACCGGCTGTGTACTGCGTGGGGACCACCCCACGCTGACGCTGACAGAGCACGGGTCTGCGGACCGTGTGCTGAACAAGCACTGGCCCTGCAATCAGGTTTACCAGTGGCTGCACCTTGCTTCAATACACCGGTCTCCCCTTGTTTAAATCTCACTCCTGATGAGTCGCACTTGAGCGGGGATGACCAGCAGGTGGTGCCGCGCGGGCTACCTACGGCTGAGCAGGTGATGCCTGGTTGGCGGAGCGCTTGAGCGATGGAAAGAAGCGGTCCCTGACGCTTCCTGGTTCTATGTTTCCCACTGAAACTGAAGAGTCTGCTGCTATGCAGGTCCTTGATCCTTCTGATGAAGGTGGACTGTTCTCAGGTTCCGCTTCCTCAGACGAGATACCTTGGACCCGTGATAATTCTGGCCCTGGTTCCTGGGGCCGGTGTGACACTGATTAATTACTTAGTCTCCCAAGGCCAAGAGGGAGAGTTTCCACACGGCGACGCCGCGCTTGGAATTTCTGGAGCAGGATCATTCCAGGCTCTTATATCTAAGGAATGAGAATCACCTTGTGAACTTACAGGAGTTCCGGGGGTCTGGGATTGGTAGTACCCTTTTCCCACTGATGTGGTTGGCTGCTAGTCAGTCCCTCCGAGGTGGATGCACCTATTATTGGGGTTGCTAACCCTCCCTTCATGACAGCCTCTACTCATCATACCCTTCGGGATGCTGAGGACCGGCGCATTGACAGTCTGGCTCCCACGCCTTTTCGTGTGCAGGGACGGCTCTGTGCCGCGGCCGTCACTGCGGTGACCGCCAGGACCCTTCTTAGGAAGATACTTGACCACCAACCGGAGGGTCTCCCTTGGGAGGTCTTTAACCCTTTAACCGCCAGCCTACCTTGAGATTTTGTCACCCTTTGTTGCCAGACCATTTTGCACTATTTTGCGCTCCCCTTGTTCAACTGTGATTTTTGAGGGGATTTCCAGGGATTTCCCAGGAAAATGATATATTGTTTTTTTCAGCATAGTCTGGGCTTTAACATGAAATGTCTTGTTTGTCATTTGTTAGGTGTATTCTTAATATTTTTGGGTGAAATATGTGCAAAAAAAAAAAAAAAAAAAAAAATTTTTACATATTGTAGTTTTTTTTGGAATAAAAAATGTAAGTTTGTCAATAAAATCTTATTGCGTGTGAAATCCCAATTTCTCCCGGTTACAGCGGTACCACATATGTATAGGTAGACACCCTTTCCTGCCCAGGAGACTCCCCCAAACTGAAACAGCGCTTTAGGAGATTTTCAGATAAAATACAACTATGCTATGCAATATGCGCACCTTGCGGTTTTTCCAGAAAAACAACCCTTTACATTTAAAATACCCCCAACAAACTATATATTCTCTGGAAGTACACACCTCAGGCTTTCTAGGCGTACCAGGCTTGTGGATGTGGCCATAGTTTTCTGGAAGTAATCCCTCAACGTAATCTTTGGTTGCAAAGAGTTTCCCTAAAAAAAGGATAAAAAAGCAGAATCAAAGCCACATTTTCCTAAAAAAACTATATACAAACAAGAAAAATCAAGTTTAATCTGAAAAAGCAACATCTCCCGAACAGAACGATACCCAACATGCATAGGTTCTGTCAAGGGAAGAGTTGCCAAACACCCCAAAGTAAAGCATGTGCGTAACGGTAATTTTACTTGAAAATTTCAGCTCTGCAGACAAAGTGCGCACCTTGCGATTTTTCAACCAAAACAACCCTTTACATTTGGAATATCCCCCATAAACCATATATTCCCTGAAAGTACACACGTTAAGCTTTCTAAGGGTACCCAGCTTGCTGTAGTGGGCTCATCTTTCTGGAATTAATTCCTCAAAGAATTCTTTGGTTGCGCAGGGTTTCCCTAAAAAATTTATAAAAAAGCTGAATAAAAAACACCTTTTCCTAAAATATAAATATGCAAACCAGAAAAAACAAGCTAAGTCTGAAAGCGCAAGGTCCCCCGAACAGAACAATACCCAACATGCAGAGGTACTATTAACCCTTTTAATTGCCAGCCTACTTGAGATTTTGTCACCCTCTGTTGACAGGCCATTTTTCCCCATTTTGCGTCATGTTTTGCGACATGTTTTGCGCCATTTTTGCTGGAACTTTCAGAAAAATTATATATTTTTTTTTTTGCAGCAGAGTTTAGACTTTAACATGAAATGTCTTGTTTGTAATTTTTTTTTTTTTTTTTACAATATTATTAAGTGAAAAAAAAAATAAATAAATAAAATTTTTTTTTTAGAAAATTGACTCCTTTATTTTAAATAAAAAATGTATTTTATTAAGGAAAATCATATTGCATGTGAAAGCCCCATTTCTACCGATTAGAACGGTACCACATATTTATCGGTAGCCCCCCGTTCCTGCCCAGGAGACCCCCCCTAACTGAAACAAGTATTTTATAACATTCACAAAAAAAAACACAAAAACCATCCACACTACAAAGGGTTAAATCGAGAAAAAAAATGACATAGGGTCCCCCCTCCCAGGGGAGGGAGACCCCATTTTTTTTTTGATTTTTAAGGGTTAAAAACCCTTAAAAATCAAAAAAAAAATGACGTGGGGTCCCCCTTACCCACAGTAACCAGCCCGGGACCAGCTATGGGGGCTTGTAGGCACAGAGTGGGGGGGCCAGCTTTTGTGGCCCCCCCACCCTGCAGCCTACGAGCCCACATAGCCCATGTGGGCCCGGGCTCTTCTGCCCCCCCCTGGCCTTTGGGGAGGCAGGTAATGGGGGTGCCGGGGGTTAATGGCAAGCCACCCGCTAGCGCAGGTGGCTTGCCATCCCCCCAGCCTTGTGAACTGGTATAGGGGTCATGGACCCCTTACCAGTTCACAAGAGGTTAAAAGTAAAAAATGACACAGACACACAAAAGAGAAAAAATATTTTATTAATTTTTTTTTTTTTACACTGTACTCACCTCCCATCCATCCTGGAGCACTCTGTCCCTCGGCGATCACTGGCTTCTGCTCACTTGCTAGAAGCCTTTTATAGCTGCTGGATGACAGAACACAAAGGGTTAATCAAAAAAAAAAATGACATAGGGTCCCCCCTCCCAGGGGGGGTGGACCCCATTTTTTTTTTGATTTTTAAGGGTTAAAAACCCTTAAAAATCAAAAAAAAAATTGACGTGGGGTCCCCCTTACCCACAGTAACCAGCCCGGGACCAGCTATGGGGGCTTGTAGGCACAGAGTGGGGGGGCCAGCTTATGTGGCCCCCCCACCCTGCAGCCTACGAGCCCACATAGCCCATGTGGGCCCGGGCTCTTCTGCCCCCCCCTGGCCTTTGGGGAGGCAGGTAATGGGGGTGCCAGGGGTTAATGGCAAGCCACCCGCTAGCGCAGGTGGCTTGCCATCTCCCCAGCCTTGTGAACTGGTATAAGGGGTCACATGGACCCCTTACCAGTTCACAAAGGGTTAAATGGTAAAAAAAAAAGGCAACACACGTTTTTTAAAAAAGTTTATTAAAAAAAAAAAAAAAACTTTTACTTTACTCACCTCCGATCTTCATCTTCTGTGTCCCGCGACGATCTGCTGTCAGTGACGGCTGGGCAGAGAAGGGGGGAGGCAGGCGATCGGAGGATCGCCTACCTCCCTCCTTCCCCGCCCAGCCGTCACCGGCATCTGAGAAACGAACTGCCGGGTGCCCCGATGACACCCGGCGGTGACGTCATCTGGCCCCGCCCCGTGACGTCACCAAGATGGCGGCCGCCATCGGAAGAGGCAAGGGAGGAGGGCTGTTATGCCCCCTCCAGAAGACAGAAGAGCGGGGGGGGGGGGATCGGAGCCCCCCCCGTGAAGAGGAGAGCCTGCGGGAGCCGGCGGGGACAAAGGTAGGTGACTGTTTTTTTTTTTTTTGTTTTTTTTTTTACAGTAAACCGGGGCGGCTGCTGAAACGGGGGGGGGGCACCCTGTTCCGGGCCCTCCCCTGCAGCCGGAGGAGCCCCGATGGGCGATCGGAGCCCCTCTGGCTGAAGAGGAGACCCGACCGGATCGAACGAGGGGTCAGGTAAGTGTCTTTTATTTTTACTTTTTTTTTTTTTACTGGGGAAAGTCAGGCACGTAAATTTTACGTGGCTGGCGTTTAACTGTTGGAGAGGCAGCCACATAAAATATACGTGGCTGGCGTTTAAAGGGTTAAGGCACTGTCTGATTGTGATGTTTTTGTGAGTTTATTCTCACAGCGATGGATGGCACTGTTAAAATGTGTGCTAGAACCTCTGTTCTTGTGGTGGCTATTCGCCGCCTGCTTGGCTGCGACAGTAGGGGGCTGACAATGATACTAAAAAGGCTCTTACTGGCCTTCCCTTTAGAGACGACGCTTATTGGGGCACGGTTGGACCTTTTGCAAAAAAGGAGTAAGGCACCCTCGAGCAGAAGGCCGTCTCGGCCTCCCAGGGGCAGGGACACCCCTCCCCTTCCCCACGTTAATGCCAAGCGCGAACCAGAAGTGTGCTTCCAACTTTTTTGGAGTGGAGACCCGCCCCAGGGGGGGTAGGCAACGCCCTGGGTCCTCCGGCTGTGCGAAGTCCAAATCTGCCGAAACCGCACAAGCGTGAAGGGACGCCCTCGCCTTGTTGGGCGAGTGGACTGCCGCAGCACTGGACTCCTATCGTAGGGCGCCATGCTTCTTCAGGTTGTTACAGGAGGTAGTCCCCCCTGATGCAGAATGGAGTCTGCTGGGCGGTCCTTTTTCTAAGGTTATCAGGGTTCTTCTAGTCCCTGTTTTCCCTTCGGGAGTTGAGGCAGGCCGAGTTTGGCGTGTAGGGTCTGGGCTTTCTTGCAGGCTGGCCCTTGACCTGTGATGGCATCCACATTACCCTTCCCCTCCGGGATGAAGCAGTCTGACCCAAGTTGGCATTCTGGGGCCTAGCATTTATACCTTCACAGGCAGTTTCTGCATGGTATCTACCTGTTGGGCCGCAGGCGCTCTGGTCCAGTAGACCTCTTGATGCATGTGAGTATTTATAATCCCTTTTTAGTCCCCTGTGCCTTCAGGACACCTAGGCCACTTCCAGCCAGTGTTGAAGATCCAACTCTGCGCATTGGGGTATTGTTTTTGGTTCCTCTCCTGCTCCCAGAGGACTCACCAAGGCAAGTATGGGAGCGGTGTCTTGGACGTGCCCGTGTGGCGTCCGCGCTAGGTTCTACTTTATTGTCCTTCTTTGCTTCCTATTTTTTGCATCAGGCCGTGTTGGCTATTGACCTGTGGCTCCTTTCGGAGTCCTGTGGATTGGTGCTCAGGCACATCACTTACTTAGTGTTCCCCGGTTCGGTATCCCCCCTACCGGGGTGGCATTTAGATTGGTTCATGTTAGAACCTTCCTTCTGCTAAATGTGGACTTGTTATGGAAAGGGCCTTGCCCTCTTTGATGTCACACTTCCTTTACCTTGCAGCTGGGGGGCCTGTTGGTGGCGGCCCAGATGCTGTCCCTTATTCTCAGGAGCCCTTGGGCCCTGCGACACCTTAGGTTACTTATCCTGGACAGGGTTCCAGCACCCCTGGAACTAGGTCAGTACGCTCCCCCCTTGTTACGGGGGTTCCTTTTGAGGTTGTAAATTCAAGGAAGATGTCTGGGACCGTTCCTTCCTTCTCTCTTCTCCCTGTATATGGTCATCATGGTTACCAAGTCTTGTAGGTGGACTGGGGGGTCTTATTTCTTCTGAAATCCCCCGTGGTTCCTAAAGGGGTCCCCTTAGGGGATCCATCTTCATACGGTTTTTTGGTTGACACATTGAGCCTTGGTGGGCTCTAATTTGCTGGACTACTCCTCTTCAGGACTTGTCTTTTTTGGGGACTCTCGGTCAGTCTGAGGACAGTGGCTTGTCCCTTTTTATCTGTGAAGGTCTCGGAACAGATTGACCCTTCAAGAAGGTTCCGGTTCGGTTCTAAGTGGGGGTTTACATCCCTTGCACTTCATTGGTATTAGTTTGGCTGGCTGCCCTAACGTGGCAGGAGGTTCTACTCTAGTACCTCACTGTGTCCCTACTGGTGTGGCCCTGTGGGGCCCCTTTGCTAGTACAGGGACTCTGTCCTGGGTTATTGTCCCAGGACTCTCTGGCCTTGGTCATGAGGGCCTAGTATTGCTTCTGTCAGGACATTATATTCTATATGTCTTAACTTCTTTCACCCTGCCAGGCGGGGTTCTGCATTAGATTGCAGTGGAAAGGGAGAACCGTTATGCTGGGGGCCCTGGTGGCCCAGCGGGGCGTGGTTCGCAGATTTCCTGCTGAAGACAGTCGTACTGTATGCCCTCTGAAGAGGGCTGTTCTGCCTATTCAGGCTCCCTACTACGTCGCCCTTACTTACCGGCCTTTTAGGCGATTGGTCGGTTGGCTTTTCACCCTATTGGAGATGGGTATCTCTGGGTGTCTTTTCTCTATTGGAGAGCTAGGCCTAGCTCCCTCCTCTTCTTCTCCCTTTTCTGCCGGCTATGTTGGAGTATGCTGTTCTAGTCTGCTTGCTTGGACTAGTTCTCTTTCCTGCGGGATGTTTCCTATCCCTGGGTCCTAGAATTATTATAGCACGGTTGAAGTTGGCTCCCCAACTCAGTGCTCTGAAGGTTTCAGGGCTCACCCTGTTTACCTACTGCAGAAGTCTAGTTCAATCTTCTGTGTTGTGCATTCCTCAGGGGTTGCTCAGCTGCATTCCCCAGGGAATTTCTATGCCCCCTTTTTGGGAGGTTACTTCTCCGGATGCCCTGCTAGGGTTCCCTTGGGTCTTATTCAGGTTCTTGTCTGAACTGTTCCTTCCCTCATATCGCTCTTCTGGGGTGGTTGCTTCAGTCAGAAATGTGCCATAAAGGATGGCTCTGTTAGCGGTCCTAGTCATTATATATATATATATATATATATATATCTGTACACCATGGGGTGAGGGTGTTCCGCCTTACGCCGAATTGGGTCCAGGCGGTGTTCTTATTCTCCTTTAGTCCAGACCCTACGGTCTCTGGGCTATTGTCTGGCTTACTCTGAGCAAAAGGGATCTGTATCCCTCATCAGGTGTTGGAGATTCCTGGTCTTTCTCTTGTCCCTGGTAGGGATTATGCCCCTTGGGGCTTATAGGTTTCTCCATCCTTATGTACCGGATCTGATTTCTAACACGGGTGTAGGTGCCCTTTGGCTTGGTCCTGCTCGGTTGGTTTTGTCGTTCTGAGCCTAAAGTAAACGCCTCGGCTCTTGCTGAGCCTTGTTAGCGTTGTTTTTCTGTATTCCTGCTGGTCTCGCCTGAGACCTGGGTTCATATTCCCAGATGGGGAGATCTCTAAGGTTGCCATGGCTGCCCTTTTTTTCCAGTAGCATGGTTAGGCTGTTACTCTGGCCTACTCGTTAGGGGAAGATTCTTCTTCTCTCTTGGTTTTTGCTCTCTTACTACTTGTGCTTGGCTTGGGCCTTTCAGCACTAGGTTCTGTTGAGCAAGCTGGCTAGTCCGCTGCTTGTGTTCAGTTCTGCCTTTACAAGAATTCAAAGGCTGTGGTTAGAGCATTGCTCTCGTTGCTCTTGGTAGCATGGTTAAGGTGACAGCACTTTTATGGTTGTCTGTGCCTTTTTTCACAGGGGATCCCACCCTACTTATGGACACTGCTATTGGATGTCCCACATGTAAGGACTATGTCTGGAGCAGGACGTGCTGTCTGCTTAGAATAATACAACTCTGTGAAGTACTCACCTGTAGAGTTGGTATTATATGCAGACAGCACGTCCTGCTCCACCCCACCCTGATTCACCTTGTTCTGGATCCCCTGTGTGGGATTATTATCTTGGATATTGTTGCCAGTCTCTGGGTGGTTGTTTTCCTCCTGGCTTCTTCTCTCACTGCTTGTCAATGCTGGGGATTTGTGGGAGGTCCCTCGGTATATGTAGGGCCGGGAGGAGCTTGTTTTCTTCATGTTCTGCAGTGCACGGCGCTGAAGGCGGAGGTATACCCACATGTAAGGACTATGTCTGGAGCAGGACGAGCTGTCTGCATATAATACCAACTCTACAGGTGAGTACTTCACAGAGTTGTATTTTTGCTCTCTGTGCCACCGCCGGGGTCAGACGGATGTGGATCTGTTTGCGTCCCGTCACAATCACAAGCTTCCAGTCTTTGTCACAGGACCCTCTGGCCTTGGCCATGGATGCATTAGCAATGTCTTGGAAGAGTTTTCAGCTCCTCTGTGTATTCCCTCCGTTTCCTCTGCTGGGCAGGCTGCTGCGCAAGATAGCCGAGGAAGGGGTGCCAACTATTCTCATGGCCCCCTGTTGGCCAAGAAGGGTGTGGTTCACAGACGTTGTGCAGTTGGCAGTAGATCAGTATGCCCTGCCCAAGGATCCAGACCTGCTCACTCAGGGGCAGCTAGCCCCCTGTTGGCCAAGAAGGGTGTGGTTCACAGACGTCGTGCAGTTGGCAGTAGATCAGTATGCCCTGCCCAAGGATCCAGACCTGCTCACTCAGGGGCAGCTAGGCCATCCCAATTTACAAACGCTGGCTTTAACGGCCTGGCTGCTGAAACCTCCATCTTGATGGAGAAGGGGCTGCCTGCTTCTGTAGTTGATACCATGATTAGGGCTAGGAAGAAGTCCTCATCCTTTATCTACTATAGGGTATGGCATGCTTCCATTGTGCCTCTACGTAAGGCCCCTTTGTCTATCTTGACGCTTAAGGTAGCATTTTTGGTGGCTATCACTTCTGTTAGGCGTGTTTCTGAGTTGGCGGTGCTTTCCATCAAACCTCCTTATTTTGAGAGACACCAGGACAAGGTGGTGTTTTGGTTTAAGCCAGATTTTCTGCCTAAGGTTGTGTCTGCTTTTCACCTCAATCAGGACATTGTCTTGCCTTCTCTGTGTCCTAATCCTAGTAACCCTAAGGAGAGGGTCTGATGCTCTTTTTCTTCTCCCTTCTGGACCTAAGAAGGGTTTGTCTCCGGCTAAATCCACCATCAGTAAGTGGATCCGTCAGGCTGTGGTACAAGCCTATTCTGCTAAGGGGAAGGAGCCTCCCTTCCGCCTTACTGCTCATTCTACTCGGGCTATTGGTGCCTCTTGGGCTTTTCAGCACCAAGCTTCTGTTGAACAAGTTTGCAAGGCCGCTACTTGGTCTTCTGTTCATACTTTTTCTAAGTTTTACAAGTTGATGTTAGGGCCTCAGCTGATGCTGCTTTTGGCCACAAAGTTCTGCAGGCAGCAGTGGTTTAAACTGCCCGCTGTTACTTTTGGGGATCCCATCCTACCTTACGGACACTGCTATTGGATGTCCCATGTGTAAGGAATATTCTGGAACAGGACGTGCTCTATACTTGGAATAATACAATTCTGGTAGTACTCACCTGTAGAATTGGTATTGTAAGTATACAGCACGTCCTGCTCCATCCCGCCCTTGTTATCATTATTTTTGGTTACCTCTGTATGGTGATTGTTCATTTTGTGTTTATTATTCTCCCGACTTCTTGTATAACTGCTTGCCAACACTGGGTGGTGGTGATTGTTCATTTTGTGTTTATTATTCTCCCGACTTCTTGTATAACTGCTTGCCAACACTGGGTGGTGGTGATTGTTCATTTTGTGATTATTATTCTCCCGACTTCTTGTATAACTGCTTGCCAACACTGGGTGGTGGTGATTGTTCATTTTGTGTTTATTATTCTCCCGACTTCTTGTATAACTGCTTGCCAACACTGGGTGGTGGGAGGTTCCTGGCTATTTAAGGGGCTGGGAGTGGCCACAAGTTTTTTCTGCAGTCCAGCGCCATCTTGTGGATGTATAACCCATGTGTAAGGAATATTCTGGAACAGGACGTGCTGTATACATACCAATTCTACAGGTGAGTACTCACAGAATTGTATTTTTCCTGCCTGGATCATGACTTTGAAGCTCTGTTCACACCTATCTTTTGTATTTATAGCAAGCATTGTAAGTATGCAAAAAAAGAGTTCCATTGTATGAAAACATTTGCTGCACTTTTGAGGCATTTCGTTGCTAGGTTGCGTTGAAAAAGGTGATCATGTTAACCCTTTCAGTGCCAGCCTACCTGCAGCATTTTCCACTCCCTGTTGCCAGACGATGTTTCACTATTTTGCGCTACACATGTTCAACTGTCATTTTTGGAAGGATTTCCAGGGATTTCCCTGGAAAATGATATATTGTTTTTTTTCAGCTGAGTCTGGGCTTTAACATGAAATGTCTTGTTTGTATTTTTTAGGTGTATTCTCAATATTTTTGGGTGAAATATGTAAAAAAAATTAAACAAAATATTTTTTTACAATTTGTAGTGTTTTTTTGTAATAAAAAATGTAAGTTTGCCAATAAAATCTTATTGCGTGTGAAATCCCAATTTCTCCCGTTTACAGCGATACCACATATGTATAGGTAGACACCCTTTCCTGCCCAGGAGACTCCCCCAAACTGAAATAGCGCTTTAGGGGATTTTCAGAAAAAATACAACTGTGATATGAGCTATGCGCACCTTGCAGTTTTACCAGAAAAACAACCCTTTACATTTGAAATACCCCCAACAAACTATATATTCTCTGGAAGTACACACCTCAAGCTTTCTAGGTGTACCAGGCATGTTGATGTGCCCATAGTTTTCTGGAAGTAATTCCTCAATGTATTCTTTGGTTGCAAAGAATTTCCCCCAAAAAAGGATAAAACAGAATCAAATCCACATTTTCCTAAAAAAAACTATATACAAACAAGAAAAAACAAGTTTAATCTGAAAAAGCAACATTCCCCGAACAGAACAACACCCAACATGCATAGGTTCTGTCAAGGGAAGAGTTGCCAAACACCCCAAAGTAAAGCATGTGCGTAACGGTAATATTCTCAGTGTGCCACACACCCCGCTTCACTTTTAATATTCTTCACGATTGGGTTACTTACCCCGGCACCCCCTTTGGTCTATTTCTGCCCGGTTTTTGATTGTTACATTTGTGGTTAAATGGAAGCCTCCCAGCCTAGGCTACTCACTGGGCAATTGGTAGATGGCACTATAGGTGCCTAGGAGCTTATCTCCTCCGCTCGACCCCCTGTTTTGGGGGCAATGAGGCTATCCGGCATGGTGATCCGGATTTGGGATGCCCCTGTCCCGAGGTTCCCCTTGGCCCCTTGCTCTCCCATTACGGTCCCTTCTCCCTTCACTATGGGGGGGGGGGGGTGTAGGGATGTGTATTTGGCATGTGTTTTACTTATTTTACACTTGTCAGGCTGCACCGCAAGCAAGGGTGCATTTGACCTGACTGATCTCTCCTTTTATGGCATGTTTTTATCCTCTGGCAGCTCTGTCATTTTTTTCTGCGGGCTGCTGCTGGCCTGCATGGCCAGAGTTTGGGTCAGCTTTAAGGGCGGCCGGGGCGGGCCGCGCTGTGGCAGGCTTGCCTGAGGCTGCCTGCGCCTTTCCCAGGTGGTTACAGCTCCCCTCCCCCTCCCCCCTCTCCCCTTGTCTCCTCTTTTAAACGGCACCGCCGTTTGGCGGGCAGCGCAGGCTGCCTAGAAGCTCTCGTTTCCCCCCCCCCTCCATCTACTGAGGGCGTTGTGCACCCTCTTGTTTTGCGGCACCGCCGTCTGGCGGGCCGCACTGTTTGAATCTGGAGGGGGGCGGGGCCCGGATGACGTCAGAGGTGGGGGCGTGGTTGCGGCGGCGGCGGCGTCGGCGGCGTCATTCGATCCGGCCCCAGCCGCACTTCCTTCCTGTCATTAGGAGGACACGTGCGGGGCTCTCAGCCGCATATGTGTTTTGGCTGCTATTGCTGCTACTGGCCGCTCTGCCGCTACTGCTGCTCTGCTGCCGCTACTGCTGCTTCTGCTGCTACTGCTGCTACTGTTGCCATTGCTGAACATTGCTGCCATTTCTACCATCACTACTGGTCGGGTGCCTGGGCTTTTCAGCCTTACTTGGGCAGGTAAGCGGCCTCACCTCGCGTGGGGCCGTCTATTTTTATCATGACTGACTTTTATTTAAAAGAAAAAAAAAAAAGTTATATATATATATTAAGAAAAGGAGGGAAAACGGAGGACAAGTTTTCTTTTGCCTCTTTAAGGCACTGTGGTGTGTGCATTATCATGTGTTACTTTGTTGCATGAATGTTGTATTGCATGCTGCCATTTGTTTTCTGGGGGTCTTACTGTTGGTTTTTCTTCCCCCACAGATCCTGGGATTCCCTCATTACAGTATTTTACCTGGCTAGTCCTTTTTCTCTAAATTGGGACATATTTATATATATATATATATATATATATATATATATACATATATATAAAAAAAAAATAATAATATATAGACTCCGCTCCCAGGCGATGATGTTATATTATGCATTCCTTGTGCAAAGCAGAATATTGCGCGTCAGTCCGTCGCTCCGGCTGCTGGCTCTTCGCAACTTCCATCATCCCCTACCCCCCCCTCCCTGTTCCGGACCCCGTGTGACATTGTCAAAGGTGGGGATTCGCAATCCGAGGTGTCTGCACGATTATCCAACCTCGAGAAGATAAATTCCGTCAAAGCAGGGTTGAAGGCCACTGCGAAACGGAAGCACCTTTCTCCTGTACCTCCGGCTTCACAGGATGAGGTATGTGAGCCTGTGGATTGGTCCGATTGCTCCCTGGACGAGGAGGGGGATTTCCTGGTGGAGTCAGATGAGCCTGCAGATCAGCTTGAGGTTGATGCTATTGGCAATCTGGCTCAAATGTTTGAAATTTTGAATTTAGATCTGCCTGAGGCTGTCACCCTGCCAAAGGGTCAGTTGTTTAATGTGCCTCAGCCGCGTTTGTTTTTTCCCAGACAACAACACTTTGAGAGGGTTGTGCTTAAGGAATGGGAACATCCCACGCGGTTAACTGGAATTCCTTCCAGTTGGGAGAAACGTTATCCTTTTCCGCCAGAATTGGTGAAGCTTTGGTCGGTTCCCCCTGACGTCGATACCCCTGTGCTAGGGCTCTCTAGCACGGCTATGGTGCAGTCTTCTGAGACCACTGCCCTTAAGGATGGTGAGGATCGTCGGATTGACCAGTATGCTCCCCATGGTTTTATTAGTGCGGATCAACGATGCACCCGGTGTGTGCTTCGGCGCTTCTTCTATTGGCGGTTAGGTCTGTTATTCAGGATCTGTGTGTGGATCTTGATCCCACTTGTAAGGAGTTTACTGCTCTCAAGCAGTGTGAGTCTCTTGTTTCCTATGTTCTGACCGCTCAGGACGATGCGCTGGCTATGAGTAGCAGGACAGCGGCAATGCTGGTGGCTATTCGTCGGGCAGTGTGGCTGCGCCAGTGGTCGGCGGACTTAGTTTCTAAAAGGGTGCTCACAGCACTTCCCTTTTTGGGCTTGCGACTGGTGATAAAATTGATTCAGTTGCAAAAGGTGGTAAAATGCCGCAACACAAGAGGCCTCGTCGTCCCTTTCGGGGGGCAGGTACGGTTAGGCCTTCATTTCGGGGAGGGGGGCTTCCTTTCCCGCTACCAGAGGTGCAGGTTGGACTCGGGGGAGGGGCCGTGGCCGTCCCACTCAGTCCTGGGGCACCAAGCCCAAGCCTGCTGGTAAGCCCGCTCAGCAATGAGGGGCTGCCCTCACCCGTGCAGGTGGGGGGACGATTGCGACACTTCTCCCAGGTTTGGGACCAGGGGGTTCTGGACAGATGGATCCGGGAGGTGGTGTCGTCCGGTTACAAACTGGAATTCGAGTATCGCCCTCCTTCACGGTTCTTTCGGTCTCGGGTGCCCATCAATCCTTTGGCCGCACAGGGGCTCCTGGCGTCGGTAAAGAATCTGTTAGAAATGGCGGTCATCCGGCCGGTACCGCGCTTAGAGATGGGCCTCGGTTTCTACTCCAATCTTTTCGCAGTCCCCAAAAAGGACGGGTCGGTTCGTCCCGTCCTGGACCTGAAATTACTCAACATGTTCATCCATATTCGGAAGTTTCGCATGGAAACTTTGCGTACGGCCGTCGGTTCCCTTCGGCAGGGGGACTTCATGAAGTCCATAGACATCAAGGATGCTTATCTTCATGTTCCCATCTGCCAGGCTCATCAACGCTTTCTTCGATTCGTGATGGAAGATCAGCATTTTCAATTTGTGGCACTTCCGTTTGGCCTTACCTCGGCTCCAAGAGTGTTCACCAAGGTGCTGGCAGGGGTGATGGCCATTTTCAGATCTCGGGGCATTCGTGTCGTACCTTATTTGGATGACCTTCTCATCATGGCTCCGTCACTCAATCGGAGACAGACACCAGGATGGTGGTCTCCACGCTGGAAAGCTTTGGTTGGGTGATCAACTTCCCCAAGTCCTCCCTCGCTCCGGCCAGGGTGGTGTCCTTTCTGGGGATGCAGTTGGACTCTCATCAACACAGAGTGTTTCTCCCCCAGTCCAAAATTCATCTGATTCAGGAGTTGGCTCGGGTCCTTCTTTCCAATCCTCGGCCGTCCATCCGTCTGGGGATGAGACTGGTAGGGTTTCGAGGCAGTTCCTTTTGCTCAATTTCACACGAGGACGCTTCAGCTTTATCTGTTGGCGTTCTGGGACCGGCAGCCTCGGTCGCTGGATCAGCCCTTCCAGTTGTCCTCCCGGGTCCGGCAGTCCCTCCAGTGGTGGTAGTGGTGCCTTCCGGTCCAGGTGCGTTCAGACAATCGAACAGCGGTTGCTTACATCAATCATCAAGGAGGGACTCGCAGTCTGAGTGCTCTCAGAGAGGTGTCCCTGATCCTGACCTGGGCAGAGGCCCATGTTCCTTGTCTCTCGGCGGTATACATTCCAGGAGTGGAGAACCAGGAAGCTGAGCGGTTGAGCAGGGGCTCTCCCCGTCTGGGAGAATGGGCTCTCCATCCTCAGGTTTTTCGCTCACTGTGTCGCCGATGGGGGACACCGGAGGTGGACCTGTTTGCCTCTCGTCACAATCACAGGCTCCCGAACTTCGTGTCGCTCTCCCAGGATCCTCTGGCTCTGGCAGTGGACGCCATGTCCCTGAGCTGGGGGGATCTGGGATTTCTATACCTGTTTCCTCCGATACCCATGCTGGGCAGGGTGGTTCGGAAGTTGGCTCTGGAAAGGGTGTCCGCCGTTCTCGTGGCCCCAAGGTGGCCAAGGCGAGTGTGGTTCGCAGACATCGTTCGGCTGGCAGTGGACCAGTTCGTTCTGCCTCTTCGGCCCGATCTGCTCACTCAGGGTCGGTTTTACCAGCACTGGGTTTGACGGCCTGGCTGCTGAAACCTCCATCTTGAAGGAGGAGGGTCTTTCTGACTCAGTCGTCTTAAGACTCTGATCAGTGCCCGGAAGAGGTCTTCTTCTATCATCTACTATAGGACTTGGAAAGCCTATATCGCTTGGTGTGAGATTAGATCTTTTCCTTGTAGGGTCTTTTCGGTCTCCAGGATTCTGGAGTTTTTACAATCTGGCCTAGACTCTGGTCTTCAGCTCAGTACGTTGAAAGGGCAAGTTTCTGCCTTATCTATCTTTTTTCAGAAGCGTTTTGCGCTTCATCCTTTAGTTAAAACTTTTTTCCAGGGGGTTACGCATGTGCGGCCTCCCAGGAAACCATTACTCCCGGTTTGGGATTTGAATTTGGTTCTTTCTGCTCTGCAGGCTCCTCCTTTTGAGCCTCTACAAGATATTGCTTTGTCTACCCTGACTCAGAAGATTGTCTTCTTGGTAGCTATCACTTCGGTCCGGCGTGTCTCGGAGTTGGCGGCCTTGTCTATCCAGGCGCTTTACTTTGAGAGGCATCAGGATAAAGTGGTCTTTCGGTTCAAACCAGACTTTCTTCCTAAGGTTGTTTCTGCTTTTCATTTGAACCAAGATATTGTTCTTCCCTCCTTGTGTCCTAATCATAAGAATGACAAAGAGAGGGTTTTGCATTGTTTGGATGTAGTACGCTGTGTTAAGTACTACTTGATTATCACGTCTCCTTTTCGTAAGACAGATGCCTTTTTTGTTGTGCCCCGTGGGCCTAAGAAGGGTTTGGCACCAGCCAAATCTTCCATTAGCAAATGGATACATCAGGCCGTTATTGCGGCCTATTCTGCTAAGGGGAAAGTTCCCCCTTTTCGTATCACTGCTCATTCTACTCGCGCCGTTGGAGCGTCTTGGGCTTTTCAGCACCAAGCTTTTGTTGAACAAGTTTGTAAGGCCGCCACTTGGTCTTCTGTTCATACTTTTTCTAAGTTTTACAAACTTGATGTGCGAGCCTCAGCGGATGCTGTTTTTGGCCGCAAAGTGCTGCAGACTGCAGTCATTTAAGTTATGCTTCACCTTGCCTTGGGATGCCCATCCCACACTGCTTTTGGATGTCCCAATCGTGAAGAATATTAAAGGTGAAGCGGGGTGTGTGGCACACTGAGAATAATACCATTTTGTGAGTACTCACCTGAAAAATGGATATTGTCAGTGTGCCACACACCCCGCTTCACTCCTCCCACCCTTTTCGGTATCCCGAATCCTTTATATGGTGGAGCTTTTATTTATTTTGAGGTTACCGTTAATTACTGGTACCTTGTCTTTCTGCTTTTTAATACACTGGTGATGAATGGGAGGTACCAGGTATATATAGGCCGGAAGGGGGCTCGTTACAAGACTTCCTCTCTGCAACAGCGTCACCTGGCGGTGAGTAACCCAATCGTGAAGAATATTAAAGGTGAAGCGGGGTGTGTGGCACACTGACAATATCCATTTTTCAGGTGAGTACTCACAAAATGGTATTTTTACTTGAAAATTTCAGTTCTGCAGACAAAGTGCGCACCTTGCGATTTTTCAACCAAAACAACCCTTTACATTTGGAATATCCCCCATAAACCATATATTCACTGAAAGTACACATGTTAAGCTTTCTAAGCGTACCCAGCTTGTTGTAGTGGGCTCATCTTTCTGGAATTAATTCCTCAAAGAATTCTTTGGTTGCGCAGGGTTTCCCTAAATAATGTATAAAAAAGCTGAATAAAAAACACCTTTTCCTAAAATATAAATATGCAAACCAGAAAAAACAAGCTAAGTCTGAAAGCGCAAGGTCTCCCGAACAGAACAATACCCAACATGCAGAGGTACTATTAACCCTTTTAATTGCCAGCCTACTTGAGATTTTGTCACCCTCTGTTGACAGGTCATTTTTCCCCATTTTGCGCCATGTTTTGCGCCATTTTTGCTGTAATTTTCAGGAAAATTATATTTATATTTTTTTGCAGCAGAGTTTAGGCTTTAACATGAAATGTCTTGTTTGTAAATTTTATTTTGTTTTTTACAATATTAAATAAAAATATAAATAAATAAATAAATACATTTTTAGAAAATTGACTCCTTTATTTTAAATAAAAAATGTTTTTTATTAAGGAAAAGCATATTGCATGTGAAAGCCCCATTTCTACCGATTAGAACGGTACCACATATTTATCGGTAGCCCCCCGATCCTGCCCAGAAGACCCCCCTAACTGAAACAAGTAATCTATAACATTTACAAATAAAATCCAACTACCATCCACACTACAAAGGGTTAAATCGAGGGAAAAAAATGACAGAGTCCCCCCTCCCTGGGGGGGACCCCATTTTTTGGGGGGGGGGGGGGATTTTTAAGGGTTAACCCTTAAAAATCCAAAAAAAAAATTGACATGGGGTCCCCATTACCCAAAGTAACCAGCCCGGGACCAGCTATGCAGGGCTTGTGGAAACAGGGCACAGGGGCCAGCTTTTGTGGCCCCTGGCCCTGCAGGCTACAAGCCCGCATAGCCCGTTGGCCCGGGCTCTTCTGCCCCCCCCTGGGCTTTGGGGAGGCAGGTAATGGGGGTGCCAGGGGTTAATGGCAAGTCACCCGCTAGTCGCAGATGACTTGCCATCCCCCCAGCCTTGTGAACTGGTATATATAAGCCGGAAGGGGGCTCGTTACAAGACTTCCTCTCTGCAACAGCGTCACCTGGCGGTGAGTAACCCATCTGAGAAGCTGAGAAGGCTGAAGCCTGAGATCGGGGCCGGGATGACGTCATACGCCCCGCCACCAAGGGGGCGGGGCTTAGCGGCAAGATGGCGACTGCCATCGAGGATGAAAGGGGAGAGAGCCTCTTTTTTTAGAGTTAGCAGCTTCTGCTGCCAAATCGGGGAGGGGGGGCGGCCTATTCCGGGGGCTCTCCTGGAGCCATCCGAGCCCCCACGGGATCGGATGGCACCAAATTAAAGAGGAGACCCGACCGGATCCAACAAGGGGTCAGGTGAGTATTTTTTATTTTTATTTTTTAAACTAGGAGCGGGGAATTCAAGCACGTTACACCTACGGGCTTGGCACTTAAGGCCCAGCTAAGCCAGCACGTAGGTGTTATGGGCTTGGCAACAAAAGGGTTAAAGCCCAGACCCAGGCTGAGAAAAACAATATATAATTTTTCTGGGAAATCCCTTCAAAAACTGTAGTTAAACATGTATAGCTCAAAACAGTGAAAATGGTCTGGCAACAGAGAGTGGCAAAATCCCTAGGTAGGCTGGCAGTTAAAGGGTTAATTTAAAGATCTAATCACACTTGGACCTCGCTATCCTGATTTGTGTGTGAAACCCCCTAGTTCGTCCGTTACCTCCAACAGACGATTCCACGGCACATGCGCAGGCCTCTTCCAATGAGCATTCTTTGCCTTTTGCAGCAATTATTAACCACAAGACCACTTGTTCTGGCTGTGCGCACCCACTGCCACACATGCTGGGCATCCCTAATTAGGATGCTAATGGGGAGGGCTTTCACTCAGGTGTAAAGGGTTTTAGTCTGTGTTGAGAACCAAAAAAAGGTGTCCCTTGTTTCTCTTTTTCTTTTTTTTTTTTTCTTTTTTTAGGTAAAACAATTATTACTTATTTTTTCAGGGGACCTGTTCTATGTGTAGTAATGAGTAATAATGGGGAGCAGTGTTACAGCGGTGGAACAGATGGCATCATACAGAGCTGGAATACGCCAAATCCCAATGTGGATCCATATGATTCGTATGGTGAGTATTGCAAATTTCATTGTAAAATTTTTTTTTTTGTTCTTTTTTTTTTTTTTAATACCAGAAGGCTGCTTTATAAAATAATCAAAGGTACATACTTTTTGGAAATGCATGATGTGTAATTTAAATTTAAAAATAGAAAATTCATAAATAGAACATTTTAAACTTCAGGCATGAAAATAGAAAAAGTGTATTCTTTTTTTTTTTTTTTTTTTCCCCTCTGCAGACTTATGCTCCTAGTCTTTGACACTTACCTGATCGTTCGATCATCCGCTGCTTCCATAGTATTGGCGACGGACCTCCACCATCCGCCACAGGAACAATGGCACGCCCTCTCCATTCACTGACTATGGCAATCCTCCCTCCATGGCAGTGAGTGGGACACAGTAGGGGGGGGTACCATAGTCCCTGTGACAGATGGAGGGCAGTCCATCAGAGGGCGATTGATCTGGGTAGCGCTGGAATAAGATTAGGTGATTGTCTTTGAGGAATAAAAGGTAAGTATAACCTTTTTTTATTTCCCTGCCTGGACAATGACTTTGAAGCTCTGTTCACATCTATCTGTTTATAGCGAGCATTTTGTAAGTATGCCAGAGTTCCATTGTATGAAAACATATACTGCGCTTTGATGAATTTGCGTTGCTAGGTTGAGCTGAAAATTATTTAATGCGTTGTGCAACGCAGCACAGATGTGTGAACTATCCCATCTAGAATAACGTGCAGTGTTTTTTAACAGCATTGCAACAATGCAGAGAAAGCACAGGTGTGGACAGAGCCTAAAAGTTATGTGCACTAAACAAAGCAAAGTGATTTCTTGATCATTTAACCATGTAAGGTAGACACGTGTCCCTGTACCCAGATTTGGATATAAACCACCACCCCCCTTTCAACATCGATCCTGCAATTGTCCATCTGCACATGCCACCCCACGCTTCTAAAGCATGCCTCCCTGCTAACCCATATTCTTCTAAACAGGGGGAAGGGCCTGTATTTTTTATATATATCACTTGCATATGTAGCCTTCCTTCATGGAATAATAGTTTCTTCAGCTGAAGCAAAAGTCACATGCTTCGCTCCCACCAAAGAGCGAGGCATGTACTCCAGCTGCAGCAAAACAAAACAAAGCATAATTCTGCCTCCGCAATGCTGCTTGTGGTTATGAAGTTCTTTTGGTGATGCACAGTGTTGTTTTGTGCCTAAAATATCTTTTTGCATTATGATCCTTTAACGGACAATTTATTTTGCTGCAAAAAGCAAAATGCAAGAAAATGTCAGTAAAATCCAACTAGAAGAGCTGAACCTTATATTCAGTTAATCACTTTAAATGATGGCAGTTGTGTGTGGACTATAGCTTTGCCCTTGGATCGGAGGGAGAGGGCAGGGTGTTCATAATAGGTGGTGCTGAACTGGCACTATGCTGCTGTATGGATGTGCTAAGGAGCACAAATGAGATGGGGCTGGGCCAGCTGCAGGACTTTTTTGGTAGGTACTAAAATACAGTTTTATTTCAAAGTTCATGGGCCCAAGGTTTCAGCAGCTTCAAGATCCACTACTCACAAGTAAATTTAGATTTACATTGGCCAATGCATATGTTATCAAGAAGTAGCCTCTTCAGGGTCACTGCACATTCATAAAGAGGAGTTTGATTTTTTTGGACATCAAACTTCAGTGGATTAGAAATACTGTTTTTATTTTTTTTCCAGACTCTGCTTTAGCCTTTTAGACGTTTTTGACCACACAAATTAAAAGTATAGTCCAGCCTAAAAAAAAAAAACTCTCTACACTGATTTTGTCCTCTGATCACTGGTAGTCTGGGGCTCTGGACCTTATCTGATCATCACCAGGGCTGATCGCCAGTCACCGACGCCTTCATGATGATGAGTCACCATCAGCCAGTGGCACCGACCCGACCCTTCCCACAATAAAGGGGGTGTGTCAAGCTGTGGCACACCCCCACCATTGCAGTGAATGGAGGCGGCTTATCAGCATGTGGAGACGGGGCCCAGTTGGTGTGGGACTCGATCCTATTATCAAGTAAGATCCAGAATGCTGGGCTACCAGCAATCCTCTGCAGAGGACAAAAGGGAGTATAGAGTTTTGGGTTTATTTTTTACTGGATGATTTCTTTAAGTAAGCTTTTGAGGTCTTCAAAATTGTTGTTGGGTGAGGTTTACTCCCTTAGTTATGCTGCTTTAATGAAGCACCATTGGTGAAAAGACTGGTCTTATAATAAAAACAAAAATTTACTTAAATATTCTCAATGGCAAGAGGAGGGGTTACATCATCCTACATACAGAGTAGACAATCTTCACAGTGTTCTTTCCATCACACAGCGCTATGCCGACATCGAGTTGCTATCTATAAGCTATTTACATTCCAATAGCAGACTCAAGACTGCTTTCCATTGTATCACATCTGATTACAAGACAAACAATTAACATACATCATCTGCTCCTTGCCTATACCACTAACCCTTACCAGGGGACAGGGCTTTTTAGGACAACTTATTTTGTTTGTTATAGCCTCAGCAGGGGTAAGATAATGCATCCCGATATGTTTAACTTCCATCCCAATATTTGGCGCTATGAAATCTGCCCCCTCTGTGTACCCTGTATCAAATTTCAACCAAGCTTTATTTTAGGGATGAAAGAATCTCTGTGACACACTTTTGGGTTTCTGGCTGGCCAAAGGTGTGTGGCTATGTACAACTCGCCAAAGTGCCTATAGAGAATTGAGTGTAGGTGTTTTGTATACTGCACAATCATCTATAACCTGGACCACAGAAGTGAATCTCCTGCTTTAGATACTGGAGCTAAGATAATCAGGGGGAGCCTTATGCTCCTCTGGCTTTTCTGATCTTAGGTATGTACGGACTTTCCCTTTAATCATCACTGTCTGCAAAATACATGCATCAGTATTTAGTATGTCTTTAATAATATCATATGTTCTTTTATACTAGATCCTTCGGTGCTGCGAGGGGCATTCGAAGGCCACACTGATGCAGTGTGGGGCTTGGTGTACAGTGCAGCTCATCAGCGCTTGTTGTCCGCTTCAGCAGATGGCACCATAAGAGTATGGAATGCCTTGGAAGCCTCCCCAGCTTTAAGCATATTTAATGATAGCCAAGGTAAACGAAATTATTAAAATGTTTTGTTTAAATTTTGCTATTCCAAGTATGTCACACACCCCGCTTCCACTATTCATGACATATGGGTTATGGTTCAGTAGAGGGCGAACTTCTGCAGAGATGAAAGCAAAAAGAAGCCCCTCCCAGTCCATAAATACCTGGGACCTCCCACACATTCCCCAGTTCCTTCTCTGCAGGACGGCGAGCAAGTCAGAAGATGTATGCTGCTCTTCCTTGCAGGTAAGCCGGGCTTGCACCCGGCCATTTTTTGCCCTATTTCTGCCGGACCTTTATATTGTAAGTCCCTATACTAGCCTCCCAGCCTCGGCTGCAGGTCCGGGTGAGGGTAGGAATCACCTTAATAGGTGTTCAGGGAGCCATGCTCCCCCGTGAGACCCCATATTAAGGGGTAGGCGGAATCCGGGTTGGTGATCCCGGTTTGGGATGCCCTGTCTATATATATATATATATATATATATATATATATATATATATATATATATATAATATATATAAATATTTATGTGTATATCCCTTACACCCGTGGTGCGGGATCTCCCCCCCCCTTCCGGGTCCCCCTCGGGTCCCCCGCAGGTCTTTTCCTGCTCAGCTTTTCACTCTTTATACTGTGTGTGTGTGTGATATAGTGTGCTTGTGGTGCGCACAGATCGCATCTTTTGTCATACGCTGAGGAGAGCTTCTTCCCCTCAGGCTGCGGTGTCGAGGGGGCGGGGCCGGGCGCTCGCGCACTGCCGCGGCCCGCCCCCTCCTGTTGGCGCTTTTTGCGGAACCCAGCATATAGCTGGGTACCGCGCTGCTGGTTGTGAGGGAAGGGGGGCGGGGCCAGGCGCGGCGTGCGATCCACGCTGGCCCTCCCTTCCTTCTCCCTCTCTCTCTCTCTCTCTCTCTCTCTCTCTCTTTCTCGTGCTGTGCTACTGGCTGCCATCTTGTGTGACACGTGAGTGCCCTCCTGGGGCCCCGCTTTTTCATCATTATTCAGCATAATTGTGTTCCCTTCAGCTGGGGGCAGCGCAGGTCACACTGTATGATTAACTATTTATTCTAAGTATGTCACACACCCTGCTTCAAGACATTCATTACACTTGGGTATACTGACCTGTAGATGGCGATCTTGCAGAGATGATATCAAAAAAAGGTAAGACCCTCCCGGCCCATAAATACCTGGGACCTCCCACTCATTACCCAGTCTTTCATCTCTGCAGTGGCGAGCAGGTCAGAAGATGATGTCTCCTCCTGGCAGGTAGCCGGGATGACTCCCCCCCCCCGTTTTTTTCTTCTATTTCTGCCCGGATCCCATTGTTTAATATTCCCTGCCTCCCAGCCTAGGCTGCTGGTCCGGGCAAAGGCAGTTGGCACCCCTGGTGCTTAGGAGCCGTGAGACCCCATAACAAGGGGTAGGCGGCTATCCGGGTTGGTGATCCCGATTTGGGATGCCACGTCTCTTGGCCCTTCCCTGGCATGGATTCCCCCTCTCCCAGGTACCCTTGGGGGGGGGGGGGGGCAGGTCCCTTATGGATTCCTGTCTTTATGTGTGTGTGCATGTGTTCATGTGTACATGTGTGCGCTTTCACTTTCTGTCACTTTGCTTTTATTTCATGGTGCCCGAGGTCCCGCGGCGCCGGGCGCAATGGCGACGAGCCCATGCAGGGCTTCTTCTCCTCCGGCTGGGGTGGGCGGGGCCGGGCGCTCGAGCGCGCCTACGGCCCCCCCCCCCCCCCCCCGTGCTGTGAGTGCGGTTGTTTCATGTCCCGGTTTCAAGCCGGGAGGGGCGGGGCCGGGCGCGACGCGCCCTCCTCCTACTGCACACTGCGCGCCGTTGCCTGCGGTACCCAAGGTCGGGTGAGGGGCCTGCTGTCCATCACTTTCTCCTGTACTTTTGACGATCTGAGTGTGTGCTTGTGTTCCAGGTGGACCATTGATCATATTAAAGGGGGGTTCTCCCGGTCCAGGGTCCCTGGTTAATTTTTAGCTGTCTTAAAATTTTCCCACTCTTGACTTAAAGGGGCATCCCGGGTTGCACTTTTGCGTAATTCCCAAATATAAAAAGAAGCATTGTACACATTTAATTGTATATACTATATATAGTACTAAAAAATCACCATATGGAGGCTTCCCTGGATACTGGGCTTGTGCCCCCCTCGCGGCAATCCAGGCTGTGTTTGGGGTATCCCTTTTGGGGGATGATGTATTTCTATGTGTACCCTGTGCGCAGCGGTCTATTACGCGGCAGACCGGATCTCAGGCGTCTGGTTCTGCCCCGCTGGTCTCCTCCCCGTCCCCCCCTCGCCTGACACATGCTTGTGATGTGGTCATTAGCGGGGAGTCGCAATCTGAGGTGTGTGCCAGATTGGCCAATCTTGAGAAATTGTTTTCTAGTGCCGTCGCAAAAAAGGCCACGGCAAAGAGGAAACATTTGTATTCGGCTGCGCAGGCCTTTGATAGGGAGGACTTTGACTCCCTGGATTGGTCTGATTGCTCCCCGCGTGAGGAAGGGGAGCTGGATGAGGGGTCTGATGACTCAGACTATCAGCAGTTTGTGGGCGCTGATACCGAGCAGGGCCAGGGGGATTCCTCGGATACGTCTAGGGTCCTGGCTCAGGTGTTTGAGGTCCTGGCTATTTCTCCCCCCGAGGCAGCTCCTCTGCTGAAGGGGGAGTTCTTTTGAAGAAATGAAGCCCCGCTTGGAATTTCCTTATCAAAAGCATTATGATGGTATCATTCGCAAGGAATGGGAGAGGCCGACACGGCTTCCGGGTGTCCCACCGGGTTGGGACAAGAAATATCCCTTTCCGGCGGATGCAGTGAAGCACTGGTCGTCTCCCCCCGAGGTGGATGCTCCTGTTTTGGGGCTGTCCAGTTCCTCAGTCCTCCATTCTCTGGAGTGCACTACCCTCAAGGATGGCGAGGATAAACGCATTGACCAGATGGCTTGTCATGGTTTTGCCAGTGTTGGGTCGGCCTTGCGGCCGGTTTGTGCTTCTGCGCTTGTATTGGTAGCTGCCAGGTCGGTTGTTAGAGGATTATTGACCTCTTCCGGGCTTGACCCGGCTAGTGAGGAGTTTGCAGACCTTAAGCGCTGTGAGTTATTTTTGTCCTTTGTGCTGTATGCCCTGGATGACACATTGGTGATGTGTAGCAGAGCTACGGCCCTGCTTGTGGCTATCCGCCGGTCGGTTTGGTTACATCAGTGGGCGGCTGATTTTGTGTTCAAAAAGTCGGCCCTTCCCTTCGTGGGACTGCGGCTCTTTGGAGAAAAATTGGATTCGGTGGCAAAGGTAGGTAGGTTACCTCAGCGTAAGAAGCAGCGTCGCCCTTTTTGGGGGGCGGCTTCCTTCTCTCAGTCCTTTCGTGGGGCTAGAGTTGGCAGGGGTTCGGCCTTCCCTTCGTCCAGAGGTGATTCCTGGCCTAGGGGCAGGGGTCGGGCCCGTCCAGGACACAGTTGGGGCTCCAAGCCTAGAGCCGCTGCCAAGCCGGCTCAGTAGTGAGGGGGCTCCCTCACCCTTGCGGGTGGGAGGGGGGACGGTTGCAACTCTTCTCCCGGGTCTGGGTCCGAGAGGTATCGGACATGGTGGGCAGAGTGGTGCGCAAGTTGGCCCTAGAGGGCGCGTCAGCAATCCTGGTGGCTCCAAGGTGGCCAAGGTAGGTTTGGTTCGCAGACGTGGTAAAGTTGGCAGTGGATCAGTTAGACCTGCCCCTTCTGCCAGATCTGCTCACTCAGGGCCCACTACTCTACCCCAATTTACCAACGCTGGCATTTTCAGTCTGTGGCTCTTCCGTTTGGCCTTACCTCGGCTCCAAGGGTCTTTACCGAGGTGTTGGCAGGAGTGATGGCCATTCTCAGAGCCAGGGGGACACCTCTCAGGCCAGGGTGTTTCTCCCCCGAGCCAAGGTTCTTCTGATTCAGGAATTGACTCAGCGTCTCCTATCCATCCCCCGTCCGTCCATCCGGCTAGGGATGTGACTGGTGGGATTGATGGTGGCGTCGTTCGAGGCGGTTCCCTTTGCCCAGTTTCACACAAGGACGCTCCATCTCCTGGCGGCCTGGGACGGGTCCCCGCTGTCATTGAATCAGTCCTTTCTGATGTCCCCCTGGGTGCGGCATTCCCTTCGGTGGTGGTTAAAACCAAGCAATCTGACAAGGGTCAGATCCTTTCTAACCGCTCGTTGGGAGACGGTCACCACGGATACCAGCCTGTCAGGTTGGGGGGGATTTTGGAAGGATCTTCAGTTTCAGGGGCTGTGGGGGCCTCGGGAGGCTCACGATCCCATCAATGTTCTGGAGCTGAGAGCCATAAGGTTGGTTTTGGCTCACTTAACTCCTCAGTTGCGGGGCCTACCGGTTCAGGTTCGGGTGGACCATCGGACGGCGGTTGCCTACATCAGTCACCAGGGAGGGACTCGCAGCAGGCGTGCCCTCAGGGAAGTGTCCTTGATCCTTGCTTGGGCAGAGAGCAATGTTCCATGCATCTCGGCGGTGTACATTCCGGGAGTGGAGAACACGGAGGCAGACTCCCTGAGCAGGGCATCATCGCGCCGGGGGGAATGGTCACTCAGCCCCAAGGTGTTTCGGTCGCTTTGCCACCGGTGGGGGACTCCGGAGGTGGACCTCTTTGCCTCTCGTCACAATCACAAGCTTCCGGCATTTGTGTCTCTCTCGCGGGATCCGCTGGCTTTGGCAGCAGATGCCATGTCTCTGAACTGGAGGGATCTGGGGTTTCTGTACCTGTTCCCTCCGTTTCCCATGGTGGGCAGAGTGGTGCGCAAGTTGGCCCTAGAGGGCGCGTCAGCAATCCTGGTGGCTCCAAGGTGGCCAAGGTAGGTTTGGTTCGCAGACGTGGTAAAGTTGGCAGTGGATCAGTTAGACCTGCCCCTTCTGCCAGATCTGCTCACTCAGACTCTGGTTAGGGCTAGAAAGCAGTCTTCCTCTGCCATCTATTATAGGACTTGGAGGTCTTATATTGATTGGTGTGAGGTAAGGGCCTTGCCTTGCAGGGCGTTTTTCCCCGTCATCCTTCAGCTTGACCACGTGGAGAGGAATCGTGCTCCACCCCCTGGGAGGAAACACAAAACAGGAAACAGAGTTTAAAAGCCCCACCCCTTCCTCCCCACCTCAGTTCTTTTGTGTTTCCTCCCTAAGGAAACCCTGGGACAGAGTGTAGGCTGATACTTGTTAGTCAACGGCCGGTTTGTTATTTTAATTTATTATTTTTAAAACCCTCCATAGTTTGGAGATAGCCGGTGGCAATAGCTAATGATCCACCAGGAGATCCTGTGTGAGCTATTTGCACCTGGGGCTATAACCCGCATAGTCTGGGATAAAAAGCACAGATTGTGCAGAAATCCCATTTATAGAAGTCCTGCTTCATTATTGAAGCAGGCGCGCTGGGCTGGGAGAAGTCATTGCCTTGTTTAATAAGATCGCTATTCGGTCTTATTTTTCCCTCCCGTTTTTTAAATTCCGGAGGTGCGATGACGTCATCTTCCGGTTTTGTCGGCTGTTGGCCGGAAACCGGAAGAAGGAACCAGCGTGGCTGAGCTGATCAGCGCGGATTGCGGCATATCAGCCAGTTCTCAGGAGCAGCGGAGGCAGCAGCTGCACTTTCCCAGCTCCCACGGACCCCACCAACGAGGACTGTCATGTCGGAGGCGCCCGACGATAACCAGAAGGCGGTAGGAACTTACATTTTTTCTGCCTGTGCTTTTTCAGTGATATGAGTTATGCAATGGGCTTGATGTATTGTTTTTTCTTATAGCGTGTGTTTATTGAATACATCTGCTGTAGCTATAATAACTGGTGTACTTATTTTTTTGTTTTTTATATAAGTATATTAACCAGTGACAGGGTTTACCAACTTATATCATTGCTATAGCCTGCATATTTATGAGGTACATATGTATGCAGATACATGTTATATATCTATTTATATCTATGCTGATAGTTATTAGGGTAGATATGAATATAGATATATATATATATGTATAGCTTCCACATTGGTGTAAGTGGTCCTGCTATAATATGCTTTTATGTCTTGCATTTTTTAGAGAGTCTAAATCGGAACATAAAAAGCATGTTAAAGCTACCAAGAAATCAAAGAAATGTGAAGTTTGTAATACTACACTTCCGGATTCTTGGCAGTTGGTTCTGTGTATGGGGTGCGATAAAGCCAAACGAGATAACGATTCAGCTGCTATCCTCAGGGAAATTTTTAGTTTGAGGCAACAGTTAGCTTCAGTTGAAAATGCCCAAAGAGGATTTATAACCCATGAGCAATGGTCACTTGCTGCTGCACCCATTCCTAATGCTAACACAGAGAACCAAGGCGGTGGGATCTCAATAGTGAATTTGGGTAATGAGAATGTATCATTACCTCCTGTTCAGATTGAGGTTGCCTCGGAACCAGAGGAAGAGGGGGAAGACCCGGATTCCTCTAGAGATTCCTTGGATGAGGAAAGCCATTCAGAAGAAAGGCAGTGTACCTCAAATAATTCATCAGAGGACTTGGAATTATTATTAAAAGATATTTATCAAACGTGGGGTATCCCTCTGGAAGAGACAACGCTTTCACAGCAGGATGAAATGTATAGAGAAATTTTGATCAAAAATCAGATAGAGCTTTTCCTATCCACTCAGTTTTGAAGGATATGGTCAAGACTGAATGGGATAATCCGGAGAAAAAGGTTTTTCTGCCTAAAGCTTTAAAGAGAAAATATCCCTTTAAGGATCCCATTATGGATACATGGACGAAATGTCCTAAAGTTGATGCACCAGTTGGTCAAATGTCAAGAACATCTGATTTGAGTTTTGAAGACATGGGGTCTTTGCGTGATCCCATGGACCGCAGAGGAGAGCACATTTTAAGAAGGGCTTGGGATACTACCCTTTTTCAATTTAAACCTGCAATGGCTTCTGATGTAGTCCTGAGAAGTATGTCTAAATGGATAGACAACCTTAAAGCTCATATTGGGAATAGAGTGCCACCACAAGAGGTCTTGGCAACTCTTCCCACTTTATATAGAGCAATGTCTTTCCTTACACATGCATGTCAGGAAATCATTAGGGCTTCAGCAAAAACCTCAGCTTTAATTTCCTGTGCTCGCAGAGCAATTTGGCTTAAGACGTGGTCTGGGGACAACAGTTCAAAGAATAGATTATGTTCTATACCTTTTCAGGGGGAACGGTTATTTGGTACAGACCTAGATAACATCCTCTCGAGGTCCACAGAACTGGGGAAAAAGTTTCCTACAAAGAAGGCCTACCCTGCTAAACCAGTTAATAGGAATAGGCCTACCACTAGTCAGACCCACAGAAAGGTAGATACTAGAAAACGCTGGGCCCAATCAAGACCACAAAGGAAGTATTCCTTAGTAAGTAAGACCCCTGAGGGGCCCAGACAGCAGTCCTGACAACCCAGGTCCAGTGGGAGGAAGACTCTCCAGATTCACACATGCTTGGGAAAAGGTTACCAAAAGTCAGTTTGTATTAAAAACCCTGAAAGAAGGGTATCACTTAGAATTTTCTTCCCTTCCACCATTTATGTCCTTGGTGACAGAGTTACCGAAAGATCAAAAACTAAAAGATGCCTTCCCAGTAGTTTTGCAAGAACTTTTACTGAAGGAAGTAATAGAGAAAGTTCCTTCGAGCCAGATTCAAAGGGGTTATTACTCCCAGGTTTTTCTGGTAAAAAAGTCATCAGGAAGTTACAGAATGATTCTGAACCTAAAAAGACTAAACAGGTTCATTCGGTACAAAAGATTCAAAATGGAGTCAATATTCTCGGTGAGGCAAACCCTGACTCGGAATGTGTTCATGGCAAATCTGGATCTCCAGGACGCCTACCTGCACATCCCGATTCTGGAAGCTCATCGAAAATACTTGAGGTTTGCAGTGAGGTTAAACCACAAGATTTTGTATTATCAGTACAAGACACTTCCCTTCGGCCTATCATCGGCCCCCAGGATTTTTGCAAAAATTCTGGCAGAGCCAATGGCCTTCCTGAGACAGTTGGGGATCAGCATAATACCGTATTTAGACGATCTGCTGGTCCTAAACAGTTCCAGGGAGACACTGTTGGTACAGCTGGAAAAGACTATGGCACTGTTAAAAGATCTGGGATGGATCATAAACTTGGAAAAATCCAACTTAGTGCCCTCACAACAGTGCACCTTTCTGGGTCTTCTGATAGACAGCACAGAGAGGAAAATTTTCCTAACAGAAGCAAAAGCCCAGAAATTAAAGAACGAGATTTGGGTGTTGGTAAAAGAACCAAAAGCTTCCCTAAGAAACATAATGAAAGTGCTGGGACTCATGACGGCAACGATACCAGCAGTAGACTGGGCTCAGTTGCAGATGAGACCACTGCAGAAATTCCTGTTAGAAAGATGGGACAAAAAACAAACTTCTCTGGACCAGTTAGTGATATTAGATGTAACGTTCCTGAAAGAACTACTCTGGTGGACAGAGAGCGGAAATTTGTTGAAGGGAAGGGAATGGAGTCAGACCAATCCGGTGGTAGTAACCACGGATGCAAGCAGCTGGGGATGGGGTGCGCATCTAGAGATGCACCAAGCCCAGGGCAAGTGGTCAAAGGAGATTTCAAGAAAGTCGTCCAACTTCTAGCAGTCAAACTAGCCCTAAGTCATTTTCAAAAAGAAATATGGGGGAAAGAAGTGTTGGTGAGATCAGACAATGTAACGACCGTGGCTTATCTAAACCGTCAGGGGGGGGACAAGATCAAAGCAGCTGGCAAGCTTAGCCCAAAGTCTGTTAAATCCCTTACAAAATCAAATAAGGTCTCTAAGAGCAGTCCATCTGAAGGGGACTCTAAACACACTAGCAGATTCCTTAAGCAGGAAAAAAGTGAGTCAAACGGAATGGTGTCTGAAGCAAGACATTTTCCAGTTGATCACAAGTGTGTGGGGTCAACCTCAGATAGACCTCTTTGCAACCAAAGAAAATACCAAATGTCAGAGGTTCTTCTCCCTAGAAAAAGAGAAGGGTGCAGTAGCAATAGACGCACTTGCTCAGGAATGGAATTTTCAACTTGCTTATGCTTTTCCACCCTTCAGAATCCTGCCACAAGTGATCCGGAAGGTGGCCCAAGAAAGCACACAGGTGATATTCATAGCCCCATATTGGCCGAAAAGAATCTGGTTCGCAGACCTAATCAGAATGGCGGTAAAGGGACCTTGGAAATTACCAGAGAGTCCAGACATTCTACAACAAAAGTCAATTCTTCATCCAAGCTGGAAGACTCTTCAGTTAACAGCATGGATATTGAGGGGGAACTACTGAAAAGAAAAGGTTTGTCACGCAGAGTAATAGAAACGTTGCTAGACAGCAGAAAGGCAACTACAAGAAAAATTTACGCAAAGGTATGGAAGAAATTTTCTTCATTTTGTGAGGTTAAGAATCTGAAGGAAAAGGATATAGCTTCAGTATTGGAATTTTTGCAAGAAGGGTTTGAAAAGGGACTGGCAGTAAGTACCCTGAAAGCTCAAGCCTCTGCGATATCAGTTTTCCTAGAACGTAAACTTAGACAAAATGATCTGGTTAACCGTTTTTTCAAATGCATTGCACGTAGGAGACCGGCTACATTTAAAGGTTTTCCTACTTGGGACTTGTCAATAGTGCTCAAAGGACTGTTAGAACCACCATTTGAACCGTTGGAAGAAGTTCCAGATAAATGGTTGTCTATGAAGGTTTGCTTTCTTATAGCAATAACATCTGCTAGAAGGGTGAGTGAACTTCAAGCATTATCTATAAAAGAACCATATTGTGCGATTCTTCCAGATAAAATTGTGCTTAGGCCCAATCCTATGTTTTTACCTAAGGTTCCAACCTCAAGCAACAGGTCGCAAGAAATAGTCCTCCCAACGCTGCCTAATGCGGCTGGAAGGGAGGAAGATCTTTCATTCCTTGATGTAAGAAGAGCTTTAATCATTTATCTGGAAAGATCAAAAGAGTGGCGTCTAGCAGAGCAAATTTTTGTAACATTTAGCGGCAAAAATAAGGGTTCAGCAGCATCCAAAGCTACGATTGCAAGGTGGATAAAGCAAACCATCGCCAAAACATATGAGATTAAGGAAGTTACACCACCAGAGGTCTTGGCTCACTCGAGCTATGGCCGCTTCCTGGGCAGAAAGATCGGGGGCGGCTATTGAAGAAATTTGCAAAGCTGCCATGTGGTCTTCGCCCCACACCTTCCTAAAACATTATAGACTTGACTTACTGTCTGCAAAACATCAGTCCTTCGGAAGAAGTGTACTACTTGCAGCATCCCACCCCTAAGGTATATTAGCTTTTCTAGTCCTCTCCACGTGGTCAAGCTGAAGGATGACGGGGAAAAACCTCCGTTACTTACCGGTAACGTCCTTTTTAGGAATCCTTCAGCTTGACCACTGATAACCCGCCCAGTAGTCAAGGGTTGGAGTACGGTTACTATATTAAGAACTGAGGTGGGGAGGAAGGGGTGGGGCTTTTAAACTCTGTTTCCTGTTTTGTGTTTCCTTCCAGGGGGTGGAGCATGATTCCTCTCCACGTGGTCAAGCTGAAGGATTCCTAAAAAGGACGTTACCGGTAAGTAACAGAGGTTTTCTGTCCCTAGGGTCTTGGAATTTCTGCAACATGGTCTTGACCAAGGTTTGCAGCTTAGTACGCTGAAAGGGCAGGTTTCTGCCCTGGCCGCGTTCTTTCAAAAGTCTTTTGCTCTTCATCCTCTGGTTAAGACTTTTTTCCAGGGGGTTACGCATGTGCGGCCTCCTAGGAAGCCTTTGCTCCCAGTGTGGGATTTGAATTTGGTTTTGTCTGCCTTGCAGGGTCCTCCGTTTTAACCTTTGCAGGATATTGCGCTTTCTACGCTTACTCAGAAGGTTGTTTTTCTGGTTGCCATCACTTCTGTTCGGCGTGTTTCGGAGATGGCAGCCTTGTCTATTTCGGCTCCTTACTTTGAGAGGCATCAGGACAAGGTTGTTTTTCGCTTCAAGCCAGATTTCCTTCCTAAGGTGGTCTCTGCTTTTCATCTGAATCAGGATATTGTTCTTCCCTCCTTGTGTCCTAAGCCTAGCAATGACAAGGAGAGGGTTTTGCATTCTTTGGGTTGCTTATCAGCGTAATTCCCAGCGTGTGAAGTACTATTTGGTGGCTACTTCTCCTTTTCGTAGGACTGATGCTCTTTTTGTGGTGCCCTCTGGGCCTAGGAAGGGTTTGGCTCCTGCCAAGTCTTCCATTAGTAAATGGATTCTCCAGGCCATTGTTGGGGCCTATTCTGCCAAGGGAAGGTTCCCCCTTTTCGTGTTACTGCTCATTCTACTCGTGCTGTTGGGGCGTCCTGGGACTTCCAGCACCAGGCTTCTGTTGAGCAGGTTTGTAAGGCTGCTACTTGGTCTTCGGTTCACACTTTTTCCAAGTTTTACAAGGTTGATGTTCGGGCCTCAGCGGATGCTGTTTTTGGCCGCAAAGTTCTGCAAGCTGCAGTGGTTTAAGTTTGTGCCTTGTTGCCTTGTGTTTTGGATCCCCGCCCTTTATGGACACTGCTATTGGATGTCCCAAGTGTAATGAATGTCTTGAAGCCGGGTGTGTGACATACTTAAAATAATACCATTTTGTGAATACTCACCTGTAAAATGGGTATAAGTATGTCACACACCCCACTTCACCCTGCCCTTTTGTATTCTGGATCCTTTATATGGTGAACCTTTGTTAGTTTTAATTGGCTTTCCTGGTCCCCTTGATCTTACTGCTGTCTGCAAGATCGCCATCTACAGGTCAGTATACCCAAGTGTAATGAAGGTCTTCACAAAATGGTATTGTTGGATATTTTGCTCTTCATCTGTGTGTGTGCGCATGTGTTTATGACCACTGCTTGTGTCTTTCAGCAGGACTCCCTGCTACCTGCTTAAAAGGGGGTTCTCCCGGTCCTAGGGTCCCTAGAGTAAATTGGGCACCCCAAAAATCCTCCCACTTGGGACTTAAAGGGGCATCCCGGGTTGCTTATCAGCGTAATTCCCTCTGGTCATTGCGACTACCTTTTAAAAATCACCATATGGAGGCTCCACAGGATACCGGGCTCGGGCTCCCTTCGGGACAATCCCGGCTGTGTGTGGGTTGTAGGGTACCCCTTGCGGGAGAAAATGTACTAATTTGCATACCATGTGCGCAACAGGCTATAACGCGGCATTCGGGATTCCAGGCGTCTGGGTCAGTGCCGCCCGTTTCATCTCCCACCCCACCCCGCATTATCTGTACCCCAGTTGACACTGTCATTAGTGGGGAGTCGCTGGGGGATGCAGTGAATACCCCCAAAGTCCTGGCCCATCTCTTAGAGGTTCTGGATATTTCCCCTCCAGCGGAGGCCCCTCCGAAGAAGGGGGAATTCTTTGGCTCATCTAAGCCCCGCTTGGAGTTCCCAAATTTAGGATCATTTTGATAGCATGATTCTTAGAGAATGGGAGAAGCCGAGTTGGCTTCCCGGTGTTCCGCAGGGATGGGATAGGAAGTATCCCTTCCCGGTGGACGCGGTGAGGTGATGGTCTTCCCCTCCTGAGGTCGATCATCTTAGGATTGTACAACACCTCTGTTGTACATACTCCTGACGCCAGTACCCTTAAGGATGGCGAGGATAAGCGCATTGATCAGATGGCATGCCATGCCTTTGCCAGTGTGGGTTCAGCCTTGCGGCCTGTTTGTGCTTCTGCACTCATGGCTGTGGCTACCAGGTCTGAGGTTAGGGACATGTTAAAAGGGTCCCAACTCAACCCGGCCAGTGTTGAATTCATAGCCCTTAAGAGGTGTGAATTGTTCATGAATTTTGTGTTGGCAGCTATGGACGACACTATTATCATGTGTAGTAGAACCTCGGCTCTGCTGGTGGCCATGCGTCGATCGGTATGGCTACGCCAGTGGGCGGCTGACATAGCGGCCAAGAAATCACTCACAGCACTGCCCTTCCTGGGTATGCGGCTGTTTAGTGACAAATTGGATTCTGTGGCAAAAGGTGGGAATCTGCCTCAGCGTAAGAAGCAGCCGACGCTCCTTTCGGGGGGCAAGCTCCTTCAATCCTTCCTTTCGCGGTGCCAGAGTGGGCAGAGGTCTTGCCTACTCTAGCTTCAGAGGTGATTCCTGGAACAGAGGCAGGGGACGCGCCCGTCCGGCCTCTACCTGGAGTTCCAAGCCCACTGCCACGCCGGCTCAGCAATGAAGAGGCGCCCTCACCCGTGCGGGTGGGGGGACGGCTGCGGCTCTTCTTCCAGGTCTGGGCCCAGGAGGTCACAGGCAAGTGGATATTGGAAGTGGTCTCGTCTGGGTACAAACTGGAGTTCAAGTACCGGCCTCCTCCCAGATTCCTAAGGTCTCGGGTGCCATCGGATCCTCGGGCTGCGCAGGGGCTCCTGTTGGCTGTAAAGAATCTCCTGGACATGGCGGTCATATGCCCGGTGCCTCTTTCAGAAAGAGGTCGGGGCTATTCCAACCTCTTCACGGTTCCCAAAAAGGATGGCTCCATAAGACCCATTCTGGATTTGAAGCTTCTCAACAGGTTCATCAGAACCAAGAAGTTCTGCATGGAGACTCTGCGCTCAGCCATCGGTTCCCTTCGTCAGGGGGATTTCATGACGTCCATAGACATCAAGGATGCTTACCTTCATGTACCAATTTTCCCAGCACACCAGAGATTTCTCAGGTTCGTGGTTGGAGATCGGCATTTTCAGCTTGTGGCCCTCCCATTCGGGCTGACCTCGGCACCGAGGGTGTTTACCAAGGTTCTGGCGGGCATAATGGCCCTGCTCAGAGCCCAGGGCATTCGCATTGTGCCGTATCTGGACGACCTACTCGTTACAGTCTTCTCTCTCCCCATCAAGGGAGATCTCTTTTCTGGGCATGAATCTGGATACCAGTCAGGCCAGAGTGTTCCTACCTCTGCCAAAGGTGCAGAGGGTTCAGGATCTGATACGTGTTCTCCTGACCAATCCTCGCCCTTCTATCCGGCTAGGGATGACTCTGGTAGGTTTGATGGTGGCCTCCTTCGAGGCAGTCCCCTTTGCTCGGTTCCACATGAGGTCGCTTTAAATCCATCTATTGCTGAAATGGCACAGATGTCCACAGTCCTTGGATCAGTCCTTTCTGATGTCTCACAGGGTTCGGCAGTGGTGGCTGGAACCAAGCAATCTGATGAGGGGCAGATCCTTTCTGGCCCCTTGTTGGGAGACGGTTACCACGGATGCCAGCCTGTCGGGCTGGGGAGGTTTCTGGAAGGATCATCAGTTTCAGGGGTTGTGGGGTCCTCAGGATACATCAATCACCAAGGAGGGACTCGCAGCAGGAGTGCCCTCAGGGAAGTCTCTCCGATTCTGACATGGGTGGAGAGCAATGTTCCTTGCATCTCGGCAGTGTACATTCTGGGAGTGGAGAACATGGAGGCGGACTCCCTGAGCAGGGGATTCTCTTGCCGAGGGGAATGGTCTCTCAACCACAGGGTATTTCGGGCCCTGTGTCACAAGCGGGGGACTCCGGAGGTGGATCTCTTTGCCCCTCGGCACAATCACAAGCTCCCAACCTTTGTATCTCTGTCTCAGGATCCTCTGGCCCTGGCAGTGGATGCCTTGTCCCTTGCCTGGAGGGATCTGGGGTTTCTGTACCTGTTTCCCCCCTTCTCCATGGTAGGCAAGGTAGTGCGCAAGCTGGCTCTAGAGGGGGCACCAGCAATTCTGGTGGCCCCAAGGTGGCCAAGACAGGTGTGGTTCGCAGACGTCGTTAGACTGGCGTTAGATCAGTACAGGCTGCCCCTGTTTTCGGATCTGGTCTCTCAGGGTCAGCTACGTTACCCCAATTTACTAACGTTGCTTTGACGGCGTGGCCGCTGAAACCTTCATCTTGAGGGAGGAAGGTTTGTCTGAGGCGGTTATTCAGACATTGATTAGAGCTAGGAAGAGGTCTTCCTCTACCATTTACTATAGGACTTGGCTGTCCTATATTGACTGGTGTGAGGCTAGGGTCTTACCTTTCAGGGTGTTTTCGATTCCTAGGATTTTGGAGTTTCTACAACACGGTCTGGATCTGGGGTTCCAGCTCAGTACTGGGGGTCAGGTCAGGTTTCTGCCCTGGCTGTCTTTTTTCAAAGGTCCTTTTCTTTGCATCATCTGGTCAAGACTTTTTTCCAAGGGGTCACTCATGTTCGCCCCCTAGAAAGCCTTTGGTTCCCGTTTGGGACCTAAATTTGGTTCTCTCGGTCCTCCAGGGGCCTCCTTTTGAGCCGATGCAGGATGTGACCCTTTCTGTGCTCACTCAAAAGGTGGCCTTTTTGGTGGCTATTACTTCTGTTCGCGTGTCTGAGTTGGCGGCTCTGTCTATTCAGGCCCCTTACTTTGAGAGACACCAGGACAAGGTGGTTTTTCGCTTTAAACCAGATTTCCTTCCTAAGGTTGTTTCCGCTTTCCATCTCAATCAGGATGTAGTTCTCCCTTCCTTGTGTCCTAGGCCTAGCAATGACAAGGAGAGGGTTTTGCACTCTTTGGATGTGGTTCGTTGTGTGAAGTACTATTTGGTCGCTACTTCTCCTTTTCGTAAGACGGACGCCTTGTTTGTGGTGCCCAGGAAAGGTTTGGCGCCTGCCAAGTCTACCATTAGTAAATGGATACGTCAGGCCATTGTTGGGGCCTATTCTGCTAAGGGGAGGGTTCCTCCTTTTAAGATCACTGCTCATTCTACTTGTGCTGTTGGGGCTTCCTGGGCCTTTCAGCACCAGGCTTCTATTGAACAAGTTTGTAAGGCTGCTACTTGGTCTTCCATTCATACTTTTTCCAAGTTTTATAAGGTTGATGTGCGGGCCTCAGCGGATGCTGTTTTTGCCGCAAGGTTCTGCAAGCTGCAGTGGTTTAAATTGGTGCATTTTTTGCTGTATTTGGATCCCCACCCATGACGGACACTGCTATTGGATGTCCCATATGTCATGAATAGTGGAAGCGGGGTGTGTGACATACTTGGAATAATACCATTTTGTGATTACTCACCTGTAAAATGAGTATTAAAAGTATGTCACACACCCCGCTTCATCCCGCCCTTTAGTATTCTGAATCCTTTATATGGTGAACCTTTTATTGTTAAGAATGTTTTATTAGCTCTTCCTGGTCCCTTTACTGCTGTCATATACTGGGGAATGTGTGGGAGGTCCCAGGCATTTATGGACCGGGAGGGGCTTCTTTTTTGCTTTCATCTCTGCAGAAGTTCGCCCTCTACTGGACCATAACCCATATGTCATGAATAGTGGAATACCCATTTTACAGGTGAGTAATCACAAAATGGTATTTTTTTTAACTTTATATGTATTAGAGAACCAGTCTTAGAAGTATGTCAAAGGCGTTCATTCTTTTATTTAAAGACAGAAGGGTGTCCTAAAAAAATGTAAGGTCTGCTATTCTTCAAAATGTTTCCTTTTCCTAGTTTTGGCAGTTGTGTCAAGGAGAGAATTGCTTCCAGAATTCTAATTGCAATGTTTGGAACTGGGTGAGCTTCTAGCTATGACTGATATGAAGGCAGGACATTAAACAAAGACTGGGACTTTAATGTATTGTGTTTTGTTAGCCATAGTGAACAACAGTAAGTGCAGAAATAAGGTGATAACTTGTGTAGACAGGAGTATTTTTGAGGGTAACCTTTCAAAATATATACTTGGTTAGCCTTCAGATAGTATTGCTTTAACTGTTACACAGTGCGGATGTCCCAGTTCTTAGCGGTGCTTCCGCTTTTTAAGCCACCTCCCCAACTGTGACGATTGGCTGACTTGGCATTCAGCCTCCCTTTAGCCAAGGTAGGTTTGTGCTGGTCAGGGAGGTTGCAGCAGGGTCCAGTGCCGCTTTAGTCCTCCTCTATGTAACAAAGCCTGACGTGAGCTGCTTATTAGTACATTTTGAATTTTAGTTGCTGCCCAGATTCCTAAACCACATCTTCACCACCTAAACTGAGAAAATGCCAACTGCAGAGCAACAGAGAGATGAAGATGAAGTGCTGTTTTTTCTCCCTTTTAGGGTCAGTCATTGCAGCACTGGACTGATATCTTTTGTTGCCTAACTGCGTATCCAGCCTTCTATGTGGTTCTTGTTCTTTTCCAGATTCTGTTGTCTACCTTTTAAACAGTTGGCTTTTGGGAAGTGACCCTTGAAGATTTTCTGGTTGCAATTGTGCTTAATCTGAAAAATTAACAAATGTTATTTTATATATATTTCTTGTAGAACTCGGGACACCTTCTTCTTTAGACATAGTAAGTAGCGACCCAGCCCTTATGGTGGCATCGTTTACCAGTGGTCACACAAGTATCTTCAACATGGAGACACATCAGAAAGTTCTAACATTAGAGTCTTGCATTGATACAGGTATGCACTGTGACTTTCTAAAATATTATCAATTTGTGTAGCGATAGCTATTTATTTATTTGTTTTACTGGAAGCATTTTTCCTTTTCTTAGGAGGATCTACATATATTGGCACTTTAGGGTTACTTTGTTTTTCATTAACAATAAAGGAGGGTGGTATTATTGTTAACGTGCCACATAAGTAGATACTGTACATCCATGAGCTCACGGTAACTGAAGGTCAATCTGGCCTTTACAGGGACTTGATTTCATAACCTGGTAAGTTTCTGTATTTTTATTGGATGTCCCTGGATAAATATTTGCATTCCTATTTCCAGGTGTTAATTCTAGCTGCCAGATAAATCGAGTAATTAGCCATCCAACTCTTCCAATCAGTATCACTGCTCACGAAGATCGACATATCAAGTTTTACGATAACAATACAGGTATGTGTTATTGTAAATAAGACAACAAAAACTTAAAAGAAATTCCCATGTGATCAGTCTAAGATCCATTGATTCCTTGTTGTCCTGAAGGTGGACCTATAAGCATTCAGATAGGTTAGGAACCGGAACAAAGGAGCTTAGGCACATAATAAAGCTCAGTTTTATTAGTCACGAACAAGAGGTGGAACATGCTAACTGAAGGTGACCTATTCTGACCTTAAAGGGATTGTCCAGGTTAGGTTATAAAAAAATAAAAAAAATAAAAAATAAAAATCTCAGATGATCCTCCAGAGCACCATCAAATTTATTATCATCAAATGGAAAGTAACAGCAAAGAATGCAAGCCGCACCAGCCCAACTATATTAAAGCGTGCACACCTTTGGGTAAAAATTGCACTAAACCCCCAAAATACCCACAATTAATTGGCACCACTCTCAGAAAAGCATATATTCAATTATTTTTTGAATAATGGTTTTACACAAAAGACTGTACAATACATATAACTGACACATACAACATACAAACACTAGAGAGCGCTGTTGTCAGACCTTCTTTCTATAATGACCAATGACAATCCCTATTGGCAATGGCTACTAACAGTGCCCTATAATAATATCTCAAAATCCCTCTCAAAGAAATGCAAGTGCTAATATGGCTATGTAAACAGTGATAATACTATGTGCAAAAATAAATGTCTTTTAAATGTGTATAAATGCTCCATATAAATGAGGACAAAAACGGGGTGAAAAGAGGGATAATAGAGCAAACCAAATCTTACAAATCTTGGTCAGTGGTACATGACAATGTGCTGCAAATGGAAAGTATATGGTACTGCATCACATAGCCAGCTAGAGAAAGATTTTCTTTTCTCCTGACATTTGGTGTGGACAAAATATCTATCTAGATGAATTGGATAATTTAAAAGAAAATGACCAGCTCAGCTGGTAGTATGTCTGTGTGCCTCCCACATGCTCATGTGTAAGCAGGACATGTGTAGCAAGATGGTCATCCTCAGGCATTCCAGGAGCGAAGCATCTGCAAATATAGTCCACAGCATATGACACTGATCACCATTAGGAGTGTTTATTGGAGCTAATTATCTTGACTATTACTCCTTACCTACATTGATCTCTGTACTGCCCGTCTCTCTTCTTACTGACTGGGTCACCTTCGAGAACAAAATCCTTCATAAAGTTGGTGGTCATTTCATATTCTGCTCAAGAGTTTGGGGGAAATAGATCATCATTCCTTAACCAAAAGAAACAATCTTCACAAAATTGTTCCAGGTGCAGGGAGGCATTCTGATTGCCTATGCCCCCGCACATTAGCGAAGTGAAACGGGAGAAATCTTACCTCTCTCCTCAGCCTCCCAGTGAAATCCAATCTGCTCTGTTTGTGTGAAACCACCAAAAGCCCAAAAACTCGCCTCTTCAGCTTTCTCATGTGGTGCATGCATCGGCCAATGAGCTTTGTTTACTTCTTAGGCAAAACGGCTCCCATTGACTCCTATGCAAAGCGTGCTCTGCTTTGTCCCCCATATCCCCAGTGGTGCTTGTGTTCCTGAATCTGAATAGTTGGGGCGGGAGCACATACATGCCGGGGATGCAATCAGGCAAACAGCTCTGATAGCACGAGAGCTCGCGCATGTGCTGTTGGATCGGGGAAAAGGTGAGTTTTACTGGCACCCTGGGGGGGGGCAGTTTGCACAGGAGGGCATCCTGATTCGCAATGCTCCGGGGAAAAGCCAGGGGCCAGCACTGGAATCTTTTAATTTCCAGGACGGCGGCTGGTGGATTTTGTTCCGCTTTTAAAGTGGACCAAAACCCAGGGTTTTGACCATCCTGGGTTTTGGTCCACTCCATCGGGGGTGCCTTGCTATGTGAAACCCCCCAGATCTCCTGATTAAACTCACTTCACCGTGGTCCTACGGCACATGTGCGGCCGCTCGTCCAATCGGCACGCTCAGGGCCGCTGAACTGTGCACGTGTAAGAGACGTCTTAGCTCAGAGGCTCCGAGCTCGCTGGCGGACGCATCTCGCGCTTCCCTCTAACGGGTAGTAAGGAACACAGGAAGTAGTAATCCATCAGTCATAATGACTCCTTGCTCAGAAAGCTCCTACAAACCATTTGAAACATTGTTAACCACTGTGGGGAGGGGCAGTTTGCACGGGAGGGCATCCTGATTCGCAATGCTCCGGGGAAAAGCCAGGGGCCAGCACTGGAATCTTTTAAATTTCCAGGCCGGCGGCTGGTGGATTTTGTTCCGCTTTTAAAGTGGACCAAAACCCAGGATTTTGACCATCCTGGGTTTTGGTCCACTCCATCGGGGGTGCCTTGCTATGTGAAACCCCCCAGATCTCCTGATTAAACTCACTTCACCGTGGTCCTACGGCACATGTGCGGCCGCTCGTCCAATCGGCACGCTCAGGGCCGCTGAACTATGCACGTGTAAGAGACGTCTTAGCTCAGAGGCTCCGAGCTCGCTGGCGGACGCATCTCGGGCTTCCCTCTAACAGGTAGTAAGGAACACAGGAAGTAGTAAACCATCAGTCATAATGACTCCTTGCTCAGATCACCAGAAAGGGGGTTATGGGATCAATTTACTTTAGTCTTTTTATCCTAAGGCCTCTACGATAATAGTGAAATGTTCTCCAGGGTCTTGGCTTTTTCTGTTGTGGCATAATACACCCTTTGGCTGACCTACTCTGGACATGAGAGCTTTAGGATGACCATGTCAACCCTTTCATACAAGGAGGGCAAGCTACTTGGAAAATGACTAGTAACAGACCAAAAATCCTAAGACATCCTCTGCGTCACGTGTTTGGGGGTTGATGGCATCTGCCAGGACACAAAACCTGGGTAAAGGATCTTATGACCTTGGAATAGTCATAACCTCTCTGCCCCGTTAGCTTCACGGCTTGGGTCTTTTACACTAATCTTTGTGTTCCCAAAGGGACTGCTCAGTATGCCTCATATTTGGATTGTGAATATTTAAATATATGTCCACCCCTGAAAATGCATGTTGAAAATCTTAGAAAATCATTCTGTTCTTAGAAAGTTAGGACTAGCTTTACTGGATATCGAGGCTTGCCTACATGTCCCAATTTGTTTTTTTTTTGTTTTGTTTTTTTTTTAATGGTCCTTGCAACTTTGGAGGCATTTTGGGTAGGTAATCAATCAAGCAACCTATGCTCTGACTTTCCCTCAAAAATAAAACTGTCTATATTCTAGTTGGATATGGACGTTTGGTCCTCCAGAGTTTTCCTTCCCCGTAAACGCTGCTGACACTAATGTCCAGTCGTGCTCAGGACCTGTTGATGCTTTGTGTCTTGACAAAGTGGAACAGTCTTTATGTGGTCTTCCCAGACCAGGCCATGTTTAAGAGTGTGGTTGCAACCAGCTTAGCTCAACCAGGAATGGTCTTTTCTACATGTTCAATGCAGTGTACCATTGGTCAGGGTAGGTCAGTGCCTTGTGGACTGTATCAGTCATTGCGGTGCCAGGGCTGTCATGACAGAAAACCTATGATCCTTCAATGGGCAGAAATTTATGTTCCAGCTCGATCAGTTTCAGAAGTGACAGCAGACTGCAAAACACGGATATCTCACAAGAATGGACTATTTTCCCTATATCCAGTCCTGGTTGTCCCAGTGATGACATGTGGTATTTCGCCCCCCAGGGGGTGCTCGGCTGCAAGGTCAAAAGCTGTCGCTTCTTCCGGCCCCCTTTAAAGGCAGGTGTCCCTCTATAGTTCCCCAGTGTCCATCTTGCAGTCTGGCTGCTGAAGATCGTTGGATACTCTCTCTCGGATTCTGGCAGCAGAGCGGGGCCCCCTAGCCCGTTGATCCCGTGCGACCAACTCTTGCCTGCCAGCTGCCTCGGGATCGTGACGGTAAGGAAGAACGCCGGGGTCAGGCGTTTTTTGGCAGAGCTAGGCTCTGGGCCGCAGACCCTGTTTAATGGGTAGCCGGCCATAGGCTGATGGTGAGCCTAACTGGGGGGACCACATGTACAGGCTGATGTTACCCTTTTATCCCTCCCATCCCACGAGCTTTATTAGGTGTACTGTGCTTTAACTGTGCAACTTTACTTGGGCTGCTCTTTGAGCGTCACTCTTACCTCTCTCGCGGTTCCTCCTCCAGCTGCCTTCTCCCTCCCCTCCATCTTGTCTCCATCACTTACGCTATGAGCGGAGGGAGGGGGATGGGGACGCCGCTCTCGCGGCTCTGGGTTGACAGGGTGGCACACTGGCTGTGCGCGCTGCGGATTGCCGCGGTGCTCCTGCGGCTGGGCCACCTTGCCTTCTGGCGGGCATTTCCTCATGCATGGCACTCTGATGATGGGCGGGCGATTTTTTTCTCGCCGCCGGGGGGGCCGAGCCGTACGCTGACGCTTTGCGTGTCATCGCGGTGCGGGATCGCTCCAGAAGCTGTGTATGTGTGTGTGCGAACGGCTCCTCTTCTCCCGTGGCTCAGCTGCTGCTGCTGCCTCGTGCCTGGTCGCGTATCACTACTGTCAGCGTCGGGAGTCCCTCTTGCTAACGATTGTTTTTTGCTTATTCTGCATACGCTTGTGGGAGTCTGATGGCCCTCTCTTTTGTTCTTTGTTTAGGTTGGGCCCAGTGACCGAGGGTTGTGGTTCCTCCCGGTCCCCCCCTATTATTAAGAGGGATCATATAGGTTTGGGACGTTAGTGCCTTGTAACCTTCTATTGACCATTCTAATCACCATAATGGAGACATCTGGGGATAGTGAGCCAGGGACCCCATCTGGACGGGTGAAGCTCTGCCCCTTGTGCAGTGCAAGTCCTCTGGGCGGATTCAGCACTGTTTGTACCACTTGCGCCAGAAACATCATTTTGGACCATGACCAGGCGGGCGTTCCTGCCCCAAGCCCTTCACTGCCCGCGGCCTCTCCAGAACCTCCGCTGCTGCACTCAGCCCCCAGTGAGGGGGAAGCCAGCAGGGGGTCCCAGGTTGATTTGGCGCATAGGGTGGCCAGTCTCGAGAGACCTCGCAAACGGCCCCTAAAAAGGCCACGAGTAAGAGACAGCACATCTAGCCCGTTTACTCGGAGAATGACTATCTTTTTGATGATCTGGGCTCTGTGGAGGACGGTGAGTTGCCAGATGATTCCCGTTCCACTGCGGATTATTCTGCTGGCGATGACCATTTGTCTGGCTCTTCCTCGGATGAGGATGCGTGGCTCCCTGATGATACGGAGAAGTTGCTTGCCTCGGTTTTTGAGACTTTACACATTCCTCCCAGAGCGGCTAAGAGGAAGCAGGGTGATTTGTTTAGGCCCGAAAGACAGAGGTGGGTCTTTACGAAGCAGGCCCACTTTTCTAATATGATTTTCAAGGAATGGGAAAGGCCTCACAAGCTACCGTCTGTGCCTAAGGGCCTGGATAGGCGGTATCCCTTCCCTGAGGAGCTGGTCCGGCTATGGTCTCGTCCTCCCGAAGTGGATTCCCCTGTGTCGGGGTTGTCCAACACTACCATTGTGCCATCCCCTGATACCGCTTCCTTAAGTGACCAGGCTGACAAGCGCATGGATCAGCTGGTCTGCCATGCCTTCACCTTTGCTGGTGCCTTGTTTCGTCCTGTGTGTGCCGCGGCTATGGTCTCCCTGACCATCAGAAAGAAGATGAGACGCCTTGTGGATAGCGCTAAGGCTCGCAAGCGGGCGGAGGAGTACAAAGACCTCAAGGCCTGCGTGGATTTCATTGCCTTTGTTGTCTCTGCCATGGACGATGGTGACCGGCTTGGTGCCAGGATTTCGGCCCTGCTTGTTGCACTTTGCCGCTCGCTCTGGTTGCGGCAATGGTCGGCTGATGCCGCGGCCAAGAAGTCGCTTACTAGTATCCCCTTCGTGGGGCACAGATTGTTCGGGGAATGTCTGGACCTCCTGGTCAAGGATGGTAGACTCCCTCAGAGACTGAAGCCTGCTCGGCCCTTTCGGATCTCCTCTGCCTATCGCTCCTTTCGAGGAGGAAGAGACTCTTCATTTTCAGGTGGCCACAGGGATACCTGGGGTAGAGGTAGGTCCCGTGGCTGACCCAATCCCGCTTGGGGAGCCAAGTCCAACCCCCCTGCCAAGTTCCCTCAGGCATGAGGAGGCGCCCTCACCAATGCGGGTGGGGGGGCGGCTTCTGCTATTTGCTCAAATCTGGAGACGGCACGTCTCGGATCGGTGGATTCAGGAGGTGGTTTCCTCCGGTTACAAAATAGAGCTGGCAGTCAGGCCGCCCTCAAAATTTCTTTAGTCTCGCATATCCCGAAAACCCGTTGAAGGCCCAGGGTTTGAGAATGGCCGTGCAGCACCTCCTGTGGTTAGGTGTGATTTGTCCTGTACCTCTTCAGGAACAGGGTCAAGGTTCACGGTTCCCAAGAAGGATGGAACGTTAAGACCTATCCTGGACTTGAAGGGTCTCAACAGGTTTGTCAGAGTCAGACATTTCCACATGGAAACCTTACGGTCGGCGGTGAGCTCGCTTCGGCCCGCCAACTTCATGACCACGGTGGACATCAGGGATGCTTACCTGCACATCCCGATTTTCCTGGGGCATCAGAAGTTCCTGAAGTTTGCTCTGGAGGACCAGCATTACCAGTTTGTGGTTCTGCCATTCAGAATTTCCTCAGCGCCCCGCGTCTTCACCAAGATGCGGGTGGGCATCATGGCCATCCTGAGGAATCAGGGCATTCGTGTGCTGCCCTTTCTGAATGACTTGCTGATTGCGGCCCAGTCTCTTCAGCAGGCTGAGAGCGATACCCGGACGGTGTTGTCTCTCGAGGCCTTCGGCTGGGTAGTCAATTACCCAAAGTCTTCACTTCAACAGTGAGGTCCTTCCTGGGCATGACGATAGACACCTCTCAGGTCAAGGTCTTTCTGCCACAGCAGAAGGTTTTGGATCTCCAGACGCAGGTGCAGGCCTTGCTGTCTCGTCAACGGCCGTTGATCCTTCTGAGGATGAGGCTGGTGGGCCTAATGGTGTCATGCTTCAAGGCAGTGCCCTTCGCCCAATTTCACATGAGACCTCTTCAATTGAACCTGAGGCAGACTCCCTGAGCAGGAGCGCCTTGCGCCTGGGAGAATGTTCCCTCAGCAACAGACCTTTCATGCTCTGTGCCTCCGTTGGGGTCAGCCGGATGTGGACCTGTTTGCGTCCAGACACAATCACAAGCTCCCAAGGTTCGTCTCCTCAAGAGATCCTCTGGCCATTGCCACAGACTCTCTGGCGATTCCTTGGACGGAGTTCAAGTTTCTTTATGCATTTCCTCCGTTTCCACTTCTGGGCAGGGTGCTGCACAAGATAGCCCAGGAAGGGGTACCAACTATCCTGGTAGCTCCTCGCTGGCCGAGAAGAAGTTGGTTTGCGGACATAGTTCAGATGTCAGTAGATCGCTACATCATGCCCGACCACCCAGGGCTTCTCACACAGGGGTTGCTGCGGCACCCCAATTTACGGACGTTGGCTTTGATGGCCTGGCTATCGAAACCTCAATCCTGACGGAGAAGGGGCTGTCGGCCACGGTTGTACATACCATGATTCAGGCTCGGAAGAAGTCTTCTTCCATGATATACTACAGCGCTTGGCACACTTATATTGCTTGGTGCGAGACCAAGAGTCTCCACTGTCGCATATTTTCTATTTCTAGGATTCTGGAGATTTTACAACACAACTGAGACTTGGGTCTTCAGCTGAGCACTCTCAAGGGCCAGGTTTCGGCCTTAGCCATTTTCTTCCAGAGATCCATTGCCAATCATAGGTTGATCAAGACCTTTTACCAGGGAGTCACCCTTGTCCGGCCACCGCGTAAGTCAGTTTTACCGGTGAGGGACTTGAATTTAGTACTGTCTGCTCTTCAGGGTCCTCCCGTCGATCCCTTGTGCGATGCTGCATTGCCTATTTTGACTCTCAAAGTGGTCTTTTCAGTAGCGATCACCTCGGTGCGTCGCGTATCAGAGTTGGCTGCGCTTTGTATGAAGCCTCCCTATTTTGAGCGGCATAATGATAAGGTGGTTTTTCGCTTTAAACCTGACTTTTTGCCTAAGGTCGTTTCTCCCTTTCACCTTAATGAAGAGGTTGTCTTGCCTTCCTTGTGTCCAGCACCGACTAATTCTAAGGAAAGGACCCTCCATGCCTTGGATGTGGTCAGAGCCAAATATTACCTGGTTGCGACTGAATCCTTCAGGAAATCGGATTTGCTCTTTGTCCTAACAGAGGGCTCTAGGAAGGGTTTGCCACCAGCCAAGTCCACTCTCAGTAAGTGGATCAGACAGGCGGTGGTGCAAGCATATTCTGCCAAGGGGAAGGACCTCCTTTTTGGTTCACAGCTCATTCTACCAGAGCTATTGGTGCCTCTTGGGCTTTTCAGCACCAGGCATCGGTTGAACAAGTTTGTAAGGCCACCACTTGGTCTTCAGTTCATACTTTTACAAAGTTCTACAAAGTTGATGTTAGGGCCTCAGCTGACGCTGCCTTAGCTGACGCACTGGGGATCCCGCCCAAATGGACACATGTCATCACTGGGACAAACTGGACTGGATATAGGGAAAAATACAATTCTGTAGAATTGTTTTTGAGTATATCCAGTCCAGGTCATCCCACCCCGCCCTTTTGTTCATTATCTCTGTTTGCCTGTTATGGTGATTACCGTTTTCCTATTGCATGGCACGGCCTGCTTCAAGAAGTCCTTATGTATGGGAGATTCCGCCACAAGAGTTGTGGCTCCTCCCGGCACCATATAAAAACAGGATCACCAATAGACCTCCCCAGTTTTTCCTCTGCAGTGATACTGCAAAGATAGAAGATGGCTCTCTATATTGCGCAGGTGAGCAGGGCAACCAAGCCTGCGGCCCTGCAGGTCTATTTCCACCCGCTTCCGGACCCTCTGTGCCTCCCAGCCTCGACTGACTGATCGGGTGAGGGTAGAGGCGCACTAGGGTCAGGTGCTCAAGGAACGCTGCTCCAAGCTACAGACCCTGTACCACAAAGGGTAGCCGGCCATAAGCTTTATGGTGTGTCTAATGAGGGATGCGGAGTTCCTGTCCTAGCTTCTGAGGGGGCTGCCGGGTGGCAGCGGCGAGGTGTTTTTAAGTAGAATTGTTTTTAACGTTGTTTTCGCCACCGTTGCCACTTTGTACTTCGCTCCACGGCAGGCAGCGCTATAGCGGTGAGGCGTTTTTGGAGTGTGATGGCGCGGTCATGTGAGCGCCGCTTTCACGCTCTTCGGGGGTGCGGGGCCGGGGGATGATGCGTATCGCGTCGTCCCCCCGCTGCCCGCCCCTCGAGGTTCTTCTGCCTGCGCCATTTTGAGCCTGCTGCGCGTCTGGCGCCCCTCTTCCTTCCTGAGCTGCGGCGGTCTTCGTTTCCTGTGTCGCTTACCCCCGTGGTCTGGCGGCTTGGTGATCCTTTGGTCTCCTTGGTCCGTGAGTCCCCTTTGGGGGTTTTGTTTCCTTGGGGCATGGGCCGCGGGATTCTTATGTGCTTTTTACTTATGTCTTTCAGGCAGGACAACTGTGGGTTGTGGTTTCTCCCAGTTCTGCTCCTTACCCCCCCCCATCATCTCCCCCTTACTGGCTCTTCTGGGGACATCCCTTGGGGGGGCATCCTGGGTGGCTTTTTGTTACCCTGTGCTGGCCTATATCACCTGTGTTAATCACCATATGGAGGCTTCTGGGGATAGCGTGCTTGGGGGTCCTTCGGGGCAATCCCGGCTGTGTGCCATGTGCGGGGCATCCCCTTTGAGTGATAGTGCCGCGGTGTGCGTGCCGTTCGCCCAAGGTATCATTGCGGCCCAGGCTGCGCTGAGTGCTTCCCTTCCCAGTTCTGCGCTCCCTTCGGCATCGCCTACTCCCCCCCCCCCCCCCCGCACCTGCATTTAGCTCCAAGTGAGGGGGATACTAGCAGGGGGTCACAATCTGATCTGGCACTTCCTGTGGCCAGCATTGAAAGGCAGCTTGCCAGGCCTGTTCCAGGTAAGGCCTCTGGCAAGAAGCGGCACCTGGCTCCCACGCCCTCCCTCTTTGCTGAGGAGGATGAGGGAATTGATGCCCTTGGTGGCCGTTACTCCCTAGAGGAGAGGGAGCTTTTCCAGGACTCTGACTCCTCTGGGGACCAGCAGGAGGGGTACGACAGTGACCCTGGGTCTGCGTCCAGGGAGGATTCATGGGTCCCCGATGACACTGATAGACTGCTGTCTGACATTTTTGAAACCTTGCACATTGACCCCCCTGAAGTGGCTAAGAGGAAGCAGGGTGAGCCCTTTCGTGTTGATAAATAACGTTTGGAGTTCCCTGAGCAGGGCCATTTCTCTAATATGGTGCTCAAGGAGTGGGAACGTCCTAATAGATTGCCCGCGGTGCCCAAAGGGTTGGATAAGAGGTATCCCTTTTCTGCTGACCTGGTCAAGCGATTGTCGTGTCCCCCCTGAGGTGGATGCTCCCGTTCTAGGGCTGTCCAACACCTCAGTCATGCCTTCCCCTGACACTACTACACCGCGGGACAGCACAGACCGGCATATGGATCAGCTGGCCTGCCATGCTTTCACATTTGTGGGGGCTGGGCTGTGTCCGGTCTGCACCACTGCCATTACAGCTATTGCCCTTAAGAAAAAGCTCAAGCGTCTCACTGATGGCGCTATGGCTGGTAGGAGGAGGGGGGATTATAGGGCCCTCTTGCTTTGCTCTGATTTTGTTGCCTTTGTCCTTACTGCCATTGGTGATGCGGTCCGGCTGGGTGGTAGGGCCTCTGCCCTCTTGGTGGCTATGCGCCGCTCTGTTTGGTTGCGTCAGTGGGCAGTTGACACTGCAGCTAAGAAGGCTCTCACTGGGCTCCCTTTTGCTCTTTGGGGAGCGTCTGGATGTTCTAGCCAAGGATGTTGTTAAGCAGGGGCTGGGCGTGAACCCAGCAGTCATGGTGCATATTGGCACAAATGACATAGGAAGAAGTAGGTGGAAAGTCCTTAAAAATGATTTCAGGGACTTAGGCCATAAGCTTAAGGCAAGGACCTCAACTGTAGTATTCTCAGAAATACTACCAGTACCAAGAGCCACACCAGAGAGGCAGCAGAAGATTAGAGAGGTAAACAGGTGGCTCAAAAATTGGAGTAAAAAGGAGGGTTTTGGGTTCTTAGAGAACTGGGTCGACTTCACAGTGGGCTACAGGTTCTTTTGGCAGGGATGGGTTGCACCTCAATGGGGAGGGTGCATCTGTTCTGGGGGAGAGGATGGCTAAAAGGTTAGAGGAGTGTTTAAACTAAGCACTGGGGGGGAGGGTAAAAGCAGTTACAAAGGGGAAGTTAGGAAAGAAAGTGACAGTGGGTGTAGACATGAACCTGGGGGTGGAGAGGGGGGAGGGGTTAGCACATCTAGCAGGAATAAGGGCAATATACAAAGTTATCAAAATTGTCATAAGCGTTTGAAATGCATGCTTACAAATGCTAGAAGCTTGACTAATAAAATGGATGAACTAGAACTGATAATAACAGAAGAACAATATGATATAGTGGGGGTAACAGAGACCTGGCTGGATGAAAGCTATGACTGGGCAGTAAATTTACAGGGATACTGTGTGTTTAGGAGGGACCGTAACAAACGCAAAGGGGGTGGAGTCTACTTAATTGTAAAATCCTCTCTACAGCCTGCTCTGCGGGAGGATATATGTGAGGGGAATGACCATGTGGAGTCTGTATAGGTAGAAATACATGGAGGGAGAAACAAAAATAAAATACTGATGGGGGTTTGCTGTAAACCTCCAGATATATCCGAATCCATAGAAAATATGATGCTAAGGCAAATAGATATAGCCGCTAAACTAAATGAGGTAGTGATTATGGGGGACTTTAACTACCCAGATATAGACTGGGACGCTGAAACATGTGTTTCGCATAAAAGTAATAGTTTTTTTTATCTAAAACAAAAGATGACTACCTTTCCCAACAAGTACAAGCTCCAACAAGGGGTAAAGCCATATTGGACCTAATACTAACCAATGTACCAGACAAAGTAATAAAGGTACAGGTTGGGGGACACCTTGGAAGCAGTGATCATAATATCATTAATTTCCACTTAGTTTGACCAACTTAGAGATGCCCTACACTGCATTGACTGGGAAAATGTCCTTAAAAACAAAAGCATGGACGCTAAATGGGATACTTTCGAAGGAATCCTTAATTTTCATTGTGACAGATATATACCTTACAGGAATAAAACTATTAGACACACATGTAAACCGATGTGGCTAAATAAAAAGGTTCAGGGGGCAATAAACAACAAAAAAAGGCATTTAAACGTTTAAAGCAGGAAGGAACAGCGGAAGCGTTAAAAAACTACAAAGAAGAAAATAAACAATGTAAACAACAAATAGGGGCAGCTAAGCTGAAGACAGACAGACTGGTCGCGAAAGAGAGTAAAACTAACCCCAAATTATTCTTTAGCTACATAAACCGTAAAAGGTACAAACCTGAGGGTGTGGGCCCCCTGAAAAGCAAGGAGGGGACCCCTATAGGGGGTAATGAGGAGAAAGCAAATTTGCTTAACAACTTCTTTGCTTCTATATTCACAAAAGAATTTGACATGCCGAGTGAAATGCAGGCGAATAACCGAAACCCTCCATTAAATGTCACTGGTCTAACCAAGGAAGAAGTCCAGCACCGTCTCAAGCAGATAAAAATCGATAAATCACCGGGACCAGATGACATACATCCTCGTGTTTTAAGGGAGTTATGTACAGTAATAGACAAGCCGTTATTTCTAATATTTGTGGATTCCATAACTACAGGGTCTGTTCCGAGGGATTGTGGTGCCAATATTCAAAAAGGGATCTAGGGTGGAACCTGGGAACTACAGACCGGTAAGCTTAACATCTGTGGTGGGCAAGCTGTTTGAAGGTTTCTTAAGGGATACTATCCTGGAGCACCTTGGGGAAAATGACCTTATTACTCCATATCAGCATTGATTTATGAGGAATCGCTCCTGCCAGACAAACCTAATCAGCTTTATGAGGAGGTAAGTTCAAGATTGGATCAGGGGGAGTCATTGGATATCATATATCTTGACTTTTCTAAAGCATTTGATACTGTGCCACATAAAAGGCTGGTACAAAAGATGAGAATGCTTGGACTGGGGGAAAACGTGTGCAGATGGGTGGGAAATTGGCTTCATGATAGGAAGCAGAGGGTGGTTATCAATGGTACACACTCAAATTGGGTCACTGTTACTAGTGGAGTACCACAAGGGTCAGTTCTGGGACCAATTCTCTTCAATATATATATAAATGACATTGGGTATGGATTAAACAGTAAAGTCTCAATCTTTGCAGATGATACTTAGCTGAGTAAAGTAATTAAAACAAAAGAGGACAGCAGGCAGCTACAAACAGATTTAGATAAATTGGAAGCACGGGCAGTTAAATGGCAAATGAAGTTTAACACAGATAAATGTAAGGTTATGCACATGGGAAGGAGAAATCTGTGTCATGATTACACACTAAATAAAGAAACACTTGGTAAAACAACAATGGAAAAGGACCTAGGGGTTTTAGTTGACAATAAGCTCAACTGTAGTAATCAATGCCAGGCAGCTGCTGCCAAAGCAAATGGGGTGCATCAGGAGGGGCATAGGTATCATAGGCATCAGAGCATCATTTTACCCCTGTACAAGTCACTGGTCAGACCCCATATGGAATACTGTGTACAGTTCTGGGCACCTGTGCTTAAGAAGGACATATCAGAACTGGAGCGCGTTCAAAGAAGGGCAACAAAGTTAATAAATGGAGTGCGGGGACTAGAGTACCCTGAAAGATTTTCCAAGTTAGGTTTATTTAGTCTAGAAAAAAGACGATTGAGGGGTGATCTAATAACTATGTATAAATATATTTGGGGTCAATACAAAGATCTGTCCCACAATCTATTTATACCCCGGAGTGTAACCATAACCTGGGGGCATCCACTAAGGTTAGAGGAAAGGTGCTTTCTCCACCGACATAGGAGGGGATTCTTCGCTGTAAGAGCAGTGAGACTATGGAACTCGCTGCCAGAGGAGGTAGTAATGTTGGATACAGTAAAAACGTTCAAAAGTGGCCTTGATGCCTTCCTGGCATGTAATAACATTTCCAGCTATGGCTGCTAGACCACTGGAAGGAGTTAAACAGGCTGAACTGGATGGACTAAAGTCTTTATTCAGCCTTACATACTATGTTACTATGGTAGGTTACCTCGGCGTTGGAAGCAGACTCTGCCCTTTCGGGGGCCCTCCGCTTCCTTCCCCTCCTTTTGAGCTTCCAGAGGAGGTCGTGGCTCCCTCTTCTCGGGTAGCCACAGAGATTCTTGGGGCCGTGGCAGGTCCCATGGTCGTCGCGGTCTCTCCTCGTGTTCCAAGCCCAAATCCAATCCAATCTTTTCACGGTCCCCAAAAAGGATGGGTTTTTGAGGCCCATCCTGGACCTGAAGGGTCTCAACAAGTTTGTCAGGTTCAAGCACTTTCGCATGGAGACGCTACGCTCGGCTGTCAGTACCCTTCGCCCGGGCGACTTCATGACCTACGTGGACATCAAGGATGCCTATCTTAATGTGCCAATCTTTCCAGGTCATCAGAGACTTCTGAGGTTCGCTCTAGAGGATCAGCATCACCAGTTTGTGGCTTTACCGTTCGGTGGCGCCTCGGGTGTTCACCAAGGTGCAGCGGGCGTGATGGCTCTGTTGCGGAACCAGGGCATTCGCATCCTCCCTTACCTGGATGACATTCTGATTGCGGCTCAGTCTCTTCCTCAGGCCGAGAAGGATACTCAGGTGGTGACCTCCACTCTCGAGTCCTTCGGCTGGGTGATCAACTTTCCCAAGCCTTCACTGTCTCCGTCTTTGGTGAGGTCCTTTCTGGGCATGACTCTGGATACCTCTCGGGTTAAGGTATTCCTGTCTCAGCAGAAAGTGGAGGACCTTCAGGAGCAGGCACGGGCTCTGCTCTTGTGTCCCCATCCCTCCATCCGGCAGGGGATGCAGTTAGTGGGCCTGATGGTGTCCTGCTTTGAGGCGGTCCGCTTTGCTCAGTTTCACATGAGACCTCTTCAGTTGCACCTCTTGTCAGTTTGGGATCGGGATCCTGTGTCCCTGGATCAGGATTTTGCTCTGTCCCCCCTTGCCAGACAGTCCCTCTCGTGGTGGCTGGACACAAGGAACCTTCTAGTGGGCGGAACTTTTCTGCCTCAGTGCTGGGAAACTGTCACCACATGCCAGTTTGACCAGGAGGCCCATGCTCCCATCAATGTCCTGGAACTGAGGGCGATCGGGTTGGTTCTTTCTCAGCTGACCACGCACCTTCGGGCTGCCTACGTTAATCATCAGGGAGGGACTCGGAGCAAGCGAGCCCTCAAGGAAGTGTCCCTGATACTGTCTTGGGCGGAAGAGAATGTCCCTTGCATCTCGGCTGTCTACATTCCGGGGGTGGAGAACTAGGAGGCAGACTCCCTGAGCAGGGGGACGTCTCAGCTGGGGGAATGGTCCCTCAGCATCAAGGTATTTCACTCCCTGTGTCACCGTTGGGGTCAGCCGGATGTGGACCTGTTTGTGTCCCGCCACAATCACAAGCTTCCAAGATTTGTCTCCCTGTCGCAGGATCCTCTGGCCTTCGCCACGGATGCGCTAGCGATTCCTTGGATGGAGTTTAGGCTCCTCTATGTGTTCCCTCCCTTTCCTCTGCTGGGCAGGGTGCTGTGCAAGATAGTCCAGGAAGGGGTACCAGCCATTCTGGTGGCCCCCTGTTGGCCAAGGAGGGTGTGGTTCGCAGACGCCGTGCAGTTGGCAGTAGATCGGTACGTTTTGCCCAAGGATCCAGATCTTCTCACTCAGGGACAGCTGCGCCATCCCAATTTACAAACGCTGGTTTTGACGGCTTGGCTGCTGAAACCTCCATCTTGATGGATAAGGGGTTGCCAGCCTCTGCTGTTGATACTATGATTCGAGCTAGGAAGAAGTCCTCGTCCTTTATCTACTACAGGGTCTGGCAAGCTTACATTGCCTGGTGTGAGTCCAAGTCTCTTCCTTATCGGGTGTTTTCTTTCCCCAGGATTCTGGAATTTTTACAACATGGTTTGGATTCGGGCCTTCAGCTTAGTACCCTTAAGGGACAGGTGTCGGCTCTGGCAATTTTTTCCAAAGATCCTTTGCCAATCATCAGCTGGTTAAGACTTTTTTCCAGGGAGTTACTCGTGTGTCCACCACGTAAACCTATGCTACCGGTTTGGGACTTGAATCTGGTGTTGTCTGCTCTGCAGGGTCCTCCCTTTGAGCCTATCCATGGGGCTGCGTTACCCATTCTGACTCTTAAACCGGACCTTCACTATGATTTATTGAAAAGCCCAAACCCATAAAAAAACTGTTCCCCAGCATATAAAATTAATATATTTTTAAGTTTTTAATCACTTACTAATTATTCTTTCCCCCGCTTGGCTGCAACTTTGTTCAGGACTTTAGGATATGGGCACCGCCATCTTGACTCAGAAGCATCACATTTACTGAGGACAGGGGGTGGGTTATAGCTGTGCTTTGCTCACACAGAGCAGAGCTGGGGTCAGGAAAAGGTCAGAAATCCCAGAATGCAGAGCAGCACAGTCATAAGGCACTTCCTGTTTGCAGGCTGCCTGATGCCCCATGAGCCGCCATCTTGGATGTTTAACCCTTTAACTGCCAGCCTTCCTGGAGAAGTTGTCACCCTCGGTTGCCAGCCTATTTTCAGCTACACATGTTCGACAGTGATTTTTGAAGGGATTTCCCTATAAAATCTTATATTGTTTTTTTCATCAGAGTCTGGGCTTCAACAGGGAATATCTTGTTTTTAAGTTTATCAGTGTTTTTCTAATATTTTTGTGGAAAATAAGGTAAAAAAAAATAAAAAATAAAAAAAAAAATACATTTTGTAGCGTTTTTTCTTAATAAAAATTACAAATGTACCAAAAAGTCATATTGTGTGTAAAAGCCCCATTCCTGCCAATTCCAACGGTACCATATATGTAGTGCTCAACACCCTTTCCTGACCAGTTTGTGACACCACAAACTTAATAGAGCACTTGAGGAGGTTTTCAAAGAAAATACAATTATTTTGTGCTCATTGCAGTTTCTTAACATAAACACCACTTTACATTTGAAATACCCCCCCAACACCATATATGCACTTAAAGTACACTCCTCAAGATATCTAGGCGTATCAGGTTTGAGGTTGTGGCTACATATCTCCAGGTGGAGTCAAAGAATTCCGTCTTTTTTCCAAGGTTTTTTGAAAAAAATAATAAAAAACAGAATTAAAGCCAAATGTTTCCTTAACAAACATATACTAACAAGAAAAAACATACCTAATGTGAAACGGCAAGGTCCCCTGAACAGAACAATACCTAACATGCATTGCTAACTCCAAGCGTAGGGTTGCCATTCACCCTAAAGGAAAGCATATGCATACTGGGCATTTCGCTTGAAAATTCCTACTCTGCAGACAAAGTGCGCACCTTGTGCTTTTTCAACCAAAACAGCCCTTTGCAAATTAAATAACCCCCACAAACCATATATCCACAGAAAGTACACACCTCAAGCGTTCTAGGCGTACCAGGCTTGTTGTCGTGGCAGGAGATTTCTGGACGCAACCCTTTGAGGAATTCACTGGTGCCCTAAAAAAAATCATAACAATTCATAATCAAAACCACATTTTCCTATAAAAAAAAAATGCACTAACCACAAAAAACATGCCCAGTGTGAATCGGCAAGGTCCCCTGAACAGAACAATACCCAACATGCATTGCTAACTCCAAGGGTAGGGTTGCCATTCACCCTAAATGAAAGCATATGCATATTGGGCATTTCACTTGAAAATTCCTACTCTGCAGACAAAGCGCGCACCTTGTGCTTTTTCAACCAAAACAGCCCTTTACAAATGAAATAGCCCCCACAAACCATATATCCACAGAAAGTACACACCTTAAGCGTTCCAGGCGTACCAAGCTTGTTGTCGTGGCAGGAGCTTTCTGGACATAATCCTTTGAGGAATTCACTGGTGCCACCACATTTCCCTACAAAAATTGAAAATATGCACAATAAAAACCACATTTTCCTAAAGAAAATATATGCTAACAAGGAAAAACATACCTTATATGAAATGGCAACGTCCCCTGAACAGAACAATACCCAACATGCATTGCTAACTCCAAGCGTAGGGTTACTATTCACCCTAAAGGAAAGCATATGCATATTGGGTATTTCACTTGAAAATTCCTACTCTGCAGACAAAGCGCGCACCTTGTGCTTTTTCAACCAAAGCAGCCCTTTGCAAATTAAATAACCCCCACAAACCATATATCCACAGAAAGTACACACCTCAAGCGTTCTAGGCGTACCAGGCTTGTTGTCATGGCAGAAGATTTCTGGACGCAATCCTTTGAGGAATTCACTGGTGCCCTAAAAAAATCGTAAAAATTCATAATCAAAACCACATTTTCCTATAAAAAAATACACTAACCGCAAAAAAACATGCCCAATGTGAATCGGCAAGGTCCCCTGAACAGAACAATACCCAACATGCATTGCTAACTCCAAGGGTAGGGTTGCCATTCACCCTAAAGGAAAGCATATGCATATTGGGCATTTCACTTAAAAATTCTTACTCTGCAGACAAAGCGCGCACCTTGTGCTTTTTCAACCAAAACAGCCCTTTGCCAATTAAATAGCCCCCACAAACCATATAACCACAGAAAGTACACACCTTAAGCGTTCCAGGCGTACCAGGCTTGTTGTCGTGGCAGGAGCTTTTTGGACGTAATCCTTTGAGGAATTCACTGGTGCCACCGCATTTCCCTACAAAAATTGAAAATGTGCACAATAAAAACCACATTTTCCTAAAGAAAATATATGCTAACAAGGAAAAACATACCTAATGTGAAACAGTAACGTCCCCTGAACAGAACAATACCCAACATGCATTGCTAACTCCAAGCGTAGGGTTACAATTTACTCTAAAGGAAAGCATATGCATATTGGGCATTTCACTTGAAAATTTCTACTCTGCAGACAAAGCGCACACCTTGTGCTTTTTCAACCAAAACAGCCCTTTGCCAATTAAATAACCCCCACAAACCATATATCCACAGAAAGTACACACCTCAAGAATTCTAGGCGTACCAGGATTGTTGTCATGGCAGGAGCTTTCTGGATGCAATCCTTTGAGGAATTCACTGGTGCCACCGCATTTCCTACAAAAATTGAAAATATGGACAATAAAAAACACATTTTCCTAAAGAAAATATATGCTAACAAGGAAAAACATACCCAATATGAAATGGCAATGTCCCCTGAACAGAACAATACCCAACATGCATAGGTACTTTCTATGGTACTGTTGTCAAACACCCCAAAGTTAAGTATGTGCATACGAATAGTTATATTTTAAGTTTCAGCTCTGCAAACAAATCACACACCTTTCAGTTTTTCCACAAAAACAACCCTTTTCATTTGAAATACCCCACCCAGACCATATATATACTTAAAGTACACACCTTATGCTTTCTAGTTCTATCCCGTTTATTCCAGTGGGCAAAGTTTTCTGTTAAAATTCTCAACGCATACACAGGTTTTACACAGTTTCCATATAAAATGTTATAAAAAACAGACTCAACAAAACTTCTGAAACAGCAGGGTCCCCCAAACAGAATACCCAACAAGCATAGCTCAACACCTCACTATAAAAGTGCACAAAACAGCCTTTACATTTCTTAATGATACTAACAGGTGCAATAAGGATTGGACTTGTGTGGTGCAGATAGGGTACAGTAGCTGTGGCATCAGATTATATGATCAGGTACAGATTTAACGACCCTGAAAAAGGGGCCCACTTTTTAATCATCATGTGCCACAAGTAACCTGCTGCTCCTCCTCTACCACTTCCTATTGCATCTGTAAATATGAAAAAAATGAAAAGAAAACAGACCACACCCAACTACCTATCCCAGCAAACAAAATGGGTTCACCTACCATCTAAACTGAACATAAAATGAAAGCAATACCAATCAGTAATCTACCTGGGTATGGTATGCTTCAAAGCAGTGTTCAAAGCACAAACCAGGCTGGCTGACTTCGGGCAATAGTACCGCACGTCCTTCCTGATGCCATGCTTTCTACATACTCTGCAAGCTTTCTGGGGATACCTCTTTCCACCGATGTCAGGAATGCACTTTATAAAGTGCTTCCCCACTAACCTAGCCTCATTGTCACTAGCTGTCTTCTGTGGTGCCTCCTCGGTATCCCCAAACAGTGCAGGGAGTAGCTGCTGTTACTTTATGAAAGACAAATTGGAGCCTGGTACTGCTGCCTTGAAGACAACAAAGGAGTTGTAAGTTGCCAGTTGGACCAAATGAATTGCAACTTTTTTGTACCAGGCTCTGGATTTTCGGGTGGCATTGTAATATGTTAGTATTTGGTCCATCTTATCAACGCCACCCATGAATTTATTATAATCCTTTATACAACGTGGCTTTTGGGAAGGGGATCGGGGACCACGTTGTCGTACATTTATGACTGACTCATCGTGGATTGTTGTCAGCATGATTACATTTTTTTATCCATATATTTCACAGCCAGGAGCTCACCGCTTCTTAAAGCATACGACTCTCCACGATTCAGTTTCTTTTGCAGCATTGACCTGGGCAACCCTTTTCGATTACGGTTGATGGTGCCACAGGCCGGTGTGTCCAATGAATAAAGGGCTCTAAATAAGGGGATGCTGCTGTAGAAGTTGTCCACATATAAGTGGTAACCTCTCCCCAGTAGAGGAGTCATGAGCTCCCACACGATTTTTCCACTGATGCTTAAATCAAGGGGACAACCAGGGGGATCCAGATGTGTGTCCCTTCCTTCATAAATTCGGAAAAATTTGGTATAGCCGGTCGAACTCTCACATAATTTGTAAAATTTAATCCCATAGCGGGCACGCTTGCTAGGGATATACTGACGAAATATAATGCGCCCTTTAAACAGCAGAAGTGACTCATCAATACTTAAATTTTGGGAGGGGGTGTACACTTCCGCAAAGTGCTCCGACAGGCTATTAATCAGGGGTCTTAATTTATGCAGCCTGTCGTGACCGGGCTCACCACGGGGTAGAGCAGTGGAATTATCGTTAAAGTGCAGAAACCGCAGTAAGATTTCGTAATGATTTCTGGACATTACGGCCGGAAACAATGGGGTTGCCAATAAGGATTGGGTATCCCAGTAGGATATAGCAAAGTGGTGCACCGCACATAATCTACATTATTGTGCTACACTGCAGAGTACACATATATAACAAAAGAAATGGGCTCATGGGACATAACCCAGAAACCCAAAAGCAGGAGCACCAATTCAATCAATTAAGAATAAAGTACCATTTATTGAGAATCACATGAATCCAAACAATACATAAACACACAATACACAATACAAACACATTAAAAATACTGTGTATCCCCAAAATACATCCAGTGCTGTATACACAGCAACAAATATCTGGGTAACTCCTACAATATCAATACGTGTAATTTTAGTCTAAGGTTTATTCATTTTGATTTATGTGCCGGCACAAACGCACCCACCTCCTCTGCCCCTTAAAGAGGGGAGAAAAATATAAGAGGAGGGGGGGGGGGGGAAGGGGGAGTAAAAAAGGAGAAACCCCTACTATCTATTAATATATATTAAAGTGGCAATGCTTATTAAATCTGGCAACAATAACCATAAATATTATGTGATCTCACAAACAATTATTCAATACATAAATGTGTACACAAAAACCTATAATACAAGTGAATATATAAATATAAAGAAATAGTATAAACAGTGTTGAAAATAAGCAGTGTTTTGAAGCAGTGCTTAGAGTGTAAGCAGTGCTTCAAAACAGTGCTAAGAAACCACCCATCAAAATACTGGTCATAAATACAAATATCAAAATGCAGAAGAACATAATAAAATAGACCCGCACAAACACCAAGGCAGATGAAAAGGCAAAGAAAAATATAATACTTAGCCGGACAACAAGGTATAACACGTGAGGTGAGGAGTGGGGGATAAACAGCAGGGACACCTTCGAACGCGGCCGCCCGTGCCGCTTCGCTGGGTGAGGACAGTTTAACTACACAACATCTACTTAAATACCTGGATAAGGAATGCATGAAGGTAATTCGCGCCAACCCGCAGGTGCCATTGGAACGCATTTGCGTCCCAGCACCATCAGGCGCGGCGGAAATAACGTCAGATCAAACCGGAAAACGTAGCTCTGATTGATTTATTCACTAACCAAACTTGTCAATCCTTTACATGGAGGGGGCGGACCTATATTAAGCCGGGCCAGAATGAGCCTAAATCCCCAAAGTTACCAAAACTGCTATATTACGGGGCTATATCTGACACCCCAACACACATTAAAAAACGAGCACGCCGCGCCATACAGTACGTCCCACCCGGGCGGCGGCCACGCCCACCCTACCCGCGAGCGCCCACACCCGGCCAAGCAGAGCCAATCGATGCTCCCTGCCCGGGTGCCGGCGCGCGCGAGAGGGCGCACAGGGCACCCCGCACCGAGGGGCGCAAGCCGGTTATTTGCTGTAAAGCTGCATCCATATCCAGATGGGGTAAAAAGCATGTCTGGATCCATATAAATTCCTAAGTATATATGAATATGTACAATACATCAAAAGATTTCTTTCAAATAAATTAACAACCTCAATCAAGATTGACCTACTTTATCAAATAATACCCTGTTGACTAATCTAGTCAGTATCTATTGTGTGCCATCCAATCAACAGATAGCGAATGTGCATACACCAACAATGTATTTAAAGGGGGAAGGAAAGAAAGGGAAGAGGGGGGGGGGAGAGAGAGGGGAAGAAGAAAAGGGGAGGAAATGGGGAAACAGAGGGAAAAGAGAAGGAAAAAGGGGGGAGGACTGTCATGCTGCTTTTACATATTGTCAATACCAGAGGCTCATTAAGTCTATTAAAGGCACAAACACAAACAGCCATTGAGGATCAAATGTAGCAAAGGCATAGATCAGAAACGATTTGTTGCTTCTTGGGTGCGATCTTTTATATTTATCGGTTGTTGTTAACATGTTGTTGGTCCCCCAGAGAGTTCAGAAACCTGGGGTTTCTTCTAGGCATCGAGTCCCATTACTGTAAACAAACTATCCACTCCGTGTCGTCTCCAAATCCTCGCCAATACCAGCGGGGATAGTGTAAAACCCAAATCCTTATCCCGGCTGGCCAGCCGGATATTGGACAAATGGGCTTGAATCCGGGTCTTCAATGCGTTCTGTGTCTCTCCTACGTAGGCACGTGGGCACCCACACCACAGTAGATAAATTACGGATCGTGTCCTCTGTTGCAGATATGTTCCAGGTGAGAGTAATGTTCAGTTCATTCTCATTCAGTCTGGACAAAAATTCTTTGCAGGATGATTCCGTGCCCAGACCGGGATCCAGTGCAATCGTTGGATCTTGCTCTTGTAGGAGCGACTGTAGATCCAATAAAGCGTGACGGTCCTCCTGGCCCAAAGTCACCGGGTCAATGTCCCTCTGTGTTGTCCCAAAATGTTTTTTCAGAAGTATTTTCTTCTCTGCAGGTGTCAAAACATGGTTAGAAAGATTTATGATTTGTAGTTCATTAGTATTTATTGTTGTGCTCTCATCGTGAAGCGTTTGTAGCCCCAACGTTCCCTGTTTCTCAGGGCTCTTTGGTCCCCGCCTGCCACCCCTCCTGGTTCGTCCTCTGCTTCGCTGCCCGAAGACAAAAAATGGGCATCACTCCTTGAGCTGTTTTGGGAGGATGAGGTGTGTTATTAATTTATATTAATAGATAGTAGGGGTTTCTCCTTTTTTACTCCCCCTTCCCCCCCCCCCCTCCTCTTATATTTTTCTCCCCTCTTTAAGGGGCAGAGGAGGTGGGTGCGTTTGTGCCGGCACATAAATCAAAATGAATAAACCTTAGACTAAAATTACACGTATTGATATTGTAGGAGTTACCCAGATATTTGTTGCTGTGTATACAGCACTGGATGTATTTTGGGGATACACAGTATTTTTAATGTGTTTGTATTGTGTATTGTGTGTTTATGTATTGTTTGGATTCATGTGATTCTCAATAAATGGTACTTTATTCTTAATTGATTGAATTGGTGCTCCTGCTTTTGGGTTTCTGGGTTATGTCCCATGAGCCCATTTCTTTTGTTGTATCCCAGTAGGAGGCGATACAAATTTTTTTGCAGATACCCATTGCTAAAGTGAGCCATGCATGAGCGTGGGCGTGCCTCTGTGGGGGGTTTTGGGTGCGGACCTGCTCAGCATAGAGATTTGTGTAAAATACCATATCCAGTAGGATGGCCTCTGAAAGGAATACATTTAGGAAGTCAATGACACCAAAGTTTGTGGTGTCGACATTGACACCGGAGACCGAATCAAATGGGGGAATTTCGGGGGAATAATTATTAGGAGGCCTCCACGCAGGCGCTCCTCCAACTGCAGCACTCCCCTGGCCTACACTTTCCTCCAGCATGGCTTCTTCTTGTGCGGTACCATCCCTTCTAGGATGCCTAGCACTACCACTAGTACCACTGCGCGGCTGTGTCTCCTCAATAGAGGAGTCACTGTCGGACTCACTACCTGGCATATATTCTGACCCTGACTCGCTAAACTCTTCAGAGTCCGACTCCATCATATAAGCCGCTGCTTCCTCTGCAGTGTACTTTCGCCCAGCCATTTCTGTATCTAATAACCAAGAGTCACACAATCAAAACACTATAGGGATGACTGAACTAAAAGCCTAGACCCTAGACCCTAAACACTAGACCCTGTGCAAATAACAAAAATAAAACCACACAATAAACAGTCAAAGTTAAATATATTTTTAAAAAATTATATCTACGATCCGACGAGAAGTGATGAACTCAGCAGGTGCGAAGGGCTGTAACAAAGGTCCCAAAAGGGAGGGATGATGGCCCAGCAAAGGTCCAACAGAAGTATAGAAGGGTGGGTGAAATCCCTGGTAATAAATACCTTATCCCCAATGCAGCAACGCATGTGCTGGCCACAGCGGCACTAAGCTATAGCTTTAGCCAGTATGCACCATTGCATTGACGGTAAGGTAAGTTTTACTGGAAATCAGGGGTATTCACATCAAAGGATTTCACACTGCATCATGCCACAAATACATTTAGAAATCCACAAAACCAAAAACAGCTTTGATCACATAGTGGGGGGTGGGACATGAGTAGCAGGTGCACGCAAGGCCTGGCTCACCCAGTAAATGCCGGCACCAGAGTAGCTCTTGAACACCCATCACATGGCAACCAGACAGCGCTGAAATCAGTCAGCGCACCATCTGACACCCCCCATCCCTGCCACCTCAGATCCTCCCTTTCGTCACTGCCTGCACCCTGGGGGTGAGCCGGGCCTGACAGGCACCTGTCAGCCATCCCTCACACATCAGGCTTAAAACACATCAAACAGGTGGCAGGTGCACGCCGGGCCTAGCTCACCAAGTTAACACCCGGGTGCAGTCTGCGATGAAGGAGGGGTGGAAGCAGCGATGGGAGGGCAGGGTGGAGGCGGCAAATGGCACATGATCACCAACCACATGGCGACCAGAAATCAGCCAGCGCTCTGCCTGTCACTCCGCTCCCCCATCCCTGCCACCTCACCCCCCCCCCCCCCCTCTGTTGCCGGCTGCACCCAATAGTGAGCCGGGCCCGGCGTGCACCTGCCAGCCACCCCTCATCCCTCTAACCAGATTAGCATACACATCAGTGCAAAGCACATTTTTTAAAAAGTGCACAAAACCAGAATCAACCACAAAAAAACAAAACAATAGCTTAGATCGCATAGTGGGGGGTGGGGAATGGGTGGCAGGTGCGTGCTGGGCCTAGCTCACCAAGTAAACACCCGGGTGCAGTCGGCGATGAAGGAGGGGTGGAAGCAGCGATGGGGGGGCAGGGTGGAGGCGGCAAATGGCACATGATCACCAACCACATGGCGACCAGAAATCAGCCAGCGCTCTGCCTGTCACTATGCTCCCACATCCCTGCCACCTCACCCCCCCCCCCCCCCTCTGTTACTGGCTGCACCCAGCCACCCCTCATCCCTCTAACTAGATTAGCATACACATCAGGGCAAAACACATTTTTAAAAAAGTGCACAAAACCAGAATCAACCACAAAACAATAGATTAGATCGCATAGTGGGGGGTGGGGAATGGGTGGCAGGTGTGCGCCGGGCCTATCTCTCTCTCAAGTAAACACCCTGGTGCAGTTGGTGATGAAGGAGGGGTGGAAGCAGCGATGGGGGGGGCAGGGTGGAGGTGGCAAATCGCCACATGGCGACCAGAAATCAGCCAGTGCACCACCAACATCCAACCCCCCCCCCCCCCCCCCATCGCGCACACCTTCCCCAGTCGCCATCTGCACCCAGGAATAAACTGGGACTGGCACGCACCCATCACCCACCAGCTAAATGAAGGAATCTGATTTCATCTTACACCTTTACTACTACTGTTATATATAATACTTACAGTTTAAAAAATATATATATTTTTTGTAAGTATTATATATAACAGTAGTAGTTAAGGTGTAAGATGAAATCAGATTCATTCATTTAGCTGCTGGGTGATGTGTGTGCGCCAGTCCCATATATATCTCATATAGGTAGTGTGGCATTCATCCCCCCTCCCCATCCCATATAGGTAGTGTGGCATTCATCACCCCCTCCCCGTCCCATATAGGTGGTGTGGCATTCACCCCCCCCTCCCCATCCCATATAGGTAGTGTAGCATTCATCCCCCTTCCCCATCCCATATAGGTAATGTGGCATTCATCCCCCCTCCCCATCCCACATAGTGTGGCATACATCCCCCCCCCTCCCCATCCCATATAGGTAGTGTGGCATTCATCCCCCCTCCCATATAGGTAGTGTGGCATTCATCCCCCCCCTCCCCATCCCACATAGGTAGTGTGGCATTCATCCCCCCCTCCCCATCCCATATAGGTAGTGTGGCATTCATCCCCCCCTCCCCATCCCATATAGGTAGTGTGGGATTCATCCCCCCTCCCCATCCCATATAGGTAGTGTGGCATTCATCCCTCCTCCCCATCCCACATAGGTAGTGTGGCATTCATCCCCCCCTCCCCATTCCATATCGGTAGTGTGGCATTCATCCCCCCTCCCCATCCCATATAGGTAGTGTGGCATTCATCCCCCCCCCCCTCCCCATCCCATATAGGTAGTGTGACATTCATCCCCCCTCCCCATCCTACATAGTTAGTGTAGCATTCATCCCCCTTCACCATCCCATATAGGTAATGTGGCATTCATCCCCACCTCCCCATCTCATATAGGTAGTGTGGCATTCATCCCCCCCTCCCCATCCCATAAAGGTAGTGTGGCATTCATCCCCCCCTCCCCATCCCATATAGGTAGTGTGGCATTCATCCCCCCCCTCCCCATCCAATATAGGTAGTGTGGCATTCATCCCCCTCTCCCCATCCAATATAGGTAGTGTGGCATTCATCCCCCTCTCCCCATCCAATATAGGTAGTGTGGCATTCATCCCCCCTCCCCATCCCATAAAGGTAGTGTGGCATTCATCCCCCCTCCCCATCCCATATAGGTAGTGTGGCATTCATCCCACCCTCCCCATCCCATATAGGTAGTGTGGCATTCATCCCACCCTCCCCATCCCATATAGGTAGTGTGGCATTCATCCCACCCTCCCCATCCCATATAGGTAGTGTGGCATTCATCCCCCCCATCCCATATAGGTAGTGCGGCATTCATCCCCCCTCCCCATCCCATATAGGTAGTGTGGCATTCATCCCACCCTCCCCATCCCATATAGGTAGTGTGGCATTCATCCCACCCTCCCCATCCCATATAGGTAGTGTGGCATTCATCCCCCCCATCCCATATAGGTAGTGCGGCATTCATCCCCCCTCCCCATCCCATATAGGTAGTGTGGCATTCATCCCGCTCCTCCCCATCCCATATAGGTAGTGTGGCATTTCCATCCCCCCTCCCATTCCCCCATAGGCAAAAGTAGTAGTAGATCTCATAGTAATGAGATCCATTCAAAAAAACGGCGATCTCTGCTAGATCGCCGTTTTTTTTTTGAATGTATCTCATTACTATGAGATCCAAACTTCCATTACACTAAAAAAAAACACATTTTCTACAGCCACCCCCAGCGGAGCAAGGAACGACAAGCAAGCAGGATGCTCAGCTGCATAGCTCGAGGCATCACCAGTAGGAAGAGGGAGGTTGTAATGCCGCTGTATAGAGCCCTGGTAAGGCCACAGCTAGAATACTGTGTGCAGTTCTGGAGACCTTGCCTGCAAAAAGACATTATTCAAATAGAACGTGTCCAAAGGCGGGCAACGAAAATGGTGGAAGGACTTAAACTTAAAACTTATCAGGAGAGACTTAAAGAACTTAATTTGTACAGTCTGGAGGAAAGAAGGGAGAGGGGGGACATGATTGAGACCTTTAAATATGTGAAAGGATTGAATAAGGTTCAGGAGGGAAGTGTTTTTAAGAAGAAACTTAATGATAGAACAAGGGGGCATAACCTGAAGCTAGTTGGGGGGAAGATCAGGAGCAATGTTAGAAAATATTATTTTACAGAAAGAGTAGTGGGTGCTTGGAACAAACTTCCAGCAGAGGTAGTTGAAACATCAACAGTCACTGAATTTAAACATGCCTGGGATAAGCACACATCTATCCTAAGATAAAGAGTACATACAGTATACACATAAGGGCAGACTAGATGGACCGTATGGTCTCCTTCTGCCGTCAACCTTCTATGTTTCTATTTACTCACCTGATCTCCACGCAGAAAGAGGCCGGCCCCCGCCCGCACTGTCCTTTTAAACCGGCGGGCACCGGCCAATGACACCAATGCTGCGCCGGCTCCTGATTGGCCGCAGGAGCGATCGGGTGACCGAAGTCACCCAGAAGTCACCTGGCCTCACCCCCCGGACCCCCTTCGAGAAGAATCTGCCGATCCTGACCGGCAGATGACCCCACGATGGCCCTAAGGTAAGGAGATGCCAACCACGTAAAATTTACGTGGCTGGCGTTTAACTGTTGGAGAGGCAGCCATGTAAATTTTACGTGGCTGGCAATAGAAGGGTTAAAGGCTCATAACATGCAGTAGATGCAGGTAGAATGATTTTTAATGTAAGCAATCTGTATGTACAGGGTGTGGGAAACATATAAGACCGCTTTAAGGTGGTCTTTTTGGTGGCTATTACTTCAGTCAGGTGAGTCTCTGAGCTGGCGGCGCTTTCCATCAAACCTCCTTATTTTGAGCGGCATCAGGATAAGGTGGTATTTAGGCTTAAGCTGGATTTCTTGCCCAAGGTTGTGTCTGCTTTTCATCTCAATCAGGACATTGTCTTACCTTCCTTGTGTCCTAACCCTGCTAATTCCAAGGAATGGATGTTGTCAGGGCTCTGACATCTTACTTGGTTACTATGGAGTCTTTCTGGAAATCTGATGCTCTTTTTTGTTCTTCCTGCGGGACCTAGGAAGGGCTTGCCTCCTGCTAAATCTACTATCAGCAAGTGGATTAGCCAGGCGGTGGTACAGGCCTATTCTGCTAAAGGGAAGGTTCCTCCTTTCCGGGTTACTGCTCATTCCACTCGTGCTATTGCTGCTTCTTGGGCTTTTCAGCACCAAGCTTCTGTTGAACAAGTTTGTAAGGCCGCGACTTGGTCTTCTGTTCATACCTTTTTCAAGTTTTACAAGGTTAATGTTAAGGCCTCAGCTGATGCTGCTTTTGGCCGCAAGGTACTTCAGGCGGCAGTGGTTTGAACTGCCTGCTGCTACTTTTTGGGGATCCCACCCTACCTTACGGACACAGCTATTGGATGTCCTATACGTAAGGACTTCTTGAAGCAGGCCGTGACATGCAATAGGAAAAATACAATTCTGTGAGTACTCACCTGTAGAATTGTTATTCCAAGTGTGTCATACATTCCGCTTCCATAATCATGACATCTGGGTAATCTCCAGCAGAGGGCGAACTTCTGCAGAGATGAATGCAAAAAGGAGATCTTCCTGGTCCATAAATACCTGGGACCTCCCACTAATCCCCCAGTTTCTTCTCTGCAGGAAGGCGAGTAAGACAGAAGATGAAGACTTCTATTCCTTGCAGGTGTGCTGGGCTCACGCCCGGCCATTATTGCCCCTATTTCTGCCTGGACCTTTATCTTTTAGTCCTATAGTGCCTCCCAGCCTTGGCTACAGGTCCTGGTGAGGGTAGGCAACACCTATTAGGTGTTGAGAGAGCATTGCTCCTACGTGAGACCTCATTACAAGGGGTAGGCGGATGTCCGGGTTGGTGATCCCGGTTTGGGATGCCCTGTCCCTTACATTATCCTCTGACCAGAATCTGGTTTCGGATTCCTCCCCCTTCCGGGTCCCCTTCCTTAACTCTCCGGGGGGGGGGGGGGGTGTATGGCTTTTTCCCACAGTTTGTAATTTAATTGCGTATATATGTGTGTGTGTGTGGTATGAGTGTTTTACTTTGTGTCATGGTGTTTGGTGCTGTTCTTTTTACGTTTTTTCCTCAGCCTGGGGAGCTTCTCTCCCTCAGGCTGCATTCTGGGAGGGGGTGGGGCCGGGCCCCCTCGTTTTGGTGCCCTGCTGCAGCCCAGCCCATGGCTGGGATCCGCATTTCTGGACTCGCTGGGAGGAGGGGCGTGGCCTGGCGAGCGCGCGTTCTGCGCTGGCCCGTCCCCCTTCTCTTCACTCTGAGGCTGTGCTAAGGGGCCCGCCTTATCCGTGCCCCAAGCGGGTAGTCGCACTCTGATGTTTGCGCTAGATTGGCCAGCATCGAGGGATTTATTGCTAGCGCGGTGGGCAAGAAGGTCCATGCTAAAAAGAGACATTTGTTGCCGGCCCAGGTGGCTTTGGATTTTGATGATGATTCCCTTGATGGGTCGGATTATCCCCCCTTAGAGGAGGGGGAATTGTTTGAGGAGTCAGAGGCTGATGATGTGCAGTTTTGTGATGCTGATGTTGGGCAGGCGCTGGGGGATGCCGTTGACACTTCCAAGGTTTTGGCACATCTCTTGGAGGTTTTGGATATTGCCCCTCCTGAGGCACCCCCTCTTAAAAAGGGGGAGTTTTTTGGGTCCTCCAAGCCACGTTTGGAGTTTCCTACTCAAGTTCATTTTGATGCATTGATCCTTAGGGAATGGGAGAAACCGAGTCAGCTTCCGGGTGTTCCACAGGGATGGGATTAAAAGTAGCCTTTTCCGGTGGAAGCGCTTAAGCGCTGGTTTTCTCCTCTCGCGGTCGATGCGCCGGTTTTGGGATTGTCCAATACCTCTGTGATCCGCACCCCAGACGCTACTACCCTTAAGGATGGCGAGGACAAGCGCCTGGATCAGATGGCATGCCATGCTTTTGCCAGTGTTGGCTCAGCCTTGCTGCCTGTGTGTGCGTCTGCGCTAGCGACGGTGGCTTCTTGGTCTCTGGTTAAGGACTTGTTAAAAGACGCCCACCTTGATCCGGCCAGCGCTGAATTCACTACCCTTGAAAGGTGTGAATTGTTCATGGAATTTGTCTTGGCTGCTATGGAAGACACTATTGTCATGTGTAGTAGAACTTCGGCCTTATTGGTGGCCATGCGTCAATTTGTCTGCCTTCACCAGTGGGCGGCGGACTTTGTGGCCAATAAATCGCTCCCTTCTTGGGTATGCAGCTGTTTGGAGATAAGTTGGATGCTGCGGCATGGGGTTCCAAACCTAAGCCCACTGTTAAACCAGCTCAGCAATGAGGGGGCGCCCTCACCCGTACGGGTGGGGGGACGGCTGCGGCTCTTCTTCCAGGTCTGGGCCCAGATGGTCACAGACAGATGGATTCTGGAAGTGGTCTCGTCCGGGTACAAACTGGAGTGCGAGTACTGGCCTCCTCCAAGATTTTTAAGGTCGCAGGTGCCGTTGAAACCTCAGGCTGCACAGGGGCTCCTGTCAGCTGTAAAAAAAATCTTCTGGACATGGGAGTCATATGCACGATGCCCCCTCAGAAAGAGGCAGGGGCTACTATTCCAATCTGTTCACGGTTCCCAAAAACGATGGTTCCATAAGACCCATTCTGGATCTGAAGATCCTCAACAGGTACATCAGACCCAAGAAGTTCCGCATGGAGACTCTGCGCTCGGCCATCAATTCCCTTCGTCGAGGGGACTTTATGACATCCATAGACATCAAGGATGCATACCTGCATGTTCCAATTTTTCCAGCGCATCAGAGATTCCTCAGGTTCGCGGTGGTCGATCAGCATTTTCAGTTTGTAGCCCTTCCCTTCGGGTTGACCTCAGCGCCGAGGGTCTTCACCAAGGTTCTGGCGGGCATAATGGCCCTGCTCAGAGCTCAGGGCATTCGCATTGTGCCGTACCTGGACGACCTGCTGATTTCAGCTTCCTCCCTTCCACAGGCGGAGCTGGACACCAACAGGGTGGTGTCGACCCTGGAGAGGTTTGGTTGGGTGATCACCCACATGTCATCACTGGGACGACCTGGACTGGATATACTCAATAACAATTCTACAGGTGAGTTTCACAGAATTGTATATTTTTCACCAGCGTTGACACAGGGGTTGTGTAAGCCAATTGGAAACTAGACAGCTTTGTGAGTAGAGATCATCTGGAATTGGTGAGAAATCCCCTTTGTTACACCATAGAAAGGATTAAAGCAGGTATATACATTCTCTCTACTTCAGGGCAGAAGTCTGGTAATGTAGCCTGCACATTCTCTCTTCCAGTGAGCTGCTGACTAGACTCCAAATATCTCCCAGTCCAGCAATCATTCAAGATACCCACAAGAGAAGGTTCTTTCCAGTCTACCTGCATTTATGAAGCAGGTAAATGGTGTCTAACTGGTGAGACAACACGTTAGAAAGCTAGTTATTCTGAGACTGAGGAGAGAATGGTAGAAATCAGGTCACCAAGGCAGCTGGCGAAGAGAAATCTGGTGACTCCTGAAGGATGACCCTCCTCTGCCCTAATCCAGTCTGTAGAGAGTTATTGGGCTATGATTTATACCAGCCTCCACCAATAAACTCAACCCAAAGGAGTCCTTTCCAAACCAATAAACTGGCCAAGGTCCCAAATTACTTGGATTTTGCATACCACAGTAGGCTACAGGTCCCTAAGGTGAACCACTCGATTGACATTGACTGCCCTCCAGGGAATCAGTATCTTGATGATGGGTGGATCGAAAGCAATCTTTAACCTATCTCTAACCTTTAAATCTTATTACTGGAGTGACTCTTCAGCTGACCATCGTACGTCATTGTGGAGATTCCCTTATTGTCACCTATTTAGAACCGTGTCACATGCAAAGTAGATAAGATTTTTAAGATTTTTTTTTTTTTTTAAGCAAAGCTAGAAGATCATCAAGAAGCTTAGAGTAAGAGCCCTCTTTTGCTCTAGAAGTTGTTCTCTCCTTCCCGAAGAGTCACTTGGTTTCCATTTTTGGCCTGAAATCTGAACTGTACTCCAAGGAAACCAGGCTTGTCGAAAAAGCCAAATCTACCCCTAACCCTTATATAGTACCTATCAGGGTGTGTCTGCTGTCATTCTCAAGCATCTGGATAGCCCAGGTACTAGACACCAGGGTAAGGGAAATAACCATTTCCAGGTAAAAGATTGAGATTGATTCTTTGCAATCTAATACTAACCTACCTGGATAACCACCTGGTCAAGAGCCCATGTAGTGTAGTGTTGTCTACACTGAAAAACTTTGGTTGGAAGATAGATCAACCTAAATTGACCTTGACCCCATCCAAAAATCTGGGGATGAACCTGGACACAGCAGTTCCTAAGAATCCTTCCCAAAAGAGAAATTCTGTAGCCTGATGTTCTTGGCAATAGATGCGCAGTTCCAAACCAGGCCCCTCTAACTGCATGTGCTGGCCAAATGGCACAGGTCCCCTAACTCCCTGGACCAGGTCTGCTAATTAACAGTTTGAGGCCCTGGCCATGGATGCCAGACGGAGAATTTGGGAAATGGTAACGGTGAACGGGGGCAAACCATGAGTCATCCTTAGGTTGTACAGAAAACATCAAGGTGAAACAAAAAGAACGCCTGTTTTGTAAAAGGCCAACTTAGTCTTCAGTTGGTTTAGGAGCCTGGTGCAAGCACTGTCGGCAGTCCACATTCCAGGGGAAGACAAAGGTTGTGGTATAGGTGAGTGGTGTACTTGGGATGTTGTGCCTATTTGCTTCCATGGACGATGAGCTTCATGAGCAGGATCAGAGACCCCCTCTATCACAACGCACAGGGTGTTTCAGAAATGCCAGATTGGAGCCATCCTGAAAATTATAGTGCTTTAAGACTGGCTAAGAAGACCTTGGTATACCAGCATGGTCAGTCTAACTGTGAAAACACTATTGCAGCTCCTCAACACCTAGAAGTGTACAGTAGAAACTGCCTTCCTAGTGGAGCAGGGCCTTTTTCTCAGTGTTTGCAAGCTTTCATTGGTGCTGGTCTAATACAGGTTTACATAATATGGTCCAATGGTTTTTTCGCTAGTGATGATTGTTTCAGGCAAGCGTGGAAGCTGGTCTATCAGTCGTCACCCTAAAGAGGCAGGTTTGGTCTTGGCTAGTCTTTTCAAGCCTTGATTTCTTTGGGCAAAACTTTTTTTTTTTTATATAGAGGATTAAGTTCACAGGCTTCTGGTGGAGACTTTGGAGCTAAGTTTGGTTTCGGAATTGCAAACCCTCTGGGGATTCTGCCTATATTAACCCCCTTGTGGAAGTGGAACAAAGCCCGGGATTTTGACTATCCTGGGTTTTGTTCCATGCCCTGGGGGGATCCTGGGTTGGTATGCCTGGCTGTGTGAAACTCCCCAGAACGCCCATTCAAACTCTCATTTCTCACCCTTTGTGGTCTCGCGTCCAATCAGAGCCATTTGCCGTGAATATGTAATGCTCTGCTCTGCAAATGCCTCTGTTTACATGCAGAGCTTCTGCAATCTGAAGCACAGTGGCCACATCCCCAAAAGTGCACGCTCCTGTCCCCAGTCTATCTGAATTGCTGGGGGCGGTATAGCACTCACAGCCTGGGTATGCACCATCAGATGTTTACAGCGGCAGGGGAGCCCAGGATTGTTGTGGTGCCCTGGAGGGGGGCACACAGCGGGGCATCCCAATCTTTTAGGTTCCAGGGCCTTGCCAAGGTTTTTTTACCGCTGCAAAGCAGAACTGAAGGTTTTCTTTAGTTTTTATGTCAGATGGGACATCCTGCTTCTATCTAGCAACTCATTGCATGATTTGGAAGTAAGGGGTTGAACAGCATCATTTGGATGTGGTGATTGCCCTTACTGTAGCGCTATAGTGAAAAATAGTCCAATTATTTGAATATGCATAGAGGAGGGGGCACTTAAACCTTGCATAACATTTCCAGTCAAGCTTAGACGGAAAAATAATCTGGAGTGACGGGTTTAGAACTTAGCATTCTGCATTTAAAGGGGAGATCTGCTCAACTATGTCCTGTTCACCATGTTTAAAAATATGAATGGGTGGGCGTGGCTGCGCGTAGTAGGGGAAAGACGGCAACACCCAGTGCTGGTGTTGCCTGGTCATTGGCGCTGGATTGCGGCTGAGGTAAGTGTGTGTGTTTTTTTTTTTTTTTTTGCACTTGCGTCAGTGCTAGGGAAATGTGTGCAAAGCATTGCATGATGGGTAAAAGCATCTACAGACATTTCCATAGAATTTCCATAGCCATAAGGTGGTGTTCCAGCACAGACTGGATCAGGTGGCAGGTCGTTGGAGTTGAACTGTTCTTCCCCATCAGAGCAAAATGATGCATTCAAAACCTTTTGCCTTTCAATTTTTTTTTCCTTCCTTTAAATCAAAGAACCTAGCTTTACTGGATTTTTTTAAGCAAGAAAAAAGTAACTGCTCTTCTTGCCATTTCTGTGGATTTTATTGATGAGCCATTTGTTCATGGTACAGCTTCTTTAAAATGGACCAGGATTTTGACTGTCCCAGGTTTTGGACCTTGCCGGGGATGCGGGATGCCCTGCTGTGTGAAGTGCCCCCAGGTAGCCCACTCCAACTCCCATTTCCCCAGTCTACAGCACATGTGCGGCCTCCCATCCAATCAGCGTGCTTAACTGCGCTGACACAAACTCGTCTATGCTGGTCTAAGCAGCCAAGTCTAACAGAGCACACCAGCGGCCGCATTCCTGCTACCCTTAAACTCGTCTAAGCAGCCAAGATGCCAGAGCTGTCAGGCCAGGGACTTTAAATTTAGATTTTTTTCATGTAACTGGATATGGTCAGCATATGGTATCTATAAAATCTCCATATTCCTAGTATGTGTCACACCCCGCTTCCATCATTCATGACACTTGGGTAACCGGCCTGTAGAGGGCGATCTTGCAGAGATGACATGAGAAAAAGGAGCCCCTCCTGGTCCATAAATACCCGGGACGTTCCACTATTTCTCAGTCTTTTCGTCTCTGCAGGCGGCGAAGCATTCAGGAGATGACTCTCCTTCCTGCAGGTAGCCGGGTTACGCCCAGCCTTTTTCTATTTCTGCCTGAAGCCATATTTTTGTATTGTGATATTTATGTTATGCCTCCCAGCCTTGGCTGATGGGCTCGGGCAAAGGTAGATACACCCTTGGGTGTATATGGGAGCTTGCTCCCTCCGTGAGACCTCAAATAAGGGGTAGGCGGAATCCGGGTTGGTGTCCCCCGGCATGGGATGCCCCGTCCCTTTGAATCTCCTTGTGCCTATTGGGCACTCCTGGACCCTGCTGGGGTGATGGGGGGGGGGGGGGAATCTTTATTTAGGGAGTATCTTTTGGCCTATGCATTTGTTTTTTAAAAAAAGGGAAAAGCTAAAGTGACATACCTGTTTTGGGTTTTTGAAATTTCCCTCTTTCTTTCGTTCGGCCCCGTTCTATGATGTCATGCTATTGTCCTTGGCTGGCCCGCCCTCTGCTCTCTGAGCAGTGCTAGGTGGTGGGCGGGGCTTCGAGTCGGCGTCGCATTTCTGCTTCCTCTTTCTGTTTGACATGTGATTTGCTGGTTCCTGTTCTGGTGCTGGCCTCCACTGGTCCTGGCTGCTGCGTTGGTGCTGCTGCTGGGCTTTTCTTATATCGATTGGTTGCAGGGCTGTCGCTGGGCCATTGTGGTCACTGTGAGTACCCTTTAGTTATATTAAAGGGAAATCTTTTTTATTTACTGTCATTTCTTTCTTGCATATGCATAAGGCTTATTGTGTTTTCTCTATCTTCCAGGTGGAAACTCTCTTAATAGGGGTTTCTCCTGGTCCTTGTTTAAAATCCTCCCACCTAGGGACTATTAAGGGGCATCCCGGGTAGCTTCGGCTGTAAAAATCCCATATACTTGGCGACTATAAAAAAATTAATTATTTTAATAAACACCATATGGAGGCATCTCAGGATACTGGCTTTTCAGTACCTGCGGGACAGACTCGGCAGTGTTTGCGATGTGGGGCATCCCTTGTTGGGGATAACGCATTTTTTTTTTGTGTATCTTGTGTTCAATTGGTTATAATGCAGCAGTCAGGGGTCCAAGCCTCAGGGTCGGTGGCTCCTGCCTCTTCCCCCACAGCGCCTTGTCTTGTCCATACCCCCAGTGATATTGTCATGGGTAGAGAGTCACTTTCTGATGTATGTGCCTGATTGGCTCACATTGAAAGATAAATGTCTAGCTCTGTGGCCAAGAAGGCCTCAGCTAAAAGAAAACATTTAGCTCTGGCCGTTGAGGCAAATGAGCTTGATTGTAGCGAGCATTTTTGATTGTTCTCCGTTTGAAGAAGGAGAACTCTTTGAAGAATCTGATGTTTCGGATGTTCAGCAATTTGTGGGTATTGACGCTGAACAAGGTGAAGGGGAGAATTTTGACACCCCTAAAGCTCTTGCTCAATTATATGAGGCCTTGGCTATCGATTTTCCAGAAGCAGTCCCTCCTCAGAAAGGAGTTCTTTGGAGCCTCCAAGCCTTGTTTTGAATTTCCTAATCAGAAACATTTTGAAGATATCATTCTTAAGGAATGGGAAAAGCCTGCACGGCTTCCTGGCATTCCTTTGGGCTGGGATAAAAAAAAATAAAAATATCCCTTTCCTGCAGACACTGTAAGCGTTGGTCATCCCCCCCCCCCCCCCCCCTGTGGTGGATTCACCTGTGCTCAGTTTGTCCAATTCCTCTGTTTTGCATTCTCCGGAATCTACTTCCCTTAAGGATGGGGAGGACAAACGTATTGATCAAATGGCTTGCCATGCGTTTGCTAGCATTGGCTTGGCCTTGCGGCCTGTGGGTGCCTCGGCACTTATGGCAGTCGCTATTAGGTCTGTTATTAGAGACCTATTGAATACCTCAGGGCTTGATCCAGCCTCTGATGAGTTTTCCGCTGTGATTTATTTGTGTCTTTTGTACTTTCTGCTTTAGATGACTCCATGGTCTTGTGTAGCAGAACTTCTGCCTTGCTTGTTGCGATTCGGCGGTCTATTTGGCTACGCCAGTGGGCGGCTGACACGGTGGCAAAGAAGTCGCTTACAGCACTTCCCTTTGGGGGATTACTCCTCTTTGGTGAGAAGTTGGATTCTGTCATTAAAGGAGGCAAATTGCCTCAGTGTTCCTTTCGGGGATCGGCTTCCTTTTAACCCTTCCTTTCGAGGTTCCAGAACGGGCAGAGGATCGGCCCTTTTCAGCCCCAAGGGGGACTGCATGGAACAGAGGAAGAGGACGTGGCCGTCCAGGTCAGAGTTGGGGATCTAAGCCCAAGTCCACTTCCAAGCCTGCCCAGCAATGAGGAGGCGCCTGCACCCGTACGTGTGAGGAGGACTACTGCGATTCTTTTTCCCATGCTTGGGTCAAGAGGTATCAGACAGATGGATTCTGGAAGTGGTGTCCTCCGGAATTCGAGGTTTGGCCTCCTCCCAGATTTTTCAGGTCTCGGATGCCCGCAGATCAGGTGATCGCACAGGGGCTCCGGGCAGCTGTGGCGAACTTTTTAAACATGGATGTTATCCGCCAGGTTCCTCCAGCGGAAAGAGGTCTGGGGTTTTGCTCCAACCTATTTACAGTTCCCAAAAAAGGACGGCTCTGTTCGGCCTATTCTAGATCTGAGACGACTCAGTTTATTCGTTTCCGAAAGTTCCGCATGGAGTCGTTGCGTTCAATGATCGACGCTCTCCACCAGGGGGACTTTATGACGTCCATAGACATCAAGGATGCTTATCTGCACATTCCTATTTTTGCCGCTCACCAAAGGTTTCTCAGATTCACAGTAGAAGACCACCATTTTCAGTTTGCGGCTCTTCCATTCGGTCTCACTCCATCCCCAAGAGTGTTTACCAGGGTCCTGGCAGGAGTAATGGCTATTCTCCGGGTCCAGGGCATTCGCATCGTGCCATTGCTGGACTTGCTCATCACAGCGTCATCTTTCAGTCAGACGGAATTGGACACCAGAACAGTGATGACTACACTAGAGAGGTTTGGTTGGGTGATAAACCATGCCAAATCCTCTTTGTCCCGTAAGGGAGATTCCCTTTCTGGGCTTGATTCTGGATACCCTTCAGACCAGGGTATTTCTTCCTCAGTCCAAGATTGTTCTGATTCAGGATTTAATTCATTTGTTCCTATCCATTCCTCATCAGCCTATCCACTTGGGGATGAGATTAGTGGGGTTGATGGTGGCCACGCTCGAAGTGGTCCCTTTTTGCTCCGTTCCACATGGGGACGCTTCAGCTCTTTCTTCTGGCGAAGTGGGACAAGCGCCCTTTGTCTTTGAATCGGACTTGTCTGTTTTCTCCCGTCGTCCAGCAGTGGTGGCTGATTTCGAGCAATCTCAGGGACGGCAAATCATTGCTAACCCCTTGTTGGGAGTTGGTCACCACAGATGCCAGCCTTACGGGCTGGGGGTGGGGGCATCTGGAGGAGACACCGGTTTCAAGGGGTTGTGGGGGCCTCTGGAGGCTCACTCCCCAATCACTTTATTGGAACTTCGGGCCATTCGTCTTGTTCTGCTCCGACTGACTCATCTCTTGCGGGGTTTGCCGGTTCAGATTCGGTCAGACAACCGAAAAGCAGTTGCATACATCTATCACCAGGGAGGGACTCGCAGTTGGGGTGCCCTCCGGGAAGCGTCTCTGATCCTTCAGTGGGCAGAGATCAATGTTCCCTGCATATCGGAAGTTTACATTCCGGGGATAGAGAATGTGGAGGCAGACTCCCTGAGTAGAGCATGCGCTCGCCAGGGAGAATGGTCGCTCAACCCCGAGGTCTTTCAGTTCCTTTGTCACAAGTGGGGACTCTGCGGTTGGACCTGTTTGCGTCTCACCACAAGCTTTCAGCCTTTGTGTCTCTATCCCAGGATCCTCTGGCAGTGGCAGTGCATGCCATGTCTCTTGCCTGGAAGGATCTGGGGTTCCTGTATCTTATTCTCCATGATAAGCAAGGTGGTGTGCAAGTTGGTTCTGGAAGGGGCACCAGCAATTCTGGTGGCTCCAAAGTGGCCAAGACGCCTGTGGTTCACAGAGGTCACAAGGCTGGCAGAGGATCTGTTGCCTCTGCCTCTTCTTCCAGATCTCTTAACTCGGGGTCAACTTTGTTACCCCAATTTACCAACGCTGGCTTTGACGGCGTGGCTGCTGAAATCTCCATCTTGAAGGAGGAAGACCTTTCTGATGCTGTCATTCTGACTCTTGTTAGAGCTAGAAAGAAGTCTTCCTCTGTGGTTTATAACAGGACTTGGAGGTCCTATATTGACTGGTGTGAGTCTAGGTCCCTGCCTAGGATTTTGGAGTTTCTGCAACGGGGTCTGGATTTGGGCTTCCAGATTAGTACTTTGAAATTGCAGGTTTCTGCTTTGGCTATTTTCTTTCAAGGTCATTTGCTCTTCACCCTTTGGTTAAGACTTTTTTCCAGGGGGCCACACATGTGCGGCCTCCTAGAAAGCTCCTACTTCCAGTTTGGGATCTTAATCTGGTGCTCTCTGCTATGCTGGCGGCTCCTTTTGAACCTTTACAGGAGGTTCCTCTTCATATTCTCACTCAGAAAGTTGCCTTTTTGGTTGCTATTACCTCTGTCCGTCGGGTTTCTGAATTGGCGGCCCTGTCAATACAGGCTCCTTACTATGAGAGGCATCAGGATAAGGTGGTTTTCCGTTTTAATCCAGATTTTCTTCCTAAAGTGGTGTCTGCCTTCCACTTAAATCAGGATATAGTTCTTCCTTCATTGTGCCCTAATCCTAGTAATAACAAGGAAAGGGTTTTACATTCTTCAGATGTTGTTAAGTATTATTTGGTTACTACTTCTGTTTTCCGTAAGACAGATGCCTTTTTTGTTGTGCCTTCTAGGCCTAGGAACGGTATGGCACCCGCCAAATCTTCCATTAATAAATGGATTCGTCAGGCCATTGTTGGGGCCTATTCTGCTAAGGGGAAGGTTTCCCCCTTTTCGTGTTACTGCTCATTCTACTCGTGCTGTTGGTGCGTCCTGGGCTTTTCAGCACCAGGCTTCTGTTGAACAAGTTTGCAAGGCTGCTACTTGGTCTTCGGTTCACACTTTTTCTAAGTTTTACAAGGTTGATGTGCGGGCCTCAGCGGATGCTGCTTTTGGTCGCAACATTCTGCAAGCTGCAGTAATTTAAGTTATGCCTTATTTTCCTTGTGGGATCCCCGCCCATTATAGACACTGCTATTGGATGTCCCAAGTGTCATGAATGTTGGAAGCGGGGTGTGTGACATACTAGGAATAATAGCATTTTGTGAGTACTCACCTGTAAAATGGGTATTACGAGTATGTCACACACCCCGCTTCCCCCGCCCTTTTTTGTTCTGGGATCCTTTATATGGTGTTTCTTATTATTTTTCACTATATAATTTGCTCTTCCTGGTTCACTGCTTTTTTAAAAGACTGAGGAATAGTGGGAGGTCCCGGGTATTTATGGACCAGGAGGGGCTCCTTTTTCTCATGTCATCTCTGCAAGATCGCCCTCTACAGGCTGGTTACCCAAGTGTCATGAATGTTGGAAGCGGGGTGTGTAACATACTCGTAATACCCATTTTACAGGTGAGTACTCACAAAATGGTATTTTTCGCTTCCATTTTACTTCAGACCATCATAGTCATTCAGAGACTATTGGGTTAACCTCTCCCGAAGGGCGTGGACTGCAAGAACAAAGGTGTGTCTCCACCTCCCTGGCTTATATCCTCCTGGCTGACTTCCTCCACTCCAGTTTCTTTCTTGCAGTTGGAACTGGACTGCAAGGGTATATCTTAACTCCTCTCCCATTTACTTTTTGTTTTTAAAGGAATTATGCCTTGGAAGCGGGGGTATTGGAAACCTGTCTGTTCCTGGGCCCTTATACTTTTCTTATCTGAATGGACCCACTTTGCCTCCACAGCTAAGCTGCATTCGGATCAGGATGATGAGGGTAAGCGCCAGGGTCTTGGGTCTCTTTGGGGTGTCACCTTTTTGTTTTTTAAAAAAGAGCTGACACGCCTGTGCTGAGAATTCCACCAGAGGTTTTTTTCTGGTAATCCTGATTGGGGGTGACCAAGGGAATTATTTTCTCTCTTTTATTGCTCTTTCCCATGTGTTAATTATGGTTTACTGGTTGAAAAAATTTGTGCACCTTTAAGGGGGTGGAGCTAAGGCGAAGTAGCTAGTATCGCCGACGTGGCCGAGTTCTCTTCAGGGGCACAGCGCTCTGTTCTCGGCCGCCGTCATGGAAAGATTTTCAGCTTGTTCTTCTCAGCGGCACAGCGCGGGTTTTTAGTCTTCGGCTTAGCAAAGTAGCTAGCACCACAGAAATGGCCAGTTCTTTTCAGGGGCACGGTGTGGTTTCTTAGGTTTTCAAAAATAGTAAGGATGTCAGAGGGCAACTCTTGGAGGTTATTCGACGATCCAGATCTTCTCACACAGAGTTCTGGCTTGGACAGCCTGGCTATTGAATCTTTCATCTTGGCAGAAAGAGTGTTTTCTGCCAGAGTCATCCAGACTGTAATTCAGGCTAGGAAGAAGTCTTCATCAATGATCTACTATAGAGTCTGGCAAGCATTTATTGCTTGGTGCAAATCCAAAGGGTTCGCCTGGTAGAACTTTTCTCTGTTCCCAGAATATTGGATTTTTTGCAGAAGGGTCTTGATGAAGGTTTTCTATTGAGTACTTTAAAGGGACAGATATCTGCTTTATCTATCTTTTTTCAGAAACCCATTGCTGAGAATAAATGTCTCAAAACTTTTGTATAGGTAGTTGCTCATGTGCGGTCTACCCGTAAGCCACTGCTGCCGGTTTGGGACCTGAACTTAAGTTTTATCAGCTCTTCAGCATCATTAAGTTCATTGACTTTTAAGGTTATCTTTTTTTAGTGGCAATAACCTCAGTAAGGAGGGTTTCTGAATGAGCTAACTTAAGTTTCCTTATTTAGTGTTACATAAGGACAAGGCCGTCTTCTGCTTTAACCCTTTCGCTGCCAGCCTACCTGCGGCATTCGTGACTCTGTGTTGCCAGACTCTTTTCTGCCATTTTGCACTGAACATGTTCAACTGTAATTTTTGAATGTATTTCCAGGAATTTCCTAGGAAAATTATATATTGTTTTTTTCAGCACAGTCTGGGCTTTAATATGAAATGTCTTGTTTTTTAATTTTGTTAGTGTTTTTTTGTTATTTTTGTGGAAAAGTCGTTAAAAAAATAATAAAAAACAATTTTACACATTTTGTAGTGTTTTTTCCTCAGTAAAACATGCAAGTTTACCAGAAAATCATAATGTGTGTAAAAGCCCTATTCCTCCCAATTACAATGGTACCACATATGTATTGATAGACACCCTTTCCTGTCCAGGAGACCCCCCCAAACTGAAGAGTGCTTGAAGGGATTTTCAACGAAAAAACAACTATTCTGCACTCCTTGCAGTTTTTCCACAAAAACACCCCTTTAGATCTGAAATACCCCCCCCCCCCCCCCAATACCATATATATACTGAAAGTACACACCTTAAGCTTTCTAGGTGTACCAGGTTTGGTGTTGTGGCCACAGATGTCCAGGTGGAATCCATTGACAAAAGCAGTGCTTTTCACAGGGTTTCTTGACGACAATAGTAAAAAAACTGAATCAAACCCACGTTGTTTTTTTAAAAAAAACTTTAATCTTAAAAAAACACACCAAATTGGAAACAGCAAGGTCTCCCGAACAGAACAATACCCAACATGCATAACTACCTGCAAGGGTAGGGTTACCAATCACCCCAAAGTTAAGCATACGCATGAAGGGCATTTCACTTGAAAATTCCTACTCTGCAGACAACATGCACACCCTAAGCTTTTTCAACGAAAACAACACTTTTCAATTCAAATACCCCCCACAAACCATATATTCTCTGAAAGTACACTTAGGCATTCTAGGCGTACCAGGCTTGTTGCCGTGGGGGCAGCTTTCGGGGCCCAAACCTTCAAGGGATTACCTGGTTGCACTGGATTTTGCACTGAAGTTAAAATGCTAAATCAAACCCACATTTTCCTAAAAAAAAATTTGGCCAGTCAAAAAAATACACACCAAATTAAAAACGACAAGGTCCCCCGAACAGAATACCCAACATGCATAGCTACCTGCAAGGGTAGGGTTACCAATCACCCAAAACTAACACATGCGCTATGGAAAAATAACAAAACAACCCTTTACATTTCTTACCTGCACTAAGAGGTGCAATTAGGGTTAGAATGGTGAGGTGCAATTAGGATACTGTAGCTGTGGCATCAGATTATAAGATCAGTGATCAATGACCAATATCTGGAATCATGAACCTGAAAAGGGGCCCATTTTTAATCATCACTTGCCACAAGTATCCAGCTGCTCCTGCTCCAGCACTTCCCATCGGATTAGCAACAGCTCCAAAGAAACTAAAGGAAAATAAAATATAATGACAACACAAAATACCTGTGCCAGCACACAGGAAGCATAATTTAACTAAAAGGGGTCCACCTACAGACTAAAACAAAAAATGCAGAAGAATAAAATGCATTGCTCAATAATCTAATTGAGTATGATATACCTCAAAACAATCTTGTAGGCATAAACCGGGTTGGCTGGGACAGGTCGGGCAATAGTACCGCACATCCCTTCTAATGCCACGCTTCCTGCAAACTCTACAAGCTTTCTGGGGATACCTCTTTCTACCACTATCGGAAAGCAACTTTATAAAGTGCTTCCCAATCAACCTGACCTGATTATCATTAGTAGCCATACTTGGTTCCTCCTCAGTATCCCCAAACAACAAAGCAGGGAGTAACTGCTGCTGGTATTTAATGTAAGATAAATTGGAGCCTGGCACTGCTACCTTGAAGGCAACAAAGCTGTTGTAAGTTGCCATTTGGACCAAATGGATAGCAACTTTAGTGTACCAGGCTCTAGTTTTTTGGGTGGCGTTGTAATAAGTTAATATTTGGTCCGTTTTATCAATGCCACCCATGAATTTATTATCTTTTATGCAACGTGGCTTTTGGGAAAGGGCTCGGGGACCACGTTGCCGTACATTCACAACTGACTCATCGTGGAGTGTTGTCAGTAGAAATACATTTTTTTGCCCATGTATTTCATGGCCAGGACCTCATCGCTTCTTAGAGCGTAAGACTCCCCACTTTTTAGTTTTTTTTCAAGTAGTGACCTGGGCAATCCTTTTCGATTAGGGTTGATGGTGCCGCAGGCCGGGGTATCCAACCAATAAAGGGCGCAAAATAGGGGATGCTGGTATAGAAGTTGTCCACATATAAGTGGTAACCTCTACCCAACAGTGGAGTCATGACTTCCCAAACGATCTTTCCACTTATTGACAAATCAAGGGGACAACCAGGGGGGTCCAGATGTGTGTCCCTTCCTTCATAGATTCGAAAATATTTGATGTACCCGGTCACACTATCGCATAATTGGTAAAATGTTATCCCATAGCGGGCACGCTTGCTAGGGATATATTGCCGAAAAACAATGCGCCCTTTGAAAAGCAGTAGTGACTCGTCAATACAGAATTTTTGGCCGGGGTTGAACACTACTGCAAAGCGATCTGACAGGCTGTTGAGCAGGGGCCGTAATATTCTAAGCATACAGTACGTCCTGCTCCATATATAATACTTACACGTGGTAATCCTCCGCCAGAGGGCGCTGTTCACTGCAGACATGCAAAAACAGGCTCCTCCTGGCCCTTCATATACCCAGGGACCTCCCACAAATCCCCAGATTTCTCTGCAGTGCTGACTGCGAAGACATGAAGTATCACTCTCTCGCAGGTGAGCGGGGCTTTACAGCCTGTGGCCCTGCAGGACTACTACCACCCGTCCTCTTCGATAGATGTGCCTCCCAGCCTGGGCTGCGCTGGTCGGGTGAAGGTAGGCAGCACCATGTGTGCTCACGGAGCTACGCTCCACCGCAATCCCCCACCATGGGGTAGGCGGTTTAGGCTGATGGTGAGCCTCCAATAGATGCCCCTCCCGCATTATTGCCCCGTGCCCCTCGTAGCGATGAACCCTGGGTGAAAGATCGCCTTCTCCCTCGTTTCCCGCGTAGCTCGGGGGGAAAAGAAAGGGGGGGGGTATGCGTGTGGCCGTCTCAGCGTAATGTTCTACACATTTTTGGCCATTGTTTTGTCTTGAACTGGGTGTCAGAGCCGCGCTCCTTGATCCACATAACCCTTGCCTGGTCATTCACTAGTTTTGGCGGTTCCCTTAGCTAAACTCTTAACTGTGTGTCTTATCCACTGCTTGTCATGTACGTTACACTGGTTGGAGCTTCGCGCTCTTTGGGGGAGGCGGGGGCTTGGCATGACGCGCCCCGCGTCACGGCCAGATCGGGCCTGCCCCTCGAGGTTCGCTTGGCGACATTTTGATGGTCTTCGTGCGCGCGTGGTTGCGATCCTCCTCCTCCCTTGGTCATGTAAGTGCCCTCCTGGGCGGTTTTGTTCCTATGATCTTTCGTTCAGCTGCGCATGGCTCTGACACCCCCCTTATTCACCTTATGTCTTTCAGACGCCAAGATTTTGGTGGCTTCTCCCGGCCTGACATATATTTTTGGTGTGCCACACACCCCGCTTCACTTCTTAAATATTCATCACTTCATGGGTTAATCCACCGCAGGTGACGTAGTGCAGAGAGGAAGTCTTGTAACGAGCCCCCTTCCGGCCTATATATACCTGGTACCTCCCTTCAATCACCAGTATTTTTTCTCTCTGCTTGCTAACAAGTCAGAAGTTGGAAGTCTCCTGCTTACAGGTAGGCCGGGGTATTCTTACCCCGCCACCCCCCTTTTGGTCTATTTCTGCCCGGTTTGAGTTTGTATACCTTTATGGTGAAATAGGAAGCCTCCCAGCCTTGGCTGCTCACCGGGCAAATGGTAGATGGCACTTTAAGTGCCTAGGAGCTTATCTCCTACCGCTCGACCTCATGCGTGGGGCAATGCGGCGAACCGGCATGGTGATCCGGAAATGGGATGCCCCTGTCCCGAGGGTCCCCGTAGCCCCTTTCTCTCCTGTTGGGGGGGTGGTGAGGGTGTGCTTTAGTATGTGTGTTTCACTGTATCACTGCATGTTAACATATATGTCATGTTTATACATTCACTGTAGCATGTGTATATTTTGGGTCTGCTTTAGGGCAGCTTGCGCTGGGTATGGGCTGGCCACCTCTCTGGCAGTTGGTTGCTTGTGGCCCCCTACCCCCTCCCCCCTCTCCTCGCCTGGCATTCATTGAGCTTTGTCAGCACATGCTGTTTTTACCCTCCCCCCTCCGCTGCCTGGACGCGCGTGCTGTGATCAGCTGTAAAGTGTTCCAGCTGATCAGCGTAGGGGGGGGGCGGGCCCGCTGACGCGGCGCCGACGTCATGCAGCGTCAGCGGCGTCTGCGGCGGGCCCAGCGTCCCAGCTTCCTTCAAAACAGGAAGGCACGTGGGCGCACGGCCGCACTTTGTCTTCTGCCGGCTCATGGCTGCTGGCTGCAGGCTTACCGGCTGATTGCGGTACAGGTAAGCGGCCCCTCCCGTTGGGGCCGTTAAATGGGAGATATTGTTTAATAATACAGTGAGAAATCACTATTATCAAGGGGGCGTCATTTAAGGGCACTTGGTGCCATACTTATATGTTATACACATGTGAAGGATCTGATGGTTGTTTTCTTGCCTTGCAGATCCTGGGATCCCTGCTTATGCTAGCCCTCCGGCTCTATGTGCCTGGCTAATTATTGGGATTGATTTGAATGTTTGTATACATAGACTATATATAAGTATATATATATATAGTTTCTATTAAAGGGGACCTAAACTTAAAAAAAAAAAATAAAAAAAAATAATTTTTTATATAAATCCTCCCTTCCGGGACATTACTAAAATAAAGGGGGCATCCCGGGTCGGCTTATGCCTTAAAAGTTCCATTATTGCGAATACCATAAATCACCATATGGAGGCTTCCGTAGATTCCGGAAACGGTTCTGCTGTTCCGTTTGGGGGGTGCGTAGGTTGTGGGGTTCCACTCCCAGCTGATGATATCTTTATTTGCATCCCTTGTGCAAAACAGACTATTGCGCGCCAGTCCGTTGCTTCGGCTGCGGTGCCATCGCATCCTTCATCATCTCCTACCTCTCCATCCCTATTCCGGACTCCGCATGACACTGTCAAAAGTGGGGATTCGCATTCCGAGGCAGCAGCACAGCCCTGCCCCCGGAAAATGATGCCCGTTAAAGCAGCGTTTAAAACCGCTACAAAACGAAGGCACCTGACTCCGGTCCCTTCGGCTCCACAGGACCAGTTTTGTGAACCTGTGGAATGGTCCGATGGATCCCCTGACGAGGATGAACTCCCGTCGGAGTCAGATGAGCCGACAGGTCAGCATGTGGCTGATGGGATCGGCGATTGGTCAGAGGGGGTTGTTTTTGACACCCCCTCCATTCTGGCTCAAATGTTTAATATTTTGAGTTTAGATACGCCTGAGGCGGCCGCCCCGCCAAAGGGTCAGTTATTTAAAGAGCCTCAGCCGAGTTTGGTTTTTCCCAGACAGCACCACTTTGAGAGGGTGGTTCTTAAGGAATGGGAACATCCCACACGGTTATCTGGAATTCCTTCCAGTTGGGAAAAGCGTTATCCTTTTCCACCAGAATTGGTGAGGCTGTGGTCTGTCCCTCCGGACGTCGATACCCCTGTACTAGGACTCTCCAGCTCGGCTATGGTACAATCTGCTGAGACCACTGTCCCCAAAGATGGGGAAGATCGCAGGATTGACCAATACGCTCGACATGGTTTTATCTATTCCGGGTCAGCATTGCGCCCGGTATGTGCTTCAGCCCTTCTTCTATTGGCAATTAAGTCCCTAATTCAGGGGCTATATGAGGATCTTGATCCCGCTTGCAAACAGTTCACTGCACTTAAGCAGTGTGAATCTTTTGTGGCTTATGTCCTGGCCGCTCAGGACGATGCGCTGACTATGAGTAGCAAGGCGGCAGCTATGCTGGTGGCTATTCGCAGGTCAGTATGGCTGCGTCAGTGGTCAGCAGACACGGCTTCCAAAAAGGTACTCACAGCCCTCCCCTTTTTGGGGTTGCGTCTGTTTGGGGAGAAAATTGATTCAGTCGCAAAAGATGGTAAGATGCCACAACGCAAAAGGCCTCGTGGTCCCTTCAGGGGGACAAGTTCGGGTAGGCCTTCCTTTCAAAGGTTCGGAGCGGGAAAAGGTACGTCCTTTCCCGCTACCAGTGGCGCAGGTTGGACTCGGGGGAGGGGCCGTGGCCGGCCCACTCAGTCCTGGGGTACCAAGCCAAAGCCTGCTGATAAGCCCACTCAGCAATGAGGGGCTGCCCTCACCCATGCGGGTGGGGGGACTATTGCGACACTTCTACCATTGGAACCATGTGGTTCTAGGCAGATGGATCCAGGAGGTAGTGTCGACAGGTCACAACCTGGAATTCGAGTCTCACCCTCCCTCGCGGTCCATTCAGGGGTCGGTTCATCCCGGCCTGAACTCTCATCAAGACGCTGTGTGTCTTTCTTTTGCCCAAATTCGCACAAGAACACTTCAGCTATTTCTGCTAGCGTGTTGGGTCCAGCAACCTCTGTTGTTGGATCAGTCCTTCCAATTGTCCTCCCGTGTACGGCAGTTCCTCCTGTGGTGATTGGTCTCGAACAATCTTGTATAGGGCAGGTCTTTCCTGACCCTCCCTTGGAGAGGTGTCACCACGGACACCGGTCTGTCGGGATGGGACAGATTCTGGAAGGAGCTGCGGCTTCAGGGGCAGTGGAGGCCCCACTTACCCATCAGAGAAATGTCCCTGATCCAGACATGGGCAGTGTTCCATGTTCCCTGTCTCTCGGCGGTTTACATTCCAGAGGTGATGGAACAGGTAGCGGACCGGTTGAGCAAGTGCTCTCCCCGCCTGGAAGAATAAGCTCTCCATCTTCGGGTGGTTCTCTTATTGTGTCTCCAATGGGAGACTCCGGAGGTGGACCTGGGGCCCCTCATCTCTATCTCAGGCTCCCGAGCTTCGTGTCTCTCTCCCGGGATCCTCTGGCTCTGACAGTGGACGTCAGGTCCCTGAACTGAGGAGCTCTGGGATTTCTATACCTGTTTCCTCCGTGGCCCTTGCTGGGCAGAGTTCTTCAGAAGTTGGCTCTGGAAAGGGTGTACGCCGTTCTCATGGCCCCAAAGTGGCCAAAACGAATAAGGTTCGCAGACATCGTTTGGCCGGCAGTGGACCAGTTCATTCTGCCTCTTTGGCCCGATCTGCTCACTCAGGGTCAATTGTGTTACCTCAATTTACCAGCGCTGGGTTTGATGGCCTGGCGGCTGAAACCTCCATCCTGAAGGAGGAGGGTCTTTCTGATTCAGTCATTAAGACTCTGATCAGTGCCCGGAAGAAGTCTTCTTCCGTCACCTACTATAGGACTTGGAAAGCCTAAATCACTTGGTGTGAGACAAGATCTTTTCCTTGTAGGGTCCTTTCGGTCCCCAGGATTCTGGAGTTTTTACAATCAGGGCTGGACTCTGGTCTCCAGCTAAGTACATTGAAAGGGCAGGTCTCTGCCTTATCTGTCTTTTTTCAGAAGCGTGTGGCGCTTAAACCTTTAGTTAAAACTTTTTTCCAGGGGGTTACGCATGTGCAGCCTCCCAGGAAACCATTTCTCCCTGTTTGGGATTTGAATTTGGTTCTTTCGGCTCTTCAGGCTCCTCCTTTTGAGCCTTTGCAAGATATTGCTTTGTCTACCCTGACTCAGAAGATTGTCTTCTTGGTAGCGATCACTTTCGGTTCAAGCCAGACTTTCTTCCTAAGGTTGTTTCTGCTTTTCATTTGAACCAAGATATTGTTCTTCCCTCCTTGTGTCCTAATCCTAGGAATGACAAAGAGAGGGTTTTGCATTGTTTGGATGTAGTACGCTGTGTTAAGTACTACTTGATTATCACGTCTCCTTTCCGTAGGACGGATTCCTTTTTTGTTGTGCCCCATGGGCCTAAGAAGGGTTTGGCACCAGCCAAATCTGCCATTAGCAAGTGGATACGTCAGGCCGTTACTGCGGCCTATTCTGCTAAGGGAAGAGTTCCCCCTTTTCGTATTACTGCTCATTCCACTCGCGCTGTTGGGGCGTCTTGGGCTTTTCAGCACCAAGCTTCTGTTGAACAGGTTTGTAAGGCCGCCACCTGGTCTTCTGTTCACACTTTTTCTAAGTTTTACAAAGTTGATGTGCGGGCCTCAGCGGATGCTGTTTTTGGCCGCAAAGTTCTGCAGACTGCAGTCATTTAAGTTATGCTTCACCTGGCCCTGAGATGCCCTTCCCTTGTGGACACTGCTTTTGGATGTCCCATGAAGTGATGAATATTTAAGAAGTGAAGCGAGGTGTGTGGCACACCAAGAATAATACCATTTTGTGAGTACTCACCTGAAAAATGGATATTGTTGGTGTGCCACACACCCCGCTTCACACCCGCCCTTTTCGGTATTACCGAAGCATTTATATGGTGAAGCCCTTTTTTATTTATATCAAAATCGATTTTGGAGGTTACTGGTGGAATACTGGTACCTTGTTTTACTGCTTTTTGAATATACTGGTGATTGAAGGGAGGTACCAGGTATATATAGGCCGGAAGGGGGCTCGTTACAAGACTTCCTCTCTGCACTACGTCACCTGCGGTGGATTAACCCATGAAGTGATGAATATTTAAGAAGTGAAGCGGGGTGTGTGGCACACCAACAATATCCATTTTTCAGGTGAGTACTCACAAAATGGTATTATTACAGCGGTTTCACATAAAAAATTCTCCCACATTCCTAGCGGGTCTTGGGGCATCCAGGGTTGCCTATTGCATAAATCCCTGCGGGCATATTGCTCAGATAATCCCCATATGGAGGCATCGCAGAATTATGTACTCGGGGTCCCTCGGGGACAAGACCGGCTGTGTGGACAGCCCCATGCTGATGCTGACAGAGCACAGGTCTGCGGACCGTGTGCTGAACAGGCACTGGCACTGCAATCAGGTTTGCCAGTGGCTGCACCTCGCTTCAATACGCCTGTCTCCCCGTGCTTAAATCTCACTCCTGATGAGTCGCACTCGAGCGGGGATGACCAGCAAGTCGTGCCGCGCAGGCTACCTACGGCTGAGCAGGTGTTATCTAGTTTGGCGGAGCGCTTGGGCTCTGGAAAGAAGCGGTCCCTGACGCCTCCTGGTTCTCTGGTTCCTACTGAAATTGAAGAGTCTGCTGCTATGCAGGACCTTGCTCCTTCTGATGAAGGTGAGCTGTTCTCCGATTCTGGCTCCTCGGACGAGATGCCCTGGAGCCGAGATGATTCTGAACCCGGTTCTTGGGGCCTGTGTGACACTGATGAACTACTTATAAAGATCTTTGAGGTTTTGTCAATCTCCCCTCCTGGAGAGGCTCCCAAGTCTAAGAGGGAGAGTTTCCACACAGCGACGCCGCGCTTGGAATTTCTGGAACAGGAGCATTTCCAGGCTCTTATATCCAAAGAATGGGAATCGCCTTGTAAACTTAAAGGGGTTCCAGGGGTCTGGGATTGGAAGTACCCTTTTCCCCCTGATGTGGTTAACTGTTGGTCAGCACCTCCCGTGGTGGATGCACCGATTATAGGTGTTACTTACCCCCCCCTTCATGACTGCTCCATTGACAGACTGACTTCCCACGCCTTTTCGTGTGCAGGGACGGCTCTCCGCCTGGTCTGTGCCGCGGCCATCACTGCGGTGGCCGCCAGGACACTCATTAGAAAGCTACTTGATCACCAACCTGAGGATCTTCCCTGGGAGGTCTTTAATGTTTGTGAGGTTTATCCTCTCAGCGCTGGATGACACCATTAAGATGTGTGCTAGGACCTCTGCCCTTGTGGTAGCTATTCGCCGCCTGGTCTGGCTGCGACAGTGGGGTGCTGACGATGATACGAAAAATGCTCTCACTGGCCTTCCCTTCAGAGGACGGCGCCTATTTGGGGCCCGTTTGGACCTTTTTGGAAAAAAGGGTAAGGCACCCCTACGCAGAAGGCCGTCTCGGCCTACTCGGGCAGGGACACCCCTCCCCCTCCCTACGTTAGTGTCAAACACGAACCAGAGGTGTGCTTCCAACATTTCGGCGTCGATTACCACTCCAGGGTGGGCAGACAACGTCCTGGGCCCTCTGGCAGGCCTAAGTCCAAATCTGCCAAGACCTCCCAAGCATGAAGGGACGCCCTCACCCTTCTGGGCGAGGGGACTGCCGCAGCACCTGGCTCCTATCTGGGAGCGTCTCGTCTCCTTCTGGTGGATCCAGGAGGTAGTTCCCCTGGATACGGGATAGAGTTTGCTGGGCGGTCCCTTTCAGAGGTTGTCAGGGTGCTTCTAGTCCCTGTTTTCTCTCCAGGAGTTGCAGGTTGCCCTTAAAGTGGACCAACACCCAGGGGTGATCGGCCCGGAAATCTATAAGATTCCCGGGCCGATCACCTCCCACCCCGCGGGACATCCGAGATCGGGATGTCCCGCGGGGTGAAACCCCCCAGAAACCCCAAAAACATCTTACCTGATCCGCCGCCGCCGCCTCCTGCGCGCCCCTCCAGGCCGACGGGGGCGCGCGCGCGCCGAGAGTGACGCGCGGGAGGCGGCGGCGGAAGCGGCTTGGACGTTCCTGTCCCCCGCCTGGACGTTGGCGGGGATTGGCTGCGGCGTTCACATGGGAGCGTTGAGAGGTGAGTTTTTTGGGGTTTCTGGGGGGTTTCACACAGATCGAGGGTGCCCCGCCGAAGTGGACCAAAACCCAGGATAGTCAAAATCCTGGGTGTTGGTCCACTTTAACAGGCTGGGGCGATGGCCTCTATGTTAACCTTCCTCTTTCCCTCAAAATGATGAGGCAGTCTGGGCCATGCTGGCCTATGGTAGGCTTGGCAATTCTACACTCACAGGTAGTCCCTGCATGATATCTCTGTGTTGGGACACAGGCGCTCTGTGCAAGGGGGGCTTCTGGCCACCCGTGGAGATCTAAGATCCTTTTAGTTTCCCCTGTGTCAGTGTTGAAGGACCAACCCTGCGGATTGGGGCCTTGTTTTTGGCCTCTCTTCTGCTCCCAGGCTGCTCGCCAAGGCGCGGATGGGGGTGATGTCTCTGACATGCCTGTGGGGCGTCCGCACTAGGACCTACCGGATCGTCCTTCTTTACTTCCCAATCTCTACATCAGGCCGAGTGGGTTAGTCGGCCGGCGGTGTCCTCTGGGAGTTATTTGGATGGGTGCTCAGTCGCCTCAATCCCTCATTGTCCCTTATTCGCTATCTTCACTCTTTGGATTTGGTTCAGGCTTGTGCCTTCTTCCTTGGCAATAAGTGGACTCCTGGTTACATGGGCTCTGTCCCTCGTTGCTGTCTACTTCCTTCACCAGGCAGGATTGCAGCTGGTGGGCCCGTTGGTGGTGGATCAGAGGATGTCCCTTATATTCAGAGCCCTTGGGCTCTTTGGCACAGTAGGTTATTAATCCTGGATGGGGTTCCAGCACCCCTGGAGCTAGGTCTGTGCTCATTCCCCCTTGGTACGGTGGTTCCTCTTGGTCTGGTTAAATTGAAAAACCCTGTCTGGGGGCACCCCCTCCTTTTCTTGCATCTTCCTGTAGATGGTCACCTTGGGTACCAAGTCTCGCAGGTTGACGGGGGGGGGGGGGGATTTTCTTCTAAAATCCCCTGTGGTTCCTAGGTAGGTTCCCTTAGAGGGTCCGTCTTACCTCTTACCTACTGATTTTGTTAAAACAGTGAGCCTTCAGTTGGCTCTATCTTGCTGGACTACTCCTCTTCAGGACCTGTCTATTTGGGGACTCTTGGCCTGTCGGAGGACAGTGGCCTGTTTTTATTATCAGTCTGGAACTTGGAGCAGGATGATTCTGGAAGGTTTCTGATCCTGATCTAGGTGGGGGTCAACGTTCCCTGCATCTCATTGGTATTCGCTCCAATGGATGTCCTTCAGTGGCAGGTTGTGCTATTTTGGTGTCCCTCTGAGAGCCAACTAGGGTGGCTCTGTTGGGTTCCGTTAAGGTCACAGGGGCTCTGCCCTTGTTTTTACTGCCCCAGAATATTCTGACTTTGGTCATGGGGGGCTTAGTAATTTTATTCTGGACATTCTATTTTATATGTTTTTTTCTTCATTCACCCTGCTAGGCGAGGTTCTGCGCAAGATTGCGCTGATAAGGGGACCCGTGATACTGATGGCCCCTGGGTGGCCTAGCGGACTGCGGTTCGCAGATGCATCTGCTGAGGACAGCGGTCCTGTACGCTGTCCCAGGAGTGCGGTTCTGCCTTTTTCAGGCTCCTTCTTATGTCGCCCCAATCTACAGGCTCTAGTCTGATGGCTTGACAGTTAATTCTTTCGCCCTTTTGGAGACGGGTTTATCTTCTGGGTGACTGTCTATGGGGGGCTAGGAGCAAGCTTCTTCTTCTTCCTCCGTCTATTATAGGGTATGGCGTACCCATATTGATTGGCGTGAGTCTTGGTCTCTCCCCTGTTGGACGTTCTCTGTTCCCAGGGTTCTAGAGTTATTACAGCATGGGTTGGGGTTGGCTCCCCATCTCGGTACTCTGAAGGTTCAGGTTCTGCCCTGTCCGCCTTCCCGTAGAAGTCTTGTTCAGTCTTCCTTGTTAAGCGTTCTTTTGGGGATTGCTCAGGTGCATCTCCCAAGTAGTTCTATGGTCCCTGTTGGGATTAATTCTTATTCTGTTTGCCTTGCGGGTTGTTCCCTTTGGACCTATTCCGGATGCTGTCTGAACTGTTCTTACTTCAAGTTGCCCTTCCGGGTGCTGTTGCTTCAGTCAGACGTGTGCCTGAGAAGTTGGCTCTGTTTAGTTAGCCCTCGTTCATTATATATACACCATGTTGTGGTGGTATTCCGCCTTACGCCGGACCCGGTGGTGTCTTTTAGTCCTTTTGTCTGCCTCTGGGCCTTATTCTTAGTAATACTGAAGTAAGGGGGTCTACATTCCCTCAACAGGTGTTGAAGTTTTCCTGGTTTGTTTCTTGTCCCTTAGGGGGACTGATGCCCCTTGGGGTTTGCGGGCGCCTCCATACGTATGCGCCTGATCTCATCTGCTTCCAGGAGTTATGCGCCCTTTGGACTGGTCTTGCTTGGACGGATTGTCCTTTCTGGTCCCAGGTAAGGGTGTTGGCTTCTTTCTGATCCTTGTTAGTGTAGTGGTCAGTATCCCCGCCTGTCGTGCAGGAGACCAGTTTTCAATTTCCCCGATGGGGGGAGCTCTGAGTGTTACTGAGGCTACTGTTGCATTTGGACTGGTCAGGATGTTACTCTGGCCTATTCCTTTAAGGGGAAGAATCTTCTTCTCTTTTTATTCTGTTTCTACTTGTGCTTGGGTACCTTGGACCTTTCAGCACCAGTTTTCTGTTAATCAGGTTTTTGCTAGACCGCTGCCGGTTTTCTGTTCATACCTTTCAAAGGTTTTTTTAATGAGGTTGACGTTAGAGCCTTTGCTCATGTCGCTCTTGGTAGCAAGGTTTTGCAGGTGACAGCGCCTTTACTGTCTGCTGTGCCTTTTTTGATGGGGATCCCACCCTGCTTTATGGACACTGCTATTGGATGTCCCACGTGTAAGTATTATATATGGAGCAGGACGTACTGTATGCTTAGAATAATACAATTCTGTGAAATACTCACCTGTAGAATTGGTATTATACGCATACAGTACGTCCTGCTCCACCCCACCCTGGTTTTACATTTTTCTGGATCCCCTGTATGGTGAATGTCATCATTACTATTGTTACCAGTTTGGTGGTTGGTTTCTCCCGGCTTCTTTTCTCACTGCTTTTCAATGCTGGGGATTTGTGGGAGGTCCCTGGGTATATGAAGGGCCGGGAGGAGCCTGTTTTTGCATGTCTGCAGTGAACAGCGCCCTCTGGCAGAGGATTACCACGTGTAAGTATTATATATGGAGCAGGACGTACTATATGCGTATAATACCAATTCTACAGGTGAGTATTTCACAGAATTGTATTTTATGCAGCCTGTCGTGACTGGGCTCACCACGGGGAATAGAAGTGGAATTGTCGTTAAAATGCAGAAACCGCTGTAAAATTTGGTAGCGGTTTCTGGACATTACGGCTGGAAATAACGGAGTTGCCAATATGGATTGGGTATCCGAGTAGGAGGAAATACTAAATTTTTTTAGGATACCCATTGCTAGAGTGAGCCCCCAAAATTTCTTTATCTCACTCAAATTTGTGGAATGCCATGCCTGAGCTCGGGCGTGCCTCTGCTGGGGGTTTTGCGCTAAAACCTGCTCAGCATAGAGATTTGTAAAGAAGACCATATCCAGTAGCTGGATGGCTTCTGTGAGAAACAATTTGAAAAAGTCAATGACACCAAAATTTGTGGTGTCTACATTGACCCCGGGGACCGAATCAAAAGGGGGAATTTCGGGGGAAATATTATTAGGAGGCCTCCACGCTGACGCTCCTTCACCAGCTGCAGCACTCGGTGCCTCATCCTGCACTACACTCGCGGCTGTGTTTCCTCAGTAGAGGATACACTGTCTGACTCGCTGTCTGATGGGAAGTACTCAGACCCTGACTCGCTTAAATCTTCCGAGTCAGACGCCATCAGGTAAGCCGCAGCTTCCTGTGCAGAGTACCGCCTACCAGCCATACCCAAATGTGAAAAAAAATCTAAAAAAAAAAAAAATCTAAACTAAAAATATTAAACTAAAGGGTCTTCCCGAACTAAAGGCTAAAACTAAAGGCAAATTATAAAAAATAGTCAAAAATAAAAATAAAAGTGTATAGCTACAACCTGATGAGAAGTGGTGGAGCCAGGAGCAGCAGGTCACGGGATCCCAGCGCACTTAGACCATCCCTGGAGCAGCAGATTCGGCAGAAGAAGGTCTTCCTGGGGCAGCAGAAATAGGGTCCTAAAAAGCTAGGGGGGGTTGGTCCTAAAAGAGTAGGGGAGGCTAGGGTCCCAAAAAGAGGGGGAGGCTAGGGTCCCAAAAGGAGGGGGAGGCTAGGGTCCCAAAAGGAGGGGGAGGCTAGGGTCCCAAAAGGAGGGGGAGGCTAGGGTCCCAAAAGGAGGGGGGAGGCTAGGGTCCCAAAAGGAGGGGGAGACTGGGGTCCCAAAAGGAGGGGGAGGCTATGGTCCCAAAAGGAGGAGGAGGCTAGGGTCCCAAAAGAGCAAGTGAAAGGTCCAAACAAAGGCAGTAGCGATCTTCGGAGAAAACCAAATCTCAGCGAACCACCTTAGGGAAAAAGTTACGATTGCCTCATAATAACTACCTGATCCCCCAATCTAACGACGCATGGGGATTCACTCTACTCCCCTGGAGATGAGCGAACTTCTACAAGAAATTCGGGTTCTTCCGAATCGAACTTTTAAAAATCGCTCATCTCTGCCGGCATGTAGGGTAAGTGTTTGCTACATGCCGGCATGATAGGAGCAGGGGAGGCCGGCTGAGCAGGTGGCATGGCTCACTCACCCGGTCCTCGCGGTGCTGCTGTCCTCCCTTCTCCTGCCTTCATGTGTCATGGCGCCGGGGGCTGGAGGAGACATGGCTGCAGTACAGTACAGGCGCGGCACTACTAGCAGACACGCAGTGACAGCCACGGTATACAACGAATCCCCTGTCCCCAGCTGAAGCCCGCTACACTGTCAGCGGGCTTCCGCTGTGTCACTGCGTGTCTGCTAGTAGTGCTGCGCCTGTACAGGCGTGTAGCACACACTTACCTACATGCCGGCATAGCGGGAGCGGGGGAGGCCGGCTGAGCAGGTGGCATGGCTCACTCACCCGGTCCTCGCGGTGCTGCTGTCCTCCCTTCTTCTGCCTTTATGTGTCACGGCGCCGGGAGCTGGAGGAGAAGAGGTGAATTTGCCTTCCTTATGTCCTACTCCAGTGTAGAATAAAGAAAGGATTCTTCATTCACTGGATGTAATGAAAGCACTAAGATACTATCTCACTGCTACACAATCTTTCCGTAGGTCGGATTGCTTATTTGTCATACCTGAGTGTCCACTGAAAGGTCTTTCACCATCTAAGTCTACCATCAGCTGATAGATAGACAGGCAGTGGTAAGAGCCTCTATCCCTAAGGGGAAGGATTCTCCCTTTAGGACTACTGCTCATTTGACAAGAGCTATTGGAGCATCTTGGGCTTTTTAGCATCAAGCTTCAGTAGAACAAGTATGCAAAGCCGCTACTTGGTCTTCAGTTCACACATTTATCAAATTCTGTAAGGTAGAGCCTTTGTTAGGAAGGAATTGCTTACAGTAGTAATTAGATGGTTTTGGAATGTCTTATTCCTGAAAGGAATAAGGTTTTTTGGGATCCCACCCGAATTAAGGGTACTTCTTTTGGAGGTCCCAATCGTCTCTGAATTACTCTGATGGCCTAAAGTAAAATGGAACAGAAAAGAGAATTCTGTGAGTACTCACCTTAAAATTAATTTCTCTTCCATTATTACTTCAGGACATCAGACCCCCCTATCTGCTAGGTTACTATGTCCATGCCTTGGATGCCTAGTCTTGGTGGAGATGTAAATATGTAAATAGTTGCTGTGAATAATGATCATCATTGAATTATAAAAAAAAAACAAAAACATTTAAACGAAGAGAGGAGTCTAGTATTTGGTCTCCAGCCTTTTGTTTCCAACAGGAGATTTAGTTATGCCTCCCGGGTGGCTGGTTTTACTGCTTTTTAATTAAACTGGAGTGGAGGAAGTCAGCCAGGAGGATATAGGCCCTGGAGGTGGAGACACGCCTTTGTTCTTGCAGTCCATGCCCTTCGGGAGAGGTTAACCCAATTGTCTCTGAATTACTCTGATGTCCTGAAGTAATAATGGAAGAGAAATTCATTCTACAGGTGAGTACTCACAGAATTCTCTTTTTGTCAAAAAGCTTCAGTTTGTGAGCAGCAATTTCTCCCAAAGAGATATGCAGGCTAGGAGATGGATGATCTGCTTTTTGACTCCTTTGCACCCTGAATAAATGATTTGTTATGTATGTGGGATAATTGTTGCTCTCTAATTTTACTGTCTTTTTTTCCTCTCTTAGGAAAACTGATTCATTCAATGGTTGCTCATTTAGATGCTGTTACAAGTTTAGCTGTTGATACAAATGGATTGTACCTAATGTCTGGAAGTAAGTAATCCTAAAAGGTTGTAATGTGATATGCTGGATCTCTGATTGAATAAGACTATAGTTCAGAATAGGCTCTAGGTATATTCTTAGTATACAGTGCGTCCTGCTCCAGATATAGTACTTACACTTGGGTTATCCTCCGCCAGATGGCGCTGCAGTGCAGAGACATGCAAAAAGGTGAGCGGGGCTATTAAAGCCTGCGGCCCTGTTGGACTATTCCCACCCGTCCTCCCGGTGATGTGCCTCCCAGCCTGGGCTGCGCTGGTCGGTTGAAGGTAGGCAGCACCATGCGTGCTTATGGAGCCATGCTCCACCGCAGTCCCCCCTCATTTTTCTAAGTGTGTCATACACTTCGCTCCTCGTGACAACGTTGAAACTATCTCAGAGCTTCGCGCTCTTCGGGGGGGGGGGGGGGGCGGGGACCTGGTTTGGCGCGTTTTGCGTCACAGTCCGCTCTGGCCCGCCCTTCGAGGTTCGCTTGGCGCCAAATTCTAAGCGTACAGTACATCCTGCTCCAGATATAATACTTACACGTGGGTAATCCTCCGCCAGATGGCGCTGTGCACTGCAGACATGCAAAAACGGGCTCCTCCCGCCCCTTCATATACCCAGGGACCTCCCACAAATCCCCAGATTTCTCTGCAGTGCTGACTGCGAAGACATAAATTATCACTCTCTCGCAGGTGAGCGGGGCTATTACAGCCTGCGGCCCTGTGGGACTATTTCCACCCGTCCTCCTTGTGAAGGGTGAAGGTAGGCAGCACCATGTGTGCTTATGGAGCCATGCTCCACCGCAGTCCCCCACCATAGGGTAGGCGGTTAGGCTGATGGTGAGCCTCTTGTGGATGCCCCTCCCGCATTATTGCCCCGTGTATCGGTGGACCCTGCGTGAAGGGTCGCCATCCTCCCTCATTTCCCCCAGTAGTTAGGGGGAAAAGAAAGGGGGGGGGTATGTGTGTGGCGGTCCCAGTGTACTCTAATGTCACGCTTATGGCCATAGTATTGCTTTTGATTTACATCTGGGTGTCAGTCGCTCTTCTTGCTCCTTATTATTATTTGGCTGCCGCCGTACGTATGCCCTCCTTTGCTGTATAGTGTGCCGCGCGGGTGGCGGCTTTGTACAGACGCTGTGGCGTCTTTCTTTTGCAAGGCTTGTATTAAGTGATTTTATCCTTGCGTGTTTGACGACTACCTCAGAGCTTCGCGCTCTTCGGGGTGGGCGGGGACTTGGCTTGGCGCGCTCCGCGTCACTGCTGAGCATTGAGCCCGCCCTTCGAGGTTCACTGGGCGCCATTTTGATGATCACGCACGTGGTGGCGGCTCCCCTCCTCCTTGGTCTGTAAGTGCCCTCGTGGGCGATTCTTTATTACATATTTTACCAGCTGCGCATGGCCCTGACACCTCTTATCCCCTTTATGTCTTTCAGACGCCAAGTCTCCGGTGGCTTCTCCCGGGGGCATCCAGGGTTGCCTATTGCGTAAATCCCTGCGGACATATTGTGTCTAGATAATCACCATATGGAGGCATCTCAGAATTATGTGACCGGGGTCCCTCGGGGACAAGACCGGCTGTGTTCAGCGTGTGCACAACCCCATGCTGATGCTGACAGAGCATGGGTCTGCAGACCCTGTGCTGAACAAGTACTGGCCCTGCAATCAGGGTTGCCAGTGGCTGCTCCTCGGTTAAATTCACCTGTCTCCCCGTGCTTAAATCTCATGCCTGATGAGTCGCACTCGAGCGGGGATGATCAAGTCATGCCGCGCATTCTGCCTACGGCTGATCAGGTTATCTCGAGGTTGGCAGAGCGCTTGGGACCTGGAAAGAAGTGGTCCCTGACGCCTCCGGTTTCACCCCTTCCTACCGAGACTGAGGAGTTCGCTGCTCCGCGGGGTTTTGCTCCTTCTGATGAAGGTGAGCTGTTCTCCGACTCGGACTCCCCTGACGAGGGGCCGAAGAGTCATGATGATACTGGTCCTGGTTCCTGGGGCCTGTGTGACACTGATGAATTGCTGATAAAAAAATTTTGAGGTATTGTCTATCTCTCCCTCTGGTGAGGTTCCCAGGCCTCGAGGAGAGAGTTTCCATACAGCGACCGTTACAAATATACCCGTTTCCCCCTGATGTGGTTAACTGTTGGTCATCACCTCCCGTGGTGGATGCACCGATCATAGGGGTCCTTAACCCCCCCTTCATTACAGCTCCTTCTTATCGTACCCTTCGGGATGCGGAGGACCGGCGCATTGATAGGCTGGCTTCCCATGCCTATTCTTGTGCAGGGACGGCGCTGCGCCCGGTCTGTGCCGCGGCCATCACTGCAGTGGCCGCTAGAACCCTCATCAGAAAGATGATTGACCATCAACCTGAGGATCTTCCCTGGGAGGTGTTTAACGTACTCTCCATTTGCAATGTATTTGTAAGGTTTATCCTTTTAGCGCTGGATGACACCATTAGGATGTGTGCAAGAACTTCTGCCCTTGTGGTAGCTATACGTCGCTTTGGCTGCGACAGTGGGGTGTTGACGATGCTACAAAAAAGACTCTTGCTGGGCTTCCCTTTAAAGGGCGACGCCTATTTGGGGCCCGTCTGGACCTTTTTGGAAAAAAGGGCAAAACACCCCTACGCAGAAGGCTGTCTCGGCCTCCTCGGGGCAGGAGCACCCCTCCTCCCCCCTATGTTAGTGTCAAACAGGAACCATGGGTGTGCTTCCAGCTATTTGGTGTAGATTCCTGTCCCAGGGTTGGCAGACAGGAATCTACACCTGGATTCAGGAGGTAGTTTCCTCTGGAAGCAGGTTAGGGTTGCTGGGCGGTCCCTTCCCGTGATTGTCAGGGTGCCTTTGGTCCCTGTCTCTCTTTAGGTGTTTGTGCAGGCCTGGCTCAGCCTGCAGGGTCTGGGGCCACTTGCAGGTTGCCCTTAACAGGCAGAGGCAAGGGTTTTTACTTTTGCCTTTTTTTCCACATTTCCTACAAAAGGATGAGGCAGTCTAGTCCATTCTGGGCTTCCATAGGTTCGACAATTTTACATTCACTGGCAGTTTTCTGCATGGTTTTCTCTGGGTTGGGCCGCCAGCGTCCTACGCCCAGGGGACTCTTGCCGTTTGTGGAGATCTAAGATTCTTATTTCATTTCCACTGTGCATTTATGCACACTGAAGCTCTTACAGATTGTGTTGGAGGTACAACACTGTTGATTGTGGCCTTGTTATCTGGCCTCTCTTCTGCTCCCAGAGTGCTCGCCAAGGCACTGACGGGAGTGATGTCTCTGCTGAGACCCAGGGGTGTCCGCGTGGCGAACTACCCGGTCATCCTTCCTTGTTTCCCAATCTCTACGTCAGGCCGAGTTGGTTACTCGGCTAGTGGTGTCCTTTGGGAGTCCTTGGTTGGGTGTTCTATCACCTCATTTCCTCTTGCATTCCCTTATTTGGTATTCCATTCTGGGGTTGAATTTAGATTTGGTTCAGGCTAGAACCATCTTCATTGACTTTCAAATGGACAATCTGGTTATATGGGCTCTGTCCCTCATTGCTGTCCCCGTTCTGCGCCAGGCAGGATTGCAGCTGGTGGGCCCATTGGTGGCTGCCCAGACTTTTACTCAGTGCCATTGGACTCTTCTGCTACTTATATTGGTAATGCTGGTCGGATTCTATTTTCTCTGGGTCTGTGTACTTTCCCCCTTGGTAAGGTGGTTTTCTTATGAGTCTGTTGCACTCAAGGAACCAGTCAGGGGGCACCCCTTCTTTGCGTTCCTGTAGATGGATGTCGTAGATGGATGTCATATCTATCAGGTTGACAGGGAGAGGAGTTTCCTTCTAAAACCCTCTGTGGTTCCGAGGTAGGGCCCTTAGGGGGGCCCATTCATCGTTTGGTTTTTGAAACTGTGAACTTTTTGGGTGGCTCTATATGCCTGGCCTACCCCTCTTTTGGACCTCCTCCTTGAGGGCTCTTGGTCTGTCTGCTGACGGGGACCGGTATAGATTATCTGCTTGGGACTCGGAGCAGGTTGATTCTCCTGGAAGGTATCTGTTCCTGATCTGGGAGAAGGACTATGTTCCCTGCCCGTCGGTGGTATTCGCCCCTATGGATGTCCTTATGAGACAGGATGTGCTAATCCTTTTGTCTCTTTGTGATCCAGCTTGTGTGGTCCTGTTGAGGGCCCGTCAGTATCACTAGTTCCCGGCCTTCTTTTCTCTGTCCGAGTATTCCTGACTGTGGTCGTGAGGCTTACTTGAGTTGTGCCCGGACATGCTATGCTTATGTCTTATCTTCATTCACCCTGCTAGGCGGGGATCTGCGCAAGTTACTCTGGAAGGGGGACCAGTGATTCTGGTGGCCCCTGGGTGGCCTATGGGAGTGTGGTTTGCAGTCGTGGTGCTGAGGACTGCGGACCTGTATGTGCTTTCAGGTGTGCTGTTCTGCTCACTTAGGGCCTTTTTCTGTCACCCCAATCTACAGGTTCTGGTCTAAGACGACCTGACGGCTGATTCCTCCAGCTTGATGGAGTCAGGCTTACCTCCTCGGTGACTGTGACTATGGGAAGTCTAGGACCAAGCCTTTTCTTCTTCCTCTGTCTATTACAGAGTATGGCATACCCATATTGATTGGTGTGAGTCTAGGGCTTCCCTGTTGAGCGCTCTCTGTTCTCAGGGTTATAGCTTGTTGCTGCATGGGTTGGAGTTGGTTTTCCTTCTCGATGCTCTGAAGGTTCAGGTTCTGCCCTGTCCGTCTTCCTGTAGAAGTCTTTTGCTCACTCTTTTCTTGGTTGAGCTTCTTTTGGGGATTACTTGTGTGCATTCCCCACGTAATTCTATGATCCTCTTCGGGGATTGCTTTTTAGTCTGTTCGCCTTTGTGGGGCGTTCTCTTTGGAACTATTCCGTATGCTGTCTGTCTGTTCTTACCTTCCAGTTGTCCTTCTGGGGGCTGTTACTTCAGTCAGATGTGTGCCTGAGCGGGCGGCTCTGTTTAGCTAGCCCTTGTTTATTGATATTTACACCTTGATGAGGTGGTGTTCCGCTTTACGCTGGTCCTTCTGCCTAAGGTGGTGTTTTAGGCTTATGTATTCAGGTCATTGTCTTTATTCCGGGCGTTATCCCTTGTAACGCTGCAAGAAAGGGGGTTTACATGCCCTCAACAGGTGTTGGAAGCTTTTCCTGGATGGTCTCTTGTCCTTTAGGGGGACTGATGCCTTTTGGGGTTTGCGGGCGTTTCCATCCGCATGTGCCTGATCTCATCTGCTTTCAGGGGTTACGAGGCCCCTTGGCCTGGTCTTTTCTTGGATGGGTTGTCCCTTCTGGTACTAAGAAACATTTTTTGGCTTCTGCCAAGACTACTGTTAGCGTTTGGACTGGTCTGGCTGTTTCTCAGGCCTGTTCTTTTGCGAGGAAAGATCTTCTCCTTTCTTTATTCTGATTCTATTGGTGCCCTGGTTCTTTGGGCCCTTCAGCGCCAGGTTTTGGTTGAACGAGTTGCTGGACCGCTATTTGTTTCTCTGTTTATACCTTCTCCAAGGTTTTTATGAGGTTGACGTTGGAGCCTTTGCTCACGTAGCTCTTGGTAGCAAGGTTGCAGGTGACAGTGCTTTTAATTGTCTGCTGTGCCTTTTTTGTTGGGGATCCCACCCTATTTATGGACACTGCTATTGGATGTCCCACGTGTAAGTATTATATCTGGAGCAGGACGTACTGTATGCTTAGAATAATACAATTCTGTGAAATACTCACCTGTAGAATTAGTATTATACGCATACAGTACATCCTGCTCCACCCCACCCTGGTTTTGCATTATTCTGGATCCCCTGTATGGTGATTGTTTTCATGTTTATTATTACCAGTTTTTGGTGGTTGGTTTCTCCCGGCTTCTTTTTCTCACTGCTTTTCAATGCTGGGGATTTGTGGGAGGTCCCTGGGTATATGAAGGGCTGGGAGGAGCCTGTTTTTGCATGTCTGCAGTGCACAGCGCCATCTGGCGGAGGATTACCCACGTGTAAGTATTATATCTGGAGCAGGACGTACTGTATGCGTATAATACCAATTCTACAGGTGAGTATTTCACAGAATTGTATTTTTGATGCTGGTCGCACGCACGCGTGGTAGCGGTCCTCCTCCTCCCTTGGTCTGTAAGTGCCCTTGCGGGCGATTTTCATGATCCTTGATTAACTGCGCATGGTTCTGACACCCTTTATTGCCATTATGTCTTTCAGACTGGTGAACACCATTGGCTTCTCCCGGCCCGGTGTAAAATTATAGCGGGCCTTGTAATATTCTCCCACTTCCCTAGCGGGTCTTTGGGGCATCCAGGGTTACTTATAGTGTAAATCCCTACTGGCATATTGTGCCTCAATAATCACCATATGGAGGCATCTCAGAATGATGTGACCGGGGTCCCTCTGGGACAAGACCGGCTGTGTATAGCGTGTGGACAACCCCATGCTGATGGGGGGGGGGGGGGGGGGGTTATAGCTTTGCTTTGCTCAGACAGAGCAGAACTGGGGTCAGGAAAAGGTCAGCAATCTCAGAATGCTGAGCGGCACAGTCAGAAGGCACTTCCTGTTTGCAGGCTGCCTGGCATTCCATGAGCCGCCATCTTGGATGTTTAAAGGCTCATAACGTGCAGTAGATGCAGGTAGGATGATTTTTAATATGAGCAATCTGTATGTACAGGGTGGGGGAAACATATAAGATATGCTCTTATTCAGAGTGAATGACCGCTTTAAATCGGTCATACATTTGTATTTATTTATTCTAAGTGTGCTATACACTCCACTTCGATCTTCATGACGTGGGTAATCTCCAGTAGAGGGCAAACTTCTGCAGAGATGAATATGCAAAAAAGAAAGTCCCTCCCGGTCCATATATACCTGGGACCTCCCACCAATTTCCCAGTTCCTTCTCTGCAGGGAAGGCGACAAGACAGAAGAAAGACTTCTTTACTTACAGGTAAGCCGGGCGTTTATTGTCCCTATTGCTGCCAGGACCCTTTCTAAATTGCCCCTATTTGAGCCTCCCAGCTTAGGCTGCGAGTCCTGGTAAGGGTAGGAGCACCCTATGGGTGCGGAGGGTGCCTTTGCTCCATCGTGAGACCTCATTCTGGGGTAGGCGGTTGCCCAGGTTTGGTGATCCTGGTGTGGGGTGCCCCGTCCCTCCATTCTTATGGCCGGATTCTGGCGGGGTTCCCCCCCTTCCGGGTCCCTTACTTCCCTCCGGGGGGGGGTTGACTGGCCATCATTTTCGGTTTTCATTCACCTATGCCCCTGTGTGTATGTGTGTGTTTCACTGTGTGTTGGATTGACACTGAGGGCCATAGTTGTCAGGGGCTGCCTATCAGGTGTCTTTGATTTAGCCTGGGGAGCTTCTCCCCCTCAGGCTGTGTTCAGGGAGGGGGCGGGGCCAGGCTCTGGGCGCGGTAGCCCCGCCCCCTTTGGCGCGATTCTGCAGCCGAGATTGGGGATCCGCGTTGCTGGGAGGGGGGCGTGGCCTGGCGAGCCCTCCTCTTTCTGCATGAGGCATCTCTCGGGGGCCATTTTGGATGCTACTGCTGAGCTGCACTCCGGGTGGTAAGGGCCTGAGGGCCACTTCCTTAACTTATGTGAGGAGCCCCTCTCTAGCGGGGGGCCCCCACTGGTTTGTGGACATGTGTGTGTGTGTGTCTACTTGTTTTCGCGTGTCTGGAGCTGGTATATATGTATATATATATATGTGTATAAATCATTTATATATCATTATGTGTATATATATATATATATATATATATATATATATATATATATATATATTTCTGGGGATGCGCTTATGTTGCCTGTTTGTGTGTTACAGATTGCATCGTATTTGTGCATATTAAGGGGTTCCTTCTGGTCCTGGGGTCCCTAGTGTAAAATTGATCACCTCAAATCCGTCCACTGGGACTTTTAAGGGGCATCCCGGGTTGCTTTTGTGTAATTTCCCTACGGTCATGCGGCTGACCGCAAAATCACCATATGGAGGCTCCGCAGGCTCTGGCTCCCTCTGGGTTAATCCCAGCCATGTGTGGGGTGTGGGGTATCCCTTATGGAGGAGAATGTGCTGATCTGTGTTCCATGTGCACAAAAGGCCATAACGCGGCAGTCTGGTACCCAGCCTTCTTGGTCGGCTCTTCCCGCTTCATCGCCTTCCCTTCCCCGCCTTATCCATACCCCAAGTGACGGCGCCAGCGGGGAGTCGCATTCTGATGTTTGTGCTAGGTTGGCCAGCATCGAGAAATTTATTACTAGCACAGTGGGCAAGAAGGCCCAGGCTAAAAAGAGACATTTGTCGTCGGCCCAGCCCTTGTGGGATGTGGACGACGATTCCATTGATTTGTCGGATTATTCCCCGTTAGAGGAGGGGGAATTGTATGAGGAAACAGAGGCTGATTATGTTCAGTTTGGTGATGCTGATGTCGGGCAGGCGCTGTTTTGTCACATCTATTGGAGGTGTTGGATATTGACCCACCTGAGGCGCCTCCTCTCAAGAAGGGGGAATTTTTGGGGGTCCGCAAGCCCCGTCAGGAATTTCCTACCCAGGGTCACTTTGATGCGCTGATCCTTAGAGAATGGGAGAGGCCCAGTCGGATTTCTGGTGCTCCTCAGGGTTGGGATAAAAAGTATCCTTTCCCGGTGGAGGCGGTTAAGCGCTGGTCGTCTTCTCTCGAGGTTGATGCTCCAGTTTTAAGTTTGACCAACTGTTCTGTGCTGAACACCCCTGATGCCACTTCACTTAAGGATGGTGAGGATAAGCGCCTTGATCAGATGGCGTGCCACGCATTTGCCAGCGTGGGCTCGGCCTTGCGGCCTGTTTGGGCATCTGCCCTAGTGTCGCTTGCTACCAGATCTCTTATCAGGGACTGGCTGAATGACGCTCAGTTTGATCCGGCTAGCGCGGAGTACGCTACCCTTAAGAGATGTGAATTGTTCATGGATTTTGTCTTGGCTGCTATGGAAGATTCTATTGTCGTGTGTAGTAGGACTTCAGCCTTATTGGTGGCTATGCACAGATCGGTCTGGCTCCGCCAGTGGACGGTGGATTTTGGGGCCAAGAAGTCGCTTACAGTGCTTCCCTTCTTGGGTACGCGGCTGTTTGGAGATAAATTGGATGCTGTTGCTAAGGGAGGTAAGTTACCTCAGCGGAGGAAACAGCGACTTTCCTTTCGGGGGGCTGGCTCGTTCACTCCTTCCTTTCGAGGGGCCAGAGCGACTAGGGGTTTGGCCTTCTCGGGGGTCAGGGGCTCGTCCTGAAACGGGCAGAGGTCGGGCACGTCCCGCGGCTGCCTGGGGTTCCAAGCCCAAGCCTGCCGTTAAACCGGCTCAGCAATGAAGGGGCGCCCTCACCCGCAAGGGTGGGGGGACGGCTGCGGCTCTTCTTCCAGGTCTGGGCCCGGGAGGTCACGGACAATTGGATCTTGGAAGTGGTCTCCTCCGGGTACAAACTGGAGTTAGAGTACTGGCTGCCTCCAAGATTCTTAAGGTCTTGGGTGCCCTCGGACCCTCAGGCTGCACAGGGGCTCCAGCAGTGAAAAACCTTCCGTCGGAGAGAGGCAGGGGTTATTACTCCAACCTTTTCACGGTTCCCAAAAAGTAGGGTTTGGTGAGACCCATTCTAGATCTCAAGGTTCTCAACAGGTTTATCAGAGCCAAAAAGTTCCGCATGGAGACTCTGCGCTCGGCTATCAATTCCCTTCGCCAAGGGGATTTTATGACATCCATAGACATCAAGGATGCGTATCTGCATTTTCCGATTTTTCCGGCACATCAGAGATTCCTCCGGTTTGCGGTGGAGGATCAACATTTTCAGTTCGTAGCCCTTCCCTTCGGACTGACCTCGGTGCCGAGGGTCTTCACCAAGGTCTTGGCGGGGATAATGGCTCTGCTCAGAGCTCAGGGCATTCGCATTGTGCCTTATCTGGACGACCTGTTGATCTCAGCTTCTTCCCTCCGTCAGGCGGAGCTGGACACCCACCAGGTGATGTCGACCCTGGAGAGGTTTGGGTGGGTGATCAACCGCCCCAAATCTTCACTCTCTCCGTCACGAGTGATTTCATTTCTGGGCATGAATCTGGATACCATTCAGGCCAGAGTGTTTCTGCCCCAGACCAAGGTGCAGGGGATTCAGGGTCTGATCCGCCTTCTTCTGGCCAATCCTTGTCCCTCTATCCGACAGGGGATGAAACTGGTGGGATTCATGGTGTCCTTCGAGGCGGTACCATTTGCACAGTTTCACATGAGATCTCTTCAACTTCACCTGTAGACGCATTGGGACAGGTGTCCGCAGTCATTGGATCAACTTTTCAGGATGTCTCCCAGGGTTCGGCAGTCCCTTCGGTGGTGGCTGAAATCGAGCAACCTGTTGAAGGGCAGATCCTTTCTGGTTCCTTGTTGGGAGACGGTCACCACGGATGCCAGCCTGTCGGGCTGGGGAGGTTATTGGAAAAGTCATCAGTTCAGCGGGGTGTGGGGTCCTTAGGAGGCTCACACCCCCATCAATGTCTTGGAGCTCAGAGCCATCCGACTGGTTCTGGCTCGGCTGACCTTACATTTACAGGGTCCACCGGTTCAGGTTCGTTCAGACAACCGAACGGCGGTAGCTTACATCAATCACCAAGGAGGGACTCGCAGCAGACTCTCTTATCCTGCGCTGGGCGGAGAGCAATGTTCTTTGCATTTCGGCAGTCTACATTCCGGGAGTGGAGAACACGGAGGCAGATATTGTTCTCCCTTCCTTGTGTCCTAAGCCTAACAATGACAAGGAGAGGGTTCTGCACAATTTGGATGTTCGTTGTGTGAATTACTATTTGGTGACTACTTCTTCCTTCCGCAAGACGGATGCCTTTTTTGTGGTGCCCTGCGAGCCCAGGAAAGGTTCGGTGCCTGCTAAGTCTACGATTAGCAAATGGATTCCTCAGGCCATTGTTGGGGCCTATTCTGCTAAGGGGAGGACTCCCCCTTTTAGGGTCGCTGCGCACTCTACTTGTGCTGTTTGTGCATCCTGGGCTTTTCAGCACCAGGCTTTTGTTGAACAAGTTTGTAAGGCTGCTACTTGGTCTTCCGTTCATACTTTTTCCAAGTTTTACAAGTTTGATGTGCGGGCTTCAGCGGATGCTGCTTTTGGCCGCAAGGTTCTGCAAGCTGCAGTGGTTTGAGTTGGTACATTCTTTACTGTTTCTGGTTCCCACCCATGACAGACACTGCTATTGGATGTCCCACATGTCATGAAGATCGAAGTGGAGTGTATGGCACACTTAGAATAATAACGTTTTGTGAGTACTCACCTTTAAAACGGGTATTATGAGTGTGCCATACACTCCACTTCGCCCCACCCCCTTTTTTTCAGGTATTCTGGGGCTTTTATATTGTGAACCATTGGTTTTGATTGTTAAGGTTATAATTGGTTCCTCCTGGTCCCCTTACTGCTTTTTTACACTAGGAAATTGGTGGGAGGTCCCAGGTATATATGGACCGGGAGGGGCTTTCTTTTTTGCATATTCATCTCTGCAGAAGTTCGCCCTCTACTGGAGATTACCCACGTCATGAAGATCGAAGTGGAGTGTATGGCACACTCATAATACCCGTTTTAAAGGTGAGTACTCACAAAACTGTATTTTTTAAATCAAGGGCCTAGATTAACATTTTCTTTCACACATGCTAGATTCTGCAATGCTACACTATACTCGCTAAACCAAAATCCACCCCTTCTCCACTCCACTCAGTCTGTGACTGCAGCTGTTTCCACCAGAAGTCTTTTTCTTGTCTAATAGGCATCCTCAAAGGCTAAGTCTAGTCACCCAGTCACAGCTGCCATGTGTCACTATTTCTGCTGCTTTGGGACCAGAAATGAAGGACATGGCTTCTGCCAGTGGAAAAGCTTTTACTGTGCGAGTAAAATGGTGTGTGTAAACCAGTAGTTGAAGAGTGGTTTGGTTAAGTGGAACCACTTTAAAAGGCATATGTACAAAGTAAAACGTACACTTTGGTTAATCCTTTGTATTTTAGAATAGCTCTAAACTTGTAGCTCAAAGCTCAAGCAACTGGTAGGTACAGGTGCTTTTTGCTATTGCATTGCTTTGCATATTGTAAGACTGATATAAGACCGTTCTAAAGAGCAGCTTTCATTAATATCCCTTGGAACAAGTTGATGGGCAAATTGGACAGCTTAATATATAGTTTACACTCCTTCCCACCCCATTCTGTTATCCCCAAAGAAGTCTACTATCATCAATTTTTTATGTGACTGACTTTTAGCAGCTAATCAATGTGGTGTTAAAGTGTTCAGTCGAATCTCAGGGTAAAATGAAAGAATATGAACAATTATTCTTACCTTGTCCCCGACTAAAGTAATTGCATTCTATTATTACTAAAGCGATCATTTTGTGATATTAACATTTTCTTAATTCACTAGGTCATGACTGTTCTATTCGTTTGTGGAACTTGGAAAGCAAGACCTGCATACAGGAATTTACAGCTCACCGCAAGAAATCTGATGAGTCAATCCATGATGTGGCGTTCCACCCTTCAAAATGCTACATTGCCAGTGCGGGTGCTGATGCTCTTGCCAAAGTTTTTGTATGACATGAATCTTACTAGTAGCTTATAATTTACCCAAGCAGCCACATGAAACCAGAGACGCGCGACTAATGCCTGAAGATTTCATTAATTGGCCTTTCTCTTCTTCTGTTTAATAATCAGGATTAGGTGCAACCATAATGTTGTGGGTTTAGATTTGCTGGGTGCTGTTTTCTAATCTAATGGTTAGTTCAGGGTGCTGCAAACTGGACTAGTGCTTGGAGCCAGGATTCTGTCTTTCAAATGACCTCTGAGCTACAGTAGCAGCGTTTATTTTTAAGAGTGCACATTTGACCAGGCAGGCCTGGATCAAACTAGTTCCCATCTTCCAGCGTGTATTGTGGTTGTGGCTATTGAAGCAGGAAAATAAACTGTGCAGTCGTGAATGGCAGGTAACAGCTACAAAGGAAACTTGGTGTTAAATTACTTACTGCGCCCCCTATCTTACTTACTCAAGCCAGCCTGTTTATTGGAGTCTTGGACCGTCCCAATTCTGAGCATCTCCTTCATTGTGAAGCCAGGTACTGATAGATTTCCAGTTAATAGTGTCCTGGTAACACCAGATCAGTGTATAAAAAGCAAATATATATATATATATATTTTAATTATGTTGTAACTACAATGCTTGGTGTATTGAAAATATTAAAATGGATACTAAATATTGGCTGTAACTGGCACTATTTCACATCTGTTAAATGTTTTGTTCTTATTCGCTACCTATAAATCACTATTTAATAATTTTCTATTTGGTTTCCGTGTTCCTGTCTCTTGAAATTGACCTCCATCCTTAAATTCGCTGAATCCCCACCCCTCCTAATTTTGCAGCTAAAGAATACATAGTACAGAGAAGTTTACCCATTCCTCACAGAGCTCCATCTGACAGGGGTCAGAAAAAACTCTTGCACCATCTGTGTCCTTCCCCTCCAGTTGGTGGAAATGTGCCTGTCCTACTTGTGTGGTAGTTTCCTGCCCCCCCCCCCCCCAATCTGGGTTAGAGTCATACCCATAGATGAAAATCTTAAAACCAATCAGCATCTGTGTTTCTCTATACTATGCTCTGATATTCTAAAGTCTGGGTTCATGCCTTTGCTTTTTGTCCATAGGAACTGATCAAAAAGCATACAGATATTAATGAACTATTAATTTTAATGGTGGCTGTTTTTATGTTACCTTAAGCAGCATTTATTGCTCCATATGCATAAGAATGAAAGGCAGCAGTGTCTGTGTATATATGTATATTACATCTTAATATATAATTGTATGAAAGATAACACAACGTGTATACAGAAAGCAGATCCTGAAAAATTGTGAATTGTGAAATGGTATAAAACCCCCACCCTCTTTATAGGCTTAGCTTAGAATACAAGAATAAAAGAATAGCTGCCTGGGTCCATACACAAATCTTGTATCTAAAGTGGGCCATCACCACTTTTACACCAAATCGGTATTGGTCCATGCGTTAGAGCAAACTGGTCCATGTTTTACTTCAGCAGCCAGAATAGCGAAATCTGGATCACATGGCCACCAGTTATGGTCGGGATTCATTAGGGAAACATGGTGAGTCCACTACACCAGCTACCACAATGAAGAATTGCATATAAATATTGTGTAGTGGTTATAGTGCCATCTACTGTTCTAAAGAAGAAATACATTCATAAACCATACAGATTTGCACTAAAGTGTAATTGATTCATACAGCTGTGGAGACTTTATAGATGGATACACTTGCAGGAGCTCACTGATCCAAAGAGTAAAGTATAGGAGCCTTCAATAAACATATTGCAATGCTTTGTAATTGTTACAGTACTGCCACAGATTGAGTATGACTTTTCAAAGTCCTGGACTCCAGCACCTTCCCTTTTAATTAACCCTGGGTCTCATCTGCAGAGAGAGATCACATTTATCATAGAATGTTTTCACCTCACCAGTACTAGATTTCCCTGGTAACCCTTCTATGTGATAAAGCCCTCTGAAGAAGCCCCTTTGGCGCAACACATCAAGGCCCACCTTTTCCCTGCCTATTTAATCTCTGGCAATTTCATGAGTACTGCAACTTCTTTGACAATACTATTACCATGCATTACCATTTTTTTTTATTGAAGACCATTCTCTTTGGATCAATGTCCATGTGTCCATTCACCAGTATGGACATACTATATGTGTCAGAAAAAAACTCTAAAATGTCTGTTTTATGTCTTACATAAATACATGTAAATAAATACTTTATTGAAGATCTGTATTGTTTATGAATGTTTTATCTTCACCAATAGATACAATCCCTGCACAGTTATAGGGGATTTTTTGTAATGAACTTGCTTTGTGTTTAGTCCCAGGCTCCGGTTCTTTTTACACCGCATTTTAAGCTGATTTCAAGGTGTCTTTAGCACAAATGAATCATGTACTTTTGTGGAAAGTCACAATATGCAGTAGAACAGGCATTAAATTAGAGCATTGCAGCCTTTTTTTTTTTCATTTGTAAATGACACTGGAACATGACAGCTTGTTAATTTCCCTACTTCCTTCTATTGATTATAATCTACCGAAAAAGTGAATTATGTGTGTCGCCTATGCAGCATTACAAACAATTTTGGACTCTAGTATGAGTAGGAGTGGAATGTGTGCTAGCTGTGCATTATGAATCAGGGCCAGGTTATTGACATACAACTGGGTTGATGAGAACATACTGATTGACTTTGTGCTGGGGACATAGGCTGTAAATAAGGATACATTTAGCAACAAGTCAGAACTCCTTAAGGAACACTTTGGCTTTGGACAGGTTTCCTGTTAGGTGTAAATGTACATTTTGCAGTAAACTCAACCTTAATATATATTTTTAATGTAAATGTAAATTATTTATACATGCAATGTTCTATTAACAATTCTTAATACACAGTATTCGACTCTTTATATTCCTATTATTCAGTTAACCATGTTTAAACACACAGCTAATCAATGAAGGTTTTTTGTTGATCTATGCATTTCTTTGTTTAACAACCCTAAATGCTCAAAATTTTAATGTAAATATTTTTTACATTATACATATATTAACATTCGGCGTATCTATCTGGGTACCCCCCCCCCCCCCCAAGAGAACACAAAGAAATGTTTATTAAAGGTCACTGGTTAAGACCATTTCTTAGCAATTACCACCACCCACCATCCCTGTTTTTTCTACCTCTCTCTTTCTCGCTCATGCACAGCGCTTTCTTTAATAAATGACTTTTTATTTCTGCTTTTATTTTCTCACTTTATTTTCTAAAAGGGACCTAATGGTGCATGCGCACAAAAGCCTTGTAGGCTAGAACTGTTCTCCTATTTACAGGTTTACTTTAGAACCATTTTACTAACATGCGTTGCCTTGTACAACAGAGCAGATCAGTAGATAATGTATTTATTCACGTTTACTAAAGGGGTAGCTAAATAAAATGTCATCCTAATACTGGAAAGACAGGTCTTTAGACCTTGTCTTTTGGACTATTTACCCCGTTGGACAGATAGCTTTTGTACAGCTGGTGTCTTTAGCAAATATATATTCTCCTCCTACTGAGTTGCCCTGCAGCCTCCAACAATTGGTTTTATTTTACTGTGTTCTCCGCTTGTCAAAGCTTGTATTTTGAATTGAAACCTTTTATTAAAATCCTGTAGTAGCCATGTTTAGCTTATCTTTGTGTATTGCTTGATTCCTCCTTGACATTTAATTTCTTATAGATTATTCTTGTGCTCCTCCTGCCTGAACTATAAATTGTGATCCTGATTCCGCTTCAGCAGCAATAGCAAAAGGTGTGACCCTGAGACTATGAAAAAATAGCTGAGATTTAAAATAAAAAAGAAGGGAATTAAACAATCTGTGACTTTCTTAGTAGCACAGGATGAGAAGGTTTGAAGTACATATTGGGTCTAGGGAATAATAATCTTGACTACAGTCGTACCTTAAAGCCAGGCTATACCATCCCTTGCAACATTTTGTCAGGGAGGGTCCAGATTTACAGGGACACTAAAGTAGCTTAACCAATCATTAGAGAGAGCAAGAGAGAGACTTGCAATTTCCTAGCAGAGCTCTATTTGATGGGGGACAGAAAACCTCCTGCAATAGGATACATGCTTCACTGTAGTGTAGATGTTTGCTTATCACACTGCTTTGGGATCATATCTCTGGACGTGGGGTTTCTATTGGTAGCCTATAGATAGACTTTAAAGTATGGTATATTTAATATGTGTGTCCATAATTGCTATAGCAGTACAAATAAACTTCCTATATCAAGTACACTGATCTGTGGCTGTTACTATGTCATGCTCAGAACTGTTCAGGGAAATGTGTGGTCTATGTAAACACATATATTGCAACCAAATTATTTGTAAAAAACACCTCTAAATTAACCTAATTTTTCCAGGAAAAAAGTGCAGTATGTGACTTTTTACATTGAGATTGTGGATTATTTGTGTATTTGAGTTTTTTTTTTCTTCCTTTCCTTTTAGAATAAGTAATTGCAAAGATTTATCTGGAAATTTAAAAAGTTATGTATATTATATATAAAATTACTATATATATATATATATATATATATATATATATATATATATATATATATATCCTATATTAAATGTGTCTTGTATGGGATGACTGATTTTATTATTCCTTTTTTGTATAAGGTTCATAAGTGTACACAAAAGATGATGGTATGTGTATTTAGCTGTTACATACTATATCCAATGACAGCTGTTTCAGATTGATGTACATACATCTTAAGTTGGCATGCTTGTTTTATGAACTGTAATATTACGTTTAATAGAATCTGAATGTAAGTAAAAACTGGCTATTTACACTCGAACAAGAAAACATGACCACATCAGTGTGTTTTAGTTAAATCTGACAAGTGATTGGAGGAAACGAAAGGTGCCTTTCATTAAAACAACAAAAAAATCATTGTGTAAACTAGTGGTGATTTGGGAGAGGGGCCTGTCAGGGATAAATGTATGTGTGTGTGTGGGGGGGGGGGGGGGATATTCTCAGAAAACTGAGCCGTTTGGTAAGCTGAATGTTCACTTAATCCAAGCCTATCTGTTTTTAATGTGATCTGTTGATCACATTAAAAGCAAGAAGCCTTTGGTTAAACTTACCTCATTTTTACATCTGTTTAAAGAATATCTGTAGGCTATGTGTAAAATCAAAGCATACTTAGCCAACCTTATACCATGCAGTCCCTCCTGGTCTGCTAGCTACTAAATTCTACCTTTAGTTCTTTAGCCAAGCCTATCAGCAGATTTTCTAGTCCACTAGATCTGTAGTCTGTATCCTGCCTCCTGCATACGGCACTGTGTGAACAGGGGGAGCGACTCTGTATGTTTATACTAGCCTCTGTGCAGCAGTACAAGGACTTTACTGCCAGTATATTTCTCACCTTTGTGCTTTTCCACTGCTGAACATAGGCTTCAACAGGCAAATGGAGCAGCTAGAAATGGCCTTACTAGAAATGCAGGTGGGGGACTTAACTCTAGAACAGACTGTAACTCGGCAATCACTCTTTCTCTGATCTTCTGCTTCACCTTCAGATACTCATGGATTTATCCCCAGAGGTTGGATTCTCTGAATGCGAATAACAGACTCCTGCCAGCATACATAAACCATCACCCACTCTCGTTTGCCAATTTTCAAGCAGGTAGTGGCCTATCCAAAGACTAAACCTGCAGCCCCCCTGCTCCCTCGCCACCTCCCCACGCTGCTATCTATTATAATCCGTTGATTTTGAATGCTTTTAGATCTTATATTTAACTTATGTGTTTATGCTACTGCCTATGCTTATTTTATTGTGGTGTTTTATTATTACAATGTCAGTATACAGCTCAGCAGACCCATGATCAGAAATTGTTCTGTTTCTCTTGTACTATTTTTTTTTTTCCCGTGGACAAGGCTGCGTCTCAAGAGAGCCGTGTTGGCATCTCAGGAGGCCCTCTCATAACTTGATGTTTTCCACCCTCTACACCAGTCAACCTAATAGTATTCTTGATGTGAATGTTACATTATCATATATAATTTACACACGTTTTCCTCCCTACACTTGGCACCTTTTCTTAGCCAAAAGGGTTTATTCCCTTAAAAATCCTTGTCCAGATACGCTCAAAATTTCTCAAACATTTGTACTCTTTATGAAATCAAAGCTATATTGCCAGAGCAATTATAGAGGGTTGTCAACCTGACATGAGCTTCAAGATTCAATTTGTGGTCAGGATCCTGGGGTGGGGGCTGCACTGGAGACAGAAATTCCCCTCCACTTTAGTGACCAGTACAAGGAGAATGCATAGGACTAACACTGTGTCAGGTAAGCTGTCCGGCAATTGATTTTAAAGCTTGACTGGTCAATCCCTTTGAGAGTTCCCACGATGGGGATCAGGGAAATACTAGAGGAGAGCATGAAAGCACTCTGTTTAACCCCTCTCTCCCCTTATCCTATTGCACTCCTTAAATACTTAAAAAAATGTAAAAGGTTTCTTAATTATTTTTAGTCCCTATTCATATAGGACCTTTCCAGCATGGGGCTAAGCTTAACATCGGGTGTGCTGTGAGACGAGTCTCATTTTGATTTAGGTGCTAAATAAGGGAACACTTGTATATTAAAAACAATCCTCTAATTCACCAGGGTCCAATCAGTCAGCAATATTCACAATTGAGCTGCACTCAGTAAGTAGAACAGAAGAGAGGTGTTTTGCAGTAAATGTGCCCAATAACCAGGGGGCAAAGAAGTATGCAGTCCAGTACCTAAACTCCGCTTCATGGGAGATCCCAGACTCTGGCAGGTAATTCTGACCTTCAGTAAAACCAGCAAGGTGTATCCCCATCAGAGGGAAGATTTCGCTAGAAGTTAAATCCTAACTGGCAGGCTTCAGAGTTACAAATCAATGCAGTGATGACAGCACTGAGACTGTATATATTCCCAGTATGTCACACACCCGCTTCCGAATATTCATGACACTTGGATAACTGTCCTGTAGAGGGCGATCTTGCAGAGATGACATGAAAAAAATGGAGCCCCTCCTGGCCCATAAATACTTGGGACCTCCCACCATTCCCCAGTCTTTCGTGTCTGCAGTCGGCGAGCAAGTCAGAAGATGGTTGTCTCCTCCTTGCAGGTAGCCGGGGTAACCCCCCGGCCTTTTGTTTCTATTGCTGCCTGAACCTTTTTTTTAATTTAAACTATAGCAGTATGCCTCTCAGCCTAGGCTGAAGGTCCAGGCAATGGTAGGCTGCACCTTATGGTGTATGTGGGAGCTTGGTCCCCCGTGAGACCCCATACAAAGGGGTAGGCGGTGTCCGGGTTGGTGATCCCGGCTTGGGATGCCCCGTCCCTCTTACCCTTTCACCTATTGGTGTGGGTTCTCCCCCCTACCGTGTCCCTCTGTGCCCTTTGGGGGGGGAGGCCTTTTCTCCTGTGGATTGTTTTACTTTATTTGGGGGAAAAGGTGTGTGGATTGTGTGTGTGTTTGTATGTGTTTTTGCGGCCGTTGTTGCTGGGCCGGTTTCACTTTTCAACAGGTGCTCGTTGTGGGTCGTCCACCCCCCCCACCCCCCTCTCGAGGCCGGCTTCTCTCAAGCACTCTTTCTGGCCTCGCTGCCTGCTTTGCTGCTCTCCCTCTCATTCCCTTGCCGCTGTGAGGGTTGACGGTCGCTGCTTTGCTGCGGTAAGTGGATTTTATTTCACCATTTTTAACTGTCTTATATGGTGGGTGATGTGCATGTTGACACTTATGTCTGTCCTCATGTCTTCTAGGTGGGATCCCTTCTTTTGAAGTTTAAAGAGGGAGTTCTCCCGGTCCTAGGGTCCCTTAGAGTTTAATTTAGGGTTCCCAAAAAAAAAAAATCCTCCCACTTGGGACCTGAAGGGGCATCCCGGGTAGCTTAATAGCGTAAATCCCTCTGGTCACTGCGACTACATTAAAATCACCATATGGAGGCTTCTCAGGATACCGGGCTTGGGCTCTCCTCGGGGCAACCCCAGCAGTGTGTGGGTTGTGGGGCATCCCTTGCGGGGGATAATGTACTTGTTTGCATACCTTGTGCTCAGCGGGCCATAACGCAGTAGTCGCCCAGGCGTCTGGGTCCGGGGTCCCGGCCTCATCTCCTTCCCCACCCTGCCTTATCCGTACCCCTAGTGATGTTGTCACAGGTGGGGAGTGGCAATCTCATGTATGTGCCAGACTGGCTAATATTAAGACATTTATTTCTGGCTCTGTTGTCAGAAAGGCCTCGGCTAAGCGAAAGCATTTGTCTTCAGCCGCGCCGGCTTTTGAGTTTGATGATTATGATTTCCTTGACTGGTCTGATTATTCCCCGCTAGAAGAGGGGGAATTATTTGAGGGTTCTGACAATCAGCAGTTTTGTTGGTGCTAATACTGAGCAAGGGCAGGGGGATGCTGTGGATACCCCGAAGGTCTTGGCTCACCTTTTTGAGGTTCTGGCAATTTCTCCTCCTGAGGAGGCCGCTCCTCAAAAGGGGTATTCTTTGGGACTTCCAAGCCGCGCCTGGAGTTCCCAAATTAAAAGCATTTTGATGGCATTATTCTTAAGGAATGGGAGAAGCCTACTCGGCTTCCATGTATTCCTCAAGGTTGGGATAAAAGGTATCCCTTTCCGGTGGACGTGGTAAAACGATGGTCGTCCCCACCCGAGGTGGATGCCCCGGTGCTCGGGTTATCCAATACTTCAATTTTGCATTCTCCTGATTCCACCACTCTCAAAGCATTGATCAGATGGCTTGCCACGCGTTTGCTAGTGTCGGTTCAGCCTTGCGGCCTGTTTGTGCTTCGGCACTTTTGGCGGTGGCTACCAGGTCTGTGGTTAGAGACCTGTTGAGTACCTCCAGGCTTGACCCGGCTAGTGATGAGTTCGCCGCCCTTAATCGGTGTGAATTGTTCATGTCCTTTGTGCTTGCCGCCTTGGATGACACCATGGTCATGTGTGGTAGAACCTCGGCCTTCGGCCTTGCTTGTAGCTATTCGGCGGTCGGTATGGTTGCGCCAGTGGGCGGCTGATTTTGTGGCCAAAAAGTCGCTTACAGCACTCCCCTTTGTGGGATTGCGGCTCTTTGGAGAAAGATTAGATTCTGTCACGAAAGGAGGGAAGTTACCTCAGCGTAAGAGGCAACGTCGTCCCTTTCGGGGGGCGGCCTCCTTTAACCCTTCCTTTCGTGGTGCCAGAACTGCAGAGTTTTGGCCTTCTCTACCCTCAGAGGTGATTCCTGGAGTAGAGGCAGTGTTCGTGCCCGTCCAGGTCACAATTGGAGTTCCAAGCCCGCTGCTAAGCCAGCTCAGCAATGAGAGGGCGCCCTCACCCTTGCGGGTGGGGGGACGGCTGCGGCACTTCTTCCAGGTCTGGGACCAGGAGGTCTCAGACAAATGGATTCTGGAAGTGGTGTCTTCCGGTTACAAGCTGGAATTCAAGATCCGGCCTCCTCCCAGATTCTTCAGGTCTCGAGTACCTTCGGATCCACTGGCCACACAGGGGCTCCAGGCGGCAGTAATTTATCTGCTGGACATGGCTGTCATTTGCCCAGTGCCTTTCGCGGTAAGGGGCTTGGGATTCTATTCCAATCTATTCACGGTGCCCAAGAAGGACGGCTCCGTTCGACCCATTTTGGATCTGATGCTCCTCAATCGGTTTATCCGCTTCAGGAAGTTTCGCATGGAAACCTTGCGGTCAGCCATCAATTCTCTTCTTCAGGGGGACTTCATTACGTCCATAGACATCAGGGATGCTTATCTGCTTGTACCCATCTTCCTGGCACACCAGAGATTCCTCAGGTTCGTGGTGGAAGATCAGGATTTTCAGTTTGTGGCCCTTCCATTCGGGCTTACCTCGGCTCCGAGGGTGTTCACCAAGGTATTGGCGGGGGTGATGGCCCTCCTCAGAGTCCAGGGCATTCACATTGTACCTTCCTGGACGACTTTCTCATTTTGGCTTCCTCTCTCAGCCAAGCGGAGCTAGACACCAGAGTGGTGGTATCCACGCTGGAGAGGTTAGGTTGGGTGATCAAGTATTCCAAGTCCTCCCTCTCCCCGTCCAGGGAGGTTTTGTTTCTGGGCATGACTCTGGATGCCTTTCAGGCCAGGGTGTTCTTCCTCAGCCCAAGATTCTTCTGATCCAAGATTTGGTTCGGCTTCTGCTTTCCAATCCTCGCCTGCCTATCCGGCTAGGGATGAGATTGGTAGGTCTGATGGTGGCTTCCTTCGAGGCAGTCCCTTTTGCCCAGTTTCACATGAGGACGCTTCAGCTCCATCTTCTAGCGACTTGGGACAAGTGTCCGCTGTCATTGGATCAGTCTTGTCTGCTGTCTCCCCTGGCTCTCCCCTGGCTCAGCAGTCCCTTCAGTGGTGGCTAGTGTCAAGCAATCTGTTGAAGGGCAGATCCTTTCTGACCCCTTGTTGGGAAACGGTCACCACGGACTCCAGCCTGTCGGGCTGGGGGGCTTCTGGAGGGAACATCAGTTCTAGGGGTTATGGGGGCCTCGGGAGGCTCATACCCCTATCAACGTTTTGGAGCTACGGACCATTTGGTTAGTTCTGTCTCGCTTGACTCTTCTTGCAGGGGTTGCCAGTTCAAGTCCAATCGGACGACGGTCACTTACATCAATCACCAAGGAGGCACTCGCAGCAGGAGTGCCCTCAGGGAGGTATCTCTGTTTGGGCAGAGAGCAATGTCTCAGGCATCTCAGCCATTTACATCCCGGGAGTGGAGAACACGAAGGCGGATTCCCTGAGCAGGAGATCCTCTCTCTGAGGAGAATGGTCTCTCAGTTCCAAGGTATTCCAGTCCCTTTGTCACAAGTGGGGGACTCCGGAGGTGGATCTTTTTGCCTCTCGTCACAATCACAAGCTTCCTGCCTTTGTGTCTCTGTCTCAGGATCCTCTGGCCCTGGCAGTGGATGCCATGTCCCTGGCTTGGAGGGAACTGGGGTTTCTGTACCTTTTCCCCCCTTTCTCCATGGTGGGTAAAGTGGTGCGCAAGCTGACTCTAGAAGGGGCACCAGCAATTCTGGTGGCTCCAAGGTGGCCGAGACGAGTGTGGTTCGCAGACGTCGTGCGGCTGGCAGTAGATCAGTTTTATCTGCCTCTTCTTCCGGATCTTATCACCCAGGGTCAGCTACGCTACCCCAATTTACCAACGCTGGCTTTGACCGCGTGGCTGCTGAAACCTCCATCTTAAAGGAGGAAGGTCTTTCTGATGCGGTGGTTCAGACTTGTTAGAACTAGGAAGAGATCTTCCTCTAACGTCTACTATAGAACTCGGAGGTCTTATATTAACTGGTGCGAGGCTAGGGCCTTGCCTTGTAGGGTGTTTTCTAATCCCAGAATTCTGGAGTTTCTTCAACATGGTCTGGACTCGGGGTTCCAGCTTAGTACTTTGAAGGGGCAGGTTTCTCTCAAAGGTCTTTTGCCCTTCATCCCCTGGTTAAGACATTTTTCCAGGGGGTTACTCATGTGCGGCCTCCTAGAAAGCCCTTGCTGCCGGTTTGGGATTTAAACTTTGTTCTGTCGGCTCTCCAGGGGCCCCCTTTTAAGCCGGTGCATGATATTGCTCTTTCTCTGCTCACTTGCCTTTTTGGTGGCTATTACTTCTGTTCGGCGTGTCTCTGAGTTGGCGGCCTTATCTATTCAGGCTCCTATTTTGAGAGGCACCTGGACAAGGTAGTTTTCCGCTTTAAGCCGGATTTCCTTCCTAAGGTGGTTTCGGCCTTCCACCTCAATCAGGATGTAGTTCTCCCTTCCTTGTGTCCTAAGCCTTGTAATGACAAGGAGAAGACCTTACATTCTTTGGATGTGGTTCGATGTGTGAAATATTATTTGGTGGCTACTTCTCCTTTTCGTAAGACGGACGCCTTTTTCGTGGTCTGGCGCCCCCGCTAAGTCTTCCATTAGTAAATGGATTCAACAGGCCATTGTTGGGGCCTATTCTGCCAAGGGGAAGGTTCCCCCTTTTCGTGTTACTGCTCATTCTACTCGTGCTGTTGGAGCATCTTGGGCTTTTCAGCATCAGGCTTCTGTTGAACAAGTTTGTAAGGCTGCTACTTGGTCTTCTGTTCATACTTTTTCCAGGTTTTATAAGGTTGATGTGCGGGCCTCAGCGGATGCTGTTTTTGGCCGCAAAGTTCTGCAAGCTGCAGTAGTTTAAGTTTGCATTATTGCCTTTTTGGGATCCCCACCCATTATGGGCACTGCTATTGGATGTCCCAAGTGTCAGGAATATTCGGAAGCGGGGTGTGTGACATACTGGGAATAATACCATTTTGTGATTACTCACCTGTAAAATGGTTATTACAAGTATGTCACACACCCCGCTTCATCCCGCCCTTTTTTGGTTTTCTGGGATCCTTTATACGGTTAACCTTTTTCTTTGCTGTTTATATTTGGCTCTTCCTGGTCCCTTTACTGCTGTCTTATACTGGGGAATGATGGGAGGTCCCAGGTATTTATGGGCCAGGAGGGGCTCCTTTTTTTCATGTCATCTCTGCAAGATCACCCTCTACAGGACAGTTACCCAAGTTTTATGAATATTCGGAAGCGGGGTGTGTGACATACTTGTAATAACCATTTTACAGGTGAGTAATCACAAAATGGTATTTTTTCAGGTATATTTTTCAGCAGTGCTTCCGAAAAGACAAGTAGACCTTTTTTTTTTTTTTTTTTTTTAATGCCCTTAATATATAGACACTTAAAACCTTCTATATAGCTTCATGGTGATTAGCAGGCAGACTATCTGCAGAGGGTTCAACCTCCTAGCCAACCAGCAGCCACTCGCTGAGTGGCACAGGACAGAATTGTCATTGCAAAAGGAAAAAACAAAGTCTAAAATCGCCTTATGTCCACCACAGATGCTCGCTGCTGATCCTACTTAATTGGTGAATTAAGTACCATGGCAGCAAAGCCCGAACATCAGACCGGTATATTTGACTTCTCAAAGAACATGCTAGAGCACACCCCCTCCATTGCAGTGAGCGCGTTGGGCTCTGGTGGCAGAGGTGGCCTGCTGTCCTGAAGACAGATATGGCTGACAATGGGGACCGGGCAATGTGGTACTTTTATCAACTGATCATGTAAGATCAGAAGTTACAGACTAGCAGGGAAAAAAGCTGATTATAGTTTGCGGTTTCCTTTGCATTGACAATTAATTTAAAGTGGAACAAAATCCAGGATTTGACTATCCCCTGCCAAATTGGTATGCCCCGCTGCGTGACACCCCCCCCCCCCCCCCCCAGATCGCCCAGTCCAACTTGCCTATTCACGGTCCAACGGTGCATGTGCAAACCCTCGTACACTCAGAGTCGTTTGTCATGCATATGTAATTCTTGCCAAACGGCTATTTACACACATAGTTTCGGCAATTCAATCTGGGGAATAGCTGGGGCAGGAGCTGCCTCACTGCCTGAAGATGGACGGATGTGGCTGCCTAAAGTTTTCTTTGGTGAGGAAGTGTGGAAGCAGGTGAGTGTAGTGCCACCCCAGGGGGGGGGTTTCACACAGCTGGGCATCCCGATCTGGGATGACCCAGGGGACAGCTGCACAGGGTTTTATTCCACTTTAAACTAGAACACTACACTAAATGGGAGTGTTACCTGCCCCAGGAAGGGTATTCCCATTGCCAGTGCCCCCACATGCTGTACTACTACTAAATCAAATAATCTTACATTTCTAACGCTCCCCCAGTGAACTCGTTACAGTGTGGGGGCACTGAAAATCGGGATGCCCACTGCGCAGAGAATACCACACATTTTCTTAAAAAGAGGTGGTGTTCTGGCTAAAGGCTCTTAGAAAAGCCTGTCTGCTGAGCGATCTGCCCATAGGTAGTCACTTGTAATGGGTGCTAAAAAACATTGCAGAGGAACCCCAACCCAGCTTTTTTGATTAGCTAAGGTGGTGCTTGGTGGTAACTGTTGTCTGCGATGTTGCAGTGGAGTCATAGCATTGGCGTTTGTGGCCCCTCTACTTGACCTTTCATCTATTATGAAAGTATTTACGAAGGTTCTGCCTATGCTTATAGGTATTCTGAGGCATCAGGAAGTACAGCGGGTGGTTTGTGTAGGCTGGAAGGAATTTGTTGTCCTTAGCTCTAAGAGAATCCAACCTCCAGATGATAAACCAACCAATGTATTTTACTGGTGAGTACACACATTATTCCCTTTTAAGCTAGACCAGTATATTTTAGCTGCCTATGAGGTTAGGTAGGTATGCTTTGTTTTTACACAGTGCCTACATTTTATTTAAGAAGTCTCTTTTGTGAATCTGTACATATTTGCTACAATATATCTGAACAGTATACACTTTGGGAACACTATTTAGTTTAACTATTTACAATGTAAAATTCACAATTTTTGTTAGACCTTTTTTTAAATATATATTTGAGTTTAGTGAACTGAAATTCGGATTAAGTCCTAGATAAAGTCAACTTGCACTGGTTTATTTTGATTTGCAAATCAATAAAGGGAAACATTTTTATGTATTGTAATTAATGCACATTTTAATGGATCTATGCTGAATCATTATGTGATAAAAAGAAATACATGACAAGCTGGCATTTAGTCTTAAATTTCATTTGTTGTCAAATATTTAGCCTTATGTAGCAGTGTTCTTTTCAGTCAGAAGATACGGCATATATTCTTAGTATACAGTATGTCCTGCTCCAGATAGATTACTTACACTTGGGTTATCCTCCGCCAGATGGCGCTGCACTGCAGAGACATGTAAAACAGGCTCCTCCCGGCCCCTCAAATACCCGGGACCTCCCACAAATCCCCAGATTTCTTTGCAGTGCTTACTGCGAAGACATGAAATATCACTCTCTCGCAGGTGAGCGGGGCTATTAGCCTGCGGCCCTGTTGGACTATTCCCACCCGTCCTTCGTGTGATGTGCCTCCCAGCCTGGGCTGTGCTGGTCGGGTGAAGGTAGGCGGCACCGTGTGTGCTTATGGAGCGCTGCTCCACCGCAGTCCCCCACCAAAGGGTAGGCGGTATAGGCTGATGGTGAGCCTTATGGGATGCCCCTCCTGCATTATTGCCACATGCTCCGTGTAGCGGTGGGTCCTGTACAAAGGGCCACCATCTTCCCTCATTCTCCCCGTAGCCTTTGGGGGGGGAAAGAAGGGGGGGTGTGGGCCAGTGCGTATAGTGATTACGTGTATGACTAGATATGTGGTGTCTGCCGCCGCGCTGACTTGTCTGTTTTACTATTACGCGCGCGTCTTTTCCTTCATTTGGATGTCCGCGCCGGACGGCGGCGTTATCCTTGGCTGCTGTCTATGGGCTTCGCGCTCTTCGGGGGGGCGGGGGCCTGGCCTGGCACGCTCCGCATCACGGCCCGCTCTGGCCCGCCCTTCGAGGTTCGTTCGGCGCCATTTTGATTGTACAGTCGCGCGTGCACGTGTAACGGTCCCCCCTTCCACGGTCTGTAAGTGCCCTCGCGGGCGACCTTTATGCTCATTGCTTACGGTGCATGGTTTTGACGCCCCTTCTTCTCATTGTGTCTTTCAGACGGGTGAATCCAGTGGCTTCTCCCGGCCCGGTGTAATTGTCAGTTGGGCCTTAATATAATTACTCCCACTTCTCTGCGGGTCATTGGGGCATCCAGGGTAGCTTACAGCGTCAATCCCCACTGGCCTATTGTGTCTATTAATCACCATATGGAGGCATCCCAGGATAATGTGACCGGGGCTCCTTCGGGACAAGCCTGGCTGTGTGTAGCTTGTGGGGTCTCACCTATCAGCGGTGACAATGCACGGGTCTGTGTTCCTTGCGTACAGCAGGCGCTAATGTTGCAACTCGCCCCTCCGGTGGCTGGGCCTGCACCTCATCTCACGTCACCTACTCCCCCAAGCTTGAGTCTCACCCCCAATACTAGTGGGGATTCTCATCCTGATGTGTCTGCTAGACTGGCCAGTGTTGAAAAATTGATTGCTAATACCTTAGCGCGTAAGGCCACCGCTAAAAAGCGTCATTTAACCCCTGATGCCACTCCTTTCCCTACGGAGTCTGACGAGTTGTTGCATCTATATGGCTATACCCCCTCGGATGAAGGGGAGCTGTTCTCTGACTCAGGGTAATCTGGCGAGGGACCCAGGGGTCATGACGATTCTGGCTCTGAACCCTGGACCCCGGATGATACTGACAGACTGCTGGTTCAGATTTTTGAGGTTTTGTCCATCTCTCCCCCTGTTGCGGCTCCCAGGCAAAGGGGTGAGCTTTTTCATACTGCTAAGGCTCGTTTGGAATTTCCTGAGCAAACCCATTTCAATAATCTTGTGCTTAAGGAGTGGGAACATCCCAGTAGACTTCCCGGTATACCTAAGAGTTGGGACAGAAAGTATCCCTTTCCTGCTGATATGGTCAAGTGCCGAGGTCGATGCTCCTATTCTAGGGCTGTCTAACACCTCTATTATGCACTCCCCTGACACTACTACTCTGCGGGGTTCTGAGGACCGGCGCATTGACCAATTGGCATGCCATGCCTTTGCATTTGTGGGGGCGGCGCTGCGCCCGGGTTTGCACCTCAGCCATTACGTCTGTGGCGCTCAGGGCCCTGATCAGAAGTGTACTTGAAGGCCCTGATGAAGTGCCACCTGATACGTTTTATGCACTAACTGTGATGTGTTTATAAACTTTATCTTATCCGCCTCGGATGATGCCATTAGGATGTGCGCCAGATCTTCTGCCTTGGCGGTAGCTATACGTCGGGCGGTTTGGCTGCTGACAATGCTGCAAAGAAGGCCCTTACTGGGCTTCCATTTAAGGGGCTACGCCTGTTTGGGGACCGCCTAGACCTCTTTGCTAAAGGAGGTAAGTTACCCCAGCGCAGACGTCTCTGCCCTTTCGGGGCCAGGGCCCCCCTTCACTCCCCTACCGCAGTGCTAAGCAGGGAAAAGGGGTGTCCTTCGCGGGGGCTCGTGCAGATTCCTGGCACAGGAGCAGAGGACGACATCCTGGCTCCTCCTGGGGGTCTAAGCCCAAATCCTCTCCCAAGCCCCCTCGGGCATGATGGGGCGCCCTCGCCGTCAGGGTGGGGGGACGGCTACAGCACTTCACGCACGTCTGGAGGCGCCACGTCTCAGACCGGTGGATTCAGGAGATAGTGTCCTCTGGTTACAAGATAGAGTTTGCTGTGTGGCCCCCCACAAGATTCATCAGGTTCTGGATCCCCCAGGACCCTGTCTCAGGTCTTGATGCAGGCCATGCAAGGCCTTCTGGATCTGGGGGTCATTTGCAGGGTCCCCTTAAGAGAAAGGGGCAAGGGGTTCTATTCCAACCTTTTCACAGTGCCCAAAAAAGATGGGTCAGTCAGGCCCATTCTGGATTTAAAGATCCTCAACAAGTTTGTCAAGAACAGGCACTTTCGCATGGAAACTCTGCGCTCGGCCATCGGCTCCCAGCGCCCAGGGGATTTCATGACGTCTGTGGACATCAAAGATGCTTACCTTCACATCCCTGTGTTCGCGTTGGAAGATTAACATTACCAATTTGTGGCCTTGCCATTTGGCCTCACTTCATCTCCCATCTCCCACCAAGGTGCTGGCGGGGGTGATGTCTCTGGTAAGGTCAAGGGGCATACGCGTGCTGCCCTACCTGGATGACATACTCATCACCTCTCGGTCTCTACAGCAGGCAGAGTTGGACACTCAGCTGGTGGTGTCCACCTTGGAGTCCTTCGGCTGGGTGATCAATCACCCCAAGTCCTCTCTGTCCCCTTCTTCCGTGACCCCATTCCTGGGAATGATTCTGGATACGGTTCAGTCAAGGATATTCCTTCCTCATCAGAAAGTGGAAGCTCTGACTGCACAGGTGAGATTCCTGCTCTCGTGCCCCCAGCCCTCCCTCAGGCAGGGAATGCAGCTGGTGGGCCTGATGGTGGCGAGCTTCAAGGCGGTGCCTTTTGCTCAGTTCCATTTGAGGCCTCTGCAACTTCACCTTCTGTCAGTATGGGACAAGGACCCCACGTCCTTGGACGGGGTCTGTGTGCTTCCCCTCTTGGTCAGAAGGTCCCTTTCATGGTGGCTGGACCACAGGAACTTGCTAGGGGGCAGGTCCTTTCTGGCCCCCTCCTGGGAGACGGTCACCACGGATGCCAGTCTGTCAGGTTGGGGGGGATTCTGGAAGTCCCTGCGCTTCCAGGGGAGGTGGGGCCCTCAGGAGGCCCACTTACCCATCAACATTCTGGAACTACGGGCAATCAGGTTGGTACTGGAGCAGTTGACCAATCACCTGAAGGGTCTGTCTGTGCAGGTGCGCTCATACAGGACAGCGGTTGCCTACATCAACCATCAGGGAGGGACCCGGAGCAGGGGGGCCCTCCAAGGAGGTGTTGCGGATTCTGTCATGGGTGGAGGCCAATGTTCTATGCATTTCGTCTGTGTACATCCCGGGGGCAGAGAATCTACTGGCAGTCTCTCTGAGCAAGGGGACCTCTCATCAGGGAGAGTGGTCCCTCTGCAACAGGGTATTCCAGTCCCTGTGTCACCGTTGGGGTCTACCGGATGTGGATCTGTTTGCATCCCGTCACAATCACAAGCTCCCGGCCTTTGTCTCCCTGTCTCAGGATCCTCTGGCCCCAGATGCTCTGTCCATGTCATGGCAGGAATTTCGGCTCCTGTATGTCTTTCCTCCATTCCCCCTGCTGGGCAGGGTCCTGCGCAAGATTGCTCTGGAAGGGGTGCCAGTGATTCTGGTGGCCCCCAGGTGGCCAAGAAGAGTGTGGTTTGCAGACGTGGTGCAAACGGCAGTAGACCAGTACGTTCTGCCAGGAGTGTCAGATCTGCTCACTCAGGGCCCCTTACGCCATCCCAATTTACAAACTCTGGCTTTGACGGCCTGGCTGCTGAAACCTCCATCTTGATGGAGAAAGGCTTGTCTGCCTCGGTGGTTGAGACCATGGTGAAGGCTAGAAAGAAAACTTCTTCTTCCATCTATTATAGGGTATGGCGTACCTACATTGATTTGGTGTGAGTCTAGGTCTCTTCCCTGTAGGGAGTTCTCAGTCCCCAGGGTCCTGGAGTTTTTACAGCATGGGTTGGAGTTGGGCCTAAAACTCAGTACTCTGAAGGGTCAGGTTTCTGCCCTGTCTGTCTTCTTTCAGAAGTCTTTGGCTCAGCATTCCTTGGTTAAGACTTTCTTTCAGGGGGTCACTCGTGTGCGTCCCCCACGTAAACCTATGGTCCCTGTTTGGGATTTGAACTTGGTTTTGTCTGCCTTGCAGGGTGCTCCCTTTGAGCCTATTCAGGATGCTGCTCTGGCTGTACTTACCCTCAAGGTTGTCTTTCTGGTGGCTATTACTTCGGTCAGGCGTGTGTCTGAGCTGGTGGCTCTGTCTATTCGGCCCCCATAATATGAGAGACACCAGGACAAGGTGGTGTTCCGCTTTAAGCCAGACTTTCTGCCTAAGGTGGTGTCTGCTTTTTATTTAAATCAAGATATTGTTCTTCCTTCATTGTGCCCTAATCCTAGCAACGCTAAGGAAAGGGTTCTGCATTCCTTTGATGTGGTCAGGTGTCTGAAGTATTACCTGGTAGTCACTGTGTCCTTCAGGAAAACTGATGCTCTTTTTGTGGTCCCTTCTGGGCCCAGGAAGGGTTTGGCTCCTGCCAAGTCTACAATTAGCAAGTGGATTCGCCAGGCTGTGATTCAGGCCTATTCTGCTAAGGGGAAGGGTCCTCCCTTCCGCCTTACTGCTCATTCTACTCGTGCTATTGGTGCCTCTTGGGCCTTCCAGCACCAGGCTTCTGTTGAACAAGTTTGCAAGGCCGCTACTTGGTCTTCTGTTCATACCTTTTCAAAGTTTTACAAGGTTGATGTTAGGGCCTCAGCTGATGCTATTTTTGGCCGCAAGGTTTTGCAGGCGGCAGTGGTTTAAACTGTCTGCTGCTACCTTTTTTTTGGGGATCCCACTCTACTTTATGGACACTGCTATTGGATGTCCCAAGTGTAAGTAATCTATCTGGAGCAGGACGTACTGTATACTAAGAATAATACAATTCTGTGAAATTCTCACCTGTAGAATTGGTATTATAAGTATACAGTACGTCCTGCTCCACCCTGCCCTTGGTTTTGCATTATTCTGGATCCCCTGTATGGTGATTGTTATCATTGTTATAGTTACCAGTTTGGGTGGTTAAATTCTCCCGGCTTCTCGTTCACTGCTTTTCAATGCTGGGGATTTGTGGAAGGTCCCGGGTATTTGAGGGGCCGGGAGGAGCCTGTTTTACATGTCTCTGCAGTGCAGCGCCATCTGGCGGAGGATAACCCAAGTGTAAGTAATCTATCTGGAGCAGGACGTACTGTATACTTATAATACCAATTCTACAGGTGAGAATTTCACAGAATTGTATTATTTGCCTTTCATCCTATAATATATGCATTTTAGCTTTGTAATGTTCTGATGAACAATTTCAAAGTGCATTATAGTTAAAGTGGACCAAAACCCATGGTTCTACGGCCCTTTAATCCCCCCCAGGGCATCCAGAATCTGGATGTCCTGCTGTGTGAAACCCCCCCAGGTCACCCAGGAACCCACCTTCTTCTCCAGTCCAATGGCGCATGCAGAGCAGCAGTCACATCCCTGCTATTCCTTTAGCAGGGCACATACCTGTGCCAGGCATTTGTGGATGGCTGGGGGACACTCCTTGTTAGAGGGTAGCGGGGGGGTGCGTCCTCCAGCGCGCTCGGATCCGCTCGCTTAGACTATATCGTAGACGAAGGGGGAGCAGATCTAAGTGCGCTGATTGGACGAGAGACCATGCAGAGACCGGGGAAGAGAAAGTCAGATTGTGCGACCTGGGGGTTTTACACAGCTGGGCATCACAGATCGGGGTGCCCCAGGAGCAAGGACCAAAACGCAGGATAGTAAAAATCCTGGGTTTTGGTCCACTTTATGGGGCACATATATTAGCTAGTTAGACAGCCACTGACCGTTTTTAGGCTGAAAGATACTGGTACTTATCACACTGTGATTCAGTAGTTACAATCACCAGGGGGTTTACCAAAGCCCTTTCTGTGACTTTCTTCCCATCATATATACACACACCTATTCGGCGGACAATGCCCTAGCTAGCACAGATATCTGTACACATAACCTGCATGCCCCCCCCCCCCCCCCCCGGGTCACCATTGCCCTATAACAACCAAAAGTCATCATACCATAGATGAAGATCTTGTATGCACACCAGGTACAGGTAATATATGTACGAGGTTCTCGAGATGGGTCCATTCACAAGAGGAGGAGGAGGAGAGGATACGAGTTTCAGGAATAAGATAAGAGGCTTGATTCAGTGTAAGTGGTTTTTGCCATTCTTGTACCTCTTCCCCTCTCACCTGATTCAGCAGATATTTTCAAAGTATACAGCACATCCTGTTTCACTAAATTCTTTGCGTCTGGGTTATCCGCCACAAGGTGGCGCAGTGGACTGCAGAAAAGACTTGTGGCATCTCCTGGCCCTATAAAAGGACAGGAACCTCCCACTAATTCCCAGTTTTCCTTCTGCAGTCAGGACTGTGAAGATAGAAGATGGCTCTCTATATTGCGCAGGCGAGCAGGACTTACCAGCCTGCGGCCCTGCAGGACTATTCCCACCCGTTCTGGACCCACTGCCTCCCAGCCTCGGCTGCCTGGTTCGGGTGAAGGTAGGACAGCACCAGGGTCGGGTGCTTGAGGAGCGCTGCTCCAACCGCAATCCCTGTACAAAACAAGGGTAGTCGGTTCAGTCTTATGGTGAACCTTTGTGGGATGCCCCTTCCTGCTACCTGTAATTGTGGGTCCTTCCCCCCCCCCCTCCATATGTCTGCTTTGGATGCCCCTGCCGCTGCTCTCTCCCGTCTCGCTCTCTCCCTGGGGAGCTCTCCGGGGGGGGGTGGGCTAGTAGGCGGTGGTGTCCTGAGTAGTTTTTTCTTTTCTATTATGTGCGCTCGCCACCATGCCGCTTTGTACGGCACTCCGCGGCACACACTGTAGTTAGTATCTGCGCTGTCATTGGCGCTGGGGGGTCACGTGGTTCACGATTTCACGCTCTTCGGGGGGCAGGTCCTGCGGATGACGTTTTTTGCATCACACACCTGCGTCCCGCCCCTCAAGGTCCGTTCTGGCGCCATTTTGGCTCTGCGGTGTACTGGGGCCCTCGTGTGCTGCTGCCGCTGCCTTTTTCTGTCTGATCTCGGTGAATTGGTCACTTGGTCCGTGAGTCCCCTTCGGGGTTGTCTTCTTGCTATTTCGCCACATTATGGGATTGTTATGTGTGTTTTATTATGTTTTTCCGGCGGGATAAACGTGACTGTGGTTTATCCCGGCCCTCTTCCCTTTTGTCATCTCCCACCTTCCCTAGCGGGTTTTGGGGCATCCCGGGTGGCTCTTGCTAGCCTTAACCCTATACTGGCCATTGTGCCCATTTTAATCACCATATGGAGGCTTCCAGGGATAATGTGCTTGGGGTTCCTTCGGACCAAGCCCAGCTGTGTGCCGCGTGTGGGGTATCCCCTGTGAGTGACGGTGTCAGGGTATGTGTGCCCTGTGCCCAGAAGGTACTTGCGCTGCAGTCTGGGTTGCCTGCTGCGCTGCCCAGCTCTGCCCCCCTTCGACATCACCTACCCCCCCTGCGCCTACATTTGACCTCTAGTGAGGGACATGCTAGTGGGGAATCGCATGCCTAGAAAGGCATATTGCTGGGCCAGTCCCCCGTAAGGCTTCTGACAAGAAACGGCATTTAACTACCGCTGTTTCCCTTTTTCCTGAGAAGGATGAGGGACAGTTTTCTTTCCCTGGCCTGTACCCCCTAGAAGAGGGGGAACTTTCCTCAGAGGAGCAGCAGGAGATTTATGGAGCAGGAGGCAGCCACAGCCCTTTTGGGGGGCTGGTTCTTCCCTCCACTCCTTCCGTGCTCCCAGGTCCGGTCGGGGTGCACCATTTGCGGGGGCACGTAGAGACCCTTGGGGCCCAGGTAGAGGCCGTGGTCGCCCCGGTCTCTCATGGGGTCCCAAGTCCAAAACTTCCCCCAAGCCCCCTTAGGCATGAGGAGACGCCCTCACCCATCCGGGTGGGGGGACGGTTGCAGCTCTTTGCTCACGTCTGGAGACTGCGCGTCTCAGACCGGTGGATTCAGGAGGTGGTGTCCTCCGGGTACAAGATAGAGTTTGCAGCCTGGCCGCCCCAAGATCCCAGATGGCTCAAAGCCCCCTGTCAGCTCAGGGCTTGTTGCTTGCGGTCCAAAGCCTTTTGGGTTTGGGGGTCATCTGCCCTGTGCCTTCCCAGGAAAGGGGCAGAGGCTCCTACTCCAATCTGTTCACGGTTCCCAAAAAGGATGGGTCCCTGAGGCCCATCCTGGATTTGAAGCGCCTCAACAAATTTGTCAGGTTCAAGCATTTTCGCATAGAGACTCTGCGGTCGGTACCTTGCGCCCGGGCGATTTCATGACTTCTGTGGACATCAAAGATACTTACCTTCATGTTGTTGTGATTGATGTGATCAACTATCCCAAGTCTTCTCTGTCTCCGTCCTTGGTGAGGTCCTTTCTGGGCATGACTCTGGATACATCTCGGGTCAAGGTTTTTCTGCCTCAGCAGAAGGTGGAGAGCCTGCAGACGCTGGCACGGTCTCTACTTTCTTGCCCTCACCCCTCTATTCCGCAAGGGATGCAGCTGGTGGGCCTGATGGTGTCATGCTTCAATGCGGTTCCCTATGCTCAGTTTCACATGAGACCTCTTCAGTTGCACCTCTTGTCAGTTTGGGACCCTGTGTCCCTGGATCAGGAATTTGTTCTGTCCCCTCTGGTCAGTCAGTCCCTCGTGGTGGCTGGACTCAAGGAATCTCCTAGTGGGCAGGACCTTTCTGCCTTCGTGCTGGGAGACTGTCACCACAGATGCCAGTCTGACAGGTTGGGGGGGCTTTTGGAAGTCTCTGAAGTTCCAGGGTCAGTGGGGCCCTCAGGAGGAACTGCGGGCGATAAGGTTGGTTCTTTTCTAGTTGACTCCGCACCTTCAGGGTTGGGCTGTTCAGATCTGCTTGGACAACCAGACGGCGGCTGCCTACATCAATCATCAGGGAGGGAATTGGAGCAAGCGAGCCCTCAAGGAAGTGTCCCTGATACTGTCCTGGGCGGAGGAGAATGTTCCCTGCATATCGTCAGTTTACATCCCGGGAGTGGAGAACCTGGAGGCAGACTCTTTGAGCAGGGGGATGTCTCGGCTGGGGGAGTGGTCCCTCAGCGAAAGGGTGTTTCACTCTCTGTGCCACCGCTGGGGTCTGCCAGATGTGGACCTGTTTGCTTCACGTCACAATCACAAACTTCCATTCTTTGTCTCTGTCACAGGATCCTCTGGCCTTTGCCACGGATGTGCTAGCAATGCCTTGGAAGGGGTTTCGGCTCCTCTATGTGTTCCCCCCGTTTCCTCTGTTGGACAGGGTGCTGCGCAAGGTAGCCCAGGAAGGGGTGCCAACCATTCTGGTGGCCCCCTGTTGGCCAAGAAGGGTGTGGTTCGCAGACATCGTGCAGTTGGCAGTAGATCAGTAAGTCCTGCCCAAGGATCCAGATCTGCTCACTCAGGGGCAGCTGTGCCATCGCAATTTACAAACGCTGGCTTTGACGGCTTGGCTGCTGAAACCTCCATCTTGATGGAAAAGGGGTTGCCTGCCTCTGTTGTTGATATCATGATTAGAAGTCCTCGTCCTTTATCTACTACAGGGTCTGGCATGCTTACATTGCCTGGTGTGAGTCCAAATCTCTTCCCTGTTGGGTGTTTTCTATTCCCAGGATTCTGGAATTCTTGCAACATGGTTTGGATTTGGGCTTTCAGCTTAGTACCCTCAAAGGTCATGTTTCAGCTTTGGCAATTTTTTTCCAAAAATCTTTTGCCAGTCACCGTTTGGTTAAGACTTTTTTCCAGGGGGTTTCTCACGTGCGTCCGCCACGTAAGCCTATGTTACCAGTTTGGGATTTGAATCTGGTGTTATCTACTCTGCAGGGTCGTTCCTTTGAGCCTCTCCATGAGGCTGCTTTGCCCATTTTGACTCTTAAGGTAGTCTTTTTGGTGGCTATCACTTCTGTCAGGCGTGTTTCTGAGTTGGCGGCGCTTTCCATCAAGCCTCCTTATTTTGAGCGACACCAGCACAAGGTGGTTTTTCGTTTTAAGACAGATTTCTTGCCTAAGGTTGTGTCTGCTTTTCATCTCAATCAGGACATTGTCTTGCCTTCATTCTGTCCTAATCCTGCTAATTCCAAGGAGCGGACTCCTGCATTCCTTAGATGTGGTCAGGGTTCTGAAGTTTTACTTGGTAGCTACTGAATCATTTAGGAAGACTGATGCTCTTTTTGTTCTTCCTTCTGGACCTAGGTAGGGTTTGCCTCTGGCTAAGTCCACTATCAGCAAGTGGATTCGTCAAGCGGTGGTGTAAGCTTATTCTGCTAAGGGAAAAGAACCTCCCTTCCGCCTTACTGCTCATTCCACTCGTGCTATTGGTGCTTCTTGGGCCTTTCAGCACCAGGTTTCTGTTAAACAATTTTGTAAGGCCGCAACTTGGTCTTCTGTGCATACTTTTTCTACGTTTTACAAGTTTGATGTTAGGGCCCAGCTGATGCTGCTTTTGGCCGCAAAGTTCTTCAGGCGGCAGTGGTTTAAACTGTTCGCCGTTGTTCCTTGGGGATCCCACCCTACTTTACGGACACTGCTTTTGGATGTCCCAGACGTAAAGAATTTAGTGAAACAGGACGTGCTGTATACTTGGAAAAATACAATTCTGTGAGTACTTACCTGTAGAATTGATTTTGTAGTATACAGCACGTCCTGTTTCACCCCTCCCTTGTTATCATTATTCTTGGTTACCTCTCTATGGTGATTTGTTCAAATGTTTTGGTTGGGGTTCCTTCTTTTTTATTCTCCCGGCTTCTTGTCTAACTGCTTTGTAACACTGGGAATTTGTGGGAGGTTCCTGTCCTTTTATAGGGCCGGGAAATGCCACAAGTCTTTTCTGCAGTCCCCTGCGCCACCTTGTGGCGGATATCCCAGACGTAAAAAATTCAGTGAAACAGGACGTGCTCTATACTACAAAATCAATTCTACAGGTGAGTACTCACAGAATTGTATTTTTTTTCTGGGGCGAGATTTTTTTGGATAGAATTTTCATTTGGTGTAAGTACTCGTATAAATATTTTCTCCAAATGTGTAAACTCACATGATTCAGGGCGTGCGTTTTACAGGGACTTTAGGGGAAGATCAGGTTATTCTGTGCATGCATTTCCCTCCAGCGTAAAGCTGGCGAGAAATGCTCGCTTAACTAGCGGCATGGCTTTTATCAAAGAGGACGTTTACAACTCGCTGACAGTGACTCAGTAAACTGTCAATGGGCAGGCTAATTCATTACTAACACCAGGTAGCGACAGATGAGCGTCTGTACTGCGGCGCTAAGAATAACCGCTAGTGGCCATCAGTCGCTATCACACAGCGACTCCGTTGCTATATTAACCTGGCCGCCATTGATAAATTTGATTATTTGCAGTTGCTATAAAGCCACTTTACATTAGCTCACACAAATCTAATGGTGTAGGGGCGTTTTTTAAGATGTGTTAACTCTAAAATGTGATGTAAATGTTATATTGTCAATGATAACATTGGCAATATAATATATATATATTTTTGGGGGGTTGTGTGTGTTGCTGTAAATTATATTTTATTGAATAAAATACCGACACAAATGTTAGAAAAAAAACAATGGACATTTTATTAAAATTTTAATAAAATGTCCAACAATAAATTTCGCAAAGTGGCAACTCTAATTCCCCCCACCCTATGACTTTTTTTTCTTCCCCAGCAGCATGAGTCTTGTCCTTTGGATACACTGCCACAGTCTGCGATGCTCCATTCTGCAAGCTGTAGGGAAGTTAAATAATATATAATTGCCGCAGTACCCAAAAAACAGTACATACCTATGAAAGGGGTAAATGTGGTTAAAGTAAGTCATATGATTATAACCTATTTTAACCCTTAAATAACACCCAAGGTCTTCTAATTAATATAAGGGGCAAAGAAAAAAAAGGTCCACCCTTCTAGATTATCCACCCTAGTCTCCCATTATAATGTACCTTAACTAACCAAATAAGGGCTATGTAAGAAGTGGAACACTGTAGTTCCTGTTTTGCTCTAATACCTTCACCTATCCAATTTTAGATAGTGAAGGTAAAATATTAGGATAGAACAAAGACAAATTGTCTGTAAATCCGCACTCGCTACCTATTAAATAGCTCTTAAACTAGCAATTTTGTTATATGTCCATTGCACAAGGAGAAAAGACAGAGCTTGTCACAAGAGCTCTAAACAAATTGCAAAAATGGCATACATAAATATATCTCCGTGGGACCAGTTATGTTGCAATCTTCTCCATACACCACGTGAAATCAATAAAATGCTTTCAGTGTATTATCCACCACCTGCTACTTAATAAACGTACCAGATGTAAATAAATATCAAGCCTTTAGAAATCCAACCTTGATTTCCTTATAATCACTATCCTCGAATCCAAATATGTATTATGATTCCATGTGTCTGATCATTTCTCATTAATGGTCGACCAATAAATATATTCTTAGTATACAGTACGTCCTGCTCCAGAATGAATACTTACTATCCGGTAATACTCCGCCTGATGGCGCTGGACTGCAGAGGTATCGAAAACCGGCTCCTCCCGGCCCCTCAAATACCCAGGGACCTCCCACAAATCCCCAGATTTTCTCTGCAGTCTGGACTGCGAAGGACAAGAAATGTCTCTCTCTACTCGCAGATGAGCGGGGCTATTAGCCTGCGGCTCGGTAGGACTATTCCCACCCGTTCCATCAGTAATTGCCTCCTAGCCTTGGCTGTGCTGGTCAGGTGATGGTAGGCAGCACCGCTGTTAGGTGCTTAGGAGCGCTGCTCCACCGCAATCCCCCACCAAAGGGTAGGTGGGTCAGACTTATGGTGAGCCTCTATAGGATGCCCCTCCCGCCCTATTGCCCCTTGCCCCTGTCTATCGGTGGGCCCTATGTAAAGTGGCCGCTGTCCTCCCTCACTCTCCTTGTAGCCTTCGGGGGAAAGAGGGGGGGGGCGTGTGTGTATGTATGTATATACGTGTACTGGCCTTGTGCTTTATTACATTCGCTTTGTGTCAGCCACCGCGCTGACTTGTTTTATTTTTACTGTACTTAAAATTGCCGCCGCTGCCGCGTGCCTTTTTGTCACCATGTTCCGCACTTGGCAGCGGTGTTACCTCAGGCGCCGGTGCGCCGTCATTGGCTGCTTGTCACTTGTTGGCTTCGCGCTCTTCGGGGGGGGGGCGGGGCCTGTCTCTGGAGCGTTCCGCGTCATTGCTTGTGCGGGCCCGCCCCTCGAGGTATACCAACGCCATTTTGTCTGCTTGGTCAGCTTCTGCGTGGCGGACCTCTACCTACCGCGGTCCGTAAGTGCCCTCGCAGGCGGCTTTATTACTTTTTTATTATTGTCTGCTTACGGCTCATTTGATTGTGTCTTTCAGACAGGCGAATCCGGCCCTCTATTAGTTGGTTAACTTGTGAGGCCTAGTGTAATTACTCGCACTTCCCTAGCGGGTTATTGGGACATCCCGGGTTGCTATTTAGCGTTAATCCCTATCGGCCTATAGTGCCGCTATAATCACCATATGGAGGCATCTCAGGATAATGTGACCGGGGTTCCTTCGGGACAAGCCCAGCTGTGTGCAGCGTGTGGGCAGCCTCATGTTGACGCTGACAAGGCGCGGGTCTGTGTACCCTGTGCTGAGCAGGTGCTTGCGCTGCAATCTGGCCTTCCAGTGGCTGGGCCTGCACCTCGTTTCACTTCACCTACCCCCCAAGCTTAAATCTCACTCCTACTGAGTTGCATACTAGTGGGGATTCTCAGCCTGATGTGTCTTCTAGACTGGCTAGTGTTGAGAAGTTAATTGCTAATACCTTGGCGCGTAAGGCCCCTGCTAAAAAGCGGCACTTAACGCCGAATGTCACTCTTTTCCCTATGGAAACTGATGAGTTTTGGCATTTATGTGGCTATAACCCTTCGGACGAAGGGGAGCTATTCTCCGACTCGGGGTCATCTGATGAGAGGCCCAGGGGTCATGATGATTCTGGCTCTGACCCCTGGGCCCCGGATGATACTGATAGATTGCTGGCCCAGATTTTTGAGGTTCTGTCCATTTCCCCCCCTGTTGCGGCTCCCAGGCAAAGGGGGGAACTTTTTCATACTGCTAAGTCACGCGTGGAATTTCCAGAGCAGTGTTGTGTAAAGTGTTGGTCATCCCCTCCCAAAGTGGATGCCCTGGTCTTAGGGTTATCTAACACCTCTGTCATGCACTCCCCTGACTCTACTACCCTGCGGGATGCTGAGGACCGGCGCATTGACCAGCTGGCGTCCCATGCCTTTGCATGTGTGGGGACGGCGCTGCGCCCGGTCTGTGCCTCGGCCATTACGGCTGTAGCCATTAGGACCCTGCTCAGAAATATGCTTGATTGTGCCCCTGATGATTTGCCTTGTGAGGTGTTCAATGCACTCTCTAGTTGTGATGTGTTTGTAAATTTTGTCCTCTCTGCCTTGGATGACACCATTAGAATGTGTGCCAGAACATGTGCCCTTGTGGTGGCTATACGCCGCTCGGTTTGGCTACGCCAGTGGGCTGCTGACAATGCTGCCAAGAAGGCCCTCACTGGTTTTCCCTTCAAAGGACTACACCTATTTGGTAACCGCCTGGACCTTTTTGCTAAGGGAGGCAGGTTACCCCAGCGCAGGCGGCAGTCCCAGCCCTTTCAGGGTCAGGGCTCCTTCTCTTCCCCCTACCGTGGTGCTAGACAAGGGAGGGGGGTTTCCTTTACTGGGGCCCGGGGAGACTTCTGGGGCAGGGGACGTGGACGTCCTGGCTCCTCCTGGGGCTCCAAGATTAAGTCCTCTCCCAAGCCCCCTCAGGCATGATGGGGCGCCCTCACCTATCCGGGTGGGGGGACGGCTGCAGCACTTTGCTCACGTCTGGAGGCATCATGTCTCAGACCGGTGGATTCAGGAGGTAGTGTCCTCCGGTTACAAGATAGAGTTTTCTGCCTGCCCCCCCCCCCCAAGATTCATCAAATCCCGTATTCCTCAGGACCCTGTGTCAGCTCAGGAGCTAGTGCAGGCAGTGCAAGGCCTCCTGGAGCTGGGGGTCATCTGCAAGTTCCCCTTAAGAGAAAAGGGCAAGGGCTTCTATTCCAACCTATTCACAGGCCCATCCTGGACTTGAGCAAGGGGGCCCTCCAGGAAGTGTCTCTGATCCTGACCTGGGCGGAGACCAATGTTCCCTGCATAACAGCTGTATACATCCCGGGGGTGGAGAACCTCCTGGCTTACTCTCTGAGCAGGGGGACCTCTCGCCAGGGAGAATGGTCCCTATGCAGCAGGGTCATGGCAGGACTTTCAGCTTCTGTATGTCTTCCCTCCATTCCCCTGCTGGGCAGGGTTCTGCGCAAGATTGCTCTGGAAGGAATGCCAGCAATTCTGGTGGCCCCCGGGTGGCCAAGAAGAGTTTGGTTCGCAGACGTGGTGCTGCTGGCAGTAGATCAGTACGCTCTGCCCCTGGTGCCAGATCTGCTCACTCAGGGCTCTCTACGCCATCCCAATTTACAAACTATGGCTTTGAGGGTCTGGCTGCTGAAACCTCCATCTTGATGGAGAAAGCGCTGTCTACCTCTGTTCTTGATACCATGATAAAGGCTAGGAAGAAGTCTTCTTCCATTTATTACAGGGTTTGGCGTGCCTACATTCACTGGTGTGAGTCTAAGTCTCTTCCCTGTCGTGTGTTCTCACAGCATGGGTTGGAGATGGGGCTCCAACTTGGTACTCTAAAAGGTCAGGTTTCTGCCCTGGCTGTTTTCTTCCAGAAGTCCTTTGCTCAGCATTCCCTGATTTGGACTTTTTTCTAGGGGGTGACTCATGTGCGTCCCCCACGTAAGCCTATGGTGTCTGTTTGGGATTTGAATTTGGTTTTGTCAGCCTTACAGGGTGCTCCCTTTGAACCTGTGCAGGATGCTGCCCTGGCCATTCTTACTCTCAAAGTTGTCTTTTTGGTGGTTAGCACCTCTGTTAGGCGTGTGTCTGAGTTGGCGGCGCTTTCCATTCAGCCCCCCTACTATGAGAGACACCAGGACAAGGTGGTGTTTCGCTTCAAGCCAGATTTTCTGCTTAAGGTAGTGTCTGCCTTTCATTTGAATCAGGACATTGTTCTCCCTTCATTGTGCCCTAATCCTAGTACTGCTAAGGAGAGGGTTTTGAATTCTTTGGATGTGGTTAGGTGTCTGAAGTATCTGGTGGCTACTGCACCTTTCTGAAAAACTCTTTTTGTGGTCCCTTCTGGTCCTAGGAAGGGTTTGGCTCCTGCCAAGTCTACTATCAGCAAATGGATCCATCAGGCTGTGATTCAGGCCTATTCTGCTAGGGGGAAGAATCCTCCCTTCCGCCTTACTGCTCATTCTACTCGTGCTATTGGTGCCTCTTGGGCTTTTCAGCACCAGGCTTCTGTTGAACAAGTTTGCAAGGCCGCTACTTGGTCTTCTGTTCATACTTTTTCAAAGTTTTACAAGGTTGATGTTAGGGCCTCAGCTGACGCTGCTTTTGGCCACAAGGTTCTGCACACGGCAGTGGTTTAAACTGTTTGCTGTTAACTTGGGGATCCCACCCTACTTTATGGACACTGCTATTGGATGTCCCGAGTGTAAGTATTCTTTCTGGAGCAGGACGTACTGTATACTAAGAATAATACAATTCTGTGATTACTCACCTGTAGAATTGGTATTATGAGTATACAGTACGTCCTGCTCCACCCCACCCTTGGTTTTGCATTATCTTGGATCCCCTGTATGGTGATTGTTATCATTGTTATAGTTACTAGTTTGGGTTGTTTTAATTCTCCCGGCTTCTCGTTAACTGCTTCTCAATGCTGGGGATTTGTGGGAGGTCCCTGGGTATTTGAGGGGCCAGGAGGAGCCTATTTTCGATGTCTCTGCAGTCCAGCGCCATCTGGCGGAGTAATACCCGAGTGTAAGTATTCTTTCTAGAGCAGGACATACTGTATACTCATAATACCAATTCTACAGGTGAGTAATCACAGAATTGTATTTTTCTAATGCCTACTGGGATAAATGAAAAAAAAAAGATGGCTGCTCACAGGCTTGTAGGCCACCTGCAAACAGAAGTGCTGCTGGGCTTTCTGTTACTGTGCATTTCAGTTATGTCACTTGGGAGAGGAAGCTCCAAAATGGCAGCTACCTTTCTTTTCCAACTGTGCCAGGCTGTTGGTCCGGTTTAAGTCCTGCAGGGAAACGCCAGCATGTTTATCTTGGCTAAAGGGGACAAAACCGGCCCTGGAGTCTGAGACGAGTGACGCTGCCGAAGTTGTCGGAATTTTATTCAGCTCCTCCAGCTGCACGTTAATCTACGTGGCCGTACATGCGCCATTAGACCGAGGACAGAACCAAAACCCAGGAAAATCACGATTTTTTGTCCACTTAAAAAAATAAAAAAATAAAAAAAATAAAAATGGTCCTAGCTCCCCCTTATATATGGGATGAGAGGCCAGGTGTTTCATCTAGTTGAAGCCACATAAAGACATTCATTATAATTTAAAAAAAGGCTTCAAACCACCTGTCACAGGTGTTGCCTGTCAGAGCTGTACTGTGTTTGAGAATTACCCCATTGAGTCAGGGCCCACCCCGTGCCCTCAACTGCTGTTCACGCTTTTACTATGCCCCTTCTTCTGAGGTCTTGTGTTCTTACCTAAATGTTACCTATAGTGCCTGCTCGGTCTCTTCAACCCAACTTTTGTGGTAATTTTTACTTATTTAAAGTCTCTGTCTAGGCACACACTACCTTCCTCTCACCTTATCCCCCCTGTGAAGTGTCACACCATTTCAAAGCATCTCAAATCTCCAGTTATGGGTAAATACCTTTTTATATTCTAAGTAAAATAGCATTCTTTGCTTCAGTTTCTGTGGCGTGACTTCCCTTTAAACTGGTAAGTGCTCCCATGCCCATATCTGAATTTTTTTACACAAGAAGGGGGGAGGCTACAAGAAGGTTACCAAAGCATTCCACATCAGTCAGATATTTAACAACAGTAAAACTTCAGCTGTCTCGCAGATACATCCTGGCCATCTACGGAAGATGACGCCTAAATAGCTTAGCTAAAGAATTATAAAGCCAAACTGGAGTGAGTGTTATATGAAGTACATTGCAAAGGAATGACATGCATCGGTGTCATCCATGAAGAAAAGTTATCCTAAAGCCTATGCACAAAAAGCCTGCCTATAGTTTGCCAGGGGACAATATAAAATGACTACTGGGACTATGGAGAGATAAGACCAAATATTTTTTTGGGAACTGGGGATCGGGGTCTACCTATATGTGGAGGGCAAACTGCTGGAGTCGGAGCTATATTTCATCATATCATGAATTCACAGATGTATTGCTCTGTGTTTAAAGAGTAGATGCTATTACCACAGCCCTGGATTGTTGTGAGTTTCCAACAAGGCAATGATCCTAAACACACATCTGAGGCCACTGTTGCATTTCTGAAGAACCGAATGAAGATCTTTCAGTGGCCAGGTACTGAACTCTGGAAGACAAGCCGAGTATCCCGCTCCATCCAGCATCCAGGCTAAAAGTGTTGTAATATTTCACCACCAACTTGATCATTTAATTCCTAGAAGACTTCAAAATCATGAAGGTCATACAAAATACTAGTATTTTGTAGTGGCATGCAACAAAGTTTTGTTATAATTGTTCTTGTGTTCAGTGAGATATTGATTACATTCTTGCTTTTCAAATGTGTTTACTAATGTATGCAGAGCACTATATATCCTTGGAATTTTACTCTTTCTGTGATGCTGTAGCAGAGAGAGATCCCTACATTGCCAAAATGTTCAAGGCCAGTATCATAAACCACTGCCACTGCTCTCTGAAAAACTAGCTATTTGAGTGTCTGCAAGCCTGACCTATACAGTTATCTTGGTATGTTCTTGATGAACCTGTATAGGGATCAGTTAGCAGTTCATAATTTTCTCAGTAGCACCAGAGCACCGGAAGACTTAAAAACTAGTTCTTATTTGGAAATGGGAGAGGCCATAGCCTTAGTCAATGCCATTAGACACTATATTCCCCAGATAAGGGACTCAACAATATCTTCGTCCCCCTTCACTTTTTGGGGTTGGAACCTTTTTTTTTTTACTTGCCATGCCTCAGTGGTATATCAGGATCTGTTCCTCAAGTGGGCAGGGGTTAGTCTCTAAATCTGACACCCCAGGCCATGCTGGCTTGCTTAGCGGTGCCCCAGCCTCTTCCTCTGAGCCAAGGTATCCCCAGCACATATTCTCAGTGTGCCACACACCCCGCTTCCCCTTTAATTCTTCACGATTGGGTTACTCACCACCAGGTGACGCAGTTGCAGAGAGGAAGTCTTGTAACGTGCCCCTTCCGGCCTATATATACCTGGTACCTCCCACTTAACACCAGTGTTTTTCTCTCTGCATGACGACAAGACAGAAGAAAGAAGTCTCCTGCTTGCAGGTAGCCGGGGTCTTACCCCGGCACCCCCTTTGGGTCTATTTCTGCTCAGTTGATAGTTTATTATCTATATGGTTGATGGAAGCCTCCCAGCCCAGGCTGCTCACTGGGCAATTGGTAGATGGCACTATAGGTCTCCTCCGCTCGACCTCATGCGTGGGGCAATGCGGCTATCCGGCATGGTTATCCGGATTTGGGATGCCCCTGTCCCGAGGTTCCCCTTGGCCCCTTTTCTCTCCCGTTACGGTCCCTTCTCCCTTCACGTGTGGGGGGGGGGGGGGGGAATGTATATATGCATGTGTGTTTTTACTTGTGTTTTTAACTTGTGTTTATAACCATTGTCAGTTTCAGGTCAGCGCCGCTGGATGTGTGCACACGGCCTGACCTGCTAACACTTTTTTGTTTACAGGTGTCCCCCACTGATCAGCACCCTCTCTCTTGCGGCTCCGCCATTGTGCAGGCCGCGCTGTTGGCAGTTTCAGGCACGGCCTGAACTGCCAGAGTTTAGCTCCGCTTTAGGTGCGGCCGCCGTTGGCGGTTCAGGCGCATGGCCTGAAGCTGCCAGAGATGCTCTCCCCTCCCAATAACCGAGGGCGTCGGGCGCCCTCTCGTTTTGCGGCACCGCCATTTGGCGGGCCGCACTGTTGGCGGTTCAGGCGCATGGCCTGAAGATGCCAGAGATGTTCTCCCCTCCCCTCCAATAACCGAGGGCGTCGGGCGCCCTCTCGTTTTGCGGCACCGCCACTTGGCGGGCCGCACTGTTTGAATCTGGGGGGGCAGGGCCCGGGCGACGTAATGAGGGGGCGTGGCCTGATCGGTTTCAACGCACAGCTCGGCCCCAGCCGCACTTCCTCCTTCTTATTAGGAGTCAGGTGCGGGGTACTCAGCTGCAGGAAGTGGATTGTCTCTGCTGCTGCTGCTGTCTTTGCTCTCAGCCTTGGGCAGGTAAGCGGCCTCACCTCGTGTGGGGCCGTCTTTGGTTTATACTCTTCTTATTGACCTCTTAAAGCACTTTGGGGTGTTTTACTATATGTTGGTATATGCTGTTTTCTGCATGAATGTTGTACTGCATGCTGCCCCTTTTTTTCTGGGGATCTTACTGTTGTTTCTTTCCCCACAGATCCTGGGATTCCCTCACTGCAGTGGCTTCCCGGTTCTATTATACCTGGCTAGTCCTATTACTCTAAATTGGGATATATATATATATATATATATATATATATATATATATATATATAAAAAAAAAGGGATAATTATAATTTAAATCCTCCCTCCCGGGACATTAATTTAAAGGGGCATTCCGGGTGGCTTTATGCCTAAAACCCACGGTTGTTGCAAATACCATAAATCACCATATGGAGGCTTCCGATAATACCGGAAATGGCTCTTCGGGGCCATCTAGGCTGTGTGGGGGTTGTGGGACTCCGCTCCCAGGCGATGATGTTATATTATGCATTCCTTGTGCAAAGCAGAATATTGTGCGTCAGTCCGTCGCTCCGGCTTCTGGCTCCTCGCAACTTCCATCATCTCCTACCCCCTCCTCCCTGTTCCGGACCCCGTGTGACATTGTCAAAAGTGGGGATTCGCAATCCGAGGTGTGTGCACGATTGTCCAACCTCGAGAAGATAGTTTCCGCCAAGGTAGGTCAGAAGGCTACAGCGAAGCGGAAACCCCTTTCTCCTATAGCTCCTGCTTCACAGGATGAGGGGTGCGAAGCTGTGGATTGGTCCGATTATTCCCTGGAAGGGGAGGGGGAACTCCTTGTGGAGTCGGATGAGCCTGCAGACCAGCTTGAGATCGATGCTGTTGGCAATCTGGCTGCGCGGGTATCCCTTGACACCCCCTCCATTTTAGCTCAAATGTTTGAAATTTTGAATTTAGATCCGCCTGAGGCAGTCGCCCTGCCAAAGGGTGAGTTGTTTAAAGTGCCTCAGCCACGTTTGGTGTTTCCCAGGCAACAACACTTTGAGAGGGTTGTGCTTAAGGAATGGGAACATCCCACGCGACTGGCTGGAATCCCTTCCAGTTGGGATAAGCGCTATCCTTTTCCAGTGGAATTGGTGAAGCTTTGGTCAGTTCCCCCTGACGTCGATACCCCTGTGTTAGGGCTGTCTAGCACGGCTATGGTACAGTCTTCTGAGACCACTGCCATTAAGGATAGTGTGGATCGTCGGATTGACCAGTATGCTCACCATGGTTTTATCAGTGCCAGATCGCCGATGCGGCCGGTGTGTGCTTCGGCGCTTCTTCTATTGGCGGTTAGGTCCGTTATTCAGGATCTATGCGCAGATCTTGATCCCGCTTGTAATGAGTTTTGTGCTCTTAAGCAGTGTGAGTCTTTTATTTCCTTTGTTCTGACCGCTCAGGACGATGCGCTGGCAATGAGTAGCAGGACAGCGGCAATGCTGGTGGCTATTCGTCGGTCAGTATGGCTGCGCCAGTGGTCAGCGGACTTAGTCTCTAAAAGGATGCTCACAGCACTTCCTTTTTTGGGTTTGCGACTGTTTGGTGATAAAATTGATTCAGTTGCAAAAGGTGGTAAATTGCCTCAACGCAAGAGGCCTCGTCGCCCCTTTCGGGGTGCAAGTACCGTTAGGCCTCCCTTACGGGGATTTAGAGCGGGTAAGGGGGTTTCCTTTCCCGCTACCAGAGGTGCAGGTTGGACCCGGGGGAGGGGCCGTGGCCGTCCCACTCAGTCCTGGGGCGCCAAGCCCAAGCCTGCTGGTAAGCCCGCTCAGCAATGAGGGGCTGCCCTCACCCGTGCGGGTGGGGGGACGATTGTGACACTTCTCCCAGGTTTGGGACCAGGAGGTTCCGGACAGATGGATCCGGAAGGTGGTGTCGTCCGGTTACAAACTGGAGTTCGAGTCTCGCCCCTGGCGTCGATAAGGAATCTTTTAGAAATGGCGGTCATCCGGCCGGTGCCGCACTTAGAGATGGGCCTCGGTTTCTACTCCAATCTTTTTGCAGTCCCCAAAAAGGACGGGTCGGTTCGTCCCGTCCTGGACCTGAAATTACTCAACAGGTTCATCCGTATTCGGAGGTTTCGCATGGAAACTTTGCGTACGGCCATCGGTTCCCTTCGGCAGGGGGACTTCATGACGTCCATAGACATCAAGGATGCTTCTTGATGAAAGATCAGCATTTTCAATTTGTGGCACTTCCGTTTGGCCTTACCTCGGCCCCAAGAGTGTTCACCAAGGTGCTGGCAGGGGTGATGGCCATTTTCAGATCTCGGGGCATTCATGTCGTACCTTATCTGGACGACCTTCTCATCATGGCTCCGTCACTCAATCAATCGGAGACAGACACCAGGATGGTGGTCTCCACGCTGGAAAGCTTTGGTTGGGTGATCAACTTCCCCAAGTCTTCCCTCGCTCCGGCCAGGGTGGTGTCCTTTCTGGGGATGCAGTTGGACTCTCTTCAGCACAGAGTGTTTCTCCCCCAGTCCAAAATTCATCTGATCCAGGAGTTGGCTCGGGTCCTACTTGCCAATCCTCGGCCGTCCATCCGTCTGGGGATGAGGCTGGTAGGGTTGATGGTTGCCTCCTTCGAGGCAGTTCCTTTTGCTCAATTTCACACGAGGACGCTTCAGCTCTATCTGTTGGCGTCCTGGGACCGGCAGCCTCGGTCGCTGGATCAGCCCTTCCAGTTGTCCTCCCGGGTCCGGCAGTCCCTCCAGTGGTGGTTGGTCTCGGCCAATCTCGTGAAGGGCAGGTCTTTCCTGACTCCTCTTTGGGAAACTGTCACCACGGACGCCAGTCTTTCGGGATGGGGGGGATTCTGGAAGGAGCTTCAGTTCCAGGGGCAGTGGGGACCTCAAGAGGCCCGCTTACCCATCAATATTCTGGAACTGAGAGCCATCCGTCGGGTTCTTGCCCTTCTGACTCAACACGTTCTGGGCCTTCCGGTCCAGGTTCGTTCGGACAATCGAACAGCGGTTGCTTACATCAATCATCAGGGAGGGACTCGCAGTCCGGGTGCTCTCAGGGAGGTGTCCCTGATCCTGTCCTGGGCGGAGGCCCATGTTCCTTGTCTCTGGGCGGTGTACATTCCAGGGGCTGAGAACCAGGAAGCGGACCGGTTGAGCAGGGGCTCTTCCCATCTGGGAGAATGGTCCCTCCATCCTCAGGTTTTTCGCTCACTGTGTCTCCGGTGGGGGACCCCGGAGGTGGACCTGTTTGCCTCTCGTCACAATTGCAGGCTCCCGAACTTCGTGTCGCTCTCCCAGGATCCCTTGGCTCTGGCAGTGGACGCCATGTCCCTGAGCTGGGGGGATCTGGGGTTTCTGTACCTGTTTCCTCCGATACCCATGCTGGGCAGGGTGGTTCGGAAGCTGGCTCTGGAAAGGGTGTCCGCCATTCTCGTGGCCCCAAGGTGGCCAAGGTGAGTGTGGTTCGCAGACATCGTTCGGCTGGCAGTGGACCAGTTCGTTCTGCCTCTTCGGCCTGATCTGCTCACTCAGGGTCGGTTGTGTTACCCCAATTTACCAGCGCTGGGTTTGACGGCCTGGCTGCTGAAACCTCCATCTTGAAGGAGGAGGGTCTTTCTGACTCGGTCGTTAAGGCTCTGATCAGTGCCCGGAAGAGGTCTTTTTCTATCATCTACTATAGGACTTGGAACGCCTATATTGCTTGGTGTGAGATTAGATCTTTTCCTTGTAGGGTCTTTTCGGTCTCCAGGATTCTGGAGTTTTTACAATCTGGCTTGGACTCTGGTCTTCAGCTAAGTACATTGAAAGGGCAAGTTTCTGCCTTATCTATCTTTTTTTCAGAAGCGTTTTGCGCTTCATTCTTTAGTTAAAACTTTTTTCGATTACTCCCTGTTTGGGACTTGAATTTGGTTCTTTCTGCTCTTCAGGCTCCTCCTTTTGAGCCTTTGCAAGATATTGCTTTGTCTACCCTGACTCAGAAGATTGTCTTCTTGGTAGCTATCACTTTGGTCCGGCGTGTCTCAGAGTTGGCGGCCTTGTCTATTCAGGCGCCTTACTTTGAGAGGCATCAGGATAAAGTGGTCTTTCGGTTCAAACCAGACTTTCATCCTAAGGTTGTTTCTGCTTTTCATTTGAATCAGGATATTGTTCTTCCCTCCTTGTGTCCTAATCCTAAGAATGACAAAGAGAGGGTTTTGCATTGTTTGGATGTAGTACGCTGTGTTAAGTACTATTTGATTATTACGTCTCCTTTTCGTAAAACGGATGCCTTTTTTGTTGTGCCCTGTGGGCCTAAGAAGGGTTTGGCACCGGCCAAATCTTCTATTAGCAAATGGATACGTCAGGCCGTTATTGCGGCCTATTCTGCTAAGGGGAAAGTTCCCCCTTTTCGTATCACTGCTCATTCTACTCGCGCCGTTGGAGCGTCTTGGGCTTTTCAGCACCAAGCTTCTGTTGAACAAGTTTGTAAGGCCGCTACTTGGTCTTCTGTTCATACTTTTTCTACGTTTTACAAAGTTGATGTGCGGGCCTCAGCGGATGCTGTTTTTGCCCGCAAAGTTCTGCAGACTGCAGTCATTTAAGTTATGCTTCATTTTTGCCTTCGGATACCCATCCCTTGTGGACACTGCTTTTGGATGTCCCAATCGTGAAGAATTAAAGGGGAAGCGGGGTGTGTGGCACACTCAGAATAATACCATTTTGTGAGTACTCACCTGAAAAATGGATATTGTCAGTGTGCCACACACCCCGCTTCACCCCGCCATTTTCGGTATCCTGGTTCCTTTATATGGTGAAGCTTTTCTTTATTTTGAGGTTACCTTTAGATTACTGGTACCTTGTCTTTCTGCTTTTTAAATCACTGGTGTTAAGTGGGAGGTACCAGGTATATATAGGCCGGAAGGGGGCTCGTTACAAGACTTCCTCTCTGCAACTGCGTTACCTGGCGGTGAGTAACCCAATCGTGAAGAATTAAAGGGGAAGCGGGGTGTGTGGCACACTGACAATATCCATTTTTCAGGTGAGTACACACAAAATGGTATTTTTGGAGGCCCTGTTTGTAGTGGTTGTTTGTCCCTTGAGTCACCTACCCCTTGATTTGTGGCCAGTTGGATTGGTCTCAGGGGGTACTGTGGCCTTTCTGGACAAGGGTAAGTTTTCCCTGAGCCTACTATTTGCTTTGCAGGCACTAGTCTTCCTAGACCAATCACCAGGATTTCCACTATCCTGGTAATTGGTCCTTGACACCATTGGTTTCTGACTCCTTCAGGGCTGGGACAATGCATTCAGGGAATGGAAGTTAACTTCCACCTGCTGCTCACATCACTCCCATCACTGCTTCCAATGTACCTACTGTGGCTGCTCTAACACTGTCCTATGATCACCATCTGCTGCTGCCAGTGTGAGCTTTGGGTAGGATATGCGTAGTTCACAGGTCCAGGTAGGACTCCTCTTAAGAATACCTTCCATTCTGCTGTGTGAACATGGAAGACTGTAAACCTCTACACTGGCAATCACAACTAGGGCCAGGGTCACCAGGTATGACTGAACTTGAGGAGTGGCGGTGTGGTCCTTGTGGCCATCAGTGTGAATGTACTCTAGGGGGAGCAAGCGGCATGCTGTTCCTGGTATTTTTTGGTGTATTCGCAAAATGTTTGGGTAAAACATGTGCATTTTGTAGTGTTATTTTGTAATAAAAAATAAAAAAAAGTTTTTTTCAATAAACTCATATTGCGTATACTACATATGTATTGCTGGTAACCATGTGGACCTGTACAAGCCTGGTGGGTGGAGGGGAAGGGAACTCTGATCCTCTGAACCCCCCTCCCCGGCTTCCATAGATCACTACCGGCTGTGACAGTGATGATCAGAGGTAAGTAAAGACAAAACCTTTTTTTTTATAAATTACATTTTGCATGTTTAGTTTTTACATTGAGCCTTTTGTGAACTGGTAAGGGGTCCAGACCAGTTCACAAGGCTTGAGGAGCTGGTAAGTCACCTGTGGCAAGTGGATGACTTTCTATTAACCCTGGGCCCCATTACCTGCCTCCCCAAAGCCCGGGGGTGCAGAAGAGCCCACGAGGGCTATGTGGGCTTGTAGCCTTCAGGCCTGACTACCACCAAGGCTGTGTGTAAAAAGCACAGAGCTAAATTAAATTCAATTTAAGTCCTCTTTAAGGTTCATCCAATTGTTCTTTGAATCAATAAAGTGACTGTTCAATCAATCCTTGTGCGGTCCCACCACCAATTGTATGCTCTTACCAAAGATGGTCTGATATTGCGCTGAATCAAGCAATTCTGAGATCACTTTCCACTTATTTCAACAATAATAAGCTTGTCTCCACTATTAAAATGTATACATATAAGGTGAATAGCCTCCATATATAAGGTCATGCAAAAGAAAATAATAGATCCATAGTGCAACAATGCTAAAAACTGATTCTTTCTTTATTTATGAGCCAATAAAACACTCACAATAAAATAGTAAAACACTTGCATTTCTATTAGGCCTTTGGCCAACTCACGCTGCTTAATTCCCCAGTAGTGAAGAGGGGGAGGATATACGATACCGCGGTGACTCTCATTTATATATCCCAAGTGTGGGCGGAGCAAGCACGTCAACTTGCAGCTTGTCCAGTCAGAGGGCTGGCGCGTCATAGTGCGGCTCGTCCAATCATAGCACACTAGACAAATCTCATTGTCAGAAGCTCACTAGTGGCTCCGTCAATTAAACATACTCTGCATGTGAGGAGAGAGGTGTTAACTCCTTCGCTCGCTGGAACTTTTATTCATACCAAGTATTGCCAGCACTGCTTAGAGCTGGCATCAATATAAGCGCTGGGCAAAACGGATTATCCTTATCAGCCACTAATATTACATAGGATGTATGGCTAGAGACGATGACATCTATTATAAATTATATATATCAATCAAAATAGCGCGCTTGTCATTATTTGTTGTTTAAAAGCTTTATCTCGAACATGCCCACAGGGCTTATTACTCTTCCAAGGGCAATTCAGCAAGGTGAGTTAACCTCACAGCCATTAATTTGTATACATACATTTGCAAAGTCATGTTATATATGTTCATATACAAATTTATGTATACAAATTAATGGATGTGAGGTTAACTCACATTGCTGAATTGCCCTTGGAAGTGTAAGAGGAAGGGGGAGATCAGCAGGAAAGCTTAATAGCTGCATGGTGGCTCAACCTGGATGTTATGCGCTGTATATTTTAGAGGTTAAAGGGCCTGGAGATATGTATTTCACCATACATCCTGTCGACCATCAATAACCATGCAAGTTTGCCGGGCCAGGCCAGGTTTTAGGAATCCATACCAGGATTTGATGACTATGCTGGCTAGCCAAAAGTACTTTGCGACTTCACCCAGCAGGAGCCTCCAGGAGATTTGAGTCTAGGGGAGACTTGGAAAGCTGTAAAGAGTCCAATGTATGGGTATCAAATGACAGTGGCCTGTGTATGGCTGGAGAGGCAAAAAAAGCCTGAATGCTACTGGTTTAATAGATTAGAGTATGAATTGTGCAGGGGCGTAACTTCGGCGGGAGCATGTGCATCGAGCCCGGAAGGTCAGCGGACCCCCATCATTGTTGCTCCTCCACCTTATTTATCATACTTGTGCTTAAAAGAAGCACCCTTTGTCTTAGCTGTTTCAGTCATTAGTTGGTGGAACTCCAGTCAGCTATACGCCCAGCCCTTCCCCCCTACCCTGGTGCTAAGGCAGGGCAGGGGGGTTACAAAGAAAAAAAAAACTTTACCTGACCCTGGGGCCAGCGCTGCTTTCCCATCACTCCCCGCTCAGTGTGCGCTCCTGCTCACCAACTGAAAAAATTGGGCCGTGGGAGTGCATGTGGATCCGGGGGATGTGGCTCTGTGTCATTCTCAGCGGCTGCCATGAATGGGAGAGCGACCCTGTCCGAGCATCGGGTCAGGGTTTTTTTTCTATATAACCCCCTGTCCTGCCTCAGCGCCAGGGTAGGATGGCAGGGTGCTGACTGGAACGCTTTAAAAGAACAAAAAAAAGTTTACTGTATGAGTCGTAAAAGGGCCCCATTTAATGTTTCCTAGACTCGGGGTGAGCCAAAACACTGAGAAAAGGCCTCAGATGAATCACAAACTCTTGTGCTTATGTGTTTGGTTAACTATGCAGAGAGGGATCAAGCACTGAGGTAGTACCCTGAATATGGGCTAGGCAGTATTTTTTCTATATCTGCATGTCAAGTGTGTTAAAGCTGGATATTAATGCTGCAATTTGTTGTGCACAAGATGGATTCCCAATGAATTTGTGGCACCTTGGGTCTAGATGCCTGCTAAATCTCTAAAGAAACTTGCTATTTGATGACCCCACCCTTACCGAAGCTTCTGATTCAAATGACACTAAGTAGCATTGCTATTGACCAAGGGTAAATCTGTATATTTTTTACCTTTTACCCTAGCCTGAGCACCTGCTGTGGTCGGCCATGCAGTACTCTTTATGATTCTAGAATGTTGCGTTTTTATATGTAGCCATCTAAACTCTACCAGTATCTTATAGTCAAGTGCACTGATGGGCTGCTGCCAGACCATATAGCATCTCTCAGCTTTATTACTGTCTGTCTGTTCCTTCCTTCGATGCTGCAGCTGAACTACAGCGTGCCTCGGGGGGGGGGTCAGCGATTCCTCACCGGGTCTTTGTGACATTGCCGCTCCGGTTCTGTCTTGGTGCTTTCCCTGCCTCTACAGCAATGATGTAGCCTCTTCTGATGCACGGCTTCTGTGAATGGCTGGCACTTTCAGCAGGCCCCTCGCCTTCCACCACCTGTTCATTTAGCCCCCCCTCTTTTCACCCAATCACATTTTCCTCTATTGGGATTGTCCACAAGGCTTACTGTTTATGGGTTTGTCACTACTATGATGTGACCTATGTAGTTATGCACATTTACAGTTATCCCTATTTCTACACCATTTGATATATCTTTTCATTTTTTGTGTCACTAAGTTGTTGTACCGTGTTAGCCATCGATGTAAGCAGGAAATCCAAAGTTAAGGTAATACAATTTATTGGCTAACTCAATAAGATTGAAAATGCAAGCTTTCGAAGCTGTTCAAGCTTATTCTTCAGGCATAATACAGATCTGTAACTTAGACACACATTTATACAAAAAACTACAAAAGGAGTGACAATTGTTGTTACACTGACACACATGAAAAAGTTGTAAAATTGTATACTGTGAGATAAGAATCCGGCGGGTTATAACAATTAATGGTGGGCTGATAAGAATGAGAGGGGGAGAGAAAGTGTGTGGAATTTTTATTGCTCTCACACCAGGCCAGACAGTCTGTTTAATATCCGACCTTGTGATAAGTCTTGTCTATTCAATCCATGTCATAATGACACATACATTTATTGTCCCTGTTTAGCCCACAGTCCATCGATTTAAAGATTTAAATGCATTTACACTCCCATTCCAATCTCTCCTTTTGTGAGCGGAAACCCCCCCCTTGAGCACTGTGAGTTTTAGATCACATAGGCCATGGCCTGGTCTGTAGAAATGGGCTGCAACAGGCACATCAGTTTTATTATTTTTGATTGTGAACCTGTGCAGATTTAGTCGCTTTCTTAGCGCTTGTCCTGTCTGCCCGATGTAAAATGCTGAGGGGCACTGCACACACATGATCAGGTATATTACATTAGGGGATTTGCATGTGAAATTACCCTGTACTTTGTAATCATGTTGCATACCTGGTGTCTTTATTCTGTCGGTGGTGTAGATGTGTGTGCAGGTTTCACACCTTTTCTGCAGGCAAGGCCATGTCCCATTTTGTGCTGGGTCACTTAGGGAGCTCCTCACAATGAGTTTTCTGAGGTTGGGAGGTTGTCTGTATGCCAACAGAGGAGGATCTGGGAAAATCTCAGAAAGTCTCTCATTCCTGTGTAAAAGGGGTTGAAGCTCCTTCGCAATTTTCCTTAGAATCTCCAGACGTGGATTGTATGTGACAACCAGAGGAACACGGTTTTTCTTTTGGGATTCTTTGTACTGCAGGGGGATGTGGAGTGCTTTTTGTAACTGGGCCTCTGTTTCTGATGGTTTGTAGCCCTGTCTAATAAAGTCCCTTTTTAGATTGTCCATATGTGCGTTTCTGTCCATGGTATCAGAACAGATTCTGTTATATCTGATTCCCTGGCTGAATACGATGGACCTCTTGGTGTGGTTTGGGTGGAAGCTGTTATGGTTAAGGTATGTAGGTTGGTCTGTGGGTTTCCGGTAGATGGATGTTTGTAGGGCCTTTCCCTTAACACGTATGGTGGTGTCAAGGAAATTAATTTTTGTTGGTGAATGGGTGAGTTTCAAACGTATTGTGGGATGGAAGTCGTTAAAATTCATGTGGAAGTCAATGAGGTCTTCCTGGCTTGCAGACCAGATGATTAGGATGTCATCAATGTAGCGAAAATAGGCTATTGGTCTAGTGGCGTATTGTGATAGGAACTCCTCTTCCAGTTTTGCCATGAATAAATTTGCATATTGTGGTGCAAATCTTGAGCCCATTGCCACACCCATCTGCTGCAGTTATAGATCTTGGCCGAAACAGAAGTAATTATGGGTCTGCAGGTAGGTTGTGTTCCTGCAGGTACCTTGCACAAGCAGCTATACCGTCATCATGTGGGATGTTGGTATAAAGTGACTCTACATCCATAGTGCCCAAGATGGTTCCCTCTGGTAAAGGTCCAGTTGCAGATAGTCTATTAAGAAAATGTGTTGTGTCCTGAATAAAACTTGGTGTCTCCCGGACCAGGGGTTTTAGGATATGTTCCACCCAGCCTGACAGGTTTCCAGTCAAAGTCCCAAAACCAGAGATTATAGGTCTTCCCAGATTTCCTGGTTTATGAACTTTGGAGAGCATATAAAAGCAGGCCACCTTTGGGTCTTCTGGTATCAGTTGCATTACGGAATCCCGGATTCTAGAGGGAAGGTCTTTAAGTAGTTTTAGGAGTTCCTTTGTGTTGATGTCTGTGGGATCCTCCTGTAGTTTGGCATAGTGTAAGGTATTAGACAGCTGTCTGTATGCATCCTGTTTGTAGTCACTGGTGTTCATGATGACTATAGCACCACCTTTGTCAGCTGGTTTTATTATAATGTCCTTATTTTCCTTTAAGGTGCCGATGACCTTTTGTTCCTCCTTTTGTAATATTTTGCACCAGTCTTGCACCCCACTGCAGGACTGCAGTTGTGACCCTTTGCCTAAAGGTGTTTATATACTTGTCCAGGGTAGAGTTTTTTCCGGGTCTGGGGGTCCAGGTAGATCTTTTGGTGGGGTTAATATACTCTGGCTCAGCTTGAGTACTGTCCAAGCTCTCCTTGTCATGAAAGTGTTCCTTCAGTCGCATTTTTCTGAAGAAGTCCTCCATGTCACTGCACAACTGAATTGTCTATTGTCTATCTGTTTTGCTGGGCAGTCCCTTTGAGATTACAGAAAGTTCAGCTTTATTGGGTGTGTATGTAGATAGGTTAAGGATGCAGCTTTCCTGGCCTTTCTGTGTTGTAGACGCAAGTCCAGCTTTCAGCCTGAGTCTCTGTAGTTTTTTCTATTTGTTTTTAATGAAGCGTTTTTGTAAAGTATCCCACATACTGGTGATATCGTTCTCTAGCGATGCCTTGATTTCCTCAACTTCTTCCTTTATGCTCCTTTTTAGATTGTAATATATTGCTATAAGGTTGTTCCGCAGTCTCTCAGAGCTCCTGATGCACAGTTGTTCTGCAAACCTGCTGTTGTAAGTGTGTTGGGTGGGATTCCGTAGTTTAAGCCTTTGTGGAATGAGATGCTCCTTTTTGCATGTGGTCAGAAAAAAGATGTTGTGCCAGTTTCTTCAGGTGTGTTTTCAGTTCCAGAAATGTGAGGTACTTTGTGGTATCTTCCATCCTAGTGTCAGTAAGTTGTTGTACCGTGTTAGCCATCGATGTAAGCAGGAAATCCAAGGTTAAGGTAATACCATTTATTGGCTAACTCAATAAGAAAATACAAGCTTCTTCTTCAGGCATAATACAGATCTGTAACTTAGGCACACATTTATACAGAAAACTACAAAGGAGTGACAATTGTTTTTACACTGACACACATGAAAAATAGCTAATTCGTAATAGGTCTAATATTGTATAATGAATGTAACTTTCATAGGAAGTTTAAAAAGATTAATCATTATTATTATATTTCATGTTCTCTCAGACTAAGTCCCTTGTTTATAAGGGATACACAGCAGGCAGGGTGTTCTAGTGGTGATAAATAGATTCTCCAATCACCCTATCCCTTACACTTGGTATAATCAGGCTGCCTCAATGCCCTTTGTTGCAATGGCTGAAACTTACAGGAATTTAAAGGGTTTGTTCAAGCATTAATGAAAAAAAAACTATACTCTCCTTCTTTCCCCCACAGCTTCTCTGTGCAGGTCTAGCCTTTACACGCAGTTTCTGACTGCAGTGCCAGCATCTTCATACTTACTAACGGTAGAGGGGCCAGCTATTCTTTCTTCCAGCACCAGTAGACTTTTATGGCAGCATCTATAGAGCCTTGTTTATGTCCCCATGTGCCTACATTATTCATTGAAATAGAGAAGTCATGGCAAGGTGAGCTTGCCTTGCCTTGGCACCCCTCCCTCATTGGTAAGTATGAAGAGGCCAGGGGTTCATGGAGGAGCTATGCAGTATAAAAAGTCAATATAGAGGGGGCGTGGTCACGCTATGGCCGTGTGAGGACGTGTGTTTTGGGAGCTCTGCGCCTAACTCGATAAATCCCACAGAAACACCCGTTGACCAGACCTTATTGGACCCATGTCCAAGCGGAAGAAGAGCAGGACATCGTCTGGGGCCGCCAGATCCTCGAAAATCCTGCATTTTTTCCCACCGGACGAGGCTGCAGGATCGCGGAGGAAGGGCCGCAATATGGCGCCTGAAGGAGAGCGGCGGGAACGGGACGCCGTACCCGGGGGAGCTGAGGAGCCTGCCCGCACCCGAGGACAATGTGAGCGGACCCCAGAGGTACTGAGGGGGAAGATGGGGAGCGCGACGCGGGGGTCGGAGGACTCACCGGGTGCCGGGTGTGGGGATCCTCGAGGCGACGCGCCTGCGGGAGGAAGAGAAGATGACGGCACATCATCAATGAGAGGGGAGACACCGGGAGGGGCTGCTGATGAGGAGCCGAAGATGACGAGGGAGCCGGTAGAGGCCCCGCCTGATGTGGAAGCTGTGCGGTGGCTGCAGCCTGCGCCTTGCAGAGCGGAGGGCAGACTGCCAGAGACCGCTGACAGCAGCGGTGAGCGGCTGACAGGCGGAGAAGCGTCCCAGTCCTCCCAGGCAGGCCAAGGGGCCAGAAGGTCTCCAGCAACACCAAGCACAGGCACTCCCCTCATAACCCCCCTGGGGGATGATGATTTTGTATATGAGCTGCCCCATTCATTGCAGCCTGGGCAGAGAGATAATGAGGGCTCTGTGCAGTGGCAGTCTCCCTGCAGGAGTACATCACCTCCCCACCCCAGATCCCCCAGCTGGTCTAACTCAGATCTGAATAAGAGGACTCTCTGCCCCCAGATGAGCACCCTGCCAAGCCCACAGAGTGATCAGGAGTCATGGGCATCGTCCAATGATTGGTCCCAGCTACCGGGCCCCGGTGGACCCCTTTTCAAAACTCCACCCAGCTCCACCCTCAACCAACTCTAGCTGACCAGGGTGGATTGCCGGGGACCGGCTCCTTGCAGCAGGCGCACGGGGCAGGGAACGACATCCCGAATGTGGGATCCCCCCAGGATGCAGCACCATGGCCTCTGGAGCGCCCTCCTATGGCGGGGTGGTGCAGGGGGCGGCCGCTCCTCCGCGCCCGGGGTCGGGGCTATCGCCAAGCCGGAATCACCAGGCCACAGAGTCATTTTCGCCAGGGCCCTGGCCCGGACCGCATACGTCTACATCCCCTGTCGCCACTACTCCCGACCGGGTCCCCTCGGCGCAATACAACCTGGAGGTTCTTCTGAAGTTCCTGCCTTCAAGAAAGGACTTTGAGAAATACACTAATAGAATGGAGTCCCTATTTAGACGGGAGCTTGAGGAAGTAACAAAGTCCGTCTCGGAAGTTGCTGGGGAAGGAGGAATAATATCCGACTTAGAGGACTCCCGGAGACACCAGAAAACAACCGACTAGAGGAAATTGCCAAACACCTCTTCAATGAGCTTCTGGGGCGGAGGCAAGATGAGCATATTGAAATTGATAGAATACACAGAGCGCCTGGCCAAAGCCCGCTAGACCCGTCTCGGCCGAGAGATATAGTCTGCCGTGTCCATTACTACAGAATCAAGGAGGAAATTATGAGGAAGGCCTGGGAAAAGGGGCCCCTAAGATATCAGGGTGCTACAGTTTCTCTACTGCCTGACCTGGCCAGGCGGACCCTCCAGATGCGGCGGATCCTTAAACCCCTGCTGGATAAGATCAAAGAGATGGGCGCCACATACAGATGGGGGCACCCGTTCCATCTTGTGGTTACGAGACGGGGCAGGGTCTTCTTGCTACGCTCCCCCTCCCAGCTTCTTGAACTTTTTGGGTTCCTTGATCTCCCGGCTTTCCCCATTGAGAACTGGCTGTCGCCAGGCTTAGGCGCTGGAGAAATCGGGCCCGTGCGCCAGAGACGCGAGGATGGTAGACCGCGCAGACCAGATAATCGAAGGGGCAGACGCCGGCTCCAGCACATTCAGCAGAATTAGAAGTTTTGATCCTGGGGCCCCGATGGCGTCACGCGCCTATATTTGACATTTGATTTTTGCCTCCCTACCCTGGACCAGGTACCATGCCGCGTGAGCCATATACCGTGTGACAGGACAAACCGGCGGTTCCTGGGAACACCGGGGCCTGCCGCCTCTTTGGATTTCCGTTGTTCTGGCCCCCGGTACACCTGGCCGACCTGGACTCAGGACTGCTGTGACAAAATGAAACGGGGAAAGACCACCCCGGGACTCACATGTTCATGTTCCGGCTACGTTCACTTTTTAGTTACAATGTGTTGGGGATCTGTTGCACTCGTGTCTTTTGGGTTAAAATGGTTAACAGCTGAGGCTGACTCACAGCCGGGCGGGTTAACAGTCCCATTAGCGCGGATGGTGACCAGGGCACTTGCCATAGCCGGTCCTCTTGTTGCTTCTTGTGTTCCCAGGGCTGGGATTTGCGGGGCATTGGGTCTGGGGCTGGGTTGGGCCCCCGACCTTGCTGCCCGCTGGTTGCGGCCAAGCGAAACAAGAACTAGGTCCGTGGTTCACTGTTAATGTTCACTGTTAATGTTAACGGGTTCAGTTTTATCTTGAAAAGAAAGCGCACCTCCCACTCCATGGTCGTAGCTTTCCAACCCCGGTATAGGCCAGTCTTTTCTCTCCCTTAGTGAGGAGAGCGAAGAACGTAATTGGTTACATTTAGGTAAACCCCCGTAATTTTTCTCTGTAATCCTAATACCTTAACCTACCCACCTACCTCGTTACCCCCCACCCCCCCCCCCATTTGCCCCGTCCTTATCCCTTACTCTTCTACTAGAATCTTGGTATGGCCTGTGCTACACTGTCTACGATGACGGAGGTGATTATCTGCTCCTTCAATGTAAAGGGGTTCAATGTCCCAGAGAAAAGAACTAAGGTCCTTTACGACCTTCATAAACAAAAGGTAAAAATAGCATTGTTTCAGGAGACGCACTTCAGGGCGGACCATGTCCCCAAAATCAGCAATAAATTTTACCCATCCTGGATCCATTGCCCTAATCCCGAATCTAAGACCAAAGGGGTATCGGTGGCATTGCATAAATCACTCCCGCACGAAATACTGGGAACTAAGGTGGACCCCTCGGGTCGGTTTCTCTTCATAAAGATGAAGCTCTTTAATAGAATATATACCATTGCAAATGTCTATGCCCCAAATTTGGACCAAAGTGAATTCTGTATCAAGACGCTTAGGCTCCTCGAGGACTTTGCTGAGGGAATAATCGTCTTGGGAGGTGATTTTAATATACCCCTCAACCCATCCATGGATACCGCTTCCGGGAGGACAACGGTGTCCCTGAACAAACTTAATAAGCTCCGGAGGTCTCTGACAGACCTCCAACTAATTGACACTTGGAGGGCATTAAACGGCGCTAAAAGAGACTACTCATTTTTCTCTCATGCAGCCAATTCCTATAGTAGAATTGACTACTTGATGCTCAGCCACCACGCCATGGACTGGGACCCCGGAGCATGGATAGGCCCGATTCTATGGTCTGATCACGCCCCAATTTTCCTCTCGCTATGCCTCCCGGGCCCTACCCCCCCGGGTTGGTCATGGCGATTGAACGACAACCTGCTCAAGGACGCGACCTGCTCCTCTGCAATAGAGGAAGCGATCGGGCATTTCCTCGAGGATCATAAAGATGACCCTACCCCGCCACCCTACCAGTGGGAAGCCTTGAAGTGCGTTCTCAGAGGGGAGTTTATTAGACATGGCGCTAGGCTTAAATGGGAGAGGGCCTCGCTCATAACTCAGACACGAGACCTAATCCTCACTCTTGAGAAGGAGCATAAGAATAACCCCACCAATACCAAACTACTAGAACTCCAAAACGCTAGGGAAAAGCTCCAAAAGCTATACAACCAGTCATACCTACGGTTCAGGGATAGGGGGAAAGCCCTGTTCTATGAATCGGCCAACAAGTGTGGTCGTCTGCTCGCCAGAGCATTACACCCCAGATCAACAGCGACCTACATCCCGGCCCTTCAAAGAAGTGATGGCACCCTAGCTCAACTCCTTCGGCCATAGCCGACACTTTTAGGAGATTCTACACCTCTCTGTATAATATCCACAGCTCCCCCGACCCTGCGTCTGGGACACGAGCATCCTTGGAGGAGATAGCGGCTTATATAGAGAGCACCCCGTTGCCCACTATTTCCGAGGGGGACGCAGAGGCTCTACAAAGACCCTTCTCAGAGCAGGAGGTAGCTAAAGCTATTAAGGAGTCCCCGGCGGGCAAAAGTCCGGGGCCAGATGGCTACTCGCCTAAATTTTATATGCACTTCGGATCACGTTTAATTCCCTTATTAACAAAAACCTTTAATGCCATAGGGGATCATTGCCTCTTCCCCAAACAGACGCTTGAGGCGACGATTGCAGTCATCCCCAAGCCAGGTAAGGATGCTACTCTGTGTGGGAACTACAGGCCGATTTCCTTGATTAACATAGATCTTAAACTTTATGCCAAGATTATCGCAATGAGGTTGCAACCTCTCCTCCTGGAGCTGATCCATTTGGACCAGGTGGGGTGGGCGGGAGGCCAGGGACAACACCAACAAGCTCCTTGACCTAATATCGCACGCTAGCACTGCCGGCGAACCTGCGTGCCTTCTCTCATGCGATGCGGAGAAGGCATTCGACAGAGTAGACTGGGAGTTCATGAGGGCTACCCTCAGGCAGATTGGTGTTGGTCCTGTCCTCCTCTCCAAAATCCTTGCACTATATGCCTCCCCCTCGCCCAGAGTTAGGGCCAACGGACTTCTCTCAACGCCCTTCTCCATCAGTAACGGCACACGCCAGGGATGCCCGCTATCTCCCCTGCTTTACGTTCTTACCATGGAGCACTTAGCCATAGCCATCCGGGCCAACCCTGACATTAAAGGGATCCAAGTAGCGGGCCGTCAATATAAAACCTCCTTGTTTGCAGATGATCTGCTACTACACTTAACATCCGCGCATATCTCCTTCCCCTTGGTGCTGAGTGAATTCCAACGGTTTGGTCGGGTGAGCAACTTTAAGGTTAACTACTCCAAATCGGAAGCCCTCAACATCTCTCTCCCAGACCGGGAGGTTAAGCACCTAGAGAGTAGTTTTCCCTTTAAGTGGAGGTCTAGTGCCATCAAATACCTAGGTGTGCAAATCCCGGCTGACCTCTCTAAATTATACGAGCTTAACTATGTCCCGCTCCTCACCAGAATATTGACAGACCTTGACTCATACTCAAAGAAGCCAATCTCGTGGTTTGGGAGAATTAACAGTTTAAAGATGGACGTTCTGCCAAAACTCCTATATATCTTCCAGGCAGTCCCAATAAGAATACCTCCTAGGTTCTTTTGCAAACTGAAGTCGGCATTCTCCAAATTCGTTTGGGGGGTCGCCAAGCCAAGAATAAGACTCTCCACTCTCTCCAGAGGTAGAGGGGAGGGGGGTGCGGGTCTCCCAGATTTGAAACTCTATCACACAGCCGCATTGCTACAGCGGATGGTAGACTGGAAGCGCAGGGGAGGGGACAAATTATGGGTGCAGCTCGAGTTATCGCTATCTCCATTTAACCTTACCGCGCTGGCATGGGCGGCATCCCTCCCCGGGCCCCAGAGGGAGCTTACGCCCTTCTTGGCAAGGCATTTTTTAGAGATCTGGGACCCATTGCAAAGTAAGCTTAAATTGGTGCGCAGACCTGGCCCTCTCACCCCTCTGTTCGACAACCCGGCATTTGAACCGGGAATGCAGGCCAAGAACTTCCTCATCTGGAGCGCCCCTGACAATACATCAATAGGCCTCGTAGTAAAATCCGGTGGAGTCCCCTCGTTGGCAGACTTGAGGGGCAATTTTCCAGTAGTAAGAAAAAGCCTGATGTTACCATTTTGCTTCAGTAAATGTATTATTATGAATTATTGTTTAACTTTGTTTTTATTATTTTTCTCATAAAACACATATACATATCCAGCCTCAATACAAGCATTCATTGTTTATTTGCAATCTTGCCTCATATAACATTATTTTACTTAATTTTGTGTTTAAATGAGATTGAATGACATATATAGTATTTGCACTGCATTGAGGCATAAACTAGCTTTCAAAATAAGAACAAGAAAGGGGGGGCGTGGCTTGCTATGGTGGCATGAGGAGACAATTTAGCGACCCCCTTACCTGATGTCCAGGAAGGGGAAAGCCAGCAGATCACGTCGGAGGGGACAGGAGCGCCCCATCCCGGCAGACTTTGCAGCGCGAGGAGGAGAGGCGGCGGCGGCTCCTCGCAAGATGGCGGCGCCCGCGGTCCCGGGAGGGAGCGGAGGAGGAGGTGGCGTCGGCATCCGCCGTGGCTCGTCTCAGCTGCTGAGCCCCAGAGTATCAGCGGGGGCTGAAGAGGAGAACCGGCGGCCAGGCGGAGGTGGCAGTGGAGCCTCAGCGTGCAGATCGGCACCTCCGCACTGTCATGGCGGAGGTGCACTGGGCGGCGGGCGGGACCGGTGGAGCACCTGTTGGGCGGCAGTCTGGCCTTGATCCTCACCCCCCCCCGGGCAATGCCCTCAGTAGTGTGCCGGGGGGAGGGGGCACTCCCCACAAGTTGCCAGCAGTTTGAGGGTGCCCAGATGGAAAGAAGAGAGCAGGGTACACAGCAACAGGAGAGCCGCCGGGGGAGTGAGCGGGGGCCCAGCCCAGTTGGGGACACCATGCAGGACAGTTTGCTGTGCCCGGTGGGCGTCCTGAGCCCGGACTCCCCGCGCCGTTCCCCAGTGTGCAGAGTTCTTCCCCCACAGCAGAGCCCCCTGGCCAGGTCCCCGGATGGAGCATTGCAGTACACCCCGTCCCCCAGCAGCATGTTATGCACCCCACCGCCCCCGGTGAGCCCTGAGCCGACCTGAGGTAGCTGGGAAGTATCTCCCGCTGGCGGCTCAATGGAGAGATCTCTGGCTTTCGCCGCTGATTCTGACCGGCCGGTCGGGGAGGCCGCAGCCTGGCCATTGCTCAAGTGGGGCCCCTTGGAGGAGCGGAGGAGCTTTGAGCCACCTTGGGGGATTGGGCATCCCGCACAGGACGCCAGAAGACCTGCTTCTACTACGGGGGCCGTTCCTACTGTACCGATTGATCTTCTGTCCCGCACTATAGCTGAAGCGGTGAGAATCAATATCAATGAGGCCCTGCGGGGCCTGCCAACACTAGGTGACTTTGATGGATATGTCTCGAGAATGGAGGGCACCATAAAGAGAGAGCTGGCGACCCTACAGGGAGCGGTAACGGAGGTCACGCAGAGAATAGATGTTGCGGAAACCTCCCACAGATCACTAGAAACCCGAGTGGCGGTGCTTGAGCAACAGCAAGAAGGAAACAATCGCCTCCTGTCGGACCTGTTCCTGGCCCAAGATGATGTGGAGAACCACAGCCGCAGAAACAATCTTCGCCTTCGAGGAGTCCCGGAGTCGGTGGAACCACTTCTTCAAAATTAAGGAGGACGTGCTCCATAAGGCGTGGGAGAGGGGCCCAATACAGTTTAGAGGAGCGCAGATCATTACCCTTCAGGATCTCTCACGAAGAACATTGCATATGTGGAGACTCCTGAAGCCACTGCTTGAGACCGTCCAGAGGCAGGGCGCCTCGTATCGTTGGGGCCACCCTTTCCAGCTTTTAGTCCGAAGAAATGGAGAGCTCCTTGTCCTCAGATCCCCGAGCCAGCTCCTGGACTTGTTCCGCTTCCTGGAGGCCGCCGCGGTGGACATCCCGGACTGGACGGCGCCCGATCTAGCAGTCTTCAATAGACAACTCCCGCAGCGCTTTGGTGGAGCTCTCTGTGGCGCCGGGAGAGAAGTGAGAGGACGCCGTCGGTAGTCATGTGAGGCATTGGTCGTGCGGTGCCGGCTCTCCCTGCTGCCCTCCTCGAGCTGGAGTGTGCCTCGGTGCGTTCCTGGCCATCCGGGGGCGGTGGGGGGGGCCAGCATGGCGCCCCTTGGGATTTGGACGGTCTCTGTTGAGGCACGGATTCTTTGGGCGCTGGCTGTCCGGGCCGCCATTGCGGGTCCGGGGGGCAGGCATTCTGGAGTTCTGTCTCTCTTTTTCTTGTACCTGTTATATGTTAAGGTTGAGCTTGGGGGTCCCGGGGGGGCTCAGCCCGCTCAGTCACCCTGGCTGACCTGCACTCTGGAGACATATTGAGTCTCCAGTTACCGTGTATCCGCCCCTGGCTCATTGCCCTTGACTTGGGAGGGAGTGCTGGTGGCTGGGCAGGTGGGTCCTCCTGATCCGCCGAGTCTCGTAAGTTGCAAATGTAAAAATTGAGAGAACCGGTTGGGGCGGGTGGCGGCGGGTCTGCGGCCCCCGTTGCCGCCCCCCTCAGAGTTAATACGATGCATCATGGTGCGCTTCTACTGTTCCCCCTTATTAACCACACCTTTGGTTGCAACATTAGACACTAGTAGAGATAGTGCGGCTCCCTCGTTGCTGCTCCGCGTTCTGATCCTCCACCCCCCCACAAACACTTGGTGCCCCCCTCTGTGTAGGACATTTGACCTTCACAGACGGGGAGACGCAGCGTCTGTCGGAACCGGCGCTCGCGTGATCCGAATAGAGGAGGAGGAGTGGAGGAGAGTAAAAGTGGCACCAGTTACGGAGGTCCCCTGGGGGCTGTTCTCCGGTTGACTGCTTCGGTAGTCTTGTTGTCGGTTACCTGTTCTAGCCCACCCCTTTTGTATCGCCATACGTTCAAGTGTCCCCCCTTCCCATCCCTTGGCCCTCCCCCATCTTCCCCCCCAGTCCCTGCCCGTTACCCCAGCCACCTGTGTAGTAACCCCGGGAGAGGTGACGAGTCGAGATCTCAGTGCGGCATCGCTGACCAGTAACATTGCAGCAGCTGCTGAGATATGACCGCGATGAAGTTGATTTCTATGAATGTGAGGGGCCTCAACTCCCCGGAGAAGAGGCCGATTCTAGGGCAGGAGCTGAGGAGGCTCAAAGCAAAAATCGACTTTATCCAGGAGACACATTTTAAGAGGTCGGGGGCCCCTCGGCTATGTAGCCGGCTGTACCCACACGTGTTCACCAGCTGCGCAGCAGACGCAAAAGGAAGGGAGTGACGATCATGATAGCGAGTGAGGTTCCGTTCACTCTGAGGGATTCCTGGGGGGATGAGTCCTGGGCGGCTCCTGATGGTAAAATGTCTCCTTGGCCAAAAAAACCTACACCCTGGTGTCCTTGTATGCCCCCAATCAGGGTCAAGCTCAGTTCCTTAGACACACGCTAAATAAGATCAAGGAATTTACTGAGGGAGAAATAGTCCTGGCGGGCAATTTTAACTTGGCCATGGAACCCTTATTAGATTCTTCAGCGGGCAGATCGGCGGTATCCCACCTAGCGCTGAGAACACTGAGGAAAAAGCTTCATAGCATGCAGCTGGTGGACGCGTGGTGGGTGCAGAACCCTGCAGAAAGGGACTATTCCTTCTACTCAAAGGTACATGGGACATACACCAGGTTAGACTACTTTTGGGTCTCGCATAGCTTGCTGGGCCTGATGACAGATAGTGAGATCCTTCCAACCTCCTTCTCGGACCATGCCCCTGTCTCCATAGACCTGAACCTCACTGACAGACCCCCACCCCCATTGACATGGCGACTCAATGAGTCCCTACTAAAGGACGAGATAGTAATCCAAGCAGTCAGAGAGGGCATAGAAGCATATTTTAGCAGTAATGATAATGGGGAGGTGTCACCGTTACTGTTGTGAGAGGCGTACAAAAGCGTTATTAGAGGGGTACTAATCAGCCATGCATCTAGGTTAAAGAGGGAAAGAATGAGACAGATAGAGCAGCTCACGGAACGAGTTAAGCGCCTGGAGCTGTCTCATATACTGACAGAGGCGGCGAAAGTACTTGGGGAACTGATTCAGGCTCGGGAGGCCCTCAATGCACTGCTTAGACAGAGGGCTAAGTTTGTGATCAAGAAATGCAGGCGTAGATACTACGAGCATGGGAACAAAAGTGGCACGCTTCTAGTGAGAGCCTTAAGCAGCAATACACCCGATAGGGTGGGCTGGCCTTTCCTCCGGGAGACCCTTAGGCATATAGGCCTGGGGGATAGGATGCGGTCGCTGATTGAGGCCCTATATACCACCCCGTCGGCCAAGATAAGGATAAATGGCTTACATTCTCAGCTGGAACTCATCCGGAATGGGACCTGACAGGGGTGTTGCTCTTGCCTTGTCGCTAGAGCCGTTCCTTTGCAAAGTTAGATGCAATAGTGACATTCGTGGGGTGGACTTGGTAGATGGCACACATAAGGTCGCTGCTTACGCAGACAACATGCTCTTTTTTTGTCACAAACCCTGCAGTGTCGGTTCCAGTCCTGATGAGGGAATTTGAGGTGTATGGGAGGCTGTCCTACCTCAAAATAAACTTTGATAAATCAGAGGCCTTGAATGTTTCGCTTCCTGGTGAGACGGTAAGAAACATACAACAATCATTCCCATTTAAGTGGGCAAGGTCCTCTATTCCATACCTTGGCACGCAACTGCCCAGCCAGCTGTCAAACGTCCTAGCCCTGAACTTCTGGCCAATGGAGCGGAGAATTTAGACAGACTTAGAGACCTGGGACCGTCCCACGTTCTCCTGGATGGGCAGGGTTAACATTATTAAAATGTCTGTCCTCCCGAAGCTGCTGTTCCTGTTCCAGGCTCTCCCGACCCACATCCCGTCACGCTTCTTCCGGGAAATAAATAGCGCATTATTAGGATTTGTCTGGGGCAAGAAAAGGGTGAGATTGAAGTCTCAGTTACTTTGTAGACCCAAGCATGAAGGGGGCATGGCGCTGCAGGATGTGAGGCTGTATTGGGCAGCCACACATCTGCAAAGAATATGTGAGTGGCAGATTTGTCGAGCGACTAAAAGATGGGTCCAGTTGGAGACAGCTATGACCCCCGCCCGGCTGAAGACCTTGGTGTGGAACAGGTCACCCTCCACTCCAGAGACTAGGGCCCATCCGACCATTGGGGCAACCCTGGGGGTTTTCAGGGAGTACAGAGTGAGACCGGAGTTCTCCCCCTGGCCCTCACCGGTGGTGCCAATCGTTGATAATCCCCTACTGCATGCGGGCCCATTCAGAGCAGACCTGCGGGAGTGGGGGAACCTGACCCAGCTGAGAAGTGGAGACCTGATAGGCAGAGAGGGTTGGGTCACTCTGGTGGACCTGAGAACTAGGTGGGAGAATAAGCTAGACCCTTGGACTCTCCTGCGCTTCCAGTCCTTCCTATCCCACTTAGGGTTTAGAAGAGATTTGTGCAGAGGTCCTACGGAATTTGAGAGGATTTGCATAGAGGGGCAACCGTTCCCGCATTTAAAACTGTACTCCCTGTTAATAAACATGCAGACAACCCCCCCCCCCGGCCTTTTGGGGAGAGTGGGAAAGGGTCCTGGGTAGACCCTTAAGGGAGAAAGAGAGGGAAAAAATTTCCACATTAGCGAATAAGTCCTCAGTAGCTTTGAAGGTGCAGGAGACGAATTATAAAATTCTCACGCGCTGGTATTATACTCCTGACAGGCTTAGTAAGATGTACCCAGCAGTAGACCCAAAGTGCTGGAGATGTGGTACTGAGCGTGGCACGATGTTCCACATATTCTGGACTTGCCCTAAGATCAGAGAATTCTGGGGAGAGATATTGCCCATCATTACGCAAGTTAATGGGGTGGATATGCAGGAGGACCCAGCCCAGGTCCTACTCAATTTGACAAAACGTCCGGTTGGGAAATACAAAAAAACCTTGCGGGTCCATTTACTTAACGCAGCCAAACAAGTGATCCCCAGGTTCTGGAAGCGGGGTAGCGCTCCATCTGTAAGGGACTGGATGGGTGAAGTTCTGAATATCTGTGAGATGGAAGATCTTACGTTGTCGCTCCACGACAGAGAAGAACAGTTCAGGACCACATGGATGTCTTGGTTAGTGTTCCAGGAGTCGGAGGGGTTTAGAGCGCTGTATAGATGACCGAGCCCCGGGCTGTGTCCGCGCTGCCTGGATCGAGTAGGATGTAGAAGAGACAGGGTCCCGTAGGAGGAGGTCGCACTCATGCCTCGGTGGCGTTGCCCGCGATCTGGGAGTTGCTGCATAGCCTTTTGTCTACCTTCTCCCCACTGCCCCCCATTTTTTTCCACCCTTCCTCCCCGTCTCCCCCTTATGTGTCCCCCTCCCCTGACTTGTCACGCAGAAGTGGGTGGGACGGACCCCCGGGCTCTCCAGCACAGAAGAGAGTAGTAATCACCTGGAGTCTTAACGATATAAGCAGTAACTTACACATCGAGAGAATACCTACCACCCTCGGAGGTAGCCAGGAACTAGCGGCTGTTTAGCGCAAGAAATGCTGTTTCTGTGTTATTTCTGCATGATGCTGGCATGTGGCCCGGCTCCCCCTGTCCCACCCCCTATTTTTCTGCCGTGTCCTGTATTGTATCTGTTTGCTGCAATGTACTCATAAAAATGCTTAAATAAAGAATATTAAAAAAAAAGAAAGGGAAAAATGAGAAAAGAAAGGAAGAAGGGGGCCTTGTTAAACATGGTGATAGTGTCAGTCTCCTCGACTTTCCTGCCCTTTAAAGCCCTTTAATGCAGCAGCAGACTTGCTCGGCTGGATGTTTGTAACAGAGCAGGCTGTTCATCTGTCACATGCTCCACAGCGACACCTGGTGTTCAGCCCACTGCAAGTACACAAAACCTAGAGTGTAAGCTCTTGGGCTTGATTTCACTTCCTGGTTTCCTGAGTCTGAATGGACAGGAAGTGATTTCACCCAGACTCTGACACATCCCTCCCTGTTCCGATTGAGAGGACAGCTGGCCTACAGCCAATGCTGTGTTATCAGCTTACTTCCTGGACTCTATTTCCCTGACTCCTGAATTCCTGATCTGAATACCTGGATTTACTCATGGACGGATAACTCGGTTTTGCCGCAGATTGCTCAGTGGACTTTGCTTGACTTTGCTTGTTTTCTGCCAGCCTCTGACCCCGGATTCATCCTTGGACTCTGCCCAGACTGTTTTATTTTGCTCTTTGGGATTATTTGCTTCACTTTGCCCCATACCTGGAGCTCAGCTCTCCGCATGGTTGTAGCCAGGAAGCTTGACAGTATAACACAGCTTTAACATGAGCTTTGGTGGGGAACCCTGTCCATTTGATAATTTGATGCAGCAAGTCTTTTCCCTCTGTGCAGCCGTTCAGGGCTTACAGGGAGGCTTTACTCAGCTTGTGGATCGGCTAAATCAACTCACGCCCCTGGCAGTATCTTCTGCTGCAGCTTTTCCTACCACACAGGGGGCAGATTCTGGGGTCACCCCTGAACCCCAAGTTCCTTTCCCGGAATTTTTCTCAGGAGATCGTCAGAAGTTTCGTGCTTTTCGGAACAGTTTCAGTAATTATTTTCTCTGCAACCACGAACCTATGCTGCTGAGGAAGTCCGGGTCAGAATTGTTACTTACCTTCTGCAAGGGCCTCCCCAAACATGGGCCCATCGTCTTCTGGAGCAAAATCATCCTTGTCTGGCCTCTGTTAAACTTTTCTTTTCTGCTATGGCAGCCATCTATGATGATCCGGCACATGTTGCATCTGCAGAGACAGCTCTCCGTAATTTGCGACAGGGTAGCCGCCCAGTTGAGGAGTATGTTGCCTATTTTCATTGCTGGAGTTTTGACACCCAGTGGAATGAGCCAACTTTAAAACATCAGTTTTGTTTAGGTCTTTCTGAACTGATTAAGGATGAACTGGCCCACTTCGACACTCCTGAAACTTTGAATGAACTTATTCTTGCAGCCATTCAGGTGGATCGCTGGCTGTGGGAACGCCATGAAGAGCGCTCAGCCTCTGCCCAATGGTTTACTCCCCGGTCCTCGCCTGCATCACCTGACTCTCCGCAGACCAACTCAGGGGTTTTCAAGCCCATACAACTGGGAACCATTCGGGCTGCTTTGTCCCAAGAGGAAAGACTGCGCAGGAGGCGGCTAAACCTTTGCATGTACTGCAGGAACCCCGGACACTTTGGGTTAATTGTCCCACCAGATCCGCAGCTATGAAGAGATCAACACCTCTAGTTAAGAGCACACCACTTCCTGTGCCTGGTTCTCATGTCTCATGGAGGAGCTGCGCAGTATGAAAAGTCAATATAGATCTTTTTTTCATTAATTGCCAATACAGGATCTTTATTTGTTTAGAAATTGTGTTCCAGTAAATATGCTTTTTGTTCTATCTAATCAGCCTGTTTACTTTTCCAATAGTAAGAAAAAGCCTGATGTTACCATTTTGCTTCAGTAAATGTATTTTTATGAATTATTGTTTAACTTTGTTTTTATTATTTTTCTCATAAAACACATATACATATCCAGCCTCAATACAAGCATTCATTGTTAATTTGCAATCTTGCCTCATATAACATTATTTTACTTAATTTTGTGTTTAAATGAGATTGAATGACATATATAGTATTTGCACTGCATTGAGGCATAAACTAGCTTTCAAAATAAGAACAAGAAAGGGAAAAATGAGAAAAGGAAGGAAGGAGGGGGCCTTGTTAAACATGGTGATAGTGTCAGTCTCCTCGCCTTTCCTGCCCTTTAAAGTGGACCAACACCCAGGATTTTCACTATCCTGGGTGTTGGTCCACTTCCACGGGGCACCCCGATCGGGGGTGTGTGAAACCCCCCAGAAAGCCCCAAAAACTCTCCTGACCCCGCAGGCAGGGAGCTGATCGGCCCGGGAATCTTATAGATTCCCGGGCCGATCAGCGATGGGTGTTGGTCCACTTTAAAGCATTGTGAGCGCGCTATGCCACGGACTGCATGCAGCGGCAGACATGCTCGGCTGGATGTTTGTAACACAGCAGGCTGTTCATCTGTCGCATGCTCCACAGCGACACCTGGTGTTCAGCCCACTGCAAGTACACAAAGCCTAGAGTGTAAACTCTTGGGCTTGATTTCACTTCCTGGTTTCCTGAGTCTGAATGGACAGGAAGTGACTTCACCCAGACTCTGACACATCCCTCCCTGTTCCGATTGAGAGGACAGCTGGCCTACAGCCAATGCTGTGTTATCAGCTTACTTCCTGGACTCTATTTCCCTGACTCCTGAATTCCTTTACTCATGGACGGATAACTCAGTTTTGCCGCAGATTGCTAAGTGGACTTTGCTTGACTTTGCTTGTTTTCTGCCAGTCTCTGACCCCGGATTCATCCTTGGACTCTGCCCAGACTGTTTTATTTTGCTCTTTGGGATTATTTGCTTCACTTCGCCCCATACCTGGAGCTCAGCTCAGCTCTCCGCATGGTTGTAGCCAGGAAGCTTGACAGATAGTAAGACAGGTGATTTCAAGGTTCAATTACTATGCATCTCGTAATTCAGGTTCAGCAAGGGCACCCAAACCATTATGTTATTATGAATTATTAGCTATTTATGAAGGTGTCATAGTAGGGTCTTTGGCTAATTACTTGCTGATTACCTGCTAATTACTTCATCTGTGAATCTGTGTGGGGATCTGCAAAACTTGACCTCTTGGTGACTCTCCAGGAGAGAGTATGCAGCTCCACCAACAGGTGGCCCTCTGCTGCTGGGTCTGAAACATCTTGCAGCATAATGCATAAAACATGAAGTTATTTCACAAACATTTAAAGAGAACCATCTGTGTACCCCTGGTTCTATATCAGGGGGTGTCACCTGTGTCTAGATAAACTTTGGGCATGAATAATACTGCAGTCTTATACAGGCAGTTATTTTACAGAGGATAGCCTTTACTAGCTGCTCAGCCCTGAGGCCTGTTGCATCAGCTTAAAGTGGACCATAAGGGACCCTGGAATCTATGAGACTTCAGGGCTGTCTGATTCCCTCTCATTCCCTTTAATTCTGCCATCACACAAGCCTTAACCGAATGGCCGACGTGGCCGCATACAGCAGAAGCATGCGCGTGATGCCGCACGCCAATTGTGCGGCAGGAATTCCATTTGGCTTCTGATGTGCGCGGCTGGAAAAGCTGATCTGCACCATGGGCTCGTGGAAAGCTAAGGATGACAGGCAAATTGCAGGGTTTTACACAGCGGGGCATGCCAAATCAGGATGCCCCATGGAGACAGAACAAAACTTGGTATAGTAAAAATCACTTTTTATTTATTTCCTCATATGAATGTCCGCATGTAGTTTGTATGGTATGAATGGATTGAATGAAAAGAAAGGAAACTTAAACCAAGTATACCCTACTTTATTGAAATATATAGACATACTATTTGAGAGTTTTGTAATAATATTGACAACAAATGTATATGAATGACATGCATACAAAGAAAAAAAAGTACATTTGCTGTAATGTTGCAAAACTAATCAAAAACTGATTTAAAAAAAAACTGATTGTAACTATATCCATAGTTACAACACAACAACGGAAGTGGTCCCTCATAAGTTCAGTTGGGTTCCAGTCTTGAGGCATAAGGGGTGCCCAGGTAGTATTACTTGAATACTAGTGGAGTCTGATTCCTACAATGGGATTTAATCCCCTCCTTTTTAACTCCCCATTCCCAAATGTATAACAAATTGTATTACATTTCTGCTTCAGATACAATAAAATTGCAATTTAAATATATTGGTTAAAGATCTCTCCCATGTGTTCCGCTCAATAAATCATGATTTTTTTTCAAAAAAGGTTTTTATTGAAGACAAGGCCAAACCATGAAATGTTACATAAATGCACATTATAAGGTACAATATCAATGGCATACACATTCATCTAAAGAAACAATAAAAGTATCAGGTAAATTAGAATATAATCCAAGCACACATACTATTGATATTAGCAAAGATAAATGACTTACACATATTGTTCTCAGGGATGTAGAATGAAGCTGATTGAGAAGATTCAGTGTTATAATCTATCTATAGAGTAGGTATTCTAATACTATTCCTTTACTAATGGAGGGGGGAGGCCCGACTTTTGGGGCCAAAGGCGGTGTGTGAGAGGGTAGGGAAGGAGGATAAGGGGATTATCTGGGCAATGGCTAGAGACTCGACTAAGTGTGCAGAGGTGGGCAAAAGACACCGGAGGATGAGTGGCTAGTCCAAAAGGCCTCTATTTCCTAAATCTGTAGCCTGCTGAATTAAAATAAGATTGCCAAGATTTATGGTGACCCAGTGTGGTGCCCCATGGATATGGAACAGAGCAGCTACCGTGGCTATTTAAGCTGCCTAGTCTAAAGGGAAATTGAGGTTTTGGGCATCTGCTAATAACGACGTTGCTTTGCTAATAGGGTTCCTTGTTTGTTGGCAGAGGCATAAAATATTAGTTTGGATCACAAAAACTTTTTTCTGCTTCATCAACCTGGCAAAGATTAAGTTGCGCTCTAAGGTTATTTATTTGAAACTCGTTTGCTTTGAAGGGGTTTGCCTTGAAGGCCACTGCAGAATCGAAAAACTTCGCTTCCAGGCTGGTTTGAATGGACACTCTTCTTTCTCCTGAATGATTCTGCAATAAACTGACCCCTGGGAACCACTTTAAATGCCTCCCATAGCGTACCTGGGGATTGTACTGAAGTACCATTCAAGGAAAAATATTCTTTGTCAGATGCACATAAGGTGTAGTTTTACCCATGATTTACGGTCTGGGTGCATCATTAGCGCATTGCAGGATATCTGAATTGCGTCGTGGTCAGACTAAGGGGCTGGTAGTATCTTGGCTGAGTTTATCTTGGAAAGAAATTGCCTTTCCACAAAAAAATTATCAATTCTAGCATTTGAGCTGTGCTGAGCTGAGTAATGGGTAAAATCTTTAGTCCCTGAATGGGATTTGCACCAGGCGTCTTCTAAACCAGCATTGGCTATAGTGTCCTGAAAAGTTCTGCTATCCTGACTAATCTGGGAAGACAGGTGTAGGGAAGAAAACTGATATTGACAGAATTAGCGTAATCTAAAACCATGGTAAAACCATGGTAACCAACCAAAGTATAAAAGGTTTCCGTCATGGAAACAGCAGTCGTGAGGGCAGAAGGGCTCCCATCGAGAGCAGAGTACATAAGCGTGTCTCTGGGTGAGTACAGAACACGAAACATAATCTATCAAGAGTCCTCAGCTTTATTTTGAAGGATAGTGTAACCCCATAAAAGAACATTTCTATACAAACAACAGACAATAAATCGCTGTTAAAGGAGCACTATCGTGAATTTGAGTAATAATAAAAATACAAATAAACACGTCAACTAATGAGATGTGTGGTCACTTATACACCCGAATTTAATAAAATTACCACCAAGGTTGTGGTTTATTCTCTCTTGGTAGGAATAAAATCCAGGGGTGACAGGTTTAGTCTATCAGGAGTAACAGAGCCTGTCATCTCGGATGTCCTTTTACTTCCATTAAAAGAAAGAAAAACAAGCCTGTCTGGATATTTCTTGATGCCGGGTGTAAAAGTGACTTCTCCCCCTGCAATCCAGCAAATTTATATAGATTTTTATCATCTGGACATTTTTTGCGATAGTGCTCCTTAGTATGCTGCTAAACCCCAGTCCGGGAAAGAAACTGAACTGAAGTGCAATGCTGCATTAGACAACTATCGGGGACTGTCCTTTGGGATGATAAAGACCATTTTAGGGAAAAAACAGTAACCAGAAGAGAATAGGACGTAGTCCAAACTGAACAGACTGGTAACAAAAAGAACATCTTGCTGCTAATCAAATAAGCACCACCTATGGGTGTGTGGGCCCAGCATAAGGCTTGCAAAGATGGGGCAAGGAGGACCTACAAAGTCCAGGGGTGGATATAAAAAAAAAGGATACGATCTTTAAGTGAAGATATTGGTGTCATCCTCTTCTTATTACTTGGAAGGCATGAATGGAGAGCTTCTTCAGAGCTTGAGATATCACTTCTTTGGACCTGGCCTGTCCAGCTTTCGGAGTGCGGCGTAGCAGGGTTCTCCTTATTGGATCTTGCATTGAGTTGGATGCAGGCATCTCTCGGAGAGGCAGGCCTTGATGTATGAACTTGCCCCAAAGTTCACTGCTGGAGGGGGCTTGGACCTGACAAGAGTCATAGGATATGAGCACTTTACAGGGGAACTCCCATCTATATCTGATACCTTGAGACTGCTGGATTTCTGTAAATGGCTTCAACTCTCTTCTTCTCATTCAGGTAGATTGCGCCAGATATGAGAAGATTTTGAAATTGCAGGGGTTGTTTTTTTCTGGCTAATTTCATTATTTTGTCTTTAGATTTGAAGAAGTGAAATTTAACAATTATATCCCAGGGTGGGCATATGCAGATCTTCTGGTAAGTTCTGTGTGAGCTCTATCAAGCTCCAGTCCCTCCACTAGGGTTGCGGGATCTAGCTCTTGTAACAGGGCTGTCACGCTACCTTCAACGTCTTCAAATGACTCTGGGAGCCCCTGGATTCTAATGTTACTTCTACGTGGTCTATTCTCTTGATTTTCCTGTTGGTCCTCCATTGTCCTTATTTCCCTTATTTCTGTATTGAGGGTTTGGACTTCCCCTCCAGCATGGTTGTGGTGTCAGCCGTTTTTTCCTACAAAGAGTTAACCCTACCCCCCCCCCCCCCCCCAGCTCCCTAAGACCTCTAAACAGCTCAGAAGTTTGCTCTCTGGTGATTGATGTCAGCTCTTCCCTAACAGCCATGCATAACTCCTGCATTGCATATGAGTCTATGGAGGAGGTTTGGGTCATCTTCCTGGGAGTATCTGGGGGGAGGCTATTGAGGGAATCCTGAGCGTGGAAATGGTCCTCCAGGTCAGATGAGGCAGCAATAGGGCTCACTGGGAGGGCTTGAGAGAAGGAGGCCATTGGAGCTGCCGCAGCCCTTTGTCATGCTAATCATACTCGCCGGATCCCTGTAGGTTCCACAGTCGGGGGAGCTGGGATAGGGTCCTGAGAAGGCTCATATTGCGGGGATATGTGGCACTAAACGCACAGGCTGCATGGGGCTGTAGAAGAGACGTCCGCTTACAGCATCATGTGCATGCGCACTTCAAGTCATGATCTTTTGCAGGAATATGTCCCATTTTGTTTGGATACTAGCATCATATTGTTCTTTTATTGTTGGCTAGTGAAAGAAACAAAAAGCTGTGTTAGCTAAGGGGACTCAATTGAGGTACTGGTCAAAACCACCATAGGACAATTACCCACATATTTGTAGCCATCCATGTAGAGGAAAGAGGAGGGGTGTGAAAAGGGCAAACCCTTCTTTTCATTTCCACATCAGTAGTTTTATTTTGCCTTGCCAGCCTTACAGCCATAAACAAAATACATTTTAATATCTTACAGCTGCTTTATAACCACCATTCTATCTTCCCAGTGAGGGGTAGAAAAATATCTTCACTCCCTTATTGCATATTAATTATCCCTATTATATATACAACTTCACTTTTCCATTCTATGCAGTCTAATTTTTATTGTGATCCTGTTCATAATAAAACAATATATATATTAATATAACACTATTACTCTATCTCCAATTTAACTTAAACCGGACCTTCAGCGTGATTTAATGAAAAGCCCAAACTCTTAAAAAACGGTTCCCCAGCATCTAAAATTAATATATTTTATGTTTTTAGTCACTAACTTATTATTCTTTCCCCCACCGGGCTGCAACTCTGTTCAGGAATTTAGGATACGGGCGCCGCCATCTTGAATCAGAAGCATCACACTTACTGAGGAGAGGAGAGTGGGATAAGGTACAGGGGGGGCGGGTTATAGCTGTGCTTTGCTCACACAGAGCAGATCTGGGGTCAGGTAAAGGTCAGCAGTCCCAGAATGCAGAGCAGCACAGTCAGGAGGCACTTCCTGTTTGCAGGCTGCCTGATAAGATGGCGGCTTCCATAAGCCGCCATCTTGGATGTTTAAAGGCTCATAACATGCAGTAGATGCAGGTAGGATGATTTTTAATGTGGCCAATCTGTATGTACAGGGTGTGGGAAACATATAAGATAGACTCTTATTCAGAGTGAAGGGCCGCTTTAATACATTTTCTGCATCTCGACTCATTGTTGCGCTATCTGTAAGGCCGCTTTCAAACCAGGCCGTTTTGTGTCGTGTTAGAGTATAAATACTGTGTGTCACAAATGGACAGAAAACAGCTCATTAAGGTAAATGGGCCCTTTCAGATTAGTCCACTGAAGTTTGAAAAATGCTCCATGCTGCGTTTTGCCCACAGCGCAACTGCAATGCGCCCCCATAGAAGTCTATGTAGGGGAGTACATACCATAGAGGCAGTGCAGGATTGTGCCCTCGGGCCCATGGAACAAGAGCGGTGGGTGCAAGCTGCCTCCAACACCTCTGTAGTATGTACTCCCTGTGCATATGTACCCAGCCATGCCACCTCCTTCTTCCAAGCTGGCTAGACTGCAAGATGCGCAACTCCCTTGTTGCCATGCACCTCCCCCTCACAGCCATGTGCATGCCATGCATTGCTGCCATGTGCCTTTGTCAGATGCAGACTCGGCCGGTAAGTTTCTGTCCCGGGCGGGTGCTGATTGGGGCCTGTGATGGGGCCCCATCAGGGCAATGTACGCCCCTGAGTCTATGGGCACTGCAGGTAAAGTGCATATATACCTGTGGTGCGTTGTGGTGACGCCATACTCACTTCCTCTGGTCCCCAGCTGCTGTTCCAGCCTCCGTCCTCTGGTCAGGCACTGCTGCAGACAGCTTCTTGGGGGTCTTCAGTCCTATTCTCCAGAAAGGGACTAGTAGAAGGCACCCAAAAGTCGGCTGCAGCAGTGCCTGACTGGAGACACTGGTCCCAATGCCGCAAACTCGTGCCACCCTTGCCGGGAGCCAGAGATCCAACTGCCACCTCGTTGCTGCTGCTGAATCCAGGTATACATGCTGCATGTGCATCGGAGGCACAGAGCAGCACACAATACACACAGCAGGGCATGTGGCCAGTGGCACAATTCAGCCAGGATGTGCTGTTTGACAGACATTTTTTCAGTAAGTGTCAAGGTTGGCTCGTGACTCTGTCCAAGTTTTTAATTTTGGCGCACTGTATATATATATATATATATATATATATATATATATATTTTTTAGTAGTTTTTATTTTGCAGTTTTGAGAGAAAAAAAACACAACACAACAACTGGTGCCACAGGCACCCAATGACAATTTTTACATCCTCATTTCTGATTACCCCCTCCAGCTGGGACACTGAGATCCTCGGACCCTCCCCTGTGGAATTGGGCATGCAGGGCGTGCCTGAGCTGCAGGTAGCAAAAGAAGTCCCTGTGGGACAGATGATACATATCTCTAAATTGATCGAAGGACAAAAAGGTACCTTCCTTATACACCCGGCCCAGGCATGAATACCTCTTCTTGCCCAGAACTGCAGGTCCTGTATAGCACTAAGCTTTGGAAGCCTAGGATTATCCCAAAGGGAAGTGAGAGGGGACCAGGTTAGACCCATATCTGGCTTCTCACACAATTTAGCCAACCTTTCCCAAATGTTGCCCACCGTTCTTATGCACAGTTGCTTCCCGCACCCTCCTAATACCTCTATACACCATGAAGGACAACAGTCGCCCTTAGGAGCCCAACACGGCCATTTCGAGGGGCACTACCGTGTTGTCCTGTGGCTGGCTGATCCACCAAATGTGCATAAAGGAGCTGCACCGCATAGAAGTACATCTGCATACGCAGTACCACAAGCCCACATCTGCTAACTGTGCTTTCATTATTTGCCTGTTTAACCTTGGCAGGGACTGCCCCCATATGAAACTAAATATAATTGCATCCAGCAGTGCGAGATGGGCAGCATCACTGGTGAGGCCTGGCACATGTACAAAAATTAGGGAAGGAAACTCATCTCATATATATTGATTCTGCCCATAGCTGGCAGTGGGAGATTCACCCATTAGGTAACTAGCTGTTTCAGTTTTGCTACCACCGGGGAGATATTAAGGGCGGTGAACTCACTCGGCTGTCTGCTGATCATGACCCCCAAATACTTAAACTGCTGAACCACTTTCAGCTGTGACTTTGGGGATATGTACAAGTGCTCGGCCCATCCACCGGCATTAGGCTGGAATTGTCCCAATTAATTTTCAACCCCGAAAACCTCCCAAACTTTTCAATTGTATCTAATACCGCCTGTCAGTCTGCCAGTCTGCCAGATATATCAGCGTGTCGTCCACGTAGAGTGATATCCTCTCTTCAACCCTGTTCAGTCTCCACCCGGTGATGATAGGGGAATTCCTAATAATAATCTCTAAAGGTTCAATGGCCAATGCAAAGAGCAACGGTGACAGTGGGCATCTTTGCCTAGTTCCTCTGCCTAGTGTAAACAAATTGGAGTAACAGCTGTTGACCCGCACCCTGGCCATTGGGCGCCCATATAATAACTTAATATATTTGATAAAGCCTGTGGGGAGTCCGAATTTAGCTAATACTGCCCAGAGATAATTCCATTCAACCGAGTCAAATGCTTTCTCATTATCCAATGAGATAACTGCCCGGCGTCCCCGATTATCATGGCTGATCTGGAGGTTAGATATCAGTCTACGCAGATTTATACACGTGGTACGTCCTGGCATAAAGCCTGACTGATCTGGCCCAATCAGCTGAAGTATTACCCTATTAAGTCTGGTAGCTAGGATTTTTGCAATGCAATGCTATTCGGCTTACTTTCAGCCCTTGCCAGATAGGCCAAGGTCCTGCCGTTTTTGTCTCCTTTAATAAAAAATGTTGCTTGCCTGTACATCAACGTCTTTTTGGAGGACTCAGTCAGCAACAGGTTGTACTCCCTTTTCAAAGCCATCAAGACCAAGTGATCCCTTCTATCTGCTAAGGCCACAAACTTCTCTGCCGCAGCCAGTTTACTTTCTAGATCCACAGCCCCCTTCCCCCTTTTTTTCCTGACCACCGCAATAGCACTAATGGCACAACCTCTAGTGACAGCCTTAAAGGCATCCCAACTCACACCAATAGACATCTCTTTTGTGTTACATTCCCAGAAGACTTCGGCAGAAGACGCTAAGCTATTCTTAAGTTCTGGGGTTTCTAGTCATAGATTTAAGGCCCACCCCACTCGACTCTCCAGTATGTGTGACATCCTAACCGTCGTCAGCAGATCTGAAATACCTCTCGGGTGGTAAACACTACACTAGAGAGCAGACCGGGCGATGAAAAGGCTAGGTCGATCCTGGACAGAGATCTGTGTGTGGCAGAGTGGCAGGAGTATGCCTTGTCCATCGGGTGTTTCCACCTCCAGAGTTTTTGCAGGCCCAGTGTCTCTGCCAAGGACACCAGTTGTGTTTTGGGGCCCGAGTTCCTGTCAAACCTGTCCATAGCACAATCCAGCACCATATTAAAATCACCCATCAGCAGTATCTGAACCGGGGGGTAGGTGATCACCTTCTCCATAATACAACACAGCACCTGCATACAAAACGGCAGTGGGATATATAGACCTACTATTATTACATCGGTATCCATCAGTTTGGCATTAATGATCACAAAGCAACCCTCCCGGTCAATCTGCGTGGAATACAGCACAAACGGGGTAGCCCTTGAATAAGTCGAAAAAAGAGCAGGGTCCAGGTCTCTTTAGCGCTAACCCCCTCTGCCCCACCAGGTGAGTTCCTTACAGAATTACAACATTGGGCCCTATTCTAACACAGTTTCTCATTTTCTAACACTGTTTCTTCCTCCCGTTCTATTTCTGTTGGTGTGCCACAAGGTTCTGTCCTAGGCCCCCTACTTTTCTCAGTCTACACCCATGGCCTTGGCAAACTTATAACCTCACTAGGCTTCCAATACCACTTCTATGCGGATGACACTCAAATATAACTCTCTTGCCCCAATCTCTCCTATCTCGCCTCCCCAACTGCCTCTCAGCTATTTCTTCATTCATGTCATCTCGCTACCTCAAGCTAAACATGGACAAGACAGAACTGGTCATTTTCCCACCCTCTAACTCCCCTCCCCTCTCTAACACGTCTATTTCTGTCAACAATTACACAATAACAGCAACTCCCCAAGCTCAGTGCCTGGGAGTCACTTTGGACTCTGCCCTCTCTTTCAAACCACATATTCACTCCCTGGCCACCTCTTGTCACCTCCAACTTAAAAACATCTCCCGCATCCGTCCTTTTCTCTCACCTGACACCACTAAAATGCTAGTGCATGCCCTGGTCATATCCCAACTGGATTACTGCAACATCCTTCTTTGTGGCTTACCAACTAGCAGACAGGCATCCCTCCAATCTATCCTGAACTCTGCTGCTTGCCTCATCCATCTCTCCTCTTGCTCCTCCAGTTCTGCTCCTCTCTGCCAATCCCTACACTGGCTACCAGTCCCACAGCGAATCCTGTTCAAAACTCTAACTCTCGCATACAAAGCTCTCTCCAACCAGGCCCCTCCCTACATCTCCTCTTTAATCCAACAGTATCAACCTAGACGCCGCTCTTCTGCCGACCTTCTCCTGTCCTCCACCCTGGTCACCTCCTCTCACGCCCGCCTCCAGGACTTCTCACGTGCAACTTCAATCTTCTGGAATGCCCTCCCACACCCAGTCCACCACTTCACAACCCTCAAAACCTTCAAAGGCGCCCTTAAAACTCACTTTTTCAGACAAGCATATAATCTGGCCTAACCAATCTTCTAAAGGGCATACACCACAAAGCTCAATACTGACTGTTTGTGATCCTTCCCCCTCGTCTTCACCCCTCTGCCTTTAGACTGTAAGCTCGCAAGGGCAGGGCTCTCTCCCCTATTGTATCTTGTACTCAGAATATCCACTGTCAAATCTGTAAAACTGCATTTGAAGTAGTATATGTACCGTATGTTTCTTACCTGTCTGTAATTACTACCTTGTAAAGCGCTACGGAAGATGATGGCGCTATATAAATAAACAATAATAATAATAATAATTGGGCTTATATCTTTTAATAAATTGAAAAACTGTGACCCGTTTAATTTTATCATTAAGCCCCCAGACATTCCAGGAGAGAAATTTACGTTTAGCCATTATTTCCGCCTAGGGTGAATTCCGCTAGACCTTTTCGGCTCACCTCCCCACTCCTCCAGAACCTCCCCCCGCCACGAGCCCCTCTTGCACGCTTCACATTCATACACACACAGGGACAAACAAACAAATAAATCTATACTCTAATCTAAACATAACACTACAGAATAACCACCTAAACTGCGCAGACAGCGCAGGACCCACCCTTTTTCCCACCCCGCTCAACCAGACCCAACTTTGCTGAGTTTGCTGTGTCCCACCCGTAACAAAACCAACTTGCAACTCAGGTGAAGTTCAGCTGCGTATAGGGGAGTGAGGACCCATCATCAAGGGGTCTGTTAGCAGGGCATCCTCCCCCGGACGCCAACCGCCCTCCGCCCACCACAGGTTCCCAGGACCTTAACGAGGGCTCTTGTGGGAAGCGAGATAGGACAAAAGTAAGGGGTGTGGGGGGTGCAGGGAGGAAGGGTCAAAGGAGAGCCCTGTGAGCCCGAAGAACCGAGGCAGCTGTCCACCCATAAATTTCTACTGAGGATGGGCAGGCCCACCCAGGCAGCAGGAACAGAGGACTCAATAACTTTACTCATGCCGAGATAACTAGGTCAGTCCAAGTCAGTTCGGTAGCGTCCATGGCCGCCCTCCCGCATCTTGCCATTATATTAAAACTATAACTATTACTATAATGGGAGATATGACGGAAGCCACATATATTGGCCTCCTATTAGGCATCAGGTATTGGGAAGGGAGTCCAACCATGCGTTTGCCTCCTCTGCTGAGGTGAAGAAGTTTGCACTCTCTCCGTCCTGGACCCGCAGCCGTGCCAGAAACATCATGGCATACTTGATTTTCTTCTTTCTAAGCCTCTCTCTGACTATATTAAAAGAGCACCTTATTTTTTGGACCTCCGATGTAAAATCAGGGAAAAACGACAAGCGAGCATTATTGAAGGTCACCGTCCCCTTCAACCTAGAGGTTGACAGGATGGTATACCTATAATGAAGAACCTTCAAGATAAAGGGTCTTGGGGGTGCTCCAGATAGGAGCGGTCTCACAATTCTGTGCACACTTTCCACCGTGAAAAATTTGGAAATATTCCCCGGGGATAGTGTCTCCAAAATGAGTTTCTCAGCAAACTGTTTGGGGGAAGATCCTTCCGATTTCTCTGGGAGGCCCAGGATTCTGATGTTATTCCTTCTGTTTCTATTCTCAGAGTCCTTCGCCCTTGCCCCTAGAACAGACACCTGTCTCCTCAGGGCCGCCAGCTCAGTGGAGTGTGCATCTACCCTCTCCTCTGCCTCTCGATTCTCCTTTCGCCCCCCCCCCGTCTGATCCCGTATCTTATCCAGGTCATGGCAGAAGTAATTAAACTGCTCCTTCAGGGTATTGAATTTGGTGGTGGAATACATTCTGGCAGGAGGCTATAGCTGCCATGATGACCGGTGTGTCAGGGTTAGTACTGCAGTGGATTAAGGCTGATTTACGCATTTTGCCACCTCCCATATATGGGTGCCTGCTGGAAGCCGCCGACACAACAAAGCATGGTAATAAGTTGGTGTAGGTTGGATCTCCGAGAGGAACTATAATTCCCAGCAGCGGCGAATGCAGTAGGGAAAAGCCAGCTAGTGCAGGACCACTTCACACACAAGGGGGCGGCATAGGGGGGTCACCGATGCAACAGAGTATGGGGTATTGTTGAAAGCACCTGGGATTCCCAGGCAGCAGTTGCAGGTGTGCCTCACAAGAAAGGTTTTATTGTCCATGTGACAACACAGCACAGGGAGCTAATGGCTGGGCAGTAGCGATCTTCCTGTCCCCCAACCAGCCCAGTTCCTGTGATGCGGGAGGACACCAAGCAGCAGGGCTAGGTCCTCACCGTGCCCTGCCCCTCACTGTGCAAGTGGGCTCTCTCTTCCTCGTGTGCTATGCACGTCTGGTGCTGGATTCCTGTGTTCCAGAGTGGTGCCCCTTCCAAGATGGTGGTGCTTCGTCCCCTCCCCGCCCTGCCGCTTGCCCGGACAGAAGAGACTGGCACTTCCTAGCTCACCGCCGCAGCGCCCAGTCGATGCTGCAGTCCCCGAGGGGATTGCTCCTCCTCAGGCAGCCCACGAGACAGGCTCCTCCTCTGCTCGGGCAGCCAAAGGCTCTGATCACCTCTGCTTCACAGAGCCACAGCGTGGCCGTCTCCCCCTCCTCCTTGTGCAGTCCGTTCACTCGGATGACGGGTGCTGACACCTGCCGCAGACGCTGTGGGCCAACACGCCAGAACAAGCTCTCCTCCTTGTCACCTGCCACCACAGGTAAATCACAGAGGGAGATGGGATCAGGATGGGTTTACAGGAGCCCCCACGACTTGCATCCACTCAGCCAGACATCTTGGCCACGCCCCCTGGCGAACTGTATATTTAAGCTTGACATCCCTGCTTTACACTGTCCCCACAAGGGATAAGGTCAGGGACGTATTTTCCAATAGGCAAATGTAGGCATGTGCCTAGGGCAGAGCTATGGTGAGGGCAGTGGCCAACAACAATTTAATTAAAAAAAAAAAAGGTGCTAATAGCATTGTTTCACAAAAAGATGGGCTTTAGTCATCAACACCCACCTCCACAGACAGCAATGGACTAAACACAGCAGGGCAAAGGGAATGGGGCCAAGCCACCAGAGACAAAATGAATGGGAGGCCACCTGCTTGTCTTTTTGCCTCTCTCAGCCTGGCCGATTTTGGCATGGTCCCTTGAGTAGCCTCCGGAATCTGGAAAAACATGCGTCTAGACTCCAGTCAAAGCCCTCCTTTGACCCCTCTCCAGGCTTGCTGTCTAGGTGAATCATTTGCTCAGTGCTGCGCAAGGGCACCCGGTCAGCTGAGATTAAACCAGACCAACAGCCTGGCACAGTTGGAAAAGAAAGGTAGCGGCCATTTTGGAGATTCCTCTCCCAACATCTCAGCCATGCTGCTGCCTGGATTTAACTGACATAACTGACAATACACAGTCAGCAGCACTTCCTGTTTGCAGGTGGCCTGCAAATGCATGAGCCACCATTTTGTTTCTAAAATTTACTACAGCAAGAGTTAGAAACAGGTAAATGTATTTTTATATGCAGCAATCTAAATCCCCCTTGGGAGGGATGCATATGAGCACTGTTTGTCTGGTTTAAGTAATTTTTGACTGTCGGTGCACTTTAACTACAAAGAGCTGAGACCAGCAGGGGCTGTGACAAGGCGGCCGAACCCATCACTAAGCACACTGGCAGCAGCACTTACAACAGGTACCTTAGCTAAGGGACTGAGAAGGGGAAATGGCACAGCTCATGTGCCTGGTGATTGGTGATGGATGGCGCATATCCTGTGTCAAACAGGAAGGAGGAAGTTGTCCAGCTTGTGCATCTTCATAGAGCCACTACTGTTGCGATGTTGCAGATCCACCCGAGACTGCAGCTCTGCTTCCTCTCCAAGTAGGGCCGCCCTCCCGCTCCTCTGTCTAGCTTTTATTGCCTCAGGCCCAGATGACGTCTTCACCGGAGGTTGCTGGATTGGGGCTCCATGTGCTGTCTGCGTTCCTTCCTCGTTCTATGGGCAGGTAAGTCTTTTTTACTAGCATGTTTTGTTATATTCACCATGACTGAGCCATCTGGGTCATCCAGGCCTGATGTTTTAGCAGAAAGGGTTGCTCCTTGTCCTGTGTGCCTGCAAAGGCCCTTAGAAGAGGACAATCCTGTTTGTTCAGAATGCATTGCCGTGGTGGTACTTTCCAGATTAAGAAGACAGTTGCCACCGCTTGGGTGTAATTCCACAATGGAAGCCTCGGGGTCTACTCCCACAGAGCTTACTACTCCTTCGCCAGCTCCACCTCGCTTTGATAACCCTGGGTTTCTTATTCAGCTTGATATAGAGGAGAGATTGGCCTGCATGGAAAGGGTGTCCAGAACTGGACGGCATATTCCAAGTGAGCGCATACCAGTGCCTTGTAAAGAGGCAAAATGACATCCCTATCCTGTAATTCCATGCCTCTTTTAACCCTTTAAGGGGCAAGCCCGTAAATTTTACGTGGTTGCCTTTCCGTCCCTTAAGTGCCAGCCACGTATAATTCACGGGTCTGGCTTTTACCTCTGCGAGTGGACAAAAAAATAAAAAAAATACTCACCTGACCCCTCTATCGATCCGGCCGGGTCTCCTCTTTAACATGGTGGCATCCGATCCCCCCTGGTGGCTCGGATGGCTCCAGGAGAGTGCCTGGAATAGCGCCTCCCCTGCTTTGGCAGTGGCCCCTGCTATCTATTAAAAAATAAAAATTACATTTACTCACCTGCGGCCGTGATCCCTCCCGCCGGGTCTCCTCTTCACCAGGGGGACCTCCGATCGCCTCCCCGGGCTCTTCCATTATGAGGAGAGGGCAAGAAATTGCCCTCTCCTTCACTTTCTGGGCCGCAGCTGTGCTAAACCCGCTCCTTGGGGCGGGGCCAGGTGAGAACAGAAGCCAGAGTGATTGGTGAGGGAAGGAGAGGAATGGGAGGTAAGTATTAACCCTTTAAGTGCCAGCCTACCTGGAGTTTTTGTCACACTCTGTTGCCAGACCATTTTGCACTATTTTGCGCTCCCCATGTTCAAATGTGATTTTTGAAGGGATTTCCAGGGATTTCCCAGGAAAATGATATATTGTTTTTTTCAGCAGAGTCTGGGTTTTAACATGAAATGTCTTGTTTGTCATTTTTTAGGTGTATTCTCAATATTTGTGGGTGAAATATGTGCAAAAAAAAAAAAAATTTTTTACATATTGTAGTTTTTTTTGTAATAAAAAATGTAAGTTTGTCAATGAAATCTTATTGCGTGTGAAATCCCAATTTCTCCCGGTTACAGCGGTACCACATATGTATAGGTAGACACCCTTTCCTGCCCAGGAGACTCCCCCAAACTGAAACATCGCTTTAGGGGATTTTCAGATAAAATACAACTGTGCTACGCAATATGCGCACCTTGCAGTTTTTCCAGAAAAACAACCCTTTACATTTGAAATACCCCCCACAAACTATATATTCTCTGGAAGTACACACCTCAGGCTTTCTAGGCGTACCAGGCTTGTTGATGTGGCCATAGTTTTCTGGAAGTAATCCCTCAATGGATTCTTTGGTTGCAAAGAGTTTCCCTAAAAAAAGGATAAAAAAGCAGAATCAAAGCCACATTTTCCTAAAAAAACTATATACAAACAAGAAAAAACAAGTTTAATCTGAAAACGCAACATCCCCCGAACAGAACAATACCCAACATGCATAGCTACTGTCAAGGGAAGAGTTGCCAAACACCCCAAAGTAAAGCATGTGCGTTACGGTAATTTTACTTGAAAATTTCAGCTCTGCAGACAAAGTGCGCACCTTGCGATTTTTCAACCAAAACAACCCTTGACATTTGGAATATCCCCCATAAACCATATATTCCCTGAAAGTACACACGTTAAGCTTTCTAAGGGTACCCAGCTTGTTCTAGTGGGCTCATCTTTCTGGAATTATTACCTCAAAGAATTCTTTGGTTGCGCAGGGTTTCCCTAAAAAATTTATAAAAAAGCTGAATAAAAAAACACCTTTTCCTAAAATATAAATATGCAAACCAGAAAAAACAAGCTAAGTCTGAAAGCGCAAGGTCCCCCGAACAGAACAATACCCAACATGCATAGGTACTATTAACCCTTTTAATTGCCAGCCTACTTGAGATTTTGTCACCATCTGTTGACAGGCCATTTTTCCCCATTTTGCGTCATGTTTTGCGCCATGTTTTGCGCCATTTTTGCTGGAACTTTCAGGAAAATTATATATATATTTTTTTGCAGCAGAGTTTAGGCTTTAACATGAAATGCCTTGTTTGTAAATTTTTTTTTTTTTTACAATATTATTAAGTAAAATAAATAAATAAATAAAAATTTTTTTTAGAAAATTGACTCCTTTATTTTAAATAAAAAATGTATTTTATTAAGGAAAATCATATTGCATGTGAAAGCCCCATTTCTACCGATTAGAACGGTACCACATATTTATCGGTAGCCCCCTGTTCCTGCCCAGGAGACCCCTCTAACTGAAACAAGTATTTTATAACATTCACAAAAAAAATACAAATACCATCCACACTACAAAGGGTTAAATCGAGAAAAAAAATGACATAGGGTCCCCCCTCCCAGGGGAGGGAGACCCCATTTTTTTTTATTTTTAAGGGTTAAAAAACCCTTAAAAATCAAAAAAAAAATTGACGTGGGGTCCCCCTTACCCAAAGTAACCAGCCCGGGACCAGCTATGGGGGCTTGTAGGCACAGAGTGGGGGGGCCAGCTTTTGTGGCCCCCCCACCCTGATGCCTACGAGCCCACATAGCCTATGTGGGCCCGGGCTCTTCTGCCCCCCCCTGGCCTTTGGGGAGGCAGGTAATGGGGGTGCCGGGGGTTAATGGCAAGCCACCCGCTAGCGCAGGTGGCTTGCCATCCCCCCCAGCCTTGTGAACTGGTATAGGGGTCATGGACCCCTTACCAGTTCACAAGGGGTTAAAAGTAAAAAATGACACTCACACATAAGAAAAAAAAATCTGTATTATTTTTTTTTACACTGTACTCACCTCCGATCCGACGTCCCTCGCCGCTGTCCCGCACCGATCATCTCACTGACAGATGCCGGTAGTGATCGGCGCAGGGCGGGTGACAGGCGAGGGGGCTCCGATCGGAGCCTCCTCACCTGACACCCGCCCTGCTCCGATCACCACCGGCATCTGACAGATGCCGGAGCTCGGAGGGGGTATAGGAGGAGCGGGATGACGTCATCCCGCTCCTCCCACAATGGGCGGGGCTAAGAGGCGGCGCCCATCGCCGCCATTTCAAGAGGTGAGGACCCGGAAGAGGGTCCTCACCTGAAGCCTGCGCAGCCCAGGGGGGGGGGATCAGACCCCCCCCCCTGGTGAAGAGGAGACCCGGACAGAAGGCTCGGGCGCGGAGGTGAGTAAATGACAGTTTTATTTTTTTTTTACAACAGCGAGTCAGCGCTGGAAACGGGGGGGTGGCTGGTTTCGGGCCCCCCCCTGAAGACGGAGGACGACGGGGGGGCAATCGGATGCCCCCCGCAGGAAGAGGGGACCCCAAGCTTCACGGGGATACCAGAGGTAAGTGGTTTTTTTTTTCTATCTTTTAACTGTTGGGGGAAATGCCAGGCACGTAGTTTCTACGTGCTTGGCACTTAAGGGTAGGAGAAGCAACCACGTAGAAACTACGTGCTTGGCATTTAAAGGGTTAAAAGTAAATAAAATATTTTTTTTGTGTTTTGTTTTTTTTACATTGTTTTGTACATTTTACTTGTTGTGAGCTGATAAGGAGTCCATGAGATCCCTATACTAGTTCACACGGCTTAGGGGCTGGCAAGTCACCTTGGGCTACCAGGTGACTTGCTATTAACACCCAGCCCCCCTATTACCTGCCTCCCCAAAGCCCAGGAGGGCAGAAGGGTCTGGGGCCAATTTAGGCAGTGCAGGCTTGTAGCCGTCAGGGCGGGGGGGCACCGATGCTGGCCCCTGTGCCTTGTTCTACAAGCCCTGCATAGCTGATCCCCGTGCTGGTTATGCTGGGTAGAGCCCACATAATTTTTGTGGATTTTTAATCCTTAAAATTTCCCCCAAAATTTCCCCATGTTGGGAAAGGGACCGCCATTTTTTAAAAATCTTTTTAACCCTTTATAGTGGGGATTGTAGTTGTATTTTATTTGTTAATGTTATAATTTGCTCTTTTCAATTTGGGGGTCTCCTAGGCAAGAATGCGGGGGCTACCGATACATATGTGGTACCATTGTAATCTGGAGAAATTGGGTTTTCACATGCAGTATGTTTTATTTAAATAAAGTAGTACATTTTCTAAAAAATATTTTTTTATTTTTTTTTTTATTTTTTTTTTTTTTTACACAAAACTTACAAACAAGACATTTAATGTTAAAGCCTAAACTCTGCTGCAAAAAATATATATATAATTTTCCTGGAAATTTCTGCAAAAATCACATGGTGCAAAAAGGAGAAAAATTACCTGTCAACAGAGGGTGACAAAGTCTCAAGTAGGTTGGCAGTTAAAAGGGTTAAAAGTAGCTATGCATGTTGTTCTGTTCGGGGGATCATGCGCTTTCCGATTTAGCTTGTTTTTTCTTATTTGCATATTGATATTTTAGGAAAAATGTCTTTTATTCTACTTTTTTATAAATTTTTTATGGAAACCCTGTTCAACCTAAGAATTCTTCGAGGGATTACTTCCAGAAAGATGATCCCAGCTGGATATGCTTAGACAGCTTAACGTGTGTACTTTCAGGGAATATATGGTTTGTGGGGGGTATTCCAAATGTAAAGGGTTGTTTTGGTTGAAAAAGTGCAAGGTGCACACTTTGTCTGCAGCGCTGAAATGTTCAAGTAAAATTACCGTTACGCACATGCTTTACTTTGGGGTGTTTGGCAACTCTTTCTATGAGAGTACCTATGCATGTTGGGTATCATTTTGTTCGGGGGACCTTTTAGGAAAATGTGTCTTTGATTCTTCTATTTAATTCTTTTTTAGGGAAACTCTGCACAACCAAAGAATTCATTGAGGGATTACTTTCAGAAAACTGCGCCCATGTCAACTAGTCTGGTTTGACTAGAAAGCTTGAGGTATGTACTTCCAGAGAATTTATAGTTTGTGGGGGTATTTCAATGTAAAAGGTTGTTCTTCTTGAAAAACTGTAAGGTGTGCATAGCGCATAACATAGTTGTATTTTATCTGAAAATCTCCTAAAGCGCTGTTTCAGTTTGGGGGCGTGTTCTGGGCAGGAAAGGGTGTCCAATGCATATGTGGTACTGTTGTAACCAGGAGAAATTGGGATTTCATACGCAATAAGATTTTATTGATAAACGTATATTTTTTATTACAAAAAAACACTACAAATTGTAAATAATACATTTTTTAAATTTTTTTTGCACATATTTCACCCAAACGTATTGAGAATATACAATAAAAAAAAGCCAAACAAGACATTTCATGTTAAAGACCAGACGCTGCTGAAAAAAATACATATAATTTTCCTATGAAATCCCTTCATAAATCACAGTTGAACATGTGGAGTGCAAAATAGTGAAACATGGTCTGGCAACAGAGGGTGACAAAAACTCTAGGTAGGCTGACACTTAAAGGGTTAATGCGTGATAATATCTTGGTGGTCTTGGCCATGCTGTTATTTAGCCTGTGATCTACCAGTATCCCCAGATTCTTCTCAACAAGTGTTTTTCCTAGTTTTACTCCCCAAAGGACATAGACTGCACTGTGCTACATATCTTTTATTTTAGAAATGTTGGATATCCCGGTTCCTAAAGTCACTGAGATCCACTGTAGCTCACCTGTTGCAGCTAGGAGTAATCTGTCACGTTATCCCTTCATATAGAGGTCTCGGATTCTACTAGAATTTGTTAGTAATCTCCAAGAAGGATGGTTCTGTGCGCCCAATATTAGACCTCAACAGTTTTGTCCATTTTCACATTGAATCTTTAAAATCCCCCAGCAGGGGGGATATAAAGTGAATATAAAGGATGCCTACTTGCATATCCCTATCTTTCCTGGTCATCAAAGGCATTTGTGCTTTGCAGTAGATTGCCTACATTTTCAGTTTGTGGATCTGCCTTTTGGCCTGTCTTCGGCCCCAAGGGTGTTTACCAAAGTTCTGGTAGGTCTCATGGCCCTTCTACGGAACCAGGGGATACAAATTATCCATTACTTAGATGATCTTTTAATCAAGCCCCCATCCTTTTGGGAGGCCTTGAGAGATACAGAGACTGTATTAATGAATTTGGAAAGCCTTAGCTGGATAGTCAACTATCTAAAATCACATATCATTCCCTCAAGATATAGTGTATAGTCAGGGGCAGCCAAAGGGTCAAGCCGGGAGGTCAGAGATCGCGGGGTAGCCAAAGGGGCAGGCAGGTTCGTGGTCAGACAAAGCAAAGGTCGGTACAGGCAGAGGACAGGGATGTTCGATCAAGCTGGGTCGGAAACAGCTAACAACTAACGTAAACACACCCTAATCACAAGCGACTATAGCGGCACTGAGTACTGGACTGACACCATTTTATTGGGGAAGTGACCAATGGCCGATTAAATACAGGTGAGGAGGCTGCTGCGCCGCCTGCCACTGGCAGTGCAGCACCTCCTGGCTGTGAACACAAGGGACTGCGGGGCACAGCTATAGGGGAGCGAGGGAGGTGGCCAGGCCCCACTCCCCGTCATCTCAGAGCGGCGGGCGCACCTGGCAGCAGGAAGCCGGCGAGCGCCGCGCCGCTTAGGAGATGCTTGCCATGGGCCCCCTGGTGAAGGTAAGTTCCTTACACCGTGCATCTCTGTGATCCACATACCAGGAGTGGAAAACATGCAAGCCAATTATCTAAGCAGGGCAGTATTGGATCAGGGAGAATGGCCCCTCAGTCAGAGGGTTTTTTTCAAGCCCTATGCATGTGCAGGGGGCTCCCAGACGTGGATCTCTTTGCGTCCGGCCACAATCAGAAGGTTCTGAGATTTGTCTCCAGGTCAAGGGACCCTCTAGCTATAGCAACAGATGCACTGACCCTGCTTTGGTCAGCATTCAGACTTCTTTATGCGTTCCCTCTGTTTCCACTTCTAGGTCGAGTACTAAAAAAGGCAACCATTTGGCCAAGGAGAAGCTGGTTCTTGGACATAGTAAGTATGTCAGAAGGTAATCATTGGTGGCTTCCCGATAATCCAGATCTCCTCACACAGGGGCCTCTACGGCACCCCAATTACAAGTTCTGGCTTTAACAGCATGGCTACTAAAACCTCCATCCTGGTAGAAAGAGGTTTATCTGCCGGGGTCATTCGGACCATGATTCAAGCCCGGAAGCAGTCGTCATCAAAGATTTACCACAGAGTCTGGCGGGTCTTTATCGCTTGGTGTGAAGCCAGATGTTTCGCTTGTAGGTCCTATTCCGTCTCCAGAATTTTGGATTTTTGTACAAGGGTCTCGATGAGGGGCAATGGAAAGGTAATAAGGGCCTACATCTCCAAGGGGAAGAATCATCCTTTCCGGGTTACAGCCCACTCTACACGAGCTATCTGAGCTTCCTTGGCCATTCAGCACCAGGCTTCAGTAGAGCAGGTATGCAAGGCTGCTACTTTATCTTCAGTTCATAAATTTACCAAATTTTAGGTAGACGTCAGAGCCTCGGCTGATGCCGCCTTTGGTAGAAAGGTGTTACAGACATTAGTAGGCTCTTCAGCTAAGGTTTGTTTTTTGGAATGGCTTACTCCTCAAGTAGAGGAATAAGATCAATATTTGGGATCCCACCCTAAATTAAGGGCACTACTTTTGGAGGTTCCAGTCGTTTCTGACATCCTGACACCCTAGCGTGGAATATGAGAGAAAATACAATTCTGTGATTCTCACCTGTCTAATTGTTTTCAGCTGATAGTTGATCAGCCTATTAAAACATGGGGCTTCTTATGATGCCTTATGTTACCGGACAGCTGTATATATACAGACGAGAGTTAACCTATTTGTTTCTGACTTCCTGACGCCCTGGAGAGGAAGAAGAGAGGAAGAAGAGAGAAAACACAATTCTACAGGTGAGAATCACAGAATTGTATTTTTTTCCTCTCTCTTGTCTTCTATTTTTCTTGCTTTCCTGTCTTCCTTTTTTTCTTCTCTTTTCCACCTTCCTATTTTTCACCTTCTGCATTACTTCTCTTTGCCCACAATCCTTCTCTTTATCTTTGTTCCATTCCATTCCTTTTCTCTTTCTTTCATCACTTCCTTCCACTCCATTTTGACCTTTTCTTGGTTTCTATATTTCCATCAATTTTTTCCTTCACTCTTCTCTTCTTTTGTTTTGGCCTTATTTTTTTCTTCTTTATTTCTATTTATTTCCTCTCTAACACACCTTGAATTGGGGAGCCCCACTGCCTAAATTCCCCCAGAAGGTCCTAGAAAACTCCTGTTCCAATCGTCCAATCAGAGCCATTTTCTGTGACTAGGGTCATTTGGGAAACAGCTCTGAGTTGCTTCATTAAACCGGACCTTCAGCGTGATTTAATGAAAAGCCCAAACTCTTAAAAATGATTCCCCAGCATCTAAAATTAATATATTTTACGTTTTTAGTCACTAACTTATTATTCTTTTCCCCACTGGGCTGCAACTCTGTTCAGGAATTTAGGATACGGGCGCCGCCATCTTGACTCAGAAGCATCACACTTACTGAGGAGAGTGGGATAAGGTATAGGGGGCTGTGCTTTGCTCAGACAGAGCAGAGCTGGGGTCAGGTAAAGGTCAGCAGTTCCAGAATGCAGAGCAGCACAGTCAGGAGGCACTTCCTGTTTGCAGGCTGCCTGATAAGATGGCGGCTTCCATAAGCCGCCATCTTGGATGTTTAAAGGCTCATAACATGCAGTAGATGCAGGTAGGATGATTTTCAATGTGGACAATCTGTATGTACAGGGTGTGGGAAAAATATAAGATAGACTCTTATTCAGAGTGAAGTTCCGCTTTAAAGTGGACCAACACCCAGGATTTTGACTATCCTGGGTATTGGTCCACTTCCCCCGGGGCACCCCAAATCGGAACCCCCCCAAACACCCCGAAAACTCACCTCTCCACGCTCCCACGTGAGTGCGCTGTCCAATGCCCACCGACGGACAAGTGACGTCCGTCGACGGACAAGGGATCGCGCCCGCCGCCACCTCCCTGGCGTCAGTCTTGACGTGTGTGCGCCCGCGCCGGCCATTCAGAGACGGCCGGCGCGGGCGCGCGCACGTCTAGAGGAGCGCGAGAGAGGCGGCGGCGGAAGCAGCGGCATGAGAGGTAAGGTTTTTTCGGGGTTTTGGGGGGGTTACACCCCGCGGGACATCCCGATCTCGGATGTCCCGCGGTGTGTGAGGTGATCGGCCCGGGAATCTTATAGATTCCCGGGCCGATCACCCCTGGGTGTTGGTCCACTTTAAGAAGTGACAGCAGCTGCATCCCCAGAGCATGCTCCTGTCCCAGCCTATCTCAATTGCACAGCCCATTAAAAATAATCGGATGTGTTTTCGAATGACATAGGCACAGCAAACGCCTCTGATTGGATGAGAGGCATAGCCCACTGTGTGATTCCCCCCCCCCCCCCATTTCCCAGAGGATGGAAGATTCCCCCTGCACCACTCTGTATATTCAGCTATATGCCATGGGGGGGGGAGCACAAATAGTGCCCAGGGCAGTTCAACCCTACAGCCCTGGATATGGTTGGCTGGTTGGGGATTACCAATACCGTTTTTGAGCATAAACTAGGCAGATGCTAGTCAATAAATACAACAATTTGCGGGGGTGGGTTCCTCTTTCTCCCGGTGAATTTGGGGATGAAAGCGCCTCCCCGCCACAGAGCCACACGCGGGGACGGAGGAGGAGGCCGCGCAGGTGCTGTGGAGGAGGCCGAGCATTCCGCTCTCACACACAGCAAGGTGCGAGAGGGAGGCGGCTCCATCCACTTTACAGGGCTTAGCGGCGTAATGAGAAATTAGAGCACAGCGAGCAGGACTCGGCGGCGCACCAGCGGGCTCCCGGGCACAGAGAGCGCGGCGTACCCGGGGCTCAGGAGGAGGAGAGGCTGGCCAGAGGTGGCAGCTAGGGCCATGTCTGCTGTCAGCGGCACCGAGCCCAGTCCTGCAGCAGGGGGCCGGGTTTTCTTCCAGAGCCCACTGGCATCTCCCGGGCGCCGAGAGGACTCCCCGACGGTAGCGGCCCCTCCGCACAAGCAGCGACAGCAGCAACAACAGGGCAAAGTGACTGTGAAATATGACAGGAAGGAGCTGAGGAAGCGCCTGGCGCTGGAGGAGTGGATAGTGGAGCAGCTCAGCGAGCTCTTTGGTTGTGAGGTAAGCTCAGGCTGCCAGGCCTGTGGTGGGCACCTCTAAATGCTAGCTAGAGTAATATATATATATATATATATATATATATATATATATATGTGTATATATATATATATATATATATATATATATATATATATATGTATATGTGTATATATATATATATATATGTGCACTATACATGGACCTGTATGTGATTGTATCCAATGGCTGTTCTGTAACTTATTGCCCTTATCCATGCGATACACATATACAGTACAGCCACTATATTGCTTTTCTTACCTCTGTCTGATGTGTTTTGTATGGCATTCATAGGAACAGACGCTGCTTCCCTGAGTTGTGATGTAGTAGAGATCTAGAGGTGGCTAGCCATGTCCCCATCTAATAAATGAACCCCTCTATTTATTTCATCTTTGTCTAAACCAGTTACCCAGCTGAGAAGAGCATTGTTCTGTGTGGCTCACATCTGGAGGTAGATGGCTAATCTAACCATTACTGTTACAGATCATACTGCTCTGTATGAATAAAAAGTCTCAATAGTGGGGCTCATTGCATTGTGTTTCCATGCATTCATCTGTGCTTCAGAACACTCTGCAATGCTCTGTAGGAAATGGCTCCATAGGGAAAATGGCTTGCTGGATGCCCTTTTATTTTGCTCCTCTAAAAACTCCCTGAATAGCCAAGCACGATTATGATTCTCATGGCTCCCTTGATTTAAAATTATTTTTTGTCAATACCGTCCCAGAGAGAGAGCAAATTCTTGATGAATTCTGATGACATCACCCGTGTAGGTCCGTACTGCCGTTTTTGCATGTCTCCAGACATAAATGTTGTTATGAACAGGGCTTTGTGTCTGACAGAGTCTGAGCTGAGTATTTTGAAATGGCATTTATTTGTGTAAAAGTAATTACAGCACTGTCTATCATAGTAATACATTTGGGAATGGTAAGTGGAGTTTAATGCTGGCTACCACTTCTGGACTGTGTGATACAGATGAGGTGCTGCCACTTGGGTCACCTTGGTGGCTAAGGTTATTGTCTGGTTCTGCAAAAGCATCCTTTGTCTCAGACTGGGGGTGTCTCGTTCCCACCAGTAGACATTACTCAGGTAAATTTTTAGGGCTCATATACTGGTGGGTGTGTATTTGGAATCCTATATATAGTGCAGGATTTCTATATAAATGTGTTTTTACTATTCCTCTTCTAACACAATAACCGATAGGAATTATAGTACTAACATGAGTGTCTAAGCTGTGCAACAAATAAAACCTCCCAAAATCAATCACTAACTATATTTCCAGACCCCAAAAGATTGGAGTGCATGAGGACCCCCAAACCCTGCAATTGACTTGCAAAAAGGTAGTATGTGGCCCTCACACTCCAAATTTGTAAAACGACAGAAAGCCAGCACTCCAAATTCAGTTACTGAAAACCACAAAAGCTAAAATTAGTTAGTGAAGTTGGAGAGCTGGCTTTTTTGGCATTTTGGGTTCTCTTAGTGGTGCCATGGTGGGCCATTGCACCCACACAATTTGAAATGGTGCAGTTTTGCGTCTCATGCAGAAAATATAACGTTATACTCCGTTATTAATAACGTTACCACTCTATTACTGGCCGTGAGCAGCATCCCTTATTACGGCGAGTGAGGGGAAGCCCACAGAGGCGAGTGAGGGGAAGCCCACAGAGGCGAGTGAGGGGAAGCCCACAGAGGCGAGTGAGGGGAAGCCCACAGAGGCGAGTGAGGGGAAGCCCACAGAGGCGAGTGAGGGGAAGCCCACAGAGGCGAGTGAGGGGAAGCCCACAGAGGCGAGTGAGGGGAAGCCCACAGAGGCGAGTGAGGGGAAGCCCACAGAGGCATGTTACGGCATCTCTCACTACAGGCAGTGTGCGGCATCGCTCACTACAGGCAGTGTGCGGCATCGCTCACTACAGGCAGTGTGCGGCATCGCTCACTACAGGCAGTGTGCGGCATCGCTCACTACAGGCAATGTGCGGCATCTCTCACTACAGGCAGTGTGCGGCATCTCTCACTACAGGCAGTGTGCGGCATCTCTCACTACAGGCAGTGTGCGGCATCTCTCACTACAGGCAGTGTGCGGCATCTCTCACTACAGGCAGTGTGCGGCATCTCTCATTGCAGGCAGTGTGCGGCATCGCTCATTGCAGGCAGTGTGCGGCATGGCTCTTTACAGGCAGTGGGGGGCATGGCTCTTTACAGGCAGTGGGGGGCATGGCTCTTTACAGGCAGTGGGGGGCATGGCTCTTTACAGGCAGTGGGGGGCATGGCTCTTTACAGGCAGTGGGGGGCATGGCTCTTTACAGCCAGTGTATATAGACAAAAGGCCTGCACAACCACTATTCAAAGGCAAATTAGATAATGGGTGCCACTCCCAAGGCTGTGAAAGCCACACATAAGCAATCAGATAAACAATGAGGGAGGTACACCAACCAAAATACAAAAGCAAATACTAAGTTTTATTTGATGGAGATATATACATTACATCAGACAAAACATGTTAAAAAATCTTAAAAAAAGCATATAGGACAAATGACATACGAGACAGACACACATATAGGATGCGTAGGTGGTGGGGAGAAGGCTTAATTAATCTATAGATAATCCACTAAAACACAATATAATCATATATCACAAATTAATCGACATATAAAAAATAGTGCAAAGACTTGAATATATATAGCAGCAAAGACAAATACTGTACAATACCTAAAACATATACTGTCCAATCACTAAGCAATTATCCACATAATCTCACAACATCAAAATGTATAGTAGACAAAAATAGAAGAGGAGACCTGCACCGCTACAATAATATAAAGAAGGTGCTGGCTCAAGGTGCGTACCCACTTAGGGATAAATATCATTCATACAAAGTATGGCTCCCAGAACAGGCAAGACACACCCTTAATATAAATGCCGCACACTTAGGATAAAAAAGTCATAATTTTCACTTTTTTATCCTAAGTGTTCGGCATTTATATTAAGGGTGCGTCTTGGCTGTTCTGGGAGCCATACTTTGTATGAATCAAAATTTATAGTGTGAGGATCAGCTCTGGTAGACAGCAGGATTTTAGCAGTATAGAGGCTCCGAGGCGAAAAGTTCAACTTAAAGTCCGTGTTTATTCACACAAAAAGTCCATAACACAAAATATCTATATCTAATATATATATATATATATATATATATATATATATATATATATATATATATATATATATTATAATATAATGGGTTACATCACCTTTTCAGGAAAAATGCCACAGAATTGCATCAGACAGGCAACGCCCTTTTTTAGTTTTTTTGTCCAAGCTTGCACACTTGTAGCCGAATCCACCTCGGGTCCACATGAAATGGCCTGTATAAGAGCTTCCAGTCAGGCACACAGAGTCTCACTCCACAAGTGAGCTCTAGACACAGCCAGTGCACAGCTGACTCCCCAGGCTATTTATGTGTCCCGCAAAACCCGGACCTGGGTAGGGGATGGAGTCCCACCCTGCTCTACTCCATCCCAGTGGACTCCCCCCCCCCCCCCCCCCCCCTCGGGTTAGCCTTTCGGCTATACATCCACTTGAGGGGAGAAAGGTCCGTAATCAAACGGAACCTTCTCCCCAGCAAATAGTAGCGAAGAGACTCAAGGGCCCACTTAATGGCCAAACACTCTCTCTCCACTCCACTATACCGGGTCTCTGCGGGTGTCAGCTTGCGACTCAGGTAGACAACGGGGTGTTCCTCCGCGTTGACTTCCTAAGACAGTACAGCACCGAGACCTACCTCGGAGGCATCGGTCTGCACTATAAACTCCCTCTTAAAGTCGGGTGTCACCGACACCTGAGACCCACACAGGGCAGACTTCAAAGTGGAGAACGCTTTTTCGGCCTGTTCATTCCACTTCACCATGACAGACTTGTGTCCCTTTAACAGGTTTGTCAATGGTGCCGCTACGGTGGCAAAATTGGGAATGAACCTCATGTAATACCCTACCAACCCCAGAAATGACTTCACTTGGCGGGTAGTGTTAGGACGTGGCCAGCTACGGATGGCTTCTATTTTATTAACCTGGGGCTTGACCACTCCTCGCCCAATCACATATCCCAGGTATTTCGTCTCTTCTAAGCCTAAGGCACATTTTTTCGGGTTTGCTGTCAAACCAGCCTTCCTGAGGGAATCCACTACGGCCTGGACTTTGGGTAGGTGACTTTCTCAATCCGTACTATGGATAATTATATCGTCCAGATATGCCGAAGCATACCGACGATGTGGCCGGAGGACAATATCCATTAATCTTTGGAACGTAGCGGGAGCGCCATGTAAACCAAAGGGCAATACCTTGTACTGGAACAGTCCCTCAGGTGTGATAAAGGCTGTTTCCAGTACCCTTTTGTGAGGTCCCAAACAAAAAAATACCTGGCTTGGCCTAGCTTCTCAATAAGCTCGTCTACTCGGGGCATAGGGTAGGCATCAAACTTAGACATTTCGTTAAGTTTGCCGAAATCATTACTGAACCGCAACGTACCATGGGGTTTGTGAATCAAGACTATTGGGCTGGCCCACTCGCTCTTTGATTCTTCAATCACGTCTAACCGGGGCATTTGCTCAGGTACCCGGTAAGGCTTCAACCGGATCTTGACCTGAGGTTCTGTGACAGTCATGTTGGATGACAGAAGTGCGCCCAGGGAGATCTGAAAGCACATCCGTGTTTCTGCTGACAAATTTCCTGGCTTCCTGGGCCTGTTTAGAGGAGAGGTTGTCGCCGGCTTTCACCTCAACTACCGCTTCTCTAACAGCAGACTGAGGGACGGGAAGCTCCACCCCTAACATAGCTGGTCGGGGACTGTCACCCACAGGGGTCTCCCTGTCTTTCCACAGCTTCAGCAGGTTTACATGGTACACCTGCTCTGGCTTTCTCCGCCCGGGCTGATGTACCTTGTAAGTCACTTCCCCAACTTTCCCAATCACCTCGTAGGGACCGTGCCACCTAACCAGAAATTTACTATCCACTGTGGGTACCAGAACCACAACCCTGTCACCTGGGTTAAAGTTGCGTACCCTGGCTTGCTGGTTATACATCCTGCTTTGGGCCCGCTGTGCTGCTTCCATATGTTCCCTCACCAGCGGCAATGTGGTCTCTATCCGTTCCTGTAATTGAGTAACATACTCTACCACACTTTTGTGGGGGGTGGGTTGCTGTTCCCAAGCCTCCTTGGCTATATCCAACAGGCCCCGTGGATGCCGACCGTATAAGAGCTCGAAGGGCGAGAACCCCGTAGAGGCCTGGGGCACCTCTCGCACTGCGAACATCAGATAGGGCAGAAACAAGTCTCAATTCTTCCCATCCTTGGCGACCACCCGTTTTAACATGGTTTTTAAAGTTTGGTTAAACCTTTCTACCAGGCCGTCTGTTTGCGGGTGGTAAACGGATATCCGCAATTGTTTCACCTGCAACAACTTACAGAGCTCTTTCATCACCTTAGACATAAACAGGGTACCTTAATCGGTCAGGACCTCTTTAGGCAGGCCTACTCGGGAAAACATTTCCATAAGCTCCTTAGCAATGAGCTTGGCTGAGGTGTGTCGCAGGGGTATGGCCTCGGGGTACCGCGTGGCATAGTCCAAGATTACCAGAATATGTTAATGCCCTCTAGTGGATTTTGGCACTGGACCCACCAGATCCATGGCAATCCGCTCAAAGGGCACCTCAATAACTGGGAGAGGAACTAGGGGACCACGGTAATGAGGCTGGAGGCTGGTCATCTGACATGTTGGGCAGGACTCACAATCTCTCCACCTCCTTGTACACACTGGGCCAGTAGAACCATTGTAAAATTCGATCCAGAGTTTTCTGCTGGCCTAGGTGTCCCCCAAGAACATGAACATGTGGTGGGCCAAATCCAACACAAGCTTGCGATAAGGATTGGGTACCACCAATTGTTCCACAACCTCTTCACGTACTTTTACTCGGTACAGCATATCCTGGTGAACCACAAAGCGAGGAAACTGTAACTCCGCCCCTGGTTCACCTTCCACCTCAAGTACATTCTCCCAGGCACGAGATAGAGTCGGGTCCTGGTGTTGTGCTGTACCAAAACTACCCGTGGAGACATGGAGATCGGCCAACTCTGGACCTGTTGACAGATCTTCCACATCTCCAACCATAACACTCAGTGGGGTTGACTCCCCCTCTTCCACCGTAGTGGCATTCACCCCTACCGTTGTGTCTTCTGACTCCGTCTCCCAAGGTTCTGAGGTCACCCCTGAGTAGGGCCAGTCTATTGGGGACACACCCGCCTCGCGGGTTTCCGGAACTCCCAGCTTGGTCCATAGTGACATGAACCCCGGAAAGTCTCTCCCAATAAGTTCGTACGGGAGTTTAGCGGCGACAGCGACTTCGTGGTTCTAGCTGCCGGAGACGGTGGTTAGTCACTATGCTGTGGCATAGTCTCTCAAGTCCCCGTGTATGCACATCCGAAGGGGTCATCTTTGTAAGCGCCAAGCGGACAGCTTTCCGGGCATCAGGGACACTTTTGGGCGCTCCATGAGCGCTTTTACGACAGCCTCCATTTTGTCTGCGGTCACAGGTAGCAGCCTGGCAGGCTTAATGAAGGACATGTACAAAAAAAAAACTTTACCGTCAGTTGCTCCTAGCAACGGCCTCACTGCTTTGCCCGCATCCGACACCAAATGTGAGGATCAGCTCTGGTAGACAGCAGGATGTTAGCAATATAGAGGCTCAGAGGCGAAAAGTTCAACTTAAAGTCCGTGTTTATTCACACAAAAAGTCCATAACACAAAATATCCTTTTTGGGTTACATCACCTTTTCAGGAAAAATGCCACAGAATTGCATCAGACAGGCAACGGCCCTTTTTAGTTTTTTGTCCAAGCTTGCACACTTGTAGCCGAATCCACCTCGGGTCCACATGAAATAGCCTGTATAAGAGCTTCCAGTCAGGCACACAGAGTCTTACTCCACAAGTGAGCTCTAGACACAGCCAGTGCACAGCTGACTCCCCAGGCTATTTATGCAGCCCGCAAAACCTGGACCTGGGTAGGGAATGGAGTCCCACCCTGCTTTACTCCATCCCAGTAAAGCCGTCCCGGGTCAGCCTTTCAGCTATACTAAAATTTCAGCAGCAGACTGCCATTAGCAGCTGATGCTGGAGAAAACTACACAGCTTTACTGCACCAAGGCCAGGTACCTTGGTGCCACATACCTACCGTCAATGACGGCACCTTGCACCTTACCACAATAGTTTAACTCCCAAAGGGGAGATCACTCCTCTAAAGAAACTACCATTAAATACTGAATGCCATCAACACAATTCCAAGAAAAAATACAATAAGCCAAAATACAATTCTAATCACTAGAATGCAAATACAAAGAAGCATGTCTCCCCACCACCTGCCAGCATCCAAAGCAGCCACCCGTTCCATGGGCAACTCCCACTTCCTCCGGCTGGTGCACTATTCAGCTGCCAAGATTTAAATACCCATGTATGGTGGCCGCCCACTACCCCCGCTACCAATTGCCACAAAATACAAATTAAAACCTTGTGTAACATACCACCGGATGCAAGAGGTGCAGGCATCTGGGTAGAGACGGTGGCTGTGTGAAGTGACGCACGCATATGGTGTGCGCCCTGCCCGCACGGTCAAATGCAGAGCTGGCGCACAAACTCACACAGCCACAACAGGGCTGTCAAATGCTTCAGTAGGAGCGGCGCCGTTTAACCCGTTTAGCGCGCCAAGCACGTAACACCTACGGGCTCGCTTGTCCGGGCCTTAAGTGCCAAGCCCATAGGTGTTACGTGCTTGACTCCCCCCCCCCCCCCCCCCGCTAGTTTAAAAAAAAAAAAATACTCACCTGACCCCTCTGTCGATCCGTCCGGGTCTCTTCTTTAACCCTTTAAGTGCCAGCCTACCTGGAGTTTTTGTCACACTCTGTTGCCAGACCATTTTGCACTATTTTGCGCTCCCCATGTTCAAATGTGATTTTTGAAGGGATTTCCCAGGAAAATTATATATTGTTTTTTTCAGCAGAGTCTGGGCTTTAACATGAAATGTCTTGTTTGTCATTTTTTAGGTGTATTCTCAATATTTTTGGGTGAAATATGTGCAAAAAAAAAAAAATATATATATATTTTTTACAATTTGTAGTTTTTTTTTGTATAATCAAGTTTTATTGGTTTTTTGGTTTTTAGAGGTAGCAAGAGAAGGAAAAAAAAAAAAAAAAAAAAAAAAGGAAAAAGGGGGGGGTAGGTTGGGGGTACAGAAAATAAAAAGGGGGGCATGGGAGGGGGAGGGGGTACAACAAGAGCAAATCACAGGTATATATGCAACACTGGTTATACATCTTGTCATCTACATCATTGAGTACATACATTTGCTTCCATACATATACAAGGACCAGGACCCATCGCATTGTGATACTTTTACTTTTTGTTAGTGGTTGAAAGGCGATCAGACAGGTTCCAGTCTGCGAAGGCTTTCAGGTGGGGACGTAGCAAATAACGGAGGGTGGGTGAATATACACAGGGGAGAAATGCAAGGAGGAAGCCAGGGGGAGAAGCGGAGAAGCGGGGGAGAGGGGGGGTGGAATAGGGTGGATAGTGTGCAGGGGGAGGAAGGGCGGCGACACCGAAGGCATCCCCCCCTCCCCCCCCCCCAGAGCCCGAACAGCCACCCCCCAGGCCCGTGATCAGCCCCTCATCCCCGGCCGAGGTCCACCCCCAAGAAGGCTCTCGCCGAGTCTGAACCCCTGAACATGATCCAGTTTGTCCAGGTCTTCAAGTGCGCCTCTGTGGTTCCTCTGTCCTCCGCCACCAGCTCCTCCATTCTCAGGATGTGGTCCATTTCCGCAAACCACTCTGCCACTGTTGGTGGTTGCGCGGACTTCCATCGCCTCGGGATAATTGCTCTTACGGCCGTCAAAAAGAACCTAAGGACTCCCTTCTTGGCTCTGGTTATGGAGCCCGGAATCAGGGAGAGTAAGGCAGCCCCCGGGCTGTTAGGCACGACGGAGCCCTCCACCTCCGTATGTATCTCGAAGATAGTGTCCCAGAGCTTCTTGACCGGGGGGCACTCCCACCAAATGTGGAGGATTCCTCCCTGGGGCGCCCCGCATCTCCAGCATTCACTCGAACCCTCCGCGGAGTAGGAGGCCATGTCTGACGGACACCTATACCATCTTGTGAGGACTTTGTAATTTTTTTCCTGTGCCTCACTGGCACCAACGAGTCTGTGTGTTAGCGTGAATATCTTTTTGGCATCTTCGTCTGTGATCGGGCTCCCCAAGTCTCTCTCCCATCTGGACATGAACTCTAGTTCAGAGGTATGTCTGGTGGCCACTAGTAGGTTGTAGAAGCTGGACACCACATGTTCCATAGGTTGAGGTTGCGTGAGATACTCCTCCAGCGGTGTCAGGGGGAGAGATGCGTTTCGGAGGCGTCCTCCTGTAGTGAGGAACGCCTCTAGTTGTCGGTGCTGCAGCCAGGATAAGTGCCCCCCCCCGCCGCGGACCCTCAGCTCCGCCAGGGAGGGTAGCCCTCCCCCCAGCAGCACATCTCGTATTCTGATGTCCTCCTCCTCCCTCCAAATCAAGAACCGAGAAGTGTTCTGTGTTGGTATGCACTCTGGGTTGTTGAATAACGGGGTCAGGGGTCCCGGCCTATTCACCAGTTCTCCCTGCCGCTGCAGTCCGTCCCAGACAGCAAGGAAGTGTCGGATCAGAAAGGGGAATCCTCTCCTATTTGCCTCCCCTGCGGTGTGTGTCCATGGGAGAGCGCGCGGGCTGAACCCTAGTAGGTCTCTCTCCAGTTGGACCCAAAGCTTGTCCTCTACTCTGTACTTCCAGTCTGCCATCCTCGTGAGGACAGCAGCGGCGTGGTATAGTTTTAAGTCCGGAGCACCGGCACCGCCTGCATTTTTGGGTCTAGCCAGTATGTTGAACCTGACACGTGGTTTCCGTGACCCCCATATGAATTTCAAGAATGTCGTCTGGATTGTCTTGAAAAACTGCCTGGGTAGTTTGATCGGTATCGTTTGGAAGAGGTATAGGAATCGGGGGAGTATATCCATCTTCAAGATGTTTATTCTTCCAAACCATGAGTAACGCCTTTTGTCGTACTTTGAAAGGTCCTGGGTGACTTTGGCCTGGAGTGGTTGGAAATTCAACTCGTACAAGCTATCCAAGTCCGATGGTATGTGGGTCCCCAAGTATTTTATCGCTATGGACTGCCACTTGAAGGAGAAACTGCTCCGGAGTCTGTCCACCAGAGGCCGCGGAAGGGTGAGGTTTAGTGCTTCGGATTTTGCATAATTGACTCGGAAGTTGGATAGTTGGCCAAAGCGTTCAAATTCTTTGAGAACAGCCGGAAAAGATATAGCCGGGGACGTAAGGTGCAGGAGCAGGTCGTCCGCAAAGATCGACATTTTATATTGGCGTCCCCCGCACTCAATCCCCTTGATGTCTGGATTATTTCGTAAGGCCACCGCTAGATGTTCCATCGTGAGTATATACAAAAGGGGCGAGAGGGGGCAGCCCTGCCGAGTCCCGTTCATGATTGTGAAGGGTTCCGACAGGACCCCGTTTGCCCTGATACGGGCCGTCGGCTCTTGGTACAGCGCCAGAATCTTGGAGGTTATGTTCGGGCCTAAGCCAATTTGGGAGAGGGTAGCTCTGAGAAAGCGCCAATTCACCCTGTCGAACGCTTTCTCAGCGTCGCAGGAGAGGATGCATGCTGGAGCGCCAGTTTTGTGGACGTGTGCAATAAGTTCCAGTAGTTTGTTTGTATTGTCTCTGGCCTCGCGTCCAGGGACGAACCCTACCTGATCCGGATGAATCAGTTGGGGGATCAGAGGTTTGATCCTAGTGGCAATTATCTTTGCATACAACTTTAGGTCCACATTGAGTAAGGATATGGGTCTATAGCTGCCGCAGGCCGCAGGATCTTTACCCGGCTTCGGTATCACTGTGATTATGGCCTCCACCGCTTGCTTCGGAAAGGGGTTGTCCGATCCTATGTGGTTGAAGGTCTTAGTCAACCAGGGCACAAGCTGCGGCGCCAGGTCTTTAAAGAATCTGGGAGTGAATCCGTCCGGGCCAGGGCTCTTTCCCGCCGGGGCCTCCTTAATGGCTTTCAAGACCTCCAGCTCTGTAAAGGGGGCCTCTAGTCCAGCCGAGGAGTCCTCAGGTATCGTAGGGAGCCGCGTTTCGGATACGTAGTTCTGTATTTTGGTCTCCAATGTCTCTTGTGTAAGGCCAGGTCTAAGATTGTACAGGCCGGCGTAGAAGCCCCTAAACACCTCCGGGATTTTAGAAGGGTCCACAACGTTTTCTCCCCTTTCCGTCTTGATGCTTGGAATAAATGTTGTAGGTATCCTGTGGTGGAGAGATCTGGCTAAGAGCCTACCACATTTATTCGCGTATTCGTACATTGAGGCGTGCCTTCTGTCTCTGTATCTGAGATGGGCCTGGTCATAGAGCTTCAGTAATTTGTTCCTGTGGAGTGAGAGCTCGGAGAGCAGTTCTGGAGTATGGTTCTGCTTGTGTTTAGTTTCGAGGTCGCAAATAGTTTGCAACGTCTTGGATATCACCGCTGATTTCTCTCGCTTCAATCTCGATCCCTCTTGTATGAAGACACCTCTCAGGACACATTTGAGCGCCTCCCACTGGACCGCCGGCGAGCAGTCATCACGTTCATGGTCGGTTGTGAAGTTAGTGATGGTCTCCTTGATCCTGCTCATGCATACTGGATCCCTCAGGAGATTGTCGTTCAGGCGCCAACTCCAGTGTTTCTGTGCCGCCTTAGGCAGCTCAAACGATAAGAAGACCGGCGCGTGGTCTGACCACAGAAAAGGGCCAATCCGGGATTTAGGCTGCCACTTCAGGGCATGGTGACTGAGTAGGATGTAGTCGATGCGGCTGTAAGAGCCATGCACTGGCGAGAAATATGTGTAGTCTCTGGCTTGCCCATGCTCCAGCCTCCACACATCCATCAGTTGCAAGTTATGGAGGGCCCTACGTAGTGACTGCAGCTTCCCCAGCGGCACCGAGGACCTCCCAGATGAGGAGTCCAGCGAAGGGTTCAGCGTGAGGTTGAAGTCTCCTCCGAGTATGAGGATCCCCTCTGCAAACTCCTCCAACCTCCTGAGGTACCTCTGAAGCGCCCCAGCCTGATCATGATTCGGTAGATAGAGATTGGCTATTGTGTAGGTTGTCTGGTGGATCGCCATCTTGAGGAAGACAAACCTTCCCTCAGGGTCAGTTGTTTGATCCAGAGCCGTAAAGGGCAGAGATTTGTGGATTGCAATAGATGCCCCCCGCGATTTGCTCTGTGGGTTGGTGCTATGGTACCAGGAGGTGAAGTATCTGTGGCCCAAGCTCGGTATGTTGCCCTCCTGGAAGTGAGTCTCCTGCAGGAGGAGGATGCCCACTCTTTGTTTGTGTAAATCATAGAGGACCTTGGAGCGCTTTTCAGGGACATTGAAGCCCTTGATGTTCAGCGAGCAGATTGTTAACTTGGCCATGTCAAGCGAGCGGCGTCGGCCAGGAGAAAGGCCCAAGCACAGTCGGGCCCAGAGGAGGCAGCAGGCGCAGGGGGGGAGGAAGGGAGGGGGCAGGCGAGGGGGGGAGAAGGGAATAAGTAAAGGTGGAGGAAGAGGGGGCAAGAGACAGGGTTAGGAGAGGGGGAGCGGGGAGAGAGAAGAGGAGGAGGGGAGGAAAAGAAGAGTAGATGGAGGGGGGAGGGTCTGGGCGGTGGTGGGGATTCCTACTGAGACAGGATTAAGGGTACGGGCAGGTCAACCTTTAATTGGGTAGGTGCGCTACTTGGGTATGGGTCACTAGGTAGGGCAGGAGAGGGGTACACCCGAGGGGTGCCGGGGGAACCGGTGGAGGAAACCGTAAGGAAGATTACTAGGATTGATGGGGCCGGCAGTCAAATCTTCTTAGTTCGGGTCTGAGAGGGGTCCCTATCCGGGTCACCTGGTTTTCTAACTGGTGGATGCCGGTCTGGGGAAAGCGAAGAGAAGAGGGGGGGGAATTAATCGGGGTAGCGAGACACCGGGGTCAGGTGTCCTTGCAGTAAACTCTAATACGAGGGATCCCTCGGTGTGAGTGTACCGAGGGTACCTTCGTTTCCCTATCTAGGGTAGTACCAACTAAAATGGTACGAAACCCCACCAGGGCCACCTAAGTTGGGGACGTGTAAGTCGAAAACACTATCGGTGTAGGAGATGCACACCTTGAAACGAAAACATTGTCACATCTGAAACAGACTAGTAAATCTAAACGAGGTGAGATAACATTGCAACTTTAAGATTACTCATATGTATGAACGTGGAGCCCCAGGTAGGCACCCGTGAGCAGAGCGCGGCAAGCCCCCCCGTCCCGCGGGACGTAAGTGTCCCCCGCCCCCCCGGGAAGCCCGGGGAAGGCGGACGCGGCCGAGGACCAGCTCATCGGGCCCGGTGGACCCGCCCCCCTCGGCGGGGAGACCCCCCCACATCGGTGTCATCCCCAGGGCTCCAGGCACAGGACGTACAGACAATGAACAGTATTGGCTCGACTTAGGCAGGTCGGCGAGTCTACAAAATACATAACTAACATTGAAATTTAGGAACTTAAGGTTGATGGTCAAACATAAACGCAGTACTCAGGGGTGTCCTCCAGGGTGCCGCCAGTCAGGCACCTAACCGCCCAGCCCCCCCCACACCCCCAACAGAGGCGCGGGGGGGCGGGGCAGCCCGGGCACGAGGCCCGCCCACAGGCGCCGGTGCTCAGCCTCGGGCACAAGAAGCGCCCACCCCATCGGACGAGCCCCGGAGGCCACCAACCCAATTATGAGAAAAAGAGCAAGCATTTCAGGAACTCCATAACATATCTACAAAGTGCCAGTTACTTTGAGTCCAACCCCCCCGCGGCAGGCACCCCCAGGGCCCCCCACCCCAACCCCCTCCGAGTTCCCAGGTACCTTAGCCCGGTCCGATGGGATGGGAAGAGATAAGACGTGGGCCCCCCCTCACGGAGGGGTCCGAGAGTCATTGGTGTCCGCTGTCCCGCTCTGGGGCAGAAGCGATGGCCCACCTTCTTTGGGCCAGTCCGCCACCTCCCCTAATTGTCAGGGGGTCAGTCATGGGCCAGCCGACAGGGGTCCCACCGCCGAGGAAGGCCACGACCCACCACCGCACCGGTCCTCAAGCTCTGTTATCTGGACGAGGCACCCGTCTTCTTGGGCCCCCCGCCAACCTTCCCGGCGGTCCACGTAGCCCCCCCCGCAGCAATAGCCCCCCAGGCGGAGGTTCCAAGGTGGGCGATAGCCAGTCCGGCACCCGAATCGGGTCCGTTTCCAGGAATGTAAATAGTTGCGGGAGTTGGTCGACAGTTCTCAGGGCGAAGGATCTCCCGTTCTTGCGTACAATAAGGTGGAAGGGGAAACCCCAGCGGTAGGAGGCCCCCTGGCGCTGGATCACTTCAAGGAGGGGTTTTAACATACGTCTCATTTGGAGGGTCCTGGAGGAAAGGTCGGGGAGGACCGCGACGAGTGAGCCTTCATATCTAGTTGGACCCTTCTCCCATGCTTTTCTCAGGATGTCTTCTTTAACTTTGTAATAGTGGATTCTGCAAACCACATCTCTGGGTCGCTGTGGGTCTGCAGGTTTGGGGCCAAGGGCCCTGTGAATCCTGTCGATGTTGATTTCGGCCGCGGTGGGGTTCCCCAGTATCGTGTTGAAGATACCTTTTGCTGTACGTTCTAGATCCGGTTGAGTGACTGTCTCCGGTAGTCCCCTCAGTCTGACGTTATTGCGTCTACCCCGATTCTCGAGGTCATCTAAGCCGAGGTAGAGGGCAGAGGTGTGCGCCCTTCCCTCTTGTTGAAGCTGCTCTAAAGCCGCCACCCTCTGAGTCAGCGCAGACTGATCCTGCTCGATTGTGTCGACTCTGTGGGACACCTCCGAAATAGAGTTTTGAAGCGTGCTGAGTTCTCTGCGGAGAGTACCCTCCATCTGTGAGATGTATCCATCAAAGTCTGAACGTGAGGGGAGCGCTCTCAAAGCATCCGCTACGTTAGATCTGACCACGTCGGCTAGGGCCAAGATAAGGGACTGGGGTAATTGTTGTATAGCCGAGGACATTTCATGGGGAGAGGCCGCGAGACCCCCACCCCCCCGTTTATTCAGCTCGTCCATCTGCAACATGTTTGTATGCGCCACCAGGGGTTCCGTCGGGTCACTGCTGTCATTTACACTCATGTGTAACTCTGTTGGCCAGCCCTCCCCTCCTCCGGCGGCATCGACGTTCCAGGGCCTCTCAGGGGACAGGCAGGATTCATGGGGGGTATATCCCCCGCGTGTATAAGGGGCATCCCATACTTGTGTTGGAGGGGTGATCCCCACCTGCATGTCGGCAGACCGGCCGGGTGTACAGGGGTCAGCCGCTGCGTTTTTTGGGGTGTGCATGGCTTTATTTTGGGATGCAGTTTGCGGCTCCACTCCCCCTCCCCCAGTCAGTGATGGATTTTTATTGTTGGCGTTGGGGGTCCGTTCGGGCGCCTCCATAGGACCTGGGGCTCCCTTCCCCACCCGGGGCTGCTCACAGGCTGGTCTGGGGGGATTACTCATGTAGTGCTTTGTAACTGAAGGGGCATGGTCTGCCCGGACCTCCCGGTCCCTGATGCTCTCTCCTTCAGCAGCCGTTCTGTCATCAACCGGCCAGGCTGCAGGAGCGTGCAGTCTCTCTCCCAGGCTGGGAGAGGACAGGCCGCCGCCCCCCGCCGCCGCCTCTGTTGCTGGTGCCGGCGCCTCCGCTCTCCTCTCCTCACATGTCTCCCCTGCTCTCACTCTGCCCCTGATGCGGCCGGGAGCAGACGTCTGCTGCGCTCCTGGGAGGCCGCCCCCCCCGTTCTCCTCAGCCAGGTAAGGGGACCCCCGCCCTGTACCGACCTCTGTGTCCATGTGTGCCTCTTCCTCCTGGGCCGCCGCCATCTTGCTGGCCCGCTCCTCCTCGCCCCCACGGCCCGCCGTCTCAAAGAAATTGGTGATGGAGGCCGATCGCTGCCTCCTGTCTGTGCCCGCCGTCCTTCTGCGCCTGGGCATTGGATCAGGTGTACGTTATGTGCCTCCAGATCCCGTCTGTTAGCGGTTCTGTGCAGAGCTCCTCAGTTTAGGTGCCTACCTCGCCATCGGCTAGCCACGCCCCGACAATTTGTAGTTTTTTTTGTAATAAAAAATGTGTTTGTCAATAAAATCTTATTGCGTGTGAAATCCCAATTTCTCCCGGTTACAGCGATACCACATATGTATAGGTAGACACCCTTTCCTGCCCAGGAGACTCCCCCAAACTGAAACAGCTCTTTAGGGGATTTTCAGATAAAAAAACAACTATGCTATGCAATATGCGCACCTTGCAGTTTTTCCAGAAAAACAACCCTTTACATTTGAAATACCACCAACAAGCTTTCTAGGTGTACCAGGCTTGTTGACGTGGCCATAGTTTTCTGGAAGTAATCCCTCAATGGATTCTTTGGTTGCAAAGAGTTTCCCTAAAAAACGGATAGAAAAGCAGAATCAAAGCCACATTTTCCTAAAAAAAAAAACTATATACAAACAAGAAAAAACAAGTTTAATCTGAAAACGCAACATCCTCCGAACAGAACGATACCCAACATGCATAGCTACTGTCAGTGGAAGAGTTGCCAATCACCCCAAAGTAAAGCATGTGCGTAACGGTAATTTTGCTTGAAAATTTCAGCTCTGCAGACAAAGTGCGCACCTTGCGATTTTTCCACCAAAGCAACCCTTTACATTTGGAATATCCCCATAAACCATATATTCCCTGAAAGTGTACATGTTAAACTTTCTAAGCGTACCCAGCTTGTTGTAGTGGGTTCATCTTTCTGGAATTATTTCCTCAAAGAATTCTTTGGTTGCGCAGGGTTTCCCTAAAAAATTTATAAAAAAAGCTGAATAAAAAACACCTTTTCCTAAAATATAAATATGCAAACCAGAAAAAAACAAGCTAAGTCTGAAAGCGCAAGGTTCCCCGAACAGAACAATACCCAACATGCATAGCTACTTTTAAATCTTTTAATTGCCAGCCTACTTGAGATTTTGTCACCCTCTGTTGACAGGTCATTTTTCCCCATTTTGCGCCATGTTTTGCACCATTTTTGCTGGAACTTTCAGGAAAATTATATATATATATTTTTTTGCAGCAGAGTTTAGGCTTTAACATGAAATGTCTTGTTTGTAAATTTTATTATTTTTTTTTACAATATTATTAAGTAAAAAAAAAAAAATAAATAATTTTTTTTTTAGAAAATTGACTCCTTTATTTTAAATAAAAAATGTATTTTATTAAGGAAAACCATATTGCATGTGTGAGCCCCATTTCTACCGATTAGAACGGTACCACATATTTATCGGTAGCCCCCCGTTCCTGCCCAGGAGACCCCCCCTAACTGAAACAAGTACTTCACAAATAAAATACAAATACCATCCACACTACAAAGGGTTAATAAAAAAAAAAAAATGACATAGGGTCTCCCCTCCCGGGGGGGGGGGGGGGGGGGGGTGAAAACCCTTAAAAATAAAAAAATAAATAAATTGACGTGGGGTTCCCCTTACCCAAAGTAACAAGCCCGGGACCAGCTATGCAGGGCTTGTAGGAACAGGGCGCAGGGGCCAGCTTTTGTGGCCCCTGGCCCTGCAGGCTAGCGCAGGTGACTTGCCATCCCCCAGCCTTGTGAACTGGTATAGGGGTCATGGACCCCTTACCAGTTCACAAGGGATTAAAAGTAAAAAATAATGACACAGACACTGTACTCACCTCCGATCCGGCGTCCCTCGCCGCTGTCATGTCACTGACAGATGCCGGTAGTGATCGGCGCAGGGCGGGTGACAGGCGAGGGGGCTCCGATCGGAGCCTCCTCGCCTGACACCCGCCCTGCTCCGATCACCACCGGCATCTGACAGATGCCGGAGCTCGGAGGGGGTATAGGAGGAGCGGGATGACGTCATCCCGCTCCTCCCACAATGTGCGGGGCTAGGGGACGGCGGCCATCGCCGCCATTACAAGCGGTGAGGACCCGGAAGAGGATCCTCACCTGAAGCCTGCGCAGCCCGCGGGGGGGATCGGACCCCCCCTGGTGAAGAGGAGACCCAGGCAGAAGGCGCGGAGGTGAGTAAATGACAGTTTGTTTTTTTTTTACAGCGGCGATGTCAGCGCTGGAAACGGGGGGGGCGGCTGGTTTCGGGCCCCCTCCTGAAGACGGAGGACGACGGGGGGATCGGATGCCCCCCCCAGGAAGAGGGGACCCCAAGCTTCACGGGGATACCAGAGGTAAGTGGGTTATTCTAAGCATACAGCACGTCCTGCTCCAGAACATATTCATAACGTATGGGTATACCTGCGCCTTCAGCGCCGTGCACTGCAGATCACGAAGAAAACAAGCTCCTCCCGGCCCTACATATACCGGAGGACCTCCCACAATCCCCAGATTTCTCTGCAGTGCTGGAACTGCGAAGACATGAAGTATCACGCTCTCGCAGGCGAGCGGGGCTTGACAGCACGAGGCCCTGCGGGACTATTTCCACCCGTCCTCATTGTGAAATATATGCCTCCCAGCCTGGGCTGCGCAGGTCGGGTGAAGGTAGGCAGCACCTAGTGTGCTTATGGAGCTAGATTCCACCGCAATTCCCCAACCATAGGGTAGGCGGTTTAGGCTGATGGTGAGCCTCTAAGGGATGCCCCTCCCGCATTATTGTCCCGTACCCCGTGTAGTCCTGAGCCCTATTAGGGTCTCCATTCTCCATCTTTTCTCTGTCTTCGGGGGAAAAGAAGGGGGGGGAGGGTACGCGTGTGGCGGTCTTAGTGTACCGGTATGTCACGCTCGTGGCTTATATTATGCCTTCACTAAAATCAGAGATGTCAGGGCCGCGCCGATCGTTTCTTTCGACTGCCCGTGTGTTTTTGTCTAATGATTGCCAATTAATAGTATTGCCGCGGTCTCCGAGCTTACTGTCGGCATCCGCTCTATGGTACGTTAGGCCGGCTGTTACTCCATTGCCTTAATTTTCCTTCAGAGCTTCGCGCTCTTCAGAATGGGCGGGGCCCTTGTCTGGCGCGCTCCGTGTCATGGCGGAGTATTTAGCCCGCTCTTCGAGCTTCGCTGGGCGCCATTTTGGTTAGCTTCCCGTGCACGCGTCGTGACGGTCTCCTCCTCCACCTGAGCTGTAAGTGCCCTTGCGGGCGAGTCCCTTTCTTTTCTGTCTGCCCATCTGCGCACGTTCCTGACATCTCTTTCCCATTGTGTCTTGCAGACGCTGAGTTCCCGGCAGCCTCTCCCGGCCTCATATACATATATACCATTCATATAAGTACCTTATACGTTTACATTGCTATACTCACTAGTATAAGGAGCGGGCCTTCCCAAAATCTCCCACATTGATCAGCGGGTAGTTGGGGCATCCAGGGTGGCTTACGGCATAAATCCCTATCGACATACTATAATCAATCACCATATGGAGGCATCTCAGGATTGTGTTACCGGGGTCCCATCGGGACAGGACCGGCTGTGTATATCGTGTGGTCTCCCCCACGCTGAGGCGGACGGGGCACGGGTCTGCGCGTCATGTTCCGAACAGACGCTGGAACTGCGAGCGACGCTTGCGGTTGTTTCTCGCCCTTTCCCACCACTTAACCCTTCCCCAAACCTCACTCCCGTTGTGTCTTGTACAGGTGAGGGGGTACAAATAGATCCCTCCCCTAGACGGCCCACGTTGGGCCAGATCGTGGAAGGCTTGTCTGGCCGGATCAGCCCTGTTAGACAACGATCTCCCGCGGCTTCGGCCTGTGCTATGGGTTCTGCGGAGTCCTTGTCTACACGTGCTAGCACCACTTCGGAAGAAGGGGACTTGTTCTCTGACCTAGGTTCCCTGGACGAGAGATCGAGGGGTCAGGATGACGCTGATCTGGATGTCTTGGACCAGCTGGACATTGACGGCATGTTATTCAGGATTTTTAAGGTACTGTCCGTTTCGCCTCCCGGCGCGGTTCCCGGGCCAAGAGGGGGGCACTTTCATACCTCGCCGCCTCGGTTGGAATTTCTCGAGCAGGCTCACTTCCATGCACTTGTTCTTAAAGGGTGGGAATGTCCCGCCGCTCTTCAAAAGACGCCGGATGACTGGGCTTGGAAATACCCTTTTCCCCCCGACGTGATAGATGTTTGGTCCTCGTCCCCAGTCGTGGACGCTCCGATTATTGGGGTTCCTAACCCCCCATTCCTTACTTCCCCGGCTTACGCCGGTCCTCGGCGTCCCGCAGGGAGCTGTATCGATAGGCTTGCTTCCCACGCCTTTACCTGCGCTGGCACAACGCTGCGACCTGTCTGTGCCGCGGCGATCACGGCTGTGGCCGCTAAGACTCTTATATGTAAGTCCCTAGAGCATCAGCCTGGAGATTTACCCTGGGAGGTCTTTTATGCACTTGGATGACACCATCAAAATGTGTGATAGGACCTCTGCCCAGGCGGTGGCTATACGTCGCCTTCTCTTCGTCAGTGGGGGGCAGACGATGACACTAAGAGGATCTTGACGGGGCTCCCCTTTAGAGGACATCACCTGTTTGGGGCACGTCTGGATTTTTTTGAGAAACAGGCCACTCCACCCAGTCAGAGGCGGCCGCTGCGTCCCCCGCTGGGCAGAGTCACCCCTCCCCCTCCATATCATTCCATTGCACAGGATCCGGGGTTGCCCCCTGCTGGACCTGGCCCAATCTCCCGCCCCAGGAGTGACGTTCAGGGCCCGGGGCCCTCCGGTCGGGCTAAGTCCTTTTCCTTCCCTGATTTCCCTCATGCATGATGGGATGCCCTCACCCACCTGGGTGAGGGGAAGGCCGCAGGACTCTACTCCTATCAGGAGGCATCCTGCCTCGCTCTGGTGGCTTTAGGTAGTTACCCTAGAGATGGAACGGTGTTTGCTGGGCAGTCCTTCCCCGAGTCGGTTAAGAGGTCTATGTTTCCGTGCCCGTCTTCGGGCATGGGTGCAGGCTTAACTGGGCCTGCCAGGTATGGCTTCCCTGCTGAACGCCATTTTCATATAGAATCTGGGGCCTCTGAGTGGGTCTGCCCCTCCTTCTCTCCCTTCTAGGATGAGGGAGCTTATCTGCCTAACACCTAGGAGAGTGTGGCATCTGTACCATAATCTTTCGGCCTGGCGCCCTCGACAGGGCTGTCTGTGCCCCATGCCCCAGGGACCCCCTGGCTGCTGGGTGTGTTTGGTTTTTTCCAGGCTCTGGGGAACCTTCGGGATACTGAGCCTTCTACGACTGGTATGGGTGTTCACTTTCACCGTAGAGACTTAACCTAAGCCCCCTGTTTGCGCCCTCGTATGCACTGGGCTCCGGAAGGGTGCGTTGGCTCACACGTCACCAAGGGGCGTTTGGTACAGGGGACCTTTTAGGCTCCTCTGTTCCCTCACACGGAGCTGTGGGGATGGAACTTGACAATCCAGGAGTCCTACTCGACTCCACCCTCTAATCCCTGGTTTTCACCAGACGTAGGTTTCACCCAGTGCCCCCTTTTTTGTTGTTTCCTTGACTATTAGGAGTTTACAGGTATGAGACCTCCGGTTCTCCGTCCTGTATAGTGATTCCTCCAGACAGCTTCGCTTTCTGGTGAGCCGATTGGCGGCTCGTCCTTGGACACCATTCGCCCCGGGGTTCTTGGGCTCTGAAGTGACTTAGCCATTAGCCCTGGATGAGAGGGTTGCACCCTGGGCCTGGTTTTGACTAACCTACCACCTTGTGGAGGCACTTACTCTTCTACTGGGCTCGTGGGTACCGCGGGGGAGCATTCCATACTCCTTGCCTTTCCCTGATGGTTACCATGGTACCTACTATTCTGGCACAAAGGGGGCCTATTCTTCTGAATTCCCCGGGGGTTCCTAGGAAGGGACCTTGAAGGTTCTGATTTCCTAGGTGAATTTTGGTCATAAGTAGCACGTTGTGGGTCCTAGTTGGGGACTTCTTCTTGTACCCGTCCATTGGGGGACTTTCTGCCTTAATAGGTCAGTGGTTGCGCTTTGTTCCTGCGGAATTCTCGGGCATGGATCCTTACCGGGGAGCCCTGATTCCTTAGGGGACTTGATATTCCTTGTCCTTCCTGAAGTATCCCTCCCTTTAGAGGTTCTCTGTTGTGCCTCCGGGCTCACACTGGCAGGGTTCTGCGGGACCCCGCCTCTATTACAGGGGTCTTCCCCCGTTATTGGCCAGATTGGTCTGCCCTGGTTGGGGCTAGTGGTTCTGGCTTGGTAGTTTACTTGATAATGTTATACCCTTGCCCTACCGGGCGCGGGGAGAGCTTGCGCTGGTCCCTGATGAGTAGCAGCACCTTATGCTTGGGGCCTGGGAGGCCCAGTGGGGTGTGGGTTCTCAGGGAGTTCTGCTGTGTTCAGCTGGACGGTATGTTCCCTCATGAGGACAATTTTAATATAGTGCCGTTACCTTAGACTTACTTATCGTTGGCAGGATCGGGGGCTGGCCCTGCCCGAGATGACAGATCTCGAGGTGTCTTGTTCCTTGGAGGTTCGGGACCTTGTCTTCCTCCTTATCCTCTTCCTTCTATCACGCTGGTTTAGCTTATGCTGCCCCTATGCTATGCGCTGGGTCTAAGCCCCTTCCCTGGCGGGTTGGTATCTGCTCCCGGGATTAGGGTCCTACAAGCAGTGTTTGGTGTGGGCTCACTATTGACTCTGTTTATTGTTGGGGCCTGATCTGTTCTCCTATTACGAGATCTGACCCAATATTTTGTTTGCATTCCTCAGGGTCTGCTCAGGTGCATTCCTGGGGGATCCCTAGTTCCCCCTTTGGGGGGGGGGAGGACTTATTTTGAAACCCTACCAAGGGTTTCCACAGTTCTTAGTCAGGTCCTTGTCTGACCTGCTCCTTCCATTAGGTTGCTCTTCTGGGGAGGTTACCTGTACCCTCTTGACTCAGCTGCCCCTCTTGACTCAGCTGCCCCTCTTGACTCAGCTGCCCCTCTTGACTCAGCTGCCCCTCTTGACTCAGCTGCCCCAGTATCTCCAGCACCTTCTGCAGCTTCCTCCCAATAAGCCTGTTCTCTCTTTGGAATTGTTACAGTATCTTTGTTTATTACAGTATGTACACTGTTTATTACTGTTACAGCACTTACAGCACTTACAGTACAGTATTTCATTATTAAACGTACTATACTGCACAATATTTTACTGTACCTATGTTTATTGATAATTATGTAGGGTACTGTGTTAGGATAGGTGTTTGGATAGGCTAAGTGTTTGCAGTACTGTACTGTTATTATGGTACAGTACTGTATGAACGTATGATCTGACATACGTCGAAATTCGGTTTACGACGCCGCGTAAGAACGGATCAACGTCGTAAGTCGAGGACTACCTGTATTCTCCCTTTACAAGGTTCAAAGGTTGAGGTTTGAGCATTGCTCTCGTTGTTGATTACATGATTAAGGGTGACAGCGCTTTACTGTTGGCTGTTCCTTTTCATGGGGATCCCACCCTATTGTGGACACTGCTATTGGATGTTCCATACGTTATGAATATGTTCTGGAGCAGGACGTGCTGTATGCTTAGAATAATACAATTCTGTGAGAATCTCACCTGTAGAATTGGTGGTATATGCATACAGCACGTCCTGCTCCACCCCACCCTGGTTTCACTTTGTTCTGGATCCCCTGTATGGTGATTGTACTCACTTGGTGTTATTACCAGAAATTCTGGGTGGTTGTGCTTCTCCTGGCTTCTCTGATCACTGCTTTTCAATGCTGGGGATTGTGGGAGGTCCTCCGGTATATGTAGGGCCGGGAGGAGCTTGTTTTCTTCGTGATCTGCAGTGCACGGCGCTGAAGGCGGAGGTATACCCATACGTTATGAATATGTTCTGGAGCAGGACGTGCTGTATGCATATAATACCAATTCTACAGGTGAGATTCTCACAGAATTGTATTTTTTTTCTATTTTTTAACTGTTAGGGGGAAATGCCAGGCACGTTTATGCGGTAGGAGAAGCAACCACGTAGAAACTACGTGCTTGGCATTTAAAGGGTTAAATTTGGTGACATCCGATCCCCCCAGGAGAAACCCCGGAATAGCGACCCCCCCCACCCCCGCTTAAGCAGCGGCCGCTGCTAACTGTAAAAAAAAAAGACATTTACTCACCTGCGGTCGTAATGACTCCCGCCGGGTCTCCTCTTCACTGGGGGGGGGGGGGGCTCCGACCGCCCCCCCAGGCTCTTCCGAGGTGAGGAGAGGGCGAGAAATCGCCCTCCCCTTCACTTCCTGGATCGCGTCTGATAGCCCCGCCCCTTGGGACATCACTATGTCACCCGGCAGCTGGCTTCTTAAGACCGGCACCCGAGACTATCAGTCTTGTCGGATGCTGGGAGGAGAGAGGTTGAAGGTTGGGGGAGGGCTGTGATCCCTCGCCCCCTCCCAGCCTCCCTCCACCCAGCACCCGCAGCTGTCATCGGGGATCGCTAGGGGACAGAGGAGGATTGGAGGTGAGTAAAGTAAAAAAAGAAATGTCTTTTTTTTTTTTTTGATGTGTCCAGTGTGTTTTTTTTTTACTGTTAGCCCCTTGTGAACTGGTAAGGGGTCCATGAGACCCGTATATCAGTTCACAAGGCTGGGGGCTTGCAACTAGCGGGTGACTTGCCATTAACCTCCGGCACCCCAATTACCTGTCTCCCCAAAGCCCAGGGGGGGGGGGGGGCAGAAGAGCCGGGGGGCCACAGAAGCTATGTGGGCTTGTAGCCGGCGGGGGGGGGGGGGGGCGGCCACCAAAGCTGGCTCCTGCACCCTGTTCTACAAGCCATGCATAGCTGGTCCCGGGCTGGTTATGCTGGGTAAGGGGGACACCATGTAAATTTTTTGTTTTTTTAAGGGTTTTTAACCCTTAAAATTCCAAAAGAATGGGGTTCCCCCCCTGGGAGGGCAGACCCTATGCCATTTTTTTTAATTACCCCTTATGTTTATAGTGTGGATAGTAGTTGTATTTTAATTGTAAATGTTATAAAGTGCTCTTTTCAGTTTGGGGGGTCTCCTGGGCAAGAATGGAGGGCTACCAATGCATATGTGGTACCGTTGTAAGCGGAAGAAATGGGGCTTTCACATGCAATATGGTTTTCTCTAATAAAGTAAATGCTTTATTTTAAATAAAGGAGACAATTTTCTAAAAAAAAAAAAAAAAAAAAATATATATATATATATATATATATATATATTTTTTTTTTTTTTTCTTTTTACGCAAAAATATAAAAAAAAAAAACAGTAGAAAAATTACAAACAAGACATTTCATGTTAAAGCCTAAACTCTGCTGCAAGAAATATATCTATAATTTTCCTGAAAATTCCTCCAAAAATCATGGTTAAACATGGTGCAAAATGGTGAAAACTTACCTGTCAACAGAGGGTGAAAACATTTCAAGTAGGCGGGCAATGTTAATAGTACCTACGCATGTGGGGTATTGTTCTACTCGGGGGGGGGGGGGCTTACGCTTTCAGATTTAGCTTGTTTTTTCTTGTTTGCATATTGATTTTTTTAGAAAATGTGTTTTTTATTCTGCTTTTTTATAATTTTTTTGAGGGAAACCCTGTGCAACCTAAGAATTATTTAAGGGATTACTTCTAAAATGATAAGCCCACTACAACAAGCTTGGTACGCTTAGAAAGCTTAGCATGTGCTCTTTCAGGGAATTATTATTATTATTGTTTATTTATATAGCGCCATCATCTTCCATAGCGCTTTACAAAGTAGTAAACATACGGTACATATACTATTTCAAATGCAGTTTTACAGAGTTGACAGTGGATATTCTGAGTACAAGATACAATAGGGGAGAGAGCCCTGCCCTTGCGAGCTTACAGTCTAAAGGAAGAGGGGTGAAGATGAGGGGGAAGGATCACAAACAGTCAGTATTGAGCTTTGTGCCCTTTAGAAGATTGGTTAGGCCAGATTATATGCTTGTCTGAATAAGTGAGTTTTAAGGGCGCCTTTGAAGGTTTTGAGGGTTGTGGAGTGGCGGATTGGGTGCGGGAGGGCATTCCAGAAGATTGAAGTTGCACGTGAGAAGTCCTGGAGGCGGGCGTGAGAGGAGGTGACCAGGGTGGAGGACAGGAGAAGGTCGGCAGAAGAGCGGAGGCTGCGTCTAGGTTGATACTGTTGGATTAAAGAGGAGATGTAGGGAGAGGCCTGGTTGGAGAGAGCTTTGTATGCGAGAGTTAGAGTTTTGAACAGGATTCGCTGTGGGACTGGCAGCCAGTGTAGGGATTGGCAGAGAGGCGCAGAACTGGAGGAGCGAGAGGAGAGATGGATGAGGCGAGCAGCAGAGTTCAGGATAGATTGGAGGGGTGCCAGTCTGTTAGTTGGTAAGCCACAAAGAAGGATGTTGCAGTAATCCAGACGGGATATGACCAGGGGCGACAGGAGGTGGCCAGGGAGTGAATATGTGGTTTGAAAGAGAGGGCAGGGTCCAGAATGACTCCCAGGCACTGAGCTTGGGGAGTTGCTGGTATTGTGTAATTGTTGACAGAAATAGACGTGTTAGAGAGGGGAGGGGAGTTAGATGGTGGGAAAATGACCAGTTCTGTCTTGTCCATGTTTAGCTTGAGGTAGCAAGATGACATGAATGAAGAAATGGCTGAGAGGCAGTTGGGGAGGCGAGATAGGAGAGAGGAGAGATTGGGGCCTGAGAGATATATCTGAGTATCATCCGCATAGAAGTAGTATTGGAAGCCTAGTGAAGTTATAATTTTGCCAAGGCCATGGGTGTAGACTGAGAAAAGTAGGGGGCCTAGGATAGAACCTTGCGGCACACCAACAGAAAGGGAACGTGAGGATGAGACCGTGTTAGAATAGAATACACTGAATGATCTGTCAGAGAGGTAAAAGGTGAGCCAAGAGAGTGCAAGCCCTTGAACCCCAAGAGAGGAGAGAATATCAAGAAGCAGAGAGAGGTCGACAGTATCAAAGGCTGAGGAGAGGTCAAGAAGGATGAGGATGGAGTAGTGACCTTTGCTTTTGGCAGTGAGCAGATTATCGGTGACTTTGGTGAGGGCAGTTTCAGTGGAGTGGTTGGAATCCTGATTGTAAGGGGTCAAATAAGTTGTTAGTGGATAAGTATTGTGACAGTTCTGAGTGGACATGTTGTTCAAGAAGTTTGGAGGAGAAAGGGAGTAGTGAGATAGGGCGATAGCTGGAGAGGGCAGAGGGGTCGAGAGAGGCTTTCTTGATTATCGGAGTAATAACTGCATGTTTGTAGGAAGAAGGAAAGGTGCCAGTGGAGAGAGAGAGGTTGAATATGGAGGTTAAGGCTGGAGTGAGGGATGGAAACAGTTGAGGAATAAGGTGGGATGGAATAGGATCGAGGGAGCAGGTAGTCAGGTGGGCCATAGATATGAGAGAGGTTAGTCCAAGCTCAGTTATTGGAGTGAAGAAAGTAAGAGAGTAAGGCGGGGGGATTGTTTGAAGTGGTGAGGGATTCTGAGGGGCAAAGCCAAGTCGAATGTTGTCAATTTTTCTTTTGAAGAATGTAGAAAATTCTTCTGCTGTTATTTGGGAAGTTGGAGGAGGAGGTGGTGGGCGGAGTAAAGAACTGAAAGTGTTGAAGAGTTGTTTGGGATTCCGGGCTTGTGCAGAAATCAGTGAAGAGAAATAAGCTTGCTTAGCAGATGAAAGGGCCGTCCTGAGCTTGTTTATAGAATAGAAAGTCATGATTGGCTTTGGTTTTCCTCCATCGCCGTTCAGCAGCTCGAGACAGCTGTTTCAATCTGGTTGTGCATCCTGCTGACATTAACCATTTTAGTGCCAGCCTACCTGGAGCAGCAGGACAGGAGCAGACCCACCAACATGGGCAATAGGCACCAGCCTACAAACCCAATCAATAAACAAATATGCACAATACTCCAAATCACCAGAACATTTGTAACTAATCTTAGGTAAACATACAAACCAATTGTAACTAACCTTAAATAAATCACAATATTCAATGGTCAAAAATGATATTGTAGCAAGAATAAAAGGAAGTGTATAAATATTTGACATAATGGCAGAGCAATCTTTTAATCCACATCACAGAAGCCCCCCCCCCCCCCCCCCACATAGCATAATCTAAAGAGGAACCAAATCCTCCTCCTGACCCACAAAAATAAGCCGCTCAGATGGCTATTCTCCAAATTTTTGGGTGCATCTTCCACCTGGGCTCATAATGTATCGTGTAACGTGAGACCATGACAGACCATCTTCCCCAGACTAGTAGCCGCAAATACCAATCATATCGAATTACCTTCTCATTGGTCCAAACTTGAAAAAAAAATGTATATAACAAATGCGTTAATAAATAAATCAGAAAAAACATCAGTAAGAATGGTAATATAATATGCATGAATATGCGGATGCATAAGACAGATACTTATGAGAATGCATCTTGGCAAGGTGCTGATGTTAATCTACCATCTCTAGCACTTTCACTCCGTCCTATGTCCATAACTGCACCCAATGTGGCGTTAAGAACCCCCCTCATCAACACCATGTGCCCAAACTGCAACACAACAAACACTCCAATATATGTGTAAGTAATAATAACATGCAAATCCATGTACTATAAAACGTATGTGTAAACTTCTGTGTATAAAGAAAAAAAAAATACAGTCAGTGGGTGGGGGTATCCCTCGGTACAGTCAGTGGGCGGGGGTATCCCTCGGTACAGCCAGTGGGCGGGGGGCATTCCTCGGTACAGCCAGTGGGCGGGGGGCATCCCTCGGTCCAGCCAGTGGGCGGGGGGCATCCCTCGGTACAGTCAGTGGGCGGGGGTATCCCTCGGTACAGCCAGTGGGCGGGGGGCATTCCTCGGTACAGCCAGTGGGCGGGGGGCATCCCTCGGTACAGCCAGTGGGCGGGGGGCATTCCTCATTCCACTACCTCCCGCCAACACTGGACAGTAAAAAGGCAGCAGGCAGGGTACCCAATTCATGCCTGCCTGACTGCCCGCCGCTGCTGTTACCCCCCAGCCGCCCACCCACTTACACTGGTTCCCGGCGGCCCTTCACTGCTGTTCCTGCCGTGGCTGCTCACGCAATCTCACTCACTCACACATACACTCATGCTTACCGACGTTGGTGGACAAGACCCATATGGCCAGCGTCAAATGAAACCAATGGACGCCTCCCTTAGACACCCACCATGCATCAACCAGTAAGTGCTGGTAAGCGTGTGTGTGTGTGTTCATGCGTGTGCTCGTGTGTGAGAGCGGCCTGCTGTAGGGTGAACAGCGGCGTTTCCTGGTGCCAGCCTACCGAGATTTTGCCCGGTATGCCCTATGGCCAGCCCGCCCCTGCTCCGTTCCATGTGAGTATTCTGACCTTGTTCATTGGCTAAAACACACCCACAACTGTACACACTTTATCTTTACTTGCATTTTTTCAGTTGCATCCCTTTTTAAATTTAAATCAGTAGCATTAAAATAGAAACATTCTAGAAAAAGCACTGCAATATACATGGAGTAATTATCTTAAAGGTGTGAACTTAAAGGTGTTCTACATGCAGACATCAAATGAACCTAACGTGATCTATTTTTAGTTGGATCAGGAGATGATATCCTGAGAACCCACCAGCCAGTGCACATGTTTTATGTATTTTTTCACACATTGCTTCCATTTGAAGACATGGTTCATTACAGTGTGCAGCAACAGGCTTCTATGATTATTTTTGCATTCCTATATTAGGATCCTTCTAAGGATCTGAAATATGTTTTAAAGGCAGGTCTTCTTTAGGGATGAGGCTGACTAGTGCTATCCAACCTCTCCTATTTGTTATAAGTGTAAGGTATGGCTGTTCGGTATCTCTTTGCTTTTCTGTCAGCTCTCTGTCTCTGTAGAATACAGTGTCATTACTAATGGCTGTTAGCATGTATGCTACTGAAACATTGTCAGCACTTACTTTTGTTCTGTTTTTAGTCATTTGTGACTATTGGTCCACTTTAACTGCCTGTGTTGAGACCCTAACTAGCCGATGCGGGGAATCTCAGCACCTTATGACTGTAATAAGTGTTACCGGTACTTACTCTTTGCAATTCCTGCCCCTGGCAGATTTGGACTCGACAGTTTTTATAACCTATATATGTGCTTGCGCATGTGCCCTTGGACTGTGAACAAAGGTGATTTTTTTCGGGCGACCTGGGGGTTTCACACAGTCTCATAGACTCCGGTGTCGGGTTTGGTCATCTTTAAGTACCACCTTGGAGGACATGGGTACCAGTGTTACCCTCACCAGTGGTTGGGAACTCCTGATCTAGGGCATGAAATCATGCTGAAGGTCCGGTTTAAGGTGAATTCTTGCAGCTTTTTGTTCTTTTTAACATAACTTGTGATTACCTCGTCGATTGTCCTTCTTTTTTTTTTTTTTTTTTTTTTTTTTTTGCTTACTTGGTGCTACCACCATTTTATAAGGGTTATTTAGGCTGGCTTCAGAAAGTCGCTTAAATGGGACATGTTATCTGTTGTCCTTTTTTATGCACCATTGAGTGGACATTATTATCGGAGTGACCATTATTCTGGCTAGTCATGTGGCTGTGGTATCTTACTGTACATCAACCAGGGAAGGATAAGGTCATCCACCCGGTTCTTCCGATTTGTCTGTCTTTTTGCCTGGCATCAGCTCCCAGGAGCTTTACCAAAGTTTTCACTGATCCTCTGGCGTATTTAATGCAAAGAGGTATAGGGATCATATCTTATTTGGACAATCTGCTACTCTTTGTCCCAAGCAGAGAGAAATTACTTCAGGATCTTTATGTACCTTTGTGCGCCAGTCAGACGGTCCCAGTCAGGCCATGGGGTTTTTGACCCTGGAGGGAGTCCATTGTCGGGCCCTCAGGGGAGATGGTCCAAAAGGCTGAGTCAGTCTTGCTCAAACCGGAGGGAATTGATAGCAGTAAAACAAGCCCTGTTCACCTTTCAAACTCTCTGAAGGGTTGATATGTTCAGAACAGACAATGCAACAACCAAGGTCTACTTGAATCGGCGGGGTGGAAGATCACCTCGACTACTGACAGCGGCAGCAGAAATTCTGCTTTTGGCAGAACAGAACCTGCTTTCTTTGTCAGCCATTCATCTGAAGTGGTGCCTGAATCAAGTGGCTGACTTTCTAAGTCACTTTCCGCTGCTGGAGACAGAATGGTCTCTGAACCAGGAGAGAGATTTGTGTTCTGAGGGGAACTCTGGAAGTGGATTTTTTTGCATCAGAGAGAAACCACAAATTGAAGAGTTTTTTCTCTGTAAATCCCTCTGATCCGGCTCTGGGAATAGACGCTTAGGCACACGATTGACCTACACGTTTCCTCCAATTGGAATACTCTCTCAGGTTCTCAACAAGTTATCCTGTCAGCCAGCTACAGTTTTACTCCTGTCCCCCTGGTGGCCCAAAAGAACATGGTTCTCAACACTTACTTCATAACTCTGTCCATACAGGAACCCTGGAAGCTTCTGAGGAGACTGGACCTGCTATCCCAGGGACCAGTGCATTGCTTAGATCCTCAGTGTTCACTCTGTGGACCCTGAAGTTGCCTTGCTTCTAAAGAATGCTACTCATTGGCCTGGATTTTTAAGGTATAGCTTGCGGTCCCTCTCTAGGCCAGATTTTTACCTGTGTTACTTATACTACACGTGTCAGTAAGTTGTTGTACTTTGTTAGCCATCGATGTAATCAGGAAATCCAAGGTTAAGGTAATACGATTTATTGACTAACTCAATAAGATTGAAAATGCAAGCTTTCGCAGCTGCATTCGCCCACAATTGCCCCTGTTTAGCCCACAATGTAAATGCATTCAAATCTTTAAATCGATGGACTGTGGCCTGAACAGGGACAAAAATTTTATGTGTCATTATGACATGGATTGAATAGACTAGACTCATCACAAGGTCTGATATTAAACAGCCTGTCTGGCCTGGTGTGATGGCAATAAAACTTCCACACACTCTCTCTCCCCCTCTCATTCTTATCAGCCCACCATTAATTGTTATAACCCGCCGGATTCTTATCTCACAGTATACAATTTTACAACTTTTTCATGTGTGTCAGTGTAAAAACAATTGTCACTCCTTTGTAGTTTTTTGAAACTTGTTGAACAGCTTTGAAAGCTTGCATTTTCAATCTTATTGAGTTGGCCAATAAATGGTATTACCTTAACCTTGGATTTCCTTATACTACACATGTAACTCAAACTAGCCCATTACTTAAAGGAGCACTATCATGAAAAATGGCCCACTGATAAAAATCCAAATAAATATGCTGGATGGCGGTAGATGGGGTCACTTATACACCAGGCATCAAGAAATATCCATCCGCCATGTTTTGTTTATTTTTAATTTGAATTTTATTTGTTCATTTGTTTAAACATTCTGAAATGTACAGGTTTATGCATGTTCATCATGCTGATATGCATACTGGTTCATGCAGGCGTGGCAGCAGGATACCCTTTATCTGGCCTTACAGCCGGTGCTTATCTCCCAGAAAAATGCTGAATTAGGAGTTCACTCATTACTGTATGGGACATTATAGGCTGCCATAGCCCACAGGCCACTGCCAGCCAGCAGTAGGAATTGGAAAAGATGGGTGGGTGAAGGGTTCGTCTTGGCTCTGTCTGCCACTGCCAATAGCCCCCTCGGCCCTCATTATAGGTGGCTTATAAGGGGGCTTCTGGCAGTGACAGACAGTGCAGCATGGATTAGTATCCCTTCAATAACTTGTGTTTAGCCTGCTGCAGCCTTCCTTGGCCAGGAGCAAAGGTAACTGCCACTGTCTCCTCGGGCAGAGGCAGACAGATTTAACTCTTGCTGGGCACGATGGGGGGGGGGGGGGGGGGGGGGAGCCCAGGAATCGCGGCCGGGTGCCTCTTCTGTGAGCCTTGAGGCCGAGGGGGGCAAATGAAAAAAAGGGGACATTAGCAGATGTGTCCTGGGGCCCCGGATTGAGCCTGGGCCAAACGTCGGCCCTGGCAAGAGGATTATCTATCTAGGCTGCCAAAAGTTACTCTCTTCAAAATTACAATATGCCCAAAGGACTCACTTGCTTTATAATTGTGTGCAGTGCATAGTGTGTTGCAAGAGTGATGTTGGGTGAGTAAAAGTGACTTATTCTTTTGATATCTATCTCAGTTGGTTTTAAAAATGCAGATAAGCTTGTTTAACAAGAAAATGCTTATCATTGTGCCTGTAGTAAAGTAGTAGCAGTGCAATACTTGGCAGTGGTCCATGAATGATTGTTGTCTGGCATGTTTTGTGTTTGTTATGTTTTATACACTGTGGCCTGCCCTATAATGGATTGCTGTCTGTCAGGTAATGGTTTGACGTTTATGGTGAATGACAGCCATATGCTAATTAGTTCAGTTACAACTAATCTGTCACATTAGGACCCAACACCACGAGGAAAACCCTTTTTATAATGATTTTTTTCCTTAGTGAAATTCAGCACCATTTTAACTGTGCACATTTTTAAATAATTTGCACAGCTATAAATAATGCTGAATTTCAGAAAGAAAAAGAAAACCATTAAAAAAAAAAATTCTCTTGATTATTTTCTACAGTGCAATTTTTTTAGCTAAACGTGGTGCTGAACGGCACTGAGAAAAAAAAGCATACATTTTTTTTCTTACAAAAAAGGAAAGAAATTCTCACTGTGCTGAATTAGCCCTATAATGACAGCTAAGTTGTCGTGCTCCCCATTGCTGAGCTGTGTGTACTGTAACTGAAGAGCTCATTGCTGGGGCCGGTGCTGCTCGGCCAGGGAGCAGTATGGCCGACTGCATTCAGATAATTGGGCAAAGGCTATCCTCTAATTTACAGGCTAGCCTGGGGGTTTTGCACAGCAGGGGATCCCAATTTGGGATGCCCTTTGCAAAGACTAGTGGTCAGCCCTGGAGTCATCTGGTCCACTTAAAGGAGGGAAACAATCAAATGTTTGAGCTGAACTGTATCTGTAGTGTTTAGTTTTTTTTAGTTTTTTGATGGCGCTTCTCCTGTCCCAGGAGATAAGCTGATTGTTAACCAGGAGACCTTTGACTTTTGGGAGCTCTCTAAAACTCAATAGTGAATCTTTTCCTGGCAGGAAAAAGTGAGTTATGGGCGAGAGCTGTAAGTGGAGAGTGAGGGGTGATTTGCTGCAATATTCCTAGTATGTCACACCCCCCACTTCCCGATATCCATAACACTTGGGAACCCGGCCTGTAGAGGGCGATCTTGCGATGACATGGAAAAAAGGAGCCCCTCCTGATCCATAAGTACTGGGTTCCTCCCACTATTCCTCAGTCTTTTCATCTCTGCAGTCGGCGAAGCATTCAGAAGATGACTCTCCTTCAAGCTGCAGGTAGCCGGGTTTGCTCCCGGACCTTTTTTTCTCTATTTCTGTCTGATACTCTTTAAACCTGTTTGGTTATATTGTATGCCTCCCAGCCCTGGCTGTGTGGTTCAGGCAAAGGTAGATACATACACCTTCTGGTGTATACAGGAGTATTACTCCTCCGTGAGACCTAAATGTGGGTAGGCGGCTTCCGGGTTGGTGTTCCCGGCATGGGATGCCCCTGTCCCTTTATAATCCCCTTGTGCCTTATGGGTGCTTTTCTATCCTCTCCCCTTAGTTCTCCTTTAACCCTGCTGGGTAAAAAGGAGGGGGGGGGGAGGGGGGGCATTATCTGGGCTTATTTGTCACCATGCACAAAAAAAAAAAAAAGTCTTTATTTCTTATTTTTATTATGTATGTTTTACTATACTATTTAATAGGAAATGTTTTATTTAGACTTTCCTATCTCTGTCTAGGCAGCATTTTTTGCTTACCTATTAAAGCTCTTTGTTTTTGTTTCCATGACCCCTATACCAGTTCACAAGGCTGGGGGGATGGCAAGCCACCTGCGCTAGCGGGTGGCTTGCCATTAACCCCCGGCACCCCCATTACCTGCCTCCCCAAAGGCCAGGGGGGGGCAGAAGAGCCCGGGCCCACATAGGCTATGTTGGCTCGTAGGCTGGAGGGTGGGGGGGGGGGCACAAAAGCTGGCCCCCCCACTCTGTGCCTACAAGCCCCCATAGCTGGTCCCGGGCTGGTTACTTTGGGTAAGGGGGACCCCACGTCAATTTTTTTTTTGATTTTTAAGGGTTTTTAACCCCTATGTCATTTTTTTTCTCGATTTAACCCTTTGTAGTGTGGATGGTATTTGTATTTTTTTTGTGAATGTTATAAAATACTTGTTTCAGTTAGGGGGGTCTCCTGGGCAGGAACGGGGGGCTACCGATAAATATGTGGTACCGTTCTAATCGGTAGAAATGGGGCTTTCACATGCAATATGATTTTCCTTAATAAAATACATTTTTTATTTAAAATAAAGGAGTCAATTTTCTAAAAAAAATTTTTATTTATTTTTTTTTTACTTAATAATATTGTAAAAAAAAAAAAAAATTTACAAACAAGACATTTCATGTTAAAGTCTAAACTCTGCTACAAAAAAATATATATATAATTTTCCTGAAAGTTCCAGCAAAAATGGCGCAAAACATGGCGCAAAACATGACGCAAAATGGGGAAAAATGGCCTGTCAACAGAGGGTGACAAAATCTCAAGTAGGCTGGCAATTAAAAGGGTTAATAGTACCTATGCATGTTGGGTATTGTTCTGTTCGGGGGACCTTGCGCTTTCAGACTTAGCTTGTTTTTTCTGGTTTGCATATTTATATTTTAGGAAAAGGTGTTTTTTATTCAGCTTTTTTATAAATTTTTTTAGGGAAACCCTGCGCAACCAAAGAATTCTTTGAGGTAATAATTCCAGAAAGATGAGCCCACTAGAACAAGCGGGGTAGCCTTAGAAAGCTTAACGTGTGTACTTTCAGGGAATATATGGTTTATGGGGGATATTCCAAATGTAAAGGGTTGTTTTGGTTGAAAAATCGCAAGGTGCGCACTTTGTCTGCAGAGCTGAAATTTTCAAGTAAAATTACCGTTACGCACATGCTTTACTTTGGGCTGTTTGGCAACTCTTCCCTTGACAGAACCTATGCATGTTGGGTATTGTTCTGTTCGGGGGATGTTGCGTTTTCAGATTAAACTTTTTCTTGTTTGTATATAGTTTTTTTAGGAAAATGTGGCTTTGATTCTGCTTTTTTATCCTTTTTTTAGGAAAATTTTTTTTTCATTTTTTTGAATTTTAAGGGTTAGGGTTAGGCTAACCCTAACCCGTAAAAATAAAAAAAATGACGTAGAGGGGAACCCATTTTTTTTTTAATTTTAAGGGTTAGGGTTAAGCTAACCCTAACCCTTAAAAATTAAATAAAAATTACTTAAGGTCCCCCCTCCGGGGGGGGGGGGGGAACCCATTTGTTTTTTAATTTTAAGGGTTAGGGTTAACCCTAACCCTAATCCTTAAAATTAAAAAAAAATGACATAGGGTCCCCCTTACCCGTCATAACCAGCCCGGGACCAGCTATGGGGGCTTGTAGGAACAGAGTGGAGGGGCCAGCTTTTGTGGCCCCCCACCCTGCAGCCTACGAGCCCACATACCCCTTCTGCCCCCCCCCTGGGCTTTGGGGAGGCAGGTAATTGCAGGTGGCTTGCCAGACCCCAGCCTTGTGAACTGGTATAAGGGGTCTCATGGACCCCTTACCAGTTCACAAAGGGTTAACATAAAAAAAAAACACCACACACAAAAATGTCATTTATTAAAAAAAAAAAAAAAAGTTATTTTTTACTTTACTCGCATCCCCTGCCCCTCCACTGCTCTGCCCAACGATCACCAGGGCATCTGACAGCTGAGCCGAGGAGAGGCAGCAAGAGGCCCGGGAGTGACGTCATAAGCCCCGCCCATCGGAGGCCCCCCCAGTGAAGAGGAGACCCGGAGGGAGGCAGCGCGACTGCAGGTAAGTAAATGTCATTTTTATTTTTTTTATTTTTTACAGTTAGCAGTTGCTGCTGCCAAACCGGGGGGGGGGGGCTATTCTGGGGGCTCTCCTGGAGCCATCCGACCCCCCACGGGGGATTGGATGGCACCAAATTAAAGAGGAGACCCAGCTGGATCCAACGAGGGGTCAGGTGAGTATTTGTGATTTTTATTTTTTTTTTACTAGCAGGGGGGAAAGTCAAGCACGTAGATTCTCCTTGCTTGGCACTTAAGTGGAGTAGAAGCAAGCACGTAGAAACTACTGCTTGGCACTGAAAGGGTTAAACATGGCTGTCATCTGCCTAGTGCCTCCGGCGGAAAGAGGTTTGGGGTTTTACTCCAACCTATTCACGGTACCCAAAAAGGACGGCTCTGTTCGGCCTATCCTAGACCTAAGGAGACTCAATCAATTTATCAGTTTCGGGAAAATTCCGCATGAAGTCTCTGCGATCAACGATCGATGCTCTCCGTCAGGGGGACTTCATGACATCCATAGACATCAAGGATGCTTATTTGCACATTCCTATTTTCCGGGTCACCAGAGATTTCTCAGGTTCTCGATAGAAGACCAGCATTATCAATTTGTGGCCCTGCCATTCGGCCTTACCTCGGCCCCAAGAGTCTTAACCAAGATGCTGGCAGGAGTGATGGCTATATTCGGGGTCCAGGGCATCCGCATTGTGCCTTTTCTGGACAATCTTCTTATCGCGGCCTCCTCCCTCGAACAATCAGAGTTGGACACCAGGATGGTGGTCTCTACGCTAGAGAGGTTCGGATGGGTAATAAGTTACCCCAAATCCTCTCTCTGTCCGTCCAGGGAAATTCCCTTCCTGGGCCTGATTCTGGATACATTTCAGGCCGCATTGCGTGGAAGGACCACTTCACCAGGGCGGAAGACATTTCCGCCCTGGTGAAGTGGTCCTTCCACGCAACGCGTCGGCAGGCTCAGTATACGGGGGACCCCTGGCAACATATGACTGTCTAAAAACGGCAATGTAATCCCTTCCTTTAATACTAATTTGCTACATTGTATCTTTGGCCACTGTATCATTATCTGCCTCAGTGCAGACATTCATTCACTTAAAGTGGACCAACACCCAGGATTTTGACTATCCTGGGTTTTGGTCCACTTCGGCGGGGTACCCCGATCGGGGGTGCCCCGCTGTGTGAAACCCCCCAGAAACCCCAAAAAAACTCACCTCTCAACGCTCCCACGTGACCGCCGCAGCCAATCCCCGCCAACGTCCAGGTGGGGATCAGGAACGTCCAAGCCGCTGCCGCCGCCGCCTCCCGCGCGTCACTCTCGGGAGGCGGCGAAAGCGGCGGCGGATCAGGTAAGATGTTTTTGGGGTTTCTGGGGGGTTTCACCCCGCGGGACATCCCGATCTCGGATGTCCCGCGGGGTGGGAGGTGATCGGCCCGGGAATCTTATAGATTTCCGGGCCGATCACCCCTGGGTGTTGGTCCACTTTAAGGTGTTAAAATACTCTCTTTGATACAATTGTTGTTTGCACAATATCTTTCTTGTTTTTTCTTTCTACAGTATATTGCACTTAGCACTTTCTCTGTTTTCACATTGTATGTTATTTTTTAATATATTATTTGCTGGCGGCTATAACAACACCCACCAGCTTATTATTTACACTGGCACTTAGTATGGTGTTTAATTACACCTACATTAATTAATTACCGGTATTCATTATGAGATCAGGAAGGTAATATTCTATAAAATTTCTTGGAGCCTTTATGTGGGAAACCCCCTCCCCCTCCGTTGTCATTGTGTTTATGTATTTTAAAATGTGGATTACAGTTTTTGTATATTTATGTATATTTGTTTGAGTCTTTCTAATTTAATAAAATCAGATATAATTTTTACATAGATCTTTGTAGATATACATTTGTCCTGGGTGGAGTGCGGGCCTTCTGGGGACCTGTGGGGAGATTTTCAGAGCCTACCCCAAAATTGTGTGTGTTCATTGTCTTAAATAGGCACGGACGGGCCCAGCACCCCCAGTGTATATCTTTAGTGGGCTGTGCGTATTTATTTTGTGCTGATACATATAGTGCTCTGGTGGGAATTTATTCTTGTCCAACCCTCGTCAGTCTATCCGTCTATGGATGAGACTAGTGGGATTGATGGTAGCTGCATTCGAGGCAGCTTCAGCTCTTCCTCTTGGCAAAGTGGGACAGGTGCCCACTATCATTGAATCAGACTTTTCTGTTGTCTCCCCACGTTTTGCAGTCCCTTCAGTGGTGGTTAATATCGCACAACCTCCAGAAGGGCAAGTCATTTCTGACTCCGTGTTGGGAACTGGTTACCATGGATGCCAGCCTGGTGGGCTGGGGGGGCTTCTGGAAGAAGCATCAGTTCCAAGGATTGTGGGGGCCTCAGGAGGCTCATTCTCCAATCAATGTATTAGAGCTTCGGGCCATACGTCTTGTTCTTTTTTTTTTTTTAAATTGTAAATTTTTATTGCAGAAGCAGGGAACATGGCATAACACATTAAGCATAAATATACATCAGCTAACATAGAAATTGCATCAGTTCACATATAGATTACAAGAATGAATGCCGAATGGGCTGTAGATCCACCCCGGGCATCCCCCAGTGCGCAAAACCCAACGCGTCATGGTCTAACTTACGGAGGCTGACCGCGGGGGCCAAGGAATGTAAGAGGCTAATTAACCTTGATTATAGGCCGCCGCCATCAGCCGACCGGACTGCGAGCTGCCGGGGTGTCTCTCTCAGCTGACAGTGACTTATGACTAACGGAACTGTACTGAAACGTGAAGTCAGCATGCTCCGCTTCCATTTTTCCTTTAGAGAAGAAAAAAGAAAGATTAAGGAACTAAAGTGAAACATAAGGGGGAAAGACAGGACGACATATCGACACAGGAAGGAAAGGGGGAAAGACGGGGGACAAGGTAGGGAGGAATGTCGAAAGGAGGACTCCCAAGATGTGGGTGTCGCCCCGCAGGGACACCCTCCTCTACTCCCGCAAAAAGGCCAAGTAGTCCGCCGACAGGGCGAAACGATCCCACTCACGCCACTTCTCTCTGTGTATATTGGCCATCCCTTTCAGAGAGGCTGTCATCTCCTCCATTCTACTAATGTCGCCAACCCTGGCGAGCCACATGGCCGTTGTGGGGGGCGCGGTCGATTTCCAACAGGACGGGATGCATGACCTGGCCGCGTTCAGGAGGGGCGCCAGGAGGGACTTGGTCCTCTTCCGGATAGAAGTGGGGGCTAACCCGAGGAGATAGCACGCTGGGTCATCACCCAGGTCTATGTCCGTCAACGTCTGAACTATTTTCCTGACATTCCTCCAGAACCCCGCCACGGCACCGCACTCCCAGAAGATGTGAATCATTGTGCCCCTGGCCCCAGAACATCTCCAGCACAAGGGGGAGGCGGAGGGGAACATTTTCGCCAATCTAGACGGCACCAGGTACCAGCGTGAGAGGACTTTGTATGAGGCTTCTTGATATCTGCTGGACATTGACGACTTGTGGGCAACCTGTAACATGGCCTGCGTTTGCTCCTTAGTGAACTTCCTATTCAATTCCCTTTCCCATCCCTCCACAAACGGGGGCGTGTAAGAGTCCGGGGGGGTGATCAGTAAAGAGTATGCATAAGACAGAGCCCCTCTGAAATGGCCACTCCCCACACAAGATCGCTCGAATGGGGTCGGGGGTCCCACGGCTTCCGCCACCCTGGTCAGGGATCTTTGGTAATGTGTTAGCTGCATGGTCTGCCATACATTCAGGGGGGTCAGGGAGTGTCTGGCCGCAAGGTCGTCCAGCCGAAGCCATCCCGACCCTTCGTGTAGGTGCATAACTCTGAAGCGGTCGCGTCTCACCCATGACTGGAACGTGCCGTCTGAAAGGCTTGCCGGGAAATCCGGATGCCCCAGAACAGGGGTCATTGGTGAAGCTGACGGCAGGATGCCCAACCTTGGAAAAAACCTGCCCACAATTTTACGGGTGGGGCCTATTGTAGGGTGTTTGTTCAGGGCGGGAGTCCGATCCAGTGGAACCCAGGGGAGCCCCGAAAGGGGGATCCCCGAGGCCTCTTGCTCGATCGTCATCCACTGCTTCATAGAGGAGTGCCTACACCAATCGAGCACGCGTGACAGGTGAGCTGCTGCGTGGTATGTCTTCCAATCCGGAAGACCCAGTCCCCCCCTCCCCTTGGGGAGGGCGAGGAGGGGGGCCGCCAGTCGATGTGGTCTCCCTGCCCATACAAATCTGGAGCATAACCCCGACAATCGTCTAAAGAAAGTGTGGGGGACATCGATCGGAAGGGCCTCATACGTCTTGTTCTACTTCGACTGACCCATTTCTTACAGGGTCTGCCAGTTCAGATTCGGTCAGACAACCGAACAGCTGTTGCATATATACGGGGTGCCCTCCGGGCAGTGTCTCTGATCCTTCAGTGGGCAAAGATCAATGTTCCCTGCATATCAGCAGTTTACATTCCGGGGATAGAGAATGTGGAGGCAGACTCCCTGAGCAGGGGATGTTCTCACCAGGGAGAATGGTCTCTCAATCCAAGGGTCTTTCAGTTCCTCTGTCACAAGTGGGGGACTCCACGGTTGGACCTGTTTGCTTCTCTTCACAATCACAAGCTGCCAGCTTTTGTGTTTCTATCCCAGGATCCTCTGGCAGTGGCAGCGGATGCCATGTCTCTAGCCTGGAAGGATCTGGGGTTCCTATATCTGTTTCCCCCATTCTCCATGATCAGCAAGGTGGTGCGCAAGCTAGCACTGGAGGAGGTGCCAGCAATTCTGGTGGCGCCAAGGTGGCCAAGACGTCTGTGGTACGCAGACCTCGTAAGGCTGGCAGTGGATCGTGTCCATCTGCCTCTTCCAGATCTCATCACTCAGGGTCAACTTTGTTACCCCAATTTACAAACACTGGCTTTGACGGCATGGCTGCTGAAGTCTCCATCTTGAAAGAAGAGTGTCTTTCTGATGTGGTTATTCAGACTCTTATTAGAGCTAGGAAGAAGTCTTCCTCTGTCATTTATTACAGGACTTGGAGGTCCTATATTGATTGGTGTGAATCCAGGGCTTTGGTCTGTACAGTATTTTCTATTCCTAGAATTCTGGAATATCTGCAACGAGGTCTGGATATGGGATTACAGATTAGTACTTTGAAAGGGCAAGTCTCTGCCTTGGCAATTTTCTTTCATAGATCGTTTGCTCTTCATCCTTTGGTTAAGACCTTTTTCCAAGGAGTCGCACATGTGCGGCCTCCCAGAAAGCCTTTACTTCCTGTTTGGGATCTTAATTTGGTGCTTTCGGCTATGCAAGCTGCTCCCTTTGAGCCGTTGCAGGATATTCCTCTTCCTATTCTTACTCAGAAGGTTGCCTTTTTGGTTGCTATTACTTCTGTCCGCCGAGTTTCTGAACTGGCGGCTTTGTCTATTCAAGCCCCTTATTTTGAGAGGCATCAAGATAAGGTTGTTTTCCGTTTTAAACCGGATTTCCTTCCTAGGGTGGTGTCTGCTTTCCACCTAAATCAGGATATAGTTCTTCCTTCCTTGTGCCCTAAACCTAGTAACGACAAGGAAAGGGTCTTACATTCTTTGAATGTAGTTCGTTGTGTTAAGTATTATTTAGTTACTACCTCGGCCTTCCGCAAGATGGATGCCTTTTTTGTTGTGCCTTCTGGGCCCAAGAAGGGTTTTGCTCCTGCCAAATCTTCCGTTAGTAAGTGGATACGTCAGGCTATCATTGGGGCCTATATGGCGAAGGGGAAGGTTCCCCCTTTTCGTGTCACCGCTCATTCTACTCGTGCTATTGGAGCCTCTTGGGCTTTTCAGCACCAAGCTTCTGTTGAACAAGTCTGCAAGGCTGCGACTTGGTCTTCTGTGCATACTTTTTCTAAGTTTTACAAGGTTGATGTGCGGGCCTCAGCGGATGCTGTTTTTGGCCGCAAAGTTCTGCAAGCTGCAGTAATTTAAGTTACGTTTTATTCCTTTGGGATCCCCACCCATTATAGACACTGCTATTGGATGTCCCAAGTGTCATGAATATCGGGAAGTGGGGGGTGTGACATATTAGGAATAATACCATTTTGTGAGATACTCGCCTGTAAAATGGTCATTACAAGTATGTCACACCCCTCACTTCCCCCGCCCTTTTTTATTCGAGGGATCCTTTATAGGGTGATTATTATTATTATTTCAAATAATTTTACAATTATTGAATATAATTGCTCTTTTTGCTCTAAGGGATCCTTTATTTAGTATTATTTTTTCAAATAATTTTACAATTATTGAATATAATTGTCTTTTTGTTCTAAGGGATCCTTTATTTGGTATTATTATTCTCATATAATTTTACAATTATTGAATATAATTGGCTCTTCCTGGTTCTTCACTGCTGTTTATAAAGACTGAGGAATAGTGGGAGGAACCCAGTAAGTACTGGGTTCCTCCCACTATTCCTCAGTCTTTATAAACAGCAGTGAAGAACCAGGAAGAGCCAATTATATTCAGGAGAGGCTCCTTTTTTCCATGTCATCTCTGCAAGATCGCCCTCTACAGGCCGGGTTCCCAAGTGTCATGAATATCGGGAAGTGGGGGGTGTGACATACTCGTAATAACCATTTTACAGGTGAGTATCTCACAAAATGGTATTTTTCTTTATTGCATGGCACGGCCCGCTTCGGTATTCATAACTGATGGGTTATTCCGCCACAAGGTGGCGCAGCAGCACTGCAGAAAGCTGTGGCAGCTCCCAGCTCCCTATATAAAAGTGGTTTAACCAACAAGTTCCCAGTGTTGTCTCTGCAGTGACACTGCGAAGTTAGAAGATGGCTATCTCTCTTGCGCAGGTGAGCGGGGAAACCAAGCCTGCGGCCCTGCAAGTCTATTTCCATCCGTTTGTGGACCCTAACTGCCTTGGCTGACAGATTGGGTGAAGGTAGAAGAGCACTAGGGTCAAGTGCTCCTGGAGCGCTTCTCCAAGCCGCAGACCCTGTGCCACAAAGGGTAGCCGGCCATAGGCTTTATGGTGAGCCTTCTCGGGATGCGGAGTCCCTGCCCTAGCTTCTGAGGGGGTGAGTTGTTGGGGACTGTGTCCCCCTTATTTTCCTTTTGGGGCCTCTGGCAAGAAGCGGCACCTAACTTCCACTCCCTCTACTGAGGAGTATGGGGAATTGGATGTCACTGCTGGACGTTATTCCCTGGAGGAAGGAGAATTGCCTCCGGATTCTGACTCCTCGGGAGACCAGCAGGAGAGTTGTGACAGTGACGCTGCGTCTGGAGATTCATGGTATCCTGAGGACACTGGCAATTTACTGTCTCATATTTTTGAAAATCCGACACATTGCCCCTCCTGTGGAGGCTAAAAGGAAACAGGGTGAGCTGTTTCGTCCTGTTAAACAGCGTCTGGAGTTTCCTGAGCAAGGCCCCCCCCCCCCCCCCCCACATCATGGCTCATACAGTAACCTTTTTCCTGTAATTTAGCTAAATTGGAGATGTAAAAATGATGCTCCTTCTTCTGTAGGTGAATGAGATCACAAATATAAGAAATATGGCAGAGAAACAATCATGGGGCCCCCTGACCTTATGGGTTCCAGTGCGGCCTCAATCTCTGCACCCCCTATAGTTGCATCCCTGGTCCTGGGTCTATGACCTACAACATCCCGGCGATTACCTGGCCGTAACATCACTACTGGCAGCGAAATATTTTGACCAAACATGGGTCCAAGGGAGGCACAACTGACATAAAAGAATTCAATCTTTATTCCACACAATGACACAATAAAAACCTTTAAAATACATGTAAATACATACACAACACACAAACAATCTGATAACAGATCACAATACCATAATTGATTTATCAGTTCTATCTATCAAGCCGTGCCTATGATCCAGATCCTAGATATACAACTATATGTGAAAAAATAAACACCTGCACCTAGAAGAAATAACTATTAACTAATCTAACTAATCTAACTAATCAAGTACCAGCAATTGTAAAAATAACAACAAATAAAACTATTTACCACAGATTAACCACAATTCCATAAAGATATCACATGCAACAATATCCCTACACAGCGCCATACAGAAACAAACCAAATCCTATGCAATCAAGACCTTACAACAAGTTATTATTATATATGTGACAATCGATGAAATCCAAAAATCAATCTATACAATACTTTCCCCAACCGCTTACAACCTCACAAAGAGCAACGCGTTCTATGGATCATAGGGCCCACTTCATCAGGCTGTTATGTATGTTATATTATGTATTGGCAAATACCTGTCTTAAATAAAGCAATATTGCGCCCAAAATACTGCCCCACTTCTGCAATTCCGGTGAAACTCGAGTATCCTAGGATGCACTATATAGTACTTCTGAGTTAGCAAGAGGAGTACAGGAAGTGGTCCGATGTGGGTGGCTGCAACCGCAGGTGCTTCCCTGACCCATCAGCCAGAGCGTGGCCCCGTGAGCTGGCGGTATGGGCGCAGATGGAACCAAGTGCGTGCTACCAAGCTCCAACCAAGGCACCTATTGGGCCAGTGCAGACACTAAGGCTCCACGCCCACGCTCCAAGCTCCATAATGTGGTGGTTAAGGTAGACCACTATCAAGCTCCATAATGTGGTGGTTAAGGTAGACCACTATCAAGCTCCATAATGTGGTGGTTAAGGAAGGTACCTGACTTTTTCCTTACACACATGGGATCACTCCCATTAGGGAATGCCACTGCTTTTTCAAGCGGTCAGGGTAAGCCTAAATTGGTGGTTGGATTCTCGAGTATTCCAAGGCAGTCATTGGAGACTAGAGGTCCCAGTTATCACAACAGATTCCAGTGCTGGGCCATGGATGCACTCTTGCCACATCCAGGGGCATAGTTCAGCAGAATTGATGATTGAATCATTAAACTACAAAGTGCAGCAGTTGCTTACTCACTGAGCCACTTCAATTTACCAAGTCGATAAGTGGCATATCTGAGTCACCACATAAGTAGCCTTTAAAGTGGACCAACACCCACGGGTGATCGGCCCGGGAATCTATAAGATTCCCGGGCCGATCACCCCCCCATCCCGATCTCGGATGTCCCGCGGGGTGAAACCCCCCCCAAACACCCCAACTCACCTACCTTATCTTCGGCGGCGGCCGGCCGCCGCCTCCCTCGCGCCCCTGTAGGCGTGCGCGCCTCCGCGCCGGCCGTCTGCGAATGGCCGGCGCGGGCGCGCGTCAAAAGTGACGCGAGGGAGGCGGCGGCGGCGACGTTCCAGATCTTCCCTTGTACGTCGGCGCGGGGAGAGGTGAGTTTTTCGGGGGGTTATGGGGGGTTTCACACAGCGGGGCACCCCGATCGGGGGTGCCCCACCAAAGTGGACCAAGACCCAGGATAGTCAAAATCCTGGGTGTTGGTCCACTTTAAGAATCTGGCCTACGCTGGCCTTGTCCTGAAGGATGATAGGAGAAAATCCGTTAGATTTACCTGTAACGGTATCTTGTTCCTTCGGTTTAATATTTTTTTCTTTCCCAATATTGAGGACTGGGGGGAAGGGGTGGGGCTTTTAAAGCTGTCCGAGTTTGTTTTTCCTCTCTAGAGGGAGGAGACTCTCTCTCTTCGTGGTCGTCCTGAAGGACTCGTAGAAATACCTTAACTGGTAAGTCTTAACAGGGATTTTTTTTTTTCTTTTTAAATATAATTTGTCATGCACTCCCCTGGTACAATAGTCTGATATACTTTCTGCACCCTGGAGATCGTGTGTGGGTATACTGTATATAAATATATATCTCAAAAAGGGGATCACAAATGCACACCATAGACATGAAAATATGTAAAACTTGGAATTGTATTTAGGCTTTAAACAAGGTAGAAAGATATTGTAACACTTTTCAAAGAAAAGAATCTCACTCTCTGGATATTACAATACACGGCAGAAAAACTACTTGTAAATAAATGTTCATAATCCTTTCTTTTTTGGTATTTTTACGATGACACCATCTGACACCATCAGGGTTGAAAAAAGGGGCTATATTAATACAGGTATAATTCAAAGTCTGTATTGCAAAGGTAGACTGCCTCTCTACATACTACTATGCCTGATAAGGGAATGAGAATAAGAAATATAGTCTGAGATCTAATAAATCTTTAAGGCTAATTGTGTGATCTCCTGCTGTTCAAATGTGGCCACAAGTAGCCGCATCCCCATCCCTCCATTATGCGTGCCCCCCGGTAGACCATCAGAGAGTCCCTCTCTAATGTTGCATTTGAATAGCTTAGGATTTCAAAATTAGATGACTGTGATTCTGGCTTTTGAACTGTGGGGAATATCTTATCAAGATGTCCCTAGGATGCATTCTATTTTGACTTTAAAATGGACTGAATCCTGCAATTTCTTCATGGATGCCTCACTGTGTGAAACTCCCTGCCACTCTCCCTCTACCGTGTCCTTTATCCCCTGCCGCTTTCCTCTACCGCTCACCTAACCCCGCCACCCATCGCTGTCCTCACCACCCCTTGTCACTTTCCTCTATCACTTTACCTAGACAATTCACTCCCTACCACTGTCCTCTTCCACTCCCCCCTCCCTCCGGCAGCTGGCCTGCACCTCTGACCTACCTTAGCAGAAGGCGCATCAGCAGGAGGGGGAAAAGCTGGAGGACCAGACAGGGGGGTCAGCAATTACCAGAGGGCAATCACTGACAACAATGATCTGGAAGTGGTGGCTAGGACTAAGAAGCTGGTGTAAATGTGGTGCAACACAAGTAATTGCAAAAGCAACTCTCCTAGTGTGTAATCATCTCCAGCCCCCCCTTTAAATAAAGCACCATGAGGAATAGGTAGGTCTCTTTACACTGCAGAGCTCACAGGTGGCAGAAGAGGGAGGGTTAAAGAGTTACACCAGGATGTTCACTATCCTTGTGAGCATCCCAATATAATAATTCTTACCTTGCCAGTGATCCCATGGTGCATGCACATGCTCTTCTCTAATCAGTGGCTAGTGCTCCATTCAGCTTTACTAAGCCACTCTGACAGAGCTGATATAAGAGTGGCTTAGTAAAGCTGAATAGAGCATGGTTGCTCCCCTTTGGCTGTGCGTACTCATGCCAACCTTTAAGAAATGCCTGGTGTGAGTGTGTGCATCAGCCAAAACAAAGACTTAGTTATAGCAGAAGGTTCTCTTTGGACAAAAGCTAGTACATTCGCCGTAGGAACAAGAAAGGTGAGTGGATAGTGGCGTTCTGGGGAGTTTCACAAAGTGTGGTATCCCAATTCGGGATTGCCCTGGGGGAAATCTTTTAGATTCCTGGGCCGGCCGCTGGCGGGTTTATTCGCTTTCAAGTGGGCCTCCAGTCAAAAAAAAGAAAATTTTGTAAATCACTTCCTCTCCTATGATCAGTGGCTTAAGCCAATACAAATATTGTGGACTGGCATAAAGATTATTCGCTCTTGAATTACATGGGGTGGCCAGCTTACCACACACACCTGATAGTCCTACTTACACATGACAATTAGGGGGGTGCTTTGCCAGCAGCAATTGCCTGCGTTCATCCCTCTCAATAAGCTTATGTGTGACTGATTGCCAAGGTTACTAAGCTTTGATTTTTTGACTGGAGGTCCACTTTAAGTGTTCCTAGGAGGGAGTTCACACGGGAGATCATTTTTTTTTTTTAATAGTAGCTTTATGATTACATTCAATAAAAATAAAAAACTAGGACTTAAGTTTTGAATATCTGCCTCAGCTTTGCCTGGTTATGGGATCTGTGGTTATATTTTAATAACATATAAGCATGTTTTGAGATGTCTTATACATTACCATCCCTGTTGTGACTCCCTTCATTCCTGTGAGTAAGGAGTACAGGGCTGTTTTTTTACTTTTTAGCAATCACCTTTTTAAAAGTAAAAGAAGATGTACAGACTTTCCTATAAAAGAGGATCTTATAATGCTGGATGGTGGCAGGAGGGTCACACACCCAGCATCAAGAAATATCCAGCCAGGCTTTTTTTATTTTAATTGGAAGGAAAGGGAAATCAGGGGTGACAGGTATTCTGTCACCCCAATACACTTAAGCAGTCACCCCTGGATTTTTTTCCTACCAGTAGATAATAACCCAAAAGCTTGGTGGGAGATTTAGTTTGGCAAGGGGTCCCTTCTCTTAGGCAACATGTTTATATGAATGTTTAATATTACACAATTTTGCGATAGTGCTCCTTATGAGTCAAATGTATGTCTATTCTTTTCCTCACCCTTCGGATATCCCAATGTGTGTGCACATTCCATGTTTGGTGCTGCATAATCCCCTGGCCCGTAAACCTCATGGGTCATGGCACATATACACAAGCATAAGTGGGGGTTAGTAATTTGAACTAAATACGGCATTTCTAGAGTAATCGAAATGGCTGGTCACCCCAAATGATGGAACAACTGCCTGAAGGTCAGTATTACATTAAATGGAAAGAAAAACTCTCATTTGAATTTAGTGTATTCTTTTTCAGGAAGAAGAAATGCCAGACGTAGAAATTGACATAGATGATCTTCTTGATGCATCTAGTGAAGAAGAGAGAGTTGTAAAACTACAGGTAATATATAATGGAATGAGACCAGTTACAAAGCTGAAAATCTAAAATTGTAGCTTTAGAAATTGGCAACATTTTTAGTTTTCACATTTTTGTTCCTTAATTTAGTCTTTTCAAAGAAGAAATGCGCTTGTGTAAACTGCGCTTCCTCTACGTATCACAAAAAGTTCCTAAAAGCACTGCAGATGTGCAATTTACAGGAATAATTTTTGAATGGCTAGATGGTTTCTGCCAATCTAAATAAATACAACCAACCTTTTTACAGTAATATGTACAAAACTGCAGTTTATGATTTTTTTTTTCATGGTTAATAGGTTGCTTTGTTTCTTTCAGGAATCTTTAGCAGGCTGCTGTAAACCAACAGAGGTATGTTATATTCTTGTGTATAATTTCACTTTAGCAAAGGACAACAGCAAAGCATACAGATCCTATTTGAACAATCTATTTTGTTATTGTTAACGATGAGTGTAATTAATTTCATTAATGGTGCAGTCCGCCTTTAAGAATTGCCTGGGTTTAAAGACTAAAAATGTTCTCCACCCCATTTCAACCCTGCCACTTTCACACCTTCCCTATTTATGAGGGAAAATATGGATGTCGCTGCTCCCTGTTGCGCAGATTTAAAGGGTGCTTTTGTTTTGCATTATTTAGGCCCTATTCCCATTTGATCTTGAGGATGTTGGCAAGTGAGTTTGGCCTGATGATCAATCCACATGGGCTACTGCACACCACAATGCTTCCTGTTTTCCCCTCCTGGGGGCTTCTCCTGTGGAGCCGGGTGTGTGTGAAGCTGCTGCAAGTTAGGCATGTGGTGGATTGATTGTACATATATTACTTCTCTGCAGAAGTCCATTTTCTTACTAGTGCATCTGAAGGTGTGTTTAATTCATATGTGGTTATGGGTTCCAACTATGAGGAGGTTGAATGCCAAAACTGTTCACCCATGGAGGACTTATTCAACCCCCACATAAAGGAAGTTTATGCTTAGTAAGGAGGTGGATGCATGCAGTCTCTTGACTAACATTTGCTTTTTACTTTCTACTTTCTGTAATTCTACATGACACACCAGAGTTGAATCAGCAGTCCCTGGAAGTGCAGTTTTTTACATCTAGAACCAAACCAAAAGTTGGGTCAATTTCACACATCCTGCCTTTCGTTTAACATTTGTTTATACAAAAGTGGATGAACAATTCATAAATACAGGTGGATCAGCAATATTTTGGAATGCAGTTTGTAAAAGAACAGCAAGCTGGATCAAGTCTGCACATCCTCCCTTTTCATTAACATTTGTACCTCATGTATAGAGGTAGATCAGCAATTTATAAATGCAGAGGGGAATCTGAAATCTTTGGGAATGCAGTTTGTGAGTACTGGGAAGCTGGATCATCTGCACATCTTGCTCGGGCTAGGACATGTAAATGCAGCATTATTGGCAGTCGCTGTGGTCTTTCTCTTCTTTTGCTTGAAATTACTTTATGGTGATTGAGAGATTGGGTGCCCTGCAATTGTTTGTTCTAGTCTTTGATTAGCAATGCTGTAACTATCCATTTCTACCAGGGAATTGGGGGGGGGGGGAGTTGCCTATCCAATTCTGACTCATAGCCATAAAGGTACTGGGCAAGTTGGTTTACTGATGGGTAGAGGCTAGGTGACAAATGTACTCTGTGTCTACTCACCGACAGTGTCGCAACAGCTTGCTCAGATCTCCCAGATACCTTCGTCCCTAATACAAAGCAAGTCACGTTATTTTCTAGAGTAGCCATCGTGTGCAGCAAGGACAGAAGCTACACAGACTGGTAGTGGCTTAGTAAGGTCCTAGTAGGATGTCGCAGGTATCTGGAGCCATGCTGACTGCAGTGCATCCAACAGCCAGGGTGCTTGGGAGGATCCATAGAGCAGAGACAATTTAATACAATTAAGGCGTTTCCACAGATTTTCCCTATATCCAGTCCAGGTCGTCCCAAAGTGATGACATGTGGGGTATTCCGCCCCCATGGGGCGCTCGACTGCAAGATCAAAAGCTGTCGCTCCTCCCAGCCCCATCTAAAAAAGCAGGTGTCTCTCTATCATTTCCCAGTGTTCATCTTGCAGTCTGGCTGCAGACCCTGATTAATGGGTAGCCGGCCATAGGCTGATTGTGAGCCTACTGGGGGGGGGGGGACCACATTGTTGCCTACTGGCCTCATATCTCCTTGTCCCACAAGCTTTATTGCTGCATTGTCTATTTTGACTCTCGAAGTGGTCTTTTTGGTAGCGATCACCTCGGTGTGCCCCGTGCTGGCCGTGCTTTGTATGAAGCCTCCTTACTTTGAGCGGCATAAGGATAAGGTGGTTTTTCGCTTTAAACCTGATATTTTGCTAAGGTCGTTGCTAAGGTCGTTTCTCGCTTTCACCTTAATGAGGAAGTTGTCTTACCTTCCTAGTCTCCAGCACAGACTAATTCTAAGGAAAGGACCCTCCATGCCTTGGATATGGTCAGAGCCATTAAGTATTAACTGGTTGCGACTGAATCCTTCAGGAAATCGGATTTGCTCTTTGTCCTAACAGAGGGCTCTAGGAAAGGTTTGCCACCAGCCAAGTCCACTCTCAGTAAGTGAATCAGACAGGCGATGGTGCAAGCATATTCTGCTAAGGGGAAGGAACCCCCTTTTCGTATTACCGCTCATTCTACTAGAGCTATTGGTACCTCCTGGGCTTTTCAGCACCAGGCATCTGTTGAACAGGTTTGTAAGGCCGCCACTTGGTCTTCTGTTCATACCTTTACCAAGTTTTACAAGGTTGATGTTAGGGCCTCAGCTGATGCTGTCTTTGGCCGAAAGGTGCTTCAGGCGGTAGTGAAATGAACTACATGCTGTTCCGCACTGGGGATCCCGCCCTAATGGACACTGCTTTTGGATGTCGCACATGTCATCACTTTGGGACGACCTGGACTGGAAATAGGGAAAAATACAATTCTGTGAAACTCACCTGTAGAATTGTTTTTGAGTATATCCATTCCAGGTCGTCCCACCCCGCCCTTGTTCATTATCTTCTGTTTGCCTGTTATGGTGATTACCATTTTTATCTTGGACTTGTTGTCCTTAAGGTTTTTTGTTGGAGAGAGTACATGCTGAAGCTATGTGAAGTAACATGGTTTCTTGGCCTCCCGGCCTGTCTCCTCTTTACTGCTTTTTAACCACTGGGAAATGATAGACACCTGCTTTTATAGGGAGCCGGGAGGAACGTCAGCTTTTGATCTTGCAGTCGAGCGCCCCCTGGGGGCGGAATACCCCACATGTCATCACTTTGGGACGACCTGGACTGGATATACTCAAAAACAATTCTACAGGTGAGTTTCACAGAATTGTATTTTAGCGGGTCAAGGTAGTACTTGGATATGAACAATTGGCATGTCTTTATATATGATCTGCAAATATGTAGTTATACCCAAATTGTGCATGCTTACCACACTGATGAGTGGACCCAGAGGAGTGTCACGAAAACCTTTTTCCACCACAAGCTTTTGTTCTTCCAGGATAGATGTTCTCTTGCCTCATCTGTTTGATGAAGCAGAAGAAGTGCTTTCTTTAGATAAAGGAAATCCGTTGACTATCGGCAGAGCTCAAATTCCCATAAAGCTTTAAGCCTGTTCTGCAAATTTATTAGCAGAGGTGCAATGGTAGCTATCTGCTTTGGTGCTCCATAAGCAGTAGGGTTTGCTAGGTAGCCCCTGGTTCAGTTCGCAGGTGGGTGGCTTCACTTCACCTTCATTTGTAGCCAATGTTTACCCCTCACATCTATGGCATGTGGTGCTTCGCAGTTTCCTCATCGCTTTTTAACAATGGTGCCATTTGTTCTCTCGCAATACATTCACCACAGAGTAACATGTGTGCAGTTCATAAACGATATATATATATATATATAAATAATATATTGTATTGTGTATTGGCTGATCAGCAGCCTTTGAGCCATATGGTTTGGTGTTGATATTTACCACACTATTTGTAATACACAATTGTTTGAGTTTGTATATTTATATCCTTTTTTGGGGTTAATAACTATTTTTTCTGATACGTGTCTTGGTTTTTATAAAAATTATTGTAGTTTGCTTCAATGGTTTTGCTGGGTGTTTTGTAAGTTTAATAAAGACCGCTCACCAACCACAGCATATCTTTGTACACACAGAATTACTCTGGCAGCCTTAGAGCATGTAGTAGACCAGGATCCAGTGCTCCAGTAGATGGCATAAAATATATCTTTTTATTGTGTCCAATAAAGTTCCAAGGCTTCCAGTGTATCCCCAACATCCCATTTGCAATGATGTGTTTCAGGGGGTCCCCCTTATTCTTATGGGCTATCCCACTGAAAACCACTTCATATAAGTATGGGGGGGGGGGGGGTCCCTGCCTCACGATGCTGCTAACGATGACATTGGCACAGACACTAGCTTCAATCAATAGTGGATCAAGAACAGCATCTGCTATTAACAAGCAGTTCTACATATGTCTGTTTTTTTTGTCAACACCAATAGTTTTTTTGTAGGAGTTAAACCTGAAACACATTCCCCCCTCAAAGGGGCAACCCACATAATGCACTAAGCATTGGCTACAAGTGAACAGATAAATACTTCTAGTTTTGCAAATAGTAAAAGAATGTATCCTATGCTTCCTTGTAACACATGAGGCAGAGATATGTCACTTCTTTATATATGGACAACAGGAGCATCTATCACCTCTGCAGGAAAATGACCCCTTAATGGAAAACTATGTGGATGATGTAACTCGGGGTCCTTAATGGTGCAAGACAAGCTGCCAAAGTCGGTAATTTTGCTACCACGTGGACCCCATCCTAGAGTACTCTCTCCATTTCCTTGTCTTTGAGAATAGGAAGGTTGGTCATAACTATCCTTTAAATCTTGTCAAATTACCTGAAATATGAGGTGACCTGTGTAAGAAGTTTCTCTGACTCCAGATGTTTCCCTTGGGGTTTAGCACACACACACACACACACACACACACACACACACACACACACACACACACAGCCTTCCTGTAATCTAGCGCCGATGGCCTAGACTGGATGGGATAAAGGTCCTTGTTTTCAATTGCTCCCTGCATAGACTTCAAGTGCTCTAACTGCTTTGCCACTGCTTTCTCAGAGCGATCCCCACACAAAGCAATTATGTCTATTATGTCTCATCACAGGAGGGAGCAAAGAACAGACCTTTAGCCAGTAATTGAATTTGGTAATCTTTCAAACTTGTTGATAAAATCAGGACAGTCAATAGCGCCGGTTGCCATCCGAGTTTTTCATCGGAACAGTAGGTAAGACTAAAAGGGAGACCCCCCTCACCCTGAAATGTGCCACTGTATTTGGGATTGTTTGGGTCAAGCTGGGTGCCAGAATTGGATTTTATTGGGCCCAATAAAGGTTATATTTTATGCCATCTACTTGAGCATTAGATCCTGCTTCTATGCTGCCACCATTTATTGGGGAGCTGCCATGCTCTCTTAATTCTTTGCAAAGGAGGGGGCATGTCAGGTCTGGGCACAACGCCTCCATCATAGTAAATTGAGTCAGACCAATCCGTTGTGGGGGGCACCCTTTTTGTTTTTTTATTTGGGGAACTTGTACAGAGGTACCCATGGTTCTCTGGGACAGTCTTTCATACATAAGCCATGTCCACCTTGTGGAACTATTTCAAGAAGTTGTAGGCAACATCTGATAACTTCTTATTCCTAAATTTATATATAGCCCTGATCTAAAAGGGCAAAAGATCCTGATATCCGCCGCAAAGCTGATAATGCATCTATGTAGGTGTTTTTGCCCAGCAAAGATTCTTTTTTTAGATTTTTATTTCCTGTTTCCCAAATCACTCATTCATGCTCCATTGCTTTAGACAACTAGGCTACAAGATCAGATGGGGGGGGTGGCGGGGGAATGAAGGTGCTCTATGGGCACATTTAGGTGTGCATTTCAACCTGCATTTTCTCTCATATTCCAGATCAGGGCATGGAGAATCGGATAAGAAGGGGTAACTCTCGAACGAAGGGCGGGACTGGAGGATAAAAAGGCGTGATTCCTCCCGTCCTATATATACTTATGGCTGCTCATCGCAGTCCAGTTTCATTCTTGCAGTTGGACTGGACTGGGAAGGTTGTGCGCAAAATAAACTTATCAAGACGTTTTTGCAGAGGGTCACATGTGTGCGACCTCCCCACGTAAGCCTCTTCTGCCTGTCTGGGACCTGAACTCTATTATATCGGTCCTTCATGGTCCTCCATTTGAACCAATGGCAGAAGTTTTACTAGGGTTTCACTAGGGTTGATGACACTTAAGGTCATCTTCCTAGTGGCAATTACCTCTGTGCCACGGGTTTCTGAGTTTAGAAGCCTTAACTGTTAAGCTTCCTTACTTAGTCCTACACAGGGACAAAGCCATCTTGCATTTTAAACAAGACTTTCTCCCTGCGGTGGTCTCCCCCTTTCATCTTAACAAGGAGGTGGATTCCCCCCCCCCCCCCCCCCCCGTCTGGCTCTCCGGATAGTCATAAGGAGAGAGTTCTCCACTCCCTGGACATAGTTCTGAAATATTATATCTCTGCTAAGCAGACCTTTCGTAAGACTGACTCCTTATTTATTACATTTAAAGGGTCTACTGCCAGCTAAATCTACCATCAGCCGATGGATTAGACGAGCAGTAATAAAGGCCTACGTCTCCAGAGTGAAAAATCCTCCTCTTGGGTTACGGCCCATTCTACACGGACTATCGTAGCTTCCTTGACTTTTCAGCACCAGGCTTCGGTAGGGTAGGTGTGCAAGGCTGCTTCCTGGTCTTCAGTTCACACATTTACTAAATTTTATAAGGTAGATGTTAGAGCCTTGGTGGATGCCACCTTAGGTAAAAAGGTATTGCAGACGGTAGTAAGCTCTTCAGCTTAAGGTTTGTTTTTGGAAATGACTAATTCCTCACATTAGAAGAATAAAATCAATAAGAATAGAATCCCACCCTAAATGAAGGGCACAGTTTTTGATGGTCCCATTCGTATCTGATGCACTGACGCCCTGCAGTGGAATATGAGAGAAAATACAATTCTGTGATTCTCGCCTGTAGAATTGTTTTTTTCCCTCTTTCACTATATATATAGGAAAATTGAGGGAGATAAGTTCCTCTCTTCCTATCTCATGTCTCCTTGTTTTCCAACTAGACATGGGGCTTAACCCATTGGTATCTGATTCACTGATGCCCTGGAGTGGAAGAAGAGAGAAACCAATTCTACAGGCGAGTATCACAGAAATGTATTTTTGTGAGCTTTCTCACTGTGCAATGCCATTTTTTGCAATGTGCTTTTTTCCCAAATAATCATTTGCACATGCAAAGGGGCTTTTTACAGGTGAGGTACATAATTTTCCAATGACTAAAGGCTAATGTTTTGAAAGTTTGGAAACTACTTTCACCCTATAGTGTATACTAAAATCCCATAGAATCAGCATACTATGCTATGGTTAATCATATTGGAAAAATGCCCCATCGCATGTGCTGTTAATTTTTGGGAACATTTTTTTTTACACGTTTTTGTGTGTTAAAGGCTAATATCACATTCTATGGCATTTTTTTAAAGTTTCCATTATTGTGTGTCAAAATGTCTGTTATTTTGTTCCTTTCTATTTGTTAGCCACTTTGTTGCTAGAGAACTGTTTTTTATAACACAATTTGTTTACCTTAGTAATGTACATGAACTAGTGTGTGTGTGTGTGTGTGTGTGTGTGTCTGTGTGTGTGTGTGTGTCTGTGTGTGTGTGTGTGTCTGTGTGTGTGTGTGTGTGTCTGTGTGTGTGGTGTACAGAACAGAAAATTCCTTACATTGGCTTGCAAATCATCTGTTTGGCTAGGGCAGAGATGACTCTCCACGCGCCCTGATCTCACAGGTTTAACCCCACCTGTGTAATTCAGCCTATTCAGGGGAGGGGATTGCAGTCTTTTGTTCCAGTAGCTAAAGGGTTACTGGCAATGTTCTGACATGTGAAGACCATTACTGCTGCTTGATTCAAAGGGTGCCGCCAGTCAAGAAAATTAAAGGTTAGTAATTCACTCCCCAATATCCCCCCCCCCCATTTGAGGATCAGTGGCATATGCATTCAGTTCATCAGCCATGGTTCCCTTTGGTATTATAGGCAAGGTCTGCCTGAAATCCCCAGCAAGCAAGACCAAGGCCCCAACCATTAGTTGGGTCTTATGTCTTAAGTCTCTCAGTGTTCGATCTAATGCTTTCAGGGCATGTCTATGTGCCATAGTGCACTCATACCCAGACAAGGATTTGACACTGACGGGGCATCTCCTGAATCTGCAGGAATGTTGCAGACTGGTGCGCCATCTCTTGAAAGATTAAAAGGCAATTTAAATGTGGATTTCATCTGGGGCATCAAGAAGGAAGCGACCTCTAGAGTAATTTTCTATGATCTCATGTAGCCTGTGTTATGCTAACTTGTGATCTGGATCTTTGCCAGCTGAGACTCTTTTAAACTGAATTCAGCCAACAGCTGTGTTTAGTCATAACTTGTTTCCCTAAGATAGCTACTGCTTATGACAGCAGCACCAAGTCCTGTTGGGGAGGTCATACAAAACTCACTTAATTTTTTGCCAGTCATTTGAATTACTTTGTCCTCCAGTATAATTTCTGCCTGGTTCAATATGGCAACTGTGAAACTGAGTGAGGGGTTATTAACCTCTTGGCAAGCCAGATACAAAACATCTTCTGCCATATCATGCCAGTGTGTATCCCAAAGAGCATTTGGAATGACTAGGCACGCAGATAAGATTTATTGCGTAAGCTGTATAGAATACATCCAGCACACATCACCCAATCCAGCACACAACACATCACCCAATCTCTTTCATTTTTGTCAAAAGGTTTCGAGCAATCAAGTCTTGTCTATTTTGAAAACTGATTCTGATAGAGCAAATCTGTAATGTCTTTCCTGTTTGGATTGCTAGTGAAATAATAAACAGGTCTGGCTAGCCATGCTTTTGAACAAGTCGTGGCATCCTTGGCATACTTGTGCATGTGACGTGGGCTTCCCACAAAGCTTGGGGGCAAAATAATTTGTCTTCCTAAAGTCTCAGCTGACCTTTTGTAATGAACAGCATCTGGTAGGTGAATATCATTTTCCACACGGAGCTCTTTCTGGATGGCTCTGATAACAGAGGCACTCAGTTGGTGAAACAGGTCCCTGTATGGTAATTTTTTTTTATAATTGTAGTGTCAGTTAGGGCATGTGTTGTTGTTTTGTTTGTTTTATAAAGCACCATCATTTTCCATGGCGCTGTACAATTATACTATTTAAGTGTTGTGTATCTAAAGTCAAGCGAAACCCGGTAATTTTTCTATCCTGGGTTGTGATCCTTGTCCATGGGGCACCGTTTGAAACCCTCGAATAACCCTGAAACTTACCTTCAGGACAGAAGCAGTAAATGGGAAGGTTGGGCCCACATATATATAAGGTGGTTGGTCCACTTTAATACACTATATATCCACCCTGCACCATGTATAACTTATAAATAATTGAAATAGGGATTGTATTGTACTGTATGTATATATGTATGTATATATGTATATATATATATATATATATATATATATACACACACACTCAAAATAGAAGCCTTTTCTGCCATTGCTAGGAGACCAAAACGCTAGCATGCTCAGTCTGTTGCTTCTCTTCTGGGGTCACCTGTCTGAGTTCACCTCCCTGATTACCTGCCAGCAGATTCCCCTATTCAGTGAATGGACTGAGCCATGCACAGCGTTACCCATGCAATTTTCATATTTAAATATAAAAGTAAAATATTTTTTCTTTGCCATTTCTGTTTCTTGCCGTTTTATTTGTATGCATGGTACGATCTATTGTGTGGCTATTAAATTATATATATATATATATAAAAAATATATATATATATTGATAAGATATCATAAGAGCAAGCTAAACGTTTTTATGGTCATTCTGTTAAACTATTGCTCATCAAGTAATCAAGTATCTTGTATATTAGCCACTCGTACCATTACCACACAACCTTTTTCCTGCTTTACTATATGTTGTTTTTCATAAATAAAAGTAGTTCATTAATCACTTTAAAATGGATGGGATTTTTATAAAATGGAAATGCACGAAAGCTATGCTGTACTATAATTCTATATTCTGAATAAACCCTGCCTACAATGTCTACGGACACCTTTTTATTTTAACATCTTGTTTTTTACTTTTTAGGAATTTATTAGTCAGCTTTTGTCTCGAATACAAGGCATGAGAAAGCTGAGCCCCCCTCAAAAGAAAGATATATGAGCATGGACTGTTCCAGCTTTAAGTGATACAGCAACACATGCTGCCTACAAGACTCCTGAAGGAAAATTTCAGAAAAAAAAAATCAACACCTTGTTTCATGGAGTGTGGGTGGCTTTACAGCTATAGCTCTAAATATAATATGTTGTTGTGGTAGTTTAATACATAGGATGTTTAAGTTAGTTTTGGCTAAGGTGTAGAAAATAAATTAATAAATATAAGTCTGTAAAATGGTATGTTCCTGAACAGAATGTTTTTTTTTTCTTTAGACTACTAGGCACATTTGAACAAATGCACAAACAATAATCCAAACCTGAATATAAAGTAATGGGTTAAAATAAAATGGCTGAACATTGCTGCACTATATACATGCAAAGTTCAGAATAACTTTGTGATTCTCTCAAATGCTTTAGTTCTACTGATGCCCATTTGTAGAACAGCTTCAGTTGCACAACATTAGATTAAAATGCACTATTGCAAAGGTCAATCAAATATACTTTGGGGCCCTTAGAACTTAATGTCTATGCTAGCACGTTTAACTTAATTTGATCACAGGGCAACAATCATTGGGGTAGCTCTACACAAGACTGCATTAGTAGGCAGTACCCCAATTCATATAAAATGTCTTTTTTTATTATTATTATTATTAAGTTTTCTAATTATTAAAATGTCATGAACATATACAAGTTATGAAAAGCATTAAATCAAGCTATACTACAATTTGGGGCCTCCATTTTGGACTATTCTTGAAACTAGTCGATGGCAAAGGATGACAGGATAGTCGCAGTATTGAAGAAGCGCATTTAACATTTCAAATGTTTACTGATGTATATGCTCCTATACATTATGCTTGTTGGGGCATAATGGCTCTGGTTATATAGGCTCTACTTACAGAGAGATAAAGAGAACTTTCCTCCAGCTTTATAAAGCAGATACTGGATGGGACAGCAGCGGCCACTGCAAGAGCTTATTTTAATTTCCTACTCTGGGTATATAGGCTACACATACCAGGGGCTCTACACCCCAGGTTCAGGAAGTAACTATAGTTTACATAAGTATACAAATAGCTGATGTGAGAAGGTGGCTGTCCGCACCAGGTTCCTTGCTAGGTCCATTACATTGCATCAGTGTGGAGGCGTTGGTCCCAGTTTCTTGTAGCTTCTGTGCTGGCTGGCTGGTGGAAAGTTTGACTGCATGATCAGCCTTTGCCATATATTGGTTCAGCAAGGCTAGAATGGGATGGGATATAATACATTTTGTGTCAGAAATGTAGCCAAAAACGTCAACAAAAATGTTGTCTAAGCTTCACTGGGCTCTGTTTGTAGAATTGCATTGGCTTCTGTTAGAATGGGATTTTTTGCAGAATTGTCTCAATCAGCTTGACTTTTAGAGATTAATAAAGTCTTCAAGCTCTTAGTGAAAATTTATTTAAGGAGCACATTCACGAAAAATGGGCCAATGATAAAAATCCATAGAAATATGCTGGATGGCAGGGGCAGAGGTCCCTTTTACACCCGGAATCAAGAAATATCCAGCCAGGAAGGAAAAGGACATCCGGGTGATGGGTCCTGTCACCCCTGCTAGACTAAACTTGTCACCTCTGGATTTTATTCCTACCACAAGATGAAAACCACAAGCTTGGTGGGAGTTTTATTCAGTTCAGGTGTATAAGTTACTCATCCTCCTCATTAGCCTTCGCGTTTTATATGGATTTTTAATATTACACAATTTTGCGATAGTGCTCCTTCAAGCTCATCATGGCAGCAGAGCTAGGGGTCTCTAATTAGAGACCTACCCTTTTTGGCCTTTTCAAACTATTTTAATTGTGAAAGGCTGATATGGGAGGGAGGGGCTGATGGCCTCCAGCTACTAAAAAAAATAATCTTTTACCTGATATTTTACTAGGTCCTATCAGCTTTTTTTTTTTTAAATTTAGAAAGAACTTTTTATTAGTGATGCCTGAGGAAGGAAATAGTGTTAAACATTTCTATGAATATGTGGTCCATTTCCTCTGGGGCTACGGGTTGTGTGTAAAATAGAAGTCTGTAATCTTCAGGTCTCGGCTCATTAGGTTAGGACCATGGGGTTTAAGTCCAGTGGTCGGAACTTTGTAAATTGGATCTAATGCCAATTTTGATTGCAGTGTCTTGCAAGTAGAAATTTGAGCTGCTGGCTGGCTGGTGTAATTTTAACTTCTTCAGCTAGTAGCATTCTGATGAGTGTTTTGCCTACCCGTGTTCTCTTAAAGCGGACCTTCACTCTAAATAAGAGTCTATCTTATATGTTTCCCACACCCTGTACATACAGATTGCTCACATTAAAAATCATCCTACCTGCATCTACTGCATTTTATAAGCCTTTAAACATCTAAGATGGCGGCTTATGGAAGCTGCCATTTTTGCAGGCAGCCTGCAAACAGGAAGTGCCTGCAAACAGGAAGTGACTGTGCTGCTCTGCATTCTGGGACTGCTGACCTTTCCCTGACCCCAGCTCTGCTCTGTCTGAGCAAAGCACAGCTATAACCCGCCCCCCTGTACCTTATCCCACTCTCCTCTCCTCAGTAAGTGTGATGCTTCTGAGTCAAGATGGCGGCGCCCGTATCCTAAATTCCCGAACAGAGTTGCAGCCCAGTGGGGGAAAGTATAATAAATTAGTGACTAAACATGTAAAATATATTAATTTTAGATGCTGAGGAATTGTTTTTTAAGAGTTTGGGCTTTTCATTAAATCATGGTGAAGGTCCGGTTTAAGAGTTCCCAACAGAAGCTGTTATTACAAAAATTACTTAGAAAGGACCAAAACCCGGCTTGTCTCGACTGGGAGTTCCCTGTCTTGGGGGAAATCCCTTCTAGTGTGCGACCCCCAGGGTCCCCCACATACTTCTATCGACCTGGGATCCCATGGCACATTTTTGGCTTGGCCCAGTACAGTGGGGGCACCAGAAGGAAAGGAACGAGAAGTCCCAATTCTGAGTAAGCACTCCCATTGGGGAGTCCAAACTGAGATGCTTCCCTCTGGGTGCGGGTACCAGGGGTTGACAATGGGCTTTCTTCCGCTTTAAGATGTGGAACATAGCTCTGACTTTTCTGTAGCTCCCTTATTTCAAGTTTTGGCTTGTTATCTAAGGTTAAAGAGTTGTTCTATTAACTAGCACCCAAGATACAACTTTATATAGTACCCAGCCTGGAAAGAAGAGCCTATATACCTAAATCCTATATACCTAAATATAAAAAGATGCTTCAGAAAAAGGGACCTTAAAATCCCTGTTAATTCCTGTAGTTATTGCAAACCACAGAAACACATGCAGCTTGTTTTTTGTTTGGGGAGGGGGGGATTAAATATCTTGCACCATTTTTGTGGTACAAGGTTACCTTTTTCCATGTTAACCACACTGGACGTGTGTTTTTTGTTTCTTTTCAGAGGCATAATATTACCAGCACTATGTTTTCATTTTGTACCTCTGTTTGAAACCATACTATGATTTTTTTTTATATAGGAAATTTGCACAATACCCAATGGCTTATTAAAACTTGTGTGTAAACGGTGCTCTAAATATTACCTTTCAACATTTTACAAACAGTTTTTTTTTCCTATTTATACTGGTAAGCTTTCTTTATTCCTCGTTTTCTATTGATGGAATTTAATTTACAGGATAGACATTTGCTTAAATAAAACATTACATTTGAAGTTAACATTGGCTTTAGTTATCTTTTTTGTGTTTTCCATTATTTTTTGTTTGTAGGTCCTCAGTGGTATTTATTTTGTGAAGTAGGTTTAACTTTAGGTGCACTTTTGGGTGTGAACTTAAACGCATTTTCACTTTATCAAACAAAAATGCAGCATGTACAATAAGTACATAATAAATACAATAATTTTCTTTTAAATATTCTGTTAGCAATACGGCATGTTAAAAAATTACAGGTAAAGTGCATCATTTTTTCAGTGAGGTAAATATATATTTTTTGAATGCTGGGAGATGGCACCCAATGGGCTATGCAGAAACATACAGCATATTCTTTAGAATACCACATAGGGTTAAATGGCAAGCTCACCTCCGTCCAGGATCCAGTGGCAGGGGTCTCCTCTTTACCCGGCGGGCCTTCGATTGCCGGCAAAGTGGGCCAAGGAACACAAAATCTCTTCTCCACTCGATTTCTGTCATCTTCCTCCCCACAATTGGGAGGGGCCTTTTATACAGATGAGTGAGCTGATGTCGGAATACTTGCCGGTATAAAAGGCCCCTCCCTGCAGCAGCAGTAAGAGACTAAGCCCAGAGTGCTCAGCAGAAGCGGTTGCAGAGGACACAGAGTAGGGTCACGTTTAAAGATCTGGTGATGCAAGTTTACTTCTGGATGTACTTTCAGGTATGAACTGGAGCATAAATCTGAGTGGGCTTTATTCTAAGTGTGCCATACACTCCACTTCGGTCTTCATGACATCTGGGTAATCTCCAGTAGAGGGCGAACTTCTGCAGAGATGAATATGCAAAAAAAGAAAGCCCCTCCCGGTCCATATATACCTGGGACCTCCCACCAATTCCTCAGTTCCTTCTCTGCAAGGAAGGCGACAAGACAGAAGATGAAGACTTCTTTCCTTACAGGTAAGCCGGGCTCGCGCCCGGCCAGCTATTATCCCTGTTACTGCCAGGACCTTTCTAAATTGCCCTATATTGAGCCTCCCAGCTTAGGCTGCGGGTCCTGGTGAAGGTAGGAGCACCCTATGGGTGCAGCAGGAGCACTGCTCCACCGTGAGACCTCACTATGGGGTAGGCGGTTATCCAGGTTTCTTGGTGATCCTGGTGCGGGATGCCCAGTCCCTTTAGGCTTATGGCCGGCTTCTGGCAGGATTCCCCCCCTTCCGGGTCCCTTATTCCCCTCCGGGGGGGGGGGGGGTTGCCTGGCCTGGGCGATATTTCGTTTTCCCCAGCTTGTTCCCTGTGTGCTGAGTGTCTTTTTACTGTGTTTGTGTGTGAGTGTCATACTGCCTTACTGACATACCAGGGACTAATGGCAGCCTGGGGGAGCTTCTCCCCCTCAGGCTGCGTTCGGGAAGTGGGCGGGGCCGGGCTTTCGGCGCAGCCGCGGTAGCCCTGCCCCCTTCTTTGGCGCGATTGCTTGCTCGTTCTCTAGGGGTCCGCGTTGCTGGGAGAGGGGGCGTGGCCTCGGCAAACGCGTGTTCTGCGCTGGCCCGCCCTCCCCCTGCTCTCCCTCCTCAGGCATGAGGCTTCGTGGGGGCCATCTTCTTGAGCAGGCCGCATAGCAATCGGTGTGGTAAGGGCCCGATGGCCACTTCCTTAGAATGTGTGTGTGGGGGCTCCTCTTTAGCGGGGGCCCCCACTGGTCTAGAGCATGGGTGTGTGTGCATTAACTACATTGTCTGGCTGGGATATGGTGTGTAATATAAATATATAATATATATATATATTATAGATATATATAGATATATAGATAGTCTGGCTGGGATATGGTGTGTAATATAGATAGATATGTATATATATAATATATATATATATACATATATATATATATATATACATATTCATATCTATATCTATCTATTGTGTGGCTGCAAGATCAAATGCTGTGGTCTTTTACATGTAAGGTTATGGTCATTTTTACACAGCTCTGCACTTATGTTGCTTGTTTTGTGTGTTACAGGTGGCCCTGTATATGTGCATATTAAGGGGTCCCTCCTGGTCCTGGGGTCCCTAGTGTAAAATTGTCCACCCAAAAATCCTCCCACCTGGACTTAAGGGGCATCCCGGGTTGCTTATGCGTAATTCCCTGCGGTCGTGCGACTGACTACAAAAAATTCACCATATGGAGGCTCCGCAGGATACTGGCCTCGGGATCCCTCTGGGACAATCCGGGCCATGTGTGGGGTGCGGGGTATCCCTTACGGGGCAGAATGTGCTGATCTGTATACCATGCGCACAAAAGGCCATAACACGGCAGTCTGGTACCCAGCCTTCTGGGTCGGCTCCTCCCGCTTCCCTCCTGGTAAGTGCCCAAACAGAACCATTGTTTCATAATATTGTACTACATTAATATCTTTCCTTTTGTGGATGATATAAGCAGTTATATATTAAATTATTATACTGCTAGTCATATACTGATAAATCGGTACTAAAGTTTACCCTGGCAGATATATCAACACATCAGAGAATATCTATCCTGTGTGGATAATTCATATATCCTTGACTAGGCAGAGCATTATTTCTAACACGTGGTTCAAGCGCGCCTAAACCAATTCCAAACAAGGTTTTACCTCAATTGAGGCATTCCCAAGTACGGTATTGGCTCTGTTTCACACCTCCCGCTTCATCGCCTTCCCCTCCCCACCTTACCCCAAGTGACATTGGTACCAGTGGGGAGTCGCTGTCTGCTGTTTGGGCTAGGTTGCCAGCATCGAGAAAATTATTGCTAGCACGGTGGGCAAGAAGGCCCAGGCTAAAAAGAGACATTTGTCGTCGGCCCAACCATTGTGGGATATTGACGATGAGTCCGCTGATTTGTCAGATTATTCCCATTAGAGGAGGGGGAATTCTATCAGGAATCAGAGGCTGACTATGTTCAGTCTGGGAATTCCAATGTCGGGCAGGCGCTGAGGGATGCCGTAGATACGGCCACTGTGTTGTCACATTTATTGGAGGTGTTGGATATTGAACCGCCTGAGGCGCCCCCTCTCAAGAAGGGGGAATTTTTTGGGGCCTGCAAGCCCCGTCTGGAATTCCCTACCCAGGGTCATTTTGATGCGCTGATCCTTAGAGAATGGGAGAGGCCCAGTCGGCTTCCTGGTGTGCCTCAGGGATGGGATAAGAAATATCCATTTCCGGTGGAGGCGGTTAAGCGCTGGTCTTCTCCTCCCGAGGTAGACGCGCCTGTTTTAGGTTTGACCAACTCTTCTGTGCTGAGCACCCCGGACGCCACTTCCCTTAAGGATGGCGAGGATAAGCGCATTGATCAGATGGCGTGCCACGCATTTGCCAACGTGGGCTCGGCCCTGCGGCCTGTTAGTGCATCTGCCCTGGTGTCACTTGCTACCAGGTCTCTTATCAGGGACTGGCTGAATAGCGCTCAGTTTGATCCAGCTGGCGCTGAGTTCGCTATCCTTAAGAAATGCGAATTGTTCATGGATTTTGTCATGGTTGCGATGGAAGACTCTATTGTCGTGTGTAGTAGGATGTCAGCCTTACTGGTGGCTATGCGCAGATTGGTCTGGCTCCGCCAGTGGACAGCGGACGTTAGGGCCAAGAAGTTGCTCACAGCTCTTCCCTTCTTGGGTTCGCGGCTGTTTGGAGATAAATTGGATGCTGTTGCTAAAGGAGGTAAGTTACCTCAGCGGAGGAAACAGCGCTGCCCCTTTCGGGGGGGCGTCTAGGGGTTTGGCCTTCTCAGGTGTCAGGGGCTCGTCCTGGAACAGAGGCAGAGGTCGGGCACATCCCGCGCCTGCGTGGGGTTCCAAGTCCCAGCCTGCTGTTAAACCAGCTCAGCAATGAAGGGGCGCCCTCACCCGCAAGGGTGGGGGGACGGCTGCGACTCTTCTTCCAGGTCTGGTCCCGGGAGGTCACAGACAATTGGATCTTGGAAGTGGTCTCCTCCGGGTACAAACTGGAGTTCGAGTTCTGGCCGCCCCCAAGATTCTTAAGGTCTCGGGTGCCCTCGGACCCTCAGGCTGCACAGGGGCTCCTGTTAGCAGTAAAAAACCTTCTGGACATGGGGGTTATATGCCCGGTGCCTCTGTTGGAGAGAGGCAGGGGTTTCTACTCTAACCTTTTCACAGTTCCCAAAAAGGAGGGTTCGGTGAGACCCATTCTAGATCTCAAGGTTCTCAACAGATTTATCAGAGCCAAAAAGTTCCGCTCGGCTATCAATTCCCTTTGCCAAGGGGATTTTATGACAGCCATAGACATCAAGGATGCGTATCTGCATGTTCTGATTTTTCAGGCACATCAGAGATTCCTCCGTTTTGCGGTGGAGGATCAACATTATCAGTTTGTATAAAGAATGTATAATAAAACACCGCGCTCCTCAATATTTAAATAAGTGGAAACTATGGTAATGCTACAACGTACCAGACTTTTATCCCTAATAGGCCTCAGATCGAATGAATATAATTAAGGTACAGAGCAAATGAGAAAAAGTAAATTTTGTGCACAAACAAAAACAACAATGTGAACCCACACCGAACCAAGTGAGGCATACGCTATCCTCAAATACAGTAGATGTCCAACTTCTTTACAGTTACAAAGTTCCTCAGTCCATATTTCACAAGTGTCCCAAAACGCATGCACTAATGCTTGATGTCGCAGTGCTCCAAAAAACGATTGTTCATTAAGTTCAGTGGATATCTCAAACGCATGCACCCTTTGGAGGTGATCACCCTTCACTCAATGTGCGCTTACCAGAACTAAGTATAAGAAACTCCTTATAGCCAACGTGTTCTGTGGATGATTCCAAAAATATATTCAATGAATTCGGTATATATCCATAAAGCTCAATCCATAATGGCCCAATGATCACATAGAAAGAAGCATATAAAGAAAATTGTGCAACCCCATCTAGATAATATTCATGTGTTTAATGTTAAAATTGCACTTACAAACGTCCAAAAATGAATGCACAAATAAGTACACTGGAAAAGTAGTCCTCTATGGCCAATAGTAGGTACGGATATGGTAGGAACTAAGCCTGTGCCCAAATGAATGCACTTCACCTTTAAAACAATAAAAAATGCCGCTGCCCCGCCTGACGCGTTTCACTGACAATACAGCTTTTTCAAAGGCTAGTGGCAGGGAACAAAAAAGCGGCTTTCAGTATATAATCAATTTCAAAAACATTAATATATTGTGATCATTAAAATCCTACCTTGGGTGGTGGCGCGCTTGATCCGCCGCGTTACCAGGCTAGCGAGGCAGCGCCGGAAGATAAACAATGCAGGGGGAATGTCACTACCCTCCCACCTCCGCACGTGCAGGCCGTGATGTCGGAGGCAACCCCGATGTCAACGTCAGAGACCGCCACTCCCCTCCAGCCGACGTACATTCGGCAGCTGCCAGAAAGTATTAACAGACCTCGGAGGGAGGGGGGGAGGCACCTCCAACGCCGACAGCAAATGACACCACACCCTCCAGCCGACAATCTTCGGCTGAACTCGGGAGGGTGCCATCAAACCTCGGCTCACTTCGCCGAGGAGAACAGACAGGCGGCTGGCCATGGAGAGGGGAAACCTCCCCACCCTTTCAAAGGCACAGTCGCCGATCAATCGGGAGCCAAAACCAATAATCCCCTATACTTCCCCCCAATTGTCCAGGTATAATAGGTCAGTAAACTTAATAATAAAAAATTGAAATATCCAAACGTGCCTCAAGTTTAAGGGAGGCCTACACAGAACTAAATAATGTCAAATCCAAGTTTAAGGGAGACCCAAACCAACCGGACAAATGTCATAATAATGTAAGTGACAATTTAGGATAGGCGGGATACAAGATCAGTCCTGGTTATATACCAAGACAGGATAAAAAAAAAATTATATTTTTGGAATCATCCACGGAACACGTTGGCTATAAGGAGTTTCTTATACTTAGTTCTGGTAAGTGCACATTGAGTGAAGGGTGATCACCTCCAAAGGGTGCATGCTTTTGGCATATCCACTGAACTTAATGAACAATCGTTTTTTGGAGCACTGCGACATCAAGCATTAGTGCATGCGTTTTGGGACACTTGTGAATTATGGACTGAGGAACTTTGTAACTGTAAAGAAGTTGAAGATCTACTGTATTTGGGGATAGCATATGCCTCACTTGGTTGGGTGTGGGTTCACATTGTTGTTTTTGTTTGTGCACAAAATTTACTTTTTCTCATTTGCTCTGTACCTTAATTATATTATATTATTATATTATCAGTTTGTAGCTCTTCCCTTCGGTCTGACCTCGGCGCCGAGGGTCTTCACCAAGGTTTTGGTGGGCATAATGGCTCTGCTCAGATCTCAGGGCATTCACATTGTGCCTTATCTGGACGATCTCTTGATATCAGCTTCTTCCCTCCGTCAGGCGGAGCTGGACACCCACCAGGTGGTGTCGACCCTGGAAAGGTTCGGGTGGGTGATCAACCGCACCAAGTCTTCTCTCTCCCCGTCTTGTGTGATTTCATTTCTGGGCATGAATCTGGATACCATTCGGGCCAGAGTGTTTCTGCCCCAGTCCAAGGTGCAGGGGATTCAGGGCCTGATCCGCCTTCTTCCGGACAGTCCTTGTCCCTCTATACGAGAGGGGATGAAACTGGTGGGTTTGATGGTATCCTCCTTCGAGGCGGTGCCGTTTGCACAGTTTCACATGAGATCTCTTCAACTTCACCTATTGACGTATTGGGACAGGTGCCGTCAGTCATTGGATCAACCTTTCAGGATGTCTCCCAGGGTTCAGCAGTCCTTTCGGTGGTGGCTGGACTCGAGCAATCTGGTGAAGGGCAGATACTTTCTGATCCCTTGTTGGGAGACGGTTACCATGGATGTCAGCCTGTCGGGCTGGGGATGTTATTGGAAGAGTCATCAGTTCAGCGGGGTGTGGGGTCCCCAGGAGGCTCACACCCCCATCAATGTCTTGGAGCTCAGAGCCGTTCGACTGGTTCTGGCTCGGCTGACCCCACATTTACGGGGTCTTCCGGTTCAGGTTCGTTTGGACAACCGAACGGCAGTAGCTTACATAAATCGCCAAGGAGGGACTCGCAGCAGGAGTGCCCTCAGGGAAGTCTCTGCTCTCCGCCCAGTGCAGGATCAGAATGTTCCTTGCCTTTCGGCAGTCTACATTCCGGGAGTGGAGAACACGGAAGCGGATTCCCTGAGCAGGGGATCCTCTCGCCACGGAGAGTGGTCTCTCAATCCCGAGGTTTTTCTGGATCTTTGCCGCAAGTGGGGGACTCCGGAGGTGGATCTCTTTGCCTCGAGGCACAATCGCAAACTTCTGGCCTTTGTGTCTCTGTCTCAGGATCCTCTGTCTCTGGCAGTGGATGCCTTGTCAGTGGCTTGGAAGGAGTTGGGGTTTCTGTACCTGTTTCCACCCGTCTCCATGCTGGGCAAGGTAGTTCGCAAACTGGTTCTAGAGGGGGCACCAGCGATTCTGGTTGCTCCAAGGTGGTTTGGTACGCAGACGTCGTAAGGATGGCCGTAGACCAGTACCGGCTCCCCTTGTTGCCGGACCTGCTATCTCAGGGTCATCTACTTTACCCCAATTTACAAACGCTGGCTTTGACAGCTTGGCTGCTGAAACCTTCATCCTGAAGGAGGAAGGTTTGTCTGAGGCTGTTGTTCAGACCCTGATTTGGGCTAGGAAGCGGTCCTCTTCTGGAATTTACTATAGGACTTGGAGGTCCTATATTGAATGGTGTGAGGCTAGGGCCTTGCCTTGCAGGGTTTTTTCAATACCCAGGATTTTGGAGTTTCTTCAGCATAATCTGGATCTTGGCTTCCAGCTTAGTACCTTGAAAGGACAGGTTTCTGCTCTGTCGGTTTTCTCCCAGAGGTCTTTTGCTTTCCACCCGCAGGTTAAGACCTTTTTCCAAGGGGTGGTGCATGTGCGGCCCCCTCGGAAGGCTGTAGTTCCTGTTTGGGATTTGAATTTGGTTCTTTCGGCTCTGCAGGGTCCTCCTTTTGAGCCGCTACAGGATATTGCTCTTTCGGTTCTCATTCAGAAGGTTGCCTTCTTGGTGGCTATTACCTCTGTTCGTTGTGTCTCTGAGTTGGCAGTTCTGTCGATTCAGGCCCCTTACTTTGAGAGACACCAGGATAAGGTGGTTTTTCGTTTTAAGCCAGATTTCCGTCCTTAGGTGGTGTCTGCTTTCCACCTCAATCAGGATATTGTTCTCCCTTCCTTGTGTCCTAAGCCTAACAATGACAAGGAGAGGGTTCTGCACAATTTGGATGTTGTTCGCTGTGTGAAGTACTATTTGGTGACTACTTCTTCCTTCCGCAGGATGGATGCTTTTTCCGTGGTGCCCTGCGGGCCCAGGAAAGGTTTGGCACCTGCTAAGTCTACAATTAGCAAATGGATTCGTCAGGCCATTGTTGGGGCCTATTCTGCTAAGGGGAGGACTCCTCCTTTTAGGGTCACTGTGCACTCTACTCATGCGGTTGGTGCGTCCTGGGCTTTTCAGCACCAGGCTTCTGTTGAACAAGTTTGTAAGGCTGCTACTTGGTCTTCCGTTCATACCTTTTCCAAGTTTTACAAGGTTGATGTGCGGGCTTCAGCGGATGCTGTTTCTGGCCGCAAGGTTCTGCAAGCTGCAGTGGTTTGAGTTGGTACATTCTTTACTGTTTCTGGTTCCCACCCATGACGGACACTGCTATTGGATGTCCCACATGTCATGAAGACCGAAGTGGAGTGTATGGCACACTTAGAATAATACCGTTTTGTGAGTACTCTCCTTTAAAACGGGTATTATGAGTGTGCCATATACTCCACTTCGCCCCACCCTTGTTTGTTTCAGCTATTCTGGGGCTTTTATATGGTGGACCATTGGTTTTGATTGTTAAGGTTATAATTGGTTCTTCCTGGTGCCTTTACTGCTTTTATACACCGGGGAATTGGTGGGAGGTGCCAGGTATATATGGACCGGGAGGGGCTTTCTTTTTTTGCATATTCATCTCTGCAGAAGTTTGCCCTCTACTGGAGATTACCCAGATGTCAAGAAGACCGAAGTGGAGTGTATGGCACACTCATAATACCCGTTTTAAAGGTGAGTACTCACAAAACGGTATTTTTTGAACCTATATTAAAAAAAAATGAAAATCCCATAGTGTCTTGTTTCCAAATCTTTAAATTAATAACTGCATTAACTGTAAAAATACCCCATCATTTTTTGGGGAGGGGGTTATTAGAACAGAAATATTTTACAGAATTTATTTTGATTGTTCAAGACAAGTACAAAATCTCACTCAAATGTAAACTTCAGTTCACAACCGTACGCTCACCCAAAGGGAAACTAGCTTCACTGGATCTTTAGCACGACATCAGATGTGTTTTAGTTTGCAGGGGAAAGCTGAAATGGGGGGAAACTTTTATCATGTTCACCTGTCCAGAGCGTGGCCCAGATACCAATTGACTGGCCAGTGTACCAGGAGATGTGGAGGGCAACAACCCATCAGCAGGACCACTACCCCCTCCTATGTGCTAGGAGGAGCAGTGTCAGGGGCTTGCAAAGATAACCTCCAGCAGGCCACTAATATCCATGTGTCTGTTTAAACTGTCTATGAGGGTGGTATGAGGGCCCAACAACCACAAGTCTGTGTTGTGCTTACATCCCAACACTGTCCAAGAATGTGCCATGAATGAAGAAGTGGTGACTTGCTCATACCCTGTTCCTTGAAAATAAGCCCTAGTAAGATTTATTTTAGCATTTTTAGCTAATGCGTGAAATATAAGCCCTACCCTGAAAATAAGCCCTAGTTACAATTCATAACCCAACTGCCGGATCTCAGCAGAGGGACGTGAGCAGCTGTAAAGGAGGGTGAGGACACATCAAGTCACATAGGCAAGCTTGTCTGTCGGGAGTGAAATGTCTGATCTTGCTGACATGTGTATGCTAGCACACACATAGAAATTTTTGTACACATGCCTGGAGTGTTGGTGGGCTTAATTATGGCACCCGGGGAGCAGTTGGTGTTAGGTACCTTGCTTAAGAGCACTTCAGTCATGTCCCATGGCTTGGAATTAAATCTTCATCCCCCCAGTCACAAGGCCGCTTCCTTACCACTAGGCAATGACTGCCCCTAATTTCCTATTTCCCTGCAGGATGCTCCTGTAGGACATTCCCCTACAGAAAGGGTTATCCAACTGGCCACCTCACTCAGTCTGCCGTTCGCCTCTGTTTCCGTAGAGCGGGCGCAGAGCGGTATTAGAACCTGTCCGACCGCATCACATGCGCATGCGCACCCTGTCCTGAATAGTAGCCTTTTTACGGCTTGGGGGAGGGGGGTAGTTTGTTCTGAGCTGTTGTCTAACTTTTGGCGAAGGGGATGGGGATATAGGGACATTTGCACTTTTGTTTTTGGAGACTTAGTGTTGTGAACTTGTCTGTGCCCATTTGTTTCTGGAATGTATTCATTACTTGACTCATAGACAGATACTTCCATAGAAACAGGGCGTGTTACTAGAAAGGGGACGTGAACTACTCAAGTTGTAATGATCGTTAGGTTGACAAATATTAGTAAGCTTAAATGTTTGCTTCATGGAGTTGAGGAACAATTACATTTCAACTATACAATGACAGGTGGCAGCAGTGTTTCAAAACTAGATGTGTTATTACTGAGTCAGTCTTAAATATTTACATAAATACGGGAACTTACTAATTTAGGCATAGAAAATAAATGTCACTCTAAATAATGTTTAGATGTATCAATGTAGAGGAGTACAGGGGCAGAGGGAAGCAATACTGCTTGGATTAGGCAACATTCTAAGAGGTGATTGCAGGCCACGCCCACCCCTGCACAAAGCTGCGTGAGTATGTTTGTGGCCGTGGGGAGTGTGGATTGTGGGGACATTGGGCATGGATCAGTTAACCGGCCTGCCTGCTGCTCCTCCTCCTGGCCTCCCCTGGCTGTGGTAGCCCAGCCAGATTTTTTTTGTTTTTTTTCTATAGCGAATGGGAGGAGGATGCCACAGTGCCTATGGGGGGCGGGGAAGCCACCTGCCTGTAAGTGAAGGATTCTACGGGTCTTTATTCTATTGCTAGCTGTCCCACCTCTGCTCACTACTGCCCACGTTGTCTCTTACCACTTAAGAAAACCTAAGAAACTAATAGGGGTTGTGCATTAAGCTTTTACTTGAATATTTACTATTTTTGTTCCCAGTAGAGGACAGACATTATAGTTTTACAGTATTGTAGTATATGCTGTTTTTGGAACATATTTCTCCTCAACATTTCAAACTCTTGGTTTACAAAATCTGTGGCAGTGAAAATGCAAAGAGCTTGGTGACCCACTAGCAACCTGCTGGGTTAAAGAATATAAATATACATTTATATATGAAGTATAAGGAATTTCTGCCAAAAATAGATTCTTAACATAGGTTTTGGCATAAGCTTACCGTCCATCTCAGAATCTTTTAGTGCAGAATTGGACTGGCCCACCAGAGGAACGGAGGATCCTCCAGTAAACCCCAGCAGCAAGTGGGCCCCAGAAGGGAGGAACAATGCAGAGACAGAGGATCTCAGAAGAAGGCTCAGTGCTGTAGGGCCTGGTCGCATTTAAAACCGCATGACTTAGCTATTGTTAATGACTCCCATTCTAAATTTTTGACAATATGGGACCTGTGGTTAAAATATATGCCCATCCCCCAACTTACCGAAGTAGCTTAAGAGCTTTGTAGTTTAAGGTTCCTGGATACCTACCCCCCCCTTTTCTAACCCCTCCTCAATCCCTTTCACCCTCTCTGTAATTTTTCATGACTTTTCTTTAATCATTCTTAAAGTGGACCAAAACCCAGGATTTAGACTACCCTGTGATTTGGTCCTTTCCCCGGGGGTACCCTGCTGTGTAAACCCCCCCCCCCAGATTGCCGCAGCCAACTCGCCTCTTCCCGGTCCCCACGTTGCGTCTAAGAGCAGTGGCTCTGACCGCCGTATCCTCCGCCTCCCTCTAGCAGTGCGCGTGCTCGCGCCAGGCATTTGTGAATGTCTGGTGTGGGCATGCTCCCTGTTAGAGGGAGGCGGAGGATGCAGCCAGCATAGCCGCTGCTCTTAGATGCGCTGTGGGACCGGGAACATGTGAGTCCGTTTGGGCAGCCTGGGGGGTTTCACACAGCGGGGCACCTACGATCGGGGAAAGGACCACTTTATCCCCTTCTTTAAAATGTACTGTTCTATACTATAGTTAGTGTAAAAGCATAGGCCAACAGGGCTCTGATAATGTGAGACATTCAAAACCTACTGACAGAAACCAATTTCATGCTCACTCTTTAAAAATGTACATGTTGACGTGAGTGGTAAATGTTAGCAAATGAGAATGTCCCTCAGACCTTCTTTTTATTGGATTTGCAATGAGTGGACTCCCAGTGGGACCTTACACACTTCTAACTTGTAATTTGAAAAATAAAACGCTTTTGAAACAAAAAACAGCATGGCTGGCAGGAAAGCATCACAGCTGCCCAGGACTATTTTCTCTGTGGCAGGTAGGAAGGCTCGTGCAGTAATCTATCACCCAGTGGGGGTGCATTAGGCCCCTGGCTGCCTATTAAGCAGTGCTGACACAGCCGGCGAGGTGCAGGGCCAGCCATGGTACATAGAGGAGGACATGCTCAATCAGAGGGAGCACTCGGAGGCCCGAGATTACCTTGCTGAGGCCCCCCACCATGATGCCGGGGCCATAGCATTGTGGGCTGGGTTTCCTTGGTTTGTGGGTACAGTGGGGTCTGGGTACAGGGAGCTGACATGGAGACTAATTTAATGTGGGTGCTAAAAGCGGCAGCCCAACTGGCCCCAAAGCGGTGCAGCCATCAGGCATTGTCCCGGATCTCCCTATGGCCCGTCCGCCCCTGGGTGCTTCTCTATCCTGAATGCTTACCTGATCTGCACAATTCCTTCTTATTAGCAGCAGATCTTCTATTGTCAACGGAGACCAGAACCCACTGGTACAGTTCTGGTACGCTGACCTCTAGCTGTGGTGATTTCGCCCAAAAGACACACTCTGGACTTGGCAGCAGCATAGGGAGCCCATATAATGCCTGAAAAACACATTGGACTTGGCAGCAGTATTAGGAGCCCATATATTGCCTGGAAGACACACCCAGGAGTTGGCAGCAGCATTAGGAGCCCATATATTGCCTGAAAAACACATTGGAGTTGGCAGAAGCATAGGGAGCTCATATATTGCCTGAAAGACACACACAGGAACTGGCAGCAGCCGCAGCAGCATTTGGAGCCCATATATTGCCTGAAAGACACATCCAGGAGTTAGCAGCAGCATAGGGAGCTCATATATTGCCTGAAAGACACACTCTGGACTTGGCAGCAGCATAGGGAGCCCATATATTGCCTGAAAAACACATTGGAGTTGGCAGCAGCATAGGGAGCTCATATATTGCCTGAAAAACACATTGGAGTTGGCAGCAGCATAGGGAGCTCATATATTGCCTGAAAGACACACCCAGGAGTTGGCAGCAGCATAGGGAGCTTGTATATTGCCTGAAAGACACACCCAGGAGTTGGCAGCAGCAGCATTAGGAGCCTGTATATTGCCTGAAAAACACATTGGAGTTTGCAGCAGCATAGGGAGCTCATATATTGCCTGAAAGACACACCCAGGAGTTGGCAGCAGCAGCAGCATTAGGAGCCCATATATTGCCTGAAAGACACACCCAGGAGTTGGCAGCAGCATAGGCAGCTCATATATTGCCTGAAAGACACACCTAGGAGTTGGCAGCAGCATTAGGAGCCCATATATTGCTTGAAAAACACATTGGAGTTGGCAGCAGCATAGGGAGCTCATATATTGCCTGAAAGACACACTCTGGACTTGGCAGCAGCATAGGGAGCCCATATATTGCCTGAAAGACACACCCAGGAATTGGCAGCAGCAGTATTAGGGGCCATATATTGCATGAAAAACACATTGAATTGTCAGCAGCATTAGGAGCTCATTTATTGCCTGAAAGACACACTCTGGACTTGGCAGCAGCATAGGGAGCCCATATAGTGTCTGAAAAACACATTGGAGTTGGCAGCAGCATAGGGAGCTCATATATTGCCTGAAAAACACATTGGAGTTGGCAGCAGCATAGGGAGCTCATATATTGCCTGAAAGACACACCCAGGAGTTGGCAGCAGCATAGGGAGCTTGTATATTGCCTGAAAGACACACCCAGGAGTTGGCAGCAGCAGCATTAGGAGCCTGTATATTGCCTGAAAAACACATTGGAGTTTGCAGCAGCATAGGGAGCTCATATATTGCCTGAAAGACACACCCAGGAGTTGGCAGCAGCAGCAGCATTAGGAGCCCATATATTGCCTGAAAGACACACCCAGGAGTTGGCAGCAGCATAGGCAGCTCATATATTGCCTGAAAGACACATCCATGAGTTGGCAGCAGCATAGGGAGCCCATATATTGCCTGAAAAACACATTGGAGTTGGCAGCAGCACAGGGAGCTCATATATTGCCTGAAGGACACACTCTGGACTTGGCAGCAGCATACGGAGCCCATATATTGCCTGAAAAACACATTGGAGTTAGCAGCAGCATAGGGAGCTCATATATTGCTTGAAAGACACACAGGAGTTGGCAGCAGCAGCATCATTAGGAGCCCATATATTGCCTGCAAGACACACCCAGGAGTTGACAGCAGCATAGGGAGCCCATATATTGCCTGAAAGACACACCCAGGAGTTGGCAGCAGCATAAGGAGCTCATATATTGCCTGAAAGACACACTCTGGACTTGGTAGCAGCATAGGGAGCCCATATATTGCCTGAAAAACATATTGGACTTGGCAGCAGCATAGGGAGCTCATATATTGCCTGAAAGACACACCTAGGAGTTGGCAGCAGCATAGGGAGCCCATGTATTGCCTGAAAGACACACCCAGGAGTTGGCAGCAGCATAAGGAGCTCATATATTACCTGAAAGACACACTCTGGACTTGGTAGCAGCATAGGGAGCCCATATATTGCCTGAAAAACACATTGGACTTGGCAGCAGCATAGGGAGCTCTTATATTGCCTGAAAGACACACCTAGGAGTTGGCAGCAGCATTAGGAGCCCAAATATTGCCTGAAAAGCACATTGGAGTTGTCAGCAGCATAGGGAACTCATATATTGCCTTAAAGACACACTCTGGACTTGGCAGCACCATAGGGAGCCCATATATTGCATGAAAAACACATTAGAGTTGGCAGCAGCATAGCGAGCTCATATATTGCCTTAAAGACACACTCTGGACTTGGTAGCAGCATAGGGAGCCCATATATTGCCTGAAAAACAAATTGGAGTTGGCAGCAGCATAGGGAGCTCATATATTGCCTGAAAGACACACCCAGGAGTTGGCAGCAGCATAGGGAGCGCATATATTGCCTGAAAGACACACCCAGGAGTTGGCAGCAGCATAGGCTGCTCATATATTGCTTAAAAGACACAACCAGGAGTTGGCAGCAGCATTAGGAGCCCATATATTGCCTGTAAAACACATTGGAGTTGGCAGCAGCATGGGGAGCTCATATATTGCCTGAAAGACACACCTAGGAGTTAGCAGCAGCATAGGGAGCCCCTATATTGCATGAAAAACACATTGGAGTTGGCAGCAGCATAGGGAGCTCATATATTGCGTTAAAGACACACTCTGGACTTGGTAGCAGCATAGGGAGCACATATATTGCCTGAAAAACACATTGGAGTTGGCAGCAGCATAGGGAGCTCATATATTGCCTGAAAGACACACCCAGGAGCTGGCAGCAGCAGCAGCATAAGAAGCCCATATATTTCCTGAAAAACACACTGGAGTTGGCAGCAGCATAGGGAGCCTATATATTGCCTGAAAAACACAATGGAGTTTGCAGCAGCATAGGGAGCTCATATATTGTCTGAAAGACACTCCCAGGAGTTGGCAGCAGCAGCAGCAGCATTCGGAGCCCATATATTGCCTGAAAGACACACCCAGGAGTTGGCAGCAGCATAGGAAGCTCATATATTGCCTGAAAGACTCAACCAGGAGTTGGCAGCATCATTAGGAGTTCATATATTGGCTGAAAAAATACAATTCTGTGAAGTACTCACCTGTAGAATTGGTATTATACGTATACAGTACGTCCTGCTCCAAATATAATACTTACAATTGGGTTATCCTCCGCCAGAGGGCGCTGTGAACTGCAGACATGCAAAAACAGGCTCCTCCCGCCCTTCATATACCCAGGGACCTCCCACAAATCCCCAGCATTGAAAAGCAGTGAACCAGAAGCCGGGAGAATCCAACCACCAAAAACAACTGGTAATGGTAACAATAACAACAATCACCATAAAGGGGATCCAGAATAAAGCAAAAACCAGGGTGGGGTGGAGCAGGACGTACTGTATACGTATAATACAAATTCTACAGGTGAGTACTTCCCAGAATTGTATTATTCTAAGTATACAGTACGTCCTGCTCCAAATATAATACTTACAATTGGGACATCCAATAGCAGTGTCCATAAAACAGGGTGGGATCCCCAACAAAAAGGCAATAGCAGACAGTTGAAAGCACTGTCACCTGCAATACCTCGCTACCAAGAGCGACACGAGCAAAGGCTCTAACTTCAACATCAAAACAACCCTTGAAAGGTACAAAACAAGAAAACAAGCAGCGTTCAAGCAAACCTGTTCAACAAGACCTGGTGCTGAAAGGCCCAAGGATACCAAGGCACCAGCGTAATCAGAATAGAGTGAGAAGAACTCATCCCCTTAAGGAATAGGCTTGAGTAAGGCCTAACAAGAGCAAAAACTAAAAATAGCCCAGGAAGAAGCCGGGCCTTCCCCAGGACCAGAAGGGGCATCTTATACAGGTAAAGGCCAGGCCCAAGGCCGCCTAACCCCTAGAGGCAGACGAGATCAGGCACATCCAGATGTAAGGTGTTGCCCACAACCCCGAGGAACATCAGTTCCCCAAGGGAAAGGAGACAATTCAGGAAAAAATTCCAGCACCTATGGAGGGAAAATAGATTCCCGTGCCTCAACAGTAGAAGGAATACATCCCAGAAGAAGGATGACGTCTTAATACCTGAGCCTAAGACACCAACTTAGGCAGAAAAACCGACGTAAAGGCGGAAGGCCACCTCATCTCGGTGAAAATACAATAAGAGAAACGAGGGCTAGCTAAACAGATCCGCCTGCTCAGGCGCGCGGCCGACTGAGGTAGCAGCCCAGAAGGGCAACCTTATGGATAAGAGCAGTCAGAAAGCATCCGGAACAGAGCCAAAGGGGAACACCCCGCAAGGCAAACCGAATAGAATCAATCCCAACAGGGACCCTAGAACTACGTGAGGGATGTCACTAATTAGTCCCTGAAAGAAAGTCAACCCAGGCAAGGAACTGAGTAAGACTCCTGCAGAAGACGGACAGGGCAGAGCCTGAACCACCAGGGCACCGAGTAGGAGAGCCAACTCCGACCCGTGCAGTAATAACTATAAAACCCTGGGAACAGAGCCCGCCCACAGGGGAGAGACCAAAAACTTAGCCCAATCCATATGGGTAAACAATACCCACAATAGAGAGAAGAAGAGGCAAAAGAAGCCAAATCCTAGGCTTCCAGAAGTAACAGACACCCAGAAAGGTACACCCACTTCCATCAAGGTGGATGAATCAACCGTCAGACCATCCAGACCAGAGTCTGTAGATAGGGGTGAAATAGAGACGGGGGGCCTGAGTGAACAGGCCAGCACTTCCGACAGGACGTACAGGTCCGCTGTCCACAGAACCACATCTGCAAACCACACTCCACTAGGCCACCCAAGGGCCGTCGGTATCACTGGTTCCCCTTTCCAGAGCAAACTTGCACAGAACCCTGTCAAGCAGGGTGAAAGAAGAAAAGATATATAGAACAGAATGTTCAGCATGAAGTTACGAAGCCTCAAGACCAAGGTCAGAACAATCTGAGACAGGGAAACAAGGGCCTAGGACCCATGATAGGGACGGACCCAGAAAAGATCCACACTAGACGGATCACATGGAGAAACAAGAACAAGCACATCCTATTGCAGAAGGACCTCCACAGGAGTGAATATCTTAGATATGCAGGGAACGCTGTCCCTCGCACGAATCAGGATCAGATACCTTCCTGGGGGATCATCCTGCTTCCGAGCTCACACAGATAATTAATACAGGCCACTGTCGTCAGACAGACCAAGGGGCCCCCAAATAGCCTGATCCCGCAAGGGAGAAGTCCAGCGATATAGAGCCAACCTGAAGGCATGCAGCTTCAAATTAGACAGGTGGATGAGCCCCTAAAGGTCCCACCTCCCGCAGAACCACAGGGGAATTTAGACCTGATAGATTTGATATCCAACAGCAGGAAGACGCTAGGAAGGGGGCACCCCCTGACCGGTACCCCTAGTACAACAGTCTCAGGGGAAACCACCGTACCAAGGTGGAAGTGTACACAGACCCATCTCCAGGGAAGCTGGAACCCAGTCCAGCATTTACAATAAGAGTAGCAGAAGAGCCCAAGGGCTCTGAGCACAAGGAACAACCTTTGAACAGCCACCAACAGACCCACCAGCTACAATCCAGCCTGGTGAAGAGACGGGAACAGAAAGAGGGATCGAGCCCATGCAACCAGATTGTCCATTTATAGTCAAGGAAGCAGGTTCCTGTCTGAACCAAATCCAGGTTCAACCCTAGGAATGGAGATACCACTAAGGGGAAAAAGAGGAATTGAGGTGATTGAGCACCCATCCAACGCATCCCAAAGGACACCACCAACCGAGTAACAACTCGGTCTGGCGCAGGAATTGGGAAGCAAAGAGAGACGGCCCGGCAGGTCCTCGCGTGGACGCCCCCTAGGTCTCAGTAGAGATATCACCCCCGTCATCGCCTAGGCGATCACTCCGGGAACAGAACCAAGGACAGATAATAAGGCCACAATAGCAGTGTTGGAGTGGCAACAACTAACCTGTAAGGTCCTTGGAGCCCGGAAAGCACAATGGCCATGACATAAGCGTCTTAGGTTCATACCGGCGGCAAGAGGTCCCTGGACACAGGGCACTGGCGGCCCAACGCAGAGGAATGATAGAGTATAACCTTCTATCTTAATTCAATTCAATAAGGTTTCAGGGATCACAGCCCTGTGTGAATCACTTGCTATTCAAATCCTGATAAGGATGACCACACAAGAACCACAGAAGACAGTTCTGTAGCAGCAGCGTGAATAATCTTTATTCTCACATGGCAGAGGTAGATATATTGTTGTGTGAATACAATCAAGAAAAGCAGAAGTAAAAACAACCAATCACAAGCCATTAGGCGGTCCATTAATTATCCAATTAAATCAAACTAAAAGGCCGGATATACATCCATAATTGGTTAGTATCCGAACAGTACTGCAAGGGTTACAACTTTGAAGCATGCGCAGTATAACTGGAAAAAAGGTCAGAAGGCCAGGCTAAGTGTCAAACCTCAGGACATGGTGACTTATTGTGTGGTTACCATTTGGGGAACAAAATCTAAGTTTTAGGAATTATAATTTATAACTTGGCACATAAAGGAGAACTTAACGGACAACTTAACGGAACCTATCTGGTTCCTGTCTTGTGATGTCTGGTTGCGAAACATGGAACAACAGTGTAAGAACAGAAGAACAATTCCATGTCTAGGGAAATACCAAGACCTTAAGGAATTACTCTTCACTCTAACAGGAACCACGCAGTAAAACCGCCTGTGAATGTAAGTTGCCTCACCTATGGAAGGCCATAATGGACAGAGTGTCTCATCCGTTTGGAGGAACGTGGAAAGGTTAGTGTAGAGGCCCCTGCCTCTGTCTGTTAAGGGCAACCAGCAGGTGACCCCAGACCTCGCAGATCGCGCGTGTCCTGCTCCAACACAAGTGTTAGGCACTTACCTCGTCGCCGTTCCTGGTCCCGTGGTGCGCTGTCGGGTGGCTCCCGGCGGGCTGCTGCCCGACTGTCCCCGGGTCCGCCGTCTCCTCGGCGCCGTCGTGGGGTCCAGGGGCTGGCGGCGCAGGACGCTGCTGGTGGCTGTGCTGCAGCGTGCTCCGTGCGGCTGCGCGGGCCTGCTGCTCTCCTCGATGGTGCGGCGCTTCCCCCTCCTGGCGGGGGCGCGCCCGACACTCAACGTGCTCGCGCGCGCGCGAGCACGTCTCCTTTATGCCTCCCGGCGGCGCTTTCCCCAGCGTGCCCGCCGGGGGCAAGTTTAAAGTATCCAATCTCTGGCTGGATCCTGGGATCGGCCCCAGGGACTGGTCGGCCTGTCTGGCCTGGGCCGTCCAGCTCCTGGGACCAATCCCATTATACTGTTATGCACCTATCACCCCGATTCCCTCCATTTTCCCTTTCCCCCATTGGCCAGTACTTTCTATAAAGCCCTTCTGCTCCAGTATCCCAGTGCCCGTTATAGTCTCTGGGTTCTGGAAGCGTGCTTATCCTGTTTCTCGTTACTATTTGGCTTTGGACTTTGACCTCTCTTGTTTGCTGCCCGCCCTGACCTTTGCTTGCCTGACCACGAGTTTGCCTGACCCTTCTGATACCCCGCACCGTGACCTCCTGGATTTTGACCTCGGCTAGTTTGACCACTCTTCGTTTCCTCCTCTGGATACCTCGCACCGTGACCTCCTGGATTTGACCTCGGCAAGTTTGACCACTCTTCGTTTCCGCCCTTGGATACCTCGCCCCGTGACCTCCCGGTTTTACCACGGCCTGTACTTGGACTTTCGCCAACCGGCATCCTCATTCGGGACTCCCTGCCGTTCATCTGTCTCCATCTTAAGCTGGTAACCTTTGCGCCCTATAAGTCCTGGGGGTAACCGAGTAGGAGAGGCATTACCCTTGTCTCCTACAAGCGGGGGCTTGTCTATAGGCAGAAGAGGCGGTGGAGATTGGGGGTTATCAGCTCAAGACAGACAGGTGTCCGGTACAGCCCTGACAGTATAACGGGCCTGAAGAATGGACCAAATCCTGGAACAGGTGCAAGCCTTAACAGCGGCGGTAGAGCACCTGGCTCACCGGGTTGCGGCCCAGGAGAACCGTCCTGCTCCTAACGTCCCCAGTCCTCAGGGGACTCCGGCCGCAATTTTTGTGGAACCAAAAATTCCACTCCCAGAAAAATTTTACGGCGACAGGGCAAAATTTGCCAACTTCCGGGACTCTTGTAAATTGTACTTCCAGCTTCGTCCTGTCTCTTCAGGGTCACAAGAGCAGCGGGTCGGGTTGATTATCTCCCTTCTTCAAGGAGATCCTCAATCCTGGGCCTTTAGCTTGTCATCCCAGGATCCAGCTCGTCTCTCTGTGGACAGTTTCTTCTCCGCGATGGAGGTTCTTTATGATGATCCCGACAAAGGGGCCACAGCTGATGCTAAGTTGCGTACTCTTCGCCAGGGACGCCGTCCAGCCGAAGACTATTGCTCGGAATTCCGTCGCTGGGCAGTAGACTCTCGCTGGAACAATCCTGCCCTCTGCGGTCAATTCCGACTTGGATTGGCTGATTCCGTCAAGGACACCTTGGTGAACTATCCGGAACCTCAGACCCTAGACGAGTTAATGCACCTCGCCATTCGCATTGACCGTCGGCTTCGGGAAAGACGCCAAGAAAAAGGGTCACATGCTGAGACAGCTTCAAGGTCTGAGGCCCCAGTAGCACAACCTTCGGAAGAGCCCATGCAACTGGGTGCCACAAGGCTCACTGAAGTCGAGAGACGTCGACGCTTATCCGAGGGGCTATGTCTGTACTGTGGTGGAACCGGCCATATGGTCAGACTATGCCCAAAGAAGCCGTCGGGAAACTTCAGAGCCTAGGGGGTTTCGAGGGGGCCCTCCTAGGCTGTAAGGTATCACCTCAAGTATCGTCTCCAGTTCTTATTCCAGTTCAGATAAAAATTAATTTTAAATTTCTGAATTTGACGGCGCTCCTAGACTCCGGAGCAGCCGGGAACTTCCTTGACTCTGAGTTAGCTCAGAGTTTAGGAATTATGCTCCAGTCCTTGCCCGCTCCCATCAGGGTCTCTGCCATTGACGGCACACCTGTGGCCGGGGGTTTAGTTCAGTTCAGAACCCTTCCCGTACAGTTTAAGGTGGGAGCTAATCACTCTGAAGTAATTAGTTTTTTGGTCTTGAGTATGCCTAGCACCTCTCTAATTTTGGGATTACCATGGTTACGAGAGCACAATCCCCAAATTGATTGGGTCTCAGGGCAAATCATAAAGTGGGGGCATCAATGTTTTCAGAATTGTTTGGAATTTCCGGTCAGGGTTGCGCAACTATCCCCAGCTGGAGTTCCCACTCCGTACTTAGAATTTGCCGACGTCTTTTCTGAAAGGGCGGCGGACAAACTTCCTCCCCATAGACCATGGGATTGCCCTATTGAACTTCTCCCCGGTACCATGCCTCCTAGGGGAAGAATATTTAATTTAACCCGAGCTGAAACCATCGCCATGCGGGAATATATTGTGGAAAACCTAGAGAAGGGGTTTATTCGACCATCATCTTCCCCGGCAGGAGCAGGGTTCTTTTTTGTAGAAAAGAAAGATGGGGGGCTCCGCCCCTGTATTGATTATCGGGGTTTAAATAACATCACTGTTAAAAATAAGTATCCCCTGCCACTTATTGAGGGGTTATTTACACAGGTGGTTGGGGCGCAGGTTTTTTCCAAACTCGACCTCCGGGGGGCCTATAACCTCATCAGAATTAGGCAGGGGGACGAGTGGAAAACGGCCTTCAATACCCTTGAGGGGCATTATGAGTATTTGGTAATGCCATTTGGCTTGTGCAATGCCCCCGCGGTCTTTCAAAGTTTCGTAAACGAAATTTTTAGGGACTATCTAGGCCGTTTTGTGGTCGTTTATTTAGACGACATTCTGATTTTTTCTTCGTCCCTGGAAGAACATCGCAAACATGTGCGTATAGTCTTGCAAAAACTCAGGGAAAACTGTTTATATGCCAAGTTAAAGAAGTGTCAATTTGAGGTATCTGAGGTTCCATTTCTCGGCTATTATTTCTAAATCTGGTCTATCCATGGATCAGTCTAAAGTGAAGGCAGTCTTAGAATGGGAGCAGCCCAAGGATCTGAAGGGCCTGCAAAGGTTCCTGGGCTTCGCTAATTTTTATAGAAGGTTCATTAAGAACTTTTCTTCTGTAGTAACACCATTGACTAATCTTACCAAGAAAAGCGGGTATCCCTCAGTTTGGCCTGTTCAAGCAGTCCAGGCCTTTGAGAATCTGAAAAGAGTGTTTAGCTCCGCCCCGGTCTTAGTTCACCCGGATGAGCAATCACCCTTTTTTGTGGAGGTGGATGCTTCTGAAATTGCGGTGGGGGCGGTTTTGTCACAATATCGTGGGTCACCTGAACACCTTCACCCATGTGCTTTCTTTTCCAAGAAGTTCTCGGGGGCCGAGAGAAATTATGATATCGGCAACAGAGAATTGTTGGCTATCAAGTTAGCCTTTCAGGAATGGAGACACTGGCTGGAGGGGGCTCAGTACCCAGTTACAGTCTTTACGGATCATAAAAACCTAGAATACATTCAATCTGCAAAAAGACTAACTCCAAGACAGGCTCGCTGGTCCTTGTTCTTTTCCCGGTTTAACTTCTCTATAACCTATAAACCTGGGTCCAAAAACGTTAAAGCGGATGCCCTGTCTCGGAGTTTCTCTTCCCCTAACTTGCCTGAAAGACTGGATATTCCCATCTTACCCCACTCCCTGGTGGTAGCCGCCATCCAACCCCAACTTCCTGATCTAGCTCAGTTCCAGGCAGAAGCTCCACCCGAAAAACCTGAGTCTGTCCAGTTTGTCCCTTCTCTTTACCGCACTGCCTTTTTGTCCCATTTTCACGATACCAAAACAGCGGGTCATCCGGGGGTCAAGAAAACTATTGCCTTATTGACGCGCCAAGTTTGGTGGCCTTCCATTAGAAGGGACGCTCGGAATTTTGTCTTAGCCTGTAAAGTCTGTGCTCGGAGTAAGTCTTTAAGACACTCTCCTGAAGGCCCACTTCTACCGTTGCCCATTCCTGCCTCCCCATGGACCCATCTGGCCATGGACTTTGTTACTGATCTTCCCCCTTCCCAGGGATATACAGTTATTTGGGTAGTAGTGGACCGCTTTAGCAAGATGGCTCATTTTATCCCTTTAAAAAAACTTCCCTCAGCTCAAATATTAGCTCAACTCTTTGTCACTCACATTTTTAGAATTCATGGTATTCCAGTAGATATTGTTTCGGATAGGGGTGTCCAATTCGTCTCCCGTTTTTGGAGGGCTTTCTGTACCAAGCTGGGTTTCACCGTCTCTCTATCCTCGGCTTTCCATCCTCAATCGAATGGACAAACCGAAAGAACTAACCAATCTTTAGAACAGTACTTGCGTTGTTTTACGGCTGATACTCAGACGGACTGGGCCTTCTTCTTACCGTTTGCTGAATTTGCATTAAACAACGCTTCACATTCCTCCACGGGGGTTTCTCCCTTCCATTGTGTCTATGGCAAAGACCTGAAGTTTTCTGCCCTTTCGGACCAACCCTCTAGAGTTCCCTCCGTGGATGAATGGCTTTCCAAATGGCCAGGGGAATGGAATAAGATCCAGCAACATCTAACTAAGGCTGTTCTTCAACAGAAAAAATTTTCAGATCGCAAACGTTCTTCTAACCCTAGTTATGAGGTGGGAAATTGGGTTTGGCTTTCAACCAAGAACTTAGCCTTACGTCAGCCCTCCGCTAAGTTAGGGCCTAAATTTATCGGCCCCTTCCCCATAACACGGAAGATCAATCAGGTTACGTATCAGTTAGCCCTCCCTTCTTCCATTAAAATTTGTAAATCTTTTCACGTTTCACTTCTTAAGCCTGCAAGAAACCATGAACCCAATAATTCCCCTAGGCCTGTGTTAGTCGATGGGCATCAGGAATTTGAGATTGCCCGGATTCTTGACTCCCGCCTTTTTAGAAACTCTCTCCAGTATTTAATTGACTGGAAGGGGTACGGCCCGGAAGAAAGATCTTGGGTTCCGGCCAGAGAAGTTAATGCGCAGAATTTGGTAAAGAGATTTCACAGAGAGAACCCTTTGAAACCCAGCTTGGAGGGTCCAGTGGCCCCTCCTCAGGGGGGGGGGTAATGTTAGGCACTTACCTCGTCGCCGTTCCTGGTCCCGCGGCGCGCTGTCAGGTGGCTCCCGGCGGGCTGCTGCCCGACTGTCCCCGGGTCCGCCGTCTCCTCGGCGCCGTCGTGGGGTCCAGGGGCTGGCGGCGCAGGACGCTGCTGGTGGCTGTGCTGCAGCGTGCTCCGCGCGGCTGCGCGGGCCTGGTGCTCTCCTCGATGGTGCAGCACTTCCCCCTCCTGGCGGGGGCGCGCCCGACACTCAGCACGCCTCCTTTATGCCTCCCGGCGGCGCTTTCCCCAGCGCGCCCGCCGGGGGCAAGTTTAAAGTATCCAATCTCTGGCTGGATCCTGGGATCGGCCCCAGGGACTGGTCGGCCTGTCTGGCCTGGGCCGTCCAGCTCCTGGGACCAATCCCATTATACTGTTATGCACCTATCACCCCGATTCCCTCCATTTTCCCTTTCCCCCATTGGCCAGTACTTTCTATAAAGCCCTTCTGCTCCAGTATTCCAGTGCCCGTTATAGTCTCTGGGTTCTGGAAGCGTGCTTATCCTGTTTCTCGTTACTATTTGGCTTTGGACTTTGACCTCTCTTGTTTGCTGCCCGCCCTGACCTTTGCTTGCCTGACCACGAGTTTGCCTGACCCTTCTGATACCCCGCACCGTGACCTCCTGGATTTTGACCTCGGCTAGTTTGACCACTCTTCGTTTCCTCCTCTGGATACCTCGCACCGTGACCTCCTGGATTTGACCTCGGCAAGTTTGACCACTCTTCGTTTCCGCCCTTGGATACCTCGCCCTGTGACCTCCCGGTTTGACCACGGCCTGTACTTGGACTTTCGCCAACCGGCATCCTCATTCGGGACTCCCTGCCGTTCATCTGTCTCCATCTTAAGCTGGTAACCTTTGCGCCCTATAAGTCCTGGGGGTAACCGAGTAGGAGAGGCATTACCCTTGTCTCCTACAAGCGGGGGCTTGTCTATAGGCAGAAGAGGCGGTGGAGATTGGGGGTTATCAGCTCAAGACAGACAGGTGTCCGGTACAGCCCTGACAACAAGAAGAGAGGCAGGGACCAGAAGCATCCTGAATATCTCGGGAAGGGGCCGCCCAGCAGACACTACTCTGCATCCAGAGGAAACTTCCTCCTGACTCCATCAGAACGAGGCATGCAACCTCCTGATAGGGACAAGGTGCTGCGGCCAGCCCCATCATGCCTGGGGGGTTTTGGAAACAGGCTTGGGCTTAGTCCTACCGGAGGGACCAGGGCGTTGTCTGCCACTCCTGGGGCAGGGATCTATACCAAAAAGCTGGAAGGACACCACCCGAGTCAGAGAATAGACGACCTTCATCATAAAGAGCAAAACCCTGCTCAGTAGTGAACTCTTCAGATTCAGAGGGAATGGGCGAAACCGGAGGGGTCTGGGACTGCTTCTTACCCGGCCCAAGCTCTCTGCCAACCTGCTCGGCCGTAGGCAGTCTGCGAGCCATGACTTGCTGTTCATTCGCGCTCGAGTGCGACTCATCAGGAGTGAGATTTAAGCACTGGGAGAGAGGTGTATTGAAACGAGGCGCAGTCACTGGCAACCCTGATTGCAGGGCCAGTGCTTGTTCAGCACATGGTCCGCAGACCCGTGCTCTGTCCGCATCAGCGTGGGGCAGTCCACACTCCGGTCTTGTCCCGGAGGGACCCCGGTCACATAATTCTGAGATGCCTCCATATGGTGATTGTTAATGTAATATACCAGTAGGGATTTACGCAATAGGCCACCCTGGATGTCCCAAAGACCCGCTAGGTTAATGTGGGAGAATTTGAAAGGCCGCTACAATATATGTTAAGCCGGGAGAAGCCACTGGAATCTTCAAGGTCTGAAAGACATAAGGGGAACAAGGGGTGTCAGGGCCATGCGCCACAGGAAGAGTGCTAACAATGAAAACGCCCGCGAGGGCACTCACCGACCTGGGGAGGAGAGAGAGACCGCCAACACGCGCACGCGCGGGGATAAACAAAATGGCGCCAACCGAACCTCGGAGGGCGGGTCTAAACTGGGCGTGACGTGGAGCGCACCACGCCGGGTCCCCGCCTCCCCCAAAAAGCGCGAAACTCTGAAGCAGCCATGTAAGGCTCGGCAAGCTAAGCATAGAGTGTGCCAGTAAAGGCATCTGTTAGTGGATACTCATGAAGTCTCATACACCGCCACCATTCTAACGCCCGTAGGCGTGCGAAAAATCAGTTTCCTGCCCAAGATGAAGCATAATAACGCAGGACGTGCGGTAGACTATTGCAAGAAAAAATTGAGAGGAAAGCAGCGCGGCTCTGACACCCAGTTGCCGATCAGGCAAAAGCACGGCCATAAGCGTGACAATACTGTACACGGAGACTGCCAACGGACTATACACACACACACCCCTCCTTCTTTTCCCCCGAAGTACGGGGGAAAACAAGGGAGGACGGCGACCCTCTACACAGGGTCCACCTCTACGCGGGGCATGGGACAAGAATGGGACATCCACTATGAGGCTCACCATCAGCCTAAACCGCCTACCCTATGGTGGGGGACTGCGGTGGAGCATGGCTCCGTTAAGCACACATGGTGCTGCCTACCTTCACCTGACCAGCGCAGCCCAGGCTGGGAGGCACATCATCAAGGAGGGTGGGTGGGAATAGTCCAACAGGGCCGCAGGCTGTAATAGCCCCGCTCACCTGCGAGAGAGTGATACTTCATGTCTTCGCAGTCAGCACTGCAGAGAAATCTGGGGATTTGTGGGAGGTGCCTGGGTATATGAAGGGCCGGGAGGAGCCTGTTTTTGCATGTCTGCAGTGCACAGCGCCCTCTGGCGGAGGATAACCCAATTGTAAGTATTATATTTGGAGCAGGACGTACTGTATACTTAGAATACACATTGGAGTTGGCAGCAGCATAGGGAGCTCATATATTGTCTGAAAGACACACCCAGGAGCTGGCAGCAGCAGCAGCATTAGGAGCCCATATATTGCCTGAAAGACACATTCTGGACTTGGCAGCAGCATAGGAAGCCCATATAGTGCCTGAAAAACACATTGGAGTTGGCAGTAGCATAGGGAGCTCATATATTGCCTGAAAAACACATTGGAGTTGGCAGCAGCATAGGGAGCTCATATATTGTCTGAAAGACACACCCAGGAGTTGGCAGCAGCAGCAGCATTAGAAGCCCACATATAGCATGAAAGAAACACCCAGGAGTTGGCAGCAGCATAGGGAGCTCATATATTGCCTGAAAGACATATCCAGGAGTTGGCAGCAGCATTAGGAGCTCATGTATTGCCTGAAAAACACATTGGAGTTGGCAGCAGCATAGGGAGCTCATATATTGCCTGAAAGACACACCTAGGAGTTGGCAGCAGCATTAGGAGCCCAAATAGTGCCTGAAAAACACATTGGAGTTGGCAGTAGCATAGGGAGCTAATATATTACCTGAAAAACACAGTGGAGTTGGCAGCAGCATAGGGAGCTCATATATTGCCTGAAATACACACCCAGGAGTTGGTAGCAGCATAGGGAGCTCATATATTGCCTGAAAGACACACCCAGGTGTTGGCAGCAGCAGCAGCAGCATTTGGAGCCCATATATTGCCCGAAAAACACATTGGAGTTTGCAGCAGCATAGGGAGCTCATATATTGCCTGAAAGACATACCCAGGAGTTGTCAGCAGCAGCAGCATTAGGAGCCCATATATTGCCTGAAAGACACACCCAGGAGTTGGCAGCAACATAGGAAGCTCATATATTGCCTGAAAGACACATCCAGGAGTTGGCAGCAGCATTAGGAGCCCATATATTGCCTGAAAAACACATTGGAGTTGGCAGCAGCATAGGAAGCTCATATATTGCCTGAAAGACACACTCTGGACTTGGCAGCAGCATAGGGAGCCCATATATTGCCTGAAAAACACATTGGAGTTGGCAGCAGCATAGGGAGCGCATATATTGCCTGAAAGACACACTTTGGACTTGGCAGCAGCAGCATTAGGAGCCCATCCATTGCCTGAAAGACACACTCTGGACTTAGGAGCAGCATAGGGAGCCCATATATTGCCTGAAAGACACATTGGAGTTGGCAGCAGCATTAGGAGCTCATATATTGCCTGAAAAACACATTGTAATTGACAGCAGCATAGGGAGCTCATATATTGTCTGAAAGACAAACCCAGGAGTTGGCAGCAGCAGCAGCATTAGGAGCCCATACATTTCCTGAAAGATATACCCAGAAGTTGGCAGCAGCATAGGGAGCTCATATATTGCCTGAAAGACACACCCAGGAGTTGGCAGTAGCATAGGGAACTCATATATTGCCTGAAAGACACACCTAGGAGTTGGCAGCAGCATTAGGAGCCCATATATTGCCTGAAAAACACATTGGTGTTGTCAGCAGCATAGGGAACTTATATATTGCCTGAAATACACACTCTGGAATTGGCAGCAGCTTAGGGAGCCCATATATTGCATGAAAAACACAGTGGAGTTGGCAGCAGCATAGGGAGCTCATATATTGCCTGAAAGACACACCCAGGAGTTAGCAGCAGCATTAGGAGCCCATATATTGCATGAAAAACACATTGGAGTTGGCAGCAGCATAGGGAGCTCATATATTGCCTGAAAGACACACCCAGGAGTTGGCAGCAGCAACAACAGCAGCATTAGGAGCCCATATATTGCCTGAAAAACACATTGGAGTTGGCAGCAGCATTAGGAGCTCATATATTGCCTGAAAAACACATTGGAGTTGGCAGCAGCATAGGGAGCTCATATATTGCCTGAAAAACACATTGGAGTTGGCAGCAGCATAGGGAGCTCATATATTGCCTGAAAGACACACCCAGGAGTTGGCAGCAGCATGGGGAGCTCATATATTGCCTGAAAGACACACCCAGGAGTTGGCAGCAGCATAAGGAGCTCATATATTGCCTGAAAAACACATTGGAGTTGTCAGCAGCATTAGGAGCCCATATATTGCCTGAAAGACACACTCTGGAGTTGGCAGCAGCAGCATTAGGAGCGCATATATTGCCTGAAAGACACACCCTGGACTTGGCAGCAGCATAGGGTGCCCATATATTGCCTGAAAGACACATTGGAGTTGGCAGCAGCATAGGAAGCTCATATATTGAATGAAAGACACACCCAGGAGTTGGCAGCAGCAGCAGCATTAGGAGCCCATATATTGCCTGAAAGACACACCCAGGAGTTGGCAGCAGCATAGGGAGCTCATATATTGCCTGAAAGACACACCCAGGAGTTGGCAGCAGCATAGGGAGCTCATATATTGCCTGCAAGACACACCCAGGAGTTGACAGCAGCAGGAGCTACCATGCATCAGCTACTCACATGCATCAGCTATTGGTTGGTATAAATCCTGGCTGATCCATGCCTGATTCATCTTCACAAAGGTGAGTCTCTCCACATTTTTCGTGGACAGACGAGTTCTCCTTGGCGTTACTATGGCCCCCGCAGCACTAAAGACCCACTCAGATGGCACACTACTGGCCGGGCAGGACAGCTTTCCCAGGGCAAACTCTGCCAGTTGCGGCCAAAAGTCAAGTTTGGCTGCCCAGAAGTCCAACGGATCCTCAAGGTGCGTTGGCATGGTCATTTCAAAGTATGGCACGACCTGCTGGTTCAGGTCCTGCTCCAGGTCTTCCTGCTGCTCATGAGTAGCCTCACTATGCGGATGCAGATAGCTACTCATTAGCGACTGAAGACTGAGGCTGCTGCTGATGGAGCTGCTGCTCCTGCCACCCCCCCCGGCAGCCATGGCAGTGGAAGGTGAGCGCAGAGGTTCCCCCAAGTCAGACCTGCGAGAGTATGGACCATGGCGCAGATAGGCATCGGCCAACTGACTACGTAGAATGTCTTTGTAGTAGGTCAGTTTGTCCTCCCTTTCAGCGGGTGTAAAAAAATGTTGTGCCGGTAGCGAGGGTCCAATAAGGTGGAGAGCCAGAAGTCATCCCGCAGAAGAATGGAGACAATTCTGCGGTCACTACGCAAGCACATGAGCATGCATCGTGCCATTTGTGCAAGTGACTCGGAGGAACTACCTGTCTCCATCTCCACTGCATACTGCCACTGTGTGTCTGGGTCCTCTGTCTCACCTTCCTCACAACCCTCTAGCTCCACTGGCTGCTCCTGCTCCTCCTCTCCTGTCAGATGACTAGATAAACAGCCCATTTCGCCAAAACTAAACTGTGCTTCACTGTGGTGCTGCTCCTCCGCTCCCACAGGGTTTATGTGGGCATGAAATGTATGCGCCTTGTCTCCAGTGCCCTGACCAGCCATGGTTTCCAACATGTGTTGTATTACATGAAGCAGCGGAATCACGTCGTTCATGCTGTAATACTGGCGACTGACAAATAAAGTGGCTTCCTCAAAGTGCCTGAGCAAACGGCAGGTGTCATGTATGAGCTGCCACTGGTTCACATTAAAATTACACAGGGGAGTCCCCCTATCTGCTTGGATCATCAAGAAATCAGTGATGGCTTTTCTCTGTTCGTATAGTCGATCTAACATATGTAGAGTGGAATTCCAAAGCAAATCAGACTATGTTGGGGGATACCGTTCTGACGCTGTAGCTCAAGAAGGGTGTGCTTGGCGGTATAGGAGTGGCTGAAGTGCATACAAAGTTTCCTTCCCATTGTTAGGATGTCTTGCAGATAGGGGAAAACTTCAGAAAACGCTTGACAACTAGGTTGAACACGTGTGCCATACAGGGCGCATGGCTCAGGTTTCCTTGTCGCAGCGCAGACAAGATGTTACTCCCATTTTCAGTCACCATGGTTCCCATTTCCAATTTTCGCGGAGTAAGCCATGTTTTGATTTCTTGAGGGATGAATTTCAGGAGCTCCTCCCCTGTGTGTCTCCGTTCACCAAGGCAAACCATGTGAAGCACGCAAGTTGACACTGCCGTGCCCTGCACACATGGTAGGCTGAAGGGGCATTGAGAACTGACTGTACAGTGGAGGCTGAGGAGACCGCGGAGGATGAGGAGGCAGAGTCGCACATTGTGACAGGCAAAATGGCCTGGGAGCGTGGAGGCCGAAGCGGTGTGACCTGTACAAGTTGCTGTGCAGGAACCACATTCACCCAGTGGGCCGTAAAGGACATGTATTGTCCCTGACCGTAGTTACAGCTCCAGATGTCAGCGCTGCCATGCACTTTGGTGCACACCGACAGGCTCAAGGACTGGCCCACCTTCTGCTCAACAAATTTGTGCAGGGCTGGTACTGCCTTCTTTGCAAAGAAATGACGGCTTGGGACTCTCCACCTTGGCACAAGCCATCAGCTCTCTGAAATGTGCAGAGTCCACCACCGTAAAAGGGTGGGACTGCAGCACCAGCAACATACTGTTGTCTCTTGGACATGGCTTCACTGATGAATTGCTGGTGGATGAGTAACTTTTAGGAGGAGCAGGAGCATCTGGAGTGGTAGAGGATGGGTATGATGCACAGCTACCTTCGGCTGAGGTGCTGGAGCCTTGGCTGGGTGAAATTGGAAGCGGCGTGGCACTGCCTGGCGCAGCAGGCTGGGCCCCCACTTCGGAGCCTCGGTTCTCCCAGGCCGCTTTATGGTGATGCTGCATGCAACATTGGAGCCCTGGCCACGCTTGACCTTCTGTCTACACATCTTGCATGTGGCCAGGTTACCCTCCTGCGGATGCTTGATGAAAAAGTGCCACACTGCCGAGTAGCTAATTTTTCCTCCAACAGTCCACACTAATTCACTGCTACTGCTGCCAACTCCAGGAACCCCTGCTCCACTATCCCCCGGGAAGGCAGCCTGCCACGCAGCAGGTGGTCTACCTTGCCCCCAGCCACGTGTGGCTCCAGACATCCCAATTCTGCCACCATGCTGACTGCCAACCTTACTGCCACCTTGCTGCCTCAGCTGCTGACTCTGGGGCAACCTGGGACCCTCTTCTCCTGATGATGATGAAGCCCCTTCTGCACCGGGCTCCCAAGTGTGATCGGCTATATCATCATCATCATCATCGAGTTGTGTCTGTACGTCACTGATGTCCTCTTCGGTTTCCACAAGAGCGTGTGCTGCAGGAGACGGAACGCTCGCCACCCCACCTCCCACCTCTGCCTAGCGGAAGAAGAAGATGTCTCCTTCATTTCTTGGCTGGGCAGTAGCTGCTGACTGTCCTCACTGAATAGTGGAGCTGAACCCAAAGCATAAGATACGGTGGCTGGAGGGGGGGCATAGGACAGAGGCAATGGAAGGACAGGGCCTGCTCCCGGGCCATGCCAACTCAGGGTTGTGTCCGAGGAACCTACGGACTGTTGACTGGGGGTGTCAGATGTCACTTGTGATGAGGTCGATGACCGCGTTAACCAATCGATGACGGCAGATGCGTTGCTAGTCGAGACACAACCGCTAGCAGATACCGGAAGATCAGGCCTCTCACCACGACTCCTGCTGCCACTTGCCTCTAGACTGCTGCACCTCTGCCTGATGAATCTAGGCCTCTCCTCGGTGCACATCCTGGCACATCTCTGCCTGACATTTTTACTGTGTTTAGGAGGGGAAAACAATATCCTACACTACACCTAGAACAGTATTTTTGTAACAGCAGGTGTGTAGAAAAGTTAGATCAAAATAAGCAGAAAGCTAAATGCTAATGCAAAAAGACAGAGGCAAAAAGTCAGATGGTCTTACACAGGATGCCCCTGGTCAGAGTTAAATGCACCACAGGCAGTTTCAAAATGTGTTTTTTGTTCAAAATGTAAAAAAGGTAAAGATGCAGGTACTATTAACCCTTTAACTGCCAGCCTACCTTGAGATTTTGTCACCCTTTGTTGCCAGATTATTTTGCCCTATTTTGCGCTCCCCATGTTCAACTGTGATTTTTGAAGGGATTTCCAGAGATTTCCCAGGAAAGCCCCATTTCTCCCGATTACAATGATACCACATATGTATCGGTAGCCCCCCGTTCCTGTCCAGGTGATCCCCTAAACTGAAAAGAGCACTTTATAACATTTACAAATAAAATACAACTACTATCCACATAATAAAGGGTTAAATAAAAAAAAAATTGGTGTGGGGTCCCCCTTCACAGGGGGGGGGGGCATTTCTTGGGGGAATTTTAAGGTTTTTTTGGGAGGCAGGTAATGGGGGGTCTCAGGGTTAATGGCAAGTCACCCACTAGCCGCAGGTGACTTGCCAGACCCCCGAGCCCTGTGAACTGGTATAGGGGTCACATGGACCCCTTACCAGTTCACAAAGGGTTAAAAGTAAAAAAAAAAAAAAAAACACACAGAGACACACTTAAAAAAAAATAATTAAAAAAATATTTTTTTTTAATAAAGTTTTTTTAAATACTTACCTCCCATCCATCCCTGTGTCCCACGCTGATCACTTAGGCTTCTGCTCTCCTGCTGCTGCTGCAAGCCTTTTAACCCCTACTGGGTTACAGGTAACAAAGGGTTAATTAAAAAAAAATGACATAGGGTCCCCCCTCCCAGGGAGGGGGACCCCATTTTATTTTTTGGATTTTTAAGGGTTAAAACCCTTAAAAATCCCCCCAATAAATGGCGTGAGGTTCCCCCTACCCAGCGTAACCAGCCTGTGACCAGCTATGGGGGCTTGTAGAACAGGGCGCAGGGGCCAGCTTTAGTGGCCCCTGGCCCTGCAGCTACAAGCCGTCATAGCCTAGGGCCACGGCTCTTCTGCCCCCCCTGGGCTTTGGGGAGGCAGGTAATTTGGGGGGCCAGGGGTTAATGGCAAGTCACCCGCCAGCCGCAGGTGACTTGCCAAACCCCCGAGCCCTGTGAACTGGTATAGGGGTCACACGGACCCCTTACCAGTTCACAAAGGGTTAAAAGTTAAAAAAAAAAGACAGACACGTTTTTTTTAAATAACTTTATTAAAAAAAAAGTTTTACTTGGGCCAGAATCCAAGATGGCAGCCGCTCCGGAGGGAGGAGGGTTGTTATGCCCCTCCAGAAGACAGAAGAGCGGGGGGGGTGATCGGAGCCCCCCCCGTGAAGAGGAGAGCCTGCGGGAGCCAGCGAGGACAAAGGTAGGTAACTGTCATATTTTTTTTTGTTTGTTTTTTACAGGAAACCGGGCGATCGGAGCCCCTCTGGCTGAAGAGGAGACCCGGCCGGATCGAACGAGGGGTCGGGTAAGTGTCTTTTATTTTTACTTTTTTTTTAATTCCTGGGGAAAGTCAGGCACGTAAATTTTACGTAGCTGGCGTTTAACTGTTGGAGAGGCAGCCACGTAAAATATACGTGGCTGGCAATAGAAGGGTTAAAAGCTAAGTGCTAATATTTGGGATGCCCCCCCCGGTGAAAGGCAATGGGTGCTTTAAACTTGTAAACCAGACATTTTTATACAAAAGGCAAAAGGTTAGTAGGCAGGTACTCTTAAACGATAAGTGGTAGCACTGCCAATGCCCCTGGTGAAAGGCAATGGGTGCTTTAAACTTGTAAACCAGACTTTTTTATACAAAAGGCAAAAGGTTAGTAGGCAGGTACTCCTAAAAGATAAGTGCTAGCACTGACAATGGCCCCCGGTGAAAGGCAATGGGTGCTTTAAACTTGAAAACTAGACTTTTTTATACAAAAGGCAAAAGGTTAGTAGGCAGGTACTCTTAAAAGATAAGTGCTAGCACTGCCAATGGCCCCCGGTGAAAGGCAATGGGTGCTTTAAACTTGAAAACCAGACTTTTTTTTATACAAAAGGCAAAATGTTAGTAGGCAGGTACTCTTAAAAGATAAGTGCTAGCACTGCCAATGGCCCAGGTGAAAGGCAATGGGTGCTTTAAACTTGTAAGCCCCCTCCTCACATACAGCGGTGGCCTCCTTTGATTGTGGAAAAGTGACGTTGATTATAAAATGCAAGCAGTTAGTACACAGGTAGTTTTGATATATTTGATATATTTATGCTAGTGTTTGGGATGCCCCCTCCTCACATACAGAGGTGGCCTCCTTTGATTGTGGAAAGGGACTTTGCTTACAAAATGCAACCAGTTAGTACACAGGTAGTCTTGAAATGTTTATGCTAGTGTTTGGAATGCCCCCTCCTCACATATAGCGGTGGCCTCCTTTGATTGTGGAAAAGTGACGTTGATTATAAAATGCAAGCAGTTATTAGACAGGTAGTCTAGAAATATTTATGCTAGTGTTTGGGTTCCCCCCTCCTCACATACAGAGGTGGCCTCCTTTGATTGTGGAAAAGTGACTTTGCTTACAAAATACAACCAGTTAGTACACAGGTAGTCTTGAAATATTTATGCTAGTGTTTGGGATGCCCCCTCCTCACATACAGAGGTGGCCTCCTTTGATTGTGAAAAAGTGACGTTGATTATAAAATGCAAGCAGTTATTAGACAGGTAATCTTGAAATATTAATTCTAGTGTTTGGGATGCCCCCTCCTCACATACAGAGGTGGGCTCCTTTTGATTGTGGAAAAGTGACGTTGATTATAAAATGCAAGCAGTAATTAGACATGTAGTCTTGAAATATTTATGCTAGTGTTTGGGATGCCCCCTCCTCACATACAGAGGTGGCCTCCTTTGATAGGAAGGTGTGTTTTAACACTAAATAGGCTTGGAAGCTAAAGCAAACACTTTAAACTGTCCCTGTCTTTATCTGTCACTGTCACAGGCTCTCTCCTTCTCTATCTGTCCCTCGCTTCTTCTGTTCTATCTATCTATCTATCTATCTCTGTCTCTCTCCCTGCCTGATCTGCTCTGGACGCAATACAGTGTCAGAATGATCTTCAACAAGATGGCCGCCGTTTATATGGGGCTGTGACATCATCGGTAAGCCTGTCTGCTGATAGGTAGCATGTGACACCTACCCAGGATTCCTTGCCCCATGGGACATGTCCTGACATGTGGATCCACCATTTCAGATGGGCTGTATAGCAGTAAATAGAGTTTTAAGAAAACGATTCAAGCGATCAAATCGTGGCGATATTCGGAATCGTAACAATGAAATTCGTAACAAATTTGGGTTCGTCAGAGTCGATTCGCTCATCTCTAATTATGACCACCCGCTAATATCCAGAATATGTGCAGCCAGGATACCAACTAGACAGATTAGTAGTAGTAGCAGTATTGACTCAATAAGGTTATGGTAGGATGTCACTGGTATCTGGAAACACTGACTGCAGTAAATACATTGAGTGAACGCAATAAATAAGGTGGAACCACAGATGCTCAAATTGGTCTGGGAATCTGGATTGTACTTGGAAAGCTTGTTCTAGCTCTTCTAAAATATGTTGGGTGCTTCTAGCCATGTAACAAGTCGCATTGTCTCGCTGGAACATTATAAATGCATCATTTGTCTATGTTCAATTTACATAAATATGTTTCAAAACAAAACATTTACATAAAGAATATTCTACATAAAATCACTTTTATTCTTCCATATGCAGATAAAATATTTTGCTTTATGCCACTGTGTCCACATAACAAACATGTTTCGGCAAGGTTAGTCTTGGTCCTAAAATCATCATAACATACATTACATCCTTACATAAGGATATATTGGATCCTGGTCACCTAGTAAAAGCCCAGTTTAACCTTCGCATCACTATATTTAGCAAGTAGGCATATGAATCCTGTACAGAAACTAGGGACCTTAGTTTGCATACAATTGAAGTTGCATGTGTTAAATCCCATGCCATGTTAAGGTGCCCCTTTGGTGGAGTCTGTACTCTGTATTTTTGAGTCCCCAATATTTGGATCCAATATTTTGGATCCACAGAAGTTGCTCAGGTAGTGCAGCTCATCCAGCATGGCATATCAATGCCAGCTGTGGCAAGAAGCTTAGTTGTTTCTGTCAGCACAGTGTCCTCAGCATGGAGCAGATACCAGGAGACAGGCCGGTACACCAGGAGATGTGAAGGTTGCTCCTAGCCCAACACTGTACAGGGCAATTGGTATTTGCCAGATAACACTAAGGTTAGCAGACTCGACATTGTTGAGCACATGAGACAGACCCGACTGGAGTGAAGAAAGTTCTGCTACCTGCTACATCCTCCAACATGATCCTTTTACTTGGGATTATTTGGTGAAGATGTTGTTTGCCCCAGGATTTTTGGCAATATTTAGAGGTATTTACTGTGTCCCAAAAGCTTTGGTTTGCATGAATAGGTTTAGATCGGCACAACTGGATATACGATGAGGTACTAGACAAGGATGCGCCCTATCCCCCGGGCTTTTTGTGTTAGTGATAGAGCCATTAGTGGAGAGATCCCGAAAGAAACAGCCCTGAAAGGAGTGAATAATGGATAAACAGAACATAAAAGCACTCTCTATGCAGAGGATCTGCTTTTATTACTTAATTATTTATCACTGAGCCTAAGATATAACTCTTTAGTGCAATTAATATATTTGATATGTTTACTCCTTGGTGTCAGTATTAATGAAGGAAAGTCGTCTGCTATGAACAATAGTTCTTTAGAGCCTTACCTATCTGGGTGAACTTGATAGATTTAGAGAAAATCCAACAGGGCAAGTTAATCTGGAATGGTAAGAGGGGCTGGCTTAATAAACAAGTTTTGATGGCCCTAAAAGATCAAGGCGGTTTAGGGACCCCAAATCTAAAAAATACTATTATGCTGCTAGATTGATCCAAATCACATACCTATTTAGGACTCATATAAGAACTCCTTGGAACTCACTGGAGCAAATGGCTTGCAGTGATTACATGATAGCAATAATATTTATTGATAGGAAAAGTTCAAGGCCCAAACACAGATGCCATTTGCTAACAGCAGAATATATGATAAAGTGAATAAGAAAGTGGTATTATGTACTCCCCACTCTCCCTTGACACCAATTATGGGCAACCCTAAGTTTAATTGATGGAAGAGAGAAGGGTTGGGATGGTGGAAAGAAAGAACAAGAATTGCCCACAGACAATAGGCTTGATTCAGAGACAGATACGCATGGACTTTCGCAGGTGTATTTTTTTTGACTGTTTGGCTTGTTTTTTGGTTTTTACGTTACTTTTTCCATTCGTTGTTTGTTCGCTTTCGATGGACGGAACGAAAACGAATAATTTGCGTTAGTTCGGATATGTTACAGATCTAAATCTGGTAATTTTCGTTAGTTCAGATAAGTTACAATATTGGGATGGACTTGCGTCTGATTCTGAGACCTGATTGCCGATGGTCCTCCGTCCTATAAAACGGATTCATTTCCGCTCCACTTACGGGATCATTTTTGACTCGGATTGCTATTGTTAATCATGTTTTGCAGCTGTGTGGAGGAGTATGAGCGCCTTCAGCTCCAAGGCATTGCATGTATCAGCATGGCCGAGGCCAGATTGCACTGGCGACGTATGCATGACATTGAGCTGTTCGAGCTGACCCGACTTAATCGCGTTTCCCTCCATAAATTGTATAGGGAGCTGCGGCCATGCGGAAAAGAAAAAGAAGGCGGACCTGCACCGCTGAATTCTATACAAAAGGTGCTGGCTAAGGGTGCGCACCCCCTCAGGGATAAATTTCATGCATACAAAATATGGTTCCCAGATAAACCAAAGCGCACCCTAAAGGTACACGCCACACACTATAAATCAAAATATTGAAACTTTATTCTAGTCAGCACACACTAATACATATAACACATACATTTAAAAACATAATTAAAACTGGATATAAAAGGCCCCTAATAATAATAATACCTCTATCTCAATGTTCCCTATACCAGTAGAAAAATATTATAAGAAGAGCATCAATATAAGGTGCTACTATTGTGCTATTATAAAACAAAGTGACAAATGCATATAAAGTGATTAGTGCAATATAATGTAAACTTCATTCATAATGATATTGGTGAAGGTCCCAAAGGACCACCTAAACAAACTATTTGATCAATATGTTAAAAAAATGATAAACATGAAAGAAAACTATGAAGCAACTCATTACAATGTGAACAATATCTATCTAACAACAAACCAGTATGTGCAAGTGAACACTGGTAGCATGGGAACTAATAAAAGGAGAGATCAATAAATCATATCACCAAATTGCATGGGGCCAGCATCCGACAATCCCACCGACGCGTTGCGTAGTGGCGACCCCACTACTTCATCAGGGTGTGTTTTGGGGGTCCCCATCACTCACCTTATATGTGCCACGTGCATCCAACATCCGGTGTAGGCGTCCGCCCCCGCCGCCATCCCCGCCCGAGTGTTCGTAGGGGATAGGCCGCGTGGGTTTCCGCCTTCCGCCAGGTGGACCGCACGCTGCGGCCATGGTTAGCCCACGCCACAAGGAAGGGGCAAGCAATTCAAGGTATGACCAAGATGCTTGGCTGCCTGCAATTTTTGGCGAACGGCTCGTTCCAGAGGCTGGGTGCCCTCTCCGTGGGGATGCCCCAGCCTACGTTGAGCCGCACGCTATCCAAGTTTCTGGATGGCATGGCTACCCTGTGTCCCAAATAATACCATTTTGTGAATACTCACCTGTAAAATGGGTATTGTAAGTATGTCACACACCCCGCTTCAAGACATTCATTACATGTGGGTATACTGACCTGTAGATGGCGATCTTGCAGAGATAAAAAAAAGGTAAGACCCTCCCGGCCCATAAATACCTGGGACCTCCCACTCATTCCCCAGTATAAAGATAGCAGTAAGGTAAAGGGACCAGGAAAGCCAATTAAAAAAACTAACTAAGGTTCACCATATAAAGGATCCAGAATACAAAAGGGCAGGGTGAAGCGGGGTGTGTGACATACTTACAATACTCATTTTACAGGTGAGTATTCACAAAATGGTATTATTCTAAGTATGCCACACACCCCGCTTCAAGACATTCATTACATGTGGGACATCCAGTAGCAGTGTCCATAAAGGGCGGGGATCCAAAAACAAGGCAACAAGGCACAAACTTAAACCACTGCAGCTTGCAGAACTTTGCGGCCCAAAACAGCATCCGCTGAGGCCCGCACATCAACCTTGTAAAACTTGGAAAGTGTGAACCGAAGACCAAGTAGCAGCCTTACAAACCTGCTCAACAGAAGCCTGGTGCTGGAAGGCCCAGGACACCCCAACAGCATGAGTAGAATGAGCAGTAACACGAAAAGGGGGAATCTTCCCCTTAGCAGAATAGGCCTCAACAATGGCCTGGCGAATCCATTTACTAATGGAAGACTTGGCGGGAGCCAAACCTTTCCTAGGCCCAGAGGGCACCACAAAAAGAGCGTCAGTCCTACGAAAAGGGGAAATAGCCACCAAATATACTTCACACAGCGAACCACATCCAAAGAATGCAAAACCCTCTCCTTGTCATTGCTAGGCTTAGGACACAAGGAGGGAAGAACAATATCCTGATTAAGATGTAAAGCAGAGACCACCTTAGGAAGAAAATCTGGCTTGAAGCGGAAAACAACCTTGTCCTGATGCCTCTCAAAGTAAGGGGCCTTAATGGACAAGGCCGCCAACTCCGAAACACGCCGAACAGAAGTGATGGCAACCAGAAAAACAACCTTCTGAGTAAGCGCAGAAAGCGCAATATCCTGCAAAGGTTCAAAAGGAGGACCCTGCAAGGCAGAAAGAACCAAGTTCAAATCCCAAACTGGGAGCAAAGGCTTCCTAGGAGGCCACACATGCGTAACCCCCTGGAAAAAAGTCTTAACCAGAGGATGAAGAGCAAAAGACCTTTGAAAGAAAACCGCCAGGGCAGAAACATGCCCTTTCAGCGTACTAAGCTGCAAACCTAGGTCCAGACCATGTTACAGAAATTCCAACACCCTAGGGATAGAAAACGCCCTGCAAGGCAAGGCCCTGACCTCACACCAATCAATATAAGACCTCCAAATCCTATAGTAGATGGCAGAGGAAGACTTCTTTCTAGCCCTAACCAGAGTCTGAATGACAGCATCAGACCTTCCTCCTTCAAGATGGAGGTTTCAGCAGCCAGGCCGTCAAAGCCAGCGTTGGTAAATTGGGGTAGAGCAGTGGACCCTGAGTGAGTATATCCGGCAGAAGGGGCAGAACTAACTGATCCTCTGCCAACCTTACCACGTCTGCGAACCAAACCTGTCTTGGCAACCTTGGAGCCACCAGGATTGCTGACGCGCCCTCTAGGGCCAGCTTGCACACCACCATGGGAAACGGAGGGAACAGGTATAGAAACCCCAGATCTCTCCAGTTCAGAGACATGGCATCCGCTGCCAGAGCCAGCAAATCCCGTGAGAGAGACACAAATGGCAGAAGCTTGTGATTGTGATGAGAGGCAAAGAGGTCCACCTCCGGAGTCCCCCACCGGTGGCAAAGCGACCGAAACACCTTGGGGCAGAGCGACCATTCCCCCCGGCAAGATGACCCCCTGCTCAGGGAGTCCGCCTCCGTGTTCTCCACTCCCGGAATGTACACTGCCGAGATGCATGGGACATTGCCCTCTGCCCAATCCAGGATCAAAGACACTTTCCTGAGGGCACGCCTGCTGCGAGTCCCTCCCTGGTGATTGATGTAGGCGACCGCCGTCCGATTGTCCGACCGAACTTGAACCGGTAGTCCCACGTAACTGATGAGTCAAGTGAGCCAGAACCAACCTGATGGCTCTCAGCTCCAGAACATTGATGGGATCGTGAGCCTCCTGAGGCCCCCACAGTCCCTGAAGCTGAAGATCCTTCCAAAATCCCCCCCAACCTGACAGGCTGGCATCCGTGGTGACCGTCTCCCAACGAGGGGTCAGAAAAGACCTGCCCCTCGTCAGATTGCTTGGCTTCAGCCACCACCGAAGGGAACGCCGCACCTGAGGGGACATCAGAAAGGACTGATCCAATGACAGCGGGGACCCATCCCAGGCCGCCAAGACATGGAGCTGGAGCGTCCTCGTGTGAAACTGGGCAAAGGGAACCGCCTCGAACGATGCCACCATCAATCCCACCAGTCGCATCCCTAGCCGGATGGACGGGCGGGGGATGGATAGAAGACCCTGAGTCAATTCCTGAATCAGAAGAACCTTGGCTCGGGGGAGGAACACCCTGGCCTGAGAAGTATCCAGAGAAATTCCCAGGAACTCCACCATGCTGGAGGGAGTGAGGCAGGACTTGGGATAGTTGATCACTCAACCAAAACTCTTCAGAGTGGACACCACGGTCCTGGTATCCAGCTGCGCCTGACTGAGGGAAGACGCTATGATGAGAAGATCGTCCAGATAGGGCACGATGCGGACACCCCTGGCTCTGAGGATGGCCATCACTCCTGCCAACACCTTGGTAAAAACCCTTGGAGCCGAGGCAAGGCCAAACAGAAGAGCCACAAACTGAAAATGTCGATTTCCCATGACAAACCTGAGGAATCTCTGGTGTGCCGGAAATATTGGAATATGCAGGTAAGCATCCTTGATGTCTATGGACGCCATGAAGTCCCCCTGACGAAGTGGATGGCTGAGCGCAGAGTTTCCATACGGAACTTCCGGGGACGAACGAACCTGTTGAGCAACTTCAGATCCAGAATGGGATGAACGGATCCATCCTTCTTGGGCACCGTGAACAAATTGGAATAGAAGCCCAGGCTCCGGTCTGAGTGATGCACCGGACAGAGGACAGCCATGTCCAAGAGAATTGCTACTGCCGCCCGCAGCCCCTGGGCGGCCAGAGGATCTGACGGCACCCAAGAACTGAAGAATCTGGGAGGGGGCCGGAACTCGAACTCCAGCTTGTAACCGGAAGACACCACTTCCTGAATCCACCTGTCCGAGACCTCTTGGACCCAGACCCAGGAGAAGAGTTGCAGCCATCCCCCCACCCGCAAGGGTGAGGGCGCCCCTCATTGCTGAGCCGGCTTGGCAGCGGCTCTAGGCTTGGAGCCCCAACTGTGTCCTGGATGGGCCCGACCCCTGCCCCTAGTCCAGGAATCACCTCTGGACGAGGGGAAAGACGAACCCCTGCCAACTCTAGCCCCACGAAAGGACTGAGAGAAGGAAGCCGCCCCCCGAAAGGGGCGACACTGCTTTTTACGTTGAGGTAACTTACCTCCCTTTGCCACCGAATCCAATCTCTCTCCAAAGAGCCGCAACCCCACAAAGGGAAGGCCCGTAAGCGACTTTTTGGACACGAAATCAGCCGCCCACTGGCATAACCAAACCGACCGCCGGATAGCCTCAAGCAAGGCCGAAGCTCTGCTACACATCACCAATGTGTCGTCCAGGGCAGACAGCACAAAGGACAAAAATAACTCACAGCGTTTAAGGTCGGCAAACTCCTCACTAGCCGGGTCAAGCCCGGAAGAGGTCCACAGTCCTCTAACAACTGACCTGGCAGCTACCAATAAAAGCGCAAACCGGCCGCAAGGCCGACCCAACACTGGCAAAACCATGACAAGCCATCTGGTCAATGCGTATATCCTCACCATCATTGAGAGTAGTGCACTCCGAAGAATGCAGGATTGAGGAACTGGACAACCCCAAAACAGGAGCATCCACTTCGGGGGGGGGGGGACGACCAGTGCTTCACCGCATCCACCGGAAAGGGATATTTTTTGTCCCAACCCAGAGGGACACCCGGAAGCCTAGTCGGCCTCTCCCATTCCTTGAGAATGATACCATCAAAATGCTTTTGATAAGGAAATTCCAAGCGCGGCTTGGTCACCTCAAAGAACTCCCCCTTCAGCGGAGGAGCCGCCTCGGGGGGAGAGATAGCCAGGACCTCAAACATATGAGCCAGGACCCTAGGGGTATCCAAGGAATCCCCCTGGCCCTACTCAGTATCAGCGCCCACAAACTGCTGATCATCGGAGCCCTCAGACTCCTAAAACAGCTCCCCTTCCTCACGCGGGGAACAATCAGACCAATCCAGGGAGTCAAACTCCTCCATATCAAGGGCCTGCGTGGCTGTATACACATGTTTTCGCTTTGCCGTGGCCTTTTTTCCAACGGCACTGGAAAACAATTTTTCAAGATTGGCCAATCTGGCACACACCTCAGATTGCGACTCCCCTCCAATGACCACATCACATGGGGTACGTGTCAAGCGAGGGGGAGACGGGCGGAGCAGAACCAGATGCCTGAGATCCGGTCTGCCGCGTAATAGACGTTGCGCACAGGGTACACAAAGAAATACATCATCCCCCAAAAGAGATACCCCACACCCCAAACACAGCCTGAATTGCTCCGAGGGGGGCACAAGCCCAGTATCCAGGGAAGCCTCCATATGGTGATTTTCTAATATATATATATATATATATATATATGTGTACAATGCCCAGAGGTAATTACTCAGTAATGCAACCCGGGATGCCCCTTTAAGTCCCGAGTGGGAGGAATTTTAAGCCAACTAAATTTTAACCAGGGACCCTAGGACAGGGAGAATCCCCCTTTAATAGGATCAATGGTCCACCTGAAACACACAAACAAACCCAATCAGATGCTAGCAAATGACCAAAGAGTTAATAGCAGAGCATTGCCCAGCAGCCCCAGGGAGGGGCACAATCAATAAGTAAAACTGATGGACGCCAGGCAATAGGGGATGGCAGGCATGTAGTGTGCAGAGGAAGAGGGGGGGGCCGCCCCCCGCCCTGAGCGGAAGAAGCTCCTCTTGGGCGCCTACAGCCGCCATTGTTTTTTTAAAAACAAGAAAAAAGGGGGGGGGGGGAACCGCACCAACAATTTTCAAATAGCAATTATCCACCAGTGTGCTATCTGTCCAGGGTTAAAACAGACTAACCAGTTGACCATATAGAACAATAGGTGGGGGTACCACGTTACCCCCCAAAAACCCTGCTTATACAGAAGCACCACTACAAAATCCTCCAAAAATGTGGAATATAATCAATTTTATTATTAATATATCTACATTTATTTACAACAATAAAGACACTCAAAAAAACCCATTAAAAAACATATATACACAACAAATACTGAGGAGGAGAGGGAAAACAAGGGGGGGGGGGAGGAACCGAAAAGCCCCCCCGGGGCACCGCTGCTTTAAAAATATATCAAACAGAGCCCTCAAAAGTGATAACCCATGGGCTCTCCTGCACCACTACCACAGATTCAGGCCTGCTAACCAATAACATAAATCCTAAAAGACCATTAATCAAATCCTGCCACTACAGGTGATATAGTTATAATACAAGTGCAAAACCAATATTATGCTTATCCAAAAATGCATAATCCATCAATTAAATAATCTCAAAAAATATACCCACAGTACATCAATGTACAATTAACCCCAAAACATTATATATAAAAAAGTGAACAATCCTATCTAAAACTAATAACATCAAAAATAAACAGCAGTGTGAACCTAAATGAAAACCCACCAGATAGGGAGTGAGCCGATCATAAATGAGATGTAACAAGGCAATATATGTGTACAAGCGGGCACTCACATATGAAGAGCAGACTCACATGGACGAGACCCCCCCAGGCTACCCTGACTCCTCACCACCAACGCGTTTCGTGACGTCACCGCGTCACTTTCTCAAGGTGTGTGAGGAGCCCCCCATGCCAGACCCCTCTTAAAGCTCACCCCCTCAAGGCTCATCACACTGTGGACCAATAAGGCGGCGGCGCCGCCGGCGCACTCGGGCCGGAAGTGCGCCAGTGGATATGACGTGGAGCAACTGATGGCAATGCCCCAACCAGGCAATGAAGCCTTGTCCGCAGTGCGCATGCTCCCGAAATGGGAGCGCGCTACACACACCCGGCCGGGCGCGCACGTGCACCTGCGCAGTATCGGCACCCGCAGCGGGATGAAACGAGGAGAGGTGAGCAGGTGACTGGCAAAGGGGGAGGGAAGAAAACCACAAAAATAATAAAAAACTTACAATACACAAACAAAACAACACCTATTATTATAATCTGCATTATACACCACAATATTATTAGCATTCTAATTATTATTATGCACCTAGGAGCTATGATGATTACCTTCATACTAATTCTGCCACATCTACAATATTACATGCAGAGACTTTCCAAGTGTACGGGGCAATAGGGACCATGAAGGCAGTCAGCCAGCAGCGCCCCCACGAGGGGAGCTGAGTTGTAAACTACCATAATATTAGCTAAGGAATCCTAATCTCTGCTAAAAAAGCAAAGGATAGCATAAAGATCAGTATCTACTGTGGCTGACCGCCATCTAGTGGTAGAACCAGATATGGCAACCTAAATGGTACCCATTGTCTCATAGAGAGATGCCAAAGAAGATGATTTATTATTACTGATCAATCTAGTGTAGGACCATTTAAAGCACAGGATCACCTATACAAAAACAGACAGAAGGAGGAGGAAAGGGGAGAAGAAAGGGGAAAGGGGGGGAGGAGGAAGGAAGCATGACGGGGGACAAAGCGAGGGGAGAAGGGAAGGGGGAGAGGAAGAACAAGCGAAGGACGAAGAGGAAGAGGAAATGGGAAGAGGAAGGAATTGAGATGCACACTGTTTCTTTTCTTTTTTCTTTTTCTTCTTCTCTTATCCTCTTTCCTTCCCTCTCTCACTATTTTTCTTCTTCCTGTCATTACCAGGTACATTCCAGATTTTTTCATCTTTTTGTTCCTGCTTCTTCTTTTCTTATCTTTGTTCTTTATTCTTGCCTCTCCTTGATGTCACTCTTCTTTTCTCTTGTTACCTCTCCTTCTGTAGCCCCCAGACACATCCGGACAATGGGCATCATGTCAAACATTAAAATGTGAACACACTGTAGGACTAGACACAAAATACCATGTTATTAACTGTCTAGTTAAAAAGGTAATAGTGAACCACCACCATGTCTCCTAAGAAAAGAGGGGAGACCACCAATAACCGCTGTGAAAACAAAAACCAGTAATATAAACAATAATAAGGTGAAAACCCATTGAATGCCTAAAAATACAGTGACAAGTATGAAAACCCATCCACCACACACACAGGGGCCTAATAATCAGCCACCAATATATGTGGCCAATGTGATGTTGAAAAATGCCCAAACTGTGCATCCTATTGTACCCTACATGACCCGTGAACCCTATATAAAGAACCTGTGCTTACAGAGGCCAAATGTCCTGAATGGTTCCCACCCCCCTCACCCCACCACTACCACCACACCCCCCCAAATCTCACACATGGTCCCCCAAGGTATACCAAAAGTGAATAAATCAATTACACCCCCAAAAAAGGTGTAAATGCTAGGTCTTCGTTGAGTCCAAACGGGGCCTGGGAATTAAGGTAGAAGATCCAGCGTAGTTCGTGTTGCTGTAAAACCCTTTTAAAATCCCCTCCCCGTGAACCCAAACCTAACTTTTCAATCCCAGTTACAGAGAGTTCACTGTAGTCACCATTGTGAAATTGCAAAAAATGCAGAGCTACAGGGGGACCAGTTCTACCCAACTGCATATTTCTCGCTGCCAAACGTATATTGGATAGATGTCCCTGTACTCTGGCCTTTAGACTATTTTTAGTTTCCCCCACATATAGTTTAGGACAACTGCATTTGAGTGTATACACAACTCCCACTGTCTTACAGTTAACAAACTGTCGAATATGGAAAACCTTACCAGTTTTAAGATTTTTAATGATCTTACTCTTAGTCATATAGGGACAGATGGAACAGCCCCCACAAGGGTGGCTGCCAACAATGCTATTCTGGTCACGTAGCCAGTTCGGTAAAGCCGCAAAGTGGCTAGAACACACTCTGTCCCGCAGATTTTGTGCTCTCTGGGCTGTCAACCTTGGGCCCCCCCCCGCACCCACCTCGCCAAGTGGGGATCAGCCTTTAGTATGTACCAATTATCATGGAAAATTTGTCGCAACCTCTGCCACTGGCTATTATACCGGGTAATATATCTTACCTGAGCCATACCACACTTTCTCTTTTTGGGAGCCAGTAGTCTTGATCTAGGGGTATTTCTTGCTCGTGCCAAGGCTCTCTGTACAACTGCCTTGGGATATCCCCTCTTAATGAAACGATGTACCAAATCATTCGCCTGACGTAGGAACTACTCTTTCTCCGAACAGTTCCTATGGATTCTAAGAAATTGCCCAATGGGTATGCCCCGCTTAAGGTTAGTAGGGTGGAAGCTGCTGTAATGCAACAGGGAATTAACAGACATTTCTTTGCGGTAAAGACCAGTGCAAATAGACCCATCATCCTTGATAGACACAGTTAAATCCAAAAAGGTCACCTGTTTGGCCGGAGACTGGGCCGTAAGAAAAATATTGAATTCGTTAGAATTAAGGTGATCCAAAAAATCCTCAAATTGTTTAACCGTGCCTTGCCAAAGCACCAGCACGTCATCAATGTAGCGATTCCACCCAAGCACGTGCCGGTGAAATTCGGAATTGTCATCGTGGAAAACCACTTCTCTCTCCCACCACCCCAGAAAAAGATTGGCGACCGACGGGGCACAGCGGGCTCCCATGGCCACGCCACATATTTGCCGATAGTAATGGCCATAAAAGGTAAAAAATGTATGTGCCAAAACAAAATCTAATAAGGTCAAAATAAATTCCTGTGGGGTGTGGGGGTCACTTCCACTCATATTGAGGAAGTACCGGCACGTGCGGATGGCATGCTCATGCGAGATGCTGGTGTACAAGGCCTCTACATCCATAGTGTCACGCTCCGGGTACTACAGCAACCCACTTGGATAACTCCAGCCCTCCCAGTAAGACCTCAACCCCCAATCTCCGCAGCCAGCTTCACCTTTAGGAGCCCCCGCTTGCCGGGACGCAGAGAACGCCTGCCCGGGATCGGTTGCCCCCAGGACTTCAATGGCTCAAAGATTGGAGTCTTACTGTTCAGAGGCCTGGAGAACCCGCGGCTGGAAGTGGCGCCGAGCAGCCCTATTGCTGAGCGTGTAACGGAAGTCCAACAGGCTAGGGGTCAGCAACAGAAGTTCCGAGATGGCAGCGGTACAAAGGATTGGACAAGACGTGGTCGAGGATCAAGCAGAGGTCGGCAACAGGAGATCAGATCGGGGGGTGGTCAAAACAGGCGAAGGTCGGCAACAGGAGATCAAATCAGCGGTGGTCAAAACAGGCGAAGGTCGGCAACGGGAGATCAAAGTATCTTTTAGAGACAAGCAACTAAACTAGGTACAAGGCACTATCACAGGCAATTCCCAACTGAGGGGGAATTGCTTATATAGGGAAAGACAGAGAGGAAGGTGAGGGTGATTGGTGCACTATGATCACAGGTCTGATTGGGAGAGCATGAGTGTAATTAAGATTTATAGGGCTCATTGGCCCAGACAAGGGGGGGGGGAGGCGTAAGCCTCATGAAACCTAGGGCTCATTGGCCCTTTAATCTGAACCAGGGGGCGTGCCAGTGCCCCCTGGATTATCTACAGCCTCCGGCGGGCGCGCTGAGCACAGCGCCGCCGGAGGGAAAACAGACCTCGGGCACGCGCGCGCGCCCGGGAACAGATGACGCGCGCGCGAGGGGGGAGAGAGGCCGTGCTCGGCGCCGCCCGAGCAGACGCCGCACGGCGCGGCCGCCGGGCCGGAGCTGCTGGGGCCGGCCGGCCGCCAACGCTGGACCGGGGCCCAGGTAAGTGCCGATTGCTGACACTACCCCCCCCTTCACGAGGGGCCTCCGGACCCTCACCCGGTTTTCCCGGATTATCACGGTGGAATTTCCGTACAAGAGCTTTGGCGTGAACATCCCTCGCAGCCACCCAACATCTTTCTTCTGGACCATAGCCAACCCAATCCACCAAGTATTGTAAAGAATTGCGCATCCTACGAGAATCCAAGATCTTATTTACTTCGTACTCGGGCTCATTATCCACAAGAATAGGTGCAGGACCAGCAAGAGGCGTATTCTTCGCCGGTTTTAACAGTGAAACGTGAAAAGAGTTGGGTATTTTCATAGTTGGCGGAAGTTGAACTTTAAAAGACACATTATTCAACCTTTTAATTATAGGAAAGGGGCCAATGAATTTTGGACCCAACTTGCAAGAAGGTTGACGGAGCGCAATATTTTTAGTGGAGACCCAAACTAGATCGCCTACTTGAAGAGTAGGTTCCCGTGATCTACGGCGATCAGCAAATTTCTTATATCTTAAACTAGTGGTTTTAAGAGTTTCCTGAACATGTGTCCAGATATTCTTCCGTTCTTGAAGCCACTCCTCCAACGCCGGCAAGTTGGAGGGTGACCCTGAAAGGGAAGAGGCTCTAGGATTTTTCCCTAGGTTACAATAAAAAGGCGATATCTTGGTACTCTCACTAGGCGCATTATTGTAAGCAAATTCGGCGAAATCAATAAATTCTGCCCATTGTTCTTGGGCATCAGAGACATAACACCTTAAGTACTGTTCCAGAGTTTGATTAGTTCTTTCCGTCTGCCCATTGGACTGGGGATGGTAGGCAGACGAAAGAGAGATCTGTATACCCAGGCGCGAACAGAAACATTTCCAAAAACGGGAAGTAAATTGGACGCCCCGATCGGAGACTATATTGGACGGAATACCATGAATACGAAAAATGTGTGAAGTAAATAGTCGAGAAAGCTCTGGTGCAGAAGGAAGCTTAGCCAAAGGAATGAAGTGTGCCATTTTACTGAAGCGATCTACGACCACCCAAATAACAGTATTCCCGTGTGATAAAGGCAAATCTACAATAAAATCCATAGAAATATGAGTCCAAGGTTCGGCAGGGATTTCAAGAGGAACCAAACCGCCACTGGGAGCCTTATGAACCCCTTTACTTCGAGCGCAAACAGCACAAGCGTCGATAAAGGCAGTAATATCGCGTCTCATGGTTGGCCACCATACATGGCGACGGGCAAGCATAAAGGTTTTTCGGTTACCCACATGACCAGCAGTTTTAGCATCGTGAAACTCGCGAATTACATCTGAACGCAAATGTGGCGGTACAAACTGGCATCCCAAGGGAACATCACTAGGAGACTGGTCTTGAAACGGCGCCAAGGTGTTAGAGAGATCAGGAAGTAATGCCCCGACCACACAACCCATGGGTAGAATCGGGTCACCAGTATCACCCCGATCCTTACATTCACCGAACATGCGAGATAGAGCATCCGCTTTAGTATTTTTTACACCCGGCTTGAACGTAATAATAAAATTAAAACGCGAGAAGAATAATGCCCAACGTGCTTGACGAGAGTTCAATCTCTTGGCAGACCCAATGTATTCAAGATTTTTGTGATCGGTATACACAGTTATAGGATGTAATGAACCCTCCAGCCAATGTCGCCATTCATCAAAAGCCAGTTTAATAGCTAATAGTTCCCTATTACCGACATCATAATTTTGCTCCGCGGTACTGAATTTACGAGAAAAATAAGCGCAAGGATGAAGACGCTCAGGGTTACCAGAATATTGCGACAAAACTGCCCCCACTCCCAGCTCAGAAGCGTCCACTTCTACAATGAAGGCCTTACGAATATCTGGGTGAATTAACACTGGTGCCAAAGTGAAGGCCCGTTTCAAGGTCAGGAAGGCCTCACAGACAGAGGGAGACCAGTTGGCAGTAAAGGCCCCCTTGCGGGTAAGATTGGTAAGAGGTGCAACAACATGAGAGAAGCCTTTGATGAACCGCCGATAAAAATTGGCAAAACCTAGAAAACGCTGCAATTCTTTTAAGGTCTTGGGTTGGACCCAATCCTGAACCGCTGAAACTTTCCCCGCATCCATCTCTAGACCCTGGTTGGTAATAATGTACCCTAAGAAAGGAACTGTGGTGACTTCAAAAACGCATTTAGATAGTTTAGCAAATAAATTGTTCTCTCTTAATTTTTGTAGTACCAACTTAACATGGCGTCTGTGCTCCAACAAGGAATTAGAAAAAATGAGAATATCGTCTAAGTATATGACCACAAATCTACCGAGATACTCTCTGAAAATATCGTTAACAAAATCTTGAAAAACGGCTGGCGCGTTACAAAGACCAAAAGGCATGACCAGGTACTCGTAATGGCCGTCTTTCACATTAAATGCGGTTTTCCACTCGTCCCCCTGTCGGATGCGAATAAGATTGTAAGCCCCTCTTAAATCCAACTTGGAAAAAATTTGGGACCCAGTGAGTTGATTGAACAGATCCCCGATCAAGGGCAAGGGGTATCGGTTCTTTACAGTGATTTTATTCAAGGCTCGATAATCTATGCATGGTCTCAAGCCGCCATCTTTTTTCTCTACAAAAAAGAATCCAGCCCCGGCAGGTGAGGTAGAGGGGCGAATAAATCCCTTCTTTAAATTTTCGGTGATGTACTCCCTCATTGCTTGCTCTTCAGGCAGGGTAAGATTATAAATCTTTCCCCTCGGGGGAATCGTGCCAGGCAGCAAGTCAATAGGGCAGTCATAAGACCGATGTGGAGGAAGGGTATCCGCAGAACGTTCAGAAAAGACATCAACCCAGTCAGCGTATGGTTGAGGTAATCCCTGAGGTAAAACTTGCATACTTCTAAGGCCTGTAGTAAAGCAGTGACTTTTACAATGGTCACTCCACTTGATCAATTCTCCAACCCGCCAATCTATCACCGGGTTGTGGAGTTGTAACCAGGGGTATCCCAAAACCACCGCAGTCTCTGGACAGTCGAAGATGAAAAATTCTAAAAACTCAGAGTGAGAAGAGCCAACAATTAACCGAAGAGGTGGGGTCTTGGTGTTTATAGGCCCCCCCTGGATGGCCTTCCCATTGATGGCCAATACTTGTAGGGATCTTTCAAGAGGGACTAACGGAATACCTAAAAGGGAGATCATGCTCCTATCCAGAAAGTTTCCCGCCGCACCGCTGTCGATAAAGGCGGAAACTGTTTGCTTGGAAGAACCCCAAGATAGGTCAATGGGTACTAACATTTTATTTTGGCGAGAGTTGCAAAGTGACTCACCCAGATCAGTACTCTCTACCTGGTCTGGGTGCGGAAGTTTTCCGCCGGTTTCCCCTTGTTGGGACAGGACCCTGCGAAATGTCCCGAGTTCCCACAATATAGGCATAACCCATTGGACCGCCTACGCTGCTTTTCCTCTTGGGATAACCGGGTTCTCCCTAATTGCATGGGTTCTTCCTGGGAAGGAGATGAGGTATTTTCCCCACGGGTGGCGGGGGAACTAAGACTCTGGGAAGACCTGAAGGACGTGGGAGCCCTGGCTCTCTCCCTAGCCCTCTCTCTAAGACGCCTGTCTATTTTAATGGAGACCTGCATTAATTGGTCTAGGTCTGCGGGTGGAGGAAAATTTACCAAAGCATCCTTGATGCTTTCCGACAGCCCCACCCTGTACTGACTACACAAAGCGGGATCGTTCCACCTCGATTCGACGGCCCAGCGGCGGAATTCAGCACTATAATCTTCAGCCGAATTCCGTCCTTGTCTTAAGGCCCGAAGCCTATTTTCTGCCGTGGATTGTTGATCAGGGTCAGCATATAAGACGCCCATAGCAGTAAAGAATGCAGTAACGGATTGTAGGGCAGAATCATGAGATGGCAAACTGAAGGCCCAGGACTGCGGGTCTCCTTGAAGCAAAGAAATGACTAGGCCTACTCGTTGGGACTCAGTGCCTGAGGAGATGGGTCTCAGCTTGAAATACAGTTCGCAGGCATTCTTAAAATTGGAGAATTTAGCTCGTTCTCCAAAAAACTTTTCCGGCAATGGAATCTTTGGTTCTGAAATATGAGGTGGTACAGAGGATGCCGGTAACTGTCGAGATTCTTGAGTGGCCACTCTTTGAGCGAGCTGGTTTATCGCCGTAGCCATAGCTTGTACCTGCTGTACCAGGTCATCCATCTTGTGGCCTGTGATAATGTCACGCTCCGGGTACTACAGCAACCCACTTGGATAACTCCAGCCCTCCCAGTAAGACCTCAACCCCCAATCTCCGCAGCCAGCTTCACCTTTAGGAGCCCCCGCTTGCCGGGACGCAGAGAACGCCTGCCCGGGATCGGTTGCCCCCAGGACTTCAATGGCTCAAAGATTGGAGTCTTACTGTTCAGAGGCCTGGAGAACCCGCGGCTGGAAGTGGCGCCGAGCAGCCCTATTGCTGAGCGTGTAACGGAAGTCCAACAGGCTAGGGGTCAGCAACAGAAGTTCCGAGATGGCAGCGGTACAAATGATTGGACAAGACGTGGTCGAGGATCAAGCAGAGGTCGGCAACAGGAGATCAGATCGGGGGGTGGTCAAAACAGGCGAAGGTCGGCAACAGGAGATCAAATCAGCGGTGGTCAAAACAGGCGAAGGTCGGCAACGGGAGATCAAAGTATCTTTTAGAGACAAGCAACTAAACTAGGTACAAGGCACTATCACAGGCAATTCCCAACTGAGGGGGAATTGCTTATATAGGGAAAGACAGAGAGGAAGGTGAGGGTGATTGGTGCACTATGATCACAGGTCTGATTGGGAGAGCATGAGTGTAATTAAGATTTATAGGGCTCATTGGCCCAGACAAGGGGGGGGGGGAGGCGTAAGCCTCATGAAACCTAGGGCTCATTGGCCCTTTAATCTGAACCAGGGGGCGTGCCAGTGCCCCCTGGATTATCTACAGCCTCCGGCGGGCGCGCTGAGCACAGCGCCGCCGGAGGGAAAACAGACCTCGGGCACGCGCGCGCGCCCGGGAACAGATGACGCGCGCGCGAGGGGGGAGAGAGGCCGTGCTCGGCGCCGCCCGAGCAGACGCCGCACGGCGCGGCCGCCGGGCCGGAGCTGCTGGGGCCGGCCGGCCGCCAACACTGGACCGGGGCCCAGGTAAGTGCCGATTGCTGACACATAGTAACCAATAGAACATCTTCAGAGACCCAAATTGACTCCAAGCTGCTAAGAAGATCCGCGGAGTCCCTGACGTAGGAATCCAAGGAGGCGACATAGGGCTGTAAATAATGATCAACAAATATGCAAGCCTTTTCCGTCAATCCCCCGATGCCCGCCACAATAGGTCTACCAGGGGGGCACCGGGGGTTTTTGTGAATTTTTGGTAACATGTAGAATGTCGCCACAACAGGGAATTCCACCGTCAGGAAGCCACGCGTCCTTGAGTTAATCGTTTGATGAGACCAAGCCTCCTCAAGAAGGGTCTCATATTCCTGCTTGCATTTCTTTAGTGGGCTATCTGTCAGTTGTTCATAATTGGAGGCATTCTGCAGCTGTCTCAGAGCCTCCGCGCGCTAGAAGTCAGGTGACATGGCGACAATATTGCCGCCTTTGTCGGCTTCTTTGATAAAATGTCCGTGCGAGCGCGGAGGCCTGAGACAGCCGCAGCCTCCTCCTCTGACAGATTGGTCAGACCTGATGAGGGTGGCAACCTCTGAATCTGATCGCTGACTACCCGAAAAAAAGTATAGACCGCCGGGCTGAGAGCCCACGGCGGCATATATTTAGAGGGTTTACTGAAGCTTCCCATAGTACTTACCTCAGAGGATTGTTCATCTAGTAATGATGTGAGGTCATCTACTGCTTCACCCTCCTGCCACGTCACATTAGGTATCAGATGTGATGGAGATTCAAACTGTTTTTTCAACAGCAACCTTCTACAAAAGATATATACATCTTTAATAGCCACAAAATGATCAAGTTTGTTCTGGGGAACGAAAGTCAAGCCCTTTTGTAATACTGACACTTCAATGGGAGTGAGAATGGCATCCGAAATGTTAATAATGGTAAGTTCCTGATTGGGCACCGTCCTCCCGCCATCATCACATGGGGTTTGAGAGGTAGTTGTAGGGTCCTTATTTAGGGACTGGGGCCCGTCCTGAGCCGCTTTGATGTCGAAGCCTTCAGCCTGTGATGATCCCATCGCCCGGCTGACATATCTATGTCGGCTCTTTCCCCCCCCCGGTGGGTTCTCCTATTCTTCCTATCCCTAAAAAATGGGGGCGTGTATGCAAATTGTCCTCCGAGGACCGACTAGAAATGGACACTCTTCGACTAGAGGTACGACTGTCTCTTTCCTGTCGTCTCCTCCCATTACCGCTGTGAGACCATTTGTATACACGTCCTCCCATGAAATCATTTTTGTCCCTATTCAATTTCTCCATTTTGTTACTGATAATGTTGTCTTCTATCTTTTTAAGGTCATTATCCAGTGGCTCCTGTAGCTTATCCAATTCCTCCTGTACTATTTCCTTAGGGATACTATCATACAGACCCCTTAAAGCCTCCTTTGTTTTCACCAAGGCTAATTTGTCCAAATTGATAAGCTCATCCATAAGCCCCTGGGCACATTTGTTGAGGTGAGTTTGGACATTCCACCACAATTTAGTATACTTAATTTGTTCTTTTTTAATCTGGTGGAAAATGTCCCTCAGTCCTGAAGATCTAGAGTTTATAGGAACAGCATCCCTCTGTAATCTCCATTCCTGGAGTCTAGAATTCCAATCTACTTCTCTCCTTTCCCAATCCAGTGGCATTATGTTGTGCTGGTCTAAATCTGTGTATAAGGCCCTAACAAAGGACCAAAGACACAGACGTGGAACAGATCCAAACAAGAAAAAAGGGGGGGGGGGGGGGGACCGCACCAACAATTTTCAAATAGCAATTATCCACCAGTGTGCTATCTGTCCAGGGTTAAAACAGACTAACCTGTTGACTATATAGAATACGTTACCCCCCAAAAACCCTGCTTATACAGAAGCACCACTACAAAAGCATCCACAAATGTGGAATATAATTAATTTTATTATTAATATATCTACATTTATTTACAACAATAAAGACACTCTTTAAAACCCATTAAAAAAACATATATACACAACAAATACTGAGGAGGAGAGGGAAAACAAGGGGGGGGGGAGGAACCGAAAAGCCCCCCCGGGGCACCGCTGCTTTAAAAATATATCAAACAGAGCCCTCAAAAGTGATAACCCATGGGCTCTCCTGCACCACTACCACAGATTCAGGCCTGCTAACCAATAACATAAATCCTAAAAGACCATTAATCAAATCTTGCCACTACAGGTGATATAGTTATAATACAAGTGCAAAACCAATATTGTGCTTATCCAAAAATGCATAATCCATCAATTAAATAATCTCAAAAAATATTCCCACAATACATCAATGTACATATAACCCCAAAACATTATATATAAAAAAGTGAACAATCCTATCTAAAACTAATAACATCAAAAATAAACAGCAGTGTGAACCTAAATGAAAACCCACCAGATAGGGAGTGAGCCGATCATAAATGAGATGTAACAAGGCAATATATGTGTACAAGCGGGCACTCACATATGAAGAGCAGACTCACATGGACGAGACCCCCCCCCCAGGCTACCCCGACTCCTCACCACCAACGCGTTTCGTGACGTCACCGCGTCACTTTCTCAAGGTGTGTGAGGAGCCCCCCATGCCAGACCCCTCTTAAAGCTCACCCCCTCAAGGCTCATCACACTGTGGACTGTTGTGGCGACATTCTACACGTTACCAAAAATTCACAAAAACCCCCGGTGCCCCCCCCAGTAGACCGATTGTGGCGGGCATCGGGGGATTGACGGAAAAGGCTTGCATATTTGTTGATCATTATTTACAGCCCTATGTCGCCTCCTTGGATTCCTACGTCAGGGACTCCGCGGATCTTCTTAGCAGCTTGGAGTCAATTTGGGTCTCTGAAGATGTTCTATTGGTTACTATGGATGTAGAGGCCTTGTACACCAGCATCTCGCATAAGCATGCCATTCGCACGTGCCGGTACTTCCTCAATATGAGTGGAAGTGACCCCCACACCCCACAGGAATTTATTTTGACCTTATTAGATTTTGTTTTGGCGCATAACTTTTTTACCTTTGATGGCCATTACTATCGGCAAATATGTGGCGTGGCCATGGGAGCCTGCTGTGTCGCGTCGGTCGCCAATCTTTTTCTGGGGTGGTGGGAGAGAGAAGTGGTTTTCCACGATGACAATTGGGAATTTCACCGGCACGTGCTTGGGTGGCATCGCTACATTGACGACGTGCTGGTGCTTTGGCAAGGCACGGTTAAACAATTTGAGGATTTTTTGGATCACCTTAATTCTAACGAATTCAATATTTTTCTTACAGCCCAGTCTCCGGCCAAACAGGTGACCTTTTTGGATTTAACGGTGTCTATCAAGGATGATGGGTCTATTTGCACTGGTCTTTACCGCAAAGAAATGTCTGTTAATTCCCTGTTGCATTACAGCAGCTTCCACCCTACTAACCTTAAGCGGGGCATACCCATTGGGCAATTTCTTAGAATCCATAGGAACTGTTCGGAGGAAGAGGAGTTCCTACGTCAGGCGAATGATTTGGTACATCCTTTCATTAAGAGGGGATATCCCAAGGCAGTTGTACAGAGAGCCTTGGCACGAGCAAGAAATATCCCTAGATCAAGACCACTGGCTCCCAAAAAGAGTGGTATGGCTCAGGTAAGATATATTACCCGGTATAATAGCCAGTGGCAGAGGATGCGACAAATTTTCCATGATAATTGGTACATACTAAAGGCTGATCCCCACTTGGCGAGGTGGGTGCGGGGGGGCCCAAGGTTGACAGCCCAGAGAGCACAAAATCTGTGGGACAGAGGCTTTACCGAACTGGCTACGTGACCAGAATAGCATTGTTGGCAGCCACCCTTGCGGGGGCTGTTCCATCTGTCCCTATATGACTAAGAGTAAGATCATTAAAAATCTTAAAACTGGTAAGGTTTTCCATATTCGACAGTTTGTTAACTGTAAGACAGTGGGAGTTGTGTATACACTCAAATGCAGTTGTCCTAAACTATATGTGGGGGAAACTAAAAATAGTCTAAAGGCCAGAGTACAGGGACATCTATCCAATATATGTTTGGCAGCGAGAAATATGCAGTTGGGTAGAACTGTTCCCCCTGTAGCTCTGCATTTTTTGCAATTTCACAATGGTGACTACAGTGAACTCTCTGTAAGTGGGATTGAAAAGGTAAGTTTGGGTCCACGGGGAGGGGGTTTAAAAGGGTTTTACAGCAACACGAACTACGCTGGATCTTCTACCTTAATTCCCAGGCCCCGTTTGGACTCAACAAAGACCTAGGATTTACACCTTTTTTGGGGGTGTAATTGGTTTATTCACTTTTGGTATACCTTGGGGGACCATGTGTGTGATTTGGGGGGTGTGGTGGTAGTGGGGGGGGGGGGGGAACCATTCAGGACATTTGGCCTCTGTAAGCACAGGTTCTTTATATAGTGGCTGCCTTAGGGCTTTGGGGTTCACGGGTCATGTAGGGTACAATAGGATGCACAGTTTGGGCATTTTTCAACATCACATTGGCCACATATATTGGTGGCTGATTATTAGGCCCCTGTGTGTGTGGTGGATGGGTTTTCATACTTGTCACTGTATTTTTAGGCATTCAATGGGTTTTCACTTGTATTATTGTTTATATTACTGGTTTTTGTTTTCACAGCGGTTATTGGTGGTCTCCCCTCTTTTCTTAGGAGACATGGTGGTGGTTCACTATTACCTTTTTAACTAGACAGTTAATAACATGGTATTTTGTGTCTAGTCCTACAGTGTGTTCACGTTTTAATGTTTGACATGAGGCCCATTGTCCGGATGCGTCTGGGGCTACAGAAGGAGAGGTAACAAGAGAAAAGAAGAGTGACATCAAGGAGAGGATAAAGAACAAAGATAAGAAAAGAAGAAGCAGGAACAAAAAGATGAAAACATCTGGAATGTACCTGGTAATGACAGAAAGAAGAAAAATAGTGAGAGAGGGAAGGAAAGAGGATAAGAGAAGAAGAAAGAAAAGAAACAGTGTGCATTAGGGATGAGCGAATCGATCCGGACGAACCCGGATTCGATCCGAATTTCATGAAAAATTTCATTCGGATCGAATCCGAATTTCCCCGCGATTCGATCGCTCGAAGTTTTCCTTTAACATCCATTCAATTACATCACAGGCATTCTAAGATGGTGGACGGGACATGTCCAGACATCAACCCCGCGCCAGTGCAAGCTGGGACAGTCACATGCAGCCTATCAGCAGCCAGCAAGCCCGGTGACGTCACAGCGCTATTTAAGTCGGCGGACATCTTGCTTTTCCTCATTTCTCTATTGCATTCGTGAGAGACAGGACGCTGCTGTAGGCAGGGAGAGACAGTTAGACAGACAGGGACAGACAGGGACAGGCTGGAGACAGGCAGGAGACAGGCAGGAGACAGACAGAAAGTCAGCGAAAAGCAGGGAAAGTTAGGAAAAATCGGAGGCAGTCACAGGGAGATTTTTTTTTTTTTCATCCAGCCTGAGTGTTACTGGCTGGCTGACTGGCTTTGTTAGCGTTTTCAGGCTGCTTATACACTAACTGTGCATATATACTGAACTGATCTCAAGTCTGCTGTGAGGCATCCCATTCTGTGACTACACCAGCCTCTATTTAATACCATAACCATTTGCACTTATTCTAATAGAAATTTGGCCTGATAAACACACTTGCTGTGCATAGTAGTACTGCTGCCAGGTGCTTTCTGGTTTTTGGGGCATCCCATTCTGTGACTACACCAGCCTCTATTTAATACCATAACCATTTGCACTTATTCTAATAGAAATTTGGCCTGATAAACACACTTGCTGTGCATAGTAGTACTGCTGCCAGGTGCTCTCTGGTTTTTGGGGCATCCCATTCTGTGACTACACCAGCCTCTATTTAATACCATAACCATTTGCACTTATTCTAATAGAAATTAGGCCTGATAAAGACACTTTTGCTGTGCATAGTAGTACTGCTGCCAGGTGCTTTCTGTTTTTTGGGGCATCCCATTCTGTGACTACACCAGCCTCTATTTAATACCATAACCATTTGCACTTATTCTAATAGAAATTTGGCCTGATAAACACACTTGCTGTGCATAGTAGTACTGCTGCCAGGTGCTCTCTGGTTTTTGGGGCATCCCATTCTGTGACTACACCAGCCTCTATTTAATACCATAACCATTTGCACTTATTCTAATAGAAATTGGGCCTGATAAACACACTTGCTGTGCATAGTAGTACTGCTGCCAGGTGCTCTCTGGTTTTTGGGTCATACTGTTCTGTGACTACACCAGCCTCTATTTAATACCATAACCATTTGCACTTATTCTAATAGAAATTTGGCCTGATAAACACACTTGCTGTGCATAGTAGTACTGCTGCCAGGTGCTCTCTGGTTTTTGGGGCATCCCATTCTGTGACTACACCAGCCTCTATTTAATACCATAACCATTTGCACTTATTCTAATAGAAATTTGGCCTGATAAAGACACTTTTGCTGTGCATAGTAGTACTGCTGCCAGGTGCTCTCTGGTTTTTGGGGCATCCCATTCTGTGACTACACCAGCCTCTATTTAATACCATAACCATTTGCACTTATTCTAATAGAAATTTGGCCAGATAAACACACTTGCTGTGCATAGTAGTACTGCTGCCAGGTGCTCTCTGGTTTTTGGGGCATCCCATTCTGTGACTCCACCAGCCTCTATTTAATACCATAACCATTTGCACTTATTCTAATAGAAATTTGGCCTGATAAAGACACTTTTGCTGTGCATAGTAGTACTGCTGCCAGGTGCTCTCTGGTTTTTGGGGCATCCCATTCTGTGACTACACCAGCCTCTATGTAATACCATAACCATTTGCACTTATTCTAATAGAAATTAGGCCTGATAAAGACACTTTTGCTGTGCATAGTAGTACTGCTGCCAGGTGCTCTCTGGTTTTTGGGGCATCCCATTCTGTGACTACACAAGCCTCTATTTAATACCATAACCATTTGCACTTATTCTAATAGAAATTTGGCCTGATAAACACACTTGCTGTGCATAGTAGTACTGCTGCCAGGTGCTCTCTGGTTTTTGGGGCATCCCATTCTGTGACTACACCAGCCTCTATTTAATACCATAACCATTTGCACTTATTCTAATAGAAATTTGGCCTGATAAACACACTTGCTGTGCATAGTAGTACTGCTGCCAGGTGCTCTCTGGTTTTTGGGGCATCCCATTCTGTGACAACACCAGCCTCTATTTAATACCATAACCATTTGCACTTATTCTAATAGAAATTTGGCCTGATAAAGACACTTTTGCTGTGCATAGTAGTACTGCTGCCAGGTGCTCTCTGGTTTTTGGGGCATCCCATTCTGTGACTACACCAGCCTCTATTTAATACCATAACCATTTGCACTTATTCTAATAGAAATTTGGCCTGATAAACACACTTGCTGTGCATAGTAGTACTGCTGCCAGGTGCTCTCTGGTTTTTGGGTCATACCGTTCTGTGACTACACCAGCCTCTATTTAATACCATAACCATTTGCACTTATTCTAATAGAAATTTGGCCTGATAAACACACTTGCTGTGCATAGTAGTACTGCTGCCAGGTGCTCTCTGGTTTTTGGGGCATCCCATTCTGTGACTACACCAGCCTCTATGTAATACCATAACCATTTGCACTTATACTAATAGAAATTAGGCCTGATAAAGACACTTTTGCTGTGCATAGTAGTACTGCTGCCAGGTGCTCTCTGGTTTTTGGGGCATCCCATTCTGTGACTACACCAGCCTCTATTTAATACCATAACCATTTGCACTTATTCTAATAGAAATTAGGCCTGATAAAGACACTTTTGCTGTGCATAGTAGTACTGCTGCCAGGTGCTCTCTGGTTTTTGGGGCATCCCATTCTGTGACTACACCAGCCTCTATTTAATACCATAACCATTTGCACTTATTCTAATAGAAATTTGGCCTGATAAAGACACTTTTGCTGTGCATAGTAGTACTGCTGCCAGGTGCTCTCTGGTTTTTGGGGCATCCCATTCTGTGACTACACCAGCCTCTATTTAATACCATAACCATTTGCACTTATTCTAATAGAAATTTGGCCTGATAAACACACTTGCTGTGCATAGCAGTACTGCTGCCAGGTGCTCTCTGGTTTTTGGGGCATCCCATTCTGTGACTACACCAGCCTCTATTTAATACCATAACCATTTGCACTTATTCTAATAGAAATTTGGCCTGATAAACACACTTGCTGTGCATAGTAGTACTGCTGCCAGGTGCTCTCTGGTTTTTGGGGCATCCCATTCTGTGACTACACCAGCCTCTATTTAATACCATAACCATTTGCACTTATTCTAATAGAAATTTGGCCTGATAAACACACTTGCTGTGCATAGTAGTACTGCTGCCAGGTGCTCTCTGGTTTTTGGGGCATCCCATTCTGTGACAACACCAGCCTCTATTTAATACCATAACCATTTGCACTTATTCTAATAGAAATTTGGCCTGATAAAGACACTTTTGCTGTGCATAGTAGTACTGCTGCCAGGTGCTCTCTGGTTTTTGGGGCATCCCATTCTGTGACTACACCAGCCTCTATTTAATACCATAACCATTTGCACTTATTCTAATAGAAATTTGGCCTGATAAACACACTTGCTGTGCATAGTAGTACTGCTGCCAGGTGCTCTCTGGTTTTTGGGTCATACCGTTCTGTGACTACACCAGCCTCTATTTAATACCATAACCATTTGCACTTATTCTAATAGAAATTTGGCCTGATAAAGACACTTGCTGTGCATAGTAGTACTGCTGCCAGGTGCTCTCTGGTTTTTGGGGCATCCCATTCTGTGACTACACCAGCCTCTATGTAATACCATAACCATTTGCACTTATACTAATAGAAATTAGGCCTGATAAAGACACTTTTGCTGTGCATAGTAGTACTGCTGCCAGGTGCTCTCTGGTTTTTGGGGCATCCCATTCTGTGACTACACCAGCCTCTATTTAATACCATAACCATTTGCACTTATTCTAATAGAAATTAGGCCTGATAAAGACACTTTTGCTGTGCATAGTAGTACTGCTGCCAGGTGCTCTCTGGTTTTTGGGGCATCCCATTCTGTGACTACACCAGCCTCTATTTAATACCATAACCATTTGCACTTATTCTAATAGAAATTTGGCCTGATAAAGACACTTTTGCTGTGCATAGTAGTACTGCTGCCAGGTGCTCTCTGGTTTTTGGGGCATCCCATTCTGTGACTACACCAGCCTCTATTTAATACCATAACCATTTGCACTTATTCTAATAGAAATTTGGCCTGATAAACACACTTGCTGTGCATAGCAGTACTGCTGCCAGGTGCTCTCTGGTTTTTGGGGCATCCCATTCTGTGACTACACCAGCCTCTATTTAATACCATAACCATTTGCACTTATTCTAATAGAAATTTGGCCTGATAAACACACTTGCTGTGCATAGTAGTACTGCTGCCAGGTGCTTTCTGGTTTTTGGGGCATCCCATTCTGTGACTACACCAGCCTCTATTTAATACCATAACCATTTGCACTTATTCTAATAGAAATTTGGCCTGATAAACACACTTGCTGTGCATAGTAGTACTGCTGCCAGGTGCTCTCTGGTTTTTGGGGCATCCCATTCTGTGACTACACCAGCCTCTATTTAATACCATAACCATTTGCACTTATTCTAATAGAAATTAGGCCTGATAAAGACACTTTTGCTGTGCATAGTAGTACTGCTGCCAGGTGCTTTCTGTTTTTTGGGGCATCCCATTCTGTGACTACACCAGCCTCTATTTAATACCATAACCATTTGCACTTATTCTAATAGAAATTTGGCCTGATAAACACACTTGCTGTGCATAGTAGTACTGCTGCCAGGTGCTCTCTGGTTTTTGGGGCATCCCATTCTGTGACTACACCAGCCTCTATTTAATACCATAACCATTTGCACTTATTCTAATAGAAATTGGGCCTGATAAACACACTTGCTGTGCATAGTAGTACTGCTGCCAGGTGCTCTCTGGTTTTTGGGTCATACTGTTCTGTGACTACACCAGCCTCTATTTAATACCATAACCATTTGCACTTATTCTAATAGAAATTTGGCCTGATAAACACACTTGCTGTGCATAGTAGTACTGCTGCCAGGTGCTCTCTGGTTTTTGGGGCATCCCATTCTGTGACTACACCAGCCTCTATTTAATACCATAACCATTTGCACTTATTCTAATAGAAATTTGGCCTGATAAAGACACTTTTGCTGTGCATAGTAGTACTGCTGCCAGGTGCTCTCTGGTTTTTGGGGCATCCCATTCTGTGACTACACCAGCCTCTATTTAATACCATAACCATTTGCACTTATTCTAATAGAAATTTGGCCAGATAAACACACTTGCTGTGCATAGTAGTACTGCTGCCAGGTGCTCTCTGGTTTTTGGGGCATCCCATTCTGTGACTCCACCAGCCTCTATTTAATACCATAACCATTTGCACTTATTCTAATAGAAATTTGGCCTGATAAAGACACTTTTGCTGTGCATAGTAGTACTGCTGCCAGGTGCTCTCTGGTTTTTGGGGCATCCCATTCTGTGACTACACCAGCCTCTATGTAATACCATAACCATTTGCACTTATTCTAATAGAAATTAGGCCTGATAAAGACACTTTTGCTGTGCATAGTAGTACTGCTGCCAGGTGCTCTCTGGTTTTTGGGGCATCCCATTCTGTGACTACACAAGCCTCTATTTAATACCATAACCATTTGCACTTATTCTAATAGAAATTTGGCCTGATAAACACACTTGCTGTGCATAGTAGTACTGCTGCCAGGTGCTCTCTGGTTTTTGGGGCATCCCATTCTGTGACTACACCAGCCTCTATTTAATACCATAACCATTTGCACTTATTCTAATAGAAATTTGGCCTGATAAACACACTTGCTGTGCATAGTAGTACTGCTGCCAGGTGCTCTCTGGTTTTTGGGGCATCCCATTCTGTGACAACACCAGCCTCTATTTAATACCATAACCATTTGCACTTATTCTAATAGAAATTTGGCCTGATAAAGACACTTTTGCTGTGCATAGTAGTACTGCTGCCAGGTGCTCTCTGGTTTTTGGGGCATCCCATTCTGTGACTACACCAGCCTCTATTTAATACCATAACCATTTGCACTTATTCTAATAGAAATTTGGCCTGATAAACACACTTGCTGTGCATAGTAGTACTGCTGCCAGGTGCTCTCTGGTTTTTGGGTCATACCGTTCTGTGACTACACCAGCCTCTATTTAATACCATAACCATTTGCACTTATTCTAATAGAAATTTGGCCTGATAAACACACTTGCTGTGCATAGTAGTACTGCTGCCAGGTGCTCTCTGGTTTTTGGGGCATCCCATTCTGTGACTACACCAGCCTCTATGTAATACCATAACCATTTGCACTTATACTAATAGAAATTAGGCCTGATAAAGACACTTTTGCTGTGCATAGTAGTACTGCTGCCAGGTGCTCTCTGGTTTTTGGGGCATCCCATTCTGTGACTACACCAGCCTCTATTTAATACCATAACCATTTGCACTTATTCTAATAGAAATTAGGCCTGATAAAGACACTTTTGCTGTGCATAGTAGTACTGCTGCCAGGTGCTCTCTGGTTTTTGGGGCATCCCATTCTGTGACTACACCAGCCTCTATTTAATACCATAACCATTTGCACTTATTCTAATAGAAATTTGGCCTGATAAAGACACTTTTGCTGTGCATAGTAGTACTGCTGCCAGGTGCTCTCTGGTTTTTGGGGCATCCCATTCTGTGACTACACCAGCCTCTATGTAATACCATAACCATTTGCACTTATTCTAATAGAAATTTGGCCTGATAAACACACTTGCTGTGCATAGCAGTACTGCTGCCAGGTGCTCTCTGGTTTTTGGGGCATCCCATTCTGTGACTACACCAGCCTCTATTTAATACCATAACCATTTGCACTTATTCTAATAGAAATTTGGCCTGATAAACACACTTGCTGTGCATAGTAGTACTGCTGCCAGGTGCTCTCTGGTTTTTGGGGCATCCCATTCTGTGACTACACCAGCCTCTATTTAATACCATAACCATTTGCACTTATTCTAATAGAAATTTGGCCTGATAAACACACTTGCTGTGCATAGTAGTACTGCTGCCAGGTGCTCTCTGGTTTTTGGGGCATCCCATTCTGTGACAACACCAGCCTCTATTTAATACCATAACCATTTGCACTTATTCTAATAGAAATTTGGCCTGATAAAGACACTTTTGCTGTGCATAGTAGTACTGCTGCCAGGTGCTCTCTGGTTTTTGGGGCATCCCATTCTGTGACTACACCAGCCTCTATTTAATACCATAACCATTTGCACTTATTCTAATAGAAATTTGGCCTGATAAACACACTTGCTGTGCATAGTAGTACTGCTGCCAGGTGCTCTCTGGTTTTTGGGTCATACCGTTCTGTGACTACACCAGCCTCTATTTAATACCATAACCATTTGCACTTATTCTAATAGAAATTTGGCCTGATAAAGACACTTGCTGTGCATAGTAGTACTGCTGCCAGGTGCTCTCTGGTTTTTGGGGCATCCCATTCTGTGACTACACCAGCCTCTATGTAATACCATAACCATTTGCACTTATACTAATAGAAATTAGGCCTGATAAAGACACTTTTGCTGTGCATAGTAGTACTGCTGCCAGGTGCTCTCTGGTTTTTGGGGCATCCCATTCTGTGACTACACCAGCCTCTATTTAATACCATAACCATTTGCACTTATTCTAATAGAAATTAGGCCTGATAAAGACACTTTTGCTGTGCATAGTAGTACTGCTGCCAGGTGCTCTCTGGTTTTTGGGGCATCCCATTCTGTGACTACACCAGCCTCTATTTAATACCATAACCATTTGCACTTATTCTAATAGAAATTTGGCCTGATAAAGACACTTTTGCTGTGCATAGTAGTACTGCTGCCAGGTGCTCTCTGGTTTTTGGGGCATCCCATTCTGTGACTACACCAGCCTCTATTTAATACCATAACCATTTGCACTTATTCTAATAGAAATTTGGCCTGATAAACACACTTGCTGTGCATAGCAGTACTGCTGCCAGGTGCTCTCTGGTTTTTGGGGCATCCCATTCTGTGACTACACCAGCCTCTATTTAATACCATAACCATTTGCACTTATTCTAATAGAAATTTGGCCTGATAAACACACTTGCTGTGCATAGTAGTACTGCTGCCAGGTGCTCTCTGGTTTTTGGGGCATCCCATTCTGTGACTACACCAGCCTCTATTTAATACCATAACCATTTGCACTTATTCTAATAGAAATTTGGCCTGATAAACACACTTGCTGTGCATAGTAGTACTGCTGCCAGGTGCTCTCTGGTTTTTGGGGCATCCCATTCTGTGACTACACCAGCCTCTATTTAATACCATAACCATTTGCACTTATTCTAATAGAAATTAGGCCTGATAAAGACACTTTTGCTGTGCATAGTAGTACTGCTGCCAGGTGCTCTCTGGTTTTTGGGGCATCCCATTCTGTGACTACACCAGCCTCTATGTAATACCATAACCATTTGCACTTATTCTAATAGAAATTAGGCCTGATAAAGACACTTTTGCTGTGCATAGTAGTACTGCTGCCAGGTGCTCTCTGGTTTTTGGGGCATCCCATTCTGTGACTACACCAGCCTCTATTTAATACCATAACCATTTGCACTTATTCTAATAGAAATTAGGCCTGATAAAGACACTTTTGCTGTGCATAGTAGTACTGCTGCCAGGTGCTCTCTGGTTTTTGGGTCATACCGTTCTGTGACTACACCAGCCTCTATTTAATACCATAACCATTTGCACTTATTCTAATAGAAATTTGGCCTGATAAACACACTTGCTGTGCATAGTAGTACTGCTGCCAGGTGCTCTCTGGTTTTTGGGGCATCCCATTCTGTGACTACACCAGCCTCTATTTAATACCATAACCATTTGCACTTATTCTAATAGAAATTTGGCCTGATAAACACACTTGCTGTGCATAGTAGTGCTGCTGCCAGGTGCTCTCTGGTTTTTGGGGCATCCCATTCTGTGACTACACCAGCCTCTATTTAATACCATAACCATTTGCACTTATTCTAATAGAAATTAGGCCTGATAAAGACACTTTTGCTGTGCATAGTAGTACTGCTGCCAGGTGCTCTCTGGTTTTTGGGGCATCCCATTCTGTGACTACACCAGCCTCTATTTAATACCATAACCATTTGCACTTATTCTAATAGAAATTTGGCCTGATAAACACACTTGCTGTGCACAGTAGTACTGCTGCCAGGTGCTCTCTGGTTTTTGGGGCATCCCATTCTGTGACTACACCAGCCTCTATTTAATACCATAACCATTTGCACTTATTCTAATAAAAATTTGGCCTGATAAAGACACTTTTGCTGTGCATACTAGTACTGCTGCCAGGTGCTCTCTGGTTTTTGGGGCATCCCATTCTGTGACTACACCAGCCTCTATGTAATACCATAACCATTTGCACTTATTCTAATAGAAATGAGGCCTGATAAAGACACTTTTGCTGTGCATAGTAGTACTGCTGCCAGGTGCTCTCTGGTTTTTGGGGCATCCCATTCTGTGACTACACCAGCCTCTATTTAATACCATAACCATTTGCACTTATTCTAATAGAAATTAGGCCTGATAAAGACACTTTTGCTGTGCATAGTAGTACTGCTGCCATGTGCTCTCTGGTTTTTGGGGCATCCCATTCTGTGACTACACCAGCCTCTATTTAATACCATAACCATTTGCACTTATTCTAATAGAAATTTGGCCTGATAAAGACACTTTTGCTGTGCATAGTAGTACTGCTGCCAGGTGCTCTCTGGTTTTTGGGACATCCCATTCTGTGACTACACCAGCCTCTATTTAATACCATAACCATTTGCACTTATTCTAATAGAAATTTGGCCTGATAAACACACTTGCTGTGCATAGCAGTACTGCTGCCAGGTGCTCTCTGGTTTTTGGGGCATCCCATTCTGTGACTACACCAGCCTCTATTTAATACCATAACCATTTGCACTTATTCTAATAGAAATTTGGCCTGATAAACACACTTGCTGTGCATAGTAGTACTGCTGCCAGGTGCTCTCTGGTTTTTGGGGCATCCCATTCTGTGACTACACCAGCCTCTATTTAATACCATAACCATTTGCACTTATTCTAATAGAAATTTGGCCTGATAAACACACTTGCTGTGCATAGTAGTACTGCTGCCAGGTGCTCTCTGGTTTTTGGGGCATCCCATTCTGTGACTACACCAGCCTCTATTTAATACCATAACCATTTGCACTTATTCTAATAGAAATTAGGCCTGATAAAGACACTTTTGCTGTGCATAGTAGTACTGCTGCCAGGTGCTCTCTGGTTTTTGGGGCATCCCATTCTGTGACTACACCAGCCTCTATTTAATACCATAACCATTTGCACTTATTCTAATAGAAATTTGGCCTGATAAACACACTTGCTGTGCATAGTAGTACTGCTGCCAGGTGCTCTCTGGTTTTTGGGTCATACCGTTCTGTGACTACACCAGCTTCTATTTAATACCATAACCATTTGCACTTATTCTAATAGAAATTTGGCTTGATAAACACACTTGCTGTGCATAGTAGTACTGCTGCCAGGTGCTCTCTGGTTTTTGGGGCATCCCATTCTGTGACTACACCAGCCTCTATTTAATACCATAACCATTTGCACTTATTCTAATAGAAATTTGGCATGATAAAGACACTTTTGCTGTGCATAGTAGTACTGCTGCCAGGTGCTCTCTGGTTTTTGGGGCATCCCATTCTGTGACTACACCAGCCTCTATGTAATACCATAACCATTTGCACTTATTCTAATAGAAATTAGGCCTGATAAAGACACTTTTGCTGTGCATAGTAGTACTGCTGCCAGGTGCTCTCTGGTTTTTGGGGCATCCCATTCTGTGACTACACCAGCCTCTATTTAATACCATAACCATTTGCACTTATTCTAATAGAAATTAGGCCTGATAAAGACACTTTTGCTGTGCATAGTAATACTGCTGCCAGGTGCTCTCTGGTTTTTGGGGCATCCCATTCTGTGACTACACCAGCCTCTATTTAATACCATAACCATTTGCACTTATTCTAATAGAAATTTGGCCTGATAAAGACACTTTTGCTGTGCATAGTAGTACTGCTGCCAGGTGCTCTCTGGTTTTTGGGGCATCCCATTCTGTGACTACACCAGCCTCTATTTAATACCATAACCATTTGCACTTATTCTAATAGAAATTTGGCCTGATAAACACACTTGCTGTGCATAGTAGTACTGCTGCCAGGTGCTCTCTGGTTTTTGGGGCATCCCATTCTGTGACTACACCAGCCTCTATTTAATACCATAACCATTTGCACTTATTCTAATAGAAATTTGGCCTGATAAACACACTTGCTGTGCATAGTAGTGCTGCTGCCAGGTGCTCTCTGGTTTTTTGGGGCATCCCATTCTGTGACTACACCAGCCTCTATTTAATACCATAACCATTTGCACTTATTCTAATAGAAATTAGGCCTGATAAAGACACTTTTGCTGTGCATAGTAGTACTGCTGCCAGGTGCTCTCTGGTTTTTGGGGCATCCCATTCTGTGACTACACCAGCCTCTATTTAATACCATAACCATTTGCACTTATTCTAATAGAAATTTGGCCTGATAAACACACTTGCTGTGCATAGTAGTACTGCTGCCAGGTGCTCTCTGGTTTTTGGGTCATACCGTTCTGTGACTACACCAGCCTCTATTTAATACCATAACCATTTGCACTTATTCTAATAGAAATTTGGCCTGATAAACACACTTGCTGTGCATAGTAGTACTGCTGCCAGGTGCTCTCTGGTTTTTGGGGCATCCCATTCTGTGACTACACCAGCCTCTATTTAATACCATAACCATTTGCACTTATTCTAATAGAAATTTGGCCTGATAAAGACACTTTTGCTGTGCATAGTAGTACTGCTGCCAGGTGCTCTCTGGTTTTTGGGGCATCCCATTCTGTGACTACACCAGCCTCTATGTAATACCATAACCATTTGCACTTATTCTAATAGAAATTAGGCCTCAAAAAGACACTTTTGCTGTGCATAGTAGTACTGCTGCCAGGTGCTCTCTGGTTTTTGGGGCATCCCATTCTGTGACTACACCAGCCTCTATTTAATACCATAACCATTTGCACTTATTCTAATAGAAATTAGGCCTGATAAAGAAACTTTTGCTGTGCATAGTAGTACTGCTGCCAGGTGCTCTCTGGTTTTTGGGGCATCCCATTCTGTGACTACACCAGCCTCTATTTAATACCATAACCATTTGCACTTATTCTAATAGAAATTTGGCCTGATAAAGACACTTTTGCTGTGCATAGTAGTACTGCTGCCAGGTGCTCTCTGGTTTTTGGGGCATCCCATTCTGTGACTACACCAGCCTCTATTTAATACCATAACCATTTGCACTTATTCTAATAGAAATTTGGCCTGATAAACACACTTGCTGTGCATAGTAGTACTGCTGCCAGGTTCTCTCTGGTTTTTGGGGCATCCCATTCTGTGACTACACCAGCCTCTATTTAATACCATAACCATTTGCACTTATTCTAATAGAAATTTGGCCTGATAAACACACTTGCTGTGCATAGTAGTACTGCTGCCAGGTGCTCTCTGGTTTTTGGGGCATCCCATTCTGTGACTACACCAGCCTCTATTTAATACCATAACCATTTGCACTTATTCTAATAGAAATTTGGCCTGATAAACACACTTGCTGTGCATAGTAGTACTGCTGCCAGGTGCTCTCTGGTTTTTGGGGCATCCCATTCTGTGACTACACCAGCCTCTATTTAATACCATAACCATTTGCACTTATTCTAATAGAAATTAGGCCTGATAAAGACACTTTTGCTGTGCATAGTAGTACTGCTGCCAGGTGCTCTCTGGTTTTTGGGGCATCCCATTCTGTGACTACACCAGCCTCTATTTAATACCATAACCATTTACACTTATTCTAATAGAAATTTGGCCTGATAAACACACTTGTTGTGCATAGTTGTACTGCTGCCAGGTGCTCTCTGGTTTTTGGGTCATACCGTTCTGTGACTACACCAGCCTCTATTTAATACCATAACCATTTGCACTTATTCTAATAGAAATTTGGCCTGATAAACACACTTGCTCTGCATAGTAGTACTGCTGCCAGGTGCTCTCTGGTTTTTGGGGCATCCCATTCTGTGACTACACCAGCCTCTATTTAATACCATAACCATTTGCACTTATTCTAATATAAATTTGGCCTGATAAAGACACTTTTGCTGTGCATAGTACTACTGCTGCCAGGTGCTCTCTGGTTTTTGGGGCATCCCATTCTGTGACTACACCAGCCTCTATGTAATACCATAACCATTTGCACTTATTCTAATAGAAATTAGGCCTGATAAAGACACTTTTGCTGTGCATAGTAGTACTGCTGCCAGGTGCTCTCTGGTTTTTGGGGCATCCCATTCTGTGACTACACCAGCCTCTATTTAATACCATAACCATTTGCACTTATTCTAATAGAAATTAGACCTGATAAAGACACTTTTGCTGTGCATAGTAGTACTGCTGCCAGGTGCTCTCTGGTTTTTGGGGCATCCCATTCTGTGACTACACCAGCCTCTATTTAATACCATAACCATTTGAACTTATTCTAATAGAAATTTGGCCTGATAAAGACACTTGCTGTGCATAGTAGTACTGCTGCCAGGTGCTCTCTGGTTTTTGGGGCATCCCATTCTGTGACTACACCAGCCTCTATTTAATACCATAACCATTTGCACTTATTCTAATAGAAATTTGGCCTGATAAACACACTTGCTGTGCATAGTAGTACTGCTGCCAGGTGCTCTCTGGTTTTTGGGGCATCCCATTCTGTGACTACACCAGCCTCTATGTAATACCATAACCATTTGCACTTATTCTAATAGAAATTAGGCCTGATAAAGACACTTTTGCTGTGCATAGTAGTACTGCTGCCAGGTGCTCTCTGGTTTTTGGGGCATCCCATTCTGTGACTACACCAGCCTCTATTTAATACCATAACCATTTGCACTTATTCTAATAGAAATTAGACCTGATAAAGACACTTTTGCTGTGCATAGTAGTACTGCTGCCAGGTGCTCTCTGGTTTTTGGGGCATCCCATTCTGTGACTACACCAGCCTCTATTTAATACCATAACCATTTGCACTTATTCTAATAGAAATTTGGCCTGATAAAGACACTTTTGCTGTGCATAGTAGTACTGCTGCCAGGTGCTCTCTGGTTTTTGGGGCATCCCATTCTGTGACTACACCAGCCTCTATTTAATACCATAACCATTTGAACTTATTCTAATAGAAATTTGGCCTGATAAAGACACTTGCTGTGCATAGTAGTACTGCTGCCAGGTGCTCTCTGGTTTTTGGGGCATCCCATTCTGTGACTACACCAGCCTCTATTTAATACCATAACCATTTGCACTTATTCTAATAGAAATTTGGCCTGATAAACACACTTGCTGTGCATAGTAGTACTGCTGCCAGGTGCTCTCTGGTTTTTGGGGCATCCCATTCTGTGACTACACCAGCCTCTATTTAATACTATAATCCTTTGCACTTATTCTAATAGAAATTTGGCCTGATAAAGACACTTTTGCTGTGCATAGTAGTACTGCTGCCAGGTGCACTGCTGGCTGTTGGGGCATCCCATTCTGTAACATAGCATACCCCTCTTTATTTACACTAAGCAGCTCTCTTATTTACACTAAGCAGGCCTGTTGGAGGCTGAGTGTTACTGCTCACTTTTGGTGTGCATTATATTCTGTTTCATATAGACCCACCGCTGCCTGGGGGTTCTTAAAATATCACCTACTACCACGCCAGTTAGACTATGTCGGGCAGACAAGTGCCTGGAAGTGAAAAGAGGAGTGGCAGAGGCCAAGATTCCGCAGGCAGAGCTCGCAGCAGACTGGGGGCCAGTAGCAGCAGGAGTCACGCTGAGAGACCTAATCTGCCAGTATCTGCTAGCGGTCGGGTCTTCACCAGTAACGCATCTGCCGTGGTAGATTGGTTGACGCGCTCATCAACAACATCATCACAACTTACGTCTGAGACCCCCAGTCTAGGGTCGGTAGGTTCCTCTGACACAACCCTGAGTTGGCATGCCCCGAGAGCAGTCCCTGTCCTCCCATTGCCTCTGTCCTACGCCGTTCCCTCCCCCAGTGACGTATCCTATGCTTTGGGTTCAGCTCCACTCTTTAGTGAGGAGGACGATCAGATAGAGGACAGTCAGCAGCTACTGCCCAGCCAAGAAATGGAGGTGGCTTCTTTAGCTAGGCAGACAAATAGTGATGTGGACAGTGTCGTGGGTGCTGCGAGCGTTCCAGCTCCTGCACCAGACACTGTTGACGAATCCACGAACATCAGTGACGTACAGCCACAACTCGGTGATAATGATGATGACGATGAAGCCGATCGCACTTGGGAGCCGGGTGATGAAGGGGCTTCATCGTCATCATCAGGAGAAGAGGGGCGCAGGTTGCCCCGGAGTCAGCAGCTCAGGCAGCAAGGTGTTAGCAGCATGGTTGGCAGGCAACATGGGGGCACAATTGTAAAGCCTGGAGCCAAACGGGGCCGGGGCCGGGGTAGAGCACCTGCTGCGCGGCAGGCTACCTTATCGGGAGGTAGTGGGGTTGGGGTTCCTGGAGTTGGCAACAGCAGCAGCGAATCAGTGAGGCCTGTTGTGGGAAAAGTAGCTACTCGGCAGTGTGGCAGTTTTTCCTGAAGCATCCGCAGGAGGGTAACATGGCCACATGCAAGATATGTAGGCAGAAGGTGAAGCGTGGCCAGGGTCCAAATGTTGGCACCACGGCCCTGCGTCAACATATGCAGCGTAACCATAAAGCGGCCTGGGAGAACCTAGGCTCCGGAGAGGCTTCCTCACCGAGTGGCACGCCGCTCCCAATTTCTGCCAGCCAAGGCTCCAGCACCTCAACCGAAGGCAGCTGTGCGTCATACCCATCCTCTGTCGCTCCTGCTCCTCCTCCAAGTCATGCATCCCGCCAGCAATCCATCAGCGAAGCCATGTCCAAGAGACAGCAGTATGCGCCCACTCATCCTACGGCGCAGAAGCTGAATGTGCTCCTGTCCAAGTTGCTGGTGCTGCAGTCGCTCCCTTTTCAGGTGGTGGAATCTGCACCTTTCAGAGAACTGATGGCTTGTGCCGAGCCGAGGTGGAGAGTCCCAAGCCGTCATTTCTTTGCCAAGAAGGCAGTACCAGCGCTGCACACTTTTGTTGAACAGAAAGTGAGCCAGTCCTTGAGCCTGTCGGTGTGTAGCAAAGTGCATGGCAGCGCCGACATCTGGAGCTGTAACTACGGTCAGGGACAGTACATGTCGTTTACGTCCCACTGGGTAAATGTGGTCCCTTTGCAGCAGCAGCAGCAACTTGGACAGGTCACGCCGCTTTGGCCTCCGCGCTCCCTGCCCGTTGGGCCTGTGACACCGTGCGACTCGGCCTCCTCATCCTCCGCCATCTCCTCACCCTCCACTGTAGGCTCAAGTCTCAGTGCCCCTCCAGTCTACCATGTGTGCAGGGCACGGAGGTGTCACGCAGTGCTTCACATGGTTTGTCTTGGCGAACGGAGTCACACAGGGGAGGAACTGCTTAAATGTATTCATCAGGAAATCCAAACATGGCTTACGCCAAGAAAACTTAAAATGGGAATCATGGTTACCGACAATGGGAAGAACATTTTGTCTGCGCTGCGCCAAGGAAGCCTGACCCATGCCCCCTGCATGGCTCACGTCTTCAATCTGGTTGTCAAGCGGTTTCTGAAGTGTTCCCCCCATCCGCAAGACATCCTAACAACTTCAAGGAAACTTTGCATGCACTTCAGCCACTCATACACCGCCAAACACACCCTTCTTGAGCTACAGCGTCAGAATGGTATCCCCCAACATAGTCTGATTTGCGATGTTTCCACCCGTTGGAATTCCACCCTTCACATGTTGGACCGATTATATGAACAGAGAAAAGCCATCACGTATTTCCTGATGATCCAAGCAGATAGGGGGACTCCCCTGTGTAACTTCAATGTCAACCAGTGGCAGCTCATACGTGACACCTGCCGTTTGCTCAGGCCCTTTGAGGAAGCCACTTTATTTGTCAGTCGGCAGTATTACGGGATGAACGACGTGATTCCACTGCTTCATGTACTACAGCACATGTTGGAAACCATGGCTGGTCAGGGCACTGGAGACATGGCGTTTACATCTTACGGCCACATGAACCCCGTTGGAGCTGAACTGGAGGAGGAGGAGGAAGAGGAGGAGGAGTTGCCCAGCGAAACACAGTTTAGGCTTGGCGAAATGGCTGGTTTATCTAGTCAGCGGACAGGAGAGGAGGAGCAGGAGCAGCCAAAGGAGCTAGAGGTTTTTGAGGAAAGCGAGACAGAGGACCCGGGCACACCGTGGCAGTATGCAGTGGAGATTGAGACAGGTAGTCCATCCGAGTCACTTGCGCAAATGGCAGGAAGCATGCTCACGTGCTTGCGTAGTGACCCCAGAATTGTTTCCATCTGTCGGCGGGATGACTTCTGGCTGTCCACCTTATTGGACCCTCGCTTCCGGCACAAAATGGGGGCATTTTTTAAACCCACCGAGAGGGAGGACAAACTGAACTACTACAAAGACATTCTACGTAGGCAGTTGGCCGATGCCTATCTGCGCCATGGTCCATACTCTCGCAGGTCTGACTCGAGGGGACCTCTGCGCTCACCTTCCACTGCCATGGCCGCTGGGGGGGTTGGCAGGAGCAGCAGCAGCAGCTCCATCAGCAGCAGCCTCAGTCTTCAGTCGCTAATGAGTAGCTTTATACACCCGCATAGTGAGGCTACTCATGAGCAGCAGGAAGACCTGGAGCAGGACCTCAACCAGCAGGTCATGTCATACTTTGACATGACCATGCCAACACACCTTGAGGATCCGCTGGACTTCTGGGCAGCCAAACTTGATTTGTGGCCGCAACTAGCAGAGTTTGCCCTGGAAAAGCTGTCCTGCCCGGCAAGTAGCGTGCCATCTGAGCGGGTGTTTAGTGCGGCGGGGGCCATAGTTACGGCGAGGAGAACTCGTCTGTCAACTAAAAATAAGGAGAGACTCACCTTTGTCAAAATGAATCAGGGATGGATCAGCCAGGATTTCCACCCACCAATGCCTGATGCATGCGACTAGATTCAGCATGGTGCCACGTTTTACACTTTCCAAATGGTGCAAAACATATTTATGTCTTTAGGCCAATTTTTGGGCTCCTGCTGATGCCAACTCCAGGGTGTGAATCATCCAATTTTTGGGCTCCTGAAGCCAACTCCAGTGTCTCTTTAAAGTAATGTTTTGGCTCCTGCTGCTGCCAACTCCAGGGTGTGATTCATCCAATTTTTGGGATCCTGAAGCCAACCCCAGTGTCTCTTTAAAGTAATGTTTGGGCTCCTGCTGCTGCTGCTGCCAACTCCAGGGTGTGATTCATCCAATCTTTGGGCTCCTGCTGCCAACCCCAGTGTCTCTTTAAAGTAATGTTTGGGCTCCTGCTGCTGCTGCCAACTCCAGGGTGTGATTCATCCAATTTTTGGGCTCCTGAAGCCAACCCCAGTGTCTCTTTAAAGTAATGTTTGGACTCCTGCTGCTGCCAACTCCAGGGTGTGATTCATCCAATCTTTGGGCTCCTGAAACCAACCCCAGGGTCTCTTTAAAGTAATATTTGGGCTCCTGCTGCTGCTGCTGCCAACTCCAGGGTGTGAATCATCCAATTTTTGGGCTCCTGAAGCCAACCCCAGGGTCTCTTTAAAGTAATATTTGGGCTCCTGCTGCTGCTGCTGTCAACTCCTGCCAACTCCAGGGTGTGATTCATCCAATATTTGGGCTCCTGAAGCCAACCCCAGTGTCTCTTTAAAGTAATGTTTGGGCTCCTGTTGCTGCTGCTGCCAACTCCTGCCAACTCCAGGGTGTGATTCATCCAATTTTTGGGCTCCTGAAGCCAACCCCAGGGTCTCTTTAAAGTAATATTTGGGCTCCTGCTGCTGCTGCTGTCAACTCCTGCCAACTCCAGGGTGTGATTCATCCAATTTTTGGGCTCCTGAAGCCAACCCCAGGGTCTCTTTAAAGTAATATTTGGGCTCCTGCTGCTGCTACTGCCAACTTCTGCCAACTCCAGGGTGTGATTCATCCAATTTTTGGGCTCCTGAAGCCAACCCCAGTGTCTCTTTAAAGTAATATTTGGGCTCCTGCTGCTGCTACTGCCAACTTCTGCCAACTCCAGGGTGTGATTCATCCAATTTTTGGGCTCCTGAAGTCAACCCCAGGGTCTCTTTAAAGTAATATTTGGGCTCCTGCTGCTGCCAACTCCAGGGTGTGATTCATCCAATTTTTGGGCTCCTGAAGCCAACTCCAGTGTATATTTGGGCTCCTGCTGCTGCCAACTCCAGGGTGTGAATCATCCAATTTTTGGGCTCCTGAAGCCAACCCCAGTGTCTCTTTAAAGTAATGTTTGGGCTCCTGTTGCTGCTGCTGCCAACTCCTGCCAACTCCAGGGTGTGATTCATCCAATTTTTGGGCTCCTGAAGCCAACCCCAGTGTCTCTTTAAAGTAATGTTTGGGCTCCTGTTGCTGCTGCTGCCAACTCCAGGGTGTGATTCATCCAATTTTTGGGCTCCTGAAGCCAACCCCAGGGTCTCTTTAAAGTAATATTTGGGCTCCTGCTGCTGCTGCTTGCAACTACAGGGTGTGATTCATCCAATTTTTAGGCTCCTGAAGCCAACCCCAGGGTCTCTTTAAAGTAATATTTGGGCTCCTGCTGCTGCCAACTCCAGGGTGTGAATCATCCAATTTTTGGGCTCCTGAAGCCAACCCCAGGGTCTCTTTAAAGTAATATTTGGGCTCCTGCTGCTGCCAACTCCAGGGTGTGAATCATCCAATTTTTGGGCTCCTGAAGCCAACCCCAGGGTCTCTTTAAAGTAATATTTGGGCTCCTGCTGCTGCTGCTGCCAACTCCAGGGTGTGAATCATCCAATTTTTGGGCTCCTGAAGCCAACCCCAGTGTCTCTTTAAAGTAATGTTTGGGCTGCTGCTGCTGCCAACTCCAGGGTGTGATTCATCCAATTTTTGGGCTCCTGAAGCCAACTCCAGTGTCTCTTTAAAGTAATATTTGGGATCCTGCTGCTGCCAACTCCAGGGTGTGATTCATCCAATTTTTGGGCTCCTGAAGCCAACCCCAGTGTCTCTTTAAAGTAATGTTTGGGCTGCTGCTGCTGCTGCCAACTCCAGGGTGTGATTCATCCAATTTTTGGGCTCCTGCTGCTGCCAACTCCAGTGTCTCTTTAAAGCAATGTTTGGGCTCCTGCCCCTCATAGTGATGCCACTTCAACTCTCTGCAATTGTGCCGCTCTGTGATTCTATTAGCGATGCCTCTAATCTGCATGTGATATTTATTCAAATTATTATTTAACTAACCCAGCACGCATCCTATGCTTGTTACAGCAAGGCAGAATGGTTTACAACCCTATTGAGGCTCTAGGAGGCTCAGAAATAGACGTTTTTAATAGCGATTCGTCGCGAATAAATTCGGGTCGAAACGACTTTTGTCGGAAAATTCGGTGAATTAGTCGAATCGAATTTTTCAAAAGTTCGCTCATCTCTATTGTTCATCTCAATTCCTTCCTCTTCCCATTTCCTCTTCCTCTTCGTCCTTCGCTTGTTCTTCCTCTCCCCCTTCTCCCCTCGCTTTGTCCCCCGTCATGCTTCCTTCCTCCCCCCCCTTTCCCCTTTCTTCTCCCCTTTCCTCCTCCTTCTGTCTGTTTTTGTATAGGTGATCCTGTGCTTTAAATGGTCCTACACTAGATTGATCAGTAATAATAAAGCATCTTCTTTGGCATCTCTCTATGAGACAATGGGTACCATTTAGGTTGCCATATCTGGTTCTACCACTAGATGGCGGTCAGCCACAGTAGATACTGATCTTTATGCTATCCTTTGCTTTTTTAGCAGAGATTAGGATTCCTTAGCTAATATTATGGTAGTTCACAACTCAGCTCCTCGTGGCAGTCGTGGCTGACTGCCATCATGGTCCCTATTGCCCCGTACACTTGGAAAGTCTCTGCATGTAATATTGTAGATGTGGCAGAATTAGTATGAAGGTAATCATCATAGCTCCTAGGAGCATAATAATAATTAGAATGCTAATAATATTGTGGTGTATAATGCAGATTATAATAATAGGTGTTGTTTTGTTTGTGTATTGTAAGTTTTTTATTATTTTTGTGGTTTTCTTCCCTCCCCCTTTGCCAGTCACCCACTCACCTCTCCTCGTTCCATCCCACTGCGGGTGCCGATACTGCGCAGGCGCACGTGCGCGCCCGGCCGGGTGCGTGCGGCACGCTCCCATTTCGGGAGCATGCGCACTGCGGACCAGGCTTCATTGCCTGGTTGGGGCATTGCCATCAGTTGCTCCACGTGATATCCGCCGGCGCACTTCCGGCCGGAGAGCGTCGGTGGCGCTATATTGGTCCACAGTATGATGAGCCTTGAGGGGGTGAGCTTTAAGAGGGGTCTGGCATGGGGGGCTCCTCACACACCTTGAGAAAGTGGCGCGGTGACGTCACGAAACGCGTTGGTGGCGAGGAGTCGGGGTAGCCTGGGGGGGGTCTCGTCCATGTGAGTCTGCTCTTCATATGTGAGTGCCCGCTTGTACACATATATTAGGCTCGATTCAAAATCCCAAATGTCATTATGTTCGTATTTGCAATCGAAAGTTTTGTTGGGTGTTTGTCATTTTTTCCTTTTTTTTGGGGCATTTTCGACTCGCACGAACGTTCGAACATAGACGTATATGTTCGTTCGTCCATCGAATTTTATTTTGTGGTTTTACGCTACTTCTGGACTTTTTTCCTTCGAAATCGTAAATGTTTCGATCGGCCCAATGATTTACGTCATTGCAATGGGCTGGCGATTAATTCAGAGAGCTGATTGGCAAGTATTCCGACGCCCATATAGTTCTTTTCATTGTCGAGCGTCTTACGGCACCTTTTTGACCTCGGGACTAGGCAGCCAAGCGTGATGGAGAGTGACTTTGAAGAGCATCAAGCTCTTCTTCTGTTTGGCATTGATGTGATCCTGAGGTCAGAGGCCAGATTGCACCGGCGGCGACGCATGAACATCAATGGCATGCATGACGTTGAGCTGTTCAAGCTGACCAGGCTTAATCGCGCTTCCCTCCTTAAATTGTATAGTGAGCTGCGGCCATGGTTAGCCCGCACCACAAGGAAGGGGCAAGCAATTTCAGGTATGACCAAGATGCTTGGCTGCCTGCAATTTTTGGCGAACGGCTCGTTCCAGAGGCTGGGTGCCCTCTCCGTGGGGATCTCACAGCCTATGCTGAGCCGCGCACTATCACATTTTTTGGAAGGCATGGCTACCCTAACACCCAAATATATTTTTTTCCCAGATGATATGGTAGCCAGAAACGCCATTAAGCTTGGTTTTTATAATATCGCCGACATGCCCAACGTCATTGGTGCCCTTGACTGTACCCACGTCGCCCTGGTGCCTCCGGCTGCCGACGAGTACATATACAGGTAAGTATTTTTTTTTTTTTCAATTTTAGGTTAACCCTCCTTGTAATGGTCCCTCCTTGTAATGGTCCCTCCTTGTAATGGTCCCTCCTTGTAATGGTCCCTCCTTGAAATGGTCCCTCCTTGTAATGCTCCCTCCTTGTTTCGGTCCCTCCTTGTAATTGTCCCTCCTTGTAATGGTCCAACCTTGTAATGGTCCCTCCTTGTAATGGTCCCTCCTTGTAATGGTCCCTCCTTGTAATTGTCCCAGCTTGTAAAGGTCCCTCCTTGTAATGGTCCCACCTTGTAATGGTCCCTCCGTGTAATGGTCCCAGCTTGTAATGGTCCCTCCTTGTAATGGTCCCTCCTTGTAATGGTCCCTCCTTGTAATGGTCCCTCCTGATCGAAATGTGTGTGTTATTTTTTCAAAATGGCTTCCTAATGTTTTATTGTGTCCCTTTTTTACCAGGAACCGCAAAATGGGCCACTCCTTGAATGTGCAGGCAGTGGTGGGCCCGGACATGCGGTTCCTTAGCGTCCTCGCCGGCTACCCAGACTCAGCCCATGATGCGTACATCCTTAGACGATCAGGATTGTACCGACGGTTTAAGTCTGGGGAATTTTCCGGTGCATGGCTCCTTGGTAAGTTAACATAAACCACATAATGTAGTTGTGGATGTTTGTTTTTAATTAGCATTTTGCAGTAATGTCTGCTAAACTTACACCTTAAACAACCTTCTGGCCATGTTAAACCACACTTGAATGTTAGTTATTAACCAACCAAGCGTTTCGCCAAGTTTGGCCTGCATTAGCCACATTATAAATTATCTGTTTGTCTAATTTAATAATCCCTCTTACACCACCCTCGTGTGGAATCGTGCACTTAACTTGAGCATAGTTTAGGACCCATCTTTGCTTAGCTGGTTTGCACTTCCACACGAGAGTAGAGCGGGATAAAGTGCATGTGGCGTGTTTCTGCTGTTTGGGTCTCACACAAAGCATATAAGGGGTCAGCCAAACCTACATCCTAAGCACACTTTGAAACCCAGAGCTGGGATCCTTATGTATGATTGTCCATCATCCTCACTATTTGTATGTTGTCCTTTTGTAAACCTCTAGGACATATGTTTAGTTTGGGACTGGGACAGTGGCAAATGTTGCCTCATGTTGATCACACAATTGACAAATAGCCTCCTATTGATGTTGCTGGTGCCTTGATGGTCTTACATGTTTTTTTTCCTAATCTTATGTATAAGGTGATTCAGGATACCCGCTGCTGCCGTGGCTCTTGACGCCAGTACTCCGGCCCCAGGATGCCTCCCAGGATGCCTACAACTGTGCGCACCGCAAGACCAGGGCTGTGGTAGAGAGGGCCTTTGGTCTTTTGAAGACTAGGTTTCGTTGTTTGGATCATACCGGAGGCGCCCTGCAATATGATCCGAAAAAGGTCATAGACATAATAATGGCCTGTGCTGTTCTGCACAATTTTGCAATTTCACAACGGGTCCCCCGGTATGTAGATTTGGCTCCCTCTCCACCCAGCGAAGACCAGGAGGACTCATTTCTGGACACACACAGTAGTGTGTCCGGCCAAAGTGTGCGGACTAATTTGATCGCGACCCATTTTGCTTAATGTAACCTGTATTGCCCTTTGTTTAACATTGTGTTGTTGATTTAGTTTTCTTTCCCTTTGTGTATGTTTCGTTATGTTTGTTGTGTTCAACTAAGTAATGAAGTAATTACTCACCACAGGCCTAATGCTTTCCAACTCTCTTTTTTGGATGTGTGAACTGTGTGAATGTCCAAGTATATATTTCTCTGTGACACCCAAAAAAGAGACAATAAAATTTATGAGCCACAGGTGTCTTTAAGAGGGGTCTGGCATGGGGGGCTCCTCACACACCTTGAGAAAGTGGCGCGGTGACGTCACGAAACGCGTTGGTGGCGAGGAGTCGGGGTAGCCTGGGGGGGGGGGGTCTCGTCCATGTGAGTCTGCTCTTCATATGTGAGTGCCCGCTTGTACACATATATTAGGCTCGATTCAAAATCCCAAATGTCATTATGTTCGTATTTGCAATCGAAAGTTTTGTTGGGTGTTTGTCATTTTTTCCTTTTTTTTTGGGCATTTTCGACTCGCACGATTTTAGGTTAACCCTCCTTGTAATGGTCCCTCCTTGTAATGGTCCCTCCTTGTAATGGTCCCTCCTTGAAATGGTCCCTCCTTGTAATGCTCCCTCCTTGTTTTGGTCCCTCCTTGTAATTGTCCCTCCTTGTAATGGTCCCTCCTTGTAATGGTCCCTCCTTGTAATGGTCCCTCCTTGTAATTGTCCCAGCTTGTAATGGTCCCTCCTTGTAATGGTCCCACCTTGTAATGGTCCCTCCGTGTAATGGTCCCAGCTTGTAATGGTCCCTCCTTTTAATGGTCCCTCCTTGTAATGGTCCCTCCTTGTAATGGTCCCTCCTGATCGAAATGTGTGTGTTATTTTTTCAAAATGGCTTCCTAATGTTTTATTGTGTCCCTTTTTTACCAGGAACCGCAAAATGGGCCACTCCTTGAATGTGCAGGCAGTGGTGGGCCCGGACATGCGGTTCCTTAGCGTCCTCGCCGGCTACCCAGGCTCAGCCCATGATGCGTACATCCTTAGACGATCAGGATTGTACCGACGGTTTGAGTCTGGGGAATTTTCCGGTGCATGGCTCCTTGGTAAGTTAACATAAACCACATAATGTAGTTGTGGATGTTTGTTTTTAATTAGCATTTTGCAGTAATGTCTGCTAAACTTACACCTTAAACAACCTTCTGGCCATGTTAAACCACACTTGAATGTTAGTTATTAACCAACCAAGCGTTTCGCCAAGTTTGGCCTGCATTAGCCACATTATAAATTATCTGTTTGTCTAATTTAATAATCCCTCTTACACCACCCTCGTGTGGAATCGTGCACTTAACTTGAGCATAGTTTAGGACCCATCTTTGCTTAGCTGGTTTGCACTTCCACACGAGAGTAGAGCGGGATAAAGTGCATGTGGCGTGTTTCTGCTGTTTGGGTCTCACACAAAGCATATAAGGGGTCAGCCAAACCTACATCCTAAGCACACTTTGAAACCCAGAGCTGGGATCCTTATGTATGATTGTCCATCATCCTCACTCTTTGTATGTTGTCCTTTTGTAAACCTCTAGGACATATGTTTAGTTTGGGACTGGGACAGTGGCAAATGTTGCCTCATGTTGATCACACAATTGACAAATAGCCTCCTATTGATGTTGCTGGTGCCTTGATGGTCTTACATGTTTTTTTTCCTAATCTTATGTATAAGGTGATTCAGGATACCCGCTGCTGCCGTCTTGACGCCAGTACTCCGGCCCCAGGATGCCTCCCAGGATGCCTACAACTGTGCGCACCGCAAGACCAGGGCTGTGGTAGAGAGGGCCTTTGGTCTTTTGAAGACTAGGTTTCGTTGTTTGGATCATACCGGGGGCGCCCTGCAATATGATCCGAAAAAGGTCATAGACATAATAATGGCCTGTGCTGTTCTGCACAATTTTGCAATTTCACAACGGGTCCCCCGGTATGTAGATTTGGCTCCCTCTCCACCCAGCGAAGACCAGGAGGACTCATTTCTGGACACACACAGTAGTGTGTCCGGCCAAAGTGTGCGGACTAATTTGATCGCGACCCATTTTGCTTAATGTAACCTGTATTGCCCTTTGTTTAACATTGTGTTGTTGATTTAGTTTTCTTTCCCTTTGTGTATGTTTCGTTATGTTTGTTGTGTTCAACTAAGTAATGAAGTAATTACTCACCACAGGCCTAATGCTTTCCAACTCTCTTTTTTGGATGTGTGAACTGTGTGAATGTCCAAGTATATATTTCTCTGTGACACCCAAAAAAGAGACAATAAAATTTATGAGCCACAGGTGTCTTTAACTGTTTATTTTTTAAAAATAATAGCTCAAACTTGGAGTTGCTGCTCACTCCAATTTGAAAACAAAATATATGTAACCACAAAGGATTAATGGTTAGATCAACCATGCCAATAATTAAATAAAAAAAAAATACTGGTTGGCCACATTTGCCACTGCCACAGGTGTAAACCTGGTACAGGTGTAGAAGCTTGAGTGACACGTTCAGTGAGGATTCAGATATGGCCTTGGCTAGTGGCCTACCTCACCACTCTAAGGAGCTATATGGGCGCAAATCAAAAACACACAACCCAAGGCATACACCAAGGGTATCTTGGTTTGCCTCACCAGACAAGTCAATACAGGGGGGATTAAGAGCAAAGATGTTGTACAGATTCATGGTGTGGAGACATTAATATGGGTGATGGCCATAGTACCCAGGTGGTGGCCCTTGCTGATTGGACCTAACGTGGGCCTGTGTGGCATTCTGAATCTGCAACTGGTCCAAAATGTTGCGCATGATATTTACCATTTCACCCCTGTAGGCACGGTTGTCATTGTTGGCAGTCTCCATGTGGCTGTTGAGGGTCCGCAATTCGGTCTGCACAGCCTGTAATGTAGTATTTAGTGTCTCGATCCGGCCATGCAGTGCCTCTCGGTTCCTTTGGTTTTGGTGCTGGAAGGTAACCCTCTCGTGGTGCCATGCGTCCAAAATTGCCATGCCCCTCCCCTGGTTGCGCCGTAGCGGATTCCGCCTCCCCAATCCCCTGGTTCGGGGTCGTGCCGATGATGTTGGTCTGGGCCCCTCAACAGACACAGGCATGCTTTCACTATCCTCAACAGCAGAGAGAACACTGGGGACTTGACTGTCAGTCTGTGCATGCTGGCCATCATGTGCAGCCACCATGCAGCCAGCTTCCCTCTGCTGCTGCGGAGTTGGTGGTGAAACATTTTGGACCAGTTGCAGATTCTGGCCCAGGGGTAGATCTTCTGAAGGGCACATAAAGGATCCATCCTCCTCCAGCTCCTGGATTTCATCCATGAGTGTGTGGGTCTGTATGGACAGAGACAAATTATATGTTAGCTTGCCCACTACATATGTCAATCTGTTAGTAGTAACATGCAAAGTAACATGGCTAACCGACATTTGCTCAATAAACTTACCGAATATATCGGTTCCTCCCTCCTAGGCTGCACGGAAGTTGACGGCATGTCCACACTGGCAGTGGATTCCACAGTAGCTGAGCGATGATGGTGGCCTGCATGAGAAGCAAAGACACTATGTAAACACACACCTATGCATTGTTGACGGGTCAAAAGACATATGCCAAATTAGTTAACGGGTCAAAGCGGTCATGGGCACTACAACAACGGTGACAAATAAGCTTCAATTTCCATGCCATTATCTTTAATATTTTTTTTGCTATAACTACTTCAACATTGTTCAACTCAACTAAGCCAAACATTCAAGTTCAGCTTGTTCTGTGGCTGACCACATCCCTTATAGGCCATTAAAGCGGACCTTCACTCTGATTAAGAGTCTAGCTTATATGTTTCCCACACCCTGTACATACAGATTGACCACATTACAAATCTTCCTACCTGCATCTACTGCATGTTATGAGCCTTTAAACATCCAAGATGGCGGCTTATGGAATCCGCCATCTTATCAGGCAGCCTGCAAACAGGAAGTGCCTCCTGACTGTGCTGCTCTGCATTCTTGGACTGGTGACCGTTATCTGACCCCAGCTCTGCTCTGTTTGAGCAAAGAACAGCTATAACCCGCCCCCCTGTACCTTATCCCACTCTTCTCTCCTCAGTAAGTGTGATGCTTCTGAGTCAAGATGGCGGCGCACGTATCCTAAATTCCTGGACAGAGTTGCAGGCCAGTGTGGGAAAGAATAATAAGTTAGTGACTAAAACTGAAATAAATAGTAATTTGACATGCTGGGGAACTGTTTTTTCAGACTTTGGCCTTTTCATTAAATCACACTGAAGGTCCGGTTTAAGTGTACACACTCAGCCTGGACATAGCAGGGACCTGGTTTTTGGGAGGCCTAGCAATGTATGTTTTCCTAATTCAAACCAAGCCTGTTTGTTGATTTTTTAACAACCCAAGCTCACACACAAGTAGACAACAGATCAAGATTGAAGTGTGTGATGTCATGGAGTGTAAAGACATAACTGCCAGGTTAATGGGAACCCACAAACTTTTACACTCGGGTTCAATGTACATTCACGTCTTGTATGTGGCCCAAAAATCAGAAGTTAAGTGGCCACACACATGCCACACCCTGGCCCAACACAGAAATCCCCTACAAGCCACAGCCTAGGTGCCTGGCTTCCCAGATGTGTTACTGTCTAATTGTGCATGCTCACTAATTGTAAAGGTCACATAAAGCTTACTCACCTGCAGGACGGGTCGGTGAATCTGTGTCCCTTAGGGCCGCGTGGCCTTCGACGGCGACTGGATGCATCAATCCCAAAATCATCTCCTCAGCCGGGGTCAACTTGAGTTTGGAGGGAAAACCTCCTCCAGTTTTCATGCTGCAAAACAGAGTTAGGCGAATTTAGAACCAGGTGGCCAATACAACATCCAGTCTAATCCTAAAGCTAACATTTTTACCTGTAAATCCGCCTTTGATTTTCTTTCTTCCGCGCAGCATATTTGAGGTCCGATATCTTGCGCTGAATCTGTACAACATCCTTTAACTCTTCCCCCGCTGCATTCACTTGTCTGGTTAGGTCGGCCAAGATGTTTGCTCTGCACTGTTTGGTTGTGTTTTTTGATCTGCGCCCATATAGCTCATCATAAACTAAGGTCAGGCCACTAGCCAAGGCCATAATTTGGCCCTCACCAAAACGCCCACTCAACTGCCCTCTTCGCAATGTGCGCCCTGTTGTTTTGGGTTGTGGGTCCTCCATGGTGTCATCCAAATGGGGTGACATCCTTGCCTGGGTTTGTGGGGGATAATGCAGGGAATGGTGGCTGCCTGGGGATTGGCCAGGACTGGGCAAGGGACTGGGTGTTCTGGCCTGGCTGGCCACAGAAGTCCCAGGTGTTGATGTGGCATAGTAACCTTGCCTTTCCACCTGTGGCGGTGCCAAATGTGGGCGAGCAGGAGAGTTTCGTTCTGAGGCTGAAGTAGTGCTGCCCTTGGAGGTAGTAGGGCGGACCAAGGGTGAGGGCGATCTTGCAGGGCCGGCCCTCTTCTGTTTTTTTTTTTGGCCCACTCTTGGGGGGCTGCGGGACCTGGTTCTGGCTCTTGGGGGGCTACATGGCCTGCTGCGGCGTCTAGGGGGGCTGCCTGGGGACCTGGTTCTGCCTCTAGGGGGGCTGCGTGCCCTGCTTCGGCATCTAGGGGGGCTGCCTGGGGACCTGGTTCTGCCTCTTTGTGGGCTGCGTGGCCTGCTGCGGCGTCTAGGGGGGCTGCCTGGGGACCTGGTTCTGCCTCTTTGTGGGCTGCGTGGCCTGCTGCGGCGTCTAGGGGGGCTGCGGGACCTGGTTCTGCCTCGAGGGGGGCTGCGTGGCCTGCTGCGGCGTCTAGGGGGGCTGCGGGACCTGGTTCTGCCTAGAGGGGGGCTGCGTGGCCTGCTGCGGCGTCTATGGGGGCTGCGGAACCTGGTTCTGCCTCGAGGGGGGCTGCGGGACCTGGTTCGGCCTCTTGGGGGGCTGCGGGACCTACTGCGGACTATTGTGGGTGTTGTAGTGGGGCAGGGTGGGGTGGGTCTTCGGACCCTCTTACCCGTTTTCGGCCCAGTAGCCATACTAGCCTTTGTGGCCTGTGTCTTTGCTTTGCCTGGCTGCTCCTTTTTTTGCCCATAGCTGGTAGTTGGCTGGGCCGGCGTTTTGGTACTAGGCCGTAATTTTGCTTTGGGCTGCTTCGACCTGGTTTTGGGCCCTTCGGAAGGCTCCTGCCGTTTGGCTGCCTTCTTCCCCGTTTGCTCCTTTCCAGTTTTGCCAGGAGTTTTTTTGGGTGCCATTTTGATTTTGGAAAATAATCAGCTGTGTGTGCAGGGACCTTTAAGTAAGCTAGCCAGCGTGTGACGTACGTTCGCACGGCCGTGCGGAACCCGCTGAGGCATTGCGTACGTTCGCACGGCCGTGCGGAACGCGCTGGGGCATTACTTATCTGCTGCCGAGAACAAGAAGCAAGATGGCACCCACTATCTTCACCCGCCAACAAGAAGAGATCATCATGCTCGTAAGTGTATTTGATGGACTTTTCTTAGATTTGGAAATGCGGCTCTACATGTGAAGGAAGCGCAGGAATAAATGGCTTTTGGTAAAAATGTGATAAACTACATGCACAACCAAAGGCACGCAACACACGTGCCAAACAACATTTAGGCCATATTGTGAAATTACTGAACCCTAGAAATGTGTGTGTGTTAATGTAATTACACCAAAAAATGTATTGCTGACACATATTGATAGGTATTTAGAAGTAAAGTCGATGTTTTCTTTCTGTTTTGTAGACCATGCTGGAGCGCAGGTACGACTACCTGCCCAACACATTTGAAAAACGCAACGTCGCCCTGGAGATAATCTCGACCATCCAACAGCAGACCAACACCACCTTCACCCACACGCAGATCATGCAGCATTGGTCGGACCTCAAACGGCTGCACATGCCCCGGGTGTGGAGGTTCTTCGGAATCCATTTTCCAAGTAAGTACATTTCGATTGCATGCAATATGTAACTAAGACAGAAGGTAGGCCTTTACTTAGAATGCCTTTTCTTTTCTAGTGTTGGAAATGGATTACCGAATTCGCCGCACCCAGAGGCGCAGAGGCCGACCAGTGCTGCATGATTTTACAGCTGGGCGTGAAGGTGGTGGATCTCCAGGGCGACGGTCCGACCCCTCCTCTGTGGCCTCCTCAGACCAGCCCCTGGACCTTACCATAGAGGAGGGGCGGCACAGCGTGGGCAGGGAGTCGTACCCTGCCTCGCATGCGGGATCCTCTGGTATGTCACTCTTCATGTCTACACCAAAACAGAGAATTGCTAGCTCCTGATATCACCAAACTGAATCCTTTATTCTGTATTTGTAGATGTTTCGGCTGCGGGTGAAGTAGTGGGTGAGGAGGCAGCAGATAGGAGCTCACAAGACCCTGGAGAAGGTGAGTGATGTGACCCAGACTTAACTAAAAACATTGGAGGACTGCGGAATCAGACATCTAAACTAACCATTTGGCCCATGTTTCTACAGGCACTTCTTCACAGCAGAGCCAGGAACCAGGACCTCAGGGTGTTGTCCCCAACGAGCCATCTCTCGGCCACCAACCAAGTAAGTAGTCATGGCATTATAGAGATTTCTGTCTAAATTCCCATGAACACCAAAACACATAATGCCAGGGACCTGTGTCCACTGAATTAGCTTAATTAGTTGCCCAACTGTCCTGTGGCCACTGAATTAGCTTAATTAGTTGCCCAACTGTCCTGTGTCCACTGAATTAGCTTAATTCCTACCACAACTGTCCTGTGGCCACTGAATTAGCTTACCGTATTTTTCGCCCTATAAGACGCACCGGCCCATAAGACGCACCTAGGATTTGGGGGAAGAAAATAAGAAAAAAAAATTTTTAACCAAAAACGCACCATCACAGACAGTGTGGCATTCCCCTATCCAATTCCCATAGGCAGTGTGGGATGCCCCCATTCCATAGACAGTGTAGCATGCCCCCATCCCATTCCCCGTATATCCAGTGTGGCATCCCCCCCTCCCATTCCCCATATACCCATTGGCTGTGTGGGTTTCCCCCTCCCCCCATTAGTATAGGCTGTGTGGCATCCCTCTCTCCCCATTCCCATAGGCAGTGTGGCATCCCCCTCCCCCCATTAGCATGGGCTGCGTGGCATCCCCCTTTCCCCATTAGCATGGGCTGCGTGGCATCCCCCTTTCCCCATTAGCATGGGCTGCGTGGCATCCCCCTCTCCCCATTAGCATGGGCTGTGTGGCATCCCCCTCTCCCTATTCCCATAGGCTGTGTGGCATCCCCCTCCCCCCATTCCCATAGGCTGTGTGGCATCCCCCATTCCCATAGGCTGTGTGACATCCCCCTCCCCCCATTCCCATAGGCTGTGTGGCATACCCCTCCCCCCATTCCCAAAGGCTGTGGGGCATCCCCATCCCCCCATTCCCATAGGCTGTGTGGCATCCCCATCCCCCCATTCCCAAAGGCTGTGTGGCATCCCCATCCCCCCATTCCCATAGGCTGTGTGGCATCCCCATCCCCCCATTCCCATAGGCTGTGTGGCATCCCCATCCCCCCATTCCCAAAGGCTGTGTGGCATACCCATCCCCCCATTCCCATAGGCTGTGTGGCATCCCCATCCCCCCATTCCCAAAGGCTGTGTAGCATCCCCCTCCCCCCATTCCCAAAGGCTTTGTGGCATCCCCATCCCCCCATTCCCAAAGGCTGTGTGGCATACCCATCCCACCATTCCCATAGGCTTTGTGGCATCCCCCTCCCCCCATTCCCATAGGCTGTGTGGCACACCCCTCCCCCCATTCCCAAAGGCTGTGTGGCATCCCCATCCCCCCATTCCCATAGGCTGTGTAGCATCCCCCTCCCCCCATTCCCAAAGGCTGTGTGGCATCCCCCTCCCCCCATTCCCATAGGCTGTGTAGCATCCCCCTCCCCCCATTCCCAAAGGCTGTGTAGCATCCCCCTCCCCCCATTCCCAAAGGCTTTGTGGCATCCCCATCCCCCCATTCCCAAAGGCTGTGTGGCATACCCATCCCACCATTCCCATAGGCTTTGTGGCATCCCCCTCCCCCCATTCCCAAAGGCTGTGTGGCATCCCCATCCCCCCATTCCCATAGGCTGTGTGGCACACCCCTCCCCCCATTCCCAAAGGCTGTGTGGCATTCCCATCCCCCCATTCCCATAGGCAGTGTGGCCCCTCTCCCCACATTCCCACCCCCTCCCCCCGTTAGTATAGACAGGCGCCAAAGTAAAAAAAAAAAAAAAACTTAAACTCACCTGTCCGCTGACACCGCTGAGCTGAGCGGCCGGCTCCGTGAATGGGGTGGGCGTGGCCTGCGCCGCAGCGTCGACGCAGGCCACGCCCACCCTATTCACGAGCTGGCTCTGTCCCGGCCCCACCGCTGCGATCGCTGTCTTTTCAGGCAGCGATGACAGCGGCGGGGCCAGAGACAGAGCCCCTGCCGCTCCTCCATCTGCTCCCCGACATGCGATCACGAAGGTCCGGGCAGCGGGTGGGCGTGGCCTGCGCCGGTGCAGGCCACGCCCACCCACTGCCGGGACCTACGTGCTCGCGTGTGTTCTGAGCCCGGCAGCAGATGGAGGAGCGGCAGGGGCTCTGTCTCTGGCCCCGCCGCTGTCATCGCTGCCTGAAAAGACAGCGATCGCAGCGGCGGGGCCGGGACAGAGCCCCCGCCGCTCCTCTGGCCTCTCGCACTGTGCCAGACAACGCGGGAGCGCCGGGGACGGGTGAGTTTTTTTTTTTTTTTTTATTTTTTTTTTTTTTTTTTTTTTACATTCGCCCGATAAGGCGCACTGACATTTTTCCCCCACTTTTGGGGAAAAATAAGTGCGTCTTATAGGGCGAAAAATACGGTAATTAGTTGCCCAACTGTCCTGTGGCCACTGAATTAGCTTAATTCCTACCACAACTGTCCTGTGGCCACTGAATTAGCTTAATGACCTGTGGCCACTTCCTAACCTTAATTCCTGTCATTAATGACATATGTGCATTATAGTTAATTTGTTTCTTAAAATACATTAAATCCACAGGTGATAAACATGTATTGTTCTCCGAATAATTTGATTTTCTGATTTTTTGGCAGGGACCACAAGACAGCGACTTGCTGATATGAATCGGAGGGTCCTTGAGTTGGTGGCCGATCTGCAGGCGATGCGGGACACGTTGGGGACAACAGAAGAGGAAGACTAGTGTCCTGGTTCCTGGCCCTGTAGATTTGTAAATAGTTTTATTTGTACATATTTTTATTGGTGAAACAACAAATTTATTTGTATATAGTTTTATAGTTTTTAAAAAATATTTTATTGTATATAGTTTTTAAATTTTTTAAAAAAAACAGTGTATATATTTTTAGTAAACAAAAAACAATTTGTATATAGTTTTTAATTTTTTATGGCCAAAGTTGCCAAAAATAGTTGGACAACAAATGGCAATTGAGCAATAAAAAACAAAAAAAAAAAAAAAAACATGTCCCATTTATTTGCACACATACATTTGAAAAAAACAAGGGGACAATGACATATTTGAAAATCAAGATTGTGATGTCTGTGAAGTGATTTGGGTAAGTTTTAGGGTGTGAAAATGGAAGAAGAAACAAAGCGCTAAGTGATTTGGGTAAGTTTTAGGGTGTGAAAATGGAAGAAGAAACAAGGCGCTAAGTGATTTGGGTAAGTTTTAGGGTGTGAAAATGGAAGAAGAAACAAGGCGCTAAGTGATTTGGGTAAGTTTTAGGGACCTAAAATGGAAGAAGAAACAAGGCGCTAAGTGATTTGGGTAAGTTTTAGGGTGTGAAAATGGAAGAAGAAACAAAGCGCTAAGTGATTTGGGTAAGTTTTAGGGTGTGAAAATGGAAGAAGAAACAAAGCGCTAAGTGATTTGGGTAAGTTTTAGGGTGTGAAAATGGAAGAAGAAACAAGGCGCTAAGTGATTTGGGTAAGTTTTAGGGTGTGAAAATGGAAAAAGAAACAAAGCGCTAAGTGATTTGGGTAAGTTTTAGGGAGTGAAAATGGAAGAAGAAACAAAGCGCTAAGTGATTTGGGTAAGTTTTAGGGTGTGAAAATGGAAGAAGAAACAAGGCGCTAAGTGATTTGGGTAAGTTTTAGGGACCGAAAATGGAAGAAGAAACAAGGCGCTAAGTGATTTGGGTAAGTTTTAGGGACATAAAATGGAAGAAGAGCCAAAGCGCTAAGTGGTTAGGGTGAGCTTTAAGGGAGCTCAAGGGAAAAGGCAGGATAGCGCAAAGTGGTTAGGGTGAGCTTTAAGGGAGCTCAAGGGAAAAGGCAGGAGAGCGCTAAGTGGTTAGGGTGAGCTTTAATGGAGCTCAAGGGAAAAGGCAGGAGAGCGCTAAGTGGTTAGGGTGAGTTTAGTGATGGAAGTGAAATTATGTAGGCGAGCACTTTAATGAGAGAAGTTTGTAGTGCGCAGGCGCAATATCGTAAGAATTTCGTCTGGACAGATACTTTAGGAAAAAATGAAGCAGGATGTAGCGGGAAAATGATAGGATTCGTGTGAGGATACGATGGGAAAAGGGCAAAAACGAAAGGCTACGTTGGTAGTTGGGAAAACTGAATCTGAACATTTTCGATGGAAAATGACATCCTCTGGCATACGAGCACACGGACGCGCTACGGAAGGTTTACGAAGCATGCATAGAATCGCTCGAACGTTCATGCGAGAGCGGGAAATTTTGAAAATCTTACGACGTCGGCAACAAACCGAAAGTTTTTGGGTGTCTCTCTGAATCGAGCCTATTGCCTTGTTACTTCTCATTTATGATCGGCTCACTCCCTATCTGGTGGGTTTTTATTTAGGTTCACACTGCTGTTTATTTTTGATGTTATTAGTTTTAGATAGGATTGTTCGCTTTTTTATATATAATGTTTTGGGGTTATATGTACATTGATGTATTGTGGGTATATTTTTTGAGATTATTTAATTGATGGATTATGCATTTTTGGATAAGCACAATATTGGTTTTGCACTTGTATTATAACTATATCACCTGTAGTGGCAGGATTTGATTAATGGTCTTTTAGGATTTATGTTATTGGTTAGCAGGCCTGTATCTGTGGTAGTGGTGCAGGAGAGCCCATGGATTATCACTTTTGAGGGCTCTGTTTGATATATTTTTAGAGCAGCGGTGCCCCGGGGGGGCTTTTCGGTTCCTTCCCCCCCCTTGTTTTCCCTCTCCTCCTCAGTATTTGTTGTGTATATATGTTTTTATAATATAATAAAAAGATGAATCCATAAGGACCCGGACCCCCCCCCCCCAAGGGTATCCGGGAGAGGGGGAATCCATGCTAGGGTAGGGGCCAAGGGAAGGGGCATCCCAAACCGGAGTCACCAACCCGGTTAGCCGCCTACCCCTTGTTATGGGGTCTCACGGCTCCTGAGCACCTAGGGTGCCATCTACCGCTGCCCGGACCAGCAGCCTAGGCTGGGAGGCAAGTGATATAAATAACTTACAGTGCGGGCAGGACTAGAAGAATAGAGGGCCGGGAGTCATCCCCGCTACCTGCAAGGAGGAGACATCATCTTCTGACTTGCTCGCCTCTGCAGAGATGAAAGACTGGGGAATGAGTGGGAGGTCCCAGGTATTTATGGGCCGGGAGGGTCTTACCTTTTTTATTGATATCTCTGCAAGATCGCCATCTACAGGTCAGTATACCCACATGTAATGAATGTCTTGAAGCGGGGTGTGTGACATACTTAGAATATATTTCCTTTCTGGACGACATGGTAGCCTGGAATGCGCTTAAGTTGGGTTTTTATAATATTGCTGACATACCCAATGTCATGGGTGCGATTGATTGCACCCACGTTGCACTGGTCCCTCCCGCAGCCGACGAGTACATCTATAGGTAAGTTAAATATGTTATTTTGTTATATTGTTTAGGCAAACTTTATTGTAACTATCTATTAATCCCTCCTTCTACAGTGTCTCTTTGAACCAGTTTACAATGCATACCTTAATCCCTCCTTCTAAAGTGTCCCTTTGAACCAGTTTACAATGCATACCTTAATCCCTCCTTCTAAAGTGTCCCTTTGAACCAGTTTACAATGCATACCTTAATCCCTCCTTCTAAAGTGTCCCTTTGAACTAGTTTACAATGCATACCTTAATCCCTCCTTCTAAAGTGTCCCTTTGAACCACTTTACAATGCATACCTTAATCCCTCCTTCTAAAGTGTCCCTTTGAACCAGTCTACAATGCATACCTTAATCCCTCCTTCTAAAGTGTCCCTTTGAACCACTTTACAATGCATACCTTAATTCCTCCTTCTAAAGTTTCCCTTTGAACCACTTTACAATGCATACCTTCATCAATTATTTTCATGTAGGCCTTCTCAAACCATTATAATGCTGACCTTAATTAGTCATTAGCATGTTAATATTTATTTTCTACCCCATCCATATAATGTGTTATTTAAACTATTTATGTACTTTGTTAATGTTATTTGGATTGTAGAAGTGGTTTTTTTCTGGGTGTTAGGAGTTAGTGTTTGAGTTGTTTACCTTGGCTTGCTGTAATTTTTTTGGTTTTGGTTTCAGGAACCGCAAGATGGGCCACTCGCTGAATATCCAAGCAGTAGTTGGCACGGACTTGCGATTCCTTAGTGTACTTGCCAGGTATCCAGGCTCATCCCATGATGCTTATATCTGGCGGAGCTCCAGATTATTTCGTCGGTTTGAGTCTGGAGAATTCTCTGGTGGATGGCTTCTGGTAAGTTTGCTCATATTCCATCATTCCCTTTTCACTGTATGGCTATGAATATAGTTGACGACCCATGTCTTAACCTATGGCTGTTTTTAGCCCTTGATGACATGTTAAACAATAATGTTGCTTAGAATGTGTAATTTATGTCCGTATTTTGTTATTCTTTCAGGGGATTCTGGATATCCGCTTATGCCCTGGCTCCTGACGCCCGTTCTTCTCCCGTAGAATGTGGCGCAGGAGTCCTATAATCGGGCACACCAGAAGACCCAGGCCATAGCGGAGAGGGCCTTTGGACTTATGAAGTCCAGATTTAGATGTTTGGACCATACAAGGGGCAGGGGGCACTGCAGTATGACCCCAACAAGGTCATCCAAATCATCATAGCATGCTGCGTGCTGCATAATTTTGCCCTGATGCAGCGTGTCCCACGTTATCTGGATCTTCCCCCCTCTCCACCCAGCCAGGAGGCAGATGACATTTATGATGGCACCCCTAGTGCCTCTGGCCAATCTGTGCGTGCACATGTAATTTCTTCTTTTTTTTTCTTAACTTTTGTTTTGTTTGTTTATGTTTTTGTGTGTTTCTAATATTTGTTGCCTCTGTGAAGGCCTTTTTTTGGCTTAAACTATTTAGTAATGATTTAATTACTAAACATTTTACACCTGATTTGAGCGTCTTGCAGTTTCATGTCATGTTTGTCATTATAAACCTACATTAATATCCAAACAACACAAACAGTAATTCATCAGCTTAGGCAACAACAGCTAAAGTCAAATTCCATATATTTTCTGGGAATTTGTCAATTTTCGCAGACTCCATGTACATACATTTTTATACATAACTATAAATTGGACCAGACTCCTGGCCCCTAGCAATTGGCCACACACAGGCCCTCTGCTTACTTTTCCCCTTGGACGTTGTCGTACATTGCTGTTTGGATGTGGGTGTCTTCTTCTTTGAGGATCCTTCCTTGCTTGTGCTTGCTGTTTTTGATGGGCCGGGAATTGTGGGCAATGTCGCCTTGTGGTGGCCACTTTTGGAGTAGATTTCTGCGACCGAGTGCTCGGTCTGGAGGATGAAGTGTCCTCATGCCGCTGTGGCCTTTTGGTCTTGGCCTCCTTTGCTGTTGGTTGCTTTGCGCTAGCTTTTTTGGGTGCCATGATGACAATCTCAAAAAGAATGAGCTGTGTGTCCATTACCCTTTAAATACTAATGACTGTGTATGACGCTTCCGCGTTCGTCCGGCCGTTCATCCGGCCGTGCGTAATCCGGAAACCGCTGGGGCATTACCTATCTGCTGCGGGCAAGAAGAAAGATGGCGCTCACGATCTTCATCCACCAACAACAAGAGCTCATTATGCTCGTAAGTGTATTGTAAGGACGTTGATTTGCCATCTAAATGCATGCCTAGGCCTTAAGAAAGCGCAGGAAGAAACAGTTGTTTTTAAAAGTGATTTAAACTCTGTGCCAAACAGAAGTTAGTGCGCACATGTGCGAACCAACTCCCTTGCATCTAGAAGGATAGTTTAAGCCTAGAAATGGTCCCCTTACCCGTCACAAAGGGTTAACATTAAAAAAAAAACACACCACACAAAAATGTCATTTATTAAAAAAAAACCTCACCTCACCTGATTGTCATCTCCTGTGTCGATCAGCTGTCAGATGCCCTGGTGATCGCTGGCCAGAGGAGGCCTCAACTGCTCTGCCCAGCAATCACCTGGGCATCTGACAGCTGAGCCGAGGAGAGCCGGGACGACACCCGGGAGTGACGTCATAAGCCCATCGGAAGGCAGGGGGAGAGGGCATTTTGAGCCCTCTCCTGAAGACTAAGCAGCCTGGGGGGGGGGCGATCGGAGGCCTCCCCAGTAAAGAGGAGACCCGGCGGGAGGCAGCGCAGCTTTTTTTTTTTTTTTAACAGTTAGCAGAAGCCGCTGCTGAAAGGGGGGGTCACTATTTTGGGGGTTCTCCTGGAGCCATCCGAGCCCCCAGGGGGGATCGGATGGCACCAAATTAAAGAGGAGACCCGGATGGATCGATAGAGGGGTCAGGTGAGTATTTTTTTTAAAAATTTTTTAAGCTAGCAGGGGGGAAAGTCAAGCACGTAACACCTACGTGCTTGGCACTTAACGCTTGGACATGCCAGTACGTAGGTGTTACATGCTTGACAACAAAAGGGTTAAACGACTACACATGCCTCGGGTGCGGCAATTTTTTACAAACCATTTCCCAAGTACATACCGATTGCATGCTAGATGTAACTAATACAGAAGGTAGGCCTTTAGTTATAAATGTTTTTCTTTTATAGTGTTGGAAATGGACTATCGCATCAGACCCACCTGGAGGCGCGCAGTCTGGCCAGTGCGGCATGAATCTGCAGCAGCAAGTGAAGGCGGTGGATCTTCAGGGCCAAGTTCCTATCCCTCCTCTGTAGCTGCGCCAGACCAGCCCCTGGACCTTTCTACAGAGGAGGGGCGTCACGGCATGCGTAGGGAGTCGTACCAAATGACTGAGCCATTGGCCTCTGGTATGTGACTCTTAATGTAACCCCACACACATACATGCTATTTAAACCAAAGCTGATTCCATTAATCTCTTTTTATAGATGAATATGTAGCAGGTGAACGATCTGGAGCAGAGACTGCATGGGGACATGGGGAAGGTGGGTGATGTCACACACACACATTCTAAGTGTCATTTGCTTACTGTTGAATCAGACATTAGAAGTGAGCCTATTTTAAATGTCTCTACAGCCTCACATTCCCAGCAGTGGCAGGCCCCAGACCGTAGGGTGGTCCCCCAAGCAAAGGTCGCCCACCACCGAAGTAAGTTGTAATGTAAATGTCTGGAGTATGTGTAAAATAACATCATCACCAATCAACCTAAATCCATTGTCAATGTCCTTAGCATAATGACATATGGCCTCTTCCTTTAAGAAATGCCTTAGCATAATGACATATGGCCTCTTCCTTTAAGAAATGCCTTAGCATAATGACATATGGCCTCTTCCTTTAAGAAATGCCTTAGCATAATGACATATGGCCTCTTCCTTTAAGAAATGCTTTAGCATAATGACATATGGCCTCATGAGTTAACTTGCAACCTAATAATCATTCCATCCACAGCTGTTAAACAAGTATTTGCAGAACAATATTTTTTTTCTTTTTTTTATAGACACCGCACGTGCGAGATTGGCACAAATCAGTGCCACGGTGTTTCGGTTGGTGAGCGAGATGCAGGAGCTGCGCGATTCGCTGGGGACCACAGATGAAGAATAATTATCTGGGGCCTGCCATTGCTTTGTATATAGTTTTATTGTTTTATAAAGTTGTTTCTGTGTCATTTTCTTTGCAAAAAAAGGGTTGGTTACAGCAAAACGTAGGAACAACCCAAAACTAAAAAATGAAGATTATCAAGACCGCGATGTGATTTAGGTAAGCATTAGGTGCGCAAAGGGAGGAAGAATGTAACCGCAATGTGATTTAGGTAAGCATTAGGTGCGCTAAATAAAGAAGATACAGACCACAATGTGATTTAGGTAAGCATTAGGTGCGCAAAGGGAAGAAGAATGAGACCGCAATGTGATTAAGGTAAGCATTAGTTGCGCAAAGGGAAAAAGAATGAAACCGTGATGTGATTTAGGTAAGCATTAGGTGCGCAAAGGGAAGAAGAATGACACCGCAATGTGATTTAGGTAAGCATTAGGTGCGCTAAATGAAGAAGATACAGACCGCAATGTGATTTAGGTAAGCATTAGGTGTGCAAAGGGAAGAAGAATGAAACCGCAATATGATTTAGGTAAGCATTAGGTGTGAAAAGGGAAGAAGATACAGACCGCACCATTAGGTGCGCAAAGGGAAGAAAATACAGACCGCAATGTGATTGTGGTAACCATTTAGTGCGCAAAGGGAAGAAGAATGAAACCGTGATGTGATTTAGGAAAGCATTAGGTGAGCAAAGGTAAGAAGATACAGACCGCGATGTGATTGAGGTAAGCATTGAGTGCGCAAAGGGAAGAAGATACAGACTGCGATGTAATTGAGGTAAGCATTGTTGCAGAAGTGAGTGAACAAAATATGGAGACAAGCACATTAATGAGTTAATTTTTTTGTGCGCAGGCGTAAGGTCGTAATGATTTCTATCTGGACGTTTATTTATAGAAAAAGGAATTTAGAATCTAACGGGAAACATAAATCATTTATTTGAGGCGACGTTGGAAAAAGGCCAAAAACGGAAGCTTACGTTGTTTCATGATTAACCTAGATGTAAAATGAAAGCTGAAAAATTACATTCTCGTTGGCATACGAACGGACGAACAGTTTACTGAAGGCTTGCGATGCATGCTTAGAATCACTCGTACACTCATACGCAAGTGGGAAAAAAAAAAAACAGATCGACACAAAAACAAAATTCTTTTCATGTCTCTCTGAATCAACCCTCATGGGAGAGAGGTATGGCAGAAGAACTTGCAGTGGAGGAATGGAAAACAATGGTAAAAGCAGTCAGGAAATGCTCATTGAATACCCCATTAGTAGAGGCAAATCTTAAAACAATAACGAGGTGGTACCTGGTCCCATCAAGAATAGCGAAAATGGACCCTGGCAGATCGGCAACATGCTTTAGGGGGTGTAAAGCATATGTGGTTGTTATGCCGTAGAGTTAAATCTTTTTGGTACAGGGTATTTAAGCGTATTATTAATATAATAATAAAAGGAGGAATCCAAAGTAATATTAATATTGCTCTATTGGGCTGGAAACCTCAAAAACTAACAATGTCACAATGGAAACTGTCTTCTGGGATATTAAACGCTGCAAGAATGACTATTGCCAGATCCTGGAAAAAAGGAACAATCCTTTTCAAATTCCTGAAACAAGATAAATTGGATTCAAGCCAATAAAGAATTGGCTAGTATTCTGCTATATCAACAAGCCCAATATGAGGTGATCTGGGGCCCATGAGTGAAGTACTTGGAGGATTGGGGAGAGGGGATAGGAGGGTGTGAACCGAGGTAGACCATGAAAGACCACCTCTTTTTATGTGTTTTATTTCTTCTTTCTTTCTTCATTTATATTTATTTTTATTTTTTTCTTGGTTTAATTTTTTCATGTTCTCTTCTTCGCAGGTTTCAAGTTATATGTATTAGTACGATTCCTATAAAATAAAAGAACAGAATAAAGGAAGCATCTTCATTACAGAGGTAAAATCAAGAGTAAACAAGTTTTTCATAAACCATAAACTCACCAGCATACTAACGATACACACAATACATTTTTAAGCATCTGGGAGCCCTGGAGAAACAATGCCACCCCGAACCTGTCGCAACTAGCATTAAACTAATATCTGATGGCCTACCAGAAGGACAAGTTAGGGACCACCCCCCCCTCTTCTTTCCTTCCCGTCTTCCCCTCCCCCCGCACTTTATTCGTTTACCCCTGTAAGTTTCTCTCTATGTACATTGCAAAATGTCAAAGCTGAAGCAGAGTAGAAATCCACTCCTATGATTCTCTTTCTTTTTTCTTTTCTGATAACAATGAGACATTGTGCATAGTATGTTAAAGACGGCAACAATACCTCGTATAAAGGCAAAGCTTTATTTAAAAAGTGCTGTTGTTAAACTTCAAGAATCAGAAGCCTTAAATGTCTCCATTTCCCTGGACTTGGGCAGGAACCTTCAACAATCCTTCCCGTTCAGGTGGGCTAAAACATTGCCTATCTCAGCACACAGTTACTCAATCACCTACCGAACATATATGCATTGAACTTCCTGCCCCTGTCCCAAAAGATAAAGGCATACCTTGAGAGGTGGGACCTCCCCACTTTCTCCACTTATAGGCAGGCTCAAGCAGCATGGGGCATGGCATTGCCAGACACTAGATTGTACTGGACCACGACTCCTCTGCAGCGGGTTTGTGAGTGGCAGTGATGCCAAGAGTGGAAGGGTTGGGTGCAGTTGAAACACACCTCCACCCCCATACCCCTGGATGTGGTTCAGTGGAATAAGGAGATCCCTGTGTCTCGAGTCAATGCACATCCAACGGTGTCGGTGTCTCTGGCCGTGTTCCAAAAATTCAGGGAAAAAACTGAAATTTCCCCCTGGCCATCCCCACTGATAAACAACCCCCTCCTGCCTATGAAGTGGGATAGGTACAACCTTAGAGAATGGGGGAACATACACTCACTAAGAAGTAGGTACCTAATCACCAAAACGGGATGGACCCCCCTGAAGGAGTTGGGATCTAGGTGGTTCAATGATAAATTGGACCCCTGGACATTATTACGACTACAATCTTTCCTGTCCTTTTTGGGGTTCAGAAAGGAGTGATGTAGGGACCTCACTGAGTTTGAGAAAGCCTTCTAATGGGTGAGCAGGGGACACCACACGGTTTCTGGGAGGCATGGGATTCTGACCTAGGCAGGCCCCTTATAGGGAAACAAAGACAAAAATAGCAATATTGGCACATATTGATCCTCCTTGATAATGCTGCAAGCAAGTTATCCCCCGGTACTGGAAGCAGGAAAAGCCATCGTCCATAAGGAACTGGATGAGTGACGTCTTGTCCATCAGGGAGATGGGAGATATGACGCTCTCCCTATATGATAGAGATGAACAATTCAGCACCACCTGGCTCCCCTGGGTAATATATCAGGAGTCAGGGGGTTTAAGGACCTATATAGTCTTTGAAGCCATAGGTAAGGGCTCCATTGCAGCCCACTAGGGGAGATGGCTGGGACGGGCCAGACTTCATCAGGGGGATTAGCTCAGATCATTTCAGGGAAGGTAGAGCAATCAAAGCAACCCTACTCTGACCTGCCTCTCCCTTGCCCACTCCACATACCAACTTCATTGCCCTTGCCCTCCATCACATCTTATAGACACATCCTCTATAACTTCCTCATCCAGAGTCCAGCTCGGTACTTTCATACACAGTTATGTAGCGGGCGCGTGCCTGTGGCTGGAGGCATCCCATGACAAACTCCAAAACCTAGAACACTCTAGAAGGGTTGGTCTCTCCCTTATATAACCTCTATATTGTTGCTACTTCCAACTTAGTTGCGAGCCTCAACCAATGGCAGGGCAGTTACCTCACTACACACACTCGAGAGTAAGTGATCTCTTAATCCTTTTGTGGTGAGATGTCACATTTAACACATGTACAATATTTACAATTTCAAGGTGGGTGTCTCTCTAAGAGTCTCCTTTTTGGTCTGTGAGACCTGTAAACTCCTTCTGTTGAATGTGACAATGAAAGGAGAGTGTGGCCACCACTACTGCCTTTTAGTCAACATTCCCTCCTCCATTTTGGTTTCTCTGCACATTTTTTTTCTCTTTAAACTTCATTGCAACTACTTTTCACCTACGACTACGCCTACTACGACGTCTATCCTCTTGCACGGCACTCTCGTCTCTCAGACGTGGACCTATGAAACCCGCAGATCACTCAAGTCCTCTGGGACGTTAATAGTGCCACCCTTCAGACTCTCAACTTTCTCTGGAGAGACAAACACTACACTACACTTACACTACATCCGCTGGCTCTCCCACTTCTCGCAACCCTGTAGAGTTAGTGAGGACCCAAACTGGTAACACAGTGACTCGGTCTCACGCCCCTCCACATTTTTCGCCTTAATTCCAGTAATGACAGGGTTCTGCTTACAGCAGCAATGACTATTACAAATTAAGGGGGCCAGGCATCTGACTTACTTCTCCTTCAGTCAGGCATCTGGCGTACTCTCCTTCCGCCCAGGCATCTAACGTACTTCTCCTTCCGTTAGACATATGAATTACTTCTCCTTCAGTCAGGCAAAACATCTTCAGACCTGTGATGAGGAGATCAGCTCTTAGATAAGTAACTTTCACTTTCCACCACACTCCAGGGTTCTTCTTTAAACTCAAACTTCAAACTCTTTTTAACTCTTTTGAAACTACACCTTGGTTTCACCTCAGCTGAACTAACTTTAAACACTTCTGAAACACCTCTGGCTCATCTCATGACCAATTTTAACCCTTACAGCTGCAGCCTTAACTCAAACACTTTTTACATGTGCACATCTACTCTTCCTCAAGGACCACTTGGCTGCTTCAAGGAGGGAAAGGGTTAGTACTGGTTGGGCTCCTTTAAGAGTTATTCCCTTAACCAGACTGATGCCCAAATTCCTAGATAGCGTCAGTACGTAGTGGATCCGGCTACGGGCTGAGGGCAGTACCTTAAATTACACACAATGACATAAGACATTACAACTATCATTATTAACTACTAAAGTGACGTCATTCTTAACTACTACAAATAACCAGTTAAAGGACCAAGGTTGCGGTAAAACTCTTTTATTTACTGCCAAGCAGCAGTTAAATTAGTGCAACCTTCAGCATTACAGGTTCTTCAGCAAACTGTAACCAAAGTGAGGTATGGCGGCCACCCTCCCCTGTTTTTACGAGGGTGCTGGTGCCTTCACACCATTAAAACATAATTCTTCTATAATAAAATAAAACTCTACTTATTTACTCTATACATGGTTCCTTACCAAGCAGCATTATTAAAGTAAACATCTGTTTCCAACACTTAGCAGCATTATTAAACAACTTAAAGAGGTTAACTTCCAGCACTAGGCCCAGGCTTCAGCCTCCTGCTCAAGGGGCATAGTAAGCGGGGTCAGGCAAAGAAATTAATTTATCTTCCCTCCAACAGCTGACATTGTGGAGCCTCGGTCCACCACTTGGGCTGATCACTGCCACCCGATCCATGTAGATGTTGCGGCCCAGGTGCATCTGATGATAAATATCTTGGAATTTATCCCAGTCCTCCTGGCCTAAATCATTGAGGGACACCCCCTCCGGCAAGTACATCTTAATGCGTATTTTCTCTTCCACCCAAGAGTCACACACATCTTCAACATAAAGCATCCCCCACTTGTCCAGGTAAGGGTCTTCCATCCCCAGCTTCAGGGCGCATTGAACATGGACCCAGCGTTGGGCCTCTGACAGGCTGGACAGTCTGGTTGGGTCCCCCACCCCCGGCAGCACATAAGGGTCCTCAGCTCGCACCGTAAAGTGCTTGTACTGGGGCCCCGGCGTATTGGGAGAGGGCAGGCTGGGGTCTCCAACTTCCGCAGGCTTGCAGTGGAACTACGGTGGCTTCCCGGGACATGACTGGGGCAACGGTCTCCCCCTGGGCCAGGGTCAGCGGCAACAGTACCATGAAGTTGCACCACAGCGGTGGCAGCGGCAGCAGCAGACCTTCTTGTTGCTTCGGTCCACTCTCGGATCCTTGCGGTCTGTATCTGCTCGGGAGTGCGGTAGTTCGGTCCCATAGACGACGGCGGTGACTCCAGGCTGGCGACGGTTGTCTCCAACCCATCCTCGATTCCTCGAACAGCGTCAGATCGAGAAGTGTCCTCCTCTGGGGTAGTCGTCTGCTCGTCGGCGGTGGCAGGCCTCACCTGCGTAGCAGCTTCCAGGACAACGACAGTGGACTCGGCAGCGGTGGGCTCAGCAGCAGTCTCAGCAGCGACGGGCTCCGTCGGAGCGGGCTCAGCGGCAGACTCGGCAGCTGACTCGGTGGCTCCGTCCTCCACGACGGCCTCCGTCTCAACAGCGGGCTCAGCTGCTTCCACAGTCTCAGGAGGCGGTGGCGACTTCTTCCAAGGTAGGACTTGGCACACACACACCCCTTTCTCTCCTCGCAGGTACTGGGCAGTCCCTCTGTAGGCTCCCGACTGGGTAACGGCAGTGCGGACAGCAAGCTTGGCAGGGGCCTTCCAGAGCAGCCCGGTGATCGGGTTGCGGCGGTACTTGGTGGGGTCTGCGCCCTGCTCGAGCAAGTCCCAAAAGCCATAGTGGCAGAAAGGGCACTGGCGCAGTCCAGTTTTTAATGCCACGATCTGCCCGCACTCCGGACACAGCGAGTACAGCTCCTCCTGTCTGGCAGCGGCACACAGGGCGTAGGTGGGCAGCAGGTGAACACTCATCCCCGTATCCACAATCAGGGTTGCACGCTCCAGAGTGTCCTCGTTGCTAGCGCCCTGGTGGCTCACCACGGAAATAGGGCTGGTTGACTCCATCTCCCTCCATGAGTAGCAATAGCTGGTGGGAATGGTGGCAAGGCTGGCTGGATCAATGATTACACTCTCATCTTCGCGTCGCATCTCCTCCCCAAGCTGCCTCGTGGCGGGTTTTTTTATAGCCCCGCCCCCTCGTCTCTATGCGGGAAAGTTCTTAGCACGTGAACTGCGAAGGGCGCCAACACTGAGGGAAAGTGTTGGGAAAACGCTGGCTGCACACTTAACCCCAGCGCTGCGGCTGAGCGAAAATGTCATTTTGGGCACATAACTCGGCCATAACTCCGGCATACACAGTCCAATCACGCTCAAACTTGACAGTCCAACAGGGCAGGGGTCCTGGACACTTCTCCCTGATTTTCAGCCAAAAATAAGCTCTTTAAAATTTTTCTTAAAGCGACAGTGTCCAAAAATGAAATTAAAGCTGGATCAATTTAAACAATCTCTGGGGTCTTATGGCACCTCAGAACACCACCCACACACAGTGAACAAAATCCAATTCCTTCAGAACGGCAAAAACAGAAAAAGTTGTTGGATTTGCTTCAAACTTGGCACAGTGGTCCCATGGGCTCTCAGCACCTCTGTGACACCCGTTAGGTCCCCGTATGGGTCACCAAATGTAGCGGGTGCGTGCCTGGCCGGGGGCACAGGCTCTGGGGAGTTGAGGGCTGAGGGGGGTTCTTGGACCTAGGGTAGAGCATCCTATGTTGGTGTTGCATGTGTGGGTGGAAGTGCACTTACTGGCTTCAGTTGTCACTGGTCTCCAGAGATGACACTCTTAGGTGAACTCAACATGGTCTTTATTGATTGGCTTCCATCCATGGTAAAACAGCAAACAGTTCAGTACAGGCATAATCCAAAGGTTACAGCAAACAGTTTATTCCTATGGTTTCCTCCATGGCTGTCTCTCAGCTCCTCCACTACATTGAAATGCATACCCTCATGACAAACTCCAAAACCTAGAACACTCTAGAAAGGTTGGTCTCTCCCTTATATAACCCCTGTATTGTTGCTAATTCCAACTTAGTTGCAAGCCTCAACCAATGGCAGGGCAGTTAATGTTGCCAATGCCACCTGGTTGCCAGTGCCACAAGTCTCTATTTACCAAACTAAAAGGGAACGCCAGACCATTAAAGTATTGGTTAGGTCAATTCCTTAGCCAACACTGCCATCATGTGTTTTTATGACGCAATGGTCCTAAGAAATGCATCCAACCTGTTTCTAACTAGAATTAATAGGTTTCTATCACTATCAGGGGCCTATCCCACTGACAGGGCTCTAATGGTTCCTCCTTGTAGTGTTGCCCATGGTTTCCATCCATCACAGTTATATATCTGCAAAGGCATATTAATATGAGGGGAAGGATGAAGGGTACTCAGCTCTGCTGGGTTTAACGATAAGCAGCTGCTCTGTCATTCCCTCGAGGTATAGACCCGTAGAGTCTAGCTATAAGATTGGGAAATCTGCCTATATACAACATGCATGCGGTGTGTTTAATGTGTGTTAGATGGAAAGATTATTTGAATCCTGTTTGTACACCCTACTGTGCTAACTGTAACTGTATGAAGTCCTGTGTGGGCGTTTCCTGCTTTTGTTATATTTTTTAAATAAAGAATATTAAAAAATAAAAAGTGATGTAACAATGATGTAACAATTAAAACTTAATAAAAAGATTGAAACAGAAAAGAACAGAATAAAGTCAATAGCACTTTCTAATTAAAGATTGAAAGTGGAACTGGGAATGTCCATCATTGTGGCTCAGCCGAAGTAAGAATATTATAAATTGGAGGGGGGTCTCCCTTTGTCGAGGAAAATTGCCAACTTTAATTAAAACTCATCCTTTTATTGTTGTTCTCTTTCTATTTGTATGTGAAAACGTGGAAAACCTTAAAATTATTATTCTCAAAAAAAGCATTGAAACACGAATCCAGACCTCCATGGGGAATTAATTTTAATTTACAGTGATCATGGGTATTTTTTTATTGTTCTGAACACATTCCACTATGTAATTTAATAAAGATTTGCAACTGGAGTATTTCATTAATTGAGACCTAGGATGTGCCATGTAGAAAGGCCGTCTAGTCATGATAGCCTTCCCAATGACAGGTGGTGTCACTATTACACTGAGATTAGTAGTGGTGGTGCAACTCAAAGAGGAACAAAACCCAAGAATTTGATTTTCCCGGGTTTTGTTCCGTTCCCCTGGGGCATACTGATTTGGGATGCCCTGCTGTGTGAACCCCCCCAGAAATCCTCCAAACAACCCACCTCTTTCGCGTTCCAATCTGAATGGCTGCGAAGCGTGCGGTCTGCCAAATGATGTAGTCATGACAGACAACTCTCATTGGACAAGAGCCGGCTTATGCGCCAATGGAAGGTGGAGTTGTGTGTTTTTACAGGCACCCTTGGGGAATCTTTTAGATTTCAGGACGGGCCGCTGGTGGGTTTTGTTTCACTTTGACTGTGTGTCAGCGAAAAAAACAGGTTATTTTTGCAGTTAACCAATTGTCTTTGCTCTTCATGTTTCTAAAAGGTTTAGAAAAAACCCTTCGGGCGTAAGAACCCTCCTGCTATAAATTATGAGTTGGTTAGGTAGGGAATTACGGTACTTAATAATAGTTGTGAAAAATTAGGCTGGCCACCTTTAACCCTCCACACATAAAACCTTGCTAAAAATATATAAAAATTGCAAAAAAATGCTTTAATGCTACTTAGAAAATAACACTACAAAAGACAATATTTACAACGATTTGTTTCCTCATGATAGATTGAAAATTCCCTTCTGATGATGGTACTAATTAATTCTATTCAACTAAGGTGAACATGTTTCGCTTATGTGCGTTGTCAATGCCTCTATAAAAATATATCCAAAGATAGAATGTTTAGAAATATATTAGTTATATTGTTTAGCATATATAAGGAATTCAATTCTTATGAAAATAAATATATAATTTACCTTACTACCATATTTTTATCAGTTTGTTTGTTGTCTAATAGCAGCATAGATTATCTCTAATACACTTTAGTACCTCTCCCCCCCCCCCCCCCCCGCTGGTATAGCAACAAAAAACACATGGCTGTGAGCGTGTGCTGAGCTGTACCACTAGCCGCGTTGTTTTGAAGGGGCAGGGGGATTACCTGCCCCGCTCCCGACCAAACACCCTCTTCTGCTTCCTGCTCCTGTGTCTTTCACCCGACTCCCGATGTGTGAAGTGCAGGTGCTAGAGATTTGACAGCCGCTCACTAATAAGCCGCTAATAGGAGTTTCTCCGCCGGCGCTGCTGTCCAAGGTGTCGAACAGCTGCAGGTTTCAGAGCTGTAGAGAGAGGAAGCCAATCAGGGCGTCTGGGTTGGGAGTGGGTAGTGTTTCCCTTCTTGGTCCACTTACAGTTAATTGATGGACCAGGCCAGCAGGGTTGGGACTGAAGTTGAATGAAGAAGTGATTTTCCCAACTAAGGAGACAGACAGAAGAGGAAGCACAATGCTGAAGCCATTCAATGTAAGATAAGTTACTGATATTCATTTTTTAACTTTAAGTGTTGGGCGTTGTCTGTGGCATGCAGAGGTTTAATGCAGAGTTGGCCAAGTGGTGAAGGGTGCCAGCTTACCATTCTTGGTGCAATGCTGGAAGAGGCAGGTAAACCAACACAACTTCTGCACAATTCTGTCATTTAACCTATTTGGAGATGGGAAGTCCACTTGTTGGGGTAAGAATTTCATGTTTAATCTGCAAAGTCGTTTTGTGGGAGCTGGAGAAGTCACACACAGTAAAACATTTGAATATGAGAGGGGATCTGTACATTAATTTTTTTGGGGTGCTGGATCAATGTGCACATTAAGGCATCAGGTTTTGATGCTTTCCAGTACAGTACCTCAGTACTTGGCTTCCCATTGTCTCCTGTTCTATAATGGTTAAATTGCTTCTAAGATCTATTCAAGTTGACAGTGTCTCCTGGTTATCTCTCATTGCTAAATGTGGCTCTTGCAATAAAAAAGGCCGGGACTCCTGTGCTAAACTATACTCCTAAAACCTAACATCTATTCCAGCCCTCTGTATATACTACACACTTTAAGTTGGGATCCCTTACATGGAATTAAAAAAAATCCAAACCCAACCCAAGCGCAAAGAACCATTTTCCAAGGTTATTTGTAACACTGAATTTAAACAGGGCATGCAGGTATGGGGAACTGAGTCCTGTGGGACAAGTTTTCCTTTGCCACTCTAAAAGTTATCATACTGCATACCAGGCCTGTGATACAGAAGCCTGCCTTTATACTGCTTCTTTTCCAAGCACAAGCCACAACACACACTGCAGCAGCCTATGCCTTTGACTGAAGGAGGTGTAAGGGGACATCATGTCTACTTCCAGTCCCCCACAACAAGGATCACTGACATGTAAAGCTGTCTATCTTTCTTATGGCTGGAATTAGAGTGCTGGTGCTAAATTTGTGTACCTTTGCTTTTCAATTTTTAAATAAGGCAGGGTTTTAATTACATGCAGTAAACCAGGGGTTCCCAAACTTTTTTTGCCCACATTCCATCTTCCAATTATTTTTTGTATTACTTGAGAGTGGTACAGTATGGGTTGTCAGTCACTTAAAACCATGTTAAAATAGCACCCCCTGTGCCATTCATTTACATGTTAACTGCAAATTATTTCTGGCCCTCCCCACCAGCGCTACCTGTCGCTATCTCCATTGGAAGAAAAACAAGCAAGACACAGCACCATGGGTAGCTTACAGCACCAAAAACGGCGCCATCTGCCAGTTGCTAGCTGTGCGGCTGAGGTGTTAATAGCGTCTCTCCGCTGACGATCAAGTGGCACCAGAAGACTCTAATGATAAATTTGCCTCTTAGTTATATGGAGTGCTGTGAGGCAGTGCTTAATTTTTCATCTGAGGTTTAGGAAGGACAGAACTGCTTTGTCAACAATAGAGATCACATTTATTTGAACTTATTAAACAGCAGCCTAAATGGCTGCTAATCTGCATTCTACAAATGTTTGAAACATATTTTTATTGTCGAATTGCATTGATACATTTTAATGCAGCTTTATTTGGACTTTAGATACTCCAAATTAACACAGCATAACTCACTAGGTAGTTGATCTGTAAAAAAGTTCAAGGATACATCCTCCAATGAACGCAGATTGTTACGAAACCTGACCTGCCCTTTCCCAATATCTATCCTGGTATCCTAGGTATTCAGTCTCTGCCTTTCTGCAGCCTAGAGTGATAGCACAGTGCAAGTGTGTAAGAACACTGGCAATGGCTTTATTTTCACTTCTTTCTCCATTTTATATTGCTGTCATTTGTCTTTTGCTTGTGATCATCGTGCAAAACAAGGGAAAAAAGGGAAAAAAGGAATCAGTTAAAGAAGAGTATAAAGAGAAATGGGTTGATGAGGACCTTCGGGACAGTACTGACGTGCCAGCCAATGAAGATGGTAGGTAAAACAAACGGAATGTGATTAAATACATTGATTTAACTTAACTATTGTAAAAATAGTATTGTTTAAAATAATTCACCATGATTAGCCTTTTCTGTTTGTTGTTTTTTATTTTTAGGCTATAGTGGTGTGTGTGCTTTTACTACCCCTAAATTCATCCAGCTATACAGAGGAGTTTGCTTGGATGAAATACACTTTGGGAAAAGGTAAACAATTTTACTAAATTGCTGGGCAGCAGCAACTTAAAAAAGCCATTTTGCATTGGCGTTGCGGCCAGAATCCATTTCTAATTTAAAGTGGACCGACACCCAGGGGTGAAACCCCCCCCAAAAGCCCCAAAAAACCTTACCTTATCGGCGACGGATCAGCCGCCGCCGCCTCCCGCGCGCCCCTCTAGCAGTGCGCGCGCCGGCCGTTTGTAAGAGGGATGCGCGGGAGCCGGCGGCGGCTTGTCCGTCGCCGAAAAGGTACGTTTTTTTGGGCTTTTGGGGGGGTTTCACACAGCGGGGCATCCTGATCTTGGATGCCCCGCTGAAGTGGACCAACACCCAGGATAGTGAAAATCCTGGGTGTTGGTCCACTTTAAGATGGCTTAGTTTGAAACTACCTAAAATAAAAAAAAAAAAACTTTGGCAATGCTTTATTAAAAAGGATTCACAAACAAATGAAAGAGGCTTTAATTAAATGTTTCTTTTCTGATGACTATTTCAGGTAGACTCAGACCCAAAAACAACATAAAAGGGTAAAATATACAGTAATGCTGCTATAAAACACTATAACACACTGCGGACAGGCAGGGAGGGGGAGAAGGAAACAAATATGCAACAAAATGAATTAGAAAAAGTTCAGTTTACCAGTTATAATTGTGTTCACATAATACAATGTTGCTTATTACAGTAGTTCATGTACAGTGTTATGTAAGTATTATGAATGTTTGTCCTGCTTTATAAATGAAGTATTAAAAAACATTTGCTCAGAGAAAGGACAAAGGGTGAATGAATGTTATAATATGTTTAGTCTTTGGTGTTTCTTCATTGATTGAAATAGCATGGAGCTAAAGTCCAATCTTTTAATGGCGCAATCACATTTAGGCCCTTATTTAAGAAGGGATAGCGTCAGGTAGCGCCTGGTTAATGAGAGGTAGCGACTGATAGCGACTGGTCAACGCCGGACACGGCACGCAATTACACATTTATCAACCAGAATCTGTTTAGCGACTGGAATAGCGACATGTAGCGGATGATTCATCAATTTCACAGCCTCAGCGAACAGCGCCAGTGTTCTGCCTTGCACAGTGCCAGGTATTACCTCTCGCTACCTGGCACTCTCCCATACATTTCTATTGCAGACACAATGAATTGTCTTATTTTTTTTGGTGTTTTTTTTTTCTTTTTTCAAATGTTCATGTATTAACCCTTTAAATGCCAGCCACGTAAAATTTACGTGGTTGCCTCTCCATCACTTAAGTGCCAGCCACGTAAATTTTACGTGCATGACTTTCCCCAATAAAAGTTAAAAAAGTTAAAAAAAAAGTCACTTACCTGACCCCTTGTTCGATCCGGCTGGGTCTCCTCTTCAGCCAGAGAGGCTCCGATCGCCGATTGGGGCTCCTCCGGCTGCAGGGGAGGGCCCGGAATAGGGTGCCCCCCCCCCGTTGCAGCAGCCGCCGGGATTGCCTGTAAAAAAAAAAAAAAAAATGACAGTTACTCACCTCCGCGCCCGCCGGCTCCCGCCGCCTCTCCTCTTCATGGGGGGGGGGGCTCTGATCACCCCCCCCGGCTCTTCCGTCTTCTGGAGGGGGGGCATAGCAGCCCTCCCTCCGCAGCAGCTTCCGATGGCGGCCGCCATCTGGCTAATTACGCCACCGCCGGGTGTCATCGCGGCACCCGGCAGTTCTTCTGTCAGATGCCGGTGACGGCTGGGCAGAGAAGGAGGGAGGTAGGTGATCCTCCGATCGCCTGCCTCCCCCCTTCTCTGCCCAGCTGTCACCTGCATCAGATTGCCGCGGGACACTGCATCTGAAGATGAGGCGGAGGTGAGTAAAGGTACATTTTTTTTTTTTCAATAAACTTTTTCAACAACCTGTGTCTGTCTTTTTTTTTATACTGTTAACCCTTTGTGAACTGGTTAGGGGTCCATGAGACCCCTTATACCAGTTCACAAGGCTTGGGGGTCTGGCAAGTCACCTGCGACTTGCCATTAACCCCTGGCCACCCAAATTACCTGCCTCCCCAAAGCCCAGGGGGGGGGGGGGGGCAGAAGAGCCGTGGCCCTAGGCTATGACGGCTTGTAGCCGGCAGGGCCAGGGGCCACTAAAGCTGGCCCCTGCGCCCTGTTCTACAAGCCCCCATAGCTGTCACAGGCTGGTTACGCTGGGTAGGGGGGACCTCACGCCATTTTTGGGGGGGATTTTTAAGGGTTTAACCCTTAAAAATCCCCCAAAAAATGGGGTCCCCCTCCCTGGGAGGGGGGACCCTATGTCTTTTTTTTTTTTATTAACCCTTTGTTACCTGTAACCCAGTAGGTATAAAAGGCCTCCAGCAGCAGCAGGACAGCAGGAGCCTAAGTGATCAGCGTGGGACACAGGGATGGATGGGAGGTAAGTATTAAAAAATATATATTTTTTAATAAAGTTATTTTTAAAAAGTGTGTCTTTGTGTTTTTTTTCTTACTTTTAACCCTTTGTGAACTGGTAAGGGGTCCATGTGACCCCTATACCAGTTCACAAGGCTTGGGGGTCTGGCAAGTCACCTGCAGCTAGCGGGTGACTTGCCATTAACTCCTGGCCACCCAAATTACCTGCCTCCCCAAAGCCCAGGGGGGGGCAGAAGAGCCGTGGCCCTAGGCTATGACGGCTTGTAGCCGGCAGGGCCAGGGGCCACTAAAGCTGGCCCCTGCGCCCTGTTCTACATGCCCCCATAGCTGGTCACAGGCTGGTTACGCTGGGTAGGGGGGACCTCACGCCATTTTTTTTTTATTTTTAAGGGTTTTAACCCCTGGGAGGGGGGACCCTAGGTCATTTTTTTTTTAAATTAGCCCTATGTTACCTGTAACCCAGTAGGTATAAAAGGCCTCCAGCAGCAGCAGGAGAGCAGAAGCCTAAGTGATCAGCGTGGGACACAGGGATGGATGGGAGGTAAGTATTAAAAAAAAATTAAAAAAAAAATATATTTTTTAATAAAGTAATTTTGAAAAAGTGTGTCTGTGTGTTTTTTTTTACTTTTAACCCTTTGTGAACTGGTAAGGGGTCCATGTGACCCCTATACCAGTTCACAAGGCTCGGGGGTCTGGCAAGTCACCTGCGGATAGTTGGTGACTTGCCATTAACCCCGAGACCCCCCATTACCTGCCTCCCACAAAAAACCCTTATATTCCCCCAAGAAATGGTCCCCCCCCCCCTGTGAAGGGGGACCCCACTCTAATTTTTTTTATTTAACCCTTTATTATGTGGATAGTAGTTTTATTTAGTATTTTATTTGTAAATGTTATAAAGTGCTCTTCTAAGTTTAGGGGATCTCCTGGACAGGAACGGGGGCTACCGATACATATGTGGTATCATTGTAATCGGGAGAAATGGGGCTTTCACGTGCAATATGGTTTTCTTTAATAAAATAAATGTTTTTGTTAAAATGAAGGAGACAATTTAAAAAATATATATATTTTTTTATTTTTTTTACTTATTTACTTAAAAATATATTAAAAAAAGTAGAAAAAATATATAAAAAAACTAAAAAAAATACAAACAAGACATTTCATGTTAAAGTCTAACCTCTGCCACAAAAAGAAAATATGCCATTTTCTTGGAAATTCCTGCAAAAATCACACTTAAACATGGCGCAAAATGGTGAAAAATTACCTGTCAGCAGAGGGTGACAAAATCTCAAGTAGGCTGGCAGTTAAAAGGTTACAGGTACCTATGCATGTTGGATATTGTTCTGCTCGGTGGACCTTGCTCTTTCAGATTTAGCTTGTTTTTTCTTATTTGCATATTGATATTTTAGGAAAAGGTGTTTTTTATTCTGCTTTTTTATACAATTTTTTGTGAAACCCTGTGCAACCTAAGAATTCTTCGAGATATTACTCCCAGAAAGATGAGCCCACTACAACAAGCTGGGTACGCTTAGAAAGCTTAACATGTGTACTTTCAGGGAATATATGGTTTATCAGGGATATTCCAAATGTAAAGGGTTGTTTTGGTAGAAAAAGCACAAGGTGCGCACTTTGTCTGCAGAGCTGAAATTTTGAAGTAAAATTTCCGTTATGCGCATGCTTTACTTTGGGGTGTTTGGCAACTCTCTCCTTGACAGAACCTATGCATGTTGGGTATCATTCTGTTTGGGGGATGTTGCTTTTTCAGATTTTCAGGTTTGCATATAGTTTTTTTTTAGGAAAATGTGGTTTTGATTCAGCTTTTTTATTAATTTTTAGGGAAACCCTGTGTAACCAAAGAATACATTGAGGGATTACTTCCAGAAAACTGCACCTATGTCAACAAGCCTGGTACGCCTAGAAAGCCTGAGGTGTATACTTCTAGGGAATATATAGTTTATTGGGGGTATTTCAAATGTAAAGGGTTGTTTTTCTTGAAAAACTGCAAGGTGCGCATATTGCATAGCATAGTTGTATTTTATCTCAAAATCTCCTAAAGCGTTGTTTCAGTTTGGGGGAGTCTCCTGGGCAGGAAAGGGTGTCTACCTATACATATGTGGTACCGCTGTAACCGGGAGAAATTGGGGTTTCACACAAAATAAGATTTTATTGACAAACTTACATTTTTTATTACCAAAAACACTACAAATTTTTTTTTTTTTTTGCACAATTTTCACCCCAAAATATTGGGAATACACTTAGAAAATGACAAACAAGACATTTCATGTTAAAGCCCAGGCTCTGCTGAAAAAAACAATATATCATTTTCCTGGGAAATCCGTGGAAATCCCTTCAAAAATCACAGTTGAACATGGGGAGCGCAAAATAGTGCAAAATGGTTTGGCAACAAAAAAAAATGTATTTAGGAATGTGTCACTTGGATGAAAATATCACAGCCCTCTCCCAATGTCATTTCAGTTATTGTTAGCGTTTTCGAAGGTGTCAAACCACCCAAATAATCAATCTTTTTAAAGCGTTACAGGCGCTCTATGCCTCAGTCAGCTAAAAACAGCGCCCACACTATATCCTTGAACTTTCTGTATTGAATCCGTGGTGTTGCGGCGAGGCCCAGACGCTATGCCGAGTCGCTATGTGTCGCAGGCAGCGGCGCTGTGCTGATCATACATGTTTTTTTTTTTTGGGTGAATTGACTTTTAACTCCCACAGTCGGTGTTGTTGAATACGCAGCAGACGGGCGCATCTGAGTCATCCCTAGCATGCCTGCTCGGCTAATTTTATGTTTGCGTATCCTAGCGATTTTTTTTTTAAAGCGTATGTTAGCGTATTTTAACAATGCGTGTCATTTTTTTTCTGCATTTTTCTTTCGTTTTGCCACTTCCGGTTTCCACCTCTGAGGAATAGCCATGCGGCCTAGACGCCCTGCCATCCGCCTCCCCAGCTACTCCTCAGATTCTTCCTCCCCAACCCAACCCCTCCCCACCCTCCCCCCCTGTCTCCCCTGGTTCCTCAAGATCCCCTGTTCCCCCCACACCCCAAAAACAGCGCTGCAAGAGGGTGGATACACGTGTCAACGGCCAGGTGGTTAAAGTAAGTATATGTTCCATTTATGTTGTGCAACAATATAGATTGTTATTTATGTTTATTAGTCGACATATATATGTATTGATGTTTTTTTTTTAAATGTTTTTTTTTTTTAGGATTTTTTGCTGGCTGAATATGACTATGCCCGTGGTGCAAAGAGGCGCATAGCGTTGGAGGTGAAGGCCACTGTGTCCCGGCGCGTCAACACCAATCTGTCAGTCCGATTCCTCATCCAGAAGTGGTCGAATTTCAAGCGCCGGGACCCAGAGGGCGTTTATAGGCTCTATGATGCCTATGCTTCAGGTAAGTGTCACCTCACAACATGTAAATGCTTACAATAATGTAGTATTATAATGTATTACATTTGAGGATGTATTTTAAAAGGTGTCCTATTTATTTCACTTTTACACAGATAAGCGTCCTCCCCTGGGCAAACTTGGGAAGGCTTTCCTCCCCCGCAGAAGAGTGGTGGGGAGTCCAAGTGGGGAGGTGGAGTTGGACTCACCCACACTCCCTCAAGGATCTGGGAGTGAGAGGGAGGAGGGTGGCCCATGTGTTTTGGGATCTTCTGGGCCGATTGTGAGGAGTCGAGGCTCCACGCCTCCTCCTCAGAGTCCTCCCTGGGATACCAGCGGCAGTTCATCCCCTGGTGAGTGCATTTCTAATTGTTGTTTGTATGTTACAGGTGGAATCGGTGCATGTTCAATAATCCTCTGCCCTTGTTATCTGGTTTTTAGGGCATCATAGAGCTGGCACCTCCAGAAGCTATGCGCCAGCCCTTGCCCGCGGGCATAGTCGTGGTAAGTGTTTGTTGTTCTCACTCACATGGCATATGTAATGACATTACAAACTACATACACATGTTTGCTGCTACATAGCATAATTTTTTTGTCTAATTAGAAGAATATTCTGGAACCCCACTCCAGTTCAATCCAAATGCAACCAACCCCAAAGTTAATGTGTACACCATGATGCTGCCTAGCCATTTTTTTTTTAAATTTGTTTAATGCAAACACATGTTGCACACTCTACTATGAATATGATCAGCTCAACTTAAATTACTGCATTAGCATTGCACTGTAAATGTTTGCGGCACATTATATTGATGTGTCCATGTTGCACACCTAAATTATTCACCTGACCTCACGGACCTGTAAATATGCTAATGTATAGCAAACATGTGTGTAAACATGGTAGCATGATTTACCAGACTCCCTAAACAGGTGGATGTATAATCTTAATTTGTAAGCGCAAACCTTATGATTGTTTTTGTTTTTTTTTTTCAAAACAGATGTTTCCATGCAGACGGACCCTGTGACCATACTCCCCACCCAAGCTCCAGGGACACCCAGCAGCAGGGGCCCGAGCCACAGCTGCGATGGTGAGTACACTAACTTCATATCCAAACATTCTTTGGCCACCTATGTGTCACCCTAAAAGGTAGAATTATTGACAATGTCCCTATGTGGTTAATTAGCACACATTTAGCTGACATTTGCGTGACCCACAATCATAAATGCATGTCTGCATGCTAGATTGTTGCATCCCCTATGTTTACTTTCCAACACATAATACATTTTGTTCTAAACATTTTGGTGTCCAAATTAAATTTTTATTAAAATAAGGTTGAGAACTAGAATAGGAATAGCCGAAGGGTTAGAATCTTTAGTACTTTGGACATGATTAGAGATGAGCGAACTTTTGAAAAATTCGATTCGACTGATTCGCCGAATTTTCCGACAAAATTCGCTTCGACCCGAATAAATTTGCGACGAATCGCTATTAAAAACGGCTATTTCTGAGCCTCCTAGAGCCTCAATAGGGTTGTAAACCATTCTGCCTTGCTGTAACACGCACAGGATGTGTGCTGGGTTAGTTAAATAATACTTTGAAAAAATATCACATGCAGATCAGAGGCATCGCTAATAGAATCGCAGAGCGGCACAATTGAATTCAAGAGAGTTGAAGTGGCATCACTATGAGGGGCAGGAGCACAAACATTGCTTTAAAGAGACACTGGAGTTGGCAGCAGCAGGAGCCCAAAAATTGGATGAATCACACCCTGGAGTTGGCAGCAGCAGCAGGAGCCCAAACATTACTTTAAAGAGACCCTGGGATTGGCTTCAGGAGCCCAAAAATTGGATGAATCACACCCTGGAGTTGGCAGCAGCAGCAGCAGGAGCCCAAATATTACTTTAAAGAGACACTGGGGTTGGCTTCAGGAGCCCAAAAATTGGATGAATCACACCCTGGAGTTGGCAGCAGCAGCAGCAGGAGCCCAAACATTACTTCAAAGAGACCCTGGGGTTGGCTTCAGGAGCCCAAAAATTGGATGAATCACACCCTGGAGTTGGCAGCAGCAGCAGCAGGAGCCCAAATATTACTTTAAAGAGACACTGGGGTTGGCTTCAGGAGCCCAAAAATTGGATGAATCACACCCTGGAGTTGGCAGGAGTTGACAGCAGCAGCAGCAGCAGGAGCCCAAATATTACTTTAAAGAGACCCTGGGGTTGGCTTCAGGAGCCCAAAAATTGGATGAATCACACCCTGGAGTTGGCAGCAGCAGCAGCAGGAGCCCAAATATTACTTTAAAGAGACACTGGGGTTGGCTTCAGGAGCCCAAAAATTGGATGATTCACACCCTGGAGTTGGCAGCAGCAGCAGCAGGAGCCCAAATATACACTGGAGTTGGCTTCAGGAGCCCAAAAATTGGATGAATCACACCCTGGAGTTGGCAGCAGCAGGAGCCCAAATATTACTTTAAAGAGACCCTGGGGTTGGCTTCAGGAGCCCAAAAATTGGATGAATCACACCCTGGAGTTGGCAGGAGTTGACAGCAGCAGCAGCAGGAGCCCAAATATTACTTTAAAGAGACACTGGGGTTGGCTTCAGGAGCCCAAAAATTGGATGAATCACACCCTGGAGTTGGCAGAAGTTGGCAGTAGCAGCAGCAGGAGCCCAAATATTACTTTAAAGAGACCCTGGGGTTGGCTTCAGGAGCCCAAAAATTGGATGAATCACACCCTGGAGTTGGCAGGAGTTGACAGCAGCTGCAGCAGGAGCCCAAATATTACTTTAAAGAGACCCTGGGGTTGGCTTCAGGAGCCCAAAAACTGGATGAATCACACCCTGGAGTTGGCAGGAGTTGGCAGCAGCAGCAACAGGAGCCCAAACATTACTTTAAATAGACACTGGGGTTGGCTTCAGGAGCCCAGAAATTGAATGAATCACACCCTGGAGTTGGCAGGAGTTGTCAGCAGCAGCAGCAGCAGGAGCCCAAATATTACTTTAAAGAGACCCTGGGGTTGGCTTCAGGAGCCCAAAAATTGGATGAATCACACCCTGGAGTTGGCAGGAGTTGACAGCAGCAGCAGCAGGAGCCCAAATATTACTTTAAAGAGACCCTGGGGTTGGCTTCAGGAGCCCAAAAATTGGATGAATCACACCCTGGAGTTGGCAGGAGTTGGCAGCAGCAGCAACAGGAGCCCAAACATTACTTTAAAGAGACACTGGGGTTGGCTTCAGGAGCCCAAAAATTGGATGATTCACACCCTGGAGTTGGCAGCAGCAGCAGCAGCAGGAGCCCAAATATACACTGGAGTTGGCTTCAGGAGCCCAAAAATTGGATGAATCACACCCTGGAGTTGGCAGCAGCAGGAGCCCAAATATTACTTTAAAGAGACCCTGGGGTTGGCTTCAGGAGCCCAAAAATTGGATGAATCACACCCTGGAGTTGGCAGGAGTTGACAGCAGCAGCAGCAGGAGCCCAAATATTACTTTAAAGAGACACTGGGGTTGGCTTCAGGAGCCCAAAAATTGGATGAATCACACCCTGGAGTTGGCAGAAGTTGGCAGTAGCAGCAGCAGGAGCCCAAATATTACTTTAAAGAGACCCTGGGGTTGGCTTCAGGAGCCCAAAAATTGGATGAATCACACCCTGGAGTTGGCAGGAGTTGACAGCAGCTGCAGCAGGAGCCCAAATATTACTTTAAAGAGACCCTGGGGTTGGCTTCAGGAGCCCAAAAACTGGATGAATCACACCCTGGAGTTGGCAGGAGTTGGCAGCAGCAGCAACAGGAGCCCAAACATTACTTTAAATAGACACTGGGGTTGGCTTCAGGAGCCCAGAAATTGAATGAATCACACCCTGGAGTTGGCAGGAGTTGTCAGCAGCAGCAGCAGCAGGAGCCCAAATATTACTTTAAAGAGACCCTGGGGTTGGCTTCAGGAGCCCAAAAATTGGATGAATCACACCCTGGAGTTGGCAGGAGTTGACAGCAGCAGCAGCAGGAGCCCAAATATTACTTTAAAGAGACCCTGGGGTTGGCTTCAGGAGCCCAAAAATTGGATGAATCACACCCTGGAGTTGGCAGGAGTTGGCAGCAGCAGCAACAGGAGCCCAAACATTACTTTAAAGAGACACTGGGGTTGGCTTCAGGAGCCCAAAAATTGGATGATTCACACCCTGGAGTTGGCAGCAGCAGCAGCAGCAGGAGCCCAAATATACACTGGAGTTGGCTTCAGGAGCCCAAAAATTGGATGAATCACACCCTGGAGTTGGCAGCAGCAGGAGCCCAAATATTACTTTAAAGAGACCCTGGGGTTGGCTTCAGGAGCCCAAAAATTGGATGAATCACACCCTGGAGTTGGCAGAAGTTGGCAGCAGCAGCAGCAGGAGACCAAAAAATGGCCTCAAGACATAAATATGTTTTGCACCATTTGGAAAGTGTAAAACGTGGCACCATGCTGAATCTAGTCGCATGCATCAGGCATTGGTGGGTGGAAATCCTGGCTGATCCATCCCTGATTCATTTTGACAAAGGTGAGTCTCTCCACATTTTTAGTTGACAGACGAGTTCTCCTCGCCGTAACTATGGCCCCCGCCGCACTAAACACCCGCTCAGATGGCACGCTACTTGCCGGGCAGGACAGCTTTTCCAGGGCAAACTCTGCTAGTTGCGGCCACAAATCAAGTTTGGCTGCCCAGAAGTCCAGCGGATCCTCAAGGTGTGTTGGCATGGTCATGTCAAAGTATGACATGACCTGCTGGTTGCGGTCCTGCTCCAGGTCTTCCTGCTGCTCATGAGTAGCCTCACTATGCGGGTGTAGAAAGCTACTCATTAGCGACTGAAGACTGAGGCTGCTGCTGCTGATGGAGCTGCTGCTGCTGCTCCTGCCAACCCCCCCAGCGGCCATGGCAGTGGAAGGTGAGCGCAGAGGTCCCCTCGAGTCAGACCTGCGAGAGTATGGACCATGGCGCAGATAGGCATCGGCCAACTGCCTACGTAGAATGTCTTTGTAGTAGTTGAGTTTGTCCTCCCTCTCGGTGGGTTTAAAAAATGCCCCCATTTTGTGCCGGAAGCGAGGGTCCAATAAGGTGGACAGCCAGAAGTCATCCCGCCGACAGATGGAAACAATTCTGGGGTCACTACGCAAGCACGTGAGCATGCTTCGTGCCATTTGCGCAAGTGACTCGGATGGACTACCTGTCTCCATCTCCACTGCATACTGCCACGGTGTGCCCGGGTCCTCTGTCTCGCCTTCCTCAAAAACCTCTAGCTCCTCTGGCTGCTCCTGCTCCTCCTCTCCTGTCCGCTGACTAGATAAACCAGCCATTTCACCAAGCCTAAACTGTGTTTCGCTGGGCAACTCTTCCTCCTCCTCTTCCTCCTCCTCCTCCAGTTCAGCTCCAACGGGGTTCATGTGGCCGTAAGATGTAAACGCCATGTCTCCAGTGCCCTGACCAGCCATGGTTTCCAACATGTGCTGTAGTACATGAAGCAGTGGAATCACGTCGTTCATCCCGTAATCCTGCCAACTGACAAATAAAGTGGCATCCTCAAAGGGCCTGAGCAAATGGCAGGTGTCACGTATGAGCTGCCACTGGTTGACATTGAAGTTACACAGGGGAGTCCCCCTATCTGCTTGGATCATCAGGAAATCCGTGATGGCTTTTCTCTGTTCATATAATCGGTCCAACATGTGAAGGGTGGAATTCCAACGGGTGGAAACATTGCAAATCAGACTATGTTGGGGGATACCATTCTGACGCTGTAGCTCAAGAAGGGTGTGTTTGGCGGTGTAGGAGTGGCTGAAGTGCATGCAAAGTTTCCTTGAAGTTGTTAGGATGTCTTGCAGATGGGGGGAACACTTCAGAAACCGCTTGACAACCAGATTGAAGACGTGAGCCATGCAGGGGGCATGGGTCAGGCTTCCTTGGCGCAGCGCAGACAAAATGTTCTTCCCATTGTCGGTAACCATGATTCCCATTTTAAGTTTTCTCGGAGTAAGCCATGTTTGGATTTCCTGATGAATACATTTAAGCAGTTCCTCCCCTGTGTGACTCCGTTCGCCAAGACAAACCATGTGAAGCACTGCGTGACACCTCCGTGCCCTGCACACATGGTAGACTGGAGGGGCACTGAGACTTGAGCCTACAGTGGAGGGTGAGGAGATGGCGGAGGATGAGGAGGCCGAGTCGCACGGTGTCACAGGCCCAACGGGCAGGGAGCGCGGAGGCCGAAGCGGCGTGACCTGTCCAAGTTGCTGCTGCTGCTGCAAAGGGACCACATTCACCCAGTGGGCCGTAAACGACATGTACTGTCCCTGACCGTAGTTACAGCTCCAGATGTCGGCGCTGCCATGCACTTTGCTACACACCGACAGGCTCAAGGACTGGCCCACCTTCTGTTCAACAAAAGTGTGCAGCGCTGGTACTGCCTTCTTGGCAAAGAAATGACGGCTTGGGACTCTCCACCTCGGCTCGGCACAAGCCATCAGTTCTCTGAAAGGTGCAGATTCCACCACCTGAAAAGGGAGCGACTGCAGCACCAGCAACTTGGACAGGAGCACATTCAGCTTCTGCGCCGTAGGATGAGTGGGCGCATACTGCTGTCTCTTGGACATGGCTTCGCTGATGGATTGCTGGCGGGATGCATGACTTGGAGGAGGAGGAGCAGGAGCGACAGAGGATGGGTATGACGCACAGCTGCCTTCGGCTGAGGTGCTGGAGCCTTGGCTGGCAGAAATTGGGAGCTCACTTGGTGAGGAAGCAGACTGGACCACCCCTTGGGAGCCTCGGTTCTCCCAGGTCGCTTTATGGTGACGCATCATATGTTGACGCAGGGCCGTGGTGCCAACATTTGGACCCTGGCCTCGCTTCACCTTTTGCCTACATATCTTGCATGTGGCCATGTTACCCTCCTGCGGATGCTTCAGGAAAAACTGCCACACTGCCGAGTAGCTACTTTTCCCACCCCCTGGCCTCACTGATTCACTGCTGCTGTTGCCAACTCCAGGAACCCCTGCTCCACTACCTCCCGATAAGGTAGACTGCCGCACAGCAGGTGCTCTACCCCGGCCCCGACCCCGGCCGGCTCCAGCCTTTGGAATTGTGCCCCCATGCTGACTGCTACCACCTTGCTGCCTCAGCTGCTGACTCCGGGGCAACCTGCGCCCCTCTTCTCCTGATGATGACGATGAAGCCCCTTCATCACCCGGCTCCCAAGTGCGATCGGCTTCATCGTCATCATCATCATCACCGAGTTGTGGCTGTACGTCACTGATGTTCGTGGATTCGTCAACAGTGTCTGGCGCAGGAGCTGGAACGCTCGCAGCACCCACGACACTGTCCACATCACTATTTGTCTGCCTAGCTAAAGAAGCCACCTCCATTTCTTGGCTGGGCAGTAGCTGCTGACTGTCCTCCTGTATCTGATCGTCCTCCTCACTAAAGAGTGGAGCTGAACCCAAAGCATAGGATACATCGCTGGGGGAGGGAACGGCGTAGGACAGAGGCAATGGGAGGACAGGGACTGCTCTCGGGGCATGCCAACTCAGGGTTGTGTCAGAGGAACCTACCGACCCTAGACTGGGGGTCTCAGACGTAAGTTGTGATGATGTTGTTGATGAGCGCGTCAACCAATCTACCACGGCAGATGCGTTACTGGTGGAGACCCGACCGCTAGCAGATACTGGCAGATTAGGTCTCTCAGCGTGACTCCTGCTGCTACTGGCCCCCAGTCTGATGCGAGCTCTGCCTGCGGAATCTTGGCCTCTGCCACTCCTCTTTTCACTTCCAGGCACTTGTCTGCCCGACATAGTCTAACTGGCGTGGTAGTAGGTGATATTTTAAGATCCCCCAGGCAGCGGTGGGTCTATATGAAACAGAATATAATGCACACCAAAAGTGAGCAGTAACACTCAGCCTCCAACAGGCCTGCTTAGTGTAAATAAGAGAGCTGCTTAGTGTAAATAAAGAGGGGTATGCTATGTTACAGAATGGGATGCCCCAACAGAAGTGCACCTGGCAGGCAGCAGTAAGTCTATGCCCAGCAAAAGTGTCTATATCAGGGCTAATTTCAATTATAATAAGTGCAAATGGTTATATGGTCTTAAACAGAGGCTGCTGTAGTCACAGAATGGGATGCCCCAAAAAAGATCCAGTAGTGCTATGCCCAGCAAAAGTGTCTTTATCAGGGCTAATTTCAATTATAATAAGTGCAAATGGTTATATGGTCTTAAACAGAGGCTGCTGTAGTCACAGAATGGGATGCCCCAAAAAAGATCCAGTAGTGCTATGCCCAGCAAAAGTGTCTTTATCAGGCCTAATTTCAATTATAATAAGTGCAAATGGTTATATGGTCTTAAACAGAGGCTGCTGTAGTCACAGAATGGGATGCCCCAAAAAAAGATCCAGTAGTGCTATGCCCAGCAAAAGTGTCTTTATCAGGGCTAATTTCAATTATAATAAGTGCAAATGGTTATATGGTCTTAAACAGAGGCTGCTGTAGTCACAGAATGGGATGCCCCAAAAAAGATCCAGTAGTGCTATGCCCAGCAAAAGTGTCTTTATCAGGCCTAATTTCAATTATCATAAGTGCAAATGGTTATATGGTCTTAAACAGAGGCTGCTGTAGTCACAGAATGGGATGCCCCAAAAAAAGATCCAGTAGTGCTATGCCCAGCAAAAGTGTCTTTATCAGGGCTAATTTCAATTATAATAAGTGCAAATGGTTATATGGTCTTAAACAGAGGCTGCTGTAGTCACAGAATGGGATGCCCCAAAAAAAGATCCAGTAGTGCTATGCCCAGCAAAAGTGTCTTTATCAGGCCTAATTTCAATTATAATAAGTGCAAATGGTTATATGGTCTTAAACAGAGGCTGCTGTAGTCACAGAATGGGATGCCCCAAAAAAAGATCCAGTAGTGCTATGCCCAGCAAAAGTGTCTTTATCAGGGCTAATTTCAATTATAATAAGTGCAAATGGTTATATGGTCTTAAACAGAGGCTGCTGTAGTCACAGAATGGGATGCCCCAAAAAAAGATCCAGTAGTGCTATGCCCAGCAAAAGTGTCTTTATCAGGGCTAATTTCAATTATAATAAGTGCAAATGGTTATATGGTCTTAAACAGAGGCTGCTGTAGTCACAGAATGGGATGCCCCAAAAAAAGATCCAGTAGTGCTATGCCCAGCAAAAGTGTCTTTATCAGGGCTAATTTCAATTATAATAAGTGCAAATGGTTATATGGTCTTAAACAGAGGCTGCTGTAGTCACAGAATGGGATGCCCCAAAAAAAGATCCAGTAGTGCTATGCCCAGCAAAAGTGTCTTTATCAGGCCTAATTTCAATTATAATAAGTGCAAATGGTTATATGGTCTTAAACAGAGGCTGCTGTAGTCACAGAATGGGATGCCCCAAAAAAAGATCCAGTAGTGCTATGCCCAGCAAAAGTGTCTTTATCAGGGCTAATTTCAATTATAATAAGTGCAAATGGTTATATGGTCTTAAACAGAGGCTGCTGTAGTCACAGAATGGGATGCCCCAAAAAAAGATCCAGTAGTGCTATGCCCAGCAAAAGTGTCTTTATCAGGGCTAATTTCAATTATAATAAGTGCAAATGGTTATATGGTCTTAAACAGAGGCTGCTGTAGTCACAGAATGGGATGCCCCAAAAAAAGATCCAGTAGTGCTATGCCCAGCAAAAGTGTCTTTATCAGGGCTAATTTCAATTATAATAAGTGCAAATGGTTATATGGTCTTAAACAGAGGCTGCTGTAGTCACAGAATGGGATGCCCCAAAAAAAGATCCAGTAGTGCTATGCCCAGCAAAAGTGTCTTTATCAGGGCTAATTTCAATTATAATAAGTGCAAATGGTATATTGTCTTAAACAGAGGCTGCTGTAGTCACAGAATGGGATGCCTCACAGCAGACTTAAGATCAGTTCAGTATATATGCACAGTTAGTTAGTATAAGCAGCCTGAATACGCTAACAAAGCCTGTCAGGCTGGATGAAACAAAAAAAAATCTCCCTGTGACAGCCTCCGATTTTTCCTTCCTTTCCCTGTTTTTCGCTGACTTCTGTCTGTCTCCTGCCTGTCTCCAGCCTGTCCCTGTCTGTCCCTGCCTGTTTAACTGTCTCTCCCTCAGCTACAGTTCTGTCTCTCACGAATGCAAACAGTTCTGTCTCTCACGAATGCAATAGAGAAATGAGGAAGGAAAAGCAAGATGGCCGACTTAAATAGCGCTGTGACATCACCGGGCTTGCTGGCTGCTGATAGGCTGCATGTGACTGCCCCAGCTTGCACTGGCGCGGGATAGATGTCCAGACATGTCCCGTCCGCCATCTTAGAATGCCTGTAAATGTAAATGAATGGATGTTAAAGGAAAACTTCGAGCGATCGAATCGCGGGGAAATTCGGATTCGATCCGAATCGAATTTTTCCTGAAATTCGGATCGAATCCGGGTTCGTCCGGATCGATTCGCTCATCCCTAGACATGATGTTTGGACCAAAATAACCCAATCAATGCCCACAATCTTACTTCACCCTTCATTTAGTACAAACTGTTACTTCAATATGTAGGGTATTGCTGATAAATGCACATGTAAGGCACTAGTACTCATATAATATAATATAATAATATAATACTCATGTAAAAACCATATGTTAAGTGTATATTAACCCATTTTTTGGGTGTTTCTTAAACACATTGTTCTGCATTTCATTTTGTATACATAGTAATGTATGGCAAACAATGACTGTAGTAATTTTCAGTCAACATTAACATATCTAGATATAGAGAGGTATCCCTGACTGTGTTTGTACGTATGTCTTTTGGTAACCCACACAAATTCTAGCATTTACAAATACATTTATTTAAGTCAATCAAGTCAATACAAATTAAAGCCTTTCAAATGGCTAACAACTGGACCAATTAGTCCCTGGGTGGGCGGGGAGGTTGCGACTCATTGCTAGGGGCAGTGTTGGGGGACAACAGTGCAGTAAAAAAAATAGACTGCTGCTATATTAGCTGCTGTAACAACAACAAAGTTTGGTCCTGGCGCTGTAAAGCTTGCTGGATGCCATGCATCATTTCTTGCATGGCATGCAGCACTCCAGACTGCTGTTGAGTCCACACTTCAATAAGTTGTTGGCGCAGTCATTCATTTGTTGTTGGTCCAGCAGTGACTGATTTTCCAACACCGCAATGCGCTCCAGAATTCCATCATGCGGCTGTTGGCGACTGTAGGCCTCCAGCATCCGGGACCCTAGCTCATAAAGCTCAGCACTTGTTGGTGCACTTCACCCAGTTGTTGGTTGAGCAGCCTAAAACCAAAAACACAATATTGTAGTCAAGCTTGAATAATGCAGGTAAGAAAAATTTTTTAAAAACGTATGGCTCCATTAGAAGTTACCGTTGGTCCAGCCTCTGCAGCCTGCGCACATGGCACTTGTGCGGAGGGCACATCCTGTATTTCAGGGAAGGAGTCCTGCTAACAACAAATCGTAGTTAATCTGTAAAACATTCATCCATTGTACCTGAGTGTGCTCCTCCAAAAATAGTTCCGAAGTCTGGCTGCCAGAAAGGGGCAAATCATCATCTGAGAGATGTGGCAAGCTCGCATATGCTAAACAGGAAAGTTGTGTTAGTGTGTCATTTGAGATTGTGTGACTATTTCTTCACATTATCGAGCCCATACCTCTCCCAAGTGACTGATTGTGCAAGACACAAAAGCTTTTAGTTTCTAACATATTCTGAAGATGTATGGAAGAGCAAGATGAGGTAATCAGTTTGCCAAACTAGAACATACACACATAGGTCAAATTACACATACCCGCCACCTCAAAGATGTCCAGACCTAGGGCCTCAGTCGAGCTTTGCCCTAAAATAACATGTTTAACAAAAATTGTCAAGACACAAACAACATTTCATTGAAAATAACATCCTTACTAGAACCCCTCAAAAAACAGTCTTACCCTCATTCCTAGCAGCCGCACGGTGAAGGACCCTTTCCGGACACCCACTTCCTATATTTGGGTCTAAAGCAAGCCACATTGGATTTCAATATTAACCACCATAGTATTGTTAATGTTTGCAGTTCAGAAATAACTAGACAAAGTGCAATTTCCGGGGAAATTGCGTGAAGTGTTCTTGCCTCCGCCAGTTCTCTACAACTGGTGTGGGCGGAGTAACTGGGTGGAGTGACTTGAGTAATTGTTGTGTGGTTGGAGTCGCTGGAGTAACTGTGGAAAGGTTTGACTGAGCAGAGTAACTATATGGAGTAGGAAGATTAACTTTATGGATTGTTTTGAGTGAGTAAAGATAGTAAGCACTAAATTAACCAATTAATTGATTTTTTTTTAAAGAAATTTAAAGAGTGTACATGGCAGGCTTCATAGAGTGAGAAATGCATTTCAACTTTTATTTATTTATATAGCACATTTATTTGCAATGTTGTTGCTCAAAGTGCTTAACAGTTACATTAAAACATACATTTCTAAAAACCAAACAAAAAAACAGCCAGGGGCGGCACTACCTATTAACAGTAACTGGGTGGAGTGACTTGAGTAACTGTTGTGTTGTTGGAGGGGCTGGAGTAACTGTGGAAAGGTTTGACTGGGGCAGAGTAACTATATGGATTGTTTGGAGTGAGTAAAGATAGTAGGCATTAAATGATGAAGTATTTATATCTTGCTAAATGACTGGCTATGTCATTTGTCTAACCTGTTTTCCATAACATGTTTTCATGGGGAGTTTTCCTGAGACTGGCTGTGTGGGCGGAGCAGCTGTAAAATGAATGTAACGAGCCAGGCTGCAGGTGTGTTGCTCTGGCAACTCACTCTGAGGTAACCAGAGAATGCACATTAAAAACACATTTCTAATGCACTGGTGGTTGCCATATTCAAATGGCTGTAGCTTAAAAAGTATACATCCTACAGCAAAGAGCTTTATACTGTAAGAATCACAAGAGCCAGGCCTACAATGTGTTCACACTCATCTCCCACTCTAGTTTTGATCATTCCTCCCATTCATTCCTTTGGGAAAATTACGCCAGAAAAACGCCAATATTTCAGAAACCGTTTGGCGAAACGTTCCACAAAGTAATAGCACACCATTCGGGAACGATCCGCACGTTTTGGTATATTATGGTCTATGTAGTGTAAAAACTGTGGGAGGAGTTACAGTGCAAAATATGGTGGAATAAGAATAATATATCAGCAAGAACAATAAGTGATCTTGCCATGCAAGAACACTTAATGACTTATTTAGCTCAATAACTTAGCATGGACAAAATTACAACATTATCATGTAGGATCCGGTTGATGCCCAATCCCCTTTAACTATCCAGCTTGGTTTGAGAATTAACATGAGTTTGCATTTTCAACTAACAAAAATACCATTTTGTGATTACTCACCTGTAAAATGGATATTATAAGTATGTCTCACACCCTGCTTCGGAAGTAGTCATTACACTTGGGTTATGTCCAGTAGAGGGCGAACTTCTTGCAGAGATGACTAGAAAAAAGAAGCCCCTCCCTGGCCCATAAATACCTGGGACCTCCCACACATCTCCCAGTATAAGAAAGCAGTAAGGGGACCAGGAAGAGCAAATAAAATCTATGAGAAAAAAGAATCACCAACAGAGGATCCAAGATACAACTCAGGGTGGGGCGAAGCAGGGTGTGAGACATACTTATAATATCCATTTTACAGGTGAGTAATCACAAAATGGTATTATTCTAAGTATGTCTCACACCCTGCTTCGGAAGTAGTCATTACACTTGGGACATCTAATAGCAGTGTCCAAAAAGGGTGGGGATCCCAACAGGAAAAAATGCACAAATCAAACCACTGCAGCTTGTAGAGCTTTGCGGGCAAAAAACAGCTGAAAAAGCTCGGGAAGCCCCAACAGTACGAGTAGAACGAGCAGTGATCGGAAAAAGGGAAAACCCCCTTGGCAGAATAGGCCCCAACAATGGCCAGACGTATGCATATACTAATGGCAGACTCAACGGCGCCAAACCCTTCTTGGCCCCGGAGGGCACCACAAACAAGGCGTCCGTCCTACAGAAAAGAGAAACAGCCACCAAATAGTACTTCACACAACGCACAACATCTAAAGAGTGCAGGGCCCCTGATTGAAATGTAAGGCAGAAAACCAGCTCAGGTAGAAAGACTGGCTTAAAGCGGAAGACCACCTTGTCCTGGAGTCTTTCAAAGCAAGAGGCCTGAACAGACAGGGCCGCCAACACGAACAAATCAAACAGAGATAATAGCCACCAAAAGGGCAACCTTTTGTGTGAGAAAAGAAAGTGCAACATCCTGCACCAGCCCAAAAGAAGGCCCCTAGAGGGCCGACAAAACCAAACTCAAGTTCCAAGCAGTCAACAAGGACTTGCGAGGGGGCCGCACATGAGCGACCCCCTGGAAAAAATCTTAACCAAAGGATGAAAAGCAAGGCAAGGCCCTAGCCTCACACCAAACAGTATAGGACCGCCAAGTCCTGTAGCAGATGTTTAGAGGAAAACCTCTTCCTAGCTCAAACAAGCGTCTGGATCACAGCATAAGACAAACCTTCCTCTGTTAAGATGGAGGTCTCAGCAGCCACGCCGTCAAAGCCAGCGTTTGTAACTTGGGGTAACATAGCTGACCTTGAGCAACCAGATCTGGAAACAGGGCAACCTGTACTGATTGACCACCAGCCGCACGACGGCTGCGAACCACACCTGTCTTGGCCACCTTGGGGCCACCAGTATAGCTGACACCCCTCGTGAACCAGCCTGCGCAACCACCCTGCCTACCATGGAGAAGGGGGGAAACAGATACAGGAGACCCAGATCTCACAAGGCCAGAGACATGGCATCCACTGCCAGAGCCAGGGGATCCTGGAACAGAGACACAAACACAAAGAGCCCGTGGTTGTGACGGGAGACAAAGAGATCCACTTCCAGAATCCCCCACCTGCAACAGATGGATAGAAATACCTTGTTGCTGAAGAACCATTCCCCTCGGCGAGAGACCCCCCCCGCTCAGAGAGTCCGCTTCCAAGTTCTCCACTCCTGGAATGCACACCGCCGAGATGCATGACACATTGCTCTCAGCCCATGCAAGAATCAAAGATACTTACCGGAGGGCACTCCTGCTGCGAGCCCCTGCTGGGTGATTGATGTAAGCAACCGCAGTCCGATTGTTTGATTGAACCTGAACCGATAATCCCTGGAGATGATGCGCCAGGTGCGACAACACCAACCGGACCGCCCTCAGCTACAGAAGGTTGATGGGGATGTGGGCCTCCTAAGGACTCCACAGACCCTGGAACGGGTGTTCCTACCAGAATCCCCCCCCCCTCAGCCTGGCAGGCTGGCATCTGTGGTGGCTGAGTCCCAACAGGGCGCCAGAAAGGATCTGCCCCCCCCCCCCAGAGGGATCTTCGGGCCAGCCACCACTGGGGGGGACCGTCGGACCAGAGGAGACAGCACAAACGACTGAATCAAGGCCAGAGGACAATAAAAGAAGGAGTTGAAGAGGTCTCATGTTAAAATGATCAAAAGGAACTGCCTCAAAACAAGCAACCATCAATCCCACAAGTCTCATCCCTAGTCTAATGAACGGACGAGGGTTGAACAAGAAAAAGACCAGCCGAAACTTCCAATATTGTCACCACCGTCCTGGTGTCCAGCCCCGCCTGGCTGGGAGAGGATGCCGTGATGAGAAGGGCGTCCAGATAAGGCACAATGCAAATGGCCAGGGCTCTGAGAAAACCATTACCCCTGCCAACACCTTGGTTAATACCCTAGGCACCGAGGTCAGCCCGAAGGGGAGATCCACAAGCTGGTAGAGTTGGTCACCGGCCGCGAATCTGAGAACCATCGGTGTCCCGGGAAGACCGGCACATGAAGGTAAGCATCCTTGATGTCCATTGAAGCCACAAAAACCACTGGACGACGGGAGTTGACAGAAAAGCGCAGAGTCCTCATGCGAAAGTTCTTGGCTCTGATGAACCGGATGAGAATCTTCAGGTCCAAAAAGGGTCTCATGGAGCCATCCTATTTGGGCACAGTAAAGAGGTTGGAGTAGTAACCCCGACCTCTCTCTCTACAAGGGGGGAAACCGGACAAACGACCCCCATATCCTGAAGGTTATGCACCGCCTGCGCGGCTCGGGAATCCGCGGCAATCTCCCGGATCCAGACCTAGGCGAAGAGCAGCAGCCGTCCCCCCACCCGAGAGGGTGAGAGCGCCCCCTCATCGCTGAGTGGGCAGGGCAGGAGTCTGGGGTTTCAGAACCCCCGGCGGTCCCTGTTCGGGCGCGTCCTCTGCCTCTACCCCCCCGAGACTCCTCTGAACACGGGGTAAGAAATTCCCCTACTCGCTCGAGAGCCACGAAAGGAGGGATTGAAAGAGCCCATACCCCGAAAGAACCGGCGCTGCATTTTGCGCTGAGGCAACCTACCTCTTTTCACCACTGAGTCAAATTTATCACCACACAGGCGCATACCCAGGAAGGTAGCCCTGGGAGCGCCCACTTCGCAGCAATATCAGCCGCCCATTGGCGCAACCACACAGAAAGACGAATAGCCACAAGCAATGCTGAGGTCCTGCCACACATCCGGAGCACGGCATCCAAGGCAGATAAGACAAATGCAAAAAAAATCTCTTAATGCGAAAACGCTGTAAATTCCTCACTGGAAGAATTCAGTAGGGTACCATCCAGCATACCCCTGACTAAGGCTCCAGTAGCCACGGCCATGAGAGCAGAGGCACAAACCGGGCGTAAAGCCGAACCCACGCAGGCAAAGGCATTACTAAGCCATTTGGTCGAGACGCCAGTCCTCACTATCCATAAAGGTAGTGGAATCTGGGGGGAGCACAACCGATGTATCGGACAATCCCAGAACTGGAGCATCGACCTCTGGGTGACCATCAATGCCTTAACCGCATCCACAGGAAAGGGATACATCCTATCCCACCCCAGAAGGGTACAGGAAACCGTCTGGGCTTTCCCCATTCTTTAAAGATCAGATTGGTAAAATATTTTTGAACCGGGAACAACAAAAGAAACTTGGTGGTCCCAAAACAAAAAGTTCCCCCCTTTGCAGAAGGGCCACCGCAAGGGAGAAATAGCAAGCTCTTCAAAAATATATGTTAGGAGTCTGGGAACAACAACAGTATCCCCACGCTCCTTACCAGCCTCAGCATCCAGGGGCTGCTGAACATCACAGCCATCAGAAGCTGAAAACAATTCCCCTTCTTCAAGCGGGGAATAATCAGACCCATACAAGGAGTCATACTCGTCATAAGTAAAATCCGGCGCAGCGGGCGCCAAATGCCGTATCTTAGCTGGGGCCTTCCTGGCCGCAGAGCTAGCAATCATTTTCCCAATGTTGACCCGTCTGGCACTGACATCAGATTGCGACTCCCCACTCATGACGTCGTCACTTGGGGTCAAGGCCAGGAGTGGGGGTGTAGGTGATGAGATGCACATGGTACACAAATAAGCACATTGTCCCCCGCAAGGGATACCCCACAAACCACACACTGCCGGGGTTGCCCCGAAGGGAGCCCAAGCCTGGTATCCTGGAAAGCCTCCATAAGGTGATTTTTTTTTTTTTTTTTATAGTAGTCGCAATGACCTATGGGAATTACGCTATGAAGCTACCCGGGATGCCCCTTTAATGTCCGTTAGTGGGAGGATTTATTAAAGACAGAGATTCAAATCCAAGACTCTGTACAATCAGCTAAATGACTTCTAATCACAGAAAACCAAGTGCTTAGGGACTTAAATAACAATATACCTCCATGAGCTAGGACCCCTACAGGGTTAATGTAGCATCCCACAGCGCTTGAGACGACCGAGCAAAGGAGCAAGGTAGGAAGACATAAAAACCAGGCCCCGCAGGGCACTCACAGAATCCAGAGGAGAGTATGGTGTCCCACTAGACACAGCCTCAGGAAGAAGGGCAGACCAGCACGGATCGTGCACCGCGCCAGAGGAGGGGGGCGGGCCGCAACCAGCGTGCCGAGCGTCCGGCCCCGCCCCCTCCCCTGACTGAAAGGAAAAGAGGGCCGAGCTCCCAGCCATGCTGCGGAGCCGGTCTCAGGAGACAGACCCGCCACCGCTGTGAACAGCGGAGATGCGGACCAGCAAAAGATAGCTCACACACACGCTGGCAGAGGGCCGCGGGCCGCAAGAGGGCACGAGAGGAGGGGGGCGGGCCGCAACCAGCGCGCCAAGCGTCTGGCCCCGCCCCCTCCCCTGACTTAAAGGAAAGGAAGGCCGAGCTCCCAGCCATGCTGCGGAGCCGGTCACAGGAGACAGACCCGCAGCCGCTGTGAACAGCGGAGGTGCGGGCCAGCAAAAGAAAGCTCACACACGCACGCTGGCAGAGGGCCGCAAGAGAGTGCGAGAGGAGGGGGGCGGGCCGCAACCAGCGCGCCAAGCGTCCGGCCCTGCCCCCTCCCCTGACTGAAAGGAAGAGAAGGCTGTGCTCCCAGCCATGCTGCGGAGCCGGTCACAGGAGACCGACCCGCCGCCGCCGTGAACAGCGGACGTGCGGGCCAGAAAAAGAAAGCACCAGTGCGCACACACTACACTCACACACACACGCTGGCAGAGTCAGCAAGTGAAGCACACTCACACATGAGTCACCGAGACAATCATATAAGGCCAGCGCCCCCCCTACTATCCTGTGGGAGTAACGGAAGGGGGACCCCAAAGCTACCCAAGTTATGTAGCGATGGTATCAAAACGGACAGGGCATCCCACGTCAGGATCACCAAACCTGATAGCCGCCTACCCTCTAGTATAGGGTCTCACGGAGGAGCATGGCTCCTGTACAGTACACCACTAAGGTGTATCCTACCCTCGCCCAGAGCGACAGCCAAAGCTGGGAGGCTTAGGAACTTAACTAATAAGGTCCGGGCAGAAATAGGGAAATAAACAGGCCGGGTGTGAACCCGGCTACCTGTAAGGAAGGAGACACAGCCATCTTCTGACTTGCTCGCCGTCTTGCAGAGACTAATACTGGGGAGATGTGTGGGAGGTCCCAGGTATTTATGGGCCAGGGAGGGGCTTCTTTTTTCTAGTCATCTCTGCAAGAAGTTCGCCCTCTACTGGACATAACCCAAGTGTAATGACTACTTCCGAAGCAGGGTGTGAGACATACTTAGAATATATACGCATTGGAACTCAAACAACAGAAAGGATACAGTGTGCTTTGCAATACATACCAACAGGGCCCTGTTGACCTGCAACACAGGAAGTGGGGTCCAAAGCAGGGACTTGGCCTACAATGAAATAACATGATTGAAAGCCATGCACACTTATATGACAATGGCAAAATCAAGGTTGACACATGCACTTACTGGCATCCAAAGAGTAGGTAGCCTCATGAGGAGATGCTGGTGCAATTCTGAGGGCAACTATGATAAAGCAAAGTAATGAATTATGCATTGTTAATGTGTGACAAACAAACAAAAAAGTTAAGAAAACAACCCAAAAAAACAAACCTTCAATATCAGACTGTGTTAAGCTTGAGGGTGGGGGAAGGGCAGGATTCCGGGTGACCTCATCAGGCGAATCATGTGAGTCATCATGTGCCACTATGCATAAAGCAAGAGACAGGAAGTTAAAATATTACAGAGGTTTAATCTGCTACTTAACATGTCCTACTGTTAGTATTGCAAAGAATTGTTTAACAAATAAGAAGATACATTAAACCAACCATAATTTGCAATGTTAAAACAATGTACCTTCACCCCAACCTGTGGTGTCATCCCCAGCATCCACACCCTGCAGGCGACTGAGAGGAATCTTGCACTTCAGCATCTCCTCATATGGCCTGTATTTACTCTTTGGACCCTGCTTGGTCCCACTGTCTACAAGTAGATCATTCTTCATCTTTAGCATAAGGGCCCTTTTCAAAGTGTAGAAGCATTTCTTGCAGGATGTGCCACTACGTGGGTATTGAGCAGTGCTAGTAAGCTGCTCACCAATGGCATCCCACAATTTGCTCCTTTTTTGTTTGCCTAAACACTGACTTTGGTAACCAAATAATAAGTCCCATTTAGCCAGTGTCAGACACACAAGAGTATTGTTATCCGCCAAATTAAATTCTGGCTCCCTCTTGGCAAATGGACGCTTGCCCTTGGGTGGTGCTTCACCTTCCGCCAGTGCCCTTTTCCTTAAGGAAGGTCTCCGGCCAGCACCCACCCCACTGGTACTCGGTCCAGCAGTGGCCGGCAGATGTCCAGAATTTGGCTCCATCCTGTAGCTGCACACACCACAAAACAACATACACCATCACGCATGCAGACTACAAAATGGCAACAACTGCTGTTTGAGTGTGCCAGATTTTATGTGGTGTAAGAACCAATCACAAACAGGCCCAAATAATTGCTTCACACATACTGGCCAGGTTTTGTAGCTACATCTTGACTCCAATGACTGAGGTTTCTGGCAAACGTGTGTCAGGCAATGAACTAATTAATGACCTACTTAACAAGGCAGACAGACATTAGGAAGAAGTGTGAACCATGTCTCTTAACAACATTGGAAATGTGGTGTCAAAAACGGCTATTTGAATTTGCAGCCACCTAACTTTCATTGGCCAAAAGATATCTGAGCAAACACATCTGCAAAAGTACGATATTATGCTTGCGCTAGCCGTTTCAAACACACCTGTGGTAAGCTAATTACAGACGGGAAACAGCTAACAAACGCAAGAGGCGGCTAAGCGGACCAGTCCTTTGGATAAGTATAAATACCTCTTTTCTTAAGCATTCTTTTATTGATACACTGTGGCAAAGGCTGTGGTGTTTTGGTTTACTTAGCCCTAGCTTGCAATAAGTTTCTTGCTTACTGTCTGTGGCTTTGTTGAGGTTTTCTGGCATCAGTGCTGTTTCTTTGGGAGTTCCTTTTTTGTGGCATATGCAAATATTGTGTTGAATTCAGCAAGTGAGGGTTGTTTTGGGGACCTTTTGTGGGTTGTGCATCAACTCCCCTCTTGGTGCCAAACTTTGAAAGCATACTTGCAGCAGGCTGATGGTTCTAACCATTATACATCTGGTTTTGTGGTGAGCTGCATTTGTGTGATTGTGTGTGGATTGTGATTGTGTATGTGGAGTGGTTGGTCTGTGTGTTGATATTGTTTTTGGGGCAGTGCCTGAGCTCTAGCCAGTGATTGTGAGATGGATGAGAGGGTGATGTTTGGGTTATGGATGTATTGTTGTGGGAGCGTACAGGAAGGTCAGGAGGCAAGGGAGGAGGGTGCTGTGAGGCTTAGGGCACCCCGATCCTTTGCCATCCGCCTCTCTGTCTGGGATTTAAGTGACGAGCAGATCAGAAGCAGAATTGTGAAGCACTACAGTCCCTATATGATCAGATTAAGACCAAAATCGATCCATCCACCAGACGCACCCAATCCATCCCTGGCATAGTTCGCCTATGTGCCATGCTTAATATTGTGGCACGGGGGAATTTCCAGGCAACCTCTGCCCTCCTCAGTGGGATCAGCCAGGCTACAATGAGTCGCATATTTTACCAGGTAGTCCTGGCTATTTGTGACCTTATCCCTGTTTATATATAATTTCCTGAGGATGAGGAGGAGGTTGCAAAAATCAAACGTGCGTTCTACCACATGGGAGGGATCCCTAATATGCTAGGCTGCGTGGATGGTACACATATCCCTTTCCGCCCTCCCCGTGCACAGGAGCTGCATTACCGGAATCGGAAACAGTTCCATTCCATGAATGTCATGGTAATATGTGACCATGACATGAAGCTGCGGGCCATGAGATCTGGCTTCCCCGGCTCATGCCATGATTCTTACGTGCTCCAGCAATCAGTCCTGTGCAGGAAGTTTGAGAACAATGAAATGCCACCTGGCTGGCTACTGGGTAATTACTAATCCATGACATCTATTTACAAGTTTAATATGTGGACTATCAACTGAACCAAATATATAACTGAACCTAGACTGTTTACATTATGTTTGAAAATTACTAATTGCTCGCTCTCTCAATCTGTTTATTCAACAGCGGACAAGGGATATGGGCAGAAAACATGGCTAATGATTCCAAATCCACAGACCTCTGCCCAAGGACGCTACAATGCAGCACATCGCAAATCCAGATGCATTGTGGAAAGAACCATCGGCCTGCTGAAAACACGCTTTCTCTGTTTGGCACGCTCAGGAGGAGAGATGCTGTACAGTGCACAAAAGGTCTCCAAAATAATACTCGCATGCTGTGTCCTACACAATATTTGCATATGTCACCGAATTGAGCCCCCTGAAGATACAGCACTGGTGCCAGAAGTCCCCAACATGGCCGCAGACAGTACTGAGGACACCCAGATGGGATTTGAGCGACGGGAAAGCATGATTACCTCTTTTTTTTCAGTAAGCTAGGTCACCTTAACTCTAAAACACCTACTGTACTAGAGGGCACTTAAAAAAAAAAAAAACAACAAATGTGGTTGGTCTTCAAGTTCCAACCCAAAACCCAAAAAATGGGGCCCAAAACTCCTAATCCAAACCAAAAAATGGGGCCCAAAACTCCTAATCCAAACCAAAAAAAATGGGGCCCAAAACTCCTAATCCAAACCAAAAAAATGGGGCCCAGAACTCCTAATCCAAACCAAAAAAATGGGGCCCAAAACTCCTAATCCAAACCAAAAAATGGGGCCCAAATTTCCTAATCCAAACCAAAAAATGGGGCCCAAAACTCCTGATCCAAACAAAAAAAGGGGTCCCAAAACTCCTAATCCAAACCAAAAAATGGGTCCCAAAACTCCTAATCCAAACAAAAAAATAGGGCCCAAATCTCCTAATCCAAACAAAAAATTGGGTCCCAAAACTAATCCAAACCAAAAAATTGGGTCCCAAAACTACTAATCCAAACCAAAAAATGGGTCCCAAAACTCTTAATCCAAACCAAAAAATGGGTCCCAAAACTCCTAATCCAAACCAAAAAATGGGTCCCAAAACTCCTAATCCAAACCAAAAAATGGGGCCCAAAAATCCTGATCCAAACCAAAAAATGGGTCTACTTATATGGGAAATGACCAAAAAAAAAAAAAAGGGGGTTGGTATGTAATTAAATGCAACAACCAAACCAAATAGGGAAGTAAAAAAAAAATAGGGAAAAAAAAAAAAAACTAACTACACTTTTGTTTCTTTTTTAGGCACCATGAAGATTCCAAACCCCGTATTTGATTTATGTAAATATAAGAAAATACAATTTAATATAAATAAAAGTTATAAAAACATACTACTGTTTAATGTTAACTAATGTTTACTACAGAATGTTCTAACAGATTGATTTCTAGGCAACAGCAAAAAAACGCTCAGCCGCTGTATTGAACACGGTGTAAAAACTCAACAGCGCCTATTAAAGCAGATCTTTAACATCACATTCACCAATGTCAGCGTGATTCCCAAGAACAGCAGATAGCAACTGAGGAGCCCTGAAATAGCGACTATCGGGGCGGACAATAGCGGTCGCTCATAGCGCCGCACTTCAGACGCTCATCTGTCGCTACCTGCTGCTATTAATGAATCAGCCTCTTAGTTCCTGGTTATCTTTTGCCAGATCCAAAATACGTCTCCAGCACCTGTAAGCAACGATTCAGGCACCAAATAATTGCTCAAAGCCTGTCAATATAGAACCCCTGTTTCTTTCACTCTCAGGGTGTGTAAAGATTTTTGAAAGTCACCAAATATTTCTCCATTTCAAACTACTGTAATGGTTTCCTGCTGTTCCAGCATTTATAGGATGTAAAAGCCATCTGAGGTAAATGATTTGCATGAAACAGTAGGGTTCTTGCTCTTTACCCTCAATGCATTTAACAAAAGTCTAAAGTTCCTAAAAATATATACCTAGCTGCACTTTAAGCAGGCCTAAATCAGCCCTTGGCAGCTTTATGCAGGGATGGGTACTGGTCCTCCCTAAACCGACCTAACTTACCCCCATCACCTAAGAGCCCAGCTATGCATTTTCCAGTTATTTTAGATTGTTTGTAGACGGACCAAGTTTTGTTTTTTTTCTTCACCAGTAACCAATAATTGCTTTATGAGCAAACTGTTAAAGAATAAATGTCACAAATATTGCTTTAAAGGGGCAAGTCTTTTCCATTTTTTTAAGAATAGTTGTAGGGAGAGCACATTTCTTTGAATACCTTACTTACTAGTGTTTGGGGTATTTGTTAGTGGAATGGAGGCTGTGTGGTGATTACAATGTTGTTTTTCGGTGAGGGGGAAGCAGGAGAATGTGTTGCATTTCCAGAGTAAGGGCAAGGCCCATCAACTCATTGTAATAATATCAGTTACAGATCTGATGAGAAGCTGTGAGAAATTACAGAAGCAGAAAGTATACCTGCATGTTTCACTGTTAGAGACAAGTATGCTGTGGGAAAAAGCTTTACGTCATGGGGCCCTGAGCTGGGTACTGTATATAGTGTAAACTTTATTTCTGTCAGTTCTAACCAGTCTGCGCCGACAGAAAAATGTTCACGGAGACTGCTGCTACTAATGAGCAGATTTTTTGACAGACCTCTGTAAGTTCAATACTTTTCCCACTCAACATGCCTGGATGTCTGAAATTGGAAAGTGATAAACAATACACTTGGATCTTGTGTTTTTGCAAATATATGTTACCTCTAAAAGTGTATTTATTTATTTTCAATAAGTTCTTATTGAAATTCAAGGCACATAAAGTCAAATATTTGTCTCGGATACAGAACAAACACTCATATAACTATGCAGTGTATGTTTTTTTTATATTGCTTCACTGCCTCCTTCCCCCATTCAATAAGATTGTTGAGATTAGGAAGCAGACATAAAAATTGATGGACAGAAGGCAACCTTTATGCCAGGTTTATACCACTTCCACCCCAAACCTTTTCAAGCATTGTGATGGCTCTTCCTCTCCATGAAAAAATATAATAGTTGGATACTGTATTTGATCACATATTATTGCTATTCTACTTTTTGTGACAAATCTCTTCAATATTTTTCATGCAGATGAGAAAGATGAATGGCAAGAAATGGAAGAAGACATTTTACATATTCCATTTAACCACTTACATTACTCCAGGGAGAAAATGGTGAAGAGATCCAATGAGTTTTATGAGATGGTCAACCAAAGGAGATCTGTAAGGTTTATAAGTGACGAACCAGTTCCAAGAGAAGTAATTGACAACATTGTGAAAGCAGCAGGTTGTTTTACTGTCCTATTCCTATTGAACATGATTTCCTGTGTCTGCTAGAAGTGCAACGACTGCTTTATGATATGTCTGAGTGTCTTTTCACTGCTTCCCTGCTCAGTGCAAATTTAGAGGCCAATTTATCCCTAGTGCCTTGTTGCCCCACTTGAGCGCCTGTGGAGCGACTAGCGTCTCGATTATCGCCTCAACCACAATGCCGGCCACAGCCAGTCGGCGCTGTTAGTGTTCGGTGCTGTAGGCTATGTGGCACTGTGTTTTCGTTTTTCCAGTGAAGCTAGTGACGGGTAGCGCAGGTGGGGAGGACCAGAAATCATGTGTATTTAACATGTAAATTAACAGCATACAGAGCCATATGCAATACAAAAAAGGCTTTAACTGGGGATGGCTGCAAAGTGATCAAGCGAAAACACATGGAATGACATTGGAAACATAAAAATGACATGACACGTTATTGGCAGGCATGAAAACGCAAGTTAACAACAGGTAACCTAAGTACAATAATGAACAAAAAAACTATTAGAACAGAACAGGGATCCCGTGTCACCTGTTTAAGCACAAAAAACTAAAAAACACTAACAAGAGGTCACCAAAAAAACAGAAATATCTAATGGGAGAATGAGACTTTGCGTCTGATGTGATGTGGCGCTTTAGGGAACACAACGTTGGCACTAACAAAGTACCCTGCGCTCTTGATAAATTGAACGCTACATGGTGCTAAACATTTTTTGACATCATCAATATGATTGCTGGTGGCGCTCACGAAAAACATTTGCCACTGCGTGTCGTTAGTGTTTCTTAAGTAAACCCCTCAATTGACAGCAAAAAATGAATCATGTTCTTACGTAAATGAGAAAGTAAGAAAGAGACTCAGGTACACAGACATGCAGGGAGGGGCAACGTAGCTTGGGTTCACACCGGGGTGATTTGATGCAATAATACTGTCCTATTCACAGTTGTGGTTTTGCCATGTCAGGCAGCGATTTATTATTTTCTCAAAGAGCGTTTCAGGCAATAGTTTTTGCAATCAAGGCCGAACACATTAGCCTATGTAAAAGGGGTCAATAGGCTACTATGTGTAAACCGATTGTTTTATTTTGTGAGACTCACAGGGATGTGGCTTATTTTCAGGCTTTTAAGGAACAAATATCATCAGCATTCCATTCTGTTTGTAAGTAGGTTTAGCCTCAAACATATGTCAATGTTTGGGAGGTCCATACACCTATGCCTCAAAACACAGTCTATATATCTGGTTCATAGAGACGTTGCTGATTGTCCTAATGATCAGCCAGTCCATACATTCCACCAGATGGCAGCAAAAACCAACCCCCCCCCCCTGCTGATATTCTATGGCTGATTTGCAGGGCTGGGGTGCAGGTACCGGACAGGGCAGAGCATGCACATATAGCAAAAGGCATGCTGCCCCTACGACCAAGTAATCAATATTCATAGTGTAAGATGACTCCCTAAACTCCTATTGCTAAACACCACAGATGCCCCTCGAAAACCTAATATCAAGCAGAGCCCCGATGCCCCCTAGCCAATGATTAATAAGCAGAGTACAGTCAGACCCCCTCAAACTCGGTATATAAAAGGTGGAGCACCACCTAAACTCACCAACAAGCTGTTGGTCCTACACGGCTCATGAGATGTGGTACCTATGCCACTTGCCTGAGTCATGTAGAATAGGGAGCAGCACGCAGAGCTTGTTGGCGACTTTAACTTCTTCCTGCCTGCCCATCCTCCACCGCGCTCTGTATGTTACAGAACCGTACCCCCCTCCTCACACACCGCTGCTGGGCACGCCAAGATTTAAAGCACCAAGTATGCCCTCCTGCAACTCGGCTCCTTGTTTGTGGTTGCAGGGTGCAGACGGCTGGGCCCCCCACATGAGCACCTGATCATACAACCAATCTCAATTGCGACCCCTTCAACCACGTTCATTACACCACTGGTAGTAGTAAATCATAAAATTGGTGTCACAAAATGCAAAAATAATATATACACTGTATAAACTATAAGAACTGATACTGTATATCTTATATCATGGGGGGTTATTTAAGAACCGGTTAGTGGCCAGGTAGTGGCACGTAGCGCCAGGTGAACGCTGGGCACTGTATGTGAGCACCTCTAACAGCGTAATGTGGTGTCACATGTATTACTAGAGGTGGCTCAGTGTATTAGTGCTGGTGCTCTAGGTTCAGCAGCGCCATGTAGTGCCTGTCGCTCAGTAGCGCTCTGCCATACATTTCAGTGGTGTTTCATTTGGTTGTGTTTAAAGATCGTGTTGCCAAAGTTACTTAACATTTTTGTTTCAAATCATTGTGTGGCCTCTCCTGCCCTGCAAACAAAAACTTTTATAGGTTTTTAAAACATTTTTATGCAGAATTGTATGTGCAGGTCTGGCATTGCAGTGTCATTGTCACAGTGTTAAAACAATGTCATTCCATATGTTTTTGCTCCGGTGCTGGTGTATATGTGTTGAGAAACAGACTTTTATCACACAGCGCCTGGCACTCTATGCTAGAGCGCCCAGTTTCAGAGCGCCGACGCTGCTTGTGTGTAGTTTCTTGTTGAATACAGGTTTCAGCGCCGAGTGCTGGACACACTTAACTGGCGCTACCTTTTGCTCACTGCAGCATTGTCCTGTTGTTAGATGTGGTTTAGGCCCTTATTCATCAAGCGATAGCGCCAGGTAGTGTCTGACGAGCGCCAGGTAGCGGCAGCTAACGGCGACTACCGACTCAAGTACGCCCGGCGGCGGTCACAATGACGCATTTATCAAGCTAAATGAGGCTAGCGCCGGCGAGAGCGACGGCTAGCGCGGCATTCATCATGAAGCCGGCTGGGCCGAACAGCGCCGCTGCAAATTCCTTCACAGCGACACGTATTACCTGGCGCTACCTGCCGCTGTCCCATACATTTCAATGGCAGACGCTGCAATGATTGTTTTTAGTGGTTTTTGGGTTTTTTTCTTTGGTACAAAATTCAACACATGTTTATATTGATCTGTTTTATGAATCTGGCTGGTTATTAATATGTATTAGATATTTTTTTTTATTTTCACAATGTAATGTTGTGAGTGACATGGGAATTGCATCTCCTCCACCCAAACTCATTTGCATCTAAATCGCTGGTTTTCCACACCAACGGGGCTTGTAAAGCTATTTTGTAGCCTGTCAGGTTGGGCGGTCACGTTCGCTCTTCGAAATTGTCAGCGCCCAAGCTATTCGGCAGCCCTGTCCTTGATGAATCTGTGTTGGTCAGTGTTTGTGCAGTCGCTGTTTTAATTCGCTATGTGGCGGCGCGAGCGTCGCTGTGCCTCGCTGCGCTGCGTTGTGCGGCGCTGTGCTATTCATACATGTGCCCTTCTGCCATTTGCAAGGAATTCACTTCCTGCGACCCCAGTCGTTGTTAATGAATACACTGTAGTTGTGAGCGTGCCTGGCCACATATTGCAGGATTAACATTCAGTCGTACCAGCTCATAACAACCCGTTATGCATTCTCATGTGTGCCACATTTTCAGGTAGTTGTCTAGTTTGATTGTGTGATGACTTTGGGAAGGAATAAGATTTGGATATTTAAGCACCACGGTGTATGCTTTAGAAGGACCTATGCATTACAGTATGTAGAATCCCCTGCTAAATCAAGCTAATAATTCGTGGCGCCTTTGGCCCTAGCTTGTTTTGCAGCGTCATTTTAATGTTTTTCCGCCACTTAGCGTGCACATAGCTGATATTAGCTTGTCCCTGTTGCGCGCATGTTTGTTTTTGAATTTTGAAGCACAGTTGCTTGCGTCATATCCGGTTCCGGGATCCTCCTTTGCGTTTCAACGCCACCTTAAGGTAAAAGTGTCTAGTGCTTATGCCAATAGCTTGTTTTGCAGCGTCATTTTAATGTTTTTCCGCCACTTAGCTTGCACATAGCTGATATTAGCTTGTCCCTGTTGCGCGCATGTTTGTGTTTGAATTTTGAAGCACAGTTGCTAGCGTCATATCCGGTTCCGGGATCCTCCTTTGCGTTTCAACGCCACCTTAAGGTAAAACTGTCTTGCGCTTATGCCACTAGCTTGTTTTCAAGCGTCATTTTAGTTTTTCCGCCACTTAGCTTGCACATAGCTGAGAATAGCTTGTTGCTGGTGCGCGTAGCGTTTTATTTTTTTAAACTTTTTCCCAATGTCGCTTGGGTCATTTCCGGTTCCTGTTTCCTCCTTAGCGTTTCCAATATGCTGCCCAGACGCAGAGTGATGCGCCTCCCCAGCTCCTCCTCAGACTCTGACCCCACCACCCCTCCCCCACCTCCCCCACCTACCTCACCTTCCTCAAGTAGCACCCCTCCCACCCCTTCCCCTCCTGGGCCTAGTAAGAAAAAGCGCACCCGGGTGGATAGCCGAGTAAATGGCCAGGTTGTCAAAGTGAGTATTTTTTGTTGGTATTTTTAGCTTAAAAGTTGCAGAACACACAGGGGGGATTGGGTCAGAAATTTCTTTGTTTTCAGACCAAATTTGATCACTCCCCGTGGGGCATCCCCATTGTGGATGTCCTGCTGGGATGCCCCCCCCTGGAGGGCCCTAAAAATTACCTCAGCCCCGTCCCATCTGTGCATGCGTTAGCTGCGGATGCCTATTGCGCTTACCTCTAGCAGGGTGTACCCCTGCACCAGACATATTTTAATTTTGGGTGCAGGCGCACTCCCTGTTAGAGTCAAACGCCACATGCGTACTTTGCCGTGCAGACCCAGCTGAGCTGGTATGCACGTCCCAACGGCCTTGTATGCGCATACCACAGCGGCGCGGAGCGCTGTGTTTGGCTTGCGGAGTGACGTGGGAGTGTCCTCAGTGGTGTATTTGTGGCCTTCCAAGGGGGTTGCAGACAGCGGACCACCCACAATTGGTGTGGCCCACCAAAGTGCACACAAACCCAGAATACTGATAATCCTGGGTGTGGGTCCACTTTGATCTGGTCTCTGTATAACTGTTTATGACAGTGTTCTGATGTCATGTATTGATTTTAGTTTGTTTGTTCATTTTTCATAGGACTTCTGCGTGGCCGAATATGACTATGCCCGTGGAGGGAAAAAACGCATAGCCATGGAGGTGAAGGCCACAGTGTCCCGGCGCTTCCACACCGAGCTGACCATCCGCTCAATTCAGCAGAAGTGGTCCGATTTCAAGCGCCGGGACCCTGAAGGCGTGTACCGCCTATATGATGCCTACGCATCAGGTAAGTTAAAGCTTATGTTCTGTTTACCCTTTGTGCAGAATGATCTGCTAAGCTGTGTCCATTTGTGCTCTTTAGATTAATTATTTTCTTTCACCCTCTCCACACAGATAAGCGTCCTCCCCTGGGGAAACGTGGGAAGGGATTCCTCCCCCGAACCAGGCAGGCGGACTCGGGGGAGTCATCGGGGGAGGGTCCCTCCCACGGGTCCTATTTAGAGGACCCAGGGGAGGAAGGGGATGACGCCCCAGAGGAGTGTGCTGCTGGGGGGCTGGCTGGATCAAGCCTCAGCTCCTCACACTCTGAGTCTGAGGACTCTCACCAGGCAAGGGGCCACTCTCAAGCAGGGAGTGAGAGGGAGGAGGGTGGCCCTTTGCCTGGTGGATCTTCTGACCAGAGTGTGAGGAGCCGAGGCTCCCCGCCTCCTCCTCAGAGCCCTCCCTGGGCTTCAAGTGGCGCTTCATCCCCTGGTGAGTGTACATTTTTTAATTGTTAGTCTGTGACAGGTTTCATCTTGCAATTTGTACTTAGCCCTTGCCATTCCTCTCTAATTTGCAGGGCATCATATAGGTGGCACCTCCATGGCGTTTTGGCGAAGGATTCTCCACGGGCATAGTCATGGTAAGTGTTTGTGGTTAGCCATCACATTCCCAATGTTATGACATTCATTAAAGTGTACCCCCAAACATTGATAGTGCTTGGATTCTCGAAGGTTCCAGGACAAATCACATCCCTCACCCAGGGCCCCCCCCACCAAAAAAACCCCACTAACTCCTTACCTCTTTGGGGGTTGCCCAAGCCACCGTCCCAGCCTCCTGTGTGACACTCTAGATGTGTGTGCGCCTGCGCTCTTTTTCCAAATGGGCTGCGCGTGTGCACACACTCGAGGAGTGATGTGTGGAAGGCAGCGGGCGCGGAGTACGTTGTCTCATGCAAATTGTGTTGCTCTGCCAAAGCGGACCCAAACCCAGATTTGCTGCAATCCTGTGTATAGGCCCACTTGTAACAGACACATGTTTCCTGGTCCATTGTCACAGCTGGTTTGATAAGGTACCCTAACCTCACAAACCCCACTACAGTGCTAGCCAACTGTCAACCACCCCTATGTTTCTGCCCACACCATGATGGGTGTTCTAATTTGTTTTCTTGGGTTAAGTTGTTCCCGCTCCAACATGTGGCCCACTATTAACATTAGCCAAACAACTGCTAAAGATTCCTTTACATAGCACTGTCTATGTTATTTGCACATTCTCTTTAGGGATACATGTGTCAAGCCTAACAAATTGACATTAACTCATGGTCCAGGAAATATGCTAATTTAGGACAACCTGTATGTAACCATGCAAGCCTTTGCATTTTCAGACTCAATAACCAGATGGATGTCAAATAGTCAGGTGTCATTTGCCCACTAATTGTGTTTTTGTCTTTTGCTTTCTGTTGACAGATGTTGCTACGCAGACGGAGCCAGAGACCCTCCTCCCCACCCCAGCTCCAGGGACGGCCAGCAGCATGGGCCCCCGCCACAGCTGCGATGGTGAGTACATCCCACTTCATATGCCTAAAGACTTGTGAAACCTATGTCTTATAGTCACATCTGCAGACATTTTAAATTTACCTATGTGTTAATTTCACACACATCTCGATTCAATGTGTTTGTACAATAATCCAACATGCCTGTTTGCATGCTTGATTGTTGGCTCACATTCTTCATTAGGCCACATAGAGACTATTTTTGCGTTAGACACAACCAAATGGGCCCTATTAGGTCTGGACCTCTAACATTATAGGGCAAACTCGTGTACTCGTTAGGACTTAGGCCCTGATGTTTGGCTGTGACTAAACACAAAAATGGACACACTGGGACTTATACCTTCTTTGCTTCCCAAGAGTTAAACTGGAACAACAACCAGGATTTTGACTTTCCTGGGTGTTGTTCCACTACGGTGGGGCACCCCTGATCGTCACCGCTGTGTGACAACCCCCTGAACTCACTTTGACTCCAGCAAACGTACAAGCCACGGCAAATTGGCTCCTCCTCCGCCTCCCCCGCGCCCCTTTTTACGCGCGCGTCCCTGCGCCGGCCATTCACAGACGGCCGGCGCAGGCACGCACACGTCTAGAGGGGCGCCAGGGAGGGCCCGGCGGCACTGCCCCACCGAAACTGAGGTAGGTATTTCGGGGTTTGGGGGGGTTTCACCCCCAGGGACATCCCGATCTCGGATGTCCCGCGGGGAGGGAGGTGATCGGGCAGGGAATCTGATAGATTCCCGGGCCGATCACCGGTGGGTGTTGGTACACTTTAAGAGTAAATGTATGCTTGGAATGTGTTGTTCACATTCCTGCCAGTCAATAGTACTCATATCATGTTAACCAATAAGCACACAGTGGTCAACAATGTTAATGTGAGTGTCACCTAATTGGACACACTGACATTACATTGCTACATCTGTGTCTGTTGAGGTCACATCCAATTTATTAATAAATTGTTGTTTCTACATCTCTACAGCTTGTGAAAACCAGCATCGCAGACTGTGGCGGGAGATCCGGCTCCTGAAGCTGATGCTGCTGGCCAAGAAGAGGCGCCGGCGGCGTCGTTAGGGTGGGGGGAAGGCTGGGCTCTTGATGCCCGTTGTTGGGCAATGTTGGCCCTGTTGGCCATGTTTGGTTAATAAATTTTTTGAGTACCATCATTACAGTGTGTTGCATTGCAAAGCATAGTTTAACTGTCTCAAAACCCATTTGTGTGTCAATTTAGCCATACCTTTGGAGCCATTTCATGTGTTAACCATAGTAAGCTATGGTCTCAAATGTGTGGGCTAAATTGACCAATACATTGACATATGTAGATCAAGATACTCATCCCTGACTGTGTTATTAGCTAGGTCTTAGGAAACACACAATTTAGAGGTGGGTGAAGCAAATATATTTACAAAAACCAAAAAAAACAAAATTAATATTCTTGGCTGGGTGGCTGGGGAGGTTGGGAGTCATTGCTAGGGGCGGTGTTGGGGGACAACAGTGCAGTAAAAAATATAGACTGCTGTTGTATGAGCTGTTGTAGCAACAACAAAGTTTGGTCCTGCCGCTGGAGACAGTCTTCCTGGCGCTGTATCGATTCTTCCTGGCGCTGGAGAGATTGTTCCTGGCGCAGGAGAGATTGCTCCATTAGATTTGCCAGCCGACCAAGTTCCTGGTTCTGGTGTTGGTTTCGGAGCAACTGGTCCATCTGGCGCTGCAGGGCCTCATTTTGTTGCTGACACATCAGCACCTGATTTTCCAACGCCGCAATGCGCTCATTAGTTCCATCACGTGGCTGTTGGCGACTGTAGTCCTCCAGCATCCGGACCCCTAGCTCATAGAAATCAGCACTGGTTGGTGCCACACCTCCTCTTGCTGTGGTTTGAGGCTAAACAAATAGAAAACAACATTTTAGTCAAACAGAACCAATGCAGATATGCCCCTCAAAATAAATACCCTAAACAGTCACTATACAACTTACCCTTGTCTGAGCCTCGGAAGCTTGGCCACATGGGACTTGGGAAGAGGTCCCAGCTTGGGGTTCTGGTTCCGCCTCCTGCAAAAACAACAATGAAAGGAAATGTGACATGTTGCTTCATCCACTACCCACGAAGATGCCAATGTGGTTCTAGGTCGTCTACATCAGCCATGTTACCTGCGTGTCCTCCGGCACAGGTAGGCTCGAGGTTTCGCTGCCAGAGAGTGGCAAATCCACATCCGAGATGTCCGGCAAGTTGGCATATGCTAAACAGGAAAATCAGGTTAGTAGGTCTGTGGCCCAAACTCAAATGTAACCTGGCTAGGCTATCGAGGCCATACCTCTAAAAAGTGCCAAAATACACACTAGACCAAAGGTATCTGTTAAACTCAGATTGTTAACATGTATGTTACAGGACTAAGAGGCAATAATTTTTGCTAATCACATCAGAAACATTGCTTAAATTACACATACCCGCAATCTCCCAGATGTCTTGAGTGGGGTCCTCACTCGAGCTTGGACCTTGAAAATACATGTGGACACACAAGTTGCCAGAAGCAAGTGCAACCAAAGTAGAGCCAAAATACAGACTAGAGCAAGGCAAAACAACTTACCCTCATCTCTGGCAGCCTGAACTTGAGGGGCCCTTTCTGGACAGCCACTTCCGATATTCGGGTCAACTAAAAAACACAAGGAATGTCTCTAAATATTCAGCAAACTACTACGGGGAATGTTTTGCAAAAAAGATGTCCGCCAAAATACATTGCTATCACTCCAATAACTAATAGACTGACCCTGGGGAGGCAACAAGCACTCCCAAGAGGCATTTTCAAGTTTACCAAGCAAACATGTAGCTTAGTAGACTAACCAAATTGAACCAGTGTAACATAAACAGCATAAAGGATACATTATGTATTGCTCTACACACCAACAGGGTCCTGTTGACCGGCAACATCGGAAGTGGGGTCCAAAGATGAACCAGTCACTTGGCCTACCAAGAAAAAAGAGGAATGAGACACATGCACTTGGGTAAAAGTGGATAAAGCAAGGTGGACACATGCACTTACCGACATCCAAAGAGTAGGTGGGATCCGGAGGAGATGCTGGGGCCAAGGGCATGGGAGCTAGGCAAAAATGAAGCCAACATTGAGCCATAGTTAATGTGCATGCAAAAATACAACATGCATTAAGGTGTGTGTGAGCAGCTCTTTCACTAATATTCACTAATCAAGGCCAGTGTGGCTCCCACATTGATATGCCGATATATGGCTACACATCTCTGGCTTCAAAAATATCTACACATGTTAGGGCCTTGTTAGTTAGTTGCTGTGAGTGTTACAGTGGGCGTGAAATTAGGCCGCAGGCCCATATTATGAATACTCAACAGTGCAACACTCGATTGTTTGAGCTGCTCCCACACCCATTTGTTCCCCAAACAACCAGCACCAAAATTAGGGGTAAATACCTTCAATGGCAGACTGGGGTAGCCTTGAGGTTGCTGGAAGGGCAGGAGCTTGGGTGTCCTGAGGCACATCCCGGACAGCAGCATGTGCACCTATGCAGAAAGCAACAGACAGAAAAGTAACAAATGTTTGAGCTCTAATGTAATACTTCACAGGTCCTACTGTTAGTTGGTCAGAATGAAAAAATGCTAATCACATACATTAACATTAGGTTTGTACAAAAGGCAGAAAATATGTACCTTCAGTCCAACCTGTGGTGTCATCCCCAGGATCCACACCCTGCAGCCGAGCCAGTGGGATTTTGGCCTTCAGCATCTCCTCATACGGCCTGTAGGTACTCTTTGGAGCCTGGATGGTCCCACTGTCCACATCAAGATCGTGATTCATCTTTTTCATAAGGGCCCCTCGCAAAGTGTAGAAGCGTTTCCTGCAGGATGGGCCACTACGTGGGTGTTGAGCAGTGCTACTAAGCTCCACACCAATGGCATCCCACAGTTTGCTTCTTTCTTGTTTGCCTATGGACTTGCTTTGGGAGCCAAATATCAGCTCCCATTTAGCAAGTGTAAGGCGCACAAGATGATTATTCTCAGCCAAATTAAATTCAGGCTCCCTCTTGGCACCTGGGCGCTTAGCCTGGGGTGCTGCCCCACCTTCAGGCTGTGCCCTTTTCCGTAAGGGAGGTCTGCGCACAGCACCCACCAAACTCCTACTTGGGCCTGCTGTGGCCGGCAGATGTCCTGAATTTGGCTCCATCCTGTAGCTGCACACACACACAAATACACACCCAACAAGCACGCATGCAGACTACAGAATGGCATCGCAATCTCTTAGGGTTGGGCAGGTTTTATGTGCTCTAACAGCCAATCAAAAAGCAGGCCACTTAATTGATTCACACATACAGCCCAGTTCCTTCTAGGCACACCTCCACTGCACTGACTGAAGCATGTGTGTTAGCCAATTAACTCATTACAGACCTCATTAACCAAACAACACACACCCAAATACAACAATGGACTGATGTATCTCAACCCCTTGTGACATGTGGTTAGCCTAACGGCTATTTAAAAAAACAGCAGCTTACCTTTCATTGGGCCACCACTGATTTTTGGGCCATGTCCGTTAATGCACGCAAGTTTCGGCTCAAGTACGCTAGTAGCGCTACTAGCGTGCGCGTGCGCACTCTGTTTTACGCACACCTGGGTCGGCTAATTGGCGCCCGGAAATAGCAGAGCGACGCAAAAGGCGGCAAAGCGGACCTGTCCCTTTTGAAAGAGAAGTATAAATGGAAGGAATTTTCAAGCTTCTGCTATTCTTACACTGTGGCAAAGGCTGTGGTGTGGTGCTGTGCTCGCTTCCCTTAGCTCATTTGAGCCTCTGTCTGGTTTCTGTCCTCACTCTCTGTGGCTTGTTGGGTGATTTCTGACATCAGTGCTGTTTCTTTAGGAGCTTGTTTTTGGTGGCATCTGCAAATATTGTGTAGCATACAGCAAGTGAGGCTTGATTTTGGGGCCTTTTGTGGGCTGTGCAGCAACTCCCCTCTTGGTTGTGCCTAACTTAGAAAGCTGGTTTTCAGCAGGCTGGTGGTTTGGACCACTATAGTTCTGGTTTTGTGGTGAGCTGCATTGTAGCGGGTGTGTGTGGAGTGTGATTGTTTGTGTGTGTGTTGTGTGTTTGTGTTTTTTTTTTGTTTTTTGGTTTTGTATATATCTTTAGTGTGTGTGATGGATAAGAGGGTGATGTATGGTGTCTGGGTGGATGGATGTATGTGTATGCTGAAAGAGCAGGAGGAAAGGGAGCGGGGTGTTGTGAGGCTTAGGGCACCCCGCTCCTTTGCAATCCGCCTTTCAGTATGGGACTTAAGTGACGAGCAGATCAGGAGCCGCTTCCGTCTGAATCGTGCTGCACTACAGTCCCTATATGATCAGATTAAGCACAAAATCGAGCCATCCACCAAACGCACTCATTCCATTCCAGGCATAGTACGCCTGTGTGCCACTCTCAATATTTTGGCACGAGGGACCTTCCAGGCAACCTCCGCCCTCCTCAGCGGGATAAGCCAGGCTACTATGAGCCGCATACTAATCCAGGTAGTTCTGGCAATTTGTGATTTAATCCCAATTTACATCAAGTTTCCTGAGGATGAGGAAGAGGTTGCCAAAATAAAACATGCTTTCTATCTGATGGGAGGGATCCCGAATGTGCTAGGGTGCGTTGATGGTACACATATCCCTTTCCGCCCTCCCCGTGCACAGGAGCTGTCCTACAGAAACCGGAAGCAGTTCCACTCGCTTAATGTTATGGTTGTCTGTGACCCAGACATGAGGCTGCGGGCGGTGAGATCGGGGTTCCCCGGCTCATGCCACGATTCTTACGTCTTGCAGCGGACAGTCCTGTGCCGGAAGTTTGATAACAACGAAATGCCAGCTGGCTGGCTACTGGGTAATAAATTAACCATGTCAATGTATTTAGCAAATATGTGGCCTAGTAAGCCAAATTTAACAAAACAACCACAAAAAAAATGTACTAGTACTAATTGCTGTCTCTCTCCTTGTGTTTTTTCTACAGCGGATAAGGGATATGGGCAGAGAACGTGGGTCATGACTCCGGTCAGGAACCCACGGACCTCTGCCCATGAACGCTACAATGCAGCGCATCGCAAGACCAGAAGCATTGTGGAAAGAACCATCGGCCTGCTGAAAGCACGCTTTCTTTGTTTGGCACGGCCAGGAGGAGAGATGCTCTACAGCCCACAGAAGGTCTCCAAGATCATCCTTGCCTGCTGTGTGCTACACAATATATGTATTTGCCACCGAATCCAAGCCCCCGAGGAGACAGCACTGGTGCCAGAAATCCCCAACATGCCCGCAGCAAGAAGTGAGGACACCCAGACTGGCGATGAGCTAAGGGAAAGGATGATCACTTCTTTTTTTGCGGTAAACTAACTACCCTTCACTATAATGCAAGTACTGCACTACTGGCTAAATGTATTTGAACTCCCATCAAAAAGAGCCCCAAAAAACACTAAGGGGGGTGTAAGATGACCCAAACCACTCTAAGGGGGGGGTGTAAGATGATCCAAACCACTCTAAGGGGGGTGTAAGATGACCCAAACCACTCTAAGGGGGGGTGTAAGATGATCCCAACCACTCTAAGGGGGGTGTAAGATGACCCAAACCACTCTAAGGGGGGGTGTAAGATGACCCAAACCACTCTAAGGGGGGGTGTAAGATGATCCCAACCACTCTAAGGGGGGTGTAAGATGACCCAAACCACTCTAAGGGGGGTGTAAGATGACCCAAACCACTCTAAGGGGAGTGTAAGATGATCCCAACCACTCTAAGGGGGGTGTAAGAAGATCCCAACCACTCTAAGGGGGGTGTAAGATGATCCCAACCACTCTAAGGGGGGGTGTAAGATGATCCCAACCACTCTAAGGGGGTGTAAGATGATCCCAACCACTCTAAGGGGGGTGTAAGATGATCCCAACCACTCTAAGGGGGGGTGTAAGATGATCCCAACCACTCTAAGGGGGTGTAAGATGATCCCAACCACTCTAAGGGGGGTGTAAGATGATCCCAACCACTCTAAGGGGGGTTTAAGACGCCAATGTTGGTTATCAAGTAATGCATTTTTTTATTTGCAACAACAATACTACTTTAAAGATCTATACTAACTGCACTTTTCTTATTTTTTCAGGCACCAAGAGATGCACCCTGATCCCTATTTGGCACTTTAAAAACTTTCTTTCCCTTTACTTTGCTTTTTCCTTTCTGTTTGAATTTTGAATTTCATTTTCTCTTCTGTTCCTTTTTTAATTTTTGTAGATTTGAAAAATAAAATCTACTATATATAGATACATGTGGCTATGTGTTTAATTCTGTTGAAAGTTTCCTTTGCATTCTACTTCCTATTTTAATTTTCATTTTCTTTCTGAGTTCTGTTTTTATTTCCCTTTTCGATTTTCCTTTTATTTCTCTGTTCTGTTTTTATTTTCCTTTTCTATTTTCCTTTTCTTTCTCATTTATGTTTTTATTTTCCTTTTCTATTTTCCTTTTCTTTCTCATTTCTGTTTTTATTTTCCTTTTCTATTTTCCTTTTCTTTCTCATTTATGTTTTTATTTTCATTTTCTATTTTCCTTTTCTTTTCCTTTTCTTTCTCATTTCTGTTTTTATTTTCCTTTTCTATTTTCCTTTTCTTTCTCATTTATGTTTTTATTTTCATTTTCTATTTTCCTTTTCTTTTCCTTTTCTTTCTCATTTCTGTTTTTATTTTCCTTTTCTATTTTCCTTTTCTTTCTCATTTATGTTTTTAGTTTCATTTTCTATTTTCCTTTTCTTTTCCTTTTCTTTCTCATTTATGTTTTTATTTTCCTTTTCTATTTTCCTTTTCTTTCTCATTGATGTTTTTATTTTCCTTTTCTATTTTCCTTTTCTTTCTCATTTATGTTTTTATTTTCCTTTTCTATTTTCCTTTTCTTTCTCAGTTATGTTTTTATTTTCATTTTCTTTCTCATTGGTGGTTTAATTGTATTTCCTTTTTCTTTAAAAAATAAATAAAATAATTTAAAATGTGGCTATGTGTTTAATTATGTTTTATTTTGCATTTATATTCTAATATCTGGTTTAATTTAATTTCCTTTTCAACACAAAATAAAAACTCAAAAAAGTAAAAAAACATGTTGCAATGTGTTTTATTCTGAAGGTACTGGATGGCCAGGCCACAGCAAAGCTAAGCGCAGGCGCTGTGTAGAATAGCGTGGTCACACTGACTGACAGCGCCTACAAAGCTGAGGTCCAACATCATATTCAGCAATGTAGGCGTTGTTCCCAACAACGCCAGGTAGCGACTGAGGAGGCCTGCTATAGCGAATCGCTAACGCCCGCGGCTGACGCTAGCGGCGCTCATAGCGCCATATTTCAGTCGCTCATCTGTCGCTACCTGGCGCTATTGATGAATCGGCCTCCCCGTCTTTGGCGCTTTGACCTTGGGACACCGCCTAGTGTTTGCGATTGGCTCTGCAGTGAATCAGGGACAGCGCTTCAACAGTGCCCACCAAACATCACATTCATCAATGCTGGATAGGATAGTACAGTGCCACTTGTCCCCCCGCTAAGCTAGGTCACAGCGCCTGACACCCACTTGCAGCGTCTACTAGCGGTCGTTTTAAGCGCTGCTACACAGACGCTCATATGATAATACATGGCCCTAGTCTAAAATCAGCCTAAAAGTGTCCAAAATAATGTATAAATAGTTGACTCACTTTTTTATTAAACATTACAAATATCAACACAGTCATTTTGTCCTATAAACTTATAATAAATGCGGAATTGCATTTTAATTTTGTTCTGCAACTTAACCATAAGATGTTGCAGCTGCAATTCTTAGCTTTTCTGTGTCTTTTAAGGTCTAGCCAAGCTTATTAATCAATGTTCTGTCTAGTACTTGGTGAGCAAGCTAAATTGAGCATCTGGCAGGGAGGCTGCTCATGGCAAATGGCTGCATCAGATACGTTTTGCATCTTTGAAATGTAAAAATCTTATGGGTATTCCAGCTTGGTGCCATAATGCAATTATTATGCATTAAATGATAATATTAACACATTATTTTGTCGCCATGTTTACATACTATATTTAATGATTTCATATTTTAGCTTAGCATGTATTAGAGGTGAACCTAGCATTGAGTCAATTTGTCTACTGACAAATATTTGTGGATGTACCCATTTTATGAGTTGTGCAATTCCTAGGGACCTCTCCTAGCGGAGCTCATACTGAACCTTGGACATTTGTGGTGGTTCAGGATCCAGAGGTAAAGCATAAGATTCGAGAAATTATTGAAGATGAAGAAGAGATAAATTACCGCAAAAGAATGGGAGACAGATGGATTAATGACCTAAAAAAATTAAGGTAACAAATGAAAATTTAAATACATGCTTTTTGGACAAGCAATGAAAATCAATAATCTTAAACTGGTAATGAGTAGCAGATTAATAAAAAAATCATTGCCGAGCCTGTAGTTTCCTAAATAGCAAACTTGCTTCCAATCAATTAGAAGCTTCTGCAGAAAGATCAGTTTAAAACTTGCATTTATGTACTGCAACCACCCCCCTCCCCAACCTCATCATAGAGTTACGCAACTGATTTAGAGAGTTTCTACAGTTTTTAGAGTGGCACAGTGCCTAATTTACGACGTGCATCTTTTAGCACCTGTTTTGTGGCTATAGCGCCAGCTTTGGAGCGCGGGCATTCCCATCTACTCTGGTGTTGTGCCGAATAATACATTGACGCTAGCAGGCATTGTGCCGAAGGCCAATTAATTAGCTTTGATTGTTGCATTGAGGTATTGACTGGGCAATGTCAGCGCTTGTTGGACCCTCCTGCTGATTATCCCAGCGCTAGTGAGCACCACTTTGTACTGCTGTTTTTAAGGCACTCCCCAGTATATTTAGGAATAGGAAATCTTTGAAATCTTTGGTGCTGTATTTTTTCATTTTTATTGTGCTGCCATTTCCTCCAAAACAGAAAAACAAGGATTGCAACAGGAGCTGTATGCCTGCAATCCTCTTTTGACAGCTCCTATAGGGGGCGCTATAAACTAAATTCTTTAGTTAATGGCACTCCCAGCTGGGGCTAAGCGCATAAAAGGAAGTTGGTTCATAAGAACCGTAGTTTCACGACCCACCATCGTTGTTGAGAAAAAATGTACGAAGAAATGTGAGAACAAACTTAACAAAAAAAAAAACACCAACACCCTCAATCGTTGACTAATTAGCTAAAAAAGCATTGAACGGCTTTGTATATAGATTACGCTGGTTGGGTTAATTGGCTCCCCCCATCAAGTGGAGAATTACAGAAAATGTGGGGTTTAGGGCTAACCCCATTGTATACGCTATAAACTAAATTCTTTAGTTAATGGCACTCCCAGCTGGGGCTAAGCGCATAAAAGGAAGTTGGTTCATAAGAACCGTAGTTTCACGACCCACCATCGTTGTTGAGAAAAAATGTACGAAGAAATGTGAGAAGAAACTAGTACACACAAACTTAACAAAAAAAAAAAACACCAACACCCTCAATCGTTGACTAATTAGCTAAAAAAGCATTGAACGGCTTTGTATATAGATTACGCTGGTTGGGGTTATTGGCTCCCCCCATCAAGTGGAGAATTACAGAAAATGTGGGGTTTAGGGCTAACCCCATTGTATACAGGGAGCTCTAATTAAGCCTTACCTCGCGTAGAACCATAATGTGCATAGAATCACAAAGACAATGTTTTTAGGCTTCTTCAGCGTCCCTTCCTAGAGTCACTGGGCGTACAGATACCAAAATTAGAATTGACCTTTTGTGTACAAATTTTTCTTCATTAACATGTTATATTACCTGGGATCACCCAAGGCACGATATGGTAGATGCACAGCAGAATATGAAGGCCCACGGCATCGAGAGGGAAATGCACAATCAATGAGTCATGCTCACTAGTTCTCAGATTTAGATTTTGCCCATAGAGCCCCTTCTAAAAAACATTGTTCCACAATAAATGATTGAAAAATATTTACCTCAATGGAGAGTGAATGATATATAGCTAATAATTAGGAATAGGGACCTGCTAAATGCAGGGAAAATATATGAAGGGGCCGTAGCTGAGGGATATTTTATGCACAGGGATAATGCAAAGAAGAGCACTAACTGGGGGATGAACAAGTCCCCAGCATGATCTAGTTTAGTACATGAATGGCAGAAAAAATAGTACCTGTAGCGTGGTCCGAGTGGTCTGGCTGTTGCGAGGCAGGGAGTGCTCCAGTTCTGATGCCGATATGTAGCAGCGAGGACAGGCAGCACTGAGTGCGCTGGCCTTATGCCCTCGCTGCTCTGCGTGCACCTCCATATAGCCCGCCCCCTGGTGCCACTGTCTAATGACAGGCAGGCGCCGTAGGGACGGAGGCTGCGTCCTCTGCAGTCGTCACTTCTTCCCCCAGCCACCCATGTGGGGAAGGAATGCATTAGATAATATTAGATAAAATTATGTAGGCTCTTGTGTGTATTTGCCAGTATATCATATTATATCCCCCATGTCAGTGAGCTTGCAGGCCCCCTCTTTCTTGTCCCCTCCCATAGAGCGGCCTCCGCCAAAATGGCGGCCGAAACTAGAGGCACAGACTGGTGCCGATACGTCACTTCCGCACCCTAGCTCCCCAGGGTATAGGAAACACAGTTATGCATTCCTTCCCCACATGAGTGGCTGGGGGCGGAAGTGACGACTGCTGTACATCTACCATATCGTGCCTTGGGTGATCCCAGGTAATATAACATGGTAATGAATTCTAAAGATCAATATGAAAAATATGTACACAAAGGTCAATTCTAATTATGGTATCTGTACGCATATTAGCCTCGATTCAGAGACACATTCGTCCGGACTTTCGTAGCCGTCTGTGAAAGTTTTGGTGGGTGTTTGTCATTTTTTTGCTTTTTTTCGTCCATTTTCTACTCGCACGAACGTTCGGGAATGCGCTTCCGATGATCGGAAGCAAATCGGAACATTTCTGTTAGTTCGGATCATTTTCCAAACAAAATTGGAAATTTTCCGTTCCTTCAGAAAACTTCCGTTGATTCAGAGAGCTTCCGTCTGATTCAGAGAGCTGATTTCCGACGGATCACCACCCTATAAATCCGTTTAATTTCCGATCCACTTACGAGACCTTTGAGGGCTCGGATTGCTATTGTTGAACATGTTTTGTGGCTATGTGGAGGAGTCTGCGCGCCTTTAGCACCAAGGCATTGCATGTATCAGCATGGCCGAGGCCATAAATTGTATAGCAATGCATACCTGAATCAATACATTTCATGTATGCCTTATAGAAGCATTTTAATGCTGACCTTAATTAGTCCTTAGCATGTAAACTTTTATTTTCCCACACATCCATATAATTGCTAAATTTTTTTAGACTTATGTCCTTTGTGAATTATATTTGGATTGTTGAACTTGAATCTTAATTTGTGGTAGGAGTTCTTGTTTTAGTTGGTTACCTTTGCTTTGTGTAATTATTTTATATTTGGTTGCAGGAACTGCAAGATGTGCCACTCCTGCCCTTGCTCCTGATGTCCGTTCTTTGCCTGCAGAATGCGGGCCAGGGGTTCTCTAATAGGGCACTATGCAAAACCCGGGCCGTGGTGGCAAGGGCCCTCTGGCTTTAGAAGTCCAGATTTAGGTGTTTGGACCATACAGGAAGGGGGGGGGGGGCACTGCAGTATGACCCCAACAAGGTTATACCAATATTTTAATTTACGTTTTTTAACAGGGACCCCACATGCCAGAGTGGCACAACTGAGTGTCAGGGTCCTTCAGTTGGTGGGCGAGATGCAGGAGCTGCGCAACTCGTTGGGGACCACAGATGAAGAATAATGTTCTGTGGCCTGCCATTGCTATGTATTTTGTTTTTTATAGTTGTAAAAATGTACAATTTTCAAAATTTTGATACATTTTATATTTTATGATGGCATCCCAAAAAATGTTACAGTGTCATTTCATTTACAAAATACATTAACACAAAACTAATGGGCCCAGAAATATTTAAAGATGAATATTCACATGACCGAGAAGTGGTTTGGGTGAGCTTTAAGGTTCCAAAGGGGCAGATGGAGGATAGTGCTAAGTGGTTTGGGTGAGCTTTAAGGTTCCAAAAGGGAAGATGGAGGATAGTGCTAAGTGATTTAGCTAAACATTGTAGTAGAAGTGAGGATGGCAAATATGTAGGCAAGCACTTTAATGAGTTAAGTTTGTAGTGCGCAGGCGCAAGATCGTAAGGATTCCGTCTGGACGATTATTTTTTGTAAAATGGAAACAGAATCTATCGGGAAACAAAAAGGATTCGTTGGGAAAAGGGCAAAAACGAAAGCCTACGTTGTAACATGTGGAAATGAAACGGAAAAGTCTGGATGGAAAATGACATTTGCGTAATTCGTAATCTGCCGTATGAACGGACGGAAACTTTACAGAAGGTTTTCAATGCATGCATTGAATCGCTCGAACGCTCATACGAGAGTGGAAACATTTCACAGATCGGAACTAAAACGGAAGTTTTTTGTGTCTCTCCGAATCGAGGCTATTGACTCTAGGAAGGGGCGCTGAAGAAGCCTAAAAATAGGCGAAACTAGTCCGCCCGCCCTTTGAAAACCTGAGCAATTATCATCAATCAAGTTAAATGCATGTTTAATAATGATCTGTACTGTATTTTGGGCCAGTATAACAGTGTGTGCCAAGTTGCATGCACAGACATGTTCATAATGCTACCTGCAAAGGATTAATAAAATCAAGTAGACAAAAATACAGTTAAAAAAAAAAAAAAATGTTATTGTCATTGTGATTCTATGCACATTATGGTTCTACGCGTGGTAAGGCTTAATTAGAGCTCCCTGTATACAATGGGATTGGCCTTAACCCCACATTTTCTGTAATTCTCTAGTGCATAGGCTTATACAAGCCATGTGCTAGCGGCCAGACACCGGCCAGGAGCAGGCAAGGGAACAGCACCAGCTCTGCAGTGCAGCGACCCGAGCATCTGCCAAGGATCGCTCAAGTGCCGCCAACGTATTTTAATAGTAAATAAGGCTATATATTTACTTTTCATCCCGTGCAGGCTATCGCTGCTAGTCCGGTGCTAAGACACTTACCGGATCTCCCAATATCTCCATCTCAGTGACACTGTGCAGAGGGGAATATAGCGTGCCCCACCCCATCATCACAGGCACTATGGTACACCCCTTTGCATTGAAGTGAATGAAGAGGGACATGCCATAGTTCCTGTGATGAGGGGGCGGGGCACGCCATAGTCCCCTCTGCACAGTGTTGTGAAGGCATCAATGAGTTGCGCAGCGTGAATGCGGTGATGCAGCATAGGTGGAGGCAGCAGGACTGGCATCGGGGAATCCGGTAAGTGTCTTAGCATCAGACTAGCAGCGATAGCCTGCGTGGGATGAAAGGTCAGTATAGTGTTTTTTTTGTATGGCATATAATTTTGTAATGCATAATGAAAATTCTCAGGAGAAGATCCAACATAATGGCCAGAACAGGTGAGCAGACCCGGCCGATTGCAAGGTTTAATCCAGCAGCTAGATCTGTGTAGGGACCTTAAATTGAAATTCATTGGGACTGTTACTTATGTATTTTATGATTTTTTTGTGGGTGTTAATTTTGGTGTTGCAGCTAAAGGACACAAATTTTATTTTATTTTTTTTTAGGACAAACTGGGTAAAAGAATATCTAGACAGTGCTCCTTATTTAATATTGATCTTTAAACAAGTATATGGAATCCTTCCTAATAACAGAAAGAAGACTCATTATTATAATGAGATCAGCGTATCGATTGCATGTGGAATACTTCTGGCAGCCATTCAGGTGCAGTAAATAAAACTACTAATATTGATAATTACATTTAGGAACATGAAAGCGTTTTAACAAAAGATCAAAATAAGCTTATTCTTTTACAGCAAACATGTAAAAAGAGGCAAATTATGAAAAACAACCCATAGAAAAATATGAATACCAGTGACCACTATAGCCCTACATATCTACTAGAGTCGATGCTGACTCCTAGGCCACAGCACACTGTGTCATCCCTGTTCCTTTCACACAGCAGTGCACAGAGCAAGAATTCTGAGCCTCACCTGCAATGGGATCAAGGATTAAGGAGAGTATATGGGAAAGTGAGGGGATTTTACAGTTTGGGGCATCCCAAATCAGAATGCACTGGGAGCAGGCTGACGAACACTGTAGGGAGCGGGCAGTGTTTTAAGGGCTTTGGCCCTCTTAGACTTCAGTTGCATCCAGGGTCATCGGACAGAAGTACCTAGGGCCCACCAGAGGAAATCGTTTTTTGGTTGTCCACCTTTCAGCTATATTAAAGCAGAGCAAAACCCACCCATGTTGGTCGTGAAAATTAAAAGTTCCCAGGGGCAAATTGGGATGCCCTGCTGTGTGAACAGGGCGCCAGTAACACTCACCCTTCCCCTCTCCAATGGATCATGAGCAGGCTCTGGTCCAATGAGCCATTTGCGTTGCATATGTAATTCGGCAAATGACTCTGACTGGACGAGAGCCTGTTCATCTGCCATAGGACTGGGAAGAGATGAGGGTGATCTGGGGGGTTTCACGCAGTGGGGCATCCCAAATTGGGATGCACGGGGGCAAAGAACAAAATCCAGGATAGTCAAATCCATCCTGGGTTTCGTTCTACTTTTAAACACCAATGCAGTCACAGACTCACTGTACTGCTTACCTTGTCACTCTTTTCTTTACTGGCGGATCCTGCTGCTTTCAATCTCTGCCACAGCCAGTTTGGCGAGGAAGACGGTGGAGGGCAGTTGCCCGGCGCTGGACACCAGACACCGGGGACACACACATCCAACAAGTAAAGGTAGTGCAACAGCAGGAGTCTGGAGCCCTGATGTTGGCTCCAGCGTTTTCTGGTACCGCACCAGACTGCACTGCGCCTTGAGGACGAGACCCCACTTCCCTCACTTCTCCCAGCTCATGATGTTGCCATTCGCTGTGCAGCATCCCACCCGTATCACACGTGAGGTAATTGTCACTCACACTGGCAGCCCACACAGCCCCTGATACACTGGCAGCCCACACAGCGCCTGATACACTGAAAGCCCACACAGTGCCTGATACACTGGCAGCCCACACAGCCCCTGATACACTGGCAGCCCACACAGCGCCTGATACACTGGCAGCCCACACAGCGCCTGATACACTGGCAGCCCACACAGCGCCTGATACACTGGCAGCCCACACAGCCCCTGATACACTGGCAGCCCACACAGCGCCTGATACACTGGCAGCCCACACAGCGCCTGATACACTGGCAGCCCACACAGCGCCCGATACACTGACAGCCCACACAGCGCCCGATACACTGGCAGCCCACACAGCGCCCGATACACTGGCAGCCCACACAGCGCCCGATACACTGGCAGCCCACACAGCGCCCGATACACTGGCAGCCCACACAGCGCCCGATACACTGGCAGCCCACACAGCGCCCGATACACTGGCAGCCCACACAGCGCCCGATACACTGGCAGCCCACACAGCGCCCGATACACTGGCAGCCCACACAGCGCCTGATACACTGGCAGCCCACACAGCGCCTGATACACTGGCAGCCCACACAGCGCCTGATACACTGGCAGCCCACACAGCGCCTGATACACTGGCAGCCCACACAGCGCCAGATACACTGGCAGCCCACACAGCGCCAGATACACTGTCAGCCCACACAGCGCCTGATACACTGGCAGCCCACACAGCGCCTGATACACTGGCAGCCCACACAGCGCCTGATACACTGGCAGACCACACAGCCCCCGATACACTGGCAGCCCACACAGCGCCTGATACACTGGCAGCCCACACAGCGCCTGATACACTGGCAGCCCACACAGCGCCTGATACACTGGCAGCTCACACAGCCCCTGATACACTGGCAGCCCACACAGCGCCTGATACACTGGCAGCCCACACACCCCCTAATACACTGGCAGCCCACACAGCCCCTGATACACTGGCAGCCCACACAGCCCCTGATACACTGGCAGCCCACTCAGCGCCTGATACACTGAAAGCCCACACAGCGCCTGATACACTGGCAGCCCACACAGCGCCTGATACACTGGCAGCCCACACAGTGCCCGATACACTGGCAGCCCACACAGCGCCTGATACACTGGCAGCCCACACAGCCCCTGATACACTGGCAGCCCACACTGTGTCCGATACACTGGCAGCCCACACAGTGCCTGATACACTGGCAGCCCACACAGCGCCTGATACACTGGCAGCCCACACAGCCCCCGATACACTGGCAGCCCAGGCAGCGCCTGATACACTGGCAGCCCACACAGCGCCTGATACACTGGCAGCCCACACAGCGCCTGATACACTGGCAGCCCACACAGCGCCTGATACACTGGCAGCTCACACAGCCCCTGATACACTGGCAGCCCACACAGCGCCTGATACACTGGCAGCCCACACACCCCCTGATACACTGGCAGCCCACACAGCCCCTGATACACTGGCAGCCCACACAGCCCCTGATACACTGGCAGCTCACACAGCGCCTGATACACTGGCAGCCCACACAGCGCCTGATACACTGGCAGCTCACACAGCCCCTGATACACTGGCAGCCCACACAGCGCCTGATACACTGGCAGCCCACACAGCGCCCGATACGCTGGCAGCTCACACAGCCCCTGATACACTGGCAGCCCACACAGCGCCTGATACACTGGCAGCCCACACAGCACCTGATACACTGGCAGTCCACACAGCGCCTGATACACTGGCAGCCCACACAGCGCCTGATACACTGGCAGCCCACACAGCGCCTGATACACTGGCAGCCCAGGCAGCGCCTGATACACTGGCAGCCCACACAGCCCCTGATACACTGGCAGCCCACACAGCCCCTGATACACTGGCAGCCCACACAGTGTCCGATACACTGGCAGCCCACACAGCGCCTGATACACTGGCAGCCCACACAGCGCCTGATACACTGGCAGCCCACACAGCGCCTGATACACTGGCAGCCCACACAGCGCCTGATACACTGGCAGCCCACACAGCGCCCGATACACTGGCAGCCCACACAGCGCCCGATACACTGGCAGCCCACACAGTGCCCGATACACTGGCAGCCCACACAGCCCCTGATACACTGGCAGCCCACACGGTGCCCGATACACTGGCAGCCCACACAGCCCCTGATACACTGGCAGTCCACACAGCCCCTGATACACTGGCAGCCCACACAGCGCCTGATACACTGGCAGCCCACACAGCCCCTGATACACTGGCAGCCCACACAGCCCCTGATACACTGGCAGCCCACACAGCGCCTGATACACTGGCAGCCCACACAGCGCCTGATACAGTGGCAGCCCACACAGCGGCTGATACAGTGGCAGCCCACACAGCACCTGATACAGTGGCAGCCCACACAGCACCTGATACAGTGGCAGCCCACACAGCGCCTGATACACTGGCAGCCCACACAGCGCCTGATACACTGGCAGCCCACACAGCGCCTGATACACTGGCAACCCACACAGCGCCTGATACACTGGCAGTGCACACACAGCGCCTAATACACTGGCAGCTCACACAGCGCCTGATACACTGGCAGCCCCCACAGCGCCTGATACACTGGCAGCCCACACAGCGCCTGATGCACTGACAGCCCACACAGCGCCTGGTACACTGGCAGCCCACACAGCGCCTGGTACACTGGCAGCCCACACAGCGCCTGATACACTGGCAGCCCACACAGCACCTGATGCACTGGCAGCCCACACAGCCCCTGATGCACTGGCAGCCCACATAGTGCCTGATGCACTGGCAGCCCACACAGCGCCTGATACACTGGCAGCCCACACAGCGCCTGATGCACTGGCAGCCCACACAGCCCCTGATGCACTGGCAGCCCACATCGTGCCTGATGCACTGGCAGCCCACACAGCCCCTGATGCACTGGCAGCCCACATCGTGCCTGATGCACTGGCAGCCCACACAGCCCCTGATGCACTGGCAGCCCAGACAGCGCCTTATACACTGACACTGGTATAGGTCACTGGAGCCTTACTAGACATACCAGACCTTCCCTGAGCTTCAAAAATAGAATCATGTAGCTAAGAGTCAGCAAATTCATGGTAGCGCTGTCCCCTTTACCTAATTTGAGCTATTCCCAGCAAAAGTATCCTTTTGAGCAGTAGAAAGCGCCACTTCGTAAAGCACCAAACACAGAGAGGGGGGCTCACCAAATTTCACAATCTTCCTTATAACACACATTAGTTATTAATTATTATTACTATTCTTTGTTTATATTAGGGTCGATTCATGGTCCTGCACCTAAAAAGCCCAAACCAAGCGCCAACTTTTCCGCAAGTGCCAAGACACAGGCATGTGTGAGGCGCACCAAATGGCTTGCATCTGATGCAAGAGCAAAATTCCTCCTTGGACACCCTCTGCCTTAAATTCTGCTGTTTTGAAGCTCAAATGCCCTTCCCCATACGTTCTTGACTGGCTAAGCCCTTAACTGGTCCCCATGGACCCCCATATTTCTCCCCTTTCTTTATGGTTTATCAGTTGTGATTTGTCCCTTCAGCTTCTGTGTTTTAGGCGAATCTCTATTAGATGACTCAGTTGACAGGGAATATTCTGACTCACCCAGATGGCAGTAATGGAATCCTGTAGACAGCTCCACGTTCCTTGTGTGTGTCTGTAACTGATGTTTTCTTTACTCCATAAGGCTTGGCAGATGGCTTACTCGATTGCTGGTTAGACCACGTGGATACGTTTGAAAGATTTATTTCAGTACAGAATCTTGTTACAGCAGACAAGTACGTTCAATACAGCTGGAAACTTGTGGTGTAATCCATACAGCAACAACAGGTAAAAGACTGTAGCTGCAGAAGGGTAGCAGCAGGTGTGCACTGCTTGGATGCCAGATTAGAAATAGCAGCAAGAGAGAGGAAGAAGGGAGGTGTTACTAGCATCAGAACAATACTAAGGGAGCCTGGAATGGACAAGGGGCACACTGCTGAGCATATGCAAATAAACATATATTAAAACATTACCCCGGGTAGAATAAAATGCACTTCGTGGGACATGACAGGGAATACTCTCCAAAATGAAGAATAGAGATTCACTTAAAACACAGAAGCTGGAGAGACAAAATCACAAATGAGAAACAGTAAAGAAAAGGGAGAAATATTTAGGTGTCATGTATTTATGGGTGCTTATTTCTCCTTATTTTTAGGTGTTGTTTTATTGGTGATATTCTGATTTCAGGTCACCTCCAGTGTTGTTTTTCCAAATGTTTAGCCCCAGATGTTCTCTTTACCCCTCTCTTCCTGCCCTGTTTTGGGAATTAGTTCTTAAAAATTGTGCTACTAATGTTTTTTTTATTTTCTCTTAATTTCTGAGGCCCAGTGTCTACCTTTATGGTGTTTTTAGTATTAAACATTTTGAGATTTTAACTTTTAAGCATTTTTTTTTCTCTCCAAAACCACCCAAAAAGGGAAAAATTAAAAAAAAAAAACTTGCACCTGACACTTTCATTGCTAAGAAACATGTCAGATGCTGCCAGCATGTGTTTTAGGAATGAAATAAGCTTGTTAGTCAGTGAAGTTAGCATTTTACTTCAGCTTTTTTCTGGATGAAAATCACTCTTGAAACACAATTTTTCTGCCCTCTAAGCATCTCATAAATCAGGCACCTATTTGCGCTTGCGGAAAATTAAAGGCGCAAGTTTCTGCATTGGCAGACACTCAGGGCACTTAAAAAAAGTGCTTAAAAAATTTGCTTCAGATTCAGAAGACCATGAATCGATAGCAAGCCCGAGCGCAACTTGGCACTCAAAAAAGCGTGCGCAAATGCTCAGGCTCATGACCATGAATAAAGCCTATAATGACTTTTTCTTCTGTAGCACTGTACAATGTGGTAATTATAGACATGGTAAAACATACAGGACATAGACTATTACAAACACGATGCTACCGTGGTTTACGAGCTAGAGCTTTGTAGGTTCAAGTTTGAATTTTAAAGAAGACTAGCCAAGAGTGGAGAAACTGACAGAAAAGAGTAGCCCTAGAAAAGGAAGAGGTAAATGGGGTACACTTACACATACCAATAAAGAACATATAGAGCACAGCACTCATGTGAATAGGGCAGATCTGGCCTGGACCTGTAACAGAAGCATGAACCACTTGGGAAGAATTCTAATCTTTTTAGAAACCACAGGTATTTCCTAGTATGACTATTACCATCCAGTGTTTGGTCAATTATCAGTTAAATATAATAGCTTGCCACACATCTATTCTGGATCTGTGACAGGTATGTGTACTAGGATAAGGCTATGCTCACTCTCTGTACCCTGCAAAACTGATTCACCAGTACCAGTACTTACATGCTTTTGAGTTTCCACATACAGTCCACATACGCCATACACACATGGTGCCACATACTTTAACTGCTGACAGCCAGTGAGGTTTCAGAGACTTGGACTCTCCAGCGTGCGTCCAGCTTGGTGTTGCGATGCAGTATGAGAAACAAGGATTTGTATAGATAGGTATGTATTCTTTTCTGGTCCAATGGCGCATGCGCGAGCTGCGGCCGCATCCCCTCCATCCCTCTAGCAGGGCACGTGCCTGCGGTGGGCATTTGTGGATGGCCGGTGCGGGCACGCTCCCTGTTAGGGTGTAGCGGGGATGCGGCCGCCAGTCTGCTCGAAGCGAATTTGTCGTAGGATCGGGAAGAGGTGAGTTTGTTTTGGTGACCTGCAGGGTTTCACACAGCAGGGTACTCCCATCAGGGTGCCCCCGTTGGCAAAGACCAAAACCCAGGATAGTCAAAATCCCTGATTTTGTTCCACTTTAAACCTTATTTTTAAAAAACTCAGGACAGCCACTGTTTTTCTATTGTGAATATTACCTTTCTACAAGTTCTCAGTCTTTGATAAGTTAAGAATAGTAACTTTTATGTTCAGTATGCAGGTTTAGTGACTGTAACCACCACTCCTCTTAATTGCGGACCACGAATAAGGACACTTCTGGAACGGCCTGTGAATGAAAAACTTCTCATGCTGCTACCTGTTGGCTATCCAAGTAAGGACGCAACTGTGCCTGACTTGAAGAGGAAGCCATTAGAAGACATTATTGTGGTAGTTTAGGGAAGAGAAAGTTTCCTTAATAAACTGTATTATGAATGTTTTGCCTCTACTCTTTTTTAAAATTTGCATGAAAAATATAGGGCCCGATTTATCAAGCACTTCTGCCAGACAGTGCCACATCGGTGTAAATTAGTAAAAAATATAATAAAACACATTTTTTTCAAGCTACAGAGTCCAATGCAGGTATATGCTACACATAGTTGTTTCTCCATTCTGGCTATCGTTGCAGCTTGTAGTAATGCAGCCCTAGAATTTCGTGAACTACTGTAAACAACTGTAAGGGGGGGGGGGGGGGGGGGGTGAGTATTTTCTACCTTTCCCTCTTGTTGTTTTCTGAGCTTGTAGCTCAAAGTGAGCTAAATTCAGTAACAGGATGTTGACTGTAGATGGCATGATTCATGAAGCAATTAAATTATGAATATTGCTTTATGATGTGGACACAATGAATCAGGTTAGACTAGGGGTGTGAGGCTAGTTGGTTTTAGATGGTCTGCCCCAAGATATATAAGGCTTGGGCAGTCTAGGGTGTGGGTGTTCTTTTAAGAACAGTATCTGGCCAGGAATCAGCTATAAAGATTAAAAATAACCCTAAGAAACAGAGGCAGCAAATATCCATAACTGACACACTGGCTCTCCACCTAGCAGTATAGTGATGTATGGCTGTAAGAAAATTCGCTAAGGTTTAAAACTAAATCGATAAAAAAACAAAATGTAGTCTCTCCTATGTATAATTGCTATTGCATGGCATTGTTTCTCCATTCTGCCTATCGTTGCAGGTCGAGATACAGTACATGACTGTGTATACCCATGCCTCAATGCCTCAATCAGTAGTAATGCAGCCCTTGATTTTGGTGAACTCCAAATCTTAACAAATGTGGGGGGAGGAGTATTTTTTACCCCCCCCCCCCCCCTTGTTATTTTCTGAACTTGCAGTAGTAAGCTCAAACTAAGCAAAATGCAGTAACAGGACATGGACAATGGGTGGCATAGTTCGAGAAGCAATGGAATTATGAATATTGTTTTATGATGTGGACATAATGGATCAGGCTAGACTAGGGGTTTAAGGATAGTTGGTTTTAGATGGTCTGCCCCAAGATATTATAAGGCTTGGGTAGTCTAGGGTGTGGATGTTCTTTTAAGAGCAGTATCTGGTTCATAAAAAACCCTCTGAGTACAAAAGATTGAAAACATGGCCTACGCAAGCCTTTTCAGTAAGCTTCTGTGGAGGAGAGGATATTAACTTGAGGAAAGGATTGCCACACCAAGTCACAGACTGGGAACTGAAGTACTGATGTGTACTTATCATAATTGTGGTATTACTGGTACTGCTAATCATCATCTTCTCTCTAATAAATCTTGACTCAAATAAGTACTTATTATACCTCTTAAATGATTATTTAGGCCTGCAAACATCACTGGCCATCCCAAGAGGTGCAGTACATGTGCGGTATCTGTCAGAGCTGGGTGGCATCCCACAATACTGTTAGACAACTATGTCCGAGATATTGATAAACAATACATTTGAGGTGTATATCTCTCACTCTTTTTTTCTGTCTTGATAGAGGTAAACAGAAGAAAGGTAGGGGGGAAAGAGGGGAAGGAGAGGAGGAGGATAGGAAGGGGAGACACCTTCCATGGGGAGGAGCAAGCTATGATCCAACTTATAAACTTTGCAAGTTAAAAAAGAAGCATATTATATGGTCACCACAAATAAAAAAGTTTAAAAAAAGGAAAGGTTTACCTTACACATGATTGCAAATGTATGTGGATGCTTCAGTGCCATGACAAGGCACCTCTTTTTCCTGCATTCCTGTTTTTTAACACATTTAGACAGCTTTTAGGATCTGTTGCAGGCTGGTGGGGATTTGGGTCACCAGAGGTAAATTAAATCATCAGAGGCAAAGGGCTAGAACCCTGGGCAGCCTAAGGTAAGTTTGGCTTTCTGTTAAAGTGGACCAACACCCAGGGGTGATCGGCCCGGAAATCTATAAGATTCCCGGGCCGATCACCTCCCACCCCGCGGGACATCCGAGATCAGGATGTCCCGCGGGGTGAAACCCCCCAGAAACCCCAAAAAGATCTTACCTGATCCGCCGCCGCTTCCGCCGCCTCCCGCCTCTGTGAATGGCGCGCCGAGAGTGACGTGCGGGAGGCGGCGGCGGCGGAAGAGGCTTGTACGTACCTGTCCCCCGCCTAGACGTTGGCGGGGATTGGCTGCGGCGTTCACGTGGGAGCGGGGAGAGGTGAGTTTTTTGGGGTTTCTGGGGGGTTTCACACAGCGGGGCACCCCCGATCGGGGTGCCCCACCGAAGTGGACCAAAACCCAGGATAGTCAAAATCCTGGGTGTTGGTCCACTTTAATTGAGGTGCTGCTTGCCTTTCCCTTTAATCCTCTTCTCATCTTAACCTTTATATTCCTTTGTGTTGATTACATATTGTATGTAACATTTTGGGATGGAATAGCACTTCTTTTAAGATTACCAAAACATTTAGCCACCGCAAGGAAGCCAGTGGCCCCACACAAGATACCTTTCCGTTTAGGTATCTTGCTCCATTCTTCTAATGCTCCATTCTACTATCCATGCTAAATGCAATGCTTTGTGAAAGGTTGTACTGCATGGCCCTCCTATTCACTGAGTTAGCTTTGGCATAACCAAGGTCCTACACTTATTCCTCACTGGCCTGCCTGTTTTACCGATATCACTACATAATATATACTACATAAGATAAGGATAAAAGTAATTAATCTTCAATACATCACTCCTGCCTAACCATGAAAGCCTTAACTTATCCCATCTGTCCAGAGCCTTTTTTTCTAACCTGTCATGAAGGCGTATAATTTAGGTTGAAAGGGCCTGACAAGCTTTTTAACAAGACTGAAATAGTCAATGGGCTGAAAAGAAAAAAAAGCATGTTGTCGGCGTAGGCAGTGACCTTATACTCCTTTTGGCCAAATTGTATTTCCTTTATGTCTTGAGAAAGCTTTACTTGTTAAAGGAAATGTTCAAGAACAATGCAAAAAGCAGAGGGGAGGAGGGGCATCCCTGCCTCCTGCTATTGATAATTAGAACTGTGGCAGGAGTAGTGCAGTTTGCCTTTACGCTTGCAAAAGTAGAGAACAATGCTTAGTGCCTGCTTCTATGCCAATGTGCGTCAGAACCACTTCAATCCCTTTCCAGTCTATTGCGTTTAACTTATGGTTCATAGCCCAGTTGTGAATGTTAAGAGCCCTTATTGCTTCTCTTTCTGGGACAAGGGGTTGGTGAGAGTCTTAGTAAATGCAACAAAGTTTGCAATCACATACAACCTGACATCACTGTTTAATAACAATATTAGGGCTGATTTTTCATGGATTAACCATTTAACTGCCAGCCTATCTGGAGATTTTGTCACCCTTTGTTGCCAGATCATTTTGCACTATTTTGAGCTCCACGTGTTCCCAGGGAAATTATATATTGTTTTTTTTCAGCAGAGTCTGGACTTTAACATGAAACTGTCTTGTTCGACAAACAAAATCTGAAAGCGCAAGTTTCTCCGAGCAGAACAATACCCAACATGCATAGCTATTTTGAACCCTTTTAATGGCCAGCCTACTTGAGATTTTGTCACCCTCTGTTAACTATCAACAAATCAATTTTTGAAGGAATTTCCAGGAAAATTATATATATCTTTTTGCAGCAGAGTTTAGGCTTTAACATGATTTTTTTTTTTTAAATTGTCTCATTTATTTTAAATAAACCATTTATTTTATTAAAGAAACCCATATTGCATGTGATAGCCCAATTTCTCCCGATTACGACAGTACCACATATGTATCGGTAGCCCCGTTCCTGTCCAGAAGACCCCCCAAACTGAAAAGAGCACTTTATAACATTTACAAATAAAATACAGCTAATATCCACACTAAATAGTTAAATAAAAAAAAGCAATTGGTGTGGGGGGCGTGTCCCGGCATGAGACTGGACGGGAGCGTGTGAGCAATCTCCGACTCCCCAAGCCCCAAAAATAGCTGTTCCCGAGCGGTCAGAGACCTACCTGAACAATGCCCAAAAAGCATAAGAGGCCTGGAAGAAGGAGCGGCGGTGGCGGCATGTTGGTGAGGCGTCTTTTGCCGGAGCGGCTAAGAAGAAGAGAGGAGATGGAGGACCTCAAGATGGCGGCGGAGGAGATGTCCCGCAGGCGAGGTCGGGCGGGAGAGGAGTCGGTGTCACCGATGAGCGCGGTGGAAGGCTGTGCCCGGAGAGCGCGGTGCGAGGAGCCGGAGAAGCAGTTGGAGAGAGGGCTGGGTGTACCAAGATGGCGCCCGCCGCCCAGCATCTACACCCTGCAGTGGCAAGGGAGCCAGGAGAGGAGCATTCGGGGTACGGAGGTGAAGGGGTGAGTGCTGCGGGCGGACCCGAGGACACGTCTGGCGGCGGGGTGGGTGAGCGGCGGGCTGCCTCAGTGATCAGCACAGACAGGAACGGGAGAGATGGGGGCAGCAAGATGGCGGCGACCATACCCATAACCCTCCAAATGATATAAAAAATATTAGAGCTAAAAAACTCCAACAAAAAAACCGCGCTCCTAAATAATTCACAATTATTTAAATAAAGTTTAAAGTCTTTCGCTCCAAGCCTTTATGCTGTTGTCAAATCAGCTTCCAAATAGACATATATAGATGTGTATACACAACTGTGTATAAGGCTCAGCGAAAACTGTATTAACACCACAGGTGCTCTTCACACAAATCCAGTGACTTCAATCCACCACCACCTTCTTATAAATCACGTACCAGATGTATTCTTTGTAATTTGCATATAAGATCTCCCTTCGATTTAAAAGGCTCCACAATTTTTCTTATAATTAGAAGGACACACTTATTTCATTAGGTGCCTGTATTTCACTTCATTACACCAAGCACAAATGGCTCCAATCACTCCACAACTATAATTCAGCTTGATCCAAATTTATTGTAGCGTGTTAGAAAAAAGACAGAGATTGCTCTAATAGCGTAAGTACGTTCCACATAAAGCATAAAATCTCTATGGCCGCTGGCCCTTTAAAAAGCCGCTCACCAGATACAAGAATAAGATGCGCTTTTCTCAATGTGACACAATAGGGCAGGCGTCATCTAAGCCCTCCGGTGTGTTCGCACACAGCACAAACTGAATACTAAATAGAACGTGTTCAGCTCACCGCCTTCTCCGGCCGTAGTACGCGGCGCTGCCCGTCCAGGAAACAACTCACGTGACACTCCTAGGCTCCGCGGAGCCTAGGAGTGTCACGTGAGTTGTTTCCTGGACGGGCAGCGCCGCGTACTACGGCCGGAGAAGGCGGTGAGCTGAACACGTTCTATTTAGTATTCAGTTTGTGCTGTGTGCGAACACACCGGAGGGCTTAGATGACGCCTGCCCTATTGTGTCACATTGAGAAAAGCGCATCTTATTCTTGTATCTGGTGAGCGGCTTTTTAAAGGGCCAGCGGCCATAGAGATTTTATGCTTTATGTGGAACGTACTTACGCTATTAGAGCAATCTCTGTCTTTTTTCTAACACGCTACAATAAATTTGGATCAAGCTGAATTATAGTTGTGGAGTGATTGGAGCCATTTGTGCTTGGTGTAATGAAGTGAAATACAGGCACCTAATGAAATAAGTGTGTCCTTCTAATTATAAGAAAAATTGTGGAGCCTTTTAAATCGAAGGGAGATCTTATATGCAAATTACAAAGAATACATCTGGTACGTGATTTATAAGAAGGTGGTGGTGGATTGAAGTCACTGGATTTGTGTGAAGAGCACCTGTGGTGTTAATACAGTTTTCGCTGAGCCTTATACACAGTTGTGTATACACATCTATATATACCCATAACCCGTGCTGCTTCCCCAGAGAGACTCAATAGTATAGCCACAATTTCCTAGGAGGGGATACTCACACAAGGAGGCAGTTATGGGAATCAAGCTGGGAGGGGGAAGGCATGGCAGGGGGAGCCTTCCCAGAAACACCCTGAGCCCCGAGTCCCGCTGGCCCTGTCCTCCCCTGGTGACCCCCGGCTAAAGGCGCAGAATTTAAAGGAGCAGTACACACGTCATGCTCACCCCTCAGCAAGTGGGTCCTCTGAATGCCATACTGCCGGCACGCGCTCTGGATCTGAGGAGGACACTGGGGACATTGCAGGCTTGCCAGTAAAAGGCCCCGGAAGTCTTGCCTCGGACCTAGGCAGGTTCGCTTTTACACCCAGAATGGATCTGTGGGTGGCACCCCCATCCCGTTCGCCCCCGGTTCACACGGAGCTCACCTCGCGTGCCCACGGTGGGGCCCTCCCTCAGAGTCCGGTGCAGAAGAGAGATGAGCCAGGAGCAGCTTCCCAATCTGGGATGGCTTCTACTACATTGCTGGGGTCGCCTATATCCCCCCTTCTGCCCTCCCCGACCGAGTCCCTCCTAATCAGGGCAGAAGCCCTGAAATGATGTCACCAGCGGCCCTGATTGTCGACCGCACCCCTGCGCCTGCTGCCCCACACGAATGGGGCATGGATGCCCCGCTGGAGATCCTGGATGAGATGCAACAGGAACACCAGATCAATCTTGAAACTATCTCACTTTTGAGAGGTATTCCGACCAAGTCAGAAATCGAAAATCTAATAGCTAAATACGAAGCTGCGCACAAGCGCGAGATAGCAGCAGTGCGTCATGAAGTCTCAGAAGTCGCGTCTCCCTGGAAGCAGGGGGCCCTTCATACGACAGCCGATTACGGGCGTTGGATGCCAGATGCGACTCCCAGGACGCCATAATCAAAACCTACCATTTGCACCTCGACGACCTGGAAAATCGTAGCAGACGAAACAATTTAAGGATCAGGGGCGTCCCAGAGCCACAGGGTGTGAAAGATGTTAGAGCAATCACCACTACAATATTTAATGAGGTGCTGGAGGGGGACCCCCCCCCCGACCATCGAGCTCGACAGAGTTCACAGAGCGCTGGGCCCCAGGAGTGCGGATCCTGCCTTCCCGAGGGACATAGTCTGCAGGGTCCATCGCTTTTCCCTGAAAGAGGAAATCCTGAGGAAGGCATGGATCAAGAGCTCGCTAAGTTTTGAAGGGGCTACAATCAAGATTATGCAGGACTTGTCCAAACGGACCCTCCAAATGCGTAGAGTGATGAGACTCCTGCTTGATGCTATCGCCAGCAAAGGAGCCACCTACAGATGGGGTTACCCTTTTCACTTGATCGTTAAAAGCCCCGAAGGGGTATTTCTACTGAAGAAGCATGAGGACTTGGAGGGCTTGTTCGAGTTCCTGCGGTGTGAGCCGGTCAATATCCCGGACTGGTTGGATCTGGGTGGGCCCTCAGCACTATCTCGGCCGCCTAGCAGAAGAAACCGAGGTCCCTGGAGCTTCAGGGATCTCTCTTGGGTTGGGGGCCCAACTCGGGGGCCCGTGAGGGGGCCTAGAGGGACTCTGGGTCGCGGGGGTTTCTCAACCGGAAGACCCGGCGCCACCCGGGCTCTGGATTAGTTTGGCCGCCGCTCTCCCTCGGCTTCCTCATCTGGGGCGGGGGGGGGGGGGAGTGGTGGCCGAACGGAGTCAGTCGGCTTCTCAAACTGAGGACATTTGAAGCTGTTGCTACACTGATCATCCGCAGTAAGGCCGCTTCTATTCAGCTTGTCCTCCCTTGATCATCAGAATGAGACTTCCTTGTTAAATGTATTGGTAGGATTTTCGTGCAACAAGACGGGGAGCCATGGGTGGGAGTGCCTCAGGCCTCCCGCGCATCTGCTCCTGGACCACCCGTGGTTGGTTGTGCTGTGTCATCTTGGGCTGGGAGAGGGGGGAGTAAACACACCTGAGTGCCTCCTCACTCTTGTTGGATGCACTACCCCCCCAATAGGCTGGTCTTTGGGGAACATTTGTCCCCTTAGGCTACAACCATCCCACGAGTTGGGAAACTTAGGTACTGTTCGGTGTTACTTGTTGTTGTGTTTTTTCTCTTCTTTTTTTTGGTCTAGCTTCCCCCCCCCCTTCTAAACCCAATACCCCACACCTGATTAGGGTAGCTTCCGCCATTCCTTCCCCTCTCTAGTTGGTACGGATCTCCGGGTACGAGAGCTTACCACAGCTATTCGGCTGACTCTAGGGCCCGGGGGGTTAGCATACTCTTGAGTGCGGCTCTCCCCTGGGAGCTGGTGGACTAAAGCAGACGAGGAGGGCAGATGGATCTTCCTCAAGGGGAAGGTTGCCTCCTGCAGTTATACTTTTGCTAACGTGTACGTGCCAAACACGGGGCAGGTGGCCTTCTTGGAATCAGTTCTGGAGGAATTGTCAACCTTTAGGGAAGGTGAGCTGGTGGTGGGAGGGGATTTTAACCTTGCCCTCGACCCCCTTATAGACACCTCTAGGGGGGGGCCCACATGAGTCCTACGCGAGACTCAGGAGACTCAAAAGAACTCTTGCACTGCATAAATTGGTTGACCCGTGGAGAATTCTTCACCCCAACGAGCGTGACTATACGTTCTATTCTAGTTCCCACGGATCTTACTCGAGGATTGACTGGTTCCTGGTCCCTCACGCCTCCCTGTGCCGGGTTACAGATGCCACAATTGGTAGCATTACGGTATCTGACCATGCCCCAGTTACATTGATGGTTGCCTGCCCCACTCAAACTCCGAGGAGCTGGTCCTGGAGGCTCAACACGTCCTTACTTGAAGACCAAAATGTTCTGGAGGAGGTACAGTGAATTTCTCCCTGTTTTAACCTCCCTGAGGGAGAAACTTAAAGCATTATGCTGTGACAAGATTAAAGCACAAATCAGCAACTGTCGCAGAATTTTCTACGAGTCGGGAGACAAATGCGGCAGATTGCTAGCAAAGGCCCTTAGGGAGGAGCAAGCTAAAACATATGTCCCCAATATTTCCACGGTGGAGGGTCGTGTAACACACCTGTTTAGCGAAATTGGAGAAACGTTCAGGAGGTTCTATGATCGCCTGTATAACCTTCCGAACCAGCGGAGGGAGGGAGATGAGGACCACCCCATAGAACGCTACCTTGTGGAGTCTGGGCTCCCGAGGCTCCCCAGAGACGTCCTAGAGGAGATAGAGGACCCAATCACAATGACCGAACTGCATAAAGCAGTAATGGGAGCGGCAGGGGGGAAAGCCCCGGGACCTGATGGCCTTAGTCTCCCGTATTATAAGAAGTTCCTCCCTCTCCTGGCCCCGAAGCTCCTTGAAGTCTTTAATTCTATCAGGGACGGAAATGCCCTCCCCGTGGACTCGCTGAGAGCATACATCTCGGTGATCCCTAAGGACGGCAAAGACCCGGCCCAATGTTCGAGTTACAGACCAATTTCACTCCTGAACACTGATTTGAAACTATTTGCCAAGATTTTGGCCTCCAGGCTAGCTCCTCACCTGCATAATGTCATCGGCTTGGACCAGGCGGGGTTTATGCCGCACAGGGAGGCGAGGGACAACACCATTAAGGTGCTGAACCTGGTCCACTTAGCCCAGAAAAGTGAGACCCCTGCCCTCCTACTCGCGACAGACGCAGAAAAGGCTTTCAACCGAGTGAATTGGGACTTCATGCGTGCCACGCTCAGACACATTGGGCTCGGCCCAAATGCCTTGAGTTGGATCGGGAGCTTATATGGGTCCCCATCTGCCGCAGTTCGGGTGAATGGGGTTATATCAGACTTTCGGATAACAAATGGGACGAGGCAGGGGTGTCCGCTCTCACCCCTAATTTTCATACTCACCTTAGAGCCCTTTCTGTGTCACATCCGCCATAACCCAGACATCAAAGGCTTAACCATCAGGTCCAAACAATACAAAGTGGCTGCGTATGCGGATGACTTGATATTTAGCCTGTCTTGTCCTGAGGTTTCCCTTCCCAACCTAATGTCAGAATTGAGGTGCTATGGGGAGCTGTCTGGGTACAAGGTTAATTACCAAAAATCTGAGGCCCCTAACATCACTATCCCACCCAGAAGATACGACAACCTGAGGAACGCTTTCCCCTTCAAGTGGGCAAATGAATCTGTCACATATCTCGGGACCAAAATTAGCAGCAACCTGGGTAGAATTTTTGAGTTAAACTTCCCACCGCTACTGCGGAGGTTTGGGGAGGAGACGGCTAGATGGGCGCGGGGGAAGATCTCCTGGTTTGGCCGCGTCAATGCGACCAAAATGAATTTGCTTCCCCGCCTTCTCTACCTTCTACAGGCCCTTCCAGTGATGGTCCCCCAGAGCTTTCTGCAAAAAGTCAGGGGGCTTTTCGTTAAGTTTGTCTGGGGAGGTAGGAAGTCGAGGCTAAATAAAACATTGCTATCTCAGCCCAAAGAAAGCGGGGGTCTCGGCTTTCCAGACCCCACTCTATATCATGCAGCGTTGCACCTCAGCAGTGCAGTTGATTGGTGCTTGCATGGGAGCCATAAACAGCGGGTGGGTTTAGAGCAGGGGTTCCTGGAAACCCCGATCTCTGGAATTGCATGGCTAGGAGAACTTGGGACCCCCCTCGTCCCGAAGCATCTCACAATTGGAGCCACTATTAGAACCTGCGGGCGCTACTTTAAACATCCTGATCTCTCCCCTGCCCCCTCCCCGATGCTCCCAATCCTGGGTAATCCTAGCTTTCCCCTGGGTAATGAGGGCCCTACAGCTAGAGAGTGGAGAGAAGCCGGGGCCTATAGTGCGGGTCATTTTTGGGGGGGGTGAGGACTGGACGGATTTGGGTATAATTGCCCAAGCGAAGGGGTTGAAGGCATGGAGAAACTGGCAGAGTAGCCAGATTACGCATTTCCTCCACTCGTTGCGGAGTTTTGCCGGAGGCTTAAGGAAAACCGCCCCCTTTGAGAATCTATGTGCCAGTAGAACAGCCGTTCAGCACACGCTGTCATACATATATAAATTGCTGGTTGCCCCCTCGGAGAATGAGAGGCCCGCTTTTCTGAGGAAATGGGAGTTGGAGTTGGGAGTCTCCTTCTCCGAGGGGCAATGTAGAAAACTTCTGGCCATGCCACATAAGACGTCCATTTGCACGCGAATTCAAGAGTGTAACTACAAAATTCTATCACGCTGGTACAGAGTACCTGTTGTGCTACATAAATGGTTCCCTGAGACCTCTGAAAACTGCTGGAGATGTAATGACGCAAGAGGTGACATGCTGCACATTTTCTGGTCTTGTCCTGTCTTAAAGCCGTTCTGGGATTTGGTTGGAGGGGTAGCGAGTAAAGTAACCGAAACCATTGTGCCTGATGACCCGGCCGTCTGCCTGCTTCATATGACCAAAGTCCCCCTAAAGAACTACAAGAAATCTTTACTGTGTCACCTTCTGAATGCAGCAAAAACCTGCATCCCTCTGAAGTGGAAAAGCCAGGACCCACCTTCAGTTGATATGTGGTTCATGAGCTCATGCGGTTTGAGAATGTGATTCTCTCTCGAGAAAATAGATTCGAAAGTTTCACTATTACTTGGTTTGACTGGATGAGGTTCACGGAGTCCACTGAATGTAGAGCCTTGCTGGCTGGTGCCCGGGGATCCGCATGTCCCTCTCCCCCCCTCCTCCACCCCCACGTAATATTTTAGAGACCACACTGACTCATGTTCTGTTCGTTAGACTCATGTTCTGTTCCAGTAGCCATCCCCTTTACAAGGGGCTAAGATGCATAACCTTTATTGTCTTTGTCGTGTAACGATAAGATGTATGTGTACCATTATTATTGAAAAGCAAAAATAAAGAATTAAAAAAAAAAAAGCAATTGGCGTGGGGTCCCCCTTCCCGGGGGGGGGGGGCATTTCTTTTTTAATTTTAAGGGTTAAAAATCCAAAAAAATGGCGTGAGGTCCCCCCTACTCAGCATAAACAGCCAGGAACCAGCTATGGGGGCTTGTAGAAGAGGACGCAGGGGGGGGCTACAAGCCGGCATAGCCTATGGCCATGGGCTCTTCTGCCCCCCCTGGGCATTGGGGAGATAGGTAATTGGGGGGGGCAGGGGTTAACGGCAAGTCACCCAATAGCCGCAGGTGACTTGCCGGACCCAGAGCCTTGTGAACTGGTATAGGGGTCTCATAGATCTCCTACCAGTTCACAAAGGGTTAAATGTAAATAAAACACACAGACACAGAGAAAATATTTTATTATTTTTTTTAATTCTTGCCTTCCATCCTACCCGGAGCACTGTGTCCCAGGCTGATCAATTTGGTTTCTGCTCTCCTGCTGATGCTGGAAGCTTTTTATAACTGCTGGTTGACAGTTAACATGGGAGTAATTAAAAAAAATGACATAGGGCCCCCCCTCCCATTAAAAGCCCTTAAGAATCCCCCCCCCCCAAAATGGTGTGGTGTCCCCCAACCCATCTTAACCAGTCCATACCAGCTATGGAGGCTTGAAGATTAAGACAAAGCTGGCCCCTGGCCCTGCATGCTACAAGCCGGCATAGGCCACGGGCATTTCTGCCCCACCTGGGCATTGGGGAGGCAGGTAATTGGGGGGCTAAGGTTTAATGGCAAGTCACCCGCTATCTGTTGGTGACTTGCCAGACCCAGAGCCTTGTGAACTGGTATAGGGGTCTCATGGACCCCTTACCAGTTCACAAAGGGTTAACAGTAAAAAAAACACACAACACACAGTAAATATGACTTAATTAAAAAAAATGTTTTTTTTCTTTACTCACCTCAGATCTTCAGCGCCTGTGGTCCCTCGCCGATCCGATGACAGATGCCAGTGATCATCGGCCCGAAGAGGGGGGAAGCAGGGGATCAGAGCATCTCCTGCCCCTCTCCTCTGACCACCAATCTCCGGGCATCTGACAGCTGAGCCACCGAGAGCAGGGATGACACTTGCGCGGTGACTGCATCCACCCCGCCCCCACAGGGCGGTAAGATTGCGGCACCCATTGGGAGAAGGCCCGTGGGCACCCTCCTGAAGACTGAAGAGCCAGGTGGGGTAATCGGAGCCCCCCCGTAGAAGAGGAGAGGGTGGGCACCTATGTAGGGCACTCCCCTGCAGCCGGGGGGGGGGCCCTGGGTGGGGGATCGAAGCCTCCCAGGATGAAGAGGAGACCAGGCTCGATAGACTGGTTCGATAGAGGGGGTTGCGTAGCTGGCGTTTAACGACAGGAGCAGCAGCTACCTAAATTTTATGTAGCTGGCGCTAGAAGGGTTAATCTGCATGCATGTGTTATTCAGCACCCCAGTTGAATTCAATCCGTTAATGCTTTCGCACATGAGCATCCATGCTTTTTTAGATTTTATTCTTTAGTATGTTTTTATTGTAATATATGTATTATTTATGTAAAACCTAAGTTGTCTTTTATTCCAACCTTTTATTTTTCTTAATTTAGATGTATGGTGAATCCTCTCTAATCGCCCCATGACAGACAGTGTGCAGAATCCCCCAATCTCCCTATAACAGACAGAGTGGCAGAACTCCCCACCCCAACCTACTTATTAAAAAAAAAACTCTGGACCCCTCTGCCCTCCCCAGTTACTCATTCAAGCTTCTTGAACATGTCCACTCAGAACTGGCTGTCGGTCTACAAACTCCCTCCTAGTTCCCCTCTAGTCTAGTTTCCTCTCAAGTCATTCCACTGAAACTGCCCTCACCAAAGTCACCAATGATTTACTAACTGCCAAATCCAAAGGCCACTACTCTGTTCTCATTCATCTTGAACTATCCTCTGTGTTTGAGACTGTCAACCATGCTCTGCTTCCCAATATTCTTTCTTCTCTTGAAGTCTCGCTCCTATATCGCTAATTGCACATTTAGTGTGTCATCAAATATAATACTCATAATTTAAGATAAGAAAAAACTATCTATCAAATTAATAATGCAATGAGCAATTGTCGATTATTAAAAGCTTACTCACTATGCCATAAAAGTAACTTTAGAATGCATATATATAAGAAAATAGATTAGTCCTAAAAAAATATTATTATTAAAAGCTGCAGATATAATATATTATATATAAATATGATGAATGTTAAAATGGAAATAAATTATGAATAGATCTAAATGGTTATAAATAGAGAGGTATGAAAAGATTTTGGTTAAATAGTAATTATATACTGCATGCCCACTGAGGAACATGCAAAAATAAATGATGAGTATTATATTTGATTTTTAAACTAAACATAAATGCATTCAATTCTCATTATATAATAGTACAATTTGTGCCTATATGTACATATATATATATATACATATCTATGTGTGTATCTATAATGTATAAATCAGTATGTGTGAACTACTTATGAGATCTATTTCGCCATTATAAATTAACAGGCACAGACATAACTTGTATCCATCAAATGTATCGCTCCATAAGATACTGCTGTTTTAATTTTCTTTTCTTTCAGAGAACATCCATCAATATAAACATTAAGCTGATAATCACTAGGACACATAATGTTAGAGCGGCTGCGAGCCGACAATAATCAGTGCAAAACTACAGGCTTTTACTACAAGTCCCATGAGCCTTAGCGGCCATGACCTATTTAAACCAGTCTGCCGCATCTGCGCATTGAGGACCTTGAAAAAGATTAATCGAAATGCGCGTCGGACCTCAGGCTAGGACAGGAGCTGTGGATATTTATTTCTATTCTCTACACTCTGAGGAACTTTTTGGATTTGGATGTAACTAAAGACGTCTCTCTGGGAGTGCACGCCCGGGAGTCACGCAACTTCTTATAACCAAAGAGACACACACACACAGCAGCGGTGCACACTCCCTGGGCAAATTTAAAGGACCCACCGTCTGGTATTTTAAGATTTTTATTGGAGATCAATGTATCACTTTTTTTTTTAATTCTTTATTTTCACATTTTATACATTCGATACAGAAACACATGGGTAACAACAAAATTGCAGACTTACAGAGTCATCCTGCATATACCAGACCATGTGACATAAACGTATATGACTAGATGTGTTCTTAATAAGGATACCTCGAGCCAACACACATCTGCGCTAAATAATCCACCCGTCCCGGCGACGGCCCCCAGCGGATGTCAGGAAACCAGCGCCCGCAGTAGGCCGAGATTGCTCCTAGAGCCAGCTTAAACCATCTTATCATGATGCAGAAAGATTCAGTCCAACAGTAATTATGAAGATGAGAAAAGAGAGAGAGAGAGACAAGAGGGGAGAGGTGGGGGGAAAGAGGGGGGGTTACCAGGAGGAGTTCGCTTGTCAGGTTGTGCCCCAGAATGCCTTCAATATGTCCGTAGCTCTCCGTTTCACCATAGACATGCTACAGGTACCCCGGGGTGCACGTGGCTGCAGGGTGATCCTAGGAGCCTATCGTGTGGCTGGACTCTATGAGCTGCTTGAATCTATCCGATTTCCTGAAGAGAAACCATGGCATCCACGTCTGCAAGAACTGCGGCATGCTCTCATGGATGGAGGCGGTGAGTTCTTCCATCTCCATCACATGATTGATCTCCCCGATCCAGTCCACCACAGAGGGAACCGCTTCGGATCTCCACAGCCTCGGGATAGTCACCTTTGCTGCATTGATGAGATGGCGCAGAAGTGACTTCTTATAGATCTTCAGGGGGGTATCCGCCAGGTGCAGGAGGAGCAGAGAAGGGTCCCGAGCCACCGGGTAGCCCACGATCTCCCCGAAGATTCCGGCTACAGATTGCCAAAAGGGCACAATCTTGGAGCATTCCCAAAATATGTGGTAAAAGCTCCCAACCGCTCGCCGACACCTCCAGCACTCGGCGAATATGGTCGGAGATAACCCATGCAACCTCTCCGGGGTGTAATACCACCTCGTGAGACATTTGTAGTTTGTTTCCTGTATCTTGGAGGAGACAGAAGTTTTGTGTGCTGCCAGGAAGATATACCTCCATTGCTCTCCAGTCAGCTGCCTGTCCAGGTCCCTCCCCCAGTCCGCGAAAAAGCGGGGTGATTCCCTGTCCCCAGAGGTCCCAGTGGCACCAGGAAGGACGGCCAAGGGGAGATCTCCTCCCTGTCTCTGAGCTTATCTAAGAGAGGGGGCATCCCTGCCTAGTGCCATTTCTAATGTCGACTCGGCACCATTCACCTTGATTCTTGCTGAGGGATCCGAGTATAAGGCCATGACCAGCTGTAGCACATTCGGCCCCAACCCAATATGCTCCAGGACTGCTTTAATAAACTGCCAATTTACCTGGTCAAAGGCCTTCTCAGCATTGGTGGAATGCAGAACAGCCGGCTCCCCAGTCTGCTTAACCCTATGTATCAGGTTCAATACTCTGGTCGTGATATCTCGAGCTTCTCACCCTGGAATGAAGCTGGACTGATCGCCATCCACCAACCCCGGCAAGAGCCCCGACAGCCTATTCACCAGGATTTTTGCGAACAGCTTGAGGTCCACATTCAGTAGCGAGATGGGCCTATAACTTCCACACAAGAGTGGATCCTTCCCGGGCTTCTAAATGATATTGGCCGGCACGGGGGAAGCCAGTAACGAATAAAAAGCTGAAAGGAAGTGCGGGGCGAGAAGAGGGAAGAATTGCTTATAGTAGCTGACGGAAAACCCGTCAGGCCCGGTGATCTCCCTTTCAGTGAGCCCTTTACTGCGACATTCAGCTCTTCTAGGGAGATTGGGCTCTCCAAGGCTTCCCTCTCCTCCCCCTGCAATACGGGCATTCCGGAGTCCTCTATGTACCGCTTAATCTGCTCCAGACGCACCCCACCTGGAAGCAACCCCAGAGGTTGAATGTTATAAAGTTTTTGGTAGAAGGACTGGAAGGTCTTTGCTATCTCTGGGGTGTTATGGAGTTTATTTTGTTGCCCATCAACAATGGCCTCCACATAGTTCAGCGACAAGAGGGAGTTCGGGGATGTTCCGGCCTCGGTGAGCGCCAAGAGGTTGCTTTGGGCTAAGGAGGCTTTATGCATTCTCTCCAGCTCATGAACCCTCTCCAGCCGTCTCTGCAGCTCCTGCTCTTGGTCCCTCTTCATCTGGGAGGCGTGTCTGATGAGCGTGCCCCTGATGACTGCTTTATGAGCTTGCCTGTTATTAAGTGGAGAAGTGTCCGCACTTTTGTTAAGCTCAAAGTACTCTTTGATAGCGTTTTGAAGATTCTGGACCACCGGCTCATTTTGCAGAAGGGACTCGTTCAGCCTCCACGTCCCCTCCCCCCTCGCCCCCCTGCTAGGTTGATGGAGAGGGCCACTGGGGCATGATCAGATATAACAGTAGGTTCTATTTTGACATCCGATATTTGGGGTAGAAGGCTATGGGATACTAGGACATAATCGATTCTGAAGTACTATGCATGAACCGCGGAGTAAAAAGAATAATCTTTAGTGGTAGGGTGGCTGATTCGCCATGGGTCACAGAGCTGAGCCCTCTGGAGGGTTTTCTTAATTTTCTTCAGTGCCTCGTAAGCCAGGGCCGACCGACCCGTGGACGAGTCCAACAGGGGATCCAGTGCCACGTTCAAGTCCCCACCGAGCATGATGGGTCCCTCCTTAACTACCATAAGTTTTTTTATAAAGGACTCAAGAAAAGTCACCTGTCCAGAATTAGGGGCATAGACCACTGCCAACGTGTACCTTTTGTTATACAGGGAGCCCTTGAGGATTAAGTATCTTCCCTGTTCATCCGCTATCTTGTCTGAGACCCGGAAGGGGGTGTTACTGGCAACCAAGATCGCTACCCCTCTTTCTTTTGGCGCATTGCTCATGTAGGATTGGCAGAAAGACCTGAGGCAAGCCTAGGAGCCCTCCCCCCCTTAAAATGCGTTTCCTGTATGAAAGAAATGTTGGCCTTATGTCTAGTCAACTCCTGAAATAATTTAGATCTTTATAGTGGGGTATTCAATCCTCTGGCATTTATCGATATCACCCTAAGCTTTTTGGTGAAAGGGAAGTCAGGCAAATCACAGAGTCGAGAGCCCGGCGAGCTACCTCCGGCTCTGGACATAGTTGATATACCTGGGTTAGCGACTACTCTGGATTAGGGGAGCTATTTGAAAGATGCTAAAGAGTCTGCACCAATCGCGGTGCCCGACTGCTTATTAGTGAGGGGGTGAGGGAGGAAGAAGAGGGGAGGGACAAAGGGGTTAGTGGTAAGGAGGGAAATGAGAGGGAAAAGGAAGGGGGATAGGAAACAACAATAAGACAAGTTCAGAAAAAGAGGAAAGACCATGTTTGGGAGGAAACCCAAACCTGAATTCAAAGTTTATATCCTACAAAACCCTAAACTCGTAACACTTTTAAACCACGGGGTCCCAATTTCGCCTCCCCGGCTCCTCGAAGGGAAAGAGCGGGAAAGCGGCTCGGGAGCCCGGTATGTTCCCGGGTGGGCAGAAGGCCCTCCCCGCGAACTATCAGAGGGATCCGCTGGCAGCCCAACACTACCCCCAAAAGGGGGGTATCAGGTTGCCCCGTCCCCTCCGGCAGATGGGGACCGAGAGGCCAGTCGCCGCTCTCAGTAAAGGAGCGAGTTTCCGCTCAAATCCCGCAATGTATCATTTTTTGTGTGATATAAATAAAGAATCCTTTAAAAATATATAAGGACTGAAGAGCCCTACATAACCGAAGGTGAAATCAACTTACAGCTTAAACTGCATGCATACATTTAACCCTTCTGTTGCCAGCCTCTCCAACCGTTAACCGCCAGCCACGTAAATTTTACGTGCCTGATTTTCCCCATTAATAGCATAAAAAGTAAAAAAAAAGGCACTTACCCTCGTTTGATTTGGCCGGGTCTCCTCTTTAAGATGGTCGGCTCCGATCGTCTGTAGGACCTCCTCCGGCTGCAGGGGAGGGCCTGGAATAGGGTGCCCCCCCCCATTTCAGTTGCCACTGGCTTTCCTGTAAAAAAATAAAAAAATAAAAATGACATTTACTTACCTGCTCTCTCCCCTTTCCTCCTCGATGGTGGCCGCCATCTTGCAGCTAAACACCGCCCCCTTGGGGCGGGGCTAATGGTGTCATCCCGACCCCGATCACCGGCTTCAGCGCTCTCAGCTGTCAGCTGTCAGATGTCGGTGATCGGTGCCCGGGGAAGGAGGTGGCAGGAGATCCTCTGATCTCCGGCCTCCCCCTTCTCTGGATGCCGATCACCGGCATCTGTCAGCACAGTGGCGAGGGACAAGAGCTTACAATCGAAGGTAAGTACAGTAAAAAAAAATTTTTTTTTTTAATAAAAGAATTTTGTGTGGTCTTTTTTTTTACAGTTAACCCTTTGTGAGCTGGTAAGGGGTCTATGGGACCCCTTATACCAGTTCACAAGGCTCTGGGTCTGGCAAGTCACCTGCGGCTAGCGGGTGACTTGCTATTAACCCCCAGCCCCCCCATTACCTGCCTCCCTAAAGGCCAGGGGGGGGGCAGAAGGGCCCAGGCCACTAAGTAGCTATGCGGGCTAGTAGCTTGCAGGGCCAGGGGCCACCAACGCTGGCCCCTGCGCCCTGTTCTACAAGCCCCCATAGCTGGCCCGGGTCGGTAACGCTGGGTAGGGGGGACACTACGTCATTTTTTGGGGGATTTTTAAGGGTTTTTAACCTGGGAGGGGGACCCTCTGTCAATTTTTTTAAATTAACCCCTTATGTCCTGTCGCCCAACTGGTAATAAATGCTTCTAGCATTTTGTGGTGTGGTGTGTTTTTTATTTACATTTAAAGTGGACCAACACCCAGGATTTTGACTATCCTGGGTATTGGTCCTTTCCCCCGGGCATCCCGATTGGGGATGCCCCACTGTGTGAAACACCCCTGATCACCCACAATAACTCCCCTCACCCGGGTCCTACGGCACATGCTTGGCCGCTCGTCCAATCAGCGTGCTCAGAGCGGCTGAGTTATGGACGTCTAAGAGACGTCTAAGCTCAGCCGCTCTGAGCGTGCTGGCGGCCGCATCCCCCACTTCCCTCTAACAGGGAGCGTGCCCGCACCGGCCATTCATAAATGGCCGGCGCGGGCACGCGCCATGCTAGAGGGATAGTGGGGATGCGGCCCGCGCATACGCCGTAGGACCTGGATTCAAGTAAGTGGTAGCGGGTGTTCCGGGGGGTTTCACACAGAGGGGCATCCCGATTTTGGATGCTCCGGGGGGAGGGAATAGAACGGTCCAGGAATCTTGTAGATTCCCGGGCCGATCAGCCCTGGGTGTTGGTCCACTTTAACCCATTGTGAACTTGTAAGGAGTCCATGAAACCCCTATACCAGTTCACAAGGCTCGGGGGCTGTCAAGTCACCTGCGGCTAGCGGGTGATTTGCCATTAACCCCGACCCCCCTATTACCTGCCTCCCCGAAGCCCAGGGGGGCAGAAGGGCCCGGGCTGATTTAGGCGGTGCGGGCTTGTACTTGGCAGGGCGGGGGGCCACCAAAGCTGGCCCTGCGCCCTGTTCTACAAGCCCTGCATAGCTGATCCCCGGGCTGGTTATGCTGGGTAGGGGGGACCCCACACCAATTCTTTTCTTGATTTAACCCTTTATAGTGTGGATTGTAGTTGTATTTTATTTTTACATGTTATAAAGTGTTTTTTCAGTTTGGGGGGGTTTTCTGAACAGTAACGGGGGGCTACCGATACATATGTGGTACTGTTGTAATCGGGAGAAATGGGGCTTTCACATGCAATATGGTTTTCTTTAATAAAACAAATGTTTTATTTGAAATAAAGAAGATAATTTTCTAAAAAATATTTTTTTTGTTTTGTTTAATTTACTCAAAAATATTTAAAAAAACAGTAAAAAAATTACAAACAAGACATTTCACGTTAAAGCCTAAACTCTGCCGCAAAAATATAATATATGATTTTCCTGGAAATTCCTGCAAAAATCACAGTTAAGCATAGCGCAAAATGTTGATAAATGACCTGTCAAGAGAGGGTGACAAAGCCTCAAGTAGGCTGGCAGTTAAAAGGGTTAGTAGTACCTATGCATGCTGGGTATTGTTCTGCTCGGGGGATTTTGCGCTTTCAGATTTAGCTTGTTTTTTCTTGTTTGCATATTGATATTTTAGGAAAACTCATTTTTTATTCTGCTTTATTATACATTTTTTAAGGAAACCCTGTGCGCCCAAAGAATTCTTTGAGGGATTACTTCCAGAAAGATGGGCCCACTACAACATGCTGGGTATGCTTAGAAAGCTTATCATGTGTACTTTCAGGAAATGGTATGGTTTGTGGTGGGTATTCCAAAAGTAAAGGGTTGTTTTGGTAGAAAAAGCGCAAGGTGCCACTTTGTCTGCAGAGCTGAAATTTCCATGCAAAATTACCGTTGTGCACAAGCTTTACTTTGGGGTGTTTGGCAACTCTTCCCTTGACAGTAGCAATGCATGTTGGGTATCGTTTTGTTCGGAGGATGTTGCTTTTGTAGATTAACTTGTTTTATCTTGTTTGTATATAGTTTTCTTTAGAAAAATGTGGCTTTGATTCTGCTTTTTTATCCTTTTTTAGGGGAGCTCTGTGTAACCAAAGAATACATTGAGGGAGAACTTCCAGAAAACTGTGGCAACATCAACAAGCCTGGTATGCCTAAAAAGCTTGAGGTGTGTATTTCAAGAGAATATATAGTTTGTTGGGGGTATTTCAAATGTAAAGGGTTGTTTTTATTGAAAAACTGCAAGGTGCGCATAGCGCATAGCATAGCTGTATTTGATCTGAAAATCTCGTAAAGCGCTGTTTCAGTTTGGGGGAGTTACCTGGGCAGGAAAGGGTGTATACCAATACATATGTGGTACTGTTGTAACCGGGAGAAATTGGGATTTCACACGCAATAAGATTTTATTGACAAACTTACATTTTTTATTACAAAAAAACACTACAAATTGTAAAAAATAGATTTTTTTTATTTTTTTGCACATATCTCACCCCAAAATATTAAGAATACACTTAAAAAGTGACAAACAAGACATTTCATGTTAAATCCCAGACTCTGCTGAAAATAGTGAAAAATGGTCTGGCAACAAAGCGTAACAAAAACTCCAGGTAGGCTGGCGGTTAAAGGGTTAAAGCGGCCCTGGTCAGGTATTAACCTCCGGGCCTGGTCGTTAAGTCTTGACACCATTACTTATTTTGTGGTAACATATTGAACTATCAGTATATGCTTTCCTATCAATGTATGCTACTATCTCCTGTTGTCACAGTATAATTGCTTATAGCTTACAGTTATCCTGTTGCAGCAAGATCATACTCCAGAGAAACACAATAGGCTCGATTCAGAGAGTTTAAAAATACTTTCGTTTTAGTGCCGATCTGTTTTTTTTTTTTTTAAATTTCCGCTCTCGTATGAGTGTGCGAGCGATTCTATGCATGTATTGCAATCCTTCTGTAGAGTTTCCGTCCATTCGTACGGCAGAGTACGAGTATGTAATTTTCCATCGTGACTTTTCTGTTTCATCTTCTCATGTTGCAACATAGGCTTTTGATTTTGCCCTTTTTCCATCGTCTCCTCCCACGAATCCTTTAAGTTTCCTGATAGATTCTGTTTCCCTTTTTCAAAAAATAATCGTCCAGACGGAAATCCTCACTTTATTTTGCGCCTGTGCATTACAAACTTAACTCATTAAAGTGCTCGCCTACATATTTGCCACCCTCACTTCTACTACAATGTTTAGCTAAATCACTTAGCACTATCCTCCATCTTCCCTTTTGGACACTTAAAGATCACCCCAACCACTTAGCGCTATCCTTTTGGACCCTTAAAGCTCACCCCAACCACTTAGCGCTATCCTCCATCTTCCCTTTTGGACCCTTAAAGCTCACCCCAACCACTTAGCACTATCCTCCATCTTCCCTTTTGGACCCTTAAAGCTCACCCCAACCACTTAGCGCTATCCTCCATCTTCCCTTTTGGACCCTTAAAGCTCACCCCCAACTACTTAGCGCTATCCTCCATCTTCCCATTTGGACCCTTAAAGATCACCCCAACCACTTAGCACTATCCTCCATCTTCCCTTTTGGACCCTTAAAGCTCACCCCCAACCACTTCCCGGTTAGGTTCTTCTTCTATTTTAGGCCCCTAAAACTTACCCAAACCACTTCCCAGTCAGGTTCTTCTTCCATTTTAGGCCCATAAAACTTACCCAAACCACTTCCCGGTTAGGCTCGTCTTCCATTTTAGGCCCCTAAAACTTTCCCAAACCACTTCCCGGTTAGGTTCTTCTTCCATTTTAGGCCCCTAAAACTTACCCAAACCACTTCCCGGTTAGGTTCTTCTTCCATTTTAGGCCCCTAAAACTTACCCAAACCCCTTCACGGTTCAGTTATTCTTCCATTTTAGGCCCTTAAAACTTATACAAACCACTTCACGTTCATCTGAATCTTCATCTCTAATTATTTATTTCACCCTTCGTTTGGTGTTAATGTAGTTGTGTTAAAAAATGACACTGAAACTTTGTTTTTTGTTTTTTTGTTTTTACTTGAAGGCCATTTTTTTGGGCCCATTAGTTTTTTTTGTTTAAAACTTGTTTTGAAACAATTTTAAAAACAACAACTTTAAAAATATTAAAAATTTAAAATCTAAAAAACTATTTACAAAACTAAAAACAGTGACAGGACCCAGGACACTATTCTGCTTCTGTTGTCCCCAACGAGTCAACCAGCTGCTGCATATCGGCCACCAACTCAAGGACCCTTCGATTCATTTCTTCCACTCTTGCCCGTGTGGTCCCTGTATCAATTTTGGAAACAAAATTACTTAGAGACAAATACATGTTTCTCACCTGTGGATGGAATGTTTTTAGTTTCCAACATAAATCAGGATGACATGTGTAATTCTGCTAAGTAATTACTCTAAGCAAGTGGGCACTGGTCATTCTGCTAACTAATTACTCTAAGCAAGTGGGCATTGGTCAGTCTGTTAAGTAATTACTCTAAGCAAGTGGGCACTGGTCATTCTGCTAAGTAATTACTTTAAGCAAGTGGGCACTGGTCAGTCTGCTAAGTAATTACTCTAAGCAAGTGGCCACTAGTCAGTCTACTAAGTAATTACTCTAAGCAAGCGGGCACTGGTCAGTCTGCTAAGTTATTACTCTAAGCAAGTGGGCACTGGTTAGTCTGCTAAGTAATTACTCTAAGCAAGTGGGCACTGGTCAGTCTGCTAAGTAATTACTCTAAGCAAGTGGGCACTGGTCAGTCTGCTAATGCCATTGACTATGGCTTTATGTATCTGGGTGATCATGTCACTTAACACATACTGCAAAGAATGACATTACAACTTACTTGGTTGGTGGCCGAAGGATGCCTCGTTGGGGACAACCCTACGTCCTGGGCCCTGCCACTGTTGTGAAGTAGAGGCTGTCGAGACATGGCAAATAGGAATGTCTTAGTCAACAGTAATCAAAATTCATTTTCAATGTGTGTGTCACATCACTCACCTTCTTCCTGTGCCTCCTGGCCGAGATCTGCTGCAGCCTGCGCATCTTCACCCGCTCCAGAAGCATCTACAAAAACAGATTAAGGGAATCAGCTTGGGTGGAAATTGCACGGATATGTGTGTGCGGTTACATGAAGAGTCACATACCAGAGGCTCCTGCATGCGTCGCTGGGTACGACTCCCTGCCCACGCCGTGCCGCCCCTCCTCTGTGGAAAGGTCCAGGGGCTGGTCGGAAGACCCAACAGAGGAGGGGTAGGACCGTCGCACTGGAGATCCACCACCTTCACTTCCAGCTGTAGATTCATGCAGCACTGGCCTGCCGGTGCGCCTCCGGGTGCGGCGGATTCGGTAATCCATTTCCAACACTAGAAAAGAAAAACAAGTATAAATAAATGCCTACCTTCTGCATCAGTTACATCTGGCATGCAATCGCTATGTACTTACTAGGGAAATGGATTCCGAAAAACCGCCGCACCCGGGGCATGTGCAGCCATTTCAGGTCCGACCAATGCTGCATGATCTGCGTGTGGGTGAAGGTGGTGTCCGTCTCATGTTGTATTTGGGCAATGATCTCCAGGGCGACGGTATGCTTCTCAAAAGAGATGGGCAGGTAGTCGTACCTGTGCTCCAGCATGGTCTACAAAACACAAAATAAAGCTAGGTTTTAGTTAAAACTGCATACAAATATCTGTCAACAATCGATCATTTGACTAAATGACATTAACAGACACATTTGTAGCCTAATACAATCCTTTAAGCTGGCCTCAGTGTTGTTTCGCACATGTGGGCCCTCACTTCAGTTTGGCACAGAGTTAGAGACACTTTTTAAACCAACTGTTTGGTCATGCGCTTCCTTAAGGGCTAGGAATGCATTTAGATGGAAAATCAAAGGCAGTAAAAGACACTCACAAGCATGATGATCTCTTCTCTTTGGCCATCTGGCCTCTTGTCTGCAGCAGATAAGTAATGCCCCTGCGGTTTCCGGGTTCCGCACAGCCTGGCAATCTTATTTAAAGGGTCCTGTACACACAGCTTATTCTCTTTCAGAGTCCATGTGCAATGGCACCGAAAAAACCTGCTCAAAAAGCTGCAAAGGAGGCCACCACCAAACAGCCAGCCAAACTGCAGGAGCCTGCTGAGGGGCCCAAGACTCGGTCCCAGATGACCAAAAAGAAGTTGCGGCCAACCCGCAGTGCCCAGGCAAAGGCACCCAGCCCAACTAGGCCAAAAAAGGAGGTCGCTGGAAAACCCAAGCGACATGGTAGAAAGCCAATCACAACGGAGGGGAAAAAAGGGACCAAGAGGGTGTGAAGCCCCAGCCCACCAAGGTCACCATCACCCCACCCACGTGGCTACCATGCCAAAAAAACCCAAAGGAGACACCGGGAAAGAAGCCCCACCAGTTCTACCTCCCCATCAACACCACCCGCACGGGGCCACAAGGCTCATGCCAAGAGGGCAAAGCACAGGGCCCGAAGTCAGAGTTCGCCCTCCCCACCCGTACGGGTGTCAAAACCAGCAGACAAGAGGGCAAGGCACAGGCCCCGAAGCTCAAGCTCTGGGTCACCCCTGAACCGGCCGTCTACCTCCAAGGGCCATGGGTATTCTAAGGACCCTAAGAGGCACCGGGCCCAAAGCACGACTTCAACCACAACACCCTCTCCTCCTCGGCCACATTTAGCACCGGCACAGGTGGAAAGGCAGGCTGAAGCTGCCACAGCTACGCCTGCTAGTTCAGTGGCCACCCAGCCAAGAACCCCAAGTCCATATCCAAGTCCAGTCCAATCAGAAGCCAGCCACCTGTCCTACATTTCTCCCTAACACAGCCAGCCCATAATGTCCCCCGATTTGCCGCCAACCACTGATGAGCCAGAACGTCTAGCAACAGGGCGCACATTGCGCTGAGGCCACTTGAGTGGCAGGTTTGGTGAGGCCCAAACTCTGGCATTGGCTAGTGGCCTCACCTTGTATTATGATGAGCTATATGGGCGCAGATCCAAAGCTACAAGCAAGCAGCGCAAAGCCGAGATTTTAGAGGAGCTCACCAGACAGGTCAATGCAGCGGGGGAAGAGCTCAAAGATGTGGAGCAGATACAAACAAAAATATCGGACCTAAAGTATGCAGCACGGAAGAAAGAAAATAAACGGCGTAATTACAGGTACATATATACTTTGTGGATTTTGCTTCGGCTTGTATTGCAAACATTTAGCTAAATGTGTGCAAATCTCTTTTTCAGCTTACAAACTGGCGGTGGATTCCCCACCAAACTGCAATTTACCCGAGCTGAGGAGATGGTGCTGGGCCTGCTACATTCTGTGGCCTTAGAGGGACACTCGGCCCGACAGGACACTGACATCCCTACTATTCCTGCCGGTTAGTAATGTTAGTGTGTATGTGAAATGTGAGCTACGTGTAAAATGAGGCACAAAGCCATAGGTTAACACATGCCCCTAGGGTGTGCCTTGTAGTGGAGGTAACAATTTAAACAGGATGTGTTATGTGTGGCGACTCATCATTTGCTTTTTTCCTTGCTCATACATTATTTGGGAGAGCCTCGAGGAACACTACTGAGATTAGCAAAGGACTGTCTGTTATGTATTTGGAGTCAATTACATGCAACACTTTAAGCTTTAAACACTACTGAGATTAGCAAAGGAGACTGTCTGTTATGTATTTGGAGTCAATTACATGCAACACTTCAAGCTTTATCTGTAGGCAATTTGGTTTTGAGCTGTGCTTTGCTCAGAAAGACTTTATCTGGGGTGCTTGAAACTTGGACCTAGAAAGAATGGCAAACAGGATAATCTAATGGCAAATGCTATTTGCAAGCTGAGTGTGGTCCCATAATGGGCTTTTAGGGATGTGTGAAGCCTCAGAACTGCCAGTACATGCATGTTTATGTTGGTTAAGGAGACCAATGTGTATGTACTTGTTGACTAATACATCTAATAGATAATGGCATTCATAGTCAAGTTAAACTTGGTCCATGCATTCATGCATGGGCCCGTGTTTTAGTGAACCATATGTGTTAATACACATCAGCAATGCCTAGTTGTGTGTTAACATGCCTTCTTTTCCCCAATGCAGCCCAGCTAGTGGGGAATCCTCTGCCAGTTTGACCATGCCGTCTACAACCTGTGGTTGGTTACCGAAGGTACCACGATTGATAGCAAGACGTGCCAGGAATATCCGGGACCATTTGTGTCATAGCCACTTTTCTAGAGCTGAAGGAACCTGGTTGTCAGCTGGAAGTATTAAAGGTTCGGTACCATGTGGTTCGTGCTCTGTTTGCAAACATATGGTCAAAACTAAGGAGGTAACTAATCCTAATACAGGCAGGATTTTTGCTCTTAATGATTTCATTAATTGTAATACTAAATATGTTATTTATTTGAAACACCTGACCCCAGCAGGATGAAACACCTGACCCCAGCATAGGGGGCGGAGCTCGCCATGGAGAGGTGAAGACGTGCGAGCGGACCGCTCCCGGCAGCCAAAGCTTTCTATTAGCATTTTAGGCTTTTTTGGAAAGCACAATTATTGAGGACTTTATTATCCATTATCGGGGACTATCGCCTTAACACACGTGGAGAGGCAGACGGTGATTATACCTGGCCTGTGGAGCGGCAAGCGGTACCGGGTGGTGGGCGGCGGCGCTGCAGTATTCACCTCACCTGCCTTACCTGCTTCACCTGGCCTGTGGTGTCGGAGCCGGTCGGAGAGGCGGCGGCGGAGATCGTGTGGAGGCGGCGAGCCTTGGATCCCTTGGGGGTCCACCCCGCGGCTTGACGGAGGGGCCGCTTACATGGTGGCGTGCGGTGCGCTGCGGGCTTCGAGCGACAGAGCCGGCGGGAGCGGCGCGACGGAAGGGCCGCGTACACAGCGGCGTGCGGTGCGCTGAAGGAAGCCGCCGGTCGGAGGTTTGTCCACAGCCGGCAGCGGGGCTGGAGCGGAGGAGAGTGAGGTGGGTGGAAGTGGCGGGCTCCGTGATTGATGGAGTCCCCCCTGGCTGTTCACCTCCATTAAGGAAAGCCGGCGCCTAGGTGGCTATATTGAGCGGTGTTAACCGCTTTCCTGATCTAGGTCTCTGCCTGCCCTAGGTGGGGGATTGTAGAAACACATTTGTAAGAGAAGGCTGCGGTGCCGGACCCCGGGCACTTAGAGGATTCTCCCCCTATTTTTTCATCCCTGATGGGGGTTGCGCTGGACAGATTACTTTGCGCACCTTATCTATAGCACCTATAATATGGTCATAACTTTATCCTGCAGTTGAAGAGCGCTTTGTATCTATAAGGAGCTGACAAGCTGAACCTCAACACAGATTATATAAGTATTCGCCTCCCCGGGAGGGCCATTCTGGGAGATCTCCTTGTACCCACTGAAGTGGTCTTCCCCTCTGAGATTTTTGTCTTGACCCTTTGTGGTAAAGGCTCAATTACGGAGTATCCCTGTAAAACATCATCTTGGGCTTTCCTCACTTTAGAGCCTCTATAAGTAATTTAAAAGATTTATCATACATTATTCATTGAGATACTTTGGAGACAAATAGATCGGATTAGCATCTATTTGATTGGATCTTGAAAATTCTTACTAAGACAGCTAGACTTCAACGGATCTAATTAAACGGCCTGTAAAGTATTTTAGGGTAGATATCCCAGGTTGGGATACCCGTATAATATCAGGAGTTAGACATTTGTTTGCTCAATAGGTCTGCCTGCAAAGGGTCGAGGGTCCAGCTATCGCCCACCAGAAAGATTCTATTTGCCTCAAGAGCTGAGAAATCCCCAGCAAGCACCTTTAAATATATTTTGGACCTGACTGTCCACATTGAAAGGGCTCTATTGAAAGGACTGATTTGATCCCTGCATATCTAATATATATTAATTTTTGCAATCACCAACCACTTATTTGCATCAGTGGAGGATAGAATAAAGAGTCCCTCTGAAAACACTACCTCTGGGAACTCTTCTGATATTATAAAGACTGTCTGCCTAAATAAGAGCATTAGAAATGGGAGGAGGTACCAAACCTAAGGACAACAGGGGACAGACGACAAGAAGCACTACAGCTACCTTAAGGAGACCTAAATCGTTATATATCGAAGCCTACAGATTCTGTACGGGAGTCATGTGCGGCTGGGGGAACCCCCCGCGGAGGGCGAATGAAAGATTTAGTGGCTGAAGAAGAAGACCCCGTGAGCTTGAATTCTTCTACTTCAGATAATACCTTAGCGGATATATGGGCCTTTATGAGAGCTATGCCAACAAAAGAGGATCTTTCTTTGAGTACTCGTTCTATCAGTGAGAAGTTATCTGAAGAAGTGGGGCTCCTACGTAGAGACCTTAAACAATTAGATTCCAGGCTAGTCGGGGTGGAACAGCAACGCGAGGAGGATAGATCTACAATTCAACAACTCACCTACCGGCTTCAGGCACAAGAATCTGCGACCGCTACTCTGGCCCTCCAATTAGAGGACATGGAAAATCGCAATCGACGCAATAATATACGCATACGTGGACTCCCCGAAGCTACACGAGCAGAGAATCTTCTACCTACCTTACAAGGGATTTTTCGTACATTATTAGGGGAACCTATGGGCAGTGACAACAAAATAGAAATAGATCGAGCACATAGAGCAATTGCCCCTCCCCCTCGTCAGAATGATCCTCCAAGGGATGTAATTTGCAGAATCCACTATTACCAAGAAAAAGAAGCAATTATGGCAGCAGCCAGAAATAAAGGATCGCTAGATTTTGATGGCGCAATTTTACATTTTTATTCAGATCTAGCGAGGGCTACTCTGGCAAGACGGAGGGCCCTTCGGCCGCTACTGGAAGCTCTTAAACAGGACAATATTACGTATAGATGGGGTTATCCCTTTGCTTTATTCACCGCAAAACAAGGAAAGTCGTTTACCATTCGTAAATATGAAGATCTTCCAGGCTTCTTTAATCATTTTTCCCTGAACCCTGTTCAAGTGCCAGACTGGTCTACATATCCCCCGGAGTTTAACCCTCCACGAGCAAGAAGAGGAGCGGAAGATCAATTTCAGTCCATGAATTTATAAGGAAATTTTTTTTTTTTTTTTTTTTTTTAGAACAAAATACGCAAAGATCCAGGATGAAAGTGGACCTTATCCTGAGCTATAATATTAGACATCTCAGTCAGGATTAAGGACCTTTTCTACTTTTTCCCTTCCTCTTTTTGAGAGATAAATCAAGTGCAATTTAAGCACCCCCCCCCCCCTTTTTTTTTTTTTTGTGAGGTTAATTGTATAATATGTGCATGAAGGGAATAGCTGCGGGCCTGGTGAGCACTGGGGAGGGCGGGGGTAGGGTAGAGGATGCCCCGATTATGGGATGCAGTGGAGTAGCCGGAGAGAGGGGAGGGAGCGGGGCGTGGGCTTGGTGGGGGTCTGAAGTAGGAGGGTCTGAGAGGGGCTGAGCGCGTCTGGTCGGATGGTCAGACGTGGCTCGGATGATGAGTGGGGGAGAAGCACTACACTTTGGATAATTAAGTCACATACTCAATTTGTATAAATATACACCTTTCTGTCTTGCACTTTTTTTTTCTTAAATTAGTGGCAGGTATCGCCATTTATTACACTTATACATTTTCTTTTTTTTTATGCAACACCTGAATCACTTTCACGTTAGTTCACTGGTTGGTTTGCTAATAGGCCCGATTGGGGTTGAGTGGGTCCCATTGATGGGTTGGTTGCACGGGTAGGAGATGTCCTCCTCTTCGGACCCTTAATCCAGCACTGTTCAGTGGATCTCTGGAAGGAACGGTACTGGGGGGTGGCCAAGCGGTCACACGCCTACCGGTGAGAAGTCACCAGAACTGGTCCCGACAGGGGGCAATTCCCTGTTTGTCTGGGGCCGCCTCCCGGTGCTGAGCACCAGGGTGCCTCTGGCCTCCTCTGAGAGGTGCTGAATTGTGAGGATGTGGTCCCCAGTGGGTACCGGGCCGCGAGCTGTTGTCAACATAGGTAATGGAGGGAAGGGGTGTATATTATGGGGGGTGGAGAGGGTAGCTGTTCTAGGATTGGAGGGGCGGCCCAGAGATTCCCCCCCCCCTTAAAAAATTTTCTTTTCCCCCCTTTTTTTTTTTTTTTTTTCTTCTTTTTTTTCTTTCTCTTTCTCCTTCCTTTATGGGGGAGAGGGTCTAATAGTTAGTATATCTTACTGAAAAGAATGTCTTTGAACCTAGGGCGTGAAGATGTGACAATTGGTTATGGAGCTAGAGGGATATTAGCAGTAGAGTAGAACTTTCAATTGATATGGGGAGCATGCTAGGAATTTAGGTCCTAAAATTAATAATCAATAATTGCCTAATATTTTATATTTTTATCTCCTTTTCTTTTTGCGATTATTGGCTGCCGGGAGTGAGCGCTGATCTCATGCCGGTGTATTATACGATCCTTTTGACTACACCGTTGAAGTTTTCGGCCGTGGTCTCTCTCCGCCCCCACATTTCTAGGCCATTGGGTGTTGAGGACCAGAGTCAGTTTGACATCTGGGGCCTCGACTCCCGGTTAAGACCCTAGTGTAAATCCCGACACGGGCAGCGCCCGCTTCGGTGATCAACGAATCGTTCTTTAATATAGTGGGGTTTTTTTCTTTTTTTTTTTTTTTTTTTTCTCTTTCTTCCCTTTCTCTTTCTTCCCCCTCTCTTCTATCTTTCCTCTTTTCCCTTTCCTTCTCCCTGGAACCAAAGAATACTTTAAATATAAACCATCAGCATGTCCAGAAATAGAGAAAATTCACAGGGGGTTCGAATGATTAAGGACAGTGACTTGGCCCTTTTTCATGACCAAAAGCTCAGAGCCGTTTCGATTAATGCTAAGGGTTTAAACACCCCACTGAAAAGATCTAAATTACTTCAGGAGTTAACTAGGCTTAAAGCAAATTTTGCATTTATCCAGGAGACACATTTTAAAGGCGGGGGAGCCCCTAGACTGTCCTCCAGATCCTTTTCCCAGTCATACACAAGTAATGCGCCAGATGTTAAGGCAAGGGGGGGTGGCGATAATAATTGCCAGGAATACTCCCTTTCGGGTCACGGATAGGATAGCTGATGAACAAGGTAGATATTTGATCCTTAAGGGTTCTTTGTTTAACAAAAATTACACTCTGGCAGTGGCCTATGCTCCCAATTCTGGGCAAGTGACCTTTCTTGAGGCTTTTCTGACTAAACTTATGGAAGTGCAAGAAGGCCCTATCATCCTGGGGGGAGACCTAAATGTGACATTAGACCCACTATTGGATTCTTCAACGGGGCGATCGGCGCTGTCATATGTGGCATTAAAAAGAATCAAGAAAGCTCTTCATAAGGCTCAGCTCTGCGATCCTTGGCGTATCAATCATCCTAAGGTTAAAGACTATTCTTTCTATTCCTCAGCACATGCCATGTACTCTAGAATTGACTATGTGTTGGTGTCCCATAGCCTATTACCCCAGGTGTTAAACTCAAATATAGAGATTATGGCGGTGTCGGACCATGCACCAGTGACCCTTACTATCACCTCAAAGGGGGCTCCAAAGGGAGAGTGGACATGGAAATTGAATGAATCCCTACTACAAAACGAAAAGCTAATTCAAGATTTTCAGAATATTATTAAAAACTATTTTGAAATAAATAGAAGCATGGATACCTCCCCGTTAAATAACTGGCTAGCTCATAAGGCCGTTATTAGAGGCTCTTTCATTAGATATGCAACTGAGAAGAAGAGGGAGCGACAACAGGAGCTACAGAAGCAAATAGAAAGAGTCCAGAAGCTAGAAAAAGCACATAAAGCATCATTGGCAAAAAGTAATTTATTGGCACTTACTGAGGCTAGAGCAACATTGAACTCTCTTTTAACTTTAAAAGCGGCTCACATCATAAAGCGTTGTAGAAGGCTTTATTTTGAATGGGGCAATAAAAGCAGTGCGCTTTTGGCAAGAGCCCTTAAGAAACAACAATCTTTAAATTTTGTAGAAGCTATTATTGATGGACAACAAAAAAAGCTTCATAGTACACCAGATATAGCTAAGACCTTCCAGTCCTTTTACCAGAAGCTATATAATATTTGCCCAAAAGGACTAGTCCCAGATAGGGAGCATTTAGCAGTGATAAAGAAGTATATAGAGGAGTCGGGTATGCCTAAGCTTGAGATGGAAGAGAGAGAGAGATTGGAAGCCCCCATCTCTATAGAGGAGTTAAGCGCTGTGGTTAAGGCCTCACCTAGTGGAAAAGCCCCAGGGCCAGACGGATTTACAGTAGCATATTATAAGCATTTTCTCCCTCTCTTAGCCCCGCATTTTCTTTCGGCATTTAACTCAATAATCACACTTTCGGATCAGGTTAAGATCCCAAGTGAGGTATTATCTGCTCATGTGACAATAATCCAGAAAACAGGGAAAGACCCGCTTGCATGCGGAAGTTATAGGCCTATATCATTGTTGAACGTAGATCTAAAACTCTATGCGAAAATTTTGGCAAACAGATTGTTAAGGTCGCTTCCGAAGCTAGTGGACGGGGATCAGTCGGGTTTTGTACCGGGTAGAGAAGCCCGTGACAATACAACCAGAGTATTGAATTTACTGCATAGAATCGAACAAACTAGAGAACCGGCAATTTTTTTGTCTACCGACGCCGAAAAGGCATTCGATCGGGTAAACTGGCAATATATTAGGGCAGTTTTAGAGCATATTGGTTTAGGTTCTAAAGGGGTAAAGATGATTATGGCCTTATATACGGAGCCCTCAGCCAGGATTAAAGCAAATAGCATCCTTTCAGAGCAGGTAGATATTAGAATGGTACTAGACAGGGTTGTCCCCTCTCCCCAGTGATTTTTGTTCTATCCATGGAACCTTTCTTATGTAGAATTAGGGGGAGAGAAGATATACGGGGGATTTTAGTAGATTCATCTACTCATAAGATATCAGCATATGCTGATGATCTCCTGTTTTTTCTTCCGGCAAATCCGGCAGTTGGACTACCGGTCCTGTTGAAAGAATTTGAACACTTTGGTAAGCTCTCTTTTTTGAAAATAAATTACGATAAATCAGAGGCCATAGGGCTGAATCTTTCACCAGGAGTTGAGGCCCAGCTGAGAGCATCCTTTCCGTTTAAGTGGCCTTCTTTGGCCATTACATATTTAGGCACTAAGATTACGAAAACGGTAAATGAGATCTACGCAGCAAATTTTGGTCCCCTTTTTTCCAAAATTAAAAGTGATTTGGAGAACTGGGATTTACCCACCTTCACGTGGCTAGGAAGAATTAGCATCCTTAAAATGTCTGTTTTGCCAAAGATTCTATATATATTTCAAACCCTTCCGATTAGGATCCCTAGGGCATACTTTAAGTCCTTTAATTCGCTATTCATAAAATTCATCTGGCAGAGACGTAAACCCAGACTGAAACTTCGGCTTCTATTTAGAACTAAACAGATGGGAGGACTCGCATGTCCAGATCTGTGGCGATACTGGCATGCGATCCACCTTCAACGTATTCTAGACTGGCATCATCAAGCCTCAAAGAAGAAATGGGTGAACCTTGAGGCATCTTGGCTACAGACTCCACTAAAAGAGATTCCGTGGGCAGTTAGAACAGGGAGGATCCTGTGTAGAGATCATCCGCTTATCTCCACCACGCTTGGCGTTTTTGGAAAGCAAAGGGAAAGAAACAAGATATCTCCATAGCCAACTCCCTTGGTGCCACTGGTGCATAATCCATCATTCCCTGTAGGTATTCTTCCCCGTCTTCGTAAGATTTTTGAGGAAAGAGAAATCCCAAGAGGACTACATCTTATCTCACAGGACGGATGGATGCACTTGAATGACCTAAGGGATAAATGGGATACGCCGCTATTCGACCAGTGGCTTCTGTTCATTTTTCAAAGCTTCCTTGTGAGCATAGGAACTAGACAGGCATTCCTTAGACCTTTAACTCCATTTGAACGATTGGCTAGAGAAGGAGATCCCCCAAAACATTTAATCTCTAAATTATATGCTTTATTGGAAGACGATGGGGATGATGAAAGACCTCGATTTTGCGGGGAATGGGAAAAGGACCTGGATAGGCATTTTACGAAAGATCAATGGAAATATATTTTTGGGGCTACACATAAGACCTCAGTCTCTACTAAAATTCAGGAAACTAATTACAAGTGTCTTACTAGGTGGTATTATACCCCGAAAAGGCTGAATGGTTTCTCACCATCTCACTCTGCGGAATGTTGGAGATGTCGGGGAGCAGTCGGAAGCTTTCTCCATGTTCTCTGGGATTGCCCAAAGGTCGCTCCTTTCTGGCAGGAGGTGGCAGACATCTCTAGCGAGATTTTGGGATGGCCTATCACTTGGGACCCTTCTTTATTCCTTTTACACCTGTCGGAAATGCCTCTAAAGGTCTATAAGAGATCTCTTTTGAGACATCTTGTTAATGCAGCAAAAGTATTGATACCTAGGTTCTGGAGAACTGAAATAGCTCCTTTGGTGGTGAACTGGATTGGGGAAATTAATCACATCATGGAAATGGAGGAGCTTACAGCCGCGATTCACGAGACTAAGACGCAGTTTCGACAGGTTTGGTCACCCTGGCTTCTCTATAAAGAAACGGCAAGATTTAAGCAGTTAATGAATGCCGATGCTCCCGCCTCCATCATTCTCTCAGAATAATTGAGAGGCTGAAGTTTTGGAGAATTAAGTATTAAATAATGGTAGGTAAAATAGAAATAAGCGTAGGACAGGTATAGAACGGTATAAAGGAATAGACCCCTCCTCATCGTGCAAATTGATTTTCACCTTTTTCCCCCGTTTCCTCTCTCTTCCTCTCATTTCTCTTTCCCCCACTTTTTTTTTTTTTTTTTTCCTCTCTTTTCGTTTGTTTTGTTTTTTTTTGGGTATAAAATATAAAATAGTTTCTTTTTCCTTTTGTCTATTTATATTGTACTTTATATATTTTTTTTTTTTTCTCTTTCTGTATAATGTATAAGTGTTAATGAGAATGATTCCTGCTATATAATATGCTTACATATATGATGATAAAAGGATAAAAAAGAAGTAAATAAAGAATTTAAAAAAAAAAAAAAAATATGTTATTTATTTGACCAGTTGCCCCTGTCCTAGGTTCTATGTGGGAGAAATGAAAAATGTCCTAAAAAGTAGGATACAATCACATTTGTCTAACATCCGTCTGGCGGCTCGAGATCTCGAGAGAGGTAAGACTCTTACACCTGTTGCTAAACACTTTCTGAATTATCATAACTCAAGGGTACAAGGTTTGGGGGTGGTGGGACTTCAAAGAATAGTGTTGGGCCCACGAGGAGGTAATTTGAAATCTAAACTGTTGAGAGAAGAACTAAGGTGGATCCACAATCTAGAAACGGCCACACCCCTAGGTCTGAATGAGGACATCTCCTTCGGACCCTTTCTCCAGTGACCTAAGACTTCTCAGTATGGTGCCTCCCATGACTCTCCATCCTTAGGCACCCCAGGGTTGTCTTCCCACATGCCAATTAGACCTTAGTTGGTGAGTAAGGGGTGTCATTGGACACTTGGTATGGGGGTTTCCTGTTTACTTATTCACATTTCTCACACATATTTGGTTTCACATTGGGGGGTGTGTTCTACAAATATATATGATTTTGGGGGTGTTGTTGTTAATATTTGATAGTTTACGTTTCAATTGGCACTTGTTTTTGTCAATATTCACTGTTATGTACACATTTTTGTGTCATAACAAATAGCTCAACATTTTTTGTGAAAAAGCAAGACATCAACTGGGAAATAAGAAGCACCAGCATGGAGAAGATCTATAGGCTATTTTAGTCTGTGACCAACTACTGAAATAGGGTTTATTCTACAAAGGCTTTGGATGGTGGTATAGTGAGAACAATGACACTATTGGACCATTTATTATTATTATTATTATTATTAATAAAGGATATGGACTTGAGCAGACAATAATATCCTTGGACTTAGTGCTATTGGATCTAGGTTATTGATATAGAGATGTACCTTATTGTCTTTAGATTTGTGCCTTTAAGAGATTCCATTACGAGCCAATTTATAATTATAACATGTTGGATTTTATTATAGCGTATTCTAGTTGTTATAGAGTATTCTAGGTACAGTGCAACTTTGTAATGTTTTGAAACACTACTTTCCCTCTGGTGCGTGCGGTGAGCGTGCGTCTCCTCGCCTTGCGGACACGCCCCCCACTTTCCTTTGATGACGGCGGCCGGGTCATCGGGGGGGGGGGCCTGGCCGCAGGGCTTTGGAGAGGACGTCATGGCCGCCGGATTTCCGGCCCTTGTAGCGGGTGGATGCGGCGTGCGACGTGGGTGTGTCTCCCACCGCACTATAAAGGGGCTGTTTATGAGCTCAACATTACCCCCTTCGAAGCCTTGGGCACTTGGCGGAGCGCGCGGGGGCAGCAGAGGACCACTGGGACATACATAATTGGGGGTAGTTTATTGCTCATTTGGTGTGATGTGATTATCATGGTCTGATATTTTTGTATACCTTGCTCCCATATATCTTTATGCACAAATTTATTGCTTATAGCGTCCCTTTGGGAATATGAAATTCTGCACTCAGCACTTTTTTGTAACTTTGTAGATTGGATATTTATTGTTGTGTATTAATTAATTTTATAGATTAATTATAATCTGATCTCCTGCCTCCCCTCCTCCTCTGGCTGCCGATCACCGGCATCTGACAGCAGATCAGCAAGGGACACAGGAGCTGACGATCGAAGGTGAGTAAAGAGTAATTTTTTTTTTTTAATAAAATTATTTTTTTCTGTGTGTGTTTTTTTTTTATTTAACTGTTAACCCTTTGTGAACTGGTAAGGGGTCCATGAGACCCCTGTACCAGTTCACAAGGCTGGGGTCTGGCAAGTCACCTGCCCTAGCGGGTGACTTGCCATTAACCCCTGCACCCCCAATTACCTGCCTCCCCAAAGCCCAGAGGGGGGGGCAGAAGAGCTATATATAGGCTATAGGCTATGTGGGCTCGTAGGCTGCAGGGTGGGGGGGCCACAAAAGCTGGCCCCCCCACTCTGTTGCTACAAGCCCCCATAGCTGGTTCCGGGCTGGTTATGACGGGTAGGGGGGACCCTACGTCATTTTTTTTTTAATTTTAAGGGTTAGGGTTAGCCTAACCCTAACCCTTAAAATTCAAAAAAAAATCAGGTCCCCCTCCCAGGGGGAGGGGGGACCCCACTATTTTTTTTTAATTGCGCTTTCAGATTTAGCTTGTTTTTTCTTATTTGCATATTGATATTTTAGGAAAAGGTGTTTTTTATTCTGCTTTTTTATACATTTTTTTGTGAAACCCTGTGCAACCTAAGAATTCTTCAAGGGATTACTTCCAGAAAGATGAGCCCACGACAACAAGCTGGGTACACGTAGAAAGCTTAAAATGTGTACTTTCAGGGAATATATAACCAAAAGAGTGGAGGGCCCCAAAATCCCTTTTAGGAGAGCTACCAAAGATTTTACTGCTGCACACACCCGATGTATAAAAATAATAATATTTTAATTATATGATCAAGGTATCGTTACAAAAAAGACAAACACATTTTTAAAAAACACATAAGACATATAATATCATTGTCTGCCACCAGGGTACCGAGCTGAAGTTCATCCAGTTACATACCAATATGTGCAAAACAAACAGTTTCAATCTCTAATCCAAATCAATACTTACATGTATACTATTTACACAAAGTGTTAAGTGCATTATCAAAAGTGCATCAATCTCATGAAAACATATACCTAAGTCCAGTGTCTAATTTGGGCAACAACCCCAGAAGACATAAATCAAATAGAAAAAACAAGACTACTTATCTATTACTGGATGACAGCATAACACGGGCCCCCTGCGCACAGAGCCCACGCTGAGTCTCTTCCTCAGGGCAGAATGGAAGGTGGGTGACTACAGGACCTCCCCAGGCTTTATATTCACCCGACCACGCTCCCCCGCCGCCATAGATTGAAAACTGGTGTGTTGCGGGCGCACTCCGGCCGGAAGTGCGTCACGCAGCCAAACCCGGATGTGACGTTCCAAAAAATATGTGTCTCAAATCAAGAACCCAAAAACAATCTTGTGCACTGAAGAGTGACCGTCCCCCCCCCCCCCCAGCCCCCCCCGGCCCATACTTACACACCAAGTGAACGAAATACCTCCCTACCCTATCCATCCATATGGCTGGGGGGGGGGGGGGGGAACGGTCACTCTTCAGTGCACAAGATTGTTTTTGGGTTCTTGATTTGAGACACATATTTTTTGGAACACCCATGTTATGAGGGGTGTCTCTTTTCACTGTTCAGTTGTCACTGTAATTTTAACATGTTGTCACGTGTGTATTATAGACAAAGGTGATCACCATAGTGCTTATCACGTGGACTGACCATCATATAAGAAGATCAAGTCCTAGATGGGAATGCCTCCTCTCCACTGCTTGCACTGTGTAACATCGGTCAGCTATCAAGATGGGTCATCCCATGGAAGCCCCTATGGACTACCACATGACCAAAGAAGCTCCTAACATTGCAATTAACGGACATGATACCGTATCAGCATTTAACCTTGTGGCTTTGGACCCACAGATACAACCTGAGTAGCCCCAAAGGGACTAGTATTTGCAGCCCCAGTATACTAATTAGAATACAGCTAGGTAGTCCTCTATGAGATTGAGGATTTATGTTGATTTAGGGATGGGAGATTGTTTCCCTTGTATCCCCCTTTCCATTCCCTGCGACATTTGCCCCTATGGGCTGGTACAATGTGCTATTGGACATAGTAATTAAGCTTGTTCTGTTCCCCTTTTTTTTGCTTCCCCACTCCTTTCCCTCTCCCTTCCATGTTTTCCCCTGTTAGTGCTCCTTTTTCTCTAATGAGATTACTGACATCCTAGGCTATTACCATTATTGAAGACGCCGAAAATGTTATTTGTATTGTAGCAAGTATTATATAAAGGCTGGGATAGTTATCATGATGCTTAGATTATAATGCTTTGTGTTTTATGTTTTGTTTTTATGTGAACAATGCTGGGTACTGGGTTGCACCGGGTGGTACTCACCATCCACACTCCCAGTCCTGCGCCGCGCTCCGTTTGAGCTGAGCCCTCCACACCTCCCTTCTGTAGGGGGAGGTTGAGCTCATCTCTGGGGAGCGGTGTTTGGATGCACTTCTGCGCTCCATGCTTGAGCGCGGGTGACGTCACATCCGGGTTTGGCTGCGTGACGCACTTCCGTCCGGAGTGCACCCGCAACACACCGGTTTTCAATCTATGGCAGCGGGGGAGCGTGGTCGGGTGGGTATAAAGCATGGGGAGGTCCTGCAGTCACCCACCTGTTGTCGGCCCGTGTTATGCTGTCATCCAGTAATAGATAAGTAGTCTTGTTTTTTCTATTTGATTTATGTCTTCTGGGGTTGTTGCCCAAATTAGACACTGGACTTAGGTATATGTTTTCATGAGATTGATGCACTTTTGATAATGCACTTAACACTTTGTGTAAATAGTATACATGTAAGTATTGATTTGGATTAGAGATTGAAACTGTTTGTTTTGGACATATTGGTATGTAACTGGATGAACTTCAGCTCGGTACACAGCGCCCCCTGGTGGCAGACAATGATATTATATGTCTTATGTGTTTTTTTAAAAATGTGTTTGTCTTTTTTGTAACGATACCTTAATCATATAATTAAAATATTATTATTTTTATACATCGGGTGTGTGCAGCAGTAAAATCTTTGGTAGCTCTCCTAAAAGGGATTTTGGGGCCCTCCCCTCTTTTGGTTATTTATTGTTGGATTACCAAAGTAGTGCACCACAGATACTGTATTAGTGGGTGCCACCTCCTTCACCCCTTGGGGGTTTCTTACCCTTCAGGGAATATATAGTTTATGGGGGATATTCCAAATGTAAAGGGTTGTTTTGGTAGAAAAAGCACAAGGTGCGCACTTTGTCTGCAGAGCTGAAATTTTGAAGTAAAATTACCGTTATGCACATGCTTTACTTTGGTGTGTTTGGCAACTCTTCCCTTGACAGTAGCTATGCATGCTGGGTATTGTTCTGTTCGGGGCATGTTGCTTTTTCAGATTTTCAGTTTTTTTCTTGTTTGCATAAAGTTTTTTTTAGGAAAATGTGGTTTTGATTCTGCTTTTTTATACGTTTTTTTAGGGAAACCTTGTGCAACCAAAGAATATATTGAGGGATTACTTCCAGAAAACTGCACCCATGTCAACAAGCCTGGTACGCCTAGAAAGCCTGAGGTGTATACTTCCAGAGAATCTATAGTTTGTTGGGGGTATTTCAAATGTAAAGGGTTGTTTTTCTTGAAAAACTGCAAGGTGCGCTTAGCGCGTAGCATAGTTGTATTTTATCTGAAAATCTCCTAAAGCGTTGTTTCAGTTTGGGGGAGTCTCCTGGGCAGGAAAGGGTGTCTACCTATACATATGTGGTATCGCTGTAACCGAGAGAAATTGGGGTTTCACGCGCAATAAGATTTTATTGACAAACTTACATTTTTTATTACAAAAAAAACCACTACAAATTGTAAAAAATTGGTTTTTGGGGTTTTTTTTGCACACATTTCATCCAAAAATATTGAGAATACACCTAAAAAATGACAAACAAGACATTTCATATTAAAGCCCAAAACAATATATCACTTTCCTGGAAAATCCCTGGAAATCCTTTCAAAAATCACAGTTGAACAAGGGGAGTGCAAAATAGTGCAAAATGGTCTGGCAACAAAGGGTGACATAATCTCAAGGTAGGCTGGCAGTTAAAGGGTTAAAGAGACACTGGAGTTGGCTGCAGGAGCCCAAAAATTGAATGAATCACACCCTGGAGTTGCAAGCAGCAGCAGGAGCCCAAACATTGCTCTAAAGAGACACTGGATTTGGCTGCAGGAGCCCAAAAATTGGACGAATCACACCCTGGAGTAGAAGGCAGCAGCAGCAGGAGCCCAAACATAGCTTGAAAGAGACACTGGAGTTGGCAGCAGGAGCCCAAAAATTGGATGGATCACACCCTGGAGTTGCAAGCAGCAGGAGCCCAAACAAAGCTTGAAAGAGACACTGGAGTTGGCAGCAAGAGACCAAAAATTGGATAAATCACACCCTGGAGGCGCAAGCAGCAGCAGGAGCCCAAACATAGCTTGAAAGAGACACCGGAGTTGGCAGCAGGAGCCCAAAAATTGGATGAATCACACCCTGGAGTTGCAAGCAGCAGCAGGAGCCCAAACATAGCTTTAAAGAGACACTGGAGTTGGCAGCAGGAGCCCAAAAATGTTATGAATCACACCCTGGAGTTGCAAGCAACAGCAGCAGGAGCCCGAACATAGCTTGAAAAAGACACCGGAGTTGGCAGCAGGAGCCCAAAAATTGGACGAATCACACCCTGGAGTTGCAAGCAGCAGCAGGAGCCCAAACATTACTTTAAAGAGACACTGGAGTTTGCAGCAGGAGCCCAAAAATTGGATGAATCACACCCTGGAGTTGCAAGCAGCAGCCCAAAAATAGTTTGAAAGAGACACTGGAGTTGGCAGCAGGAGCCCAAAAATTGGATGAATCACACCCTGGAGTTGCAAGCAGCAGCAGGAGCCCAACCATAGCTTGAAAGAGACACTGGAGTTTGCAGCAGGAGCCCAAAAATTGGATGAATCACACCCTGGAGTTGCAAGCAGCAGCCCAAACATAGTTTGAAAGAGACACTGGAGTTGGCAGCAGGAGCCCAAAAATTGGATGAATCACACCCTGGAGTTGCAAGCAGCAGCAGCAGCAGCCCAAACATAGCTTGAAAGAGACACTGGAGTTGGCAGCAGGAGCCCAAAAATTGGATTAATCACACCCTGGAGTTGCAAGCAGCAGCAGGAGCCCAAACATAGCTTGAAAGAGACACTGGAGATGGCAGCAGGAGCCCAAAAATTGGATGAATCACACCCTGGAGTTGCAAGCAGCAGCAGGAGCCCAAACATAGCTTGAAAGAGACACTGGAGTTGGCAGCAGGAGCCCAAAAATTGGCTGAATCACTCCCTGGAGCTGCAAGCAGCAGCAGCAGCAGCCCAAACATAGCTTGAAAGAGACACTGGAGTTGGCAGCGGGAGCCCAAAAATTGGATGAATCACACCCTGGAGTCGCAAGCAGCAGTATGAGCCCAAACATAGCTTTAAAGAGACACTGGAGTTGGCAGCAGAAGGCCAAAAATTGGATGAATCACACCCTGGAGTTGCAAGCAGCAGTAGCAGCAGGAGCCCAAACATAGCTTTAAAGAGACACTGGAGTTGGCTTCAGGAGCCCAAAAATTGGATGAATCACACCCTGGAGTTGCAAGCAGCAGCAGGAGCCCAAACATAGCTTGAAAGAGACGCTGGAGTTGGCAGCAGGAGCCCAAAAATTGGATGAATCACACCCTAGAGTTGCAATCAGCAGCAGGAGCCCCAACATAGCTTGAAAGAGACACTGAGGTTGGCAGCAGGAGCCCAAAAATTGGATGAATCACACCCTGGAGTTGCAAGCAGCAGGAGCCCAAACATAGCTTGAAAGAGACACTGGAGTTGGCAGCAAGAGACCAAAAATTGGATGAATCACACCCTGGAGTCGCAAGCAGCAGCAGGAGCCCAAACATAGCTTGAAAGAGACACTGGAGTTGGCAGCAGGAGCCCAAAAATTGGATGAATCACACCCTGGAGTTGCAAACAGCAGCAGGAGCCCAAACATTGCTTTAAAGAGACACTGGAGTTGGCAGCAGGAGCCCAAAAATTGGATGAATCACACCCTGGAGTTGCAAGCAGCAGCAGCAGGAGCCCAAACATAGCTTGAAAAAGACACTGGAGTTGGCAGCAGGAGCCCAACAATTAGATGAATCACACCCTGGAGTTGCAAGCAGCAGCAGCAGGTGCCCAAAAATTGGACAAATCACACCCTGTGAATTGCAAGCAGCAGCCCAAATATAGTTTGAAAGAGACACTGGAGTTGGCAGCAGGAGCCCAAAAATTGGATGAATCACACCCTGGAGTTGCAAGCAGCAGCAGGAGCCCAAACATTGCTTTAAAGAGACACTGGAGTTGGCTGCAGGGGCCCAAAAATTGGATGAATCACACCATGGAGTAGAAGGCAACAGCAACAGGAGCCAAAACATAGCTTTAAAGAGACACTGGAGTTGGCAGCAGGAGCCCAAAAATTGGATGAATCACACCCTGGAGTTGCAAGCAGTAGCAGCAGCAGCCCAACCATAGCTTGAAAGAGATACTGGAGTTGGCAGCAGGAGCCCAAAAATTGGATGAATTACACCCTGGAGTTGCAAGCAGCAGCAGCACTGGAGTTGGCAGCAGGAGCCCAAAAATTGGCTGAATCACTCCCTGGAGTTGCAAGCAGCAGCAGCAGCAGCAGCCCAAACATAGCTTGAAAGAGACACTGGGGTTGGAAGCAGGAGCCCAAAAATTGGATGAATCACACCCTGGAGTTGCAAGCAGCAGCATCAGGAGCACAAACATTGCTTTAAAGAGACACTGGAGTTGGCTGCAGGAGCCCAAAAATTGGATGAATCACACCCTGGAGTTGCAAGCAGCAGCAGCAGGAGCCCAAACATAGCTTGAAAGAGACACAGGAGTTGGCTGCAGGAGCCCAAGAATTGGATGAATCACACCCTGGAGTTGCAAGCAGCAGGAGCCCAAACATAGCTTGAAAGAGACACTGGAGTTGGCAGCAGGAGCCCAAAAATTGGATGAATCACACCCTGGAGTTGCAAGCAGCAGCAGCAGCAGCAGCAGCCTAAACATACCTTGAAAGAGACACTGGAGTTGGCAGCAGGAGCCCAAAAATTGGATGGATCACAACCTGGAGTTGCAAGCAGCAGCAGCAGCAGCAGGAGCCCAAACATAGCTTGAAAGAGACACTGGAGTTGGCAGCAGGAGCCCAAAAATTGGATGAATCACACCCTGGAGTTGCAAGCAGCAGCAGCAGCAGCCTAAACATAGCTTGAAAGAGACACTGGAGTTGGCAGCAGGAGTCCAAAAATTGGATGAATCACACCCTGGAGTTGCAAGCAGCAGCAGCAGGAGCCCAAACATAGCTTGAAAGAGACACTGGAGTTGGCAGCAGGAGCCCAAAAATTGGATGAATCACACCCTGGAGTTGCAAGCAGCAGCAGGAGCCCAAACATTACTTAAAAGAGACACTGGAGTTGGCAGCAGGAGCCCAAAAATTAGCTGAAAACACCCTGGAGTTGCAAGCAGCAGCAGCAGCAGCTGCAGGAGCCCAAACATTGCTTTAAAGAGACACTGGAGTTGGCAGCAGCTGCAGCAGGAGCCCAAAAATGTACTGACACACCCTGGAGTTGGCAGCAGCAGCAGCAGGAACCCAGAAATTGGCTGGAAGGCACCCTGAAGTTGGCAGCAGCAGGAGCACAAACATTAGCTGGAAGGCACACCCTGGAGTTGGCAGCAGCATAAGCAGGAGCCCAAACATTGCTTGAAAGACACCCTGAAGTTGGCATCAGCAGGAGCCCAAAAATTAGCTGGAAGGCACACCCTGAAGTTGGCATTAGCAGGAGCCCAAAAATTGGCCTAAAGACATAAATATGTTTTGCACCATTTGGAAAGTGTAAAACGTGGCACCATGCTGAATCTAGTCACATGCATCAGGCATTGGTGGGTGGAAATCCTGGCTGATCCATCCCTGATTCATTTTGACAAAGGTGAGTCTCTCCACTTTTAGTTGACAGACGAGTTCTCCTCGCCGTAACTATGGCCCCCGCCGCACTAAACACCCGCTCAGATGGCACGCTACTGGTCAGGCAGGACAGCTTTTCCAGGGCAAACTCTGCTAGTTGCGGCCACAAGCCAAGTTTGGCTGCCCAGAAGTCCAGCGGATCCTCAAGGTGTGTTGGCATGGTCATGTCAAGGTATGACATGACCTGCTGGTTGAGGTCCTGCCCCAGGTCTTCCTGCTGCTCATGAGTAGCCTCACTATGTGGGTGTAGAAAGCTACTCATTAGCGACTGAAGACTGAGGCTAAGGGGGGGTGGCAGCCGCTCAGACCATTTTATAACTAACCTGGGAGGTGCACGTTAGCAGGGCAATTCGGATACAAAAGCCTTAAAGGAGCCACAGCACTCAACCCTGTTAGCTTGCAGGCCAGCCTATAATCTGTCTCTAAACTTGGTTAAAAACAGAGGACTCGGACACACACATCTGCAGAAGTATGCTTAAGCTGCACCACTCAGGGCAACCTCAGGTAAGCCTGCTCCCAATTTATCTATTGCACTGTATGTCCCAAATGGGCTCTCAGAGATTAGAGTTAGGACTGCACCCCACAGAGGCACTTTGGCATAGTGGTGCAGCTTAAGCATACTTCTGTAGATGTGTGTGTCCGAGTTACGGGATGAACGTGACATGATTCCACTGCTTCATGTACTACAGCACATGTTGGAAACCATGGCTGGTCAGGGCAAAGGGCTGAGCAAACGGCAGGTGTCACGTATGAGCTGCCACTGGTTGACATTGAAGTTACACAGGGGAGTCCCCCTATCCGCTTGGATCATCAGGAAATCCGTGATGGCTTGTCTCTGTTCATATAATCGGTCCAAGATGTGAAGGGTGGAATTCCAACGGGTGGAAACATCGCAAATCAGACTATGTTGGGGGCTACCGTTCTGACGCTGTAGCTCAAGAAGGGTGTGTTTGGCGGTGTATGAGTGGCTGAAGTGCATGCAAAGTTTCCTTGAAGTTGTTAGGATGTCTTGCAGATGGGGAGAAGACTTCAGAAACCGCTTGACAACCAGATTGAAGATGTGAGCCATGCAGGGGGTATGGGTCAGGCTTCCTTGGCGCAGCGCAGACAAAATGTTCTTCCCATTATGGGTAACCATGATTCCCATTTTAAGTTTTCTTGGAGTAAGCCATGTTTGGATTTCCTGGTGAATAAATTTAAGCAGTTCCTTCCCAGTGTGACTCAGTTCGCCAAGACAAACCATGTGAAGCACAGCGTGACACCTCCGTGCCCTGCACACATGGTAGACTGGAGGGGCACTGAGACTTGAGCCTACAGTGGAGGGTGAGGAGATGGCGGAGGATGAGGAGGCCGAGCCGCACGGTGTCACAGGCCCAACGGGCAGGGAGCGCGGAGGCCGAAGCGGTGTGACCTGTCTAAGTTGCTGCTGCTGCAAAGGGACCACATTAACCCAGTGGGCCGTAAACGACATGTACTGTCCCTGACCGTAGTTACAGCTCCAGATGTTGGCGCTGCCATGCACTTTGCTAAACAGCGACAGGCTCAAGGACTGGCCCACCTTCTGTTCAACAAAAGTGTGCAGCGCTGGTACTGCCTTCTTGGCAAAGAAATGACGGCGTGGGACTCTCCACCTCGGCTCGGCACAAGCCATCAGTTCTCTGAAAGGTGCAGAGTCCACCACCTGAAAAGGGAGCGACTGCAGCACCAGCAACTTGGACAGGAGCACATTCAGCTTTTGCGCCGTAGGATGAGTGGGCGCATACTGCTGTCTCTTGGACATGGCTTCGCTGATGGATTGCTGGTGGGATGCATGACTTGGAGGAGGAGGAGCAGGAGCGACAGAGGATAGGTATGATGCACAGCTGCCTTCGGCTGAGGTGCTGGAGCCTTGGCTGGCAGAAATTGGGAGCTGCGTGCCACTTGGTGAGGAAGCAGGCTGGACCACCTCTTCGGAGCCTGGGTTCTCCCAGGCCGCTTTATGGTGACGCATCATATGTTGACGCAGGGCCGTGGTGCCAACATTTGGGCCCTGGCCACGCTTCACCTTCTGCCTACATATCTTGCATGTGGCCATGTTATCCTCCTGCGGATGCTTCAGGAAAAACTGCCACACTGCCAAGTAGCTACTTTTCCCACCAACAGGCCACACTGATTCACTGCTACTGTCGCCAACTCCAGGAACCCCTGCTCCACTATCTCCCGATAAGGTAGCCTGCCGCGCAGCAGGTGCTCTACCCCGGCCCCGTTTGGCTCCAGGTTTTACAATTGTGCCCCCATGCTGACTGCCAACCATGCTGCTAACACCTTGCTGCCTCAGCTGCTGACTCCGGGCCAACCTGCGCCCCCTCTTCTCCTGATGATAACGATGAAGCCCCTACATCCCCCGGTTCACAAGTGCAATTGGCTTCATCATCATCATCGTCATCACCGAGTTGTGGCTGCACGTCACTGAGATTCTCGGTTTCCTCAACAGTGTCTGGCGCAGGAGCTGGAACGCTCGCAACACCCACGACACATCACTATTTGTCTGCCTAGCTAAAGAAGCCACCTCCATTTCTTGGCTGGGCAGTAGCTGCTGACTGTCCTCTATCTGATCGTCCTCCTCACTAAAGAGTGGAGCTGAACCCAAAGCATAGGATATGTCGCTGGGGGAGGGAACGGCGTAGGACAGAGGCAATGGGAGGACAGGGACAGGGACTGCTCTCGGGGCATGCCAACTCAGGGTTGTGTCAGAGGAACCTACCGACCCTAGACTGGGGGTCTCAGATGTAACTTGTGATGATGTTGATGAGCGCGTTAACCAATCTACCACGGCAGATGCGTTACTGTTGGAGACACGACCGCTAGCAGATACTGGCAGTTCAGGTCTCTCACCGTGACTCCTGCTGCCACTCGCCCCTAGTCTGCTGCGACCTCTGCCTGCTGAATCTTGGCCTCTGCCACACCTCTTTGAACATCTTGCACTTGTCTGCCTGACATTTTTATGTATTTGAAATGCGCAATAGGTACGATAAAAAATGTGTTTACTTTAAAAAGAAGAAGCTAAATAAAGTGAGGGACTGCTCCTCTGCACCAGATACTATGAAAATTGGCGATATGAGATACCCTGCGGCCTAGTGTTTTGGCAGCAGACCAAAAACCAATTCAAAATGCAATACTTTGATTAAGCTGAGGAAGGATCAACAAGCGTATTTAGTATAACAGATAGGCTGCTAAGTGCAGGTTTGGGATGCCCTGCAGCCTGGTGTTTTTTTGTTAAAGGCAGACCAAAACCAATTCAAAATGCAATACTTTGATTAAGCTGAGGAAGGATCAACAAGCGTATTTAGTATAACAGATAGGCTGCCTAATGCAGGTTTGGGATGCCCTGCGGCCTGGTGTTTTTTTTGTTAAAGGCAGACCAAAAACCAATTCAAAATGCAATACTTTGATTAAGCTGAGGTAGGATCAACAAGCGTATTTAGTATAACAGATAGGCTGCTAAGTGCAGGTTTGGGATGCCCTGCGGCCTGGTGTTTTTTTTTGTTAAAGGTAGACCAAAAACCAATTCAAAATGCAATACTTTGATTAATCTGAGGAAGGATCAACAAGCGTATTTAGTATAACCGATAGGTTGCCTAATGCAGGTTTGGGATGCCCTGCGGCCTGATGTTTTTTTTGTTAAAGGCAGACCAAAAACCAATTCAAAATGCAATACTTTGATTAAGCTGAGGAAGGATCAACAAACGTATTTAGTATAACAGATAGGCTGCCTAATGCAGGTTTGGGATGCCCTGCGGCCTGGTGTTTTTTTTGATAAAGGCAGACCAAAAACCAATTCAAAATGCAATACTATGATTAAGCTGAGGAAGGATCAACAAGCGTATTTAGTATAACAGATAGGCTGCCTAATGCAGGTTTGGGATACCCAGGTGGGCTGGTGTTTTTTTTTGTTAAAGGCAGACCAAAAATCCAGTTATATATTATGATAAATGCTTGTGTGTAACAGATAGGGTTAAATAAGCCACTGCATAGATGGCATGCACAGTGGCAAGGCAGATTTACAGTACAAAGAACTGAAATCGAATTGAAAACTCATCTGGCTAATGAAAAAAAAAACATTTTCACTGTCACTTCTAAGCTGTCCCTGGCTGGATGGTTCCGGTTTTTCCCTATCTTTACCTATGTTTCCCTGGCTCTGTCTACCTCTCTGTCTGCCTCTCTGACTCTCCCTACCTATCTCTAACTCTCTGTCCCTGTCTCTAACTAGCTGTGCTCTCGCCACAATGCAAGGCTGAAATGTGCACAAGCAAGATGGCCGCACAGTGACGTCACCGGGCTTCCTGGCTGCTGATAGGCTGCATGTGACTTACCCATGATACCTTGCCCCAGGGGGTATGTCTGGACATGTTCATCCACCATTTTAGAATTCCTGTAATTGAAATAAATGGAGTTTAAAGGAAAACTTCGATCGATCGAATCGCGGGGAAATTCGGATTCGTTCAGAATCGAATTTTCCATGAAATTCGGAACGAATCCGGCTTCGTCCGGATCGATGCACTCATCCCTACCTATAACCTTCACCGAGCACATTCCATCAAACTCAAGCTCTACCACTTGTGATCCCGTTCCGTTTTGTCTCCAACCCATACTTTTGACTGTAAGCTCACAAGGGTTGGGCTCTTTTCCCTATTGTCTCCTGTGCTCACAACATTTGAGGCTCGATTCAGAGAGACACAAAAAACCTTCAGTTTTATTGCCGTTGTATTATTTTCAAATGTTCCCGCTCTCGTATGAATGTGTGAGCGATTCCATGCATGCATTGTAAACCTTCTGTAAAGTTTCCGTCTGCTCGTATGCCAGAGTACGAGTAAGAGGATGTCATTTTCCATCGAGACTTTTCAGATTCATTTTCTCAGGTAACAACGTAGCCTTTCGTTTTTGCTCTTTTCCCATCGTATCCTCACTCGAATCCTTTACGTTTCCCGATAGATTCGGTTTCCATATTACCAAAAATAATCGTCCTGATGGAATCCTTGCGATCTTGCGCCTGCGCACTACAAACTTAACTCATTAAAGTGCTCGCATACATATTTGACTCCCTCACTTCTACTACAATGTTTAGCTAAACCACTTAGCGCTATCCTGCAGCTTCCCTTTGGAACTCTTAAAAGCTCACCCAAATCACTTAGCGCTATCCTGCAGCTTCCCTTTGGAACCCTTAAAGCTCACCCAAATCACTTCGCGGTTAGGTTCTTCTTCATTTCCCGCACCCTAAAACTTTCCCAAATCACTTCGCGGTTAGGTTCTTCTTCCATTTTAGGTCCCTAAAACTTACCCAAATCACTTCGCGGTTAGGTTCTTCTTCCATTTTAGCTCCCTAAAACTTACCCAAATGACTTCGCGGTTAGGTTCTTCTTCATTTCCCGCACCCTAAAACTTACCCAAATCACTTCGCGGTTAGGTTCTTCTTCAATTTTAGGTCCCTAAAACTTACCCAAATCACTTCGCGGTTAGGTTCTTCTTCCATTTTAGCTCCCTAAAACTTACCCAAATGACTTCGCGGTTAGGTTCTTCTTCATTTCCCGCACCCTAAAACTTACCCAAATCACTTCGCGGTTAGGTTCTTCTTCAATTTTAGGTCCCTAAAACTTACCCAAATCACTTCGCGGTTAGGTTCTTCTTCCATTTTAGGTCCCTAAAACGTACCCAAATCACTTTGCGGTTAGGTTCTTCTTCATTTCCCGCACCCTAAAACGTACCCAAATCACTTCGCGGTTAGGTTCTTCTTCATTTCCCGCACCCTAAAACTTACCCAAATCACTTAGTGGTTAGGTTCTTCTTCCATTTTAGGTCCCTAAAACTTACCTAAATCACTTCGCGGTTAGGTTCTTCTTCATTTCCCGCACCCTAAAACTTACCCAAATCACTTCGCAGTTAGGTTCTTCTTCATTTCCCGCAACCTAAAACTTACTCAAATCACTTCGCGGTTAGGTTCTTCTTCCATTTTAGGTCCCTAAAACTTCTGAATCTTGACCTCAAAATATGTATTTTCCCCTTTCTTTGTTTGAAATGTATGTGTTTCAATAAATGACACTGAAACGTTGGTTTCTTTAAAAAAAATTTAATATTAAATATTGTTCGATTTTAAAATGTATATTTTTATCGTTAAAACTTTTTAAAAATGTTTTGGCCTTGGCTAATAAAACGTTTTTTTAATTTTTTTTTCTAATAAAACAACTTGATAAAAAAGGTTTTAAAAAATAACATTATTAAAAAATGGCTCAGCAGAACAGGGCCAGGACCCAGGACTCTACTCCTCTTCCTCTTCTTCTGTTGTCCCCAACGAGTCAACCATCACCTTCATATCGGCCACCAAGGCAAGGACCCTCCGATGTATTTCTACTATTTTTTGGTGTGTGGTCCCTGTAACAAATAGAGACAAAATCATTAGTTTGAGACCAATACATGTTTGCCACCTGTGGATTGAATGTTTGGTAGTTAACAAATTAAATAAAGGCGACATATGTAATTCTGGCAAGTCATTAAGCTAAGGAAGTGGCCACAGATCAGTCTGGCAAGTCATTAAGCTAAGGAAGTGGCCACAGATCAGTCTGGCAAGTCATTAAGCTAAGGAAGTGGCCACAGATCAGTCTTATATTGCCATTGGCTAGGGCTTGATGTATCTGTGTGTTGATGTCAAGTAACACATAAATGCAAATAATGCCATGACTACTTACTTGTTTGGTGGCCGAGAGCTGGCTCGTTGGGGACAACACGATTGGGTCCTGGCTCTGCTGTGAAGAAGTGCCTGTAGAAACATGGGAAATACGGTCAGTTTTCATGTCAAATTAATCAGTAATAAAATGTCTATTGCAAAGTCTGGTTCACATCACTCACCTTCCCCGGGTTCTGCTTGGAGCAGATCTGCTGCCTCTTCCACTACCTCACCCGCTCCCGAAGCATCTAGACAAACAGATGAAAGGAATCACTTTGGTAGGAGATAGCATGTATATGTGTGTGCGTATACATGAAGAGTGACATACCAGGGGCTCCCGCATGCGTGGCAGGGTACGACTGCCTGCCCACGCTGTGCCGCCCCTCCTCTGTTGTAAGGTCCAGGGGCTTGTCTGAGGACCCCACAGAGGAGGGGTAGGACCGTCGCCCTGGAGATCCACCACCTTCACTCCCAGCTGCAGAATCATGCAGCACTGGTCGGCCTGTGCGCCTCCGGGTGCGGCGAATGCGGTAATCCATTTCCAACACTACCAAAGAAAAGGCATTATAAATAAAAGGCCTACCTTTTGTCGTAGTTACATATTGCATGCAATCGCTATGTACTTACTTGGGAAATGGATTCCGAAAAATCTCCGCACCCGGGGCATGTGCAGTCGTTTCAGGTCTGACCAATGCTGCATGATCTGTGTGTGGGTGAAGGTGGTGTCGGTCTGTTGTTGGCTCTTCGAGATGATCTCCAGGGCGACGTTTCGTTTTTCAAACGAGTTGGGCAGGTAGTCGTACCTGCGCTCCAGCATGGTCTACAAAACATAAATCAAACATAGCAATAAATTATAAATGCCTATCAATAAGTGCCAACAATACATTATTTGGTTCAATCACATTAACACACACACACTTCTAGGCTAAGTTAAATTTCGAATCTGGCGGCACTGTTGTTTGGCACCGGTGTGGCGTGCGTTTGGGTGTGCATGTAGTTTAACCAAATTGTTCAAAATCTATTTCTTCGTGTATCCTTAACATGTAGAGCAGCATTTAGATGTCAATTGAAAGGCCTACAAATACACTTACGAGCATGATGATCTCTTCTTGTTGGCGGGTGAAGATAGTGGGCGCCATCTTTCTTCTTCTTCTCGGCTGCAGATAAGTAATGCCCCAGCGGTTTCCGGGTTCCGCGCGTCCGTGCGAATGGCCGGACGTACGCGTAAGCGAATGCGTAGGCGTCACACGGAGGATACCTTATTTAAAGGTCCCTGGACACGCAGCTCATTCTCTTTGGGAGTCCCAGCAAAATGCCAGCAAAAAAAGCAGCACCTAAGCCAGCCAAGGAGACCACGCTCAAGAAGGCAGCCAAGCGGCATGAGCATGCCGAGGGCCCCAAAACAAGGTCTCAACAGGCCAAAGCTAAGTTAAGGCCTACAACAAAGGCTCCGCCAAAGCAGCATCCCAAGCCAACTACCAGCTATGGGCAAAAAAAGGAGGTGGCAGCAGCAAAAACCAAGACGAAGGCACCAAAACCTACAGCAGCTCATGCCCTCCAAACGGGTAAGAGGGTACGAAGCCCCACCCTCCCCCACATCCCCCCTCACGTGGCACCAAGGCACTTGCCAAAGGGCCCAAACACAGGCCAAGAAGCCGCAGCAGGTCCAGAAGCCGCAGCAGGGCCAGAAGCCGCACCAGGGCCAGAAGCCGCAGCAGGGCCAGAAGCCTCACCAGGGCCAGAAGCAGCAGCAGGGCCAGAAGCCGCAGCAGGGCCAGAAGCTGCACTAGGGCCAGAAGCTGCAGCAGGGCCAGAAGCCGCAGCAGGGCCAAAAGGCCAAGATCCAAAAGCAGCCACAGCAGGCCCAGAAGCCCGAAAAGGAAGGCAAGGCCAAGGTCCCCCTCCCCACCCGCACGTGGCTACCAAACCAAGGCCAAGACTGGGCGACCCACCAGCTCTGGCTCACCCCAGCCAAGTACCTCCAAGGGCCCACAGAGCCACAGGGCCACAAGCAGCAGTTCCAGCTCCTCCAGACCCTCTCTTCCTCGCCCACATTCCCCTCTGGCACAGGTTTTCAGGCATTCACCCTATGCCACATCAACACCTCCAACTTCAGTGGCTACCCAGTCCCTTTCCCAGTCCAGTACGATCAACAGCCAACCTCCAGTCCTTGAGATCTCCTACATACACCCAGGCCAGAATGTCACCCCATTTGCCACCAAACAATGAGGAGCCACAACCACCGCAAACAGGGCGCACATTGCGCAGAGGCCACTTGAGTTGCCATTTTGGGGAGTCCCAAACTCTGGCATTGGCTAGTAGGCTAACGTTATATTATGATGAGCTATATGGGAGCAAATCCAAAACAACTAGCAAGCAGCGCAAATCTGAGATTTTGGCAGAACTCACCAGACAAGTCAATGCAGCAGGGGACAAACTCAAAGATGTAGAACAGATTCAGCGGAAAATATCGGACCTGAAATATGCCGTACGGAAGAAACAGAATAAAAGGCGGCAGTACAGGCACATATCTTATTTGTTGGTTTTTATTCTTCTTGTCTATCCATCAGTGAGCTTAATTATGATTACTATGTTTTTCAGCTTACAAACTGGCGGAGAATTGAAATTTACCCAGGCTGAGGAGATGGTGCTGGGCCTGCTACATCCTGTTGCGTTAGAGGGACACTCGGCACAACAGGACACGGACAACCCGCCAATTCCAGCAGGTTAGTAATGTGTGAATGACCATAAAAATGTGGCCAAAAATCAAATTAGGCAGCAAGGCATATCTAAACACATGCCTCTAGGGTGTGGCTTGTAGTGGAGTGATCACTTTGACCAGGGTGTGTCATGTGTGTCGACAGGTAATGTGCAAATGAGCACGACCATACATGACGTTTAAGAACATTTAGGAAGAGTAGGAAACTATGGAGCTTAGGAAATGAATGCGTGCTATGTATTTTTTTACAATCACAGGCTACACTTACATCTTTTGCTGTTTGGCAATTTGCTAAGAGCTGTGTTTGAGGCCCAACGGCTTAAGATGGTGTGATTGAAATGTTTTACGTGATACAATGTTAACCACCAGAATCATATTGTAACTGCTATTTGCCAGCTTAGTGTGTTAACTTAATGGCCTATAAGGGATGTGGAAACACACACAACAGCCATTACTTGCATGCTTGTTTTTCTTCACCCGACCAATGTGTCTATTCTGGTTTAACAATCCATGCACAATCTAATGGCATTCATAGTGAAGGCCAAGTGGCACCGTTGTGGTAGTGGCCATTCCTGCTTGGCCACGTGTTTGTTTTAAACCGGACCTTCACCATGATTTAATGAAAAGCCCAAACTCTTAAAAAACGGTTCCCCAGCATCTAAAATTAATATATTTTACGTTTTTAGTCACTAACTTATTATTCTTTGCCCCACTGGGCTGCAACTCTGTTCAGGAATTTAGGATACGGGCGCCGCCATCTTGACTCAGAAGCATTACACTTACTGAGGAGAGGAGAGTGGGATAAGGTACAGGGGGGTGGGTTATAGCTGTGCTTTGCTCAGACAGACCAGAGCTGGGGTCAGGTAACGGTCAGCAATCCCAGAATGCAGAGCAGCACAGTCAGGAGGCACTTCCTGTTTGCAGGCTGCCTGAAAAGATGGCGGCTTCCATGAGCCGCCATCTTGGATGTTTAAAGGCTCATAACATGCAGTAGATGCAGGTAGGATGATTTTTAATGTGAGTGATCTGTATGTACAGGGTGTGGGAAACATATAAGATAGACTTTTATTCAGAGTGAAGGTCCGCTTTAAGCATATGTGTTATTAACCATCACTAATGCATAGTTGTGTGTTTACATTGTTGTTTTTCTTCTAATGCAGTCCAGCCTCATCCCTCAGCTAGTGGGGACTCCTCTGCCATTTTAACTATGCCGTCTTCTTCCGTGCTGCCTAGGACCCAGGATCCGATATCTACGGTAAGTGTTTTTTGATGATGTTGCATATGCATGTGGCTTGCCATGTTTTTATTGCCTGAATTACATATGTATTCCCCACACTGAACCTTTTTGTTTTACATGTCCCCAACAGAGCCACACACTGGTGGAGGAAATCAAGGAGCTGGAGGAGGATGGAAGCTTCCTTGGAGACTATGAAGATCTCCCCCTGGGCCAGAATCTGCAACTGTCCCCAAATGTTTCTCTGACAAATCCTCAGCAGCAGAGGGAAGCTGGCTGCATGCTGCCTGCACATCGTGGGCAGCATGCAGAGACTGCTCCTCCAGTCCCCAGTTTCAGATCTGCTGTTGAGGATTTGCCCAGCATACCTGTGGCTGTTGGGGGTCCTAGAGCAACATCATCTGCACGCCCCACAACCCGGGGAATTGGGAGGCGTACTCAGCGTCGCCCAGTCTCCCAGGGGAGGGGTGTGCAGATGATGGAGGCAGCATGGCACCATGAGAGGCGCCTGTTTCGGCGCCAAAATCAACTAAATCACAAAAATATTATTGGGCAATTAGATAACCTCAATAATACCTTAAGTGCCATGCTGACTGAATTTAGGACCCATAACAGTCACATGGCCAACTTGACCACAGAAATCAGGTCTAGCATGGTTGAATTGCAAAGTAACCAAAGAAACATTTTGGAACAGTTGCAGATTCTGAATGCCACACAGGCCCAGGTTATGGCCCACCCCCAAGGGCCACAACCTGGGTTCTATGGGCATCCCCCATATTAATGTGTATTTGGCATGAATCTGTTCTACATCTTTGATCGACATCCCCACTGTATTGACTTGTCTGGTGAGCCCTACAAATTTAGCATTTTGATCTGCCTTTGCTAGTATGTTTTGGATTTGCCCCATATAGCTCATTAAAGTCCTGAGGTAGCCCACTAGCCAATGCCAGAGGACAAGCCTCACTGAAGCGGCCACTAAAGCTGTTGCGCTGCAGCCTTGGCCATAATTACATTTGTGGTGGCTCCTCATGTTTGTAGCCATGATTGGGTGACATTCTGGCCTGGCAAACTAAGACCCTGGACCCTGGCTGTGATTGTACTGTACTTGGATTGGGACTGGGTGTTCTTGTTTGGGTGGGCCACTGAGTAACAGGTGTAGATGTGGCATAGGTATGTCTGCTTTCAACCTGTGCCAAATGTGGGCAAGCAGGAGAGGGCTTATTTGTGTGCATTTTTGTGTTATGGAACATGTTTTGACATTAATTTCATGTCCATGTCTTCCCCCTAAGTATGTGAGTGACCATCACCTACCATTCTGTTGTTAAAAAATGAACCTTTAAAAAAGTAAAAAAACCTGTTGCTGACCAAGTTAATGTCTGTCGTTTTTTGGTTAAGAAATATGAGTTCAAGTAGGCACAAAAACAAACACTAACAAATATTTCAAAATGAGTCCAAAAACATTGTTGTTGATTTGGGTAAATAATTAATTATTGTTTTGGTCATAATGAAAAAAAACAAAAAAACAAATGTAACAAAACAATCACACCAAAGAAAGTCCAAAGAACCAAAAACAAAGAAAAAAAAAATAACCAAAATGTGTTTCTATTAAATTAGCATGGACGGCTTGGCCAGACGCACTGTGCTGCCCAACATAGGAGTCCTCTGGCTCATCGTCGGGTGGAGAGGGTGGAAAATCCACATAGCGGGGACCCGCTGCAAGATCGCAAAATTATGCAGCGCTGCACAGGCCATAATTATATCTATGACCTTTTTGGGGTCATACTGAAGGGAGCCCCCAGCGTGGTCCAAACAGCGAAATCGGGTCTTCAAGAGTCCAAAGGCCCTCTCCACCACTGCCCTGGTTTTTCTGTGCGCCCGATTAAAGGCCTCTTGTGCTGGATTCTGTGGGCGGAGTACAGGAGTCATCAGCCACGGGAGGAGTGGATACCCCGAATCTCCTAGAAAAATTCAAGGTAAACAAATATTAACATTAATGCATACATTTCAGCCCAAAAATCCTAAAAATACATGATTAACAAGGTAGGTGACATTGTCCCCAAAACATGAGCATACATATTGCACAGGCAAAAGCGCGAAAGAAACATATTGGATAGATGGGGGACCAAATTTGAGAAATAATATTGCGGATGCTGGGCAATCAGGCAGACTGTTAACAGCTATTGTTTCCTGTCTGTGCTGCAGAACAATGTAGGATGGGTTAACTTTACATGACCCAAGACACAAGTCCCAAACAGGTCTAAGGCGGCCCCTGCACTTTATCCCGCTCACCTCTACTCAGTAAGTGTAATGCATGTAAGCAAAGATGGTGCAGACCCTCTGATAAAGTCACTAACAGATTGACCGAAAAGTGTGGGGAAGACAGATTAAGACTTTTGTTCTAATTACACTTTGGAATTGAAACAATGCAGGACAAACATTTTGCCAGCCTTTGTTGTTTTGATAATGCAATGGGTCCAGTCGGGTTTCACATGTTCCCAAGGTGATGACAAAGCCATCGTTTAAGAAAGGTGAATCAAACCATACATATAAAATCTAATAATGTAATTGGACTCAACTTACCAAGGAGCCATGCACCCGCAAATTCCCCAGACTCAAACCGACTGAATAATCCTGATCTTCGAAGGATGTAGGCGTCATGGGCTGAGCCAGGGTAGCCTGCGAGGACGCTAAGAAAGTGCATGTCCTGGGCCACCACTGCTTGCACATTCAGTGAGTGGCCCATTTTTCGGTTCCTGGGTAAAAAGAAAAAATAATTACATCATTAACGCTTGGGAAATTAGTCAAACGCTCACTTCTAACACCCTAAGTCAAACGTTTTTATCCAGACAACACTAAACAACTACCTTAAATTTAAGTGCCGAACAAAAGGAGATGTATGTTATAGCCTTTAAAAGGCTGAGTTACTTGTTCAATTTTAAGTACACTTTCAAATGTTTGACTTGGAACAAACTGATATTTTTTAGAAGTGAAAAATACGGGCCATTGGTTCACATACACTCTTTGCAAGGAGGGAGGATTAGCAAGGAGGGACTGATTACAATGAGGGAATATTTAACAGGAGGGACTACTAACATAGAGGGCTTAATTAAAAGGAGGGACTAGTAACGTTGAGGGTAAATTACAAGGAGGGACTAATAACAATGAGGGAATAATTACAAGGAGGGACTAGTAACAATGAGGGAATAATTACAAGGAGGGACTAGTAACAATGAGGGCTTAATTACAAGGAGGGACTAGTAACAATGAGGGTACATTTACATGGAGGGACTACTTTCAAAGAGGGAATGATTTCTATGAGGGACAAGTAACAATGAGGGAATAATTGCAAGGAGGGACTAGTAACAATGAGGGCTTAATTACAAGGAGGGACTAGTAACAATGGGGCTTAATTACAAGGAGGGACTAGTAACAATAAGGGAATAATTACAAGGAGGGACTAGTAACAATGAGGGAATAATTACAAGGAGGGACTAGTAACAATGAGGGCTTAATTACAAGGAGGGACTAGTAACAATGAGGGTAAATTTACATGGATGGACTACTTTCAAAGAGGGAATAATTTCTATGAGGGACAAGTAACAATGAGGGAATATTTTCAAGGAGGGACTACTAACATAGAGGGCTTAATTACAAGGAGGGACTAGTAACAATGAGGGATTTTTTACAAGGAGGGACCAAAACAAATGATGTTTTGGACCAAAGGAGGGACACAAAAAAAATAGTAAAAACACCCCCCAAAAATTAGCTCTACATGGAAGAATGAACTTGCCTGTATATGTACTCGTCGCAAGCAGGAGGGACAAGGGCAACGTGGGTACAGTCAATGGCACCCATGACGTTGGGCATATCAGCAATATTATAAAATGCCAGCTTAATCGCGTTTCTGGCTACCATATCTAGGGATGAGCGAATCGATCCGGACGAACCCGGATTCGATCCGAATTTCAGGAAAAATTCGATTCGGATCGAATCCGAATTTCCCCGCGATTCGATCACTCGAAGTTTTCCTTTAACATCCATTCATTTACATTTACAGGCATTCTAAGATGGCGGACGGGACATGTCTGGACATGTATCCCGCGCCAGTGCAAGCTGGGGCAGTCACATGCAGCCTATCAGCAGCCAGCAAGCCCGGTGACGTCACAGCGGTATTTAACGGCGGCCATCTTGCTTTTCCTCATTTCTCTATTGCATTCGTGAGAGACAGGACGCTGTGTAGCTGAGGCAGTTAGACAGGCAGGGACAGACAGGGACAGACAGGGACAGGCTGGAGACAGGCAGGAGACAGACAAGAGACAGACAGAAAGCCAGGGAAAGGTAGGAAAAACGGAGGCTGTCACAGGGAGATTTTTTTTTTTTTTCATCCAGCCTGAGTGTTACTAGCTGGCTGACAGGCTTTGTTAGCGTTTCAGGCTGCTTATAGTAACTAACTGCGCATATATACTGAACTGATCTTAAGTCTGCTGTGAGGCATCCCATTCTGTGACTAAAGCAGCCTCTGTTTAAGACCATATAAGCATTTGCTCTTATCATATTTGAAATTAGGCCTGATAAAGACACTTTTGCTGGGCATAGCACTACTGGACCCTGCCAGGTCCACTTCTGTTGGGGCATCCCATTCTGTGACTAAAGCAGCCTCTGTTTAAGACCATATAACCATTTGCTCTTATCATATTTGAAATTAGGCCTGATAAAGACACTTTTGCTGGGCATAGCACTACTGGACCCTGCCAGGTCCACTTCTGTTGGGGCATCCCATTCTGTGACTACAGCAGCCTCTGTTTAAGACCGTATAACCATTTTCACTTATCATATTTGAAATTAGGCCTGATAAAGACACTTTTGCTGGGCAAAGCACTACTGGACCCTGCCAGGTCCATTCCTGTTGGGGCATCCCATTCTGTGACTAAAGCAGCCTCTGTTTAAGACCATATAACCATTTGCTCTTATCATATTTGAAATTAGGCCTGATAAAGACACTTTTGCTGGGCATAGCACTACTGGACCCTGCCAGGTCCACTTCTGTTGGGGCATCCCATTCTGTGACTACAGCAGCCTCTGTTTAAGACCGTATAACCATTTTCACTTATCATATTTGAAATTAGGCCTGATAAAGACACTTTTGCTGGGCAAAGCACTACTGGACCCTGCCAGGTCCATTCCTGTTGGGGCATCCCATTCTGTGACTAAAGCAGCCTCTGTTTAAGACCATATAAGCATTTGCTCTTATCATATTTGAAATTAGGCCTGATAAAGACACTTTTGCTGGGCATAGCACTACTGGACCCTGCCAGGTCCACTTCTGTTGGGGCATCCCATTCTGTGACTAAAGCAGCCTCTGTTTAAGACCATATAACCATTTGCTCTTATCATATTTGAAATTAGGCCTGATAAAGACACTTTTGCTGGGCATAGCACTACTGGACCCTGCCAGGTCCACTTCTGTTGGGGCATCCCATTCTGTGACTACAGCAGCCTCTGTTTAAGACCGTATAACCATTTTCACTTATCATATTTGAAATTAGGCCTGATAAAGACACTTTTGCTGGGCAAAGCACTACTGGACCCTGCCAGGTCCATTCCTGTTGGGGCATCCCATTCTGTGACTAAAGCAGCCTCTGTTTAAGACCATATAAGCATTTGCTCTTATCATATTTGAAATTAGGCCTGATAAAGACACTTTTGCTGGGCATAGCACTACTGGACCCTGCCAGGTCCACTTCTGTTGGGGCATCCCATTCTGTGACTACAGCAGCCTCTGTTTAAGACCGTATAACCATTTTCACTTATCATATTTGAAATTAGGCCTGATAAAGACACTTTTGCTGGGCAAAGCACTACTGGACCCTGCCAGGTCCATTCCTGTTGGGGCATCCCATTCTGTGACTAAAGCAGACTCTGTTTAAGACCATATAAGCATTTGCTCTTATCATATTTGAAATTGGGCCTGATAAAGACACTTTTGCTGGGCATAGCACTACTGGACCCTGCCAGGTCCACTTCTGTTGGGGCATCCCATTCTGTGACTACAGCAGCCTCTGTTTAAGACCGTATAACCATTTTCACTTATCATATTTGAAATTAGGCCTGATAAAGACACTTTTGCTGGGCAAAGCACTACTGGACCCTGCCAGGTCCATTCCTGTTGGGGCATCCCATTCTGTGACTAAAGCAGCCTCTGTTTAAGACCATATAAGCATTTGCTCTTATCATATTTGAAATTAGGCCTGATAAAGACACTTTTGCTGGGCATAGCACTACTGGACCCTGCCAGGTCCACTTCTGTTGGGGCATCCCATTCTGTGACTACAGCAGCCTCTGTTTAAGACCGTATAACCATTTTCACTTATCATATTTGAAATTAGGCCTGATAAAGACACTTTTGCTGGGCATAGCACTACTGGACCCTGCCAGGTACACTTCTGTTGGGGCATCCCATTCTGTGACTACAGCAGCCTCTGTTTAAGACTGTATAACCATTTTCACTTATCATATTTGAAATTAGGCCTGATAAAGACACTTTTGCTGGGCAAAGCACTACTGGACCCTGCCAGGTCCATTCCTGTTGGGGCATCCCATTCTGTGACTAAAGCAGCCTCTGTTTAAGACCATATAAGCATTTGCTCTTATCATATTTGAAATTAGGCCTGATAAAGACACTTTTGCTGGGCATAGCACTACTGGACCCTGCCAGGTCCACTTCTGTTGGGGCATCCCATTCTGTGACTACAGCAGCCTCTGTTTAAGACCGTATAACCATTTTCACTTATCATATTTGAAATTAGGCCTGATAAAGACACTTTTGCTGGGCAAAGCACTACTGGACCCTGCCAGGTCCATTCCTGTTGGGGCATCCCATTCTGTGACTAAAGCAGCCTCTGTTTAAGACCATATAAGCATTTGCTCTTATCATATTTGAAATTAGGCCTGATAAAGACACTTTTGCTGGGCATAGCACTACTGGACCCTGCCAGGTCCACTTCTGTTGGGGCATCCCATTCTGTGACTACAGCAGCCTCTGTTTAAGACCGTATAACCATTTTCACTTATCATATTTGAAATTAGGCCTGATAAAGACACGTTTGCTGGGCAAAGCACTACTGGACCCTGCCAGGTCCATTCCTGTTGGGGCATCCCATTCTGTGACTAAAGCAGCCTCTGTTTAAGACCATATAAGCATTTGCTCTTATCATATTTGAAATTAGGCCTGATAAAGACACTTTTGCTGGGCATAGCACTACTGGACCCTGCCAGGTCCACTTCTGTTGGGGCATCCCATTCTGTGACTAAAGCAGCCTCTGTTTAAGACCATATAACCATTTGCTCTTATCATATTTGAAATTAGGCCTGATAAAGACACTTTTGCTGGGCATAGCACTACTGGACCCTGCCAGGTCCACTTCTGTTGGGGCATCCCATTCTGTGACTACAGCAGCCTCTGTTTAAGACCGCATAACCATTTTCACTTATCATATTTGAAATTAGGCCTGATAAAGACACTTTTGCTGGGCAAAGCACTACTGGACCCTGCCAGGTCCATTCCTGTTGGGGCATCCCATTCTGTGACTAAAGCAGCCTCTGTTTAAGACCATATAAGCATTTGCTCTTATCATATTTGAAATTAGGCCTGATAAAGACACTTTTGCTGGGCATAGCACTACTGGACCCTGCCAGGTCCACTTCTGTTGGGGCATCCCATTCTGTGACTACAGCAGCCTCTGTTTAAGACCGTATAACCATTTTCACTTATCATATTTGAAATTAGGCCTGATAAAGACACTTTTGCTGGGCAAAGCACTACTGGACCCTGCCAGGTCCATTCCTGTTGGGGCATCCCATTCTGTGACTAAAGCAGCCTCTGTTTAAGACCATATAAGCATTTGCTCTTATCATATTTGAAATTAGGCCTGATAAAGACACTTTTGCTGGGCATAGCACTACTGGACCCTGCCAGGTCCACTTCTGTTGGGGCATCCCATTCTGTGACTACAGCAGCCTCTGTTTAAGACCGTATAACCATTTTCACTTATCATATTTGAAATTAGGCCTGATAAAGACACTTTTGCTGGGCAAAGCACTACTGGACCCTGCCAGGTCCATTCCTGTTGGGGCATCCCATTCTGTGACTAAAGCAGCCTCTGTTTAAGACCATATAAGCATTTGCTCTTATCATATTTGAAATTAGGCCTGATAAAGACACTTTTGCTGGGCATAGCACTACTGGACCCTGCCAGGTCCACTTCTGTTGGGGCATCCCATTCTGTGACTAAAGCAGCCTCTGTTTAAGACCATATAACCATTTGCTCTTATCATATTTGAAATTAGGCCTGATAAAGACACTTTTGCTGGGCATAGCACTACTGGACCCTGCCAGGTCCACTTCTGTTGGGGCATCCCATTCTGTGACTACAGCAGCCTCTGTTTAAGACCGTATAACCATTTTCACTTATCATATTTGAAATTAGGCCTGATAAAGACACTTTTGCTGGGCAAAGCACTACTGGACCCTGCCAGGTCCATTCCTGTTGGGGCATCCCATTCTGTGACTAAAGCAGCCTCTGTTTAAGACCATATAAGCATTTGCTCTTATCATATTTGAAATTAGGCCTGATAAAGACACTTTTGCTGGGCATAGCACTACTGGACCCTGCCAGGTCCACTTCTGTTGGGGCATCCCATTCTGTGACTACAGCAGCCTCTGTTTAAGACCGTATAACCATTTTCACTTATCATATTTGAAATTAGGCCTGATAAAGACACTTTTGCTGGGCAAAGCACTACTGGACCCTGCCAGGTCCATTCCTGTTGGGGCATCCCATTCTGTGACTAAAGCAGCCTCTGTTTAAGACCATATAAGCATTTGCTCTTATCATATTTGAAATTAGGCCTGATAAAGACACTTTTGCTGGGCATAGCACTACTGGACCCTGCCAGGTCCACTTCTGTTGGGGCATCCCATTCTGTGACTACAGCAGCCTCTGTTTAAGACCGTATAACCATTTTCACTTATCATATTTGAAATTAGGCCTGATAAAGACACTTTTGCTGGGCAAAGCACTACTGGACCCTGCCAGGTCCATTCCTGTTGGGGCATCCCATTCTGTGACTAAAGCAGCCTCTGTTTAAGACCATATAAGCATTTGCTCTTATCATATTTGAAATTAGGCCTGATAAAGACACTTTTGCTGGGCATAGCACTACTGGACCCTGCCAGGTCCACTTCTGTTGGGGCATCCCATTCTGTGACTACAGCAGCCTCTGTTTAAGACCGTATAACCATTTTCACTTATCATATTTGAAATTAGGCCTGATAAAGACACTTTTGCTGGGCATAGCACTACTGGACCCTGCCAGGTCCACTTCTGTTGGGGCATCCCATTCTGTGACTACAGCAGCCTCTGTTTAAGACCGTATAACCATTTTCACTTATCATATTTGAAATTAGGCCTGATAAAGACACTTTTGCTGGGCAAAGCACTACTGGACCCTGCCAGGTCCATTCCTGTTGGGGCATCCCATTCTTTGACTAAAGCAGCCTCTGTTTAAGACCATATAAGCATTTGCTCTTATCATATTTGAAATTAGGCCTGATAAAGACACTTTTGCTGGGCATAGCACTACTGGACCCTGCCAGGTCCACTTCTGTTGGGGCATCCCATTCTGTGACTACAGCAGCCTCTGTTTAAGACCGTATAACCATTTTCACTTATCATATTTGAAATTAGGCCTGATAAAGACACTTTTGCTGGGCAAAGCACTACTGGACCCTGCCAGGTCCATTCCTGTTGGGGCATCCCATTCTGTGACTAAAGCAGCCTCTGTTTAAGACCATATAAGCATTTGCTCTTATCATATTTGAAATTAGGCCTGATAAAGACACTTTTGCTGGGCATAGCACTACTGGACCCTGCCAGGTCCACTTCTGTTGGGGCATCCCATTCTGTGACTAAAGCAGCCTCTGTTTAAGACCATATAACCATTTACTCTTATCATATTTGAAATTAGGCCTGATAAAGACACTTTTGCTGGGCATAGCACTACTGGACCCTGCCAGGTCCACTTCTGTTGGGGCATCCCATTCTGTGACTACAGCAGCCTCTGTTTAAGACCGCATAACCATTTTCACTTATCATATTTGAAATTAGGCCTGATAAAGACACTTTTGCTGGGCAAAGCACTACTGGACCCTGCCAGGTCCATTCCTGTTGGGGCATCCCATTCTGTGACTAAAGCAGCCTCTGTTTAAGACCATATAAGCATTTGCTCTTATCATATTTGAAATTAGGCCTGATAAAGACACGTTTGCTGGGCATAGCACTACTGGACCCTGCCAGGTCCACTTCTGTTGGGGCATCCCATTCTGTGACTACAGCAGCCTCTGTTTAAGACCGTATAACCATTTTCACTTATCATATTTGAAATTAGGCCTGATAAAGACACTTTTGCTGGGCAAAGCACTACTGGACCCTGCCAGGTCCATTCCTGTTGGGGCATCCCATTCTGTGACTAAAGCAGCCTCTGTTTAAGACCATATAAGCATTTGCTCTTATCATATTTGAAATTAGGCCTGATAAAGACACTTTTGCTGGGCATAGCACTACTGGACCCTGCCAGGTCCACTTCTGTTGGGGCATCCCATTCTGTGACTACAGCAGCCTCTGTTTAAGACCGTATAACCATTTTCACTTATCATATTTGAAATTAGGCCTGATAAAGACACTTTTGCTGGGCAAAGCACTACTGGACCCTGCCAGGTCCATTCCTGTTGGGGCATCCCATTCTGTGACTAAAGCAGCCTCTGTTTAAGACCATATAAGCATTTGCTCTTATCATATTTGAAATTAGGCCTGATAAAGACACTTTTGCTGGGCATAGCACTACTGGACCCTGCCAGGTCCACTTCTGTTGGGGCATCCCATTCTGTGACTAAAGCAGCCTCTGTTTAAGACCATATAACCATTTGCTCTTATCATATTTGAAATTAGGCCTGATAAAGACACTTTTGCTGGGCATAGCACTACTGGACCCTGCCAGGTCCACTTCTGTTGGGGCATCCCATTCTGTGACTACAGCAGCCTCTGTTTAAGACCGTATAACCATTTTCACTTATCATATTTGAAATTAGGCCTGATAAAGACACTTTTGCTGGGCAAAGCACTACTGGACCCTGCCAGGTCCATTCCTGTTGGGGCATCCCATTCTGTGACTAAAGCAGCCTCTGTTTAAGACCATATAAGCATTTGCTCTTATCATATTTGAAATTAGGCCTGATAAAGACACTTTTGCTGGGCATAGCACTACTGGACCCTGCCAGGTCCACTTCTGTTGGGGCATCCCATTCTGTGACTACAGCAGCCTCTGTTTAAGACCGTATAACCATTTTCACTTATCATATTTGAAATTAGGCCTGATAAAGACACTTTTGCTGGGCAAAGCACTACTGGACCCTGCCAGGTCCATTCCTGTTGGGGCATCCCATTCTGTGACTAAAGCAGCCTCTGTTTAAGACCATATAAGCATTTGCTCTTATCATATTTGAAATTAGGCCTGATAAAGACACTTTTGCTGGGCATAGCACTACTGGACCCTGCCAGGTCCACTTCTGTTGGGGCATCCCATTCTGTGACTACAGCAGCCTCTGTTTAAGACCGTATAACCATTTTCACTTATCATATTTGAAATTAGGCCTGATAAAGACACTTTTGCTGGGCAAAGCACTACTGGACCCTGCCAGGTCCATTCCTGTTGGGGCATCCCATTCTGTGACTAAAGCAGCCTCTGTTTAAGACCATATAAGCATTTGCTCTTATCATATTTGAAATTAGGCCTGATAAAGACACTTTTGCTGGGCATAGCACTACTGGACCCTGCCAGGTCCACTTCTGTTGGGGCATCCCATTCTGTGACTAAAGCAGCCTCTGTTTAAGACCATATAACCATTTGCTCTTATCATATTTGAAATTAGGCCTGATAAAGACACTTTTGCTGGGCATAGCACTACTGGACCCTGCCAGGTCCACTTCTGTTGGGGCATCCCATTCTGTGACTAAAGCAGCCTCTGTTTAAGACCATATAACCATTTGCTCTTATCATATTTGAAATTAGGCCTGATAAAGACACTTTTGCTGGGCATAGCACTACTGGACCCTGCCAGGTCCACTTCTGTTGGGGCATCCCATTCTGTGACTACAGCAGCCTCTGTTTAAGACCGTATAACCATTTTCACTTATCATATTTGAAATTAGGCCTGATAAAGACACTTTTGCTGGGCAAAGCACTACTGGACCCTGCCAGGTCCATTCCTGTTGGGGCATCCCATTCTGTGACTAAAGCAGCCTCTGTTTAAGACCATATAAGCATTTGCTCTTATCATATTTGAAATTAGGCCTGATAAAGACACTTTTGCTGGGCATAGCACTACTGGACCCTGCCAGGTCCACTTCTGTTGGGGCATCCCATTCTGTGACTAAAGCAGCCTCTGTTTAAGACCATATAACCATTTGCTCTTATCATATTTGAAATTAGGCCTGATAAAGACACTTTTGCTGGGCATAGCACTACTGGACCCTGCCAGGTCCACTTCTGTTGGGGCATCCCATTCTGTGACTACAGCAGCCTCTGTTTAAGACCGTATAACCATTTTCACTTATCATATTTGAAATTAGGCCTGATAAAGACACTTTTGCTGGGCAAAGCACTACTGGACCCTGCCAGGTCCACTTCTGTTGGGGCATCCCATTCTGTGACTAAAGCAGCCTCTGTTTAAGACCATATAACCATTTGCTCTTATCATATTTGAAATTAGGCCTGATAAAGACACTTTTGCTGGGCATAGCACTACTGGACCCTGCCAGGTCCACTTCTGTTGGGGCATCCCATTCTGTGACTAAAGCAGCCTCTGTTTAAGACCATATAACCATTTGCTCTTATCATATTTGAAATTAGGCCTGATAAAGACACTTTTGCTGGGCATAGCACTACTTGTCCCTGCCAGGGCATCCCATTCTGTGACTAAAGCAGCCTCTGTTTAAGACCATATAAGCATTTGCTCTTATCATATTTGAAATTAGCCTGATAAAGACACTTTTGCTGGGCATAGTACTACTGGATCTTTTTTGGGGGCATCCCATTCTGTGACTAAAGCAGCCTCTGTTTAAGACCATATAAGCATTTGCTCTTATTATATTTATATTATAAGACACTTTTGCTGGGCATAGGCTTACTGCTGCCTGCCAGGTGCACTTCTGTTGAGGCATCCCATTCTGTAACATAGCATACCCCTCTTTATTTACACTAAGCAGCTCTCTTATTTACACTAAGCAGGCCTGTTGGAGGCTGAGTGTTACTGCTCACTTTTGGTGTGCATTATATTCTGTTTCATATAGACCCACCGCTGCCCGGGGGATCTTAAAATATCACCTACTACCACGCCAGTTAGACTATGTCGGGCAGACAAGTGCCTGGAAGTGAAAAGAGGAGTGGCAGAGGCCAAGATTCCGCAGGCAGAGCTCGCATCAGACTGGGGGCCAGTAGCAGCAGGAGTCACGCTGAGAGACCTAATCTGCCAGTATCTGCTAGCGGTCGGGTCTCCACCAGTAACGCATCTGCCGTGGTAGATTGGTTGACGCGCTCATCAACAACATCATCACAACTTACGTCTGAGACCCCCAGTCTAGGGTCGGTAGGTTCCTCTGACACAACCCTGAGTTGGCATGCCCCGAGAGCAGTCCCTGTCCTCCCATTGCCTCTGTCCTACGCCGTTCCCTCCCCCAGCGACGTATCCTATGCTTTGGGTTCAGCTCCACTCTTTAGTGAGGAGGACCATCAGATAGAGGACAGTCAGCAGCTACTGCCCAGCCAAGAAATGGAGGTGGCTTCTCTAGCTAGGCAGACAGATAGTGATGTGGACAGTGTCGTGGGTGCTGCGAGCGTTCCAGCTCCTGCGCCAGACACTGTTGACGAATCCACGAACATCAGTGACGTACAGCCACAACTCGGTGATGATGATGATGACGATGAAGCCGATCGCACTTGGGAGCCGGGTGATGAAGGGGCTTCATCGTCATCATCAGGAGAAGAGGGGCGCAGGTTGCCCCGGAGTCAGCAGCTGAGGCAGCAAGGTGGTAGCAGTCAGCATGGGGGCACAATTCCAAAGGCTGGAGCCGGCCGGGGCCGGGGCCGGGGTAGAGCACCTGCTGTGCGGCAGTCTACCTTATCGGGAGGTAGTGGAGCAGGGGTTCCTGGAGTTGGCAACAGCAGCAGTGAATCAGTGAGGCCAGGGGGTGGGAAAAGTAGCTACTCGGCAGTGTGGCAGTTTTTCCTGAGGCATCCGCAGGAGGGTAACATGGCCACATGCAAGATATGTAGGCAAAAGGTGAAGCGTGGCCAGGGTCCAAATGTTGGCACCACGGCCCTGCGTCAACATATGATGCGTCACCATAAAACGACCTGGGAGAACCGAGGCTCCCAAGGGGTGGTCCAGTCTGCTTCCTCACCAAGTGAGCTCCCAATTTCTGCCAGCCAAGGCTCCAGCACCTCAGCCGAAGGCAGCTGTGCGTCATACCCATCCTCTGTCGCTTCTGCTCCTCCTCCTCCTCCTCCAAGTCATGCATCCCGCCAGCAATCCATCAGCGAAGCCATGTCCAAGAGACAGCAGTATGCGCCCACTCATCCTACGGCGCAGAAGCTGAATGTGCTCCTGTCCAAGTTGCTGGTGCTGCAGTCGCTCCCTTTTCAGGTGGTGGAATCTGCACCTTTCAGAGAACTGATGGCTTGTGCCGAGCCGAGGTGGAGAGTCCCAAGCCGTCATTTCTTTGCCAAGAAGGCAGTACCAGCGCTGCACACTTTTGTTGAACAGAAGGTGGGCCAGTCCTTGAGCCTGTCGGTGTGTAGCAAAATACATGGCAGCGCCGACATCTGGAGCTGTAACTACGGTCAGGGGCAGTACATGTCGTTTACGGCCCACTGGGTGAATGTGGTCCCTTTGCAGCAGCAACTTGGACAGGTCACGCCGCTTCGGCCTCCGCGCTCTCTGCCCATTGGGCCTGTGACACCGTGCGACTCGGCCTCCTCATCCTCCGCCATCTCCTCACCCTCCACTGTAGGCTCAAGTCTCAGTGCCCCTCCAGTCTACCATGTGTGCAGGGCACGGAGGTGTCACGCAGTGCTTCACATGGTTTGTCTTGGCGAACGGAGTCACACAGGGGAGGAACTGCTTAAATGTATTCATCAGGAAATCCAAACATGGCTTACTCCGAGAAAACTTAAAATGGGAATCATGGTTACCGACAATGGGAAGAACATTTTGTCTGCGCTGCGCCAAGGAAGCCTGACCCATGCCCCCTGCATGGCTCACGTCTTCAATCTGGTTGTCAAGCGGTTTCTGAAGTGTTCCCCCCATCTGCAGGACATCCTAACAACTTCACGGAAACTTTGCATGCACTTCAGCCACTCCTACACCGCCAAACACACCCTTCTTGAGCTACAGCGTCAGAATGGTATCCCCCAACATAGTCTGATTTGCGATGTTTCCACCCGTTGGAATTCCACCCTTCACATGTTGGACCGATTATATGAACAGAGAAAAGCCATCACGGATTTCCTGATGATCCAAGCAGATAGGGGGACTCCCCTCTGTAACTTCAATGTCAACCAGTGGCAGCTCATACGTGACACCTGCCGTTTGCTCAGGCCCTTTGAGGAAGCCACTTTATTTGTCAGTCGGCAGGATTACGGGATGAACAACGTGATTCCACTGCTTCATGTACTACAGCACATGTTGGAAACCATGGCTGGTCAGGGCACTGGAGACATGGCGTTTACATCTTACGGCCACATGAACCCCGTTGGAGCTGAACTGGAGGAGGAGGAGGAGGAAGAGGAGGAGGAGGAGTTGCCCAGCGAAACACAGTTTAGGCTTGGCGAAATGGCTGGTTTATCTAGTCAGCGGACAGGAGAGGAGGAGCAGGAGCAGCCAGAGGAGCTAGAGGTTTTTGAGGAAGGAGAGACAGAGGACCCGGGCACACCGTGGCAGTATGCAGTGGAGATGGAGACAGGTAGTCCATCCGAGTCACTTGCGCAAATGGCACGAAGCATGCTCACATGCTTGCGTAGTGACCCCAGAATTGTTTCCATCTGTCGGCGGGATGACTTCTGGCTGTCCACCTTATTGGACCCTCGCTTCCGGCACAAAATGGGGGCATTTTTTAAACCCACCGAGAGGGAGGACAAACTCAACTACTACAAAGACATTCTACGTAGGCAGTTGGCCGATGCCTATCTGCGCCATGGTCCATACTCTCGCAGGTCTGACTCGAGGGGACCTCTGCGCTCACCTTCCACTGCCATGGCCGCTGGGGGGGTTGGCAGCAGCAGCAGCAGAAGCTCCATCAGCAGCAGCAGCCTCAGTCTTCAGTCGCTAATGAGTAGCTTTCTACACCCGCATAGTGAGGCTACTCATGAGCAGCAGGAAGACCTGGAGCAGGACCTGAACCAGCAGGTCATGTCATACTTTGACATGACCATGCCAACACACCTTGAGGATCCGCTGGACTTCTGGGCAGCCAAACTTGATTTGTGGCCGCAACTAGCAGAGTTTGCCCTGGAAAAGCTGTCCTGCCCGGCAAGTAGCGTGCCATCTGAGCGGGTGTTTAGTGCGGCGGGGGCCATAGTTACGGCGAGGAGAACTCGTCTGTCAACTAAAAATGTGGAGAGACTCACCTTTGTCAAAATGAATCAGGGATGGATCAGCCAGGATTTCCACCCACCAATGCCTGATGCATGCGACTAGATTCAGCATGGTGCCACGTTTTACACTTTCCAAATGGTGCAAAACATATTTATGTCTTTAGGCCATTTTTTGGGCTCCTGCTGCTGCTACTGTCAACTCCTGCCAACTCCAGGGTGTGATTCATCCAATTTTTGGGCTCCTGAAGCCAACTCCAGTGTATATTTGGGCTCCTGCTGCTGCTGCTGTCAACTCCTGCCAACTCCAGGGTGTGATTCATCCAATTTTTGGGCTCCTGAAGCCAACTCCAGTGTATATTTGGGCTCCTGCTGCTGCTACTGTCAACTCCTGCCAACTCCAGGGTGTGATTCATCCAATTTTTGGGCTCCTGAGGCCAACTCCAGTGTATATTTGGGCTCCTGCTGCTGCTGCTGCCAACTTCTGCCAACTCCAGGGTGTGATTCATCCAATTTTTGGGCTCCTGAAGCCAACTCCAGTGTATATTTGGGCTCCTGCTGCTGCTACTGTCAACTTCTGCCAACTCCAGGGTGTGATTCATCCAATTTTTGGGCTCCTGAAGCCAACCCCAGGGTCTCTTTAAAGTAATGTTTGGGCTCCTGCTGCTGCTGCCAACTCCAGGGTGTGATTCATCCAATTTTTGGGCTCCTGAAGCCAACTCCAGTGTATATTTGGGCTCCTGCTGCTGCTGCTGCCAACTCCTGCCAACTCCAGGGTGTGATTCATCCAATTTTTGGGCTCCTGAGGCCAACTCCAGTGTATATTTGGGCTCCTGCTGCTGCTGCTGTCAACTCCTGCCAACTCCAGGGTGTGATTCATCCAATTTTTGGGCTCCTGAGGCCAACTCCAGTGTATATTTGGGCTCCTGCTGCTGCTGCTGCCAACTTCTGCCAACTCCAGGGTGTGATTCATCCAATTTTTGGGCTCCTGAAGCCAACTCCAGTGTATATTTGGGCTGCTGCTGCTGCCAACTTCTACCAACTCCAGGGTGTGATTCATCCAATTTTTGGGCTCCTGAAGCCAACTCCAGTGTATATTTGGGCTCCTGCTGCTGCTGCTGCCAACTTCTGCCAACTCCAGGGTGTGATTCATCCAATTTTTGGGCTCCTGAGGCCAACTCCAGTGTATATTTGGGCTCCTGCTGCTGCTGCTGTCAACTCCTGCCAACTCCAGGGTGTGATTCATCCAATTTTTGGGCTCCTGAAGCCAATTCCAGTGTATATTTGGGCTCCTGCTGCTGCTACTGTCAACTCCTGCCAACTCCAGGGTGTGATTCATCCAATTTTTGGGCTCCTGAAGCCAACTCCAGTGTATATTTGGGCTCCTGCTGCTGCTACTGTCAACTCCTGCCAACTCCAGGGTGTGATTCATCCAATTTTTGGGCTCCTGAAGCCAACTCCAGTGTATATTTGGGCTCCTGCTGCTGCTGCTGCCAACTTCTGCCAACTCCAGGGTGTGATTCATCCAATTTTTGGGCTCCTGAGGCCAACTCCAGTGTATATTTGGGCTCCTGCTGCTGCTGCTGTCAACTCCTGCCAACTCCAGGGTGTGATTCATCCAATTTTTGGGCTCCTGAGGCCAACTCCAGTGTATATTTGGGCTCCTGCTGCTGCTGCTGCCAACTTCTGCCAACTCCAGGGTGTGATTCATCCAATTTTTGGGCTCCTGAAGCCAACTCCAGTGTATATTTGGGCTCCTGCTGCTGCTGCTGTCAACTCCTGCCAACTCCAGGGTGTGATTCATCCAATTTTTGGGCTCCTGAGGCCAACTCCAGTGTATATTTGGGCTCCTGCTGCTGCTGCTGCCAACTTCTGCCAACTCCAGGGTGTGATTCATCCAATTTTTGGGCTCCTGAAGCCAACTCCAGTGTATATTTGGGCTCCTGCTGCTGCTGCTGCCAACTTCTGCCAACTCCAGGGTGTGATTCATCCAATTTTTGGGCTCCTGAAGCCAACCCCAGGGTCTCTTTAAAGTAATGTTTGGGCTCCTGCTGCTGCTGCCAACTCCAGGGTGTGATTCATCCAATTTTTGGGCTCCTGAGGCCAACTCCAGTGTATATTTGGGCTCCTGCTGCTGCTGCTGCCAACTTCTGCCAACTCCAGGGTGTGATTCATCCAATTTTTGGGCTCCTGAAGCCAACTCCAGTGTATATTTGGGCTCCTGCTGCTGCTGCTGCCAACTTCTGCCAACTCCAGGGTGTTTTTTATCCAATTTTTGGGCTCCTGAAGCCAACTCCGGTGTATATTTGGGCTCCTGCTGCTGCTACTGTCAACTCCTGCCAACTCCAGGGTGTGATTCATCCAATTTTTGGGCTCCTGAAGCCAACTCCAGTGTATATTTGGGCTCCTGCTGCTGCTGCTGCCAACTTCTGCCAACTCCAGGGTGTGATTCATCCAATTTTTGGGCTCCTGAGGCCAACTCCAGTGTATATTTGGGCTCCTGCTGCTGCTGCTGTCAACTCCTGCCAACTCCAGGGTGTGATTCATCCAATTTTTGGGCTCCTGAAGCCAACTCCAGTGTATATTTGGGCTCCTGCTGCTGCTACTGTCAACTCCTGCCAACTCCAGGGTGTGATTCATCCAATTTTTGGGCTCCTGAAGCCAACTCCAGTGTATATTTGGGCTCCTGCTGCTGCTACTGTCAACTCCTGCCAACTCCAGGGTGTGATTCATCCAATTTTTGGGCTCCTGAAGCCAACTCCAGTGTATATTTGGGCTCCTGCTGCTGCTACTGTCAACTCCTGCCAACTCCAGGGTGTGATTCATCCAATTTTTGGGCTCCTGAAGCCAACTCCAGTGTATATTTGGGCTCCTGCTGCTGCTGCTGCCAACTTCTGCCAACTCCAGGGTGTGATTCATCCAATTTTTGGGCTCCTGAGGCCAACTCCAGTGTATATTTGGGCTCCTGCTGCTGCTGCTGTCAACTCCTGCCAACTCCAGGGTGTGATTCATCCAATTTTTGGGCTCCTGAGGCCAACTCCAGTGTATATTTGGGCTCCTGCTGCTGCTGCTGCCAACTTCTGCCAACTCCAGGGTGTGATTCATCCAATTTGTGGGCTCCTGAAGCCAACTCCAGTGTATATTTGGGCTCCTGCTGCTGCTGCTGCCAACTTCTGCCAACTCCAGGGTGTGATTCATCCAATTTTTGGGCTCCTGAAGCCAACTCCAGTGTATATTTGGGCTCCTGCTGCTGCTACTGTCAACTCCTGCCAACTCCAGGGTGTGATTCATCCAATTTTTGGGCTCCTGAAGCCAACTCCAGTGTATATTTGGGCTCCTGCTGCTGCTGCTGCCAACTTCTGCCAACTCCAGGGTGTGATTCATCCAATTTTTGGGCTCCTGAGGCCAACTCCAGTGTATATTTGGGCTCCTGCTGCTGCTGCTGTCAACTCCTGCCAACTCCAGGGTGTGATTCATCCAATTTTTGGGCTCCTGAAGCCAACTCCAGTGTATATTTGGGCTCCTGCTGCTGCTACTGTCAACTCCTGCCAACTCCAGGGTGTGATTCATCCAATTTTTGGGCTCCTGAAGCCAACTCCAGTGTATATATGGGCTCCTGCTGCTGCTACTGTCAACTCCTGCCAACTCCAGGGTGTGATTCATCCAATTTTTGGGCTCCTGAAGCCAACTCCAGTGTATATTTGGGCTCCTGCTGCTGCTGCTGCCAACTTCTGCCAACTCCAGGGTGTGATTCATCCAATTTTTGGGCTCCTGAGGCCAACTCCAGTGTATATTTGGGCTCCTGCTGCTGCTGCTGTCAACTCCTGCCAACTCCAGGGTGTGATTCATCCAATTTTTGGGCTCCTGAAGCCAACTCCAGTGTATATTTGGGCTCCTGCTGCTGCTACTGTCAACTCCTGCCAACTCCAGGGTGTGATTCATCCAACTTTTGGGCTCCTGAAGCCAACTCCAGTGTATATTTGGGCTCCTGCTGCTGCTACTGTCAACTCCTGCCAACTCCAGGGTGTGATTCATCCAATTTTTGGGCTCCTGAAGCCAACTCCAGTGTATATTTGGGCTCCTGCTGCTGCTACTGTCAACTCCTGCCAACTCCAGGGTGTGATTCATCCAATTTTTGGGCTCCTGAAGCCAACTCCAGTGTATATTTGGGCTCCTGCTGCTGCTGCTGCCAACTTCTGCCAACTCCAGGGTGTGATTCATCCAATTTTTGGGCTCCTGAGGCCAACTCCAGTGTATATTTGGGCTCCTGCTGCTGCTGCTGTCAACTCCTGCCATCTCCAGGGTGTGATTCATCCAATTTTTGGGCCCCTGAAGCCAACTCCAGTGTATATTTGGGCTCCTGCTGCTGCTACTGTCAACTCCTGACAACACCAGGGTGTGATTCATCCAACTTTTGGGCTCCTGAAGCCAACTCCAGTGTATATTTGGGCTCCTGCTGCTGCTACTGTCAACTCCTGCCAACTCCAGGGTGTGATTCATCCAATTTTTGGGCTCCTGAAGCCAACTCCAGTGTATATTTGGGCTCCTGCTGCTGCTACTGTCAACTCCTGCCAACTCCAGGGTGTGATTCATCCAATTTTTGGGCTCCTGAAGCCAACTCCAGTGTATATTTGGGCTCCTGCTGCTGCTGCTGCCAACTTCTGCCAACTCCAGGGTGTGATTCATCCAATTTTTGGGCTCCTGAGGCCAACTCCAGTGTATATTTGGGCTCCTGCTGCTGCTGCTGTCAACTCCTGCCAACTCCAGGGTGTGATTCATCCAATTTTTGGGCTCCTGAAGCCAACTCCAGTGTATATTTGGGCTCCTGCTGCTGCTACTGTCAACTCCTGCCAACTCCAGGGTGTGATTCATCCAACTTTTGGGCTCCTGAAGCCAACTCCAGTGTATATTTGGGCTCCTGCTGCTGCTACTGTCAACTCCTGCCAACTCCAGGGTGTGATTCATCCAATTTTTGGGCTCCTGAAGCCAACTCCAGTGTATATTTGGGCTCCTGCTGCTGCTACTGTCAACTCCTGCCAACTCCAGGGTGTGATTCATCCAATTTTTGGGCTCCTGAAGCCAACTCCAGTGTATATTTGGGCTCCTGCTGCTGCTGCTGCCAACTTCTGCCAACTCCAGGGTGTGATTCATCCAATTTTTGGGCTCCTGAGGCCAACTCCAGTGTATATTTGGGCTCCTTCTGCCCCTCATAGTGATGCCACTTCAACTCTCTGCAATTGTGCCGCTCTGCGATTCTATTAGCGATGCCTCTGATCTGCATGTGATATTTCTTCAAAGTATTATTTAACTAACCCAGCACGCATCCTGTGCGTGTTACAGCAAGGCTGAATGGTTTACAACCCTATTGAGGCTCTAGGAGGCTCAGAAATAGCCGTTTTTAATAGCGATTCGTCGCGAATTTATTCGGGTCGAAACGATTTTTGTCGGAAAATTCGGCGAATCAGTCGAATCGAATTTTTCAAAAGTTCGCTCATCTCTAACCATATCCTCTGGAAAACAAATATATTTTCGAGTTAGGGTAGCCATGCCTTCCAAAAACTTGGATAGCGCACGGCTCAGAGTAGGCTGTGAGATCCCCACGGAGAGGGCATCAAGCCTCTGGAACGAGCCGTTCGCCAAAAATTGCAGGCAGCCAAACATCTTGGTCATACCTGAAATTGCTTGCCCCTTCCTTGTGGTGCGGGCTAACCATGGCCGCAGCTCACTATACAACTTATGGAGGGAAGCGCGATTAAGCCTGGTGAGCTCGAACAGCTCAACGTCATGCATGCCATTGATGTCCATGCGTCGCCGCCGGTGCAGTCTGGCCTCTGACCTCCGGACGATCTCAATGCCCATGAGCTGCAGATCCTCATGCTCCTCAAATGCACTAGACTCGTCCATGCCTGCTAGTTCCGACGTCAAAATGGTCCCGTAAGGGGATCAACAATGAAACGGATTTATTGGGTGTTGGCCCCTCGGCAATCAGCTCTCTGAATTAATCGCAAGCCCATTGCAATAACGTACGTTTTCTGAACGGTCAAAACATTTCAGATTTGGTGGAAAAAAGGTCCCAAAATAACATAAATCTTCCGCTTTCCTTTGGATCATCGAAAGAGCATATACGTATTAGTTTGAACGTTCGTGCGAGTAGAAAATGGACGAAAAAAAGCAAAAAAATGACAAACACCCACCAAAACTTTCACAGACAGCTACGGAAGTTCGGACGAATGTGTCTTTGAATCGAGGCTCTGGTTTGAACCTCATAGCATCTAGTTTGTATTGGTCCCTGCACTGTCTGTAATTATACCATGTAAAGCGCTATAGAAAATGGCGGTGCTATATAAATAAATAAATAATAATATAACAAGCAGTGTGGCAGATTCGCCCCCAATCCCTTATAAACGGCAGTTTGGCAGAATCCCCCCAACCACCCCTAACAAGCAGTGTGGCAGAATTGCCCCCAATTCCCTATAACAGACAGTGTGTAGAATCACTCCTTCAATCCCCCTATAACAAGCAGTGTGGCAGAATCCCGCCAATCCCCTATAACAGGCAGTGTGCATAATCCCCCCTAATATCCCTATGAAAAGGCAGTGTGGCAGAATCCCCACAATCCCCTATTATAGGCAGCATGCTGGATCTACCCCAATAGGCAGAATAAGCAGTTCCTCCAAAACACGCAGCGTGGCAAAATTCCCCCTCGAGATGGTGGGGGGGGGGGGGGGGGGATTTACAAAAAAACATTTCTTACCTCACCTGGGATCCATCATTGCCAGCAGTATGCAGACGTCTGCCCCCACTCTGTGCACATGCCTGCCCATTCAAGTGAAAGGCGAGCAGGGCGACACACAGAGCAGGGGATCCCGTGTGAGTTTAAGAGTTTTTCTAATTATTGTAATTGCCCCTCCATATTCACTCATTTTACTGGAGTTCCTGCACCGCTGTTTCCTGCATCTGATCGTCCTCCTGCAGCTCCCTAAAGAACAAGGAAAAGCAAGAAGACGATCAGATGCAGGAGGACAATGAGTGATGGGGGAGTGTCGATAAGGGGAATGGTCTTTTCTTTTACATTCACGTAAGATGCACAGACATTTTCTCCACTTTTTTGGAGGGAAACAGTGGGAAAATGTGGTAATTTTCTCTACACAAACATGTGTGCCCTTGTTACTAGAGATGAGCGAATCGAGCCGGACGAACCCAAATTCGTTCCGAATTTCAGGAAATATTCGATTCTGAACGAATCCGAATTTCCCCGTGATCGATCGCATTTTTCCTTTAAACTCCATTTACTTCAATTACAGGCATTGTAAAATGGTTGATGCACATGTCTGGACATATCCCCTGGGACAAGGTATCATGGGAAGGTCACATGCAGGCTATCAGCAGCCAGGAACCTCGGTGACATCACAGTGCTATACAAACGGCGGCCATCTTGCTTGTGCGCATCTCAGCGTTTTATTGTGGCCAGAACTGAGCTGTTTAGAGCCAGGGAGAGACTAACAGAGAGCCAGGGAGAGCCAGGGAGACCCACAGAGTGCCAGACAGAACCAGGGAAAGATAGGGAAAGATCGGGAAAGATTAAGGTAGGGAGAGCAGAGAAAGTAACAGGGAAAGCTTTTTTTCATTTTCATTTCATTTAATAGCCAGATCACAGTTTTAAATTGCTGTTGTTTCTGCTGTAAAAACCCCTGGCCACTGTGCATCCCATGTTGGCAGTGGCACATTTAACCCTATCTGTTACACGCAAGCAGCTGTTAAAGGGGATTTCTTCTAACTATATTACAGTTTGAATTGTTTTTGTGTCTGCTGTAAAAACCCCTGCCCATTGGGCATGCCATATGAGCACGTTTGACCCTATCTGTTACACACAAGCAGCTGTTAAAGGGGATTTCTTCTAACTAGATTACAGTTTGAATTGTTTTTGTGTCAGCTGTAAAAAACCCTGCCCACTGAGCATGCCATATCAGCACATTTGACCCTATCTGTTACACACAAGCAGCTGTTAAAGGGGATTTCTTCTAACTAGATTATAGGTTGAATTGTTTTTGTGTCTGCTGTAAAAACCCCTGCCCACTGGGCATGCCATATCAGCACATTTAACCCTATCTGTTACACACAAGCAGCTGTTAACCCTTTAAACACCAGCCACGTAAAATTTACGTGGCTGCCTCCCCTGCAGTTAACCGCTAGCCACGTAAATTTTACATGCCTGACTTTCCCCACTAATTGCATAAAAAGTAAAAAAAAAGTCACTTACCTGACCCCTTGTTTGATTCGTCCGGGTCTCCTCTTTAACATGGTGTGCTCCGATCGTCCGTCGGACCTCCTCCGGCTGCAGGGGAGGGCCCGGAATAGGGTGCCCCCTCCGTTTCAGCTGCCACTGGCTTTCCTGTAAAAAAAATAAATAAATAAAAATGACATTTACTTACCTGCATGTGCGCTGACTCCCACCGACCCTCCTCTTCATGGGGGGGGGCTCCGATCACCCCCCCACTCTTCTGTCTTCTGGGGAGGGCCTAACAGCCCTTCTCCTTCGGATCTTCTCGAAGGGTTTTAACCCTTAAAAATCCCCCCAAAAATGGGGTCCCCCTCCCTGGGAGGGGGGACCCTATGTCATTTTTTTTTTAATTAACCCTATGTTACCTGTAACCCAGTAGGTAAAAAAGGCTTCCAGCAGCAGCAGGAGAGCAGAAGCCTAAGTGATTAGCGTGGGATACAGGGATGGATGGGAGGTAAGTATTAAAGTGTGTCTCTGTGTGTGTTTTTTTTTTTACTTTTAACCCTTTGTGAACTGGTAAGGGATCTATGAGACCCCTATACCAGTTCACAAGGCTCTGGGTCTGGCAAGTCACCTGCGGCTAGTGGGTGACTTACGGCCTTATTTATCAAGGGCTAGCGCCAGGTAGTGTCTGACGAGCGCCAGGTACCGCCAGCTAACGGCGGCTACCGAATCAAGTACGCCCGGCGGCGGTCACAATGACGCATTTATCACGCTAAATGAGGCTAGCGCCGGCGAGAGCGTCAGCTAGCGCGGGATTCATCATGTAGCCGACTGCAACGAACAGCGCCGCTGCTAATCCCATCACAGCGACAGGTATTGTAAATAAGGGGCCTTTATGGGAAATCAATATTGTTAATAATGGTATATATATTTGAATATACAGCAGGGCATGACATGAAGTGGAAAGGCCTAAGGCACGTTTTCCAAGCTAGATAATATCTGCATTCCAAAACCAGAAAATAGAACAAAAGACATCTGAGAGGGCACTAGATAATATCAACATTCTGTGACCACACCATAAAATATACAAACGGCTTCTGGGAATTTCCGGGATGCACCCTCTTTTGCATAACCGGTGGGTCAAGCCAGGTCAGCAGGACTGGAGATCAAAAGGGCAGGGAGGTATAATTGAGGGGGGTGCAGACAGGAGAGGGGGCAGAAGAAGGAAGGAAGGTTTGGACGGGAGACTGCTTTCAGAGGAGAAGCTTGTGAGTGCCATATCAGGAGGGTAATGTGTCTTTCCCTGTATATATGTATGCCAGTCTCATAACTGTATGCCAGTCTCATGTATTGTGTTTGATTTGAGATTTGATTGCATCATTGTGTTATTTTGTCAACAATATATCTCTTTATTAACTGCGTGTCTCAGTGTCTCTTGCATTTACCAGAAGTCAAAAGAACCTATAGTCTTATAGTCTTATGCGTATATCCATTGCGTGATCATTGGCCAGATATTGATAGTATTGGTATATGTGTTGCCTATTTTAGTCGAGCCGGGCAGGATATAAATATATACATAATATTATTAATATTTTAGTTGTTTATGCTATTAATATTGTTTACATAATTGGCTTGCGCCAGCCAGGAGATATTATTAATATTAGCTATTAGTATACCGAAGCAGAAGATTTATAGATATATAATTGTTTACATTTGGCTAAGAGCCATCCAGGAGATATTAATAATAATAATAATAATAATATTATTATTATTAATATTGTTTACAGTTTGGCTTGCGCCAGCCAGGAGATACTATTTATGATATTAATTAATATTATTATTAGTATTGTTTACAGTTTGGCGAGCCAGCCAGGAGATATTAATATTGTTTACAGATTGGCTAAGCCAGGCACGAGGCATCTTGTGTATTTGCAGAGCGCTGTGTTGTGGTGAATATTGAGTGTATTGTGGTATATAATACAGTGTGCAATTCAATTTCTATAGTTCACAGACCGCTGTTGCTATTGGTAACTATAGCATATTTTTAAGTGTTGCAATTGATTTGAAGTGCCTTATTGTATAGACATGGAGGGTCTTGCAAAAAAGATGAACAAGATAAAGAATGCAGAGGGGATTATTAGAGCAATGCAGGGATCCAGTAACCCATGGGCTGAAGCCCAGGATTATGTGACTAAATGCATTGCTGCTAAGCAAATCTCCAAATCTGAGGGCAAACGCCTTTTGATTTATGGGGCAGTTTGGATTGCAAAGGAGTTTGTTTTGGTGAAAATACAAAATGAAAGCCTCAAAGAGGAGGTAAACTCCCTGGATAAAGCGCTAGGAGCCATGAGGGCATCTACTGAAAGTTTGGGCGCAATTGTGGAGCAGCTGAGAGCTGAGAGCAGAGAATTGCGCAGAAACAATCAGATAATGTCAGAAAAGCTGATAGTCACAGAAAAAGAAGTTGAACTTGTGTCTGTGGATATCAGGAGACAGGATGATGCTTTTCCTAGTGCTGCTGAGGAGGTTTCATGTGGGTCTTCACCAAATGAGCATATAGATTCGGGGGTGCAGGGTAAGTGTATGAGTGAAAATTTCCCAAAGGTAGCCCCAAAGGTTAGTGCAGTCACACAAGCTCCAGTGGCAGTCTCAAGGTCCCCATTACAAAAAGCAATGCCTAGAATAATTAACTCTGCTGTACCGTGCAGAGACAATGTAAAGAGAGCTAGAAGTGTGAAGTGCCACTCTTGTGGCCAAGCGGATCACATTTCCAGGTTCTGCCCCTCTGCAAAACCAATGTGTAGCAATAAAGTCCAGAACTATAGAACCCACAAAAGGCAGACAATGGTTTACTCTGCTAGATTTGGGACAGGGAGCTTTAACCAAAAGAAATTTGCTAGGGAGCATTATAGTCAAAGCAAACCTATAAAGTGTGTCCCAGCGAAATGGTTAAGAGCCAGAAACGAATACCTTATGGCAGAAAATCTGCAGTTGAGGAGTGATATGAGCTCCCTGATACAACAGGTTATGGCCATAAGAGAGGAGGTAAGTATGTCGGGGAACAGAAGAATGTCGGATGAGCCAAGGCTTAGACAAAAGGTTATAGAGAGGCACCCAGTTAGGTGTTATTAATTCTATGTGTTTTGTCTTTTAGGTCCATTGGATAAAAACCCGGCTAAGTCTCTGATTAACGCTTTTATTTTTCCATTAGGTTTTGAGGACCTTAACGTGGGCTTTTTTGTGTTGTTTTTTTTTTTATGTGCACACGTTTAGGATAAGCCTCAAAGATTAATTTGATAAAAGCAGTCAGGTTATCAAAAATCTAAATTCATTTTTGTTTTTTAGTTAAAAGACCTGAACTGCTAAGCTGGCATGGACAGGGTTTCGGATATCCCTGATTTCCATTAAAGTGTAGATTTAGTATTTTTTTTATGATTGCGCTATAGTTTACAGATTGCGCATTTAGTAACTAGTGCCAGCCTAGTGTATGTAGGAGTTCTCCCAGGTGTCACTGACAGGCTGTGTGGAATGCTCGGTTGCTGGGGCTGCAGTGTCATTCCAGGCTGATTAGCATTTCTATACAGCCAGTGTCTTTCCAGTGACAATACATTGGGAACCGGTTTTTAAGCTTTTTTTTCCTTTTACAATGAACAATGAAAAGGTTAAAATTCATATTTTAGCCTGTTCATTGGATCAATCATTTTAAATTGTGTGCTTGTAAGCTATTTTCCTGTTAGGTTATTGGAGTGGGAACCATTTTTTTTTTTTTTTAAGGAACTTTTTTTTGTAGTAGGTTACACAGGCACACAATTTGAAACTATCTGTTTGTTTATGTCTTCTTACTTTAAATGTTATGAAGTGGGCGAGGTTTAGTGCTTAGGATTGTTCAATATGGTCAACATACTAGGTCTGCATTAGGTGGACCTATTATCTTATGGATGTGTGTTGTAATATGTTGTATATTGTTGTAAAATAACCTTTAAACAGTATTTTTCCATAGATAGCCCAGAGACGCCCTTGATTTGAGTTTGCAGAGACGGAGGGGATTAGTGATTTAGCATAGGGGCAACCTTGTTTTTCTTTGGTTATAGCTTGAATCCTCAAAGCCACATCTACAGAGTCACACTTTCTTTTGTTCAAGGTTTTCTTTCAGACATTTCCACCGTAATACGCCGTTTGCTATGTTGCATTATGTTTATGCTCTGTGACCAAAAATCTATCTCTTGGAGTCTGCTGTGTATCACTGTGTTGGAGAGTATATCACCGATTGCTTCTAATATTGCAGATGTACTGTTGCTGTAACTCCTTATGGTCTGTGTGAACTGTCAAAGTACATGTGCACCCATAACAATATGGACTGTTCTAATGATATGCACCCATGACAATATGGGCAGCTCTGATGCTGTGCACCATGAAACCATGGGCAGTTCTGATGATGTGCACCCATAACAGGATGGACTATTCTGATGCAGTGCACTCATAACCATATGCACTGTCACATGGTGCAATCAGTATATTATGGACTGTCACCTTGTGCACCCACTTCGTTGATAATACAGGCCTTGGACACTCAGTGACAGCTGATAAAGCATTGTCTGCAACATACAATGGAAGTCGACGGATGTCTGTCAATACCAGCAGCAGTGAATAAATCCGGATGTCACCAGATTTGGTCACCCAAAATCACATAAGCGGTTATGGATGGTGTAAAAATATGAAATATGTTTGATGATCTGTTGAAGAAGGTGTGGCATTAAAACATTTGTGTGGTGGCTGAGGGATGCAGGCTGTAACTTGAGATACTGGGGGTTGTGATAACATTGTGCGGTAATATATCGGGTCCCATCGGTCTCAGCAAATTTGAAGCACTTACATTTTATATATTTATGAGACCTCGATATATATATATACATATAAATATAATATATATATCTCTGTCTCAAGTGGGCGATATGTAAATAAGGGGCCTTTATGGGAAATCAATATTGTTAATAATGGTATAAATATTTGAATATACAGCAGGGCATGACATGAAGTGGAAAGGCCTAAGGCACGTTTTCCAAGCTAGATAATATCTGCATTCCAAAACCAGAAAATAGAACAAAAGACATCTGAGAGGGCACTAGATAATATCAACATTCTGTGACCACACCATAAAATATACAAACGGCTTCTGGGAATTTCCGGGATGCACCCTCTTTTGCATAACCGGTGGGTCAAGCCAGGTCAGCAGGACTGGAGATCAAAAGGGCAGGGAGGTATAATTGAGGGGGGTGCAGACAGGAGAGGGGGCAGAAGAAGGAAGGAAGGTTTGGACGGGAGACTGCTTTCAGAGGAGAAGCTTGTGAGTGCCGTATCAGGAGGGTAATGTGTCTTTCCCTGTATATATGTATGCCAGTCTCATAACTGTATGCCAGTCTCATGTATTGTGTTTGATTTGAGATTTGATTGCATCATTGTGTTATTTTGTCAACAATATATCTCTTTATTAACTGCGTGTCTCAGTGTCTCTTGCATTTACCAGAAGTCAAAAGAACCTATAGTCTTATAGTCTTATGCGTATATCCATTGCGTGATCATTGGCCAGATATTGATAGTATTGGTATATGTGTTGCCTATTTTAGTCGAGCCGGGCAGGATATAAATATATACATAATATTATTAATATTTTAGTTGTTTATGCTATTAATATTGTTTACATAATTGGCTTGCGCCAGCCAGGAGATATTATTAATATTAGCTATTAGTATACCGAAGCAGAAGATTTATAGATATATAATTGTTTACATTTGGCTAAGAGCCATCCAGGAGATATTAATAATAATAATAATAATAATATTATTATTATTAATATTGTTTACAGTTTGGCTTGCGCCAGCCAGGAGATACTATTTATGATATTAATTAATATTATTATTAGTATTGTTTACAGTTTGACCTGGCGCTCCCTGGCGTTGTCCAATGCATTTCAATGGAGCAATCTTTAAATAATCATAATTAATTGCTATTAATGTTTTTTTTTTTTTTTTTTTGTCAAATATTCTGTGACCACTTCTGCAATGTTAGGATTTTTTTTTAAGTAAAAAAAATAAATAAATAAAAATTGTGCAGAATTGATATTACAGGTCTGATATTCATGTATTCATATTTATGTTTAGAAATGTTTAGAAAAACTTGTATAATTTTTACATAAAAAAAAAAGGTTGTTTGGGGGTTAAAAACTACTTTACACACATCGCCGCCAGCGCTCTGGGGTTTAAACAAGGAATTCACAGCGCGAGAAATTTTTGAGCGTGATTTGTTAATGAATCTGCAGCAAGCCGTTCGCTCTGGCCATTCGCTGTCAGGCGCACCCATACAACGCGGAACCTGTGAAACAGCGACTCCTAACCCCGTATTCAACATTACCGCACACCGACTGAGTCGCTGTCAACAAGCAAACCCCGGCCAAGCACAGCGAATACTAGCTGGCGCTGTGAAAATCACGCTACTGGCGCTCATCTGTCGCTACCTGGCGCTATTAATGAATCGGCCTCCCCGTAAGACTGGTTGTGGCACACTGCTAAGAGAAAACGACATCTATTGTGTCATAGATAGCATATAAGAAATTGCTAGAATCAGGGTTCAAAATCACCTCCAAAATACCTCTGCCCAATAGTTACATAAATATACTAACAAATTGCAATATGGGAGGTAATGAACACCAAAACAAGACTATGTAGTGCAATTCATGATTTAATGCTCAAATTTATAGTGCAATACAACAGTGAAAGATTATTTACAGTGAAAACAATCAGGTTCTATATGAAAAAGCTGGCCGTATACACATCAAGCATAAGCAGGGAAAATACAAATCCAGAAACTCTGATACAAGTATGCTAAGCAGAAAATGTAAACAGATTAATCAGAAAAAGTATATTCAAGTTTACAGTGTATTTCCCTTTAAGACATGAGATAAGCAAAACATAATCAAGCAAGGACTGCAGTTGGGATAAAAAGTGCTTACAGGCTGACCGCAGGTCGCAAGGACACCTCAACGTTTCGGTCCTGAATAGACCTTTGTCAAGAGGCAAGCGGTCTATTCAGGACCGAAACGTTGAGGTGTCAAGAGGCAAGCGGTCTATTCAGGACCGAAACGTTGAGGTGTCCTTGCGACCTGCGGTCAGCCTGTAAGCACTTTTTATCCCAACTGCAGTCCTTGCTTGATTATGTTTTGCTTATCTCATGTCTTAAAGGGAAATACACTGTAAACTTGAATATACTTTTTCTGATTAATCTGTTTACATTTTCTGCTTAGCATACTTGTATCAGAGTTTCTGGATTTGTATTTTCCCTGCTTATGCTTGATGTGTATACGGCCAGCTTTTTCATATAGAACCTGATTGTTTTCACTGTAAATAATCTTTCACTGTTGTATTGCACTATAAATTTGAGCATTAAATCATGAATTGCACTACATAGTCTTGTTTTGGTGTTCATTACCTCCCATATTGCAATTTGTTAGGCTAGTGGGTGACTTGCCATTAACCCTGAGACCCCCCATTACCTGCCTCCCCAAAAACCCTTAAAATTCCCCCAAGAAATGGTGTCCCCCCCCCCCCCTGTGAAGGGGGACCCCACACCAATTTTTTTTTTATTTAACCCTTTATTATTATGGGGATAGTAGTTGTATTTTATTTGTAAATGTTATAAAGTGCTCTTTTCAGTTTAGGGGATCACCTGGACAGGAACGGGGCGCTACCTAAACATATGTGGTATCATTGTAATCGGGAGAAATGGGGCTTTCACATGCAATATGGTTTTCTTTAATAAAGTAAATTTTTTTGTTAAAATAAAGGAGACAATTAAAAAAAAAAAAAATATATATATATATTTTTTTACTTATTTACTTAAAAATATACTAAAAAAGTAGAAAAAATACAAACAAGACATTTCATGTTAAAGCCTAAACTCTGCCACAAAAAGAAAATATGCCATTTTCTTGGAAATTCCTGCAAAAATCACGGTTAAACATAGCGCAAAATGGTGAAAAATATCCTGTCAGCAGAGGGTGACAAAATCTCAAGTAGGCTGGCAGTTAAAAGGTTACAGGTACCTATGCATGTGGGGTATTGTTCTGCTCAGGGGACCTTGCGCTTTCAGATTAAGCTTGTTTTTTTCTTATTTGCATATTGATATTTTGGGAAAAGGTGTTTTTTATTCTGCTTTTTTATACATTTTTTTGTGAAACCCTGTGCAACCTAAGAATTCTTCGAGATATTTCTTCCAGAAAGGTGAGCCCACTACAACAAGCTGGGTACGCTTAGAAAGCTTACCATGTGTACTTTCAGGGAATATATGGTTTATCTGGGATATTCCAAATGTAAAGGGTTGTTTTGGTAGAAAAAGCACAAGGTGCGCACTTTGTCAGCAGAGCTGAAATTTTGAAGTAAAATTACCGTTATGCGCAAGCTTTACTTTGGTGTGTTTGGCAACTCTTTCCTTGACAGAACCTAGGCATGTTGGGTATTGTTCTGTTTGGGGGATGTTGCTTTTTTTCAGTTTTTTTTCTGGTTTGCATATATTTTTTTTAGGAAAATGTGGTTTTGATTCTGCTTTTTTATTCATTTTTAGGGAAACCCTGTGCAACCAAAGAATACATTGAGGGATTACTTCCAGAAAACTGCACCCATGTCAACAAGCCTGATACGCCTAGAAAGCCTGAGGTGTATACTTCTAGGGAATATATAGTTTGTCAGGGGTATTTCGATTTTAAAGGGTTGGTTTTCTTGAAAAACTGCAAGGTGCGCATATTGCATAGCATAGTTGAATTTTATCTGAAAGGGCTTGATTTATTAAAGGTCGAATTCAAATTTTTGCATTTTTTTTTTAGAAAAAGGTACGATTTTGCACGTGATTCAACAAAAACAAAGTTTTACTTTAGTTTTTGCTAATTCAATTCGAGTGAGAGAAAAACCACTCTAAAATAATTCGATTTGCGAAAATAGTTTACAAGCGTAAAACAATTCTAGTGATTCAAGTGCCATGGATTGGCTCCACACATTTGACCGCAACGACCTCCGTAAATTTATGGGCAAAAAAGACAACGACAGGATTCCACTTGTACTAACATACTCCCACCTGTCCAAAAAGGCACAAAATATTATCAAAAAACACTGGCACATCATCAGGAGTGATGCAAAATTATGCACCCCTGCCTTCACTAGACCCCCCATGACTGCATACAAGAGGTCCAGCAATATCAGAGATACCCTGGTCAAAGCACACTATACAACTCCTCGCAGCCCCAACCCCAACTGGCTTACACAACTCCAAACTCCCACGGGCATGTTCCCATGTGGACATTGCGCCCAGTGTAGCTATGCCATTAAATCCTCCTCCTTTACCCATCCACTGACGGGTAAACGTTACACAATAAAGTCATTTGCCAATTGTGCTAGCAAAAACATGATCTATTTGCTCAAATGCCCTTGTGGCAAGGGGTAAGGTAAAACCACTAGAGAAATCAGACAGCGCATCAGTGAACATAGGTCTGATATCCGGAATCATAAAATTGATTCTCCAATAGCAAGGCATTGCCTCGAATCCGGCCACCATATTACACAACTGAGATTTACTGTCATTGAGGTGATAAAAAAACATATAAGAGGTGGCAACATCAATCAGAAACTATTACAACGTGAGCTATTTTGGATACATCAGCTTCAAACCAAAAGTCCCCTGGGGCTGAATGAGGATATTGATTTCTCACCATTTTTTTAGATCCATATAGGGCATCCCGCACTAGGATCCCCTGAGTTATTTCTACCTTGAGTATTGCGCTATGATTTATTGCACTGATCCCTCCCTGGTATATACAGGGTAGTGTGAGCTGCAGTGCAATTTTTACCAGTTTTTATCCACATTCACTAATTGTTTTATTTTTAACCTTAGGTGCCCTTAGCTTGCTTGCTACAAACTTGGTCTGGTCCTACTGCCCTTTCAGAGTGCTGCAACCAGTTCATCTACTACACGGGATACTCCGTTCCAGTGTGCTGCGTATTGTGCAATAGATGGCTACACATAGCCTTTCTAACCCCTGTCCTTTAACATGGCACACCCGTGTCCACCACTGGCTTTATTCAGCTTACTCGGTTGCCTGTCATCACTCTGCTACATCTAAAGGGTTGCTGCGTTGATTCAGCCACATCCAGCTATGATGCATCTGTGTTCATTATTGGCTTTATTCAGTCCATTCAGCTGCCTGTCATCACTGTGCTATATCCAAGAGATTGCTGCGATCCCAGCCACGCCCACTTGGCTCCCCCGTCCACCGCTCGGATATTATGATGACAATCAGACTGCCTTGACTTGACCTACATGGATGAACTTATACTGACGAGGGACGACGCCACCACTATGGCAGCTACCTTTTTGATCTGGACTTCTGCTTTCTCTATGAACAGCCATAGACCTCTGCTTTCTGTGAGGTCACTTCCGCCCTCACTCATATTGCACTAGAAGCCGCCATCTTGCCTGGCATGGACATAAGACACAGACTTCTACTATTAGTGATGTCACTTCCGCCCTTGAACGGACTTGACTGGCGGCCGCCATCTTGCCTGGCAAATCAAGGATACACAGTGCGCATTGTCCTTTTATTAGTTTACCAACCACTTTCCACCTTTCCCCGCGACTACGCTGCCCACCCCGCGGGCCAACAGCATATGGGGTTGTTTTGGCCTCTGTTACTGTATGGTCAGGATGGGCCTCGGACGTCATCAGCCGGCGCCGCTACATGCGCCCACTTTTGGCGCCATCTGCAGCACACTGGACTACCTGGGGAATTTAAGGTTAGTTGTCTCCTACACTGGTACCGCTTTTTGCCCCCCTGAAGAAGGTTTACCAAAAACCCAAACATTGAGGATTACATCTTGGTGCTGTCTGCCTGTAAGAATTTTCTTTGTTTACCTATGTTTTGTTCTTGTATTTACTATTGTATGCTGGTTTGATAGAGAGATAGAGGAGTTCTCACACTCCTGGCAATGTTACTTATATACATTATCAATTGCTGCTAAAAGCTTTTTTTTACTGGTCTACTTATGCCTCATACAGTGTGATATGTAAAACTGTTTGCTATACCATAGCACCACCCAGCGGTCAATTTGAGTAATTCACCCATTTTTTTATTTTTCTCTTGTTATACTGTATGTGTCACTGTATATATTGTTAGCACTCATGTGTTAATATTCCTCATTAAAATTCTCTTTGTTTTACTTGCATACAAACTTGAGTTGTTTGCCTCTGCTTCCTTATCTTTGTATGCACTATAGGCTCGATTCAGAGAGACAAAAATAAACTTCCGTTTTCGTGCCGATCTGTTTTTTTTGTGAAATGTTTCCGTTCTCGTATGAGCGTACGAGCGATTCTATGCATACATTGAAAACCTTCTTTAAAGTTTCCATCTGTTCGTACGGCAGATTACGAATACGAGGATGTCATTTTCCATCCAGACTTTTCCGTTTCATTTCCACATGTTACAACGTAGGCTTTTTTGCCCTTTTCCCATCGTATCCTCTAATGAATCCTTTACGTTTCCCGATAGATTCTGTTTCCCTTTTTCAATAAATATTCGTCCAGACGGAAATCCTTACGATCTTGCGCCTGCGCACTACAAACTTAACTCATTAAAGAGCTTGCCTACATATTAGCCACCCTCACTTCTACTACAATGTTTAGCTAAATCACTTAGCACTATCCTCCATCTTCCCTATTGGAACCTTAAAGCTCACCCAAATCACGTAGCACTATCCTCCATCTTCCCTTTTTGGAACCTTAAAGCTCACCCAAATCACTTCTTGGTCATGTGAATATTCATCTTTAAATATTTCTGGGCCCATTAGTTTTGTGTTAATGTATTTTGTAAATGAAATGACACTGTAACATTTTTTTTTTGGATTCCTTCATAAAATATAACATTTTTACAAATTTAGAAAATTTCTAATTTTTACAACTATAAAAAACAAAATACATAGCAATCGCAGGCCACAGAACATTATTCTTCATCTGTGGTCCCCAACAAGTTGCGCAGCTCCTGCATCTCGCCCACCAACTGAAGAACCCTGACACTCAGTTGTGCCACTCTGGCACGTGTGGTCCCTGTTAAAAAACTTAAATTAAAATATTGGTATAATCTTGTTGGGGTCATACTGCAGTGCCCCCCCTGTATGGTCCAAACACCTAAATCTGTACTTCAAAAGCCAGAGGGCCCTCGCCACCACGGCTCGGGTTTTGCATAGTGCCCGATTAGAGAACCCCTGGCCCGCATTCTGCAGGCAAAGAACGGGCATCAGGAGCAAGGGCAGGAGTGGATATCCAGAATCCCCTGAAAGAATTTAAAAATAATAACATAAAATACACATTCTAAGCTACAATATTGTTTAACATGTCATCAAGGGCTAAAAACAGCAATAGGTTAAGTCATGAGTCATCAACTATATTCATTGCCATTCAGTGAAAATGGATTGATGGAATGTGAGCAAACTTACCCAGGAGCTATCTACCAGATAATTCTCCTGACTCAAACTGAGCAAATAAGCCGGAGCTCTGCAATATATAAGCATCATGGGACGACCCTGGATGCCCTGCAAGAACACTGAGGAATCGCATAGCTGGACCAATCACTGCTTTTATGTTGTGTGAGTGGCACATCTTGCGGTTCCTGCAACCAAATATAAAATAATTACACAAAGCAAAGGTAACCGACTAAAACAATAACTCTTACAACAAATTAAGATTTAAGTTCAACAATCCAAATATAATTCACAAAGGACATAAGTCTAAAAAAAGGTTTACATGCTAAGGACTAATTAAGGTCAGCATTAAAATGCTTCTATAAGGCATACATGAAATGTATTGATTCAGGTATGCATTGCTATACAATTTATGGCCTCGGCCATGCTGATACATGCAATGCCTTGGTGCTAAAGGCGCGCAGACTCCTTCACATAGCCGCAAAACATGTTTAACAATAGCAATCCGAGCCCTGAAAGGTCCCGTAAGTGGATCGGAAATGAAACGGATTTATAGGGTGGTGATCCGTCGGAAATCAGCTCTCTGAATCAGACAGAAACCCATCCCAGCAACGGAAGTTATCTGAACGAATGGAAAATTTCCGATTTTGTATGGAAAATGTTCCGAACTAACGGAAATGTTCTTATTTGCTTCCGTTCATTGAAAGCGCATTCCCGAACGTTCGTACGAATGAAAAATGGACGGAAAAAAGCAAAAAAATGACAAACACCCACCCAAACTTAAACAGGCAGCTACGGAAGTCCGGACGAATGTGTCTCTGAATCGAGGCTTATATCCCTGGTAGGTGGAACAGGGATCCTGGACAGGCTGAACACTCCCCTTAAAGTGTTTCTCTTTACATTAGCTCTGGATCTGAGGTGTGCTGCAACCAATCCCTTTTCATTTATAGACTGTTTTCTGACTTCCACCATGGAGTCCTTCTATCCACTATACCTGCAAAAAAAGCCCATAGTACACCATAAGGAGGCCTATAAAGATGAAATTGTGTAAAATGTATTATTATATTTAATATAACAATATTATTATATTTATTATATTTAATTAATAAAAATTTAATATACACATATTAGCAAAAACATTTATATAAAATAAATCATGTGCAGTAGCATGTGCAATGTTTTATTTACCACATTGCATGCCGCTGCACAACTTGATAAATGTAAGTGATGCAAACAATACCTAATGCTATGACAACATAAATATAGCAGACAGAAAAATGACCATCCCAAAATATAAAAAAAAAGGGGTTAAAGTGGCCCAAAACCCAGGATTTTTACTATACTGGGTTTTGGTCCTTTCCCCTGGGGCACCCCGATCGGGTGTGCCCCGCTGTGTAAAACCCCCTCCAGATCGCTGATGCCAACTCACTTCTTCCTGGTCCTACGGCACATGCACAGCCGCTGGTCCAATCAGCGTGCTCGGCGCCGCTGACACCACCTTGTCTAAGTCTTCGTCTAATGCCAGAGGCTCTGTGCGCGCTGGCGGCCGCATCCCCCGTTTCCCTCTAACAGGGAGTGTGCCCGCTCTGGCCATTCACAAATGCCTGGTGCGGGCACGCGCCTATGCTAGAGGGATAGCGGGGATGTGGTCGCGGCTCGTGCATGCGCCGTTGGACCGGGAAACAAGGTAAGTGTATGGGGCGACCTGGGGGGTTTCACACAGCGGGGCATCCCGATATTCTAAGTATGTCACACACCCCGCTTCAAGACATTCATTACATGTGGGTATACTGACCTGTAGATGGCGATCTTGCAGAGATGTCAATAAAAAAAAGGTAAGACCCTCCCGGCCCATAAATACCTGGGACCTCCCAATCATTCCCCAGTCATTCATCTCTGCAGAGGCGAGCAAGTCAGAAGATGATGTCTCCTCCTTGCAGGTAGCCGGGATGACTCCCGGCACTCTTTTCTTCTATTCCTGCCCGGATCCCTTTATTTACATCACTTGCCTCCCAGCCTAGGCTGCTGGTCCGGGAAACGGTAGATGGCACCCTAGGTGCTCAGGAGCCGTGAGACCCCATAACAAGGGGTAGGCGGCTAACCGGGTTGGTGACCCTGGTTTGGGATGCCCCGTCCCTTGGCCCCTACCCTAGCATGGATTCCCCCTCTCCCGGATACCCTTAGAGGGGGGCGGGTCCTTATGGATTCATCTTTTTATTATATTGTGTGTGTGTTGTGCATGTTTACTACTCAGGCTGGCGCCGGCAGTCCAGCGGCACCAGCCTCCGGCGTTTTAAAAAGAAATACAATGGCGGCTGTAGGCGCCCAAGAGGAGCTTCTTCCCCTCAGGGCGGGGGGTGGGGCCGGGCGCCGTTTTCAGGTCCCGGCTTCCGGCCGGGAGCGACGGGGGAGGGGCGGGGCCGGGCACACTACACGCCTGCCATCCCCTATTGCCTGGCGTGTGGGACTCCAGAGGGGTGCCGGTCTGGTGAGTGGCCTGTGGCCCATCAGTTTTACTTATTGATTATGCCCCTCCCTGGGGCTGCTGGGCAATGCTCTGCTATTAACTCTTTGGTCATTTACTAGCATCTGATTGTGTGTTTGTTTGTGTGTTTCAGGTGGACCATTGATCCTATTAAAGGGGGATTCTCCCGATCCTAGGGTCCCTGGTTAAAATTTAGTTGGCTTAAAATTCCTCCCACTCGGGACTTAAACTGGCATCCCGGGTTGCATTACTGCGTAATTACCTCTGGGCATTGTACACATATATTTATATATATATATATATTAAAAAATCACCATATGGAGGCTTCCCCGGATACTGGGCTTGTGCCCCCCTCGGGGCAATCCAGGCTGTGTTTGGGGTGTGGGGTATCCCTTTTGGGGGATGATGTATTTCTTTGTGTACCCTGTGCACAACGGTCTATTGCGCGGCAGCCCAGATCTCAGGCGTCTGGTTCTGCTCCGCCAGTCTCCTCTCCGTCTCCCCCTCGCTTGACACGTACCCCATGTGATGCAGTCATTGGAGGGGAGTCGCAATCTGAGGTGTGTGCCAGATTGGCCAATCTTGAAAGATTGTTTTCCAGTGCCATTGCTAAAAAGGCCATGGCAAAGCGAAAACATGTGTATACAGACACGCAGGCCCTTGATATGGAGGAGTTTGACTCCCTGGATTGGTCTGATTGTTCCCCGCGTGAGGAAGAGAAGGTGTATGAGGAGTCTGAGGGCTCCGATGATCAGCAGTTTGTGGGCGCTGATACCGAGCAGGGCCAGGGGGATTCCTTGGATACCCCTAGGGTCCTGGCTCATATGTTTGAGGTCCTGGCTATCTCTGCCCCCGAGGCGGCTCCTCCGCTGAAGGGGGAGTTCTTTGAGGTGACCAAGCCGTGCTTGGAATTTCCTTATCAAAAGCATTTTGATGGTATCATTCTCAAGGAATGGGAGAGGCCGACTAGGCTTCCGGGTGTCCCTCCGGGTTGGGACAAAAAATATCCCTTTCCGGCGGACGCAGTGAAGCACTGGTCGTCCCCCCCGACTGTTTTGGGGTTGTCCAGTTCCTCAATCCTGCATTCTCCAGAGTGCACTACTCTCAAGGATGGTGAGGATAAACGCATTGACCAGATGGCTTGTCATGGTTTTGCCAGTGTTGGGTCGGCCTTGCGGCCGGTTTGTGTTTCTGCGCTTTTATTGGTAGCTGCCAGGTCGGTTGTTAGAGGACTGTTGACCTCTTCCGGGCTTGACCCGGCTAGTGAGGAGTTTGCCGACCTTAAGCGCTGTGAGTTATTTTTGTCCTTTGTGCTGCCCGCCCTGGACGACACATTGGTGATGTGTAGCAGAGCTGCGGCCCTGCTTGTGGCTATCCAGCAGTCGGTTTGGTTACGCCAGTGGGCGGCTGATTTTGTGTCCAAAAAGTCGCTTACGGGCCTTCCCTTTGTGGGGTTGCGGCTCTTTGGAGAGAGATTGGATTCTGTGGCAAAGGGAGGTAAGTTACCTCAGTGTAAAAAGCAGCGTCGCCCCTTTTGGGGGGCGGCTTCCTTCTCTCAGTCCTTTTGTGGGGCTAGAGTTGGCAGGGGTTCGGCTTTCCCCTCGTCCAGAGGTGATTCCTGGACTAGGGGCAGGGGTCGGGCCCATCCAGGACACAGTTGGGGCTCCAAACCTAGAGCTGCTGCCAAGCCGGCTCAGCAATGAGAGGGGCGCCCTCACCCTTGCGGGTGGGGGGACGGCTGCAACTCTTCTCCCGGGTCTGGGTCCAAAAGGCCTCGGACAGGTGGATTCAGAAAGTGGTGTCTTCCGGTTACAAGCTGGAGTTCGAGTTCTGGCCCCCTCCCAGATTCTTCAGTTCTCGGGTGCCGTCAGATCCTCTGGCCGCCCAGGGGCTGCGGGCGGCAGTAGCAAGTCTCTTGGACATGGCTGTCATCTGTCCGGTGCCTCACTCAGACCGGGGCCTGGGCTTCTATTCCAATTTGTTCACGGTGCCCAAGAAGGACGGATCCGTTCGTCCCATTCTGGATCTGAAGTTGCTCAACAGGTTCGTCCGTCCCCGGAAGTTCCGTATGGAAACTCTGCGCTCAGCCATCCACTCACTTCGTCAGGGGGACTTCATGACATCCATAGACATCAAGGATGCTTACCTACATATTCCAATATTTCCAGCACACCAGAGATTCCTCAGGTTTGTCGTGGGAAATCGACATTTTCAGTTTGTGGCTCTTCCGTTTGGCCTTACCTTGGCTCCAAGGGTTTTTACCAAGGTGTTGGCAGGAGTGATGGCCATCCTCAGAGCCAGGGGTATCCGCATCGTGCCTTATCTGGATGATCTTCTCATCATGGTGTCTTCCCTCAGTCAGGCGCAGCTGGATACCAGGACCGTGGTGTCCACTCTGGTGAGTTTCGGTTGGGTGATCAACTATCCCAAGTCCTGCTTCACTCCCTCCAGGGTGGTGGAGTTCCTGGGAATGTCTCTTGGATACTACTCAGGCCAGGGTTCCCCCGAGCCAAGGTTCTTCTGATTCAGGAATTGACTCAGCGTCTCCTATCCATCCCCCGGCCGTCCATCCGGCTAGGGATGCGACTGGTGGGATTGATGGTGGCATTGTTCGAGGTGGCTCCCTTTGCCCAGTTTCACGTGTGGATGCTCCAGCTCCATCTCTTGGCGGCCTGGGACTGGTCCCCGCTGTCATTGGATCAGTCCTTTCTGATGTCCCCTCGGGTGCGGCGTTCCCGTCGGTGGTGGCTGAAGCCAAGCAATCTGACGAGGGGCAGGTCTTTTCTGACCCCTCGTTGGGAGACGGTCACCATGGATGCCAGCCTGTCAGGTTGGGGGGGATTTTGGAAGTATCTTCAGTTTCAGGGACTGTGGGGGCCTCAGGAGGCTCACAATCCCATCAATATTCTGGAGCTGAGAGCCATCGGGTTGGTTCTGGCTCACTTGACTCATCAGTTACGGGGACTATCGGTTCAAGTTCGGTCGGACAATCGGACAGCGGTCGCCTACATCAATCACCAGGGAGGGACTCGCAGCAGGTGTGCCCTCAGGGAAGTGTCTTTGATCCTGGATTGGGCAGAGGGCAATGTCCCATGCATCTCGGCAGTGTACATTCCGGGAGTGGAAAACACGGAGGCGGACTCCCTGAGCAGGGAATGGTCGCTCTGCCCCAAGGTGTTTCGGTCGCTTTGCCACCGGTGGGGGACTCCGGAGGTGGACCTCTTTGCCTCTCATCACAATCACAAGCTTCCGGCATTTGTGTGTCTCTCGCGGGATTCGCTGGCTCTGGCAGCGGATGCCATGTCTCTGAACTGGAGGGATCTGGGGTTTCTATACCTGTTCTCTCCGTTTCCCATGGTGGGCAAATTGGTGCGCAAGCTGGCCCTCAGCAATCCTGGTGGCTCCAAGGTGGCCAAGACAGGTTTGGTTCGCAGACGTGGTAAGGTTGGCAGAGGATCAGCTAGTTCTGCCCCTTCTGCCGGATCTACTCACTCAGGGTCCACTGCTCTACCCCAATTTACCAACGCTGGCTTTGACGGCCTGGCTGCTGAAACCTCCATCTTGAAGGAGGAAGGTCTTTCTGATGCTGTCATTCAGACTCTGGTTAGGGCTAGAAAGAAGTCTTCCTCTGCCATCTACTATAGGATTTGGAGGTCTTATATTGATTGGTGTGAGGTCAGGGCCTTGCCTTGCAGGGCGTTTTCTATCCCTAGGGTCTTGGAATTTCTGAAACATGGTCTGGACCTAGGTTTGAAGCTTAGTACGCTGAAAGGGCATGTTTCTGCCCTGGCGGTTTTCTTTCAAAGGTCTTTTGCTCTTCATCCTCTGGTTAAGACTTTTTTCCAGGGGGTTACACATGTGCGGCCTCCTAGGAAGCCTTTGCTCCCAGTTTGGGATTTGAACTTGGTTCTTTCTGCCTTGCAGGGTCCTCCTTTTGAACCTTTGCAGGATATTGCGCTTTCTGCGCTTACTCAGAAGGTTGTTTTTCTGGTTGCCATCACTTCTGTTCGGCGTGTTTCGGAGTTGGCGGCCTTGTCCATTAAGGCCCCTTACTTTGAGAGGCATCAGGACAAGGTTGTTTTCCGCTTCAAGCCAGATTTTCTTCCTAAGGTGGTCTCTGCTTTACATCTTAATCAGGATATTGTTCTACCCTCCTTGTGTCCTAAGCCTAGCAATGATAAGGAGAGGGTTTTGCATTCTTTGGATGTGGTTCGCTGTGTGAAGTATATTTGGTGGCTACTTCCCCTTTTCGTAGGACTGACGCTCTTTTTGTGGTGCCCTCTGGGCCTAGGAAAGGTTTGGCTCCCGACAAGTCTTCCATTAGTAAATGGATTCGCCAGGCCATTGTTGAGGCCTATTCTGCTAAGGGGAAGATTCCCCCTTTTCGTGTTACTGCTCATTCTACTTGTGCTGTTGGGGCGTCCTGGGCCTTCCAGCACCAGGCTTCTGTTGAGCAGGTTTGTAAGGCTGCTACTTGGTCTTCGGTTCACACTTTTTCCAAGTTTTACAAGGTTGATGTGCGGGCCTCAGCAGATGCTGTTTTTGGCCGCAAAGTCCTGCAAGCTGCAGTGGTTTAAGTTTGTGCCTTGTTGCCTTGTTTTTGGATCCCCACCCTTTATGGACACTGCTATTGGATGTCCCACATGTAATGAATGTCTTGAAGCGGGGTGTGTGACATACTTAGAATAATACCATTTTGTGAAATGGGTACCTGTAAAATGGGTATTATAAGTATGTCACACACCCCGCTTCACCCTGCCCTTTTGTATTCTGGATCCTTTATATGGTGAACCTTTGTTAGTTTTTAATTGGCTTTCCTGGTCCCTTTACCTTACTGCTATCTTTATACTGGGGAATGAGTGGGAGGTCCCAGGTATTTATGGGCCGGGAGGGTCTTACCTTTTTTTATTGACATCTCTGCAAGATCGCCATCTACAGGTCAGTATACCCACATGTAATGAATGTCTTGAAGCGGGGTGTGTGACATACTTATAATACCAATTTTACAGGTGAGTATTCACAAAATGGTATTTTTGGATGCCCCTGGGGGAGGGAATCCCTTTAAGAAACGCTAAGGCCACTTAGTCCCAGGTGTCAGGTGAATGTCAGGTCCCAGTGCAAAAGATGAATTTATCAAATCAAAAATCCAGAGCACCTGTGATAGTGCCAGGTAGCGTCACATCTATCATCAGTGCCATTGCTGAGTTCCCTACAGTGTCAGACCAGACGCTAACCCTGCACTGTGTGGCCTTATCCCATACATATCAATGGGCTGGAATTGTTATAATTATTTTGGCCACTTTTGTTAATTTTTTTTTTGCCTGGTGCATGTGCGACGGGATTCCTGGGCTGCTTGGAATTGTTTTGGAAGTATTTTTTTTGTACTTTTGTGTTGCGCTGCAAACTTGTGATTTAAGCCGTGCCTGGGCGTGGGAGCGCACCACAGACTGCAGGGAGGTCAAGGATATACCGAGACCCATAAATCTGGTGTGGATCCACGGAAAGGTATTTGTGGGGGTTCCTAGGGTGTTTCACACAGTAGAACATCCCTAATAGGGATGCCCCGGGGGTTGTAAGTTGCCCGCGTGTATTTTAAGTGATCTTTTAGACCCCATGGCTGCCCAGGTGAATCTTCCTCTTTAAACTGGACCAGTCGCCACCATGGAAGGCCCTGGAGTCTAAAAGGCTCCCCAGTATTCCTGCTGATGTGTGCGCTCCCACACCCACCCATTCAGACAGTCCAAATGCATGGTAACGTGCACTCCACAGGGAAACCTGCTCCCTATGCCGACGCTGAATCCAAAACAACGGCTTTATGCCCTACATTAGTATGCACGGCATAAATCATTGATTGGATAAGCTCATGCACTGTGGGAACAGAAGAAAGATGACTGGAGTGGGAGATCAGGGGGTTTGTAACAGCAGGACATCAGGATACCCGTAGGGCAAGGATAGTGAAAATCCTGGGGATTGGTCCACTTTAAAGTGGAACAAAACCCGCAATGCCCCATGGGTGAAACCCCCTCAGAATGTCGCTATTCACTCACCTCTTTCTCGTTCCAGCGGCGCATGCCCAGGCTTTCGTCCAATGACAGCTGTCTGCCATGACTATGTCATTCAACAAATGGCTCTCATTGACTTTAATGAGGAGTGCGCGCTGATGCATCCCCAGTGGCACCCGCTCCTGTCTCAGCCTATATGATTGGCTAGGGCAGGAGCAAGCACATGCCACAGGGGGGATATGCCAGCATGCGCTCTCCATTGAAGTTAATGAGATCCACGGCAGATGACTCGCATTGGAGGAGAGCCTGCGCATGCGCCATAGGAACGTGGCAGAGGTGAGTGAATAGTGATATTCTGGGGGGAGGGCGGGTTCACACAGCATGATATCTTAACTCAGGATGCCATGGGAGAAAGCCAGTGTACAGTGGGATATTTGAGAAGTGGACCCAAACCCAGCTGGCTCTGCAGTCTAACAAACTCCTAATGTGGCCAAATCCCTATCCATGGGCCATCCCGCTGTGTAAAACCCTTAGGGATCACCTGAATACTCATCTTGCCTGTGGTCCCACAGCTCATCCCCGGTTTACCACAGTTTATGTTCGGGCGGGAGGTCAGAAAGACAACCTGGGTGCTGGAGCACACACATCAGTCGGAGGGAAACCGGGGATGCTGTTCATTCCCTGCTCTCTATGCCGTGCTCTGTGGACAAACAGAATTCTATGCCCTGCATTAAAGTGGACCAGAAGTGGCCATGAAGTCTATAAGACTCCAGGGCCACCTGATTCCCTCTCCTTGGGGCCTCCAATTAATGATTTGTGAATAGCTGGCACAGGCATGCACCCAGCTGGAAGCTAACAGGGATGCAGTTACCGGTGCACTCGATGAGACCTCTCGACAACTGAGCAAAGCAGAATGGAGCCAAGTGTACTGACTGCCTGCACACTTGCTCATGTGCCGTTGGGTTGGCAGTCAAGTATGTTTTACAGGCAAACCGGGGGGCTCACATAGTGGGTTATCCCAATTTGAGTACAAAACCCAGAATATTTATTTTCCTGGGTTTTGGTGCACTTTAAAGTCGATCGATTCCCTCCCCACGGGGCATCCAAACTGTGTGAAACCCTCCAGGTCGCCCATACACTTACCTTCTTTCTCGGTCCAACGATGCATGCATGAGCTGCATTTCCCTATCCCTCTAGCAGGGAGCGTGCCCGCGCCAGGCATCTGTGAATGGTCGACGCGGGCACGCTCCCTGTTAGAGGGTAGCAGGAGATGTGCGTGTCAGTACGCTCGGAGCCGCTTGCCTTAGACGATGTTACGTCAGCGGATCCGAGCTCGCTGATTGGATGAGTGGCTGCGCGTGCGCTGTAGAACCGGGAATAAGTGAGTTGGTTTCAGCGACCTGGGGGCAAGGACCAGAACCCAAGATAGTCAAAATGCTGGGTTTTGGTGCACTTTAATATGTGTGGTGAGTATACCGGACATCCCAGGGGGATTCACAGAGCCGCACAAGGGGCGCGCTGGGACTCTGGAGCTGGCCCTGGATGCAACAGAAACCTTTAATGTGGTTTGGAAATGTAAGTACATCAGGACTATATGGGGCGACCAAACCAATATCTATGCTAATGATGACACCCATGGCAGCACTCACATTCGTATATTAATGGATCCCCAGAGCAAAGTCAAAACTAAGAACTGTTAATCTACAAACTACCCAAATAAATCGGTACAATAACAATAGATGTAAAGCAATGCAAAGCAACACTGCCAAAAGGGCACCTAAACCACCATCACCAAAAAATGATGTACCAAACCAATGTAAAGTGCAAAATTAAACATAATTAAACATTAACAATGACATGTACTAGTCCACATCAATTAGAAAGTCCAGAAACACAAAGCAAAAAACAAAACAAAACAGAACAAAGAGCAACAAGGGATCATACTGCTCTGCTACAAATTAGGAAGCAGTAGAAAAAATTCTCACACACAGCATTTGGGTATGGAAAATTCATGCACTTCATGCAATTCATGAGTTTTCCAGTTGTACCTTTAGTGAATCAAGGCCAAAATCTCCTAAAGCATTGTTTCAATTTGGGGGAGTTTCCTGGGCAGGAAAGTGTGTCTACCTATACATATGCGGTTCCGCTGTAACCAGGAGAAATTGGGGTTTCACACGCAATAAGATTTTATTGACAAACTTACATTTTGTATTACAAAAAAAACTACACATTGTAAAAAATAGTTTTTTTTTATTTCTTTGCACAATTTTCACCCAAAAATATTGAGAATACACTTAGAAAATGACAAACAATACATTTTATGTTAAAGCCCAGGCTCAGTTGAAAAAAAAACAATATATCACTTTCCTGGGAAATCCCTGAAAATCCCTTCAAGAATCACAGTTGAACATGGGGAGCGCAAAATAGTGCAAAATGGTCTGGTAACAAAGGGTGACAAAATCTCAAGGTAGGCTGGCGGTTAAAGAGTTAAAGGGGATTTCTTCTAACTAGATTACAGTTTGAATTGTTTTTGTGTCTGCTGTAAGAACCCCTGCCCACTGGGCATGCCATATCAGCACATTTGACCGTATCTGTTACACACAAGCAGCTGTTAAAGGGGATTTCTTCTAACTAGATTAGTTTTAATGGTTTTTGTGTCTGCTGTAAAAACCCCTGCCCACTGGGCATGCCATATCAGCACATTTGACCCTATCTGTTACACACAAGCAGCTGTTAAAGGGGATTTCTTCTAACTAGATTACAGTTTGAATTGTTTTTGTGTCTGCTGTAAAAACCCCTGCCCACTGGGCATGCCATATCAGCACATTTGATACTATCTGTTACACACAAGCAGCTGTTAAAGGGGATTTCTTCTAACTAGATTACAGTTTGAATTGTTTTTGTGTCTGCTGTAAAAACCCCTGCCCACTGGGCATGCCATATCAGCACATTTGATACTATCTGTTACACACAAGCAGCTGTTAAAGGGGATTTCTTCTAACTAGATTACAGTTTGAATTGGTTTTGTGTCTGCTGTAAAAACCCCTGGCCACTAGGCAGGGCAAATCAGCGCATTTGACCCTATCTGTTACACACAAGCAGCTGTTAAAGGGGATTTCTTCTAACTAGATTATAGGTTGAATTGTTTTTGTGTCTGCGGTAAAAACCCCTGCCCACTGGGCATGCCATATCAGCACATTTGACCCTATCTGTTACACACAAGCAGCTGTTAAAGGGGATTTCTTCTACACAAGTAGCTGTTAAAGGGGATTTCTTCTAACTAGATTACAGTTTGAATTGTTTTTGTGTCTGCTGTTAAAAACCCCAGGCCAATGGGCATGCCATATCAGCACATTTGACCCTATCTGTTACATACAAGCAGCTGTTAAAGGGGATTTCTTCTAACTAGATTTCAGTTTGAATTGTTTTTGTGTCTGCTGTAAAAACCCCAGGCCAATGGGCATGCCATATCAGCACATTTGACCCTATCTGTTACGCACAAGCAGCTGTTAAAGGGAATTTCTTCTAACTAGTTTACAGTTTGAATTGTTTTTGTGTCTGCTGTATAAACCCCTGCCCACTGGGCATGCCATATCAGCACATCTGACCCTATCTGGTACACAGAAGCAGCTGTTAAAGGGGATTTTTTCTAACTAGATTACAGTTTGAATTGTTTTTGTGTCTGCTGTAAAAACCCCTGCCCGCTGGGCATGGCATATCAGCACATTTAACCCTATCTGTTACACACAAGCAGCTGTTAAAGGGGATTTTTTCTAACTAGATTACAGTTTGAATTGTTTTTGTGTCTGCTGTAAAAACCCCTGCCCACTGGGCATGCCATATCAGCACATCTGACCCTATCTGTTACACACAAGCAGCTGTTAAAGGGGATTTCTTCTAACTAGATTACAGTTTGAATTGTTTTTGTGTCTGCTGAGCAACACTGCCAAAAGGGCACCTAAACCACCATCACCAAATATGATGTACCAAACCAATGTAAAGTGCAAAATTAAACATAATTAAACATTAACAATGACTAGTCCACATCAATTAGAAAGTCCAGAAACACAAAGCAAAAAAACAAAACAAAACAGAACAAAGAGCAACAAGGGATCATACTGCTCTGCTACAAATTAGGAAGCAGTAGAAAAAATTCTCACACACAGCATTTGGGTATGGAAAATTCATGCACTTTTTCACTGAGTTTTCCAGTTGTACCTTTAGTGAATCAAGGCCAAAATCTCCTAAAGCATTGTTTCAATTTGGGGGAGTTTCCTGGGCAGGAAAGTGTGTCTACCTATACATATGCGGTTCCGCTGTAACCAGGAGAAATTGGGGTTTCACACGAAATAAGATTTTATTGACAAACTTACATTTTGTATTACAAAAAAAACTACACATTGTAAAAAATAGTTTTTTTTTATTTCTTTGCACAATTTTCACCCAAAAATATTGAGAATACACTTAGAAAATGACAAACAAGACATTTTATGTTAAAGCCCAGGCTCAGTTGAAAAAAAAACAATATATCACTTTCCTGGGAAATCCCTGAAAATCCCTTCAAGAATCACAGTTGAACATGGGGAGCGCAAAATAGTGCAAAATGGTCTGGTAACAAAGGGTGACAAAATCTCAAGGTAGGCTGGCGGTTAAAGAGTTAAAGGGGATTTCTTCTAACTAGATTACAGTTTGAATTGTTTTTGTGTCTGCTGTAAGAACCCCTGCCCACTGGGCATGCCATATCAGCACATTTGACCGTATCTGTTACACACAAGCAGCTGTTAAAGGGGATTTCTTCTAACTAGATTAGTTTTAATGGTTTTTGTGTCTGCTGTAAAAACCCCTGCCCACTGGGCATGCGATATCAGCACATTTGACCCTATCTGTTACGCACAAGCAGCTGTTAAAGGGAATTTCTTCTAACTAGATTACAGTTTGAATTGTTTTTGTGTCTGCCGTAAAAACCCCTGCCCACTGGGCATGCCATATCAGCACATCTGACCCTATCTGGTACACAGAAGCAGCTGTTAAAGGGGATTTTTTCTAACTAGATTACAGTTTGAATTGTTTTTTTGTCTGCTGTAAAAACCCCTGCCCGCTGGGCATGACATATCAGCACATTTAACCCTATCTGTTACACACAAGCAGCTGTTAAAGGGGATTTCTTTTAACTTGATTAAAGTTTGAATTTTTTTTTTGTGTCTGCTGTAAAACCCCCTGCCCACTGGGCATGCCATATCAGCACATTTGACCCTATCTGTTACACACAAGCAGCTGTGAAGGGGATTTCTTCTAACTAGATTACAGTTTGAATTGTTTTTGTGTCTGCTGTAAAAATCCCAGGCCAATGGGCATGCCATATGAGCACATTTGACCCTATCCGTTACACACAATCAGCTGTTAAAGGGGATTTCTTTTAACTAGATTTTAATTGCTTTTGTGTCTGCTGTAAAAACACAAAGTAACTGGAAACGTAAAGGATTCGTTGGAGGATACGATGGGAAAAGGGCAAAAACGAAAGCCTACGTTGTAACATGTGAAAATGAAACGGAAAAGTCTGGATGGAAAATGACATTCTCGTATTCGTAATCTGCCGTATGAACGGACGGAAACTTTACAGAAGGTTTTCAATGCATGCATAGAATCGCTCGTACGCTCATACGAGAACGGAAACATTTCCAAAAATAAACGGATCGGAACTAAAACGGAAGTTTTTTTTTGTCTCTTTGAATCGAGCCTATTGTGCAAGAATACATAACAATTTAGTGTACAGATTAATTAGTGCATATTTCAACACTACAGATTTTACAATTTACATTTAAAATGTAATTTACATTAAGGTCCCATCCTTTTTTGAGAGCTTGCGTTCAGTTTGAGTATCTCACGGTAACTTAAACTGGAATGTTAAGTAGTGTGATGGCATTTGAGAAAAAATGTCCTTATAGCTCACAGTTCTGTTGTATGGGAATCTTCTCCTTGACGGAAGACGCTAGAAGAGAGAGTTTCCATGGTGAGATGGATCATATTCAGTGCACATTATTTTAGCTCTCATGGTATAGAGGGCATGGAACGATGGAGGTGGTAAGCCAATTAGTCTTTGTTTGATTTTCCTTGATTGATGAGTCTTTGTAAATGTAGGTTTTGCTGATTTGAGGTTGAATTGAGCCATACAACAATTGAGGCACATAAGAGTCAATGACAAAGTTGTCAAATTGCCATTATACTTCTCGTGATAGGCCTGTCTTCTTTGATGTGCCTTAGTTGGTAAAGTAGCATTTTGCACCTACCCTGCAAAATGGTTTTCCCCCTTGTTGTCCACACAGGGTTGTGGCTATTTCCATTGCCTTAGACAAAGACTGTCTTAGGCCATTTAATATCTTCGGCTTTTTCAGTTGATAAATATAATATCTATTATTTGAGCTCTCTACTCAGAGAACCAATCTCATCTGCTTTTGTACTGGAAAAGCTATGTCTTGGTCGGGTCCTATATCTGCAGAAGGTAAAGATCCACAGCTCACTTCCTGCTCTAGTCCCGCCTTCCAGGTACTAGTTAAGCCTTCTGTTATGATTCTGGTGTCCCTGTATGAACAACTTAGCGAAAACCATTTTACAAGGTATGTACAAGGTAATGTGGGGGGCAGTTGTGGCCTAGAGGTAAGGGGGCAGGTTAGAATCCTTGTCCTGGACATGACTGAAGTGCTCCTAAGCAAGGCACCTAACCCCCCAACTGCTCCCCGGGTGCCATAATTAGGGCAGCCCACCGCTCTGGGCATGTGTACACTCACTGTACAGATGGGTTAAATGCGAAGGACGAATTCCTATGTGTGCGCAAGCATACAATGGCCATCTATGCATTAAAAAAAATATTAAAAATTACAAAAATGGTATTATAAAAGTAAACTCAACGCCACTGAACCAATAAAGAAATAGAACATCTAGTCATTGGCAAATTATGCAATTATACATTAACACTCACATGTATTACTATATGAATACAGAAACTAAGAAATAAACCAGAAATCTAAAATTATATTCTTTAATGGTATGCCATGAATTCGGTTAAAAAACACTGAAAACACCAGAAGATGGCAGTATGCAATCACTAATGTCAATGCACCAAATATTACACTTGGTGACTACGATGCATGAATCCCCCAATAAAAATGAAAAAAATATTAAATGGAAAATGGAGCATAAAAAAATAAATGTGAATACATGACACAATTAACCTATATAAATATACCAATTCCAATATACAAAATGATTATTTCTAACAGACATGATTGCTGATGAAAAGTGCTAAATTTATCTGGATTGAATGAGAGCCCACCCATGCATTGTGGGATCACAATATTGGCCTTCCCTGGGGGTTTCACTAACAGGGGCATCCCAAATCAGGATACTCTACTACGGCAGACCAAAACCAGGTGAGTGAAAAACCAAAATTTTGGTCTTCTTTAACAGTAATAACAGGATTTTTTAGTATACAGTACATGGAAACAGTCGAGAGAGACCGGTGCAAGCTGGCCAATACATTGCAAAATGAAGCTCAAACATTAAAAAGACAAAAGGGTCGATTTATCGCTGTGCACAACAAATTTATACACGTTTTTAGGAGTGGCAAGTTGCACTTGGAATTCCGCCTGATTCATGGTGGGCAAAATTTTGTGCACCAGTTTGCGCACATGTGCTCACCAAAGCGAAAGTTTGGCTCACCAAACAGTCACCGGCGTCTGATTTAAGGCATGTTTAGAGGGCAGAAAAGTGTGCACAAATTTGGCAATAGCAAATAGGTAGAGGAATCTGCCGATTCCAATGAGTAACCGGCTTATCTAATTGCGAAAACACATGTGGGCAGCATCCGGCATGTTTTTTAACAGTGAAAGTGTCAGCCACAAGTTCTTTTTAGGGATTAAACCGTTTTTTGGTTTTAGGTAAAAAAAAGAAACGTTACAAAAAGTTCTTAAAAATTACAAAAATTAAAGTAACACAACAAAAATGTGGATTTTGGGCCCCAAAGTTTAGCAAAAAAAAAAAAACAACTAAAAATAATGGTTACATTATTAAGCATTAATATGCAATCTAAACAGGGGTGGGATGGTTAAAGAGAAAATCTAGGACAAAACATTGGGCAAAAAAAAACGCTAAAGGTTAACTTAGCGTTTTGTTTCTTTGATTACATCCATCCCCAGATTATGGGGGATGGATGTATACAAACTATTTACATCCATCGTGCATAGTTGACAATCCAGGGGTAGCTCACCTAACGTAGAGATTTTGTTTGAAAAATCACCAGTATCAAGTAAAAATGATGGAATCATTAGGACCCTTGGTTGCAATACCCTATCCAAAAAAACTGCCAGAGATTGGAATATAGATAGTTTCCACCACTATAGGGCGTCTCGGTGGTCTACTGATACTTTTATGAATCTTAGGTAAAGTATAGAATAATGGTGTCATCAGGAAAGGTGTAATCAAAAAATCTCTAAGCTTCTTATCTATCAGACATGAGTCAAAGGCTTCTTAGATAATAGCATCTATTTCCGCTTTAATCCCTTTAAGTGGGACTCTCCTTAACTTGCAATACACATTTGTGTCTGATAATTGTGACAGAATCTCACTCTCGTAGAAGGATCTGTCCATGATCACAGTGGTGCCCCCCTTATCTTTATTATAATGGATTTATCACTCTCTAACTCCTTTAGTGCCAATCTCTCCTTCTAATTTAAGTTATTCTTGTATTTACCTGAAGGGGGGCACCACTTAATCCCGAACACATGCCTCTGCACTAAGATCACGAATGTCTCTACCACATGAAACAGTTGTGGTGGCTGCCACTTACTCTTTGATTTACAGCTAGATAGGTCTATGCATGCCGGCAATGCTGCTACTCGTACACCACTGGGGGTATCTTCCACTCGAGATTCTGTCAAAGAGGAATTAAAAAAAGCCTTAGTGCGCACAGTATGAAAATTGTTTTGCTATTCTATATCCAACTCCAGAGGGTTCCCATAGTGGGTGGGCACAAAGCCCAACCCCCTATTGAGAAGCCTCTCTTCATCCTTTGTAGTTAATCTACTAGGAATATTAACAACTAGGTTATCCGTGTTGCTTTTGTCTTGCTCCTTGTTATCCTTTGGGGTCCAGCCTCCTCGCTGGCCCCTCCTTGTTAGTTAGCCTTTGTTGTCTAAAAAATGTCTCGACTCCCCACCTGAGGAATTACTGGAGTCTGAATCTGATGAATTTGGGTATCGTGATTGATTTGAGTACCTAAAGGGTCTAGCCTCCCTCCAATTATAGATTTTGGTAGATTCATAATCAAGGATATTACCCTTGTACTTATTCAGCTTAATTGTTAGTGTTTCAGTATGATATTGTTTCAATGTGGCATCTAAAGACTCCATATATGTTCTGAACTCACCTATTTCCATTGTAGTTTCCAACTTACCTTTAATAGATTGTATCTCCTGATCCAGTTCCTTTAATTGGGACTGAATGCTTTGCACTATTAGAGTTATCAGATCCAAGCTACATTTATTGAGTATGTGAAACCATCTATCATGGAATTCACTCTTTGCAAAATGAAGGTTTCAAGCTAATTCTTTATCCCCTAGGTATCCGCCGGGATCTCAAATACTCCACCAATGTAGCTGCATGTAAATCAAATCGTAATAACAATTAATACTTGTTGGTTCAGCACTCCACAATTAATTATTTCACCTCATAAGGACACCATAGTGAGGTGCTGCAACCTTATATTAAGGGTATCCACACCGTATAACCCTTCCTACACAAATTTCTAAACAGTGATTTAAAGTGCGCACTCAAATTATATACTTCCAAAGAAAAAAAAATCTCATTTATTAAACTAAATCAAAATCACATTAGCTATACACGGATCCACATGATTACAGTTAAAAACACATATACATGAATATTGTGCTACTTCAGGTGTACTTGAAAGTGCTGAAGTCAATTGATATTTTTCAAAAATTAGTATTTAGTATCATTTCAAAAATCGAGCCTTGTTAATATATATAATTTTTGGTGATGCGCCTCACACATTCCCTTGGTCTTTGCTTACAGAGTTATGTCTGCAGATAAAGCAGAATGAATATACATTTAGTTACATATCATCTTTAGTTTTTATCATGCCCTTTTTTTTTCCTAGTCATTCTTCAGTGTGACCACCTGGAGAGATATATGCTCCACCCCCTGGGAGGAAACACAAACATGAACAGAGGTTAAATGCCCCACCCCTTCATCCCCACCTCAGTTCTTTGTGTTTCCTCTCTTGGAAACCGATGGACAGAATGTGCCTGGATGTGCTAGACTTTGGCCAATTTGTCATTTTAGTTTTTTATTTTGTGGACTACAGAGTACTGGAGCAGCCAGCTGGCCTGGACATTTTCCAGATGGAGTTCATCTGACGTGTGGGCACAGCCGGGGCTAAATTCCTACATAGTCTTTTACATTTACACTTGTTGTGTAATGTCTCTTTAAATCCCAAATAACTGAATAAGTTGTGGGTATGCAGGTCCTTTAAATCTATATCATATAACATCAGGCTCTGGATCAATTGAACGAAATGCTAATTTTTTCATGTAACTGTTTTTCCCTCCAAAATTTTCAAATTTGGGGGAGTAGTTTCGCTCAGTGACCTGGCGCTCTGACGCCATTTCTGGTTTCAGCAGTGAGACTGAAACCCGGAAACGGAAAGGCGGCATTTCTCCCTGTCCAGTATACAGGTCGAAGGGAGACACATGGATTCCCAAGTCTGGAAAGAAGCTTGGGGACATCAGATCAACAGTAGGCTGAGATAGGGAGCAACAACGGGCGCTCAGCAGTAGCGGCAGCAAGTCGCATAGAAGGACGGAGTGCAGGGGCAATGTTCGGCAGCCCGGCAGGTAAAGAGGACCTGTCCTTGCAGCAATGTCGACCACTCCACCAGACACTGAAGAGGCCCTCAAAGAAGTGCAACCTATGGAAGGATCCTTAAAATTTGCTTTGTCGGTACATGTGTAAGGGAGACCAAGGTTCAGGTAATGATATATTATTATATTTTAGCCAGAAGTACAAATAAAGGAAATTGAAGCCAAGTCTAAATCTGAAGATAGGAAACCTAGCAAAGCATCTAAAAAGGCCAAACGTTGTGAAGTTTGTAACATTGTGCTCCCGGACACTTGACAAATAATTCTGTGCCTGGGGTGTGATAAGGCTAAAAAAGATGCAAACTCAGTGGCTTTGCTAATGGAAATCCATGTTATGAGGCAGGAGACAGCCTCTAGTCGGGATGCCCAAAAAGATTTTGTCAATCAGTCTCAAAGGTCTCTTGCTACCGCACCAGTTACTACTTGAGGTTCAGAAATTCAGGTGGAAAAACAGGGGTTATCTTTAACAAGCACTGCTCCCAGTACCTTGCCTTCCGTCCCGGTACAGATTGAGGTAATACCCGAGTCAGGTGAAATAGTGGAAGAAGATGGTTCCTCTCAGGATTCCCTGGATGAGGATGTACAGGAAGAAGGGGAACAGAAATGTTTCCACAGTGTTTCTGAAGAACTAGAGAAGTTGTTACAAGATATGTATGATACATGGGGGATTCAACAAGAGGATAAACTCCTATCAGTCCAGGATGAAATGTATAAAACATTTCTGGATAGAAAAACTGCCAAGGCATTTTCCGGTCCATTCAACACTTAAGGACATCATTAAGACTGAGTGGGAGTTCCCAGAGAAAAAGTTATTTATGCCTAAAAAGTTATTTATGCCTAACTCCATAAAAAGGAAATTCCCTTTCCACGATCAGGATATGGAACCATTGAGCAAATGTCCAAAATTGCACCATTGGGTCAGATGTCCAGAACAGCAGTTTTAAGTTTTAAGGACATGGGGGCGATTACGCAATCCGATGGATAGCAGAGATGAACACTTAATAAAAAGAGCTTGGGAAACCATAACCTTTATGTTTAGGCCAACACTGGCATCTGATGTGAGCCTCAGAAGCAAGATGGATGAATACCCTTAAAGATCACATGGAAACTAAGGTCCCCTCAGAGGACCTGTTAATGACTTTGCCAACTCTTAATAGAGCCATTTCCTTCCTTATTAATGCTTCAGAGGAAGTCATCAGGGCCACAGCTAAAGCATCCACTTTGGTTTCATGTGCTTGTAGAGCTCTTTGGTTAAAGACTTGAGTAGGAGACAGTGTTTCTAAGCTTTGTGGAATCCCCTTTCACGGTAACTTCCTTTTTGGGGAAGATTTAGATGTTATTCTGGCCAGGTCAAATTAAGCAGAGAAAAGATTCCCTACCAGAAAACTGAATATTAATCTGCGGTTTGGTAATATAGAGATAAGGCCGCTCCAAGCTTAACCCAGTTAAAACAAAATTACCCCCAAAAATGTTGGGTTCAGCCTAGGCCCCAAAAGTATAACTATACATTAGTTAACAAACCCTTGGAATGGCCTAAGGCGCAATCCTGACAAAGACTAACCGGTGGGGGGGAGACTCTCCTGGTTGGTACCCGCTTAGAGAGTATTCACCCAAAATCAGTTTGCTGACAGTTTGGATCCTGAAAAGGTCATCCAAAGGGTTGTTCAATTAGAGTGACTGAAACTATAACTATACATTAGTTAACAAACCCTCGGAATGGCCTAAGGCGCAATCCTGACAAAGACTATCCGGTGGGGGAGAGACTCTCCTGGTTGGTACCCGCTTGGAGAGTATTCACCCAAAATCAGTTTGTGTTACAGACGCTAGAGAAAGGTTATCGATTAGAATTTGCATCCCTCCCCAATCATCTTTTTTAGTGACCAGATTCCCAAGAGACCCAAAGAAAAGAGAAGCATTCCCTCTAGTTCTACAGGAGCTTCTACAGAAAAATGTGATAGAAGTGGTCCCACCTCGACCTCCCTGAAAGAAGGGTTCTACTCTCATGTTTTTCTGGTTCAGAAGGCACCAGGAAAGTATCCTAAGATACAGGATGGAATCCATATATTCAGTCAGAAATGTTCTGATAGAAAATGCCCTGGTGGTGAATCTAGATTTACAAGACGCCTATCTGCATATTCCCATTCTGATCTCACACCGCAAGTATCTCAGGTTTTCTGGTTCAGTTAAATCAGGAAATCCTTCACTACCAGTAGAGAGCACTACCATTCGGCCTGTCATCATCCCTGGGGATCTTTACAAAGATCCCAGCCGAACCAATGGCTTACCTCAGACATCAGGGAATCATTGTGATCCCTTTTCTGGGCGACCTTCTGTTGTTAAACAAATCACAGCCAACATTGCTAGCAGATCTGGAAATGATCCTTTCCGTGTTGAAGGGTTTGGGGTGGATAATAAAGGTAGAAAAGTCCAGCCTAATGCCCCATCAACAGTGCAAATTCCTGGGTTTCAACATAGCAAAAGTTATTTCTTCCACAGGGAAAAATAGACAGGATCACAGTGTAGGCACTAAGATTGGCTTCAGCCCCTCTGGTCTCCCTAAGAGAAATTATGAAGGTCCTGAGACCTCTGCAATCCCGGCAGTATCTTGGGCTCAGTTACATACAAGAACATTACAAAGATTCCTGCTAGGACAGTGGGACAAGCAGCAGAGTTCAATAGACCAACTAGTCCAGTTAGGTCCAAAGGTCATAGAAGATCTCCAATGGTGGCTAAATCAGACCAACCCAGTAATAATAACAACCGATGCAAGCAATTGGGGTTTGGGAGTCCACTTGGGAAGACACCAGGTGCAGGGAAAGTAGCCAAAGAACTTCTGGTGGTCTAGTTGGCACTCGATCAATTTTGTAGTAGGAAAGGACGTTCAGATAAGGTCAAACAACGACTCCATGGTGGCGTATCTAAATAATCAAGGGGGGACCAAATCCTTAACTCTAATTCATTTATCAAATGCTATTCTCTTACCACTACAGGGGTAGGTCCGGTCAGTGTCGGCCGTTCATCTGAAGGGGACCCTCAATACTCTTGCAGACAACTTAAGTCGAGTAAAGATTCAGCAGACTTAATGGTGTCTGAACCAGGAGGTCTTTCTGTGAAGCATAAGTGTTTGGGGTCTCCTGCAGATAAACTTGTTTGCCACTGCCAGCAATACAAAATGCAGAACATATTTTTTCTCTGACAAGGGAAGAAGGTGAGCTAGCAATAGATGCTCTTGCTCAGCCATGGAGGTTTCATCTTGCCTATGCCTTTCCTCCTTTCAGAATTCTGCCTCAAGTGATCCGGAAGATCAGCACAAGGAAGCGCAAGAAGAGATAACAGTGATCCTCATAGCTCCATTCTGGCCAAAGAGAGCTTGGTTCGCGGAATTAAGGAAGATGGCAAAGAAAGGTCCCTGGAGGCTTCCAGACATTCTTAACATTATTCATCAGGATGTCATCCTGCATCCAAATCTGTCAAAACTGCTGCTGACAGTTTGGATCCTGAAAAGGTCATCCAAAGGGTTGTTCAATTAGAGTGACTGAAACTCTTCTGGCCAGCCGAAAATTAACTACTAGGAGAATCTACAAAAATGTATGGAAATGTTTTTCTTCTTTTTGTGAAGTGAACAAGTTGAAGAAAAAAGAGACAGCCACAATATTCGAATTCCTGCAGGAAGAGTTCTATAAGGGCCTAGCTGTAAGTACATTAAAGACACAGACTTCTGCATTATCAATTTTCCTAGAACAAAAATTGAGACAAAACAAACTAATCAAGCATTTTTTCAAGGGAGTTATGCACAAAAAAAGCACCATTTAAGGGGTTCCCTACCTGGGACTTGTCAATTGTATTAAGGGGTTTAATGGAGCCTCCCTTTGAGCCTCTGGATGAGGTATCAAAGAAATGTTTGTCACTGAAATTTTGTTTTCTGCTAGCTATTATTTCTCCCAGGAGAGTAAGCGAACAGCAGGCCTTATCTATGAAAGACCCCTATAGTGCACTTCCAGGCAAGGTTATTCCTAGACCCAATCCATTGTTTTGCCAAAAATAGTGACTTCGGCTAACAGGTCGTAGAGATAGTTCTTCCGACATTACCAAATGGAGCAGGCAAGGAAGAAGATCTCTCGCTGCTAGATGTTAGAAGAGCCCTGATTATTTATTTGATAATCTAGAGAATGGATAATCTAGAAGATCTAGAGAATGGCGAGAATGGCGTATAGCGGAACAACTTTTAGTAACTTTTAGCGTAAAAAAGGAAGGCTTAGCAGCCTTGAAGTCCATTATAGCCACACAGATAAAACAGACTATTGCACAAGCATATTCTACTAGGGGGGTTTCTCCCTCAGAGGTATCTGCCTATTCTACACAAGTTATGTCCCCATCTTGGGCAGAAAGGACTGGTGCTTCTTTGGATGAGCTATGTAAAGTAGCAATGTGGTCTTCACCCCACACTTTCCTCAAAGATAGACTTGATTTACAATCTGCAAAACATCAGGCCTTCAGTAGAAGGGTACTACTTGCAGTTTCCCACCCCTAAGCTCTAATTACTTGCTTAATCCTCTCCAGGTGGTCAAGCTGAAGGATAACTAGGAAAAACCACTGTTAGACTTACCGCTAACGTTTTTTTTAGAAATCCTTCAGCATGACTACTTAGTACCCACCCATAGTCCAAGGGTTGTTATGTTATATTACTTTACAAAGACTGAGGTGGGGAGGAAGAGGCGGGGCTTTTAACCCCTGTTCGTGTTTGTGTTTCCTCCCAGGGGGTGGAGCATATACCTCTCCAGGTGGTCACACCTTTTACCTGTAAGTCTAACTGTGTTTTTTAAAACTACCTCTACTACTACTTTAATTCTATTACTTAGTGTTATATATTGATTCATTTTTTTCTTCTACAGAGAGGGCAGGCTGGCAGCAGACACACCAGAGGATGCAGGAACATTTGAAGCCTTCCCAGCCAGACAATGGTCCTGTGCCCACCAAGTTCAGCACACCCGGGATAGGTGCCAGGACAGCATTTGAGGCCAACACCCCCTTATCATTTGCAGGAAATGGTGCACCAAAATTCCCACTACCACCTGACACAGCGCTATCAGTGCCCTCCGCAGGATGGCTGGCTAAGAAAGCAGTATGATGAGCTAGCATCAGTTCGAGCACTGTGGTGGAATAGTGCCGCTGGTAGATGGAGTCCCGGGATCCAGTGGTCTGATATCCCTCCGGGGGTAACGTCGTGGCTCTCCGCCGGAATCATCCATCCTGCCTGGGAAGGCTCCCCCAGGAAGGCCCCAGGCTTCACAAGCCTTACTTCACGGGTCTCAGGTAATCAGGCTCGACTCTCCAGGCACAGCAGCAGGTGACTATACACATCTAAATACCCTAATAGATTGTAACTTTTTTTATTAAGTAAAATCAAGCAATCATATACAATATATACAATATATACAAAGTTACAATAATAAATAAATAAAATAAAATAAATAATAACTAAACAAAAAGAAACAGGCCTAACAATTCGGCATATAATATCCATTATTCTATATACAATCCTATCTACAACCTAACACTACACTATACACAATTCAGCAGGAAGACTAAGAGACCCCGTCACCTGTGCATGCAGCCGTTCCTCAAAAATCTGTCTTTGTTATAAAAAATCTATGGGTGATAAGAGACAGAAAAGCTCACCCAGAGGGAAGTCATGAGGACTAAGGAGGCCTGATGTTCCTCCACGCCTTCATCCAGGCCCCCCGTTCCCACCTGTCCCTCTCAAGCACCCTGATCTTGCCCACCTCATGCAGGATGTCATGCACCACCACCGGGACAGGGAGGACTTTCTTCCTAATGCAGAGCTGGCACCGTGCATTCCACGTGAAATAGCGAATCACTAGACTAACTATATATAAAGTGTCCAAACAAAAATCCCCTCTGTTCTTGAATGCCCCGTACACCCACTCAGCATAGGAAAGCTGGGAGAAGAAGGGGGCACCGAGGGCCAACCCCACCTGTTTACACACATCTACATTAAAGGGACACTGGAGCAGGAAGTGGTCCATAGTCTCCACCTCATCCTGACACTCCTCACGGAGACAAATTATCTCTGGCAGGCTACGACTCTTCCGGATCCCCCTAAGGTAGAGTTTTCCTTGGAAGGAGAGCCAGGCTATATCCCGGTATTTCAAAGGAATTCTTGAGGAGTTAATAAGCCTCAAACCCTCCCTCATGATGGAGCCTGGGAAATCCCTGAGGGACAATGGCTCATGAAAAGCCAGACCCAGGACCCGACTCACCAGAAGCTTCCTCAGAGTAGATCTCATGTCCTCTGCCGTCAATTGCCATTGCCGAAGTACTTTCAAGCACGGGGCAACATAGACCGGGAGCTGAGCCTGAGGAACTCGAGGGCTTTTCACCCGGCCACCATTCTCCCAGTCTCGCAGGAAGGGCTTAAACCAGGACTGGAAAATACCCACCCAGCCAGGTGGGCTCTCTGCCAACATGCTTCCAAAATTATGTTTCAGAAACAAGAGAGAGAAAAACACTACTGGGTTGACCATCCCTAGGCCACCCTCCCACCTGGATAGGTAAGTGACATTTCTTTTCACCAGGTTCATGCGGTTTCCCCATAACATCTGGAAAAACACGCTGTAGACCCTGGTGTAGAGAGATACTGGCAAAACACAGACGAAGCTGACGTATAAAAAGATGAGGATCAGGTAGGTCTTGATAAGGTCAACCCTTTCCCTGAGAGACATTTTCCAGCTCTTCCAGACTGCAACCTTGGCATTGGCAATTTCCAGCCTGCTCTCCCAGTTTTTTTGGCCATAATCACCAGGACCGAAATTAATGCCAAGGATCTTAATTTCCTGCTGGGGCATTGGGAAGGCATCCGGAAGTTCGAAGCCCTCACCCTCCTCACCCATCCAGAAAACTTCACTCTTCTCATGATTGACCTTGGAGCCCGACGCTTCTGTATACTGTGCTATTAGAAAGGCCACCTCCTCTGCCTCATTTGCCCCAGAGACAATCACAGATACATCATCAGCATAGGCAATGACCTTCAGAGGAGGCTCACCAGGCACACCCAGAGGAACCCCACATAACATGCTGCTCTCGACCCTCCTTATAAAGGGATCGATTGCAAACACATACAGTAGGGGACTCAGAGGGCATCCCTGTCGCACACCAGAGCCAACTCTGAAAGGCCTTCCAACCCAACCATTAACAAGAGGGAAGCTCTCAGCCCCCTCATACAGGGTTTGTAGCCAATTAATGAACCGCCCTGGCAGGCCGTACTTACCAAGAAGCAGCCATAGGTACTCATGATTGACCCTATCAAAAGCCTTTGCCTGATCTAATGCCAACAAGTACTTTCCCCAGCCTGCAGCCCTGCATCGCTCCAAGGCCTCCCGGACAGCTAAAACCGCTGAGAAGGTGCTTCTACCTTGGATGGAGCAGTGCTGATAACGGGAAAGCAGTTGCTCCGCTACTGACGACAAGCGCCAGAACAAAGTCTTTGCCAGTATCTTTCTATCGACATTGAGAAGGCTGATGGCGCCAGTTCTCAGTCATCGAAGAGTCCTTTCCTTTTGACAGAAGGATCACAGCCGAGCGCCTCATGGAGGGAACCCTCTGCCAGACAGCAATTAAAGACCTCCACCAAATGTGGTGCCAGGATGGTCTTAAAACATTTATAAAATTCAGCTGTCAGACCATCTGACTTTTTGATGGCAAGGTGATCAATCGCACTTACCACCTCATCGGCAGTGACCGGCTCTGTCAAGCTAGTGATAGAACGGTCACCATTTTCCAATCCTGGAGTAGAATCCAGGAAACTTTCCATCTTTGCCCGGTCAAGAACCTTTCTGCCCAGGAGGTCAGCATAAAAGGACCTAATAATCTCCAGGATCCCAGATTTAGATCTTACCAGGGAACCTGTGCTATCCTTCAGACCAAGGACAGTCTTGAGAGCTGCAGCCTGTCTGCAATTCTGATAGGGATCGGGTGAGTGGTATTTCCCATAATCCCTTTCCAGAACCAGAGAAGCATGCCGGTCATACTGACACTTCCTGAGGAGAAGCTTGACTTCAGAGATTGCCCCTTGATCTCCACCATTCGAGACAAGGATGTCAAGTTTCCTCCGCAAGCGCTGGTAGGCAATGTATTTATCAAGCTGTTTTCTTTTTCCTAGGCCCCTGAAAAGCCCAGCAATTCTCATTTTGGTCAGCTGCCACCACTCAGACCTGCTGCTGCAAAAATCCTTAATGGAAACCTGTGCCTGAAAAAAATCCTCAAAAGATTGTCTTACCCCCTCCTCCTCAAGGAGAGCCGAATTCATCCTCCAGATGCCCCTTCCTCTAGGGGGTGTGTCAGAGGCATTCAAGACCATCGATAGTAAAAGGTGATCGGAGAACTCGACCGCCTGCAGCCGCGGAGGCTGAGAAGCCGAGCCCTCCTTCAAAAAAAACCTGTCTATTCTACTCTGACTGCTACCTCGCTGAAAAGTGAAGCCCGTGAGGTCTGGGGAGTGCTTAATGTGCACATCTTCCAGACCTGCCTCTCTAACCATGCTATTCAAAAAGAGACTATCACAGCCCAGCTTGCCTTTGAAGCCTCTCCTGTCCATGGGCCTAGTCACAGTGTTAAAATCACCTCCAAAGACTACTGGCCGGGCTGTAAAAAGGAACGGCTTGATCTTTGTAAGGAGGCATTTCCTGTCCCACTTAGTTTGGGGTCCATAGATATTTATTAGGCGCAGGTCCTGCCCCCTTACAATGACGTCCAAGACCATGCACCTCCCGATCTCCACCTCAATGACTCGCCGACAAGTTACCATGTCGGTTTTAAAAAGCACCGCCACTCCGCTGTAAGGCTCGGCTGCAAGAGACCGAAAAGAGGGTCCGTGCCTCCACTCCCGCTTCACAGCATGAATGTCGGCCAGACTGGCCAATCTGGTCTCCTGCAAAAACAAAATGTCAGCATCAAACTGGCTGAGAAAAAATAAGGCCATAAAACGAGCGCTTACTGATTTAAGGCTGGCAACATTAATGGTTGCCACCTTTATCGGAGGGGGAACTGCCATCAGAGTCATTCGGGAGAATGTCTCTTAGCCTTCCCTCCGGCCTCACTATCAGATCCCTCACGCTTACTGGAGGAGACTGGTGTTTCCTCCTCCATATCTGAGGCCTCAGAATCAAAAGAAGAAATCTCTATTGAGTCCTCAGAAAGTACCTCAAACCAGTTGAAGAGCTGCACCCCATGGCTCTTCCCCGGTTCTGGCACACCATTGTCCTTTTATCTTTTCTTCTTGGTGGCAAACCTGAGAGCAAGGTAATCCTGATCCTCAGGGGAGAGTCCAGACCACGCTGTCTTGGGATCTGAACTCCCACCCTGCTCAGAAGGGGGTGCAGGATCAGGATCACCTAGCCCCAGCCTGCGAGGTTTTACAGCAGGGGCCACAATTACTGGGACCCCCTTGGTACTTGCAGTGCCAGCCCCCCGGGCCGTCTCAGCTATTAAATTACTAGATCTTACATTGGTGGTTGCTGACTTGGGGGCAGACTGTGGATTCACCTTAGGGGCCCCTGCAGATGGTACAGGAGCGGGCGCAGGAGCCTCAGGAACCCCCAGCTGAGTGGGGGGAGGGACTGTAGATGGGACAGCACGGGAATGTTCCTCCCTATCCAGCCGCAGCATTTCCTGCACCACTTCCCTGTCCAGGTTGTGCCAGGCCTCAGGACACTGACTATAAGGGTGGCCGAGCTGGTTACATAGATTACATCGGATTGTATTGCAGTCCTTAGCCAAGTGTCCCAAGCCCTGGCACAACGAGCACCTAAGAAGCGAGCAGGAGGAGCTGAAGTGACCCTTGGCCCCACATTTATGGCAAACCTTGGGCTGACCAGGATAAAAGATGGTCAGCCGGTCACGGCCAATATAGGCTGAAGATGGCAAGTGGGTGATCTGGTTGCCATTCCTGCGGAGCCTCAGGGTCACTGACCAGCCCCCAGTCCAGATATCCCGATCGTCTAGGATCTTCTTCAGGGGAGTGAGAACATCACCATAACGCTTCAGCCAGACAGCCAAATCAGAGGGGGGAATGGACTCATTTCTAACCAGTATGGTGACATTTTTGACGAGCTGCTGTCTGGAGACCTGGATGGGAGTTAACCCCTTCCAGGAAGGATCTTGTTTCAGCAGCTCGTACCGCTCCCAAAATAAATCCATCCCTTCTGGTCTGACGAAACTCAAGTCATGTTCTGCACTCCCTACTGGACTGATCAGGGCAAAAATGTCTGCGGCTGTAAATCCCATGCCAAGGATGAGAGCCACCACCGCCCGCCGGGTGATAACTGGCCCCTCCCTCTCCCACTTAAGCTGGACCAGGTTGCGCCTATTAAAGCCGCTGGCAGGGGCATTGGCCTCACTGGGCACAAATGCCCTTTCACCAGCAGCTTCTCCTCCGCACCTGGCAACCTGGGCATAGGACACAGGGGACTGCACTGCAGCACCAACAGCATTATTGGCCCTACTCCCTGTGCCACCTCGCTGGATGAAATACAGGGCAGGGCGGACAGCAGGGACCCCAGCATTAGGTGGCACAGTCTTCTTATTGTCCACCTGAGGTGCAGGTGAGAGGACAGTCACAACATCAGCAGCAGTCACAGCATCAGTCACAGCAGAAAGTCCAACAATAGAATTAACCCCTGTGGACTCAACCCCAGACACATCAGCAGTAACAGGAGCAACAACATCAGTAACAACACCCAAACCAGCTGAAGCAGAAACAATAGAAGCCCTGCCAGCAAGACCCAAACCTGCGGGTGAGTCACCCATGGCCCCAGGCCCACCAAGTTCGGCCCACCCAGGAACCCGGATGGGTGCCAGGATGGTACTTACGGCTGGCGCCACCTCACCCTTTTCAGAGCAAGGAGCGCCATAGTCTTCTATACCCCCTGACACAGTGCCTATGGCGCACTCCGCAGGTTGGCTGGACAGATGGACGTTGTGCTTAGCTGGCATGGGCTCCTCAGGCTGGCGGCTGTCCTCTGGAAGATCTGCTCCAGTAGGGGCTTCCTGGATGCCCAGCGATGTCACGCACTCCTGATGTGTTGCCTCAGCAAGAAAGTCTTCCAATGCTGGTTCCGGGGCTCCCGGCTCTGCTACTGCTGCAACTTTGGGTGGAGGTACAGCTGGAGAATCCTCCACCATCGGGGTCTCATCCACATGGTCGGCCTCTTCCTCCTTCACAGTGGGGCCTGAGCGCTGCATGGATTTAAATCGCTCCTCGTTTTTATACTTTTCTTTAAAGGCCCCACTGCTTGCTTTAAGGGACGCAACTAGCTTTTCCTGCTGCCGACATGCTGATTCAAGCTCAGCTAAGTCTGCTTTATTTGACCGCTTATCCAATCCCCGCGCCTTGCTGGTGTCCATTTTCTTTTTCTTTAATGTAATTTTCATCTTGCAAAGCTTCTCCTCCTCCCTCGCCACACTGCACAAATTACTGCATACACGGCTGCGAAAGGCTGACAAACTCTCACCGGGCTGGGGCGCCGTGGTGTTACTAGCGCCGCTGGTGGAAGCAGTCCCGGGATCCGGAGGTTTAATATTCCTTCGGGGGTACCGGCGCGACTCACCCAACGATCATCCACGCTGCCTGGGGAGGCACTCCCAGGAAAGCCCCAGGCTTCACAGGCCTCTGGTAATTAGGAGCAGTTGTGTGTTCTGGCTCTCACAGTGTGTGACCACACCCACCTAATTACCCTAATAGAATGTAAGCTCTTCTTCCTTCTGTATCCTCTCTTCTACCCTAATAGAATGTAAGCTCTTCTTTTGTATCCTCCCTTATACGCTAATAGCTTGTAAGCTCTTCTCCTTCTGTATACTCCTTTATACGCTAATAGAGTGTAAGCTCTTCTTCTTCTGTATCCTCCCTTATACGCTAATAGATTGTAAGCTCTTTTCCTTCTGTATCCTCCCTTACACCCTATTCATGCCTCCCAACTGTCCCGATTTTCCCGGGATTGTCCCGATTTTTGAGAAGGATCCCGCGGTCCCGGAACATTACCAAATGTCCCGGGACGCCCTGCGCTGTGACAGCCCAGGGCCGCAATGACGCCGGCGCGAAGATAACTTCCTGGCGCGTGGGGTGAGAGAGTGGGGCGGGCGCACGGGGGTGGGTGGGCAGGCGCACGGGGGTGGGGGGCGGGCGGTATGCTGGTTTGGGGATACGTACGCATGCAGGGGTGAAGGCAGCCGACATTGCTGGAGCTGGAGAGCGTGGCCGGGGCGTGACGGGGGATTGGCCGGGGCGTGACGGGGCGTGGCCGGGGCGTGACGGGGGTGTGGCCGGGGCGTGACGGGGGTGTGGCCAGGGCGTGACGGGGGTGTGGCCGGGGGCATGGCTTGTCCCGCTTTCACGTTTTCAGAAGTTGGGAGGTATGCCTATTAGATTGTAAGCTCTTCTGTTTCCTCCCTTATATCCTAATAGATTGTAAGCTCTTCTCCTTCTGTATCCTGCTCTATGGCTGCAACAGGGCACTGGCTTACAGTGTCAGCACAACATGACAGGCCCAACAGGCTGCACACAGGGTCAGACTAGGCCACCCAGCTAGCCTGCATCGTAGTAATAAATTTAGTTTTCCTCCCCTGCAGTAGCTTGCGTGGTGAGGGTGCATTCCCAAATTTTTGGGGCACATGCTTGCTGTTTTTTGTGGCCTTGCTACCAGCATAAGTTACAGTGCATTAGTGTGCATGCCTAGCTATATTCAATGCATAGTAGGGGGGTATGTCAATGTAGTTACTGGCATGCTCTTTTATTAAAGTGAATAGAGTGAGTGTGCCTGTGCCACTGTGACTGTTTGTGGGGGTGGGGGTGGCCGTTTATCATGCAGGCCATCTTGTGACAGGCAATGTGGCCTGGAGCACAGGGTACCTGATCCAACATACATTTTGGTTGTGATACTGTATAGGGGGCCTCAACCACACTTACGGCCTTATTTATCAAGGGCTAGCGCCAGGTAGTGTCTGACGAGCGCCAGGTACCCCCAGCTAACGGCGGCTACCGAATCAAGTACGCCCGGTGGCGGTCACAATGACGCATTTATCACGCTAAATGAGGCTAGCGCCGGCGAGAGCGTCAGCTAGCGCGGGATTCATCATGTAGCCGACTGCAGCGAACAGCGCCGCTGCTAATCCCATCACAGCGACAGGTATGACCTGGCGCTCCCTGGCGTTGTCCAATGCATTTTAATGGAGCAATCTTTAAATAATCATAATTAATTGCTATTAATGTTTTTTTTTTTTATTTTTAATGTCAACAATTCTGTGACCACTTCTGCAATGTTAGGATTTTTTTTTTAAGTAAAAAAAAAAAAAAAATTAAAAATTGTGCAGAATTGATATTACAGGTCTGATATTCATGTATTCATATTACAAAATGTTTAGAAAAACTTGTATAATTTTTACATTAAAAAAAATGGTTGTTTGGGGGTTAAAAACTACTTTACACACATCGCCGCCAGCGCTCTGGGGTTTAAACAAGGAATTCACAGCGCGAGAAATTTTTGAACGTGATTTGTTAATGAATCTGCAGCAAGCCGTTCGCTCTGGCCATTCGCTGTCAGGCGCACCCATACAACGCGGAACCTGTGAAACAGCGACTCCTAACCCCGTATTCAACATTACCGCACACCGACTGAGTCGCTGTCAACAAGCAAACCCCGGCCAAGCAGAGCGAATACTAGCTGGCACTGTGAAAATCACGCTACTGCCGCTCATCTGTCGCTACCTGGCGCTATTAATGAATTGGCCTCCCCATCCGGCCCTGTGTGTAAACCATGTGCCGAGTAAATGTTCTCTTAAGACACCATTTTACAACTCTCATGACAGTTTACTGAGTCACTGTATGTGAGTTGTAAGGGGTTTCATTAAAAAAAAGCCAAGCCACAATTGCCGGCATGTATTTTTTAACTGAAAAAGACAGCCAGCATTTGTGTATTCATTCTTTTTTATACTATATTCATAAATTTAAAAAAAAAACCCAGAGCCAACTAGCGTGGGCACCAGGCAGTCCTCTTGCCCTATGGGTATACCAGCCCTTAAAGGGTAATTCCACTTTCAATGGCATTTTTAAGCTTCCCTTATCGTGTGGCAAATTTATGTCTTCAATGTGCTAAGCTTATCTGTTATCTTTTAATTTTCTACTTGTTTGCATCTCTTTGGAGTTTATTCATCAAGGGATAGCGGCAGGTAGTGCCTCCTAGCGACTGGTAGCGAAGAGTGAATGCCGGGCGCTGAATGCAATACCACATTTATCAAAGCGATTTCGGTGATCGACTCTAACAGCATGTAGCGTCCGATTCATCATCACAGACAGCTCAGCGTATACTGCCGGCGCTCTGGCTTTCAGAGAGCCTGGTATTACCTGTCGTTACCTGTCGCTCTCCCATACATTTCTATGGGCGTTACTTTTCTTCTCTTTAAACAGGGTTTTAATAAAAAATTTATTTTTATCAATTTATTAGGGTTGATTCAGAGAGACAAAAAAAGAATTTCGTTTTTGTGCTGATCTGTTTCTTTTTTTAAATGTTCCCGCTCTCGTATGAGTGTACGAGCAATTCTGTGCATGCATTGCTATCCTTCTGTAAAGTTTTCGTCCGTTCGTACGGCAGAGTACGAGGATGTCATTTTCCAGCGTGACTTTTCCGTTTAATTTTCTCATGTTACAACGTAGGCTTTTGTTTTTGCCCTTTTTCCATCGTCTCCTCCCACGAAGAATTGTATGTTGTGCGAGTGGCACATCTTGCGGTTCCTGCAACCAAATATAAAATAATTATACAAAGCAAAGGTAACCAACTAAAACAATAACTCCTACAACAAATTAAGATTCAAGTTCAACAATCCAAATATAATTCACAAAGGACATAAGTCTAAAAAAAATAGCAATTATATGAATGTGTGGGAAAATAAAGGTTTACATGCTAAGAACTAATTAAGGTCAGCATTAAAATGCTTCTGTAAGGCATACATAAAATGTATTGATTCAGGTATGCATTGCCACACAATTTATGGTCTCGGCCATGCTGATACATGCAATGCCTTGGAGCTAAAGGCGCGCAGACTCCTCCACATAGCCACAAAACATGTTCAACAATAGCAATCCGAGGCCTCAAAGGTCCCGTAAGTGGATCGCAAATGAAACGGTTTAATAGGGTGGTGGTCCCTCGGCAATCAGCTCTCTGAATCAGACGCAAGCCCATCCCAACAACGTAAGTTATCTGAACGAACGCAAAATATCAGATTTTGATGGGAAAATGATCCGAACTAACGCAAATGATCCGATTTAGTTTCGTTCTTTGAAAGCGCATATACGAAAGCGCCCGAACGTTCGTACGAATGGAAAATGAATGAAAAAATCAAAAAAAATTACTAACACACACAAAAACACAGACAGCTACGGAAGCCCAGACGAATGTGCCTCTGAATCGAGCCTATTGTGTGACCTCTCCTGGTCTATTAAAAGTCATTTTTGAAAACTTTTATAATATTTTATATTTTTATGCAGAATTGTCATTACAGCTCTGGCATTAAAGTGTTAATGTCACAATGTAATAACAATGTAATTCCATATGTTTTTGCTTTGTTACTGGTGGATATGTGTTTAAAAACGGACTTAAAGCAAACATTGTCTGGTGCTCTGGTTTACAGCGACCCAATTTTCGGCGCTGGCGTTGTGTGAGGCTGGTTTTTTGATGAATATGGTTTGAGTCGCTCACACTGACCAGTCGCTACCGTTCACTCCCATATAGCTCTGTCCTGGTGTTATAGCGACTCACACATCAAATTCATCAATGCCGGCAATGTTACTACAGCGACTTAGGCGCTCTGTAATAGCGACTCACGGCCGATCAGACCACTAGCGATCGCTCTTAGCACCACTGTACAGATGCTCATCTGCCATTACCTGGCACTAGCAATGAACCAGCCTGCCTGTTTTAAAAGAAAACCTTTTCCATAGCAACAATGTGTACAAGAAAGTTGAAAGTGGTGATTTAGCTATGTACACGAAAGTGGTGATTTTGAGTACATATCAGAGACTTCCTCACTCTAGCTTGCTAATCATCTGATTGGCTAAGGCATGAGTGACAGGATAAACCCATTCTGCTGAAATTCTTCAGTTTGAAAGGATCTCAGTCTTGTGTTCTAGAAGGGTTAACCCTTCTAGTGCCAGCTACCTGAGTCTCACGTAACTGCCTCTGCTACCGTTAAGTGCCAGCTATGTTAGACTCATGTAACTGACTTTAAACACCTATAAAAAAAATTATAAGTTAAAATCTGACATCTGATCCCCCCCCCCCCAGGCTCATCTGGCTTCAGGAGAGGGCCCAGAATACACCCCAATTGACATGGGACAGTGTGAGATGGATAGGAGGTAAGTATTAAATAAAACAAATACAATCTTTTTTTTCTGTGCATGCGTGTGTGTTTTTATTTTTACATTTAGCCCTTTGTGTTTGTGTTAAGGGGTTCATGAGAGCTTAGGGGCTGGCAAGTCACCTGCAGCTAGTGGGTGACTTGCCATTAACCCCATTACCTGCCTTCCCAAAGCCCAAGGGGCAGAAGAGCCCAGGGCCATTTAGACTTTGCGGGCTTGTAGCCAGCAGGGCGGGGTTGAAAAGGCTGTCCCTACGTCCTGTTCTACAAGCCCTACATAGCTGGTCCCCGGGCTGGTTATGCTGGGTAGGGGGGACCACTTATAAATTTTTGGGGATTTTTAGCACTTAAGATTCCCCCAGAATCTACAGAATCTAGCTACATATGTGGTACCGTTGTAATCGGGAGAAATTGGGCTTTCACATGCAATATGGTTTTCTTTAATAATATATATGTTTTATTTAAAATAAAGGAGAGGATTTTTTTACTCAAAGATGTTTTAAAAACTGTAGAAAAATTAAAACCAAGACATTTTATGTTAAAGCATAAACTCTGCTGCAAAATAAAATATATAACTTTCCTGGAAATTCCTGCAAAAACTACAGTTAAACATAGCACAAAATAGTGAAAAATGACATGTCAACAGAGGGTGACAAAATTTCAAGTATGCATATTGATATCTTAGGAAAACGTGTTGGTTTTTCAGCTTTTTTCTATATTTTTTTAGGGAAACCCTGCGCAACCTAAGAATTCTTTGAGGGATTACTTCTAGAAAGATGAGCCCACTACAACAAGTTGGGTACTCTTAGAAAGCTTAATGTGTGTAAAGTTATGTTTTGATTGAAAAAGTGCAAGGTGTCTGCAGAGCTCAAGTTTTTAAGTAAAATCACCCCTACCCACTTGCTTTACTTTGGGGTGTTTGGCAACTCTTCCCTTGACAGTACTTATGTATATTGGGTATTGTTCTGCTCAGGGGACCTTGCTTTTTCAGATTTAACTTGTTTTTTTTTCTTGTTTTCATATAGTTTTTTTAGGAAAATGTGGCTGTGATTCTGCTTTTTTATTCTTTTTTTTAGGGAACCAAAGAATTAATTGAGGGATTACTTCAAGAAAACTGTGCCTGGTACGTCCATAAAGCTTGATGTGTACATCCAGAGAATATATAGTTTGTGGTGGGGGGGGGTTCAACTGTAAAGGTTTGTTTTTCTTGAAAAACTGCAAGCTGTGCATAGCATTTTATCTCAAATAAGTGCTGTTTTAGTTTGGGGAGTCTCCTGGGCAGGAAAGGGTGTCTACCAATACATATGTGGTATCTTTGTAAACGGAAGAAATTGAGATTTCACACACAATAAGATTTTATTGACAAACTTACATTTTTTTTTTACAAAAACACTACAAATTGTAATTTTTTTTTTATTTTTGCACATATTTTTTTCTGAAAAATATAAAGAATACACTTAGAATACTTAGATTTAGCCAAAGCTGATAAAGAGTTTACCTGTTACATTGGAAGAATTGTGGTACATGTAGTCCATCGTTTTTACTCAACCCTCCAGGGGTGGGCTGGCCATAGGACATACCAGGCAAAATCCTGGTAGGCCGGCACCAAGTGAATGACAGATGCAGGAAAGTGGTTGGAGGGCCGGTCTACCTGCTGCTGCTGTTGACACTGCTCTCACACACTTATGCTTTTTGGCACTTCCTGATTGTTGCACGGTAGGTGTCTATGGGCAGCGTTTTTCATTGGACGCCTGCCATATGGTGCTCGCCCACCAACCAGCGTGCAATAACCAGGAAGTGTATGGGAGTGGGTGGCGGGGATGGGAACAGCAATAACGGGCAGACTGGAACTCCCACCACCGGGAACGAGCGTAAGTGTGTGTGTGCATGGCTGAAGGGGTAACAGCAGCGGTGGCGGCAGGCATGAATCAATTACCCTGCCCGTCTGCTGCCTTATTATTGTCCAGCGTTGGGGGAGGAAGTGGAATGAGGGATTCCCCCACTGGCTGTACTGAGTGATGCCCCCACTGGCTGCACCGAGGGATGCCCCCACTGACTGTACTGAGGGATGCCCCCACTGGCTGTACTGAGAGATGCCCCCATTGGCTGTTCTGAGGGATGCCCCACTGGCTGTACTGAGGGATGCCCCCATTGGCTGTACTGAGGGATGCCCCCACTGGCTGTACCGAGGGATGCCCCCACTGGCTGTACTGAGGGATGCCCCCATTGACTGTTCTGAGGGATTCCCCCACTGGCTGTACCGAGGGATGCCCCCATTGGCTGTACCGAGGGATGCCCCCATTGGCTGTACCGAGGGATGCCCCCACTGGTTGTAAGCTGTAATGAGGGATGCCTCCACTGGCTGTAATGAGGGATGCCCCTCACTAACTGTAATGGGAGATGCAGCAACATGCTTCTGTTGGATGCTCCTCGCTCGCTGTAATGATGGATGCTACTTACTTGCTGTAACGAGGGATGCCCCTCACTGACTATAATGGGAGATGCTACAACATGCCTCTGTGGGATGCCCCACACTTTTTGTAATGATGGATGCTACTTACAGGCTGTAATGAGGGATGCCCCTCACTGCCTGTAATGGGAGATGCTGCAACATGCCTATGTGGGATGCCCCTCACTTGCTATAATGAGGGATGCCGCTCACTGCCTGTAATGGGAGATGCCACAACATGCCTCTGTGGGATGCCCCTTACTCTCTGTAATGAGGGATGCTACTGGCTGGTTCAGAATATTTTCTTACTTTTGTCATCTAAACCCTGGGTGCGTGTTATGAAATGAAAAATAAGGTGTATATATAATGTGACAATAAGATATTATACTGGGCCAGGAAAAGTACAGCAGAGCCGGTGTGCCCCAAAAAGTCCCAGGCCGTTTTATAGCTCCAGCCTGCCCCGACTCCCACTATAGCAAAACAGCACCCCAGGAATATTAGAATCATGGAAAGAGCACAATCCTAACACAAATGATTATTTCGCATTCCAAAAAAGGAAAACAATATAGCAGAACACCAACATGTTTTTAAGCCCTTTGTATGGCTCCCCTTCCGATTATTTGGGGGATGGTAACATTTTTGAAAAATGTGCCATTCCCACCACATTTAAATAAAAAACATAACAAAAGCGTGGTCTCCCCCACCCCCATAAATTTTACCAACCTGGAAAACCAAGGATAGGGGCTGGTAATCCCAGGGCTCAAGGGACAAACTGCTGAGCCCCAGTCCTAGGTATTACCAGGCCTTATGCCATATAACGCAGGTCTGTTCCTTAGCACTGGGCCCGAGATATGGGCCACTGCACTCACCTGCACCACTCTGGCCTTTAGTAGTGCGGTTATTAGTATTTGAACTGGTATCTTGTTCAAAAGGTAGAAAGGTAAAACACACACACACACACACACACACACACACACACACATACACATTTCCAAAGATAAATATACAATCTTAATTAGTTGAAACTTTTCTCCGTCCAGACCAGACACACTGAAATTGATGCTTGCAGGGCATCTAATAGACACCCCGCCTCCATCCAGGCTTCCCAGCCAGGGATGGAGTGAAACGCTGGGGAAGAATCCTTTTATACTGAAAGGCAGAGCCTCTAAGGAATGTTCCTCATATGATTTACACATCACAGGAGGGTGTAAGAGAGTAAAGCAAATGTCATTATCTGGAGACTGTTGTGTTGTTGTTTCCCCCACGCAGCTTTGTGGCTGTTACTTGCAACCAGAGGGAGGAAATGACTCATCTTGTCTTTGTGAAGAAGAAGAAGGAAGTGGAGCGACTTCCATCTTGAAAGGGAGCAGAAGGTTGTGTGAAAGAGAGTCCTGCATGTCGTGCAGAGACCAGACATGGCATAGAGGGACTGAATCCTGATCCTTGCCAGGAGCAGAGGATTTCTCCAGTTCGGCTGCTGAGAGCTGAGGAAGGAGCCAGCCTGTTGTTCTTCATGGTTGTGAGAGAGACTTGCTGCGGCCCAGCCTGGAGACATCATTGGTTTCATCTACTGGACCCGGGTCAGTAATCACACAGCATGCATGCTTAAATAAACAGACTGATGAGACTAGGCTTATTAGTTAGTTAGATAGGTGTTACATAGGCCGAGAGTGTTTTTCCCTGTTTGCCGCCTGGATTTTTTAACTGGAAGGAACATTTTGCTGGTGAGAGCTGACAACTGCGACACACCTCCATCCTCGGTCAGTGGATTACTAACTCATTCGGGAGCAACATTGTTCTTTTGGGTTCTGGGCTAGCGCTGGGGAGGTGAGTTGTTTTGCTTACATTTTAAGGTTATAGGATTGTAAGCTGCTGTGCTGTACCACCCACACAAACATTCATTCCAGCAATAGGGTAGTAACAGGTATGGTGGGACGCTCTAGTGCACCCACTAGTAGGTGAATGACCAGTTCTTTCTGTAATATCCAATAAGGGTCATCTGGCTGTGTAGCACAGGGGTCCTCAGCCCAGGAGTGTATGTAATCAAGTTTATTGTTTGTCACAATTGTCTTTTTGAAGTGGGTTTGATACGCTATTGCAGTAAAAGTTTGATATACAACCGCTGGTGTCAGTGTCGCTTTTCCCGCACTTGGCTTCGCTGTATCCTGGGGAGCCCACACCGGTACACGGCTTACATCTTAGCGTAGTCGGCAGGACACAGCGTTCGCTATGGATGGGAACACGCCGGGACGCCAGGGGCACCGGATCAGGACCCAGCTCGGGGTACGCCTGCGCAAGGTCAGCCTAGCGTTAGTGCCATGTCTGCCACAGTAGGATATATCTCGGTGGTGGCGCTGTTGTGCCATCTGCCAAAATTTGACGGCAAAAACAAGACATTGCAAGACTTGACGAAGAGGGTGCGGAGTGCGGTCAAAATGTGTAACCTAACTCCACCTAACTGCAGGCAAAGGTTGCGCTGGGAGCACTTTAGGGCGATTTTAGGTGGACTGTGATGGTGAGGCCTGAATCTGAGAGGGATACCCTGGAGAAAATATTGTCCCTGCTGGAGATAGCGCAAGGGGGCCGTGCTAAAGTGGTACAGCTGAGGAGCCGCTTCTTCAACCGCCCGCAGCAATAGGGTGAGATTGTGATGCAGTATTCTAATGCCCTAAAAGAAATGCTCAATGGAATCCAGCGGTGAGACCCAGGGGCCATGGGAGCCTTTCCGGGAAGTGGACCAACTGCTGAGGGATCAGTTCATAGTGGGGTTCTCCAATAAGTTTCTGCAGGATAAGCTGCGCGAAATGACCCGGGTGACAGATGCCATGGAGAGAGAGGCATCTACCGGTGGCAGCTAGAGGGTGAGCAGCACTCAGGCTCCCAAGAAACAGCCAGGATCCGAAGAATCCGAGTCCCTAAAGGAAGTGGTCCAGGCCCTATGAACTGAAGTAAGGGAACTGTGGTTGGAAGTGTCCCAGATGAAGACAGAATCTTCCCAGCCCCCAGAAGTGACTCCAGCACGCCACACCACCCCACGCATGAGGAACCAGGTGCAGGGACCTGTCAGAAGAGGTCCCCTCTGTTGGGGTTGTCGGCAGCACGGCCATATAGCCCCGAACGGATGGAATCCGAGCAGCTGTTAAAATGCCGACCGCCGCAGTAACTGGGCACCCTGCTGCGGTACGTCAACAGCTAAGCCCCGTGCGGAAGGATCATGACCGGTATCCCAGAAGCCCCATCATGGAAGCCGAATTGGAAGGTCAGAAGGTACGCTGCCTAGTTGATACAGGGTCAGAGTGCACCCTTATGCCCCTACAGTTCTTTGAAAGACATTTTGGACATATGATGGAGCCGGAAGATAGAAGTGTCATCAGGCTGAAGGCTGCCGACAATGGACAAGGAGATGGATGTCTGAGGGATAGTCTCAATGCGGCTCTGACTGCTTGGGCAAGATGTGGGTAAGAAGGGGGTTGTGCTGGTGGACCATTCTTCTCGGAGCAGGATGGATGTGATGCTGGGTATGAATGGGCTGAGAGACCTAGACCATCAGCTCTATGCCAGAGAAGGGCCAAAGTTTTAGCAACAGGCCACCACCCACCGGCCGACTCAGATGGTTCTTCAACAGATGGTGAGAAGCTGTAGTCTGCAAAAGAGTAACCTCTCAGGTCGACCCCTCAGAAGAGCGAAGGTGCCAGGTGGGACCCCGGTGAAGATCCCACTGCAACAAGATCAAATATTGATGCTGCCGGTGGGGGCTGGATGACGACTGAATGGATTAGAGGTCCTGATCGAGCCAGCCCATCAAGGGGAACCCCAGGCTCGCCCATTGATAGCTCGGGCCCTCGCCATTGTGATAAATGGGTGTGTACCGGTACGCTGCTTGAACGATGAAGACTGCGAGTTAACCGTCCCTGGCAACGCCGTCCTGGCAGACGTTTATGTGTCCGAGGGGGGTATATCTCGACAGAAGAGCTTCACTCTACAGCCTGATGGAAGAGCAGCCTGGACTTATGCTGTGGAGGTCCAACAGAAGGAAGCCCCGACAGAGGAATGGAATGTTAGAGTGATCATGACCCGGTTGGGGGTTGACTGTAAGGCTCTGACTTTAGGACAACAGAAGTTGATACCCTCTGGGAGTTTCAGGAGGCGTTCTCAAGACACGATGAGGACTTCGGGTGTGCCTCTGCTATTGAACATGAAATCCCCACAGGCGATGCTGCACCGATTAGGGAACGTTACCAGCAGATCCCACCCAAAATGTATCAGGAGGTGGAGGATATGGTCGCCAACATGCTGGAAATCAGGTGATCCAGGAAAGTCAAAGTCTGGGCAGTTCCAGTAGTCTTGGTGCGAAAGAAGGATGGGAGTCTCCGGTTCTGCGTGGACTATTGGAAATTGAATGCCCAGACCAATTTTTTCAACCTTCGATCTGGCCAGTGAATATTGGCAGGTACCGGTAGCAAAGAAAGACAAAGCAAAGACAGCTTTCATCTTACCTATGGGACTGTATGAGTTTAACCGAATGCCATTCGACCTCAGCAATGCCCCAGGGACATTCCAGCTGTTAATGGAGCACTGTCTGGGGGACCTCAATTTCGAGTGAGTATTGATATACTTGCATGACATAGTAGTGTTTGGGGCCTCAATTGAAGGCCACCTTCAGAAGCTGCGACAGGTCCTAGGACGACTGCAAGATCACAGGCTCAAGATCAAGCTGAAGAAGTGGCAACTGTTTCTTCAACAGATAGAGTACTTGGGACATGTGGTCACCTCCGAGGGGGTAAAACCGACCCCCAGCAAGGTGAATGCCGTTCAGAAGTGGCTCCAGCGGAGGACACTATGAGAGTTACGGGCATTCGTGGGACTAGCCGGCTACTACAGGAGATTTATACCCAAATTTGCCCAGTTGGTGAGCCCGTTGAACGAGTTATTGAGGGGCACTGCAGGAGGTCTGAAGAATCGTCCCATCGGCTGGGGGCCCAGCAACAAGAAGCCTTTGCGGCGGTGAAGGAGGCGCTAACCAGTGCCCCGATTCTGGCTTATGCACGGTTCGACACCCCATTCCTGCTGTAAACTGATGGAAGCCTCCACGGGTTGGGAGTTATCTTATCCCAAGTCCAGGATGGACGCGAGAGAGTCATTGCCTATGGGAGCCGGTCTCTGAGGGAATCAGAGCGCAACCCTGACAACTATAGCTCCTTCAAACTGGAACTGTTGGCGCTGGTATGGGCCATGACTAAAAAGTTTGCAGAATACTTGACGGGCGCGGAAGTGACAGTGATGATTGACAACAACCCATTAGCCCACCTGGAGAATGCCAAGCTGGGTGCGCTAGAGCAGAGGTGGTTGGCTCGCCTTTCCAAGTTCCAGTATCGCATCAAGTTCCGGTCTGGTAGAGAAAACCATAATGCCGATGCACTTTCCCAAGTCCCCGTGGGGACCCTGCCGCAGAGGGGTGACGAGGAGTTAGAGGACACTGAAACTCTTGACCTTGGCCAATTACCCATGTTCCAGGATCTGGCACATTTAAGTGGGGTGGCATCCGGGATGCCCATGGTGTTGGAGAAGACGTTGGCTGATTGGGAGAGAGTTCAGGACAGCTGCCCAGACCTGTGGAAAGTGAGGGAATGGGTCCAAACCAAGACATGGCCTCGGCCGAAAGAGAGGGCCCGTCTGATTTCAGAGGGCCAAAAGTTACTGAGGCAGTGGGATAAGCTTTCACCCAAGGCCTCCTGTGTCAGATCATATATCTACAGATGGAGCTGCAGTATCGACAATAGATCGTAATCCCCATGTCAGTGGGACCAGAGGCTGCCCGGGAAGCCCACGAGAAGGGTGCCCATTTCGGGAGTGAGAAAACGTTCTCATTGAACATTGGTGACGGGTATATATACCGCTCCTCCAAATACCCCACAAACAGGTTTGCAAAAGCGAGTGCAGCCGCGCTCCCAAAACGTTGGACGTATGGATGCATATTGGAGCAAACTAGTGGATGGAATTTGATTACTGCATATATATCTTTTTTGCACAATACAAGCAAATCTGGTAATGAGGAGTGCTGGCTTTCATTGACATATGTTATGCGGCACCACCGCTAGCCACTGCACCCGACCATATTGTTTTAGGTAAGAGTGCCTTTGCCAATACACATTGAACTGTTGGCTTGAGCAGAGTTGGCACCTACCGATTGTGGACTCTTTGCAAATAATTTTTTGGATATTTTTCCTGCTCCTTACCCGCAGATGGAGATTTTTGAGGACGTGGATGGTAACCCTGAACTACGCACCAAAACAAGGACATTTAACCCTTTAAGTGCCAGCCTACCTGGAGTTTTTGTCACACTCTGTTGCCAGACCATTTTGCACTATTTTGCGCTCCCCATGTTCAAATGTGATTTTTGAAGGGATTTCCAGGGATTTCCCAGGAAAATGATATATTGTTTTTTTCAGCAGAGTCTGGGCTTTAACATGAAATGTCTTGTTTGTCATTTTTTAGGTGTATTCTCAATATTTTTGGTTAAATATGTGCAAAAAAAAAAAAAAAAAAAAAAATTTTTACATATTGTAGTTTTTTTGTAATAAAAAATGTAAGTTTGTCAATTAAATCTTATTGCGTGTGAAATCCCAATTTCTCCCGGTTACAGTGGTACCACATATGTATAGGTAGACACCCTTTCCTGCCCAGGAGACTCCCCCAAACTGAAACAACGCTTTAGGGGATTTTCAGATAAAATACAACTGTGCTACGCAATATGCGCACCTTGCAGTTTTTCCAGAAAAACAACCCTTTACATTTGAAATACCCCCAACAAACTATATATTCTCTGGAAGTACACACCTCAGGCTTTCTAGGCGTACCAGGCTTGTTGATGTGCCCATAGTTTTCTGGAAGTAATCCCTCAATGGATTCTTTGGTTGCAAAGAGTTTCCCTAAAAAAAGGATAAAAAAGCAGAATCAAAGCCACATTTTCCTAAAAAAACTATATACAAACAAGAAAAAACAAGTTTAATCTGGAAACGCAACATCCCCCGAACAGAACAATACCCAACATGCATAGGTTCTGTCAAGGGAAGAGTTGCCAAACACCCCAAAGTAAAGCATGTGCGTAACGGTAATTTTACTTGAAAATTTCAGCTCTGCAGACAAAGTGCGCACCTTGCGATTTTTCAACCAAAACAACCCTTGACATTTGGAATATCCCCGATAAACCATATATTCCCTGAAAGTACACACGTTAAGCTTTCTAAGGGTACCCAGCTTGTTGTAGTGGGCTCATCTTTCTGGAAGTAATCCCTCAAAGAATTCTTTGTTTGCGCAGGGTTTCCTTAAAAAATTTATAAAAAAGCTGAATAAAAAACACCTTTTCCTAAAATATAAATATGCAAACCAGAAAAAACAAGCTAAGTCTGAAAGCGCAAGGTCCCCCGAACAGAACAATACCCAACATGCATAGGTACTATTAACCCTTTTAATTGCCAGCCTACTTGAGATTTTGTCACCCTCTGTTGACAGGCCATTTTTCCCCATTTTGCGTCATGTTTTGCGCCATTTTTGCTGGAACTTTCAGGAAAATTATATATATATTTTTTTGCAGCAGAGTTTAGGCTTTAACATGAAATGTCTTGTTTGTAAATTTTTTTTTTTTTTTACAATATTATTAAGTAAAAATAATAAATAAATAAATAAAAAATGTTTTAAAAAAATTGACTCCTTTATTTTAAATAAAAAATGTATTTTATTAAGGAAAATCATATTGCATGTGAAAGCCCCATTTCTACCGATTAGAACGGTACCACATATTTATCGGTAGCCCCCTGTTCCTGCCCAGGAGACCCCCCTAACTGAAACAAGTATTTAATAACATTCACAAAAAAAATACAACTACCATCCACACTACAAAGGGTTAAATCGAGAAAAAAAATGACATAGGGTCCCCCCTCCCAGGGGAGGGAGACCCCATTTTTTTTTTGATTTTTAAGGGTTAAAAACCCTTAAAAATAAAAAAAAAAATTGACGTGGGGTCCCCCTTACCCACAGTAACCAGCCCGGGTCCAGCTATGGGGGCTTGTAGGCACAGAGTGGGGGGGCCAGCTTTTGTGGCCCCCCCACCCTGCAGCCTACGAGCCCACATAGCCCATGTGGGCCCGGGCTCTTCTGCCCCCCCCTGGCCTTTGGGGAGGCAGGTAATGGGGGTGCCAGGGGTTAATGGCAAGCCACCCGCTAGCGCAGGTGGCTTGCCATCCCCCCAGCCTTGTGAACTGGTATAGGGGTCATGGACCCCTTACCAGTTCACAAGGGGTTAAATGTAAATAATCACACAGACACAAGCATAGAAAAAATATTTTATTATTTTTTTTTTTTTTTTTTTTTTTACACTGTACTCACCTCCCATCCATCCTGGAGCCCTCTGTCCCTCGGCGATCACTGGCTTCTGCTCACTTGCTAGAAGCCTTTTATAGCTGCTGGATGACAGAACACAAAGGGTTAATCAAAAAAAAAAATGACATAGGGTCCCCCCTCCCAGGGGGGGGGACCCCATTTTTTTTTTGATTTTTAAGGGTTAAAAACCCTTAAAAATCAAAAAAAAAATTGACGTGGGGTCCCCCTTACCCACAGTAACCAGCCCGGGTCCAGCTATGGGGGCTTGTAGGCACAGAGTGGGGGGGCCAGCTTATGTGGCCCCCCCACCCTGCAGCCTACGAGCCCACATAGCCCATGTGGGCCCGGGCTCTTCTGCCCCCCCCTGGCCTTTGGGGAGGCAGGTAATGGGGGTGCCAGGGGTTAATGGCAAGCCACCCGCTAGCGCAGGTGGCTTGCCATCTCCCCAGCCTTGTGAACTGGTATAGGGGTCATGGACCCCTTACCAGTTCACAAGGGGTTAATAGTAAAAAATGACACAGACACAGAGAAAAAAAAATCTTTATTTTTCTTTTTTTTACACCATACTCACCTCCGATCCGACGTCCCTCGCCGCTGTCCCGCGCCGCTGTCACTGACAGATGCCGGTGCTGATCGGCGCAGGGCGGGTGACAGGCGAGGGGGCTCCGATCGGAGCCTCCTCACCTGACATCCGCCCTGCTCCGATCACCACCGGCATCTGACAGATGCCGGAGCTCGGAGGGGGTATAGGAGGAGCGGGATGACGTCATCCCGCTCCTCCCACAATGGGCGGAGCTCAGCGGCGGAGGCCAGCGCCGCCATTACAAGAGGTGAGGACCCGGAAGAGGGTCCTCACCTGAAGACTGCGCAGCCCAGGGGGGGGATCGGACCCCCCCCTGGTGAAGAGGAGACCCGGACAGAAGGCTCGGGCGCGGAGGTGAGTAAATGACAGTTTGTTTTTTTTTTTTTTTTACAGCGCCGATGTCAGCGCTGGAAACGGGGGGGGGGGGGCGGCTGGTTTCGGGGCCCCCCCTGAAGACGGAGGACGACGGGGGGGCGATCGGATGCCCCCCCCAGGAAGAGGGGACCCCAAGCTTCACGGGGATACCGGAGGTAAGTGGTTTTTTTTTCTATCTTTTTAACTGTTTGTGGGAAATGCCAGGCACGTAGTTTCTACGTGCTTGGCACTTAACGGTAGGAGAGGCAACCACGTAGAAACTACGTGCTTGGCATTTAAAGGGTTAACCAAGCAGAAATTGACACAATCCTTTTTCCTTCAAATCTAACAGCAGCCTTCGACAAGGACACAACAAATCTGGTTAAGGAATTAAGGAGACTGAAAAAGAAACATACAGACCTTGAATTGCATGGATTAACATTATCCGAGTATTATAGAAGAAGATCCCACGAGGGTTTCGGATTAAAAATCAACCTACTATTGGCAGAAATAAGCCAGACTTCTGTGAAAGATGGTGTGAGGTTTCGAATCAGAATTCTCTTAATTACATGCTGTTGGTAATAGAGGAAGCAAGGGCACAGTTATGCCAATTAAACCGTGAGATAACCATGTTGGAAAGAGAACGCTATTGAAACTCCCAACTTACACTTGGACAAAAATTAGAGAAGGTGATTGGAGCCTACTCTGAAAGACTGAAACGCTATAAAAAGGATAAATTCAAGCAGGTGTGCCAGGATTAGTCTGAGAATAAAGTCTACCCATGGCTGACGGGTCAAGAATACAAACGGATTAATAGGAGAGATTTCAGACCCTCGAAATGGAAAGATAATAGCCACCCAAGAGACTCATCAGACAGTGACCCACTGACTGAGAACTACTCCTCTTGAAGTTAATCTGGGAGGACCAGTAAGAAAGTACAGAGACCAACAGCGGATCCTTTTCGACAGGCCGCAGAACAAAACGACCCAGGCAGGGTGGGCACCGCACCAGACGGTGCAACAAGGACACTAAGATCTGCACAGAGGAAACCCCAATAATGAACTTGTCCTAAAGAATCCTCAGGTCAGATGATGTCTTTAATGTTTGATATTGAACTTTATAAACTTGAAAGGAGAATGAAATTAAAACAATTCTTCTCTGATAGAGACACGAGTGAGGGTGTCCCAATTAAGGGACCGAGCAGATTGAAATTGAAAAGTCAATTCACACCTCCAGGACATTTTAGTTCTATAGAGAATTACATAAAAACCATCCGGGCTGATACAGTCCAGTTGGCAGATAAAAAGAAACATTACACAAATATAACAAAAGGAGAATTATTGGCCCTTAACTCTCTGAAGGCAGATAATAGTATCATTATTATTCCGATAAAGGCGGGGCTATTGTAGTGATAGACTACAACAGGTACAGAGAAGGCATACTGGAGATGCTATCTGACAAACAAAGTTATGAGGAAGTGGCAAGCAATCCGGTGGTGGGAATTCGCAATAATGTGAAAGAATATGTGTCTGTAGGTCTGGCGAATAATTGGATCAGTGAGGACACTGCTAATTATATTGATATTGAGTTCCCCATCACCCCAGTAATCTATGGATTGCCCAAAGTGCACAAAGGCTTAGATCCTTTGAAGTTCAGACCAATTGTAGCTGGCACAGATTCAGAAACTCAACCCCTGGCGCAATGGCTGGATTTTTATCTGCAGCCATGTGAGAAGACTACCATCTTATTTGCGTGACACGGGGGATTTTTTTGGAAAAGTTTAGTGCCATTGAGGTGGGGGCTAACACGCTTATGGCCACTATGGACATCTCGTCGCTCTATACCAATATCTCTAACGAACAAGGCACAAAAGCTGTAAACCATTTAGTAACCCAGAAACCACCAGACATTCCCTCTGAATTTCTCTTGACAGGTTTAGAGCTTGTACTCAGTGATAGTGCAGTGATACTAGAACTAACATTAGGAAATTAAACAGCGGGGAATCTGTTGATTATGAAAAGCCAGTGGCGGCCCATTTTGTGAAGCGCAAACACCATGTCCATGAACTTAGAGACATGGTGATAGACCATATACAAAAACCGAGGGGAGGTGACAGGAACCTCCACCTATTGCAGAGAGAAGCATATTGGATCCATAGACTGGACACAGTGCAACCGAAAGGACTTAACACTACGACAGGCTTCTCATGCTTTTTTGAAAGACGCTAACCATATACAGCATAATATAAATGTCCCCTTGCCTCCCCATTCTACCCCATCCCCACTCCCCCATCCCCCCACCTAAACAACCCCCAGTGTTTTCCTCCCCGTCCTTCCCTCTCCCCCCTTCCCCCCTTCCCCCCTCCTCCTTCCTCCCCTAACCAATCCCTGCCCTACCCAGAGGGGGTATAAGCACAGACTAGCCATTTGTAATATTACTAGTTGTTGGATGTGAAGGATTCAATCCCAAATTGGGTATTTTTAAGTTTTGAGATCCTCATTTCTGTGATCCCTCTTTTGTGATCGCGATTTTTTGCGATCTCAGTTTTTGGGATCCCTCCTTTGCGATCCCTATTTTTGTGATCCCAATTTTTTGTCCCAATTTTGAATGTCCCGCTGATAATCATGGCCCAATACTGGCAGCCCCGGCTGCATATGTACTATTTGTTATTTTTTTTTTTTACAATTGTTGACCCTTTTTTTGACCAGTGGTCCCCAAACCTTTTTTTCACCGTGGCCCAGTGGCCCGGTGGGGCACTAGGGGTGGGGGGGGGGCTGACTGGGGGCGGGGCTGGGGGTGGTGCAAGGAGAAAATGGAGGAAGAAAAAAAGAGAGGGAACATAGGGTGGGGAACAGAGAAAAAGAAAGTAAGAGAAAAAAAGGAGAAAGTTAGGAGGTTGGGAAGAAGAGTAAAGAGAGAAATGGAGAGAAAAAAAGTGAGAAATAGAGAGAAGGGAAAATAAAAAGAAGAGGGAAAACAGAAGTGTGGGAGGTAATGAAAAAAGAGAGAAAGAGTGTATAGCAATAGTGAGTGAAAGAAAAGAGAAAGGGAAGAGAAAGGAAAAAAGAGGGAGAGGGGGAGTGAGAAATAAATAAATAAAAAAGAGAGAGATTAAAGAGACGGGAAGAAGACAGGATGGAAAGAGGAGAGGAGGAATGGAGTAAGAGAAACAGGGAGGAAAGGGAAGGAGGGAGAGAAGGAAGTGAGAACTGAAGAAAGGGAGAGAGAGAAGAGCAAGGACAGAGAATAAGAGGAAGGGGGAGTGAAAGAGCAAAAGGAAGGAAGAAGGCAGTATGGGAGTGAGGGAGAAAGAGAGTGAAAGGCAGAAAGGGAATAATTTAAGGAAGAAAGAAAAGGTGAGAAAAAGAGAGGATGGAAGAAAAGAGTGGGAGAAGAAAAAAGAGAGGAAATGCAGAAAGGGTGCGAGAGAGGGAAGGATGAAAGGAAGGAGTGAGGGAAAGGATGAAGGAAAGAGAAGATGAGAAAGAGAGAAGGAAAGTTGAGAAAGAGATAGAATAAAGTGTGGTGTAGAGAGAGAGAAAGAGAGGCAAGGAAGAATGGAGAAAAAAAGAAAAAGAGAAGGACACAGGGGGAAAGATAAAGGAAGAGAAAGGGGGAAGGAAGGGACAAATAAAAGAGAGGACAAAGCAAGAGAGGACAAAAAATTAAAGCAGGGAGAAAGAGAGAGAGAGATGGGGAAGGAAGGGAGAAAAAAAGGACAGTGATAAAGTGAGAGAGGGAGAAAAAGACAGAGAATGGAAAGAAAACACAGAATAGAAGAGAATGAGGCAGACTGGCCACAACTAATACATCATGGGTGGGACTTGCCTTTTCTCTCCTTTACTGTTGTGTCCTGCCAGTCTGACACCTCCAGGACACTGATAATCGCAGGCCGGGAAGGGGGGGGTTGTATGCGAGAACAGCCTCACTCGGCAAGCCCCCTCTCCTGTGCAGTCTTGTGGAACTGACAGTCAGGGGAGGGGGGGCAGGTAGAGGTCAATCAGCTCCCGGCCAGCCAGAGATGATTAAACAAAAGTCTCCGACGGCTGGTGGGAGCTCTGAAGCTTTTTTATTTTTACCTTATCTTCCCTGTCTTCGACACCGCAATTGTGCCCCGCCCACTCCTCCATCATTGGCCCAGCTGTGATTGGGCCTCCCTCAGCCTCTACAAAGCACCTCCTCCAGTTCTGCTGATGCCGCCGCACAGCGCGTTATTACCCTGGCCCCGGGCACACCACTCCACAGCGGGGGCAGCCGGGACATCTCTTAAAGGGGCGGGACCGCGGGACATGGGGGGGATCCCGGCTCAGGGCCCGGTACCATTTGAGCCCACGGACCGGTAGCGGTCCTCGGCCCGGGGGTTGGGGACCACTGGTTTAGACCACAGACCGGATTATCCCTCTCATTTTGGCTCATTTTTCTTCTTTTTATGTTCGGACACGGGCGAGGCTCACCTTGCCCTGATCCTGATAGTGCACCTAGGGTTGGTCCTTATCCCTGAGCCGTAATGGCTCTCACTGCCACCCGGGCAGTAACCGCCAGGCGAGGAATCTGGATCCTTCTTGCCAGCGATGGGACCAGTTGACGTCGGAGCCCGCAGCCTGCGGGCATGGTCGCTGCTCTAGCACTTAGAGCGGAGCATGGATTGACTCTCCGTGGCAAGGAGGTCACTGGTAGCCGGGCAGGATTCCGGGCCCGACTGATGGGGAAGCCTTCCCTGAGTGCAGGCGGAGACCGATGACACGGGTTGCCCAGCAACCCGCCCGTCAACAGATTGGCAGTGACAGAAGCCCCGCTCAACACTATTATGTATGAGCAGGGCAGAAGGGGGATGTATACCAACCGGGCAAATCAGCACCATACAGGACAAAGAAAGGACACTGGTTGGACACTGACCTGCTGACGCCATTTATGATGTCAGGTGGGATTTTGGCGATCTTTACAGGTCAAATAGTAAGTGGATCTGCTTGACTTTGTTCTTGTGTGTCCCTGATGAAGGGGTATCAACACCCCGAAACGTTGGACGTATGTATGCATATTGGCGCAAACTAGTGGATGGAATTTGATTACTGCATGTATATATTTTTTGCACAATACAAGCAAATCTAGTAATGAGGAGTGCTGGCTTTCATTGACACTTGGCAAATGAAGTTCAATGTGGAAAAATGTAAAGTCATGCACTTGGGGTTTAATAACCTGAAGGCCACATATGTCCTCGGGAAGTAAAACTGGGAGAGTCACTTGTTGAGAAGGATCTGGGGGTACTGGTAGATCACAGGCTAAATAACAGCATGCAATGCCAAGCAGCTGCTTCCAAAGCCACCAAGATACTGTCATGCATTAAAAGAGGCCTGGAATAACGGGATAGAGATGTAATTTTGCCTCTTTATAAGGCACTGGTGCGCCCTCACCTGGAATATGCCGTCCAGTTCTGGGCACCCATTCATAGAAAGTACGCTCTCACTATGGAAAGAGTGCAGAGGAGAGCCACCAAACTAATAAGGGGAATGAAAGATCTTAGTTATGAGGAAAGATTACGAGAATTAGATCTGTTTAGTCTTGAGAGGAGACGGCTGAGGGGGGACATGATTAATTTGTATAAATATATAAATGGCCCATACCAAAAATATGGGGGAATACTATTTCAGGTAAAAATCCTCTCTAAAGACAAGGAGGCACTCCCTTTGACTGGAAAAAAAGAAATTTAGTCTCCGGAGGCGACAATCGTTTTTTACCATAAGAACTATAAATCTATGGAATAGCCTCCCACAGAAGCTTGTTACAGCATCAACCGCTGACAGCTTCAAAAACGGATTAGATGCTAATTTAGAAGAAAATAACATTAACAGTTACTATCAGCGGTTATCAGTAAAAAAACAAAAATAAAATAAATAGCTTCCCCTATAAAATAAAATAAAAAATAACTTCCCCTACCCCAACACCCTTGGTTGAACTTGATTGACATAAGTGTTTTTGCAACCGGATTAGCTATGTAACTATATAACTATGTAAGTATGACGCATTACCTGTTGCAGAGTGTGAGTGCTGGTGCCAAATCCAAATAGACATTTGCAGTGTAACAGGACCTGTCTTTACTGGAACATGAGTGCAGTAAGAGAAGATCATTTTACAAACACAGATATATGTAACATATATATATATATATGTATATATGCCATCTACTGTCAGTAATGTAAACTGCACTAATCTAGCAATATTGATGCAGATCACATACAGATAAACATTCTCAGAAGGTCCTTTCGTGTTAGCCGAATGAGTTTTTCATGAATGTGCTAAACAGTGTTGCAAGTACCCAATCTGAACATGAATAGTATTTAGAGATACAGTTTCACACACACAGAACCACTCAATCATGTAGAGAGACAGAAAGAAAAATCTGTTCTAGAGGACACTATCAAATCTTGTGGCAATGAGAGGGGTGTGATTGTATGTCTATGGAAGGGTCTGACATCTATGAAGATTCTATTATCTTGTCACCATATGTCATCATCTTGGGTCTGTAATTTACAAATATAAGCCCCTACAGATATATACAATTTTCTTTACATTGACAGTATAGGAGAAACGTTTCTGATTGGCTTATTGCCACTGGCCAATCAGACATAGAGGGAGTGGTAATATGTATATGGGACTATTTGGATTGGTCAGTTAGTGGTACCCAATCAGACCCAGTTTATTTACGATAAGTTTAATTAGTCCTCTATGCAGTCTAGAGATGAAAGATCTAGAAATCCTATTCACAAATGGATATGAATTAACCTATGTTTATAGTAAATAGGATGGGGCCACCACATCTGTATGCCAAACTAGTTTCTGGAATTGTTAAATAATTCTGCTTAATGCATTACCCCTGTTACTTGTGCATACCTCTTTTAGAGTTAGGTAAAACAATGGCAACTTCCAGGCTATTCAGACATCGTGGCTCCATCCAGGGATGTTTTGTGGGGAGGGCGATTGCCGTGGTCATCATGGCCATCGGGGGCGCATTTTTCCCAGCCATCCTGTTTTCTGCAGATGAATCATAGCCACTGTTAGTGGTGCTGGCCATAAGACAGGCTTCTCATCCCCCATATTGGGCATATTGGGTAGGGGGCAATGCCTACTGCTAAGGAAAATGTTCAGCACATACCAGTATGGGACAGCAGCAGTAGCATAGGATTGGTGATGAGGGGGCAGAATTGTTTCCATTTCCGTACTGAACCATATTTTGCCTTGGCTCTATCCCATATTTATTTGTAAATTCAGGTCTTCTTAGCTAACTGGTGACTATGATTAGACTATAGCCCTGATTCAGAGCCTCTTACACATGCACTTTTACATGTGTCTGTGTATTTTTTGTGAGTTTTTACATGCTTTTTAGGCTTGTATGTTACTTTTTTCATGCGTATATGCGTTTAAGCTAACGCGTATACGTGCTTTCGAAAAGCGTATGTTTATCGGCAATTTGCAGTTATATCGGCCAACTTACGTGATTGGTATGGGCTGGTGGGTGATTCTGAGCCTTGATTACCGTTGACAAGCCACTCAATAAAACGGGTTTGCTTCCGCTCAACTTACGGGGTCATTTTGTAGGTGAAAGCAAGCTGTTAAGATGTTTGAGGAGGACGTGGAGGAGTCTGAGCGCCTGCAGCTGAACGGCATGCTGTGCATCGCCATGGCAGAAGCCAGATCACACCGCGCACGCATGGACATCAATCGCATGCATGACGTTGAGCTGTTCGAGCTCACCCACCTTAACCGCGTTTCCCTCCATAATTTGTAAAGTGAGCTGTGGCCATGGTTAGCCCGCACCACAAGGAAGGGGCATGCGATTGCCAGTATGACCAAGATGCTTGGCTGCCTGCAATTTTTGGCGAACGGCTCGTTCCAGAGGCTGGGTGCGCTCTCTGTGGGGATGTTCCAGCCTACGCTGAGCTGCACGCTAACCAAGTTTTTGGATGGCATGGCTACCCTCTGTCAAAAAGACATCTATTTTCCAGACAACATGGTAGCCTGGAATGCGGTTAAGTTGGGCTTTTTTAATATAGCTGACATGCCCAATGCCATGGGTGTGATCGATTGTACACATGTTGCGTTGGTTTCTTCAGGCGATGAGGAATATCTATTTAGGTTTGTGGTTTGGGTCAACATTATGACTTGTATTAACTAATTGTTTCTCTGTATCTTGTAATTTATATAGCAAGCAAACATTTTCATGCATACCTTAACTAATCATTTCAATGTATGCCTCAAATAAATTATTTTATGCGTACCTTAACTAATCATTTCATTGTATGCCTCAAATAAATTATTTCATGCATACCTTAACTAATCATTTCAATGTATGCCTCAAATAAATTATTTCATGCATACCGTAATTAGTTCTTATCATGTATACCAGATTACAATCAGACTGTCCTATTTTATTCATTTTTTTTTTTAGAATTGTTTGGGGTTGTAACTGTTCAATTTACACTTTAACAATAAGGATACCTTATTTTGTGTTGTGTCTTTAGTTAAATTTGGGGATCATTTTAGGGTACTAATGAACTGCATTTCTGCTCTTACAGGAACAGGAAGCTGGGCCATTCCATAAAGGTCCAAGCTGTGGTTGGCCCGAACCTTCGCTTCCTTAGTGTGATGGCTGGTTTTCCCGGATCCACCCACAACACATATATCCTGAGAAATTTGAGCCTGTATGGTCGTTTTCAAACAGGAGAATTGTCTGGTGGCTGGCTACTGGGTACGTTTTGTGAAAGAATTGTATGAGGCTTTCAATTTATGATTTTTTTGTTGGCCCATAAACCTGTCTCAACATATGGATGTTATTTTTCTTTGATAACATGATATACAATGTAGCTAAAAAGTGGACCCTCATTTTATTTTTTGTGTGCTTTCAGGAGATTCTGGATACCCACTACTGCCATGGCTGATGACCCCCGTCCTGTGCCCTCAGACTCAGGCCCAGGAGGGCTATAACAGGGCCCATCGCAAGACCAGGGCTGTGGTGGAGAGGGCCTTCAGCCTGTCTAAAACCAGGTTTAGATGCCTGGACCATACCGGGGGTGCCCTGCAGTATGACCCCAACAAGGTGATTAAGATCTTAATGGCTTGCTGTGTCCTACATGACTTTGCGTTAATGCAGCAGGTTCCCTGGTATGTAGAAGAGTCACCCTCTCCAGCCACCATGGACATTCCAGAGGAATTATATGAGGGCACCCAGAGTGCTTCTGGCCAAGCCGTCCGGGATCATTTGATTTCTTCTTTTTTTGAGTAATTTTTTTCTGGCTTTTTTGATTTTTTTTTCAGCCAAATTTTTTTTTCTTCCCAAAGCTTTTTTATTTTTTTTTTGACAATTAGTTTTATTTTTTTTTCTTTCCACCAATTAGTTTTTTTTTTTTTTTTAATAAAAACCAAGAGAATACAATCTATGTGCTTGTCATTAGATCTAGTATAGATTTGTTGCTAAACCAAGATATGACATATATACTTTAATTTGCTTATCAGTACATCCTAATGTAGCCAAAAAAAACTAAAGTACAGATTTGACTGAAATGCATTTTAATCTGCAAATATTTGATGTCACAATAAACATTTGTTAATAAAAAAATTATGACATGGGTAATGAGAACACAGCACAGAACAAACTCAGAAACAAAATTCATGCAACGATATAGAAATTAGGTGTTGAAGGCCAATCGCAGACTACGCGGACATCCAGTAGGCCAAGGAAAGATCCATAGGGCCACAATCTTGGTCCCTCTAAATTTCAAACAGCTTTGAGGTCCAAGGACACTTCCTCAAGCCAGAATGCTCCCCGTACAACAACATTCTGACCCCTAGGGAGCACTATTATTAAGGGCAAGGGGACCATGATGGCAGGAATCCCTAGGCCAAAAAACAACACCCTCTCCAGCTCGTGCCCTATTTCTGCATTACAATGTCCTAAGTCACAGTGCAGCTCAACGGCTGCAAGTTAAAGGGCCAGCCAGCCAGCCTATGACACCCAGCCCCCAAGCAACTCCAACACAATACTTTAAAAGCCAAAGTTGGAGCTATAAATAGGGTGTTAGTCAACCAAGAATGTAAACAAATATTCCACCCACCCGCAATGATGTTGGCAGGATCTTATTAGACATAAACCTGTTGTGTGTGAGCTTGAGCGGGTGCTTTACTGACCCAATAAATATGGCATGGGCAAGTGGGGTTTCTGAGCACTATCATGAGCTTTATGGGTGAAATTCTACAACCACCAGGCTAGGCACAAATGGCCAAATATGGTTGTTGATCACCAGACATAATGGTTGATTCAAAGAAACATGTAACAGCTTGGATTTGGCTCACGATCATCCTATTTTTTACGTCCGCTCGTGCGTTCGTATGAACTTGCGAGTGATTCAATAAGCAAATACGTTTCGATCCTAAAAGATACGTCCGTTCGTATGATATCTCCCGAACTTGCCTCAGTCAGTTGCCAATCGTAAAAATCACGTTCATGTGCTCACCTGTTGCGGCGGCAGCCTGTTTTTTCGGCTGCTTCCATCGTCAACCTCTTCCAATTACTTGCGTTTGCCTCTGGTTTTCATTGGTTTTTGGCCTCTTAGATTCGTGCGTTCGTATGTTTATAAGATCTTGCGCATGCGCACCCTCAACCAGAAACTTACCTAAACCCCATAGCGGCTGCATCCAACTTCATTTCTCGGTCCCTCAAACTTACCTAAACCCTTTAGCGCTTGCATCCAACTTCATTTCTCGGTCCCTCAAACTTACCTAAACCCCTTAGCGGCTGCATCCAACTTCATGTCTCGGTCCCTCAAACTTACCTAAACCCCATAGCGGCTGCATCCAACTTCATTTCTCGGTCCCTCAAACTTACCTAAACCCTTTAGCGCTTGCATCCAACTTCATTTCTCGGTCCCTTAAACTTACCTAAACCCCTTAGCGGCTGCATCCAACTTCATGTCTCGGTCCCTCAAACTTACCTAAACCCCATAGCGGCTGCATCCAACTTCATTTCTCGGTCCCTCAAACTTACCTAAACCCTTTAGCGCTTGCATCCAACTTCATTTCTCGGTCCCTTAAACTTACCTAAACCCCTTAGCGGCTGCATCCAACTTCATGTCTCGGTCCCTCAAACTTACCTAAACCCCATAGCGGCTGCATCCAACTTCATTTCTCGGTCCCTCAAACTTACCTAAACCCTTTAGCGCTTGCATCCAACTTCATTTCTCGGTCCCTCAAACTTACCTAAACCCCTTAGCGGCTGCATCCAACTTCATGTCTCGGTCCCTCAAACTTACCTAAACCCCATAGCGGCTGCATCCAACTTCATTTCTCGGTCCCTCAAACTTACCTAAACCCCATAGCGGCTGCATCCAACTTCATTTCTCGGTCCCTCAAACTTACCTAAACCCCATAGCGGCTGCATCCAACTTCATTTCTCGGTCCCTCAAACTTACCTAAACCCTTTAGCGCTTGCATCCAACTTCATTTCTCGGTCCCTCAAACTTACCTAAACCCCATAGCGGCTGCATCCAACTTCATTTCTCGGTCCCTTAAACTTACCTAAACCCCTTAGCGGCTGCATCCAACTTCATGTCTCGGTCCCTCAAACTTACCTAAACCCCATAGCGGCTGCATCCAACTTCATTTCTCGGTCCCTCAAACTTACCTAAACCCTTTAGCGCTTGCATCCAACTTCATTTCTCGGTCCCTCAAACTTACCTAAACCCCTTAGCGGCTGCATCCAACTTCATTTCTCGGTCCCTCAAACTTACCTAAACCCCATAGCGGCTGCATCCAACTTCATTTCTCGGTCCCTTAAACTTACCTAAACCCCTTAGCGGCTGCATCCAACTTCATTTCTCGGTCCCTCAAACTTACCTAAACCCCATAGCGGCTGCATCCAACTTCATTTCTCGGTCCCTTAAACTTACCTAAACCCCTTAGCGGCTGCATCCAACTTCATTTCTCGGTCCCTCAAACTTACCTAAACCCCTTGGCGCTTGCATCCTTCTTCATGTTGACGACCCTAAAACTTACCAAAACCACATAATGTACATATGTCTATATGTTTCTAACCGTTTTTTTTCTGGTTTGTGTAATTGTTTGTGTTTGCGCATATTAGAAAAGACACATTTATGAAGTAATAAAAGATAATTTATTTTAATTTTTTGGGGTGATTTTGGATATATTTTTAGGGGAATTTTTAGTTTTTATTGGGGTGTTTGTTTGCAAACCCCTTTTTTTTTTTTTTTTTTTTTAAGAAAATACAAACATTTTTGGTTTTAAAATACAAACAGATTTTTTTTTAAAATACAAACAGATTTTTTTTGAAAATACAAACATATTTTTTTTAAAAATACAAACATATTTTTTTTTTTAAACGCAAAATTTGGTGTGGCTTGCCTTAAAAACAGATTAAAATTTTGGTTTTTTTTTTAAAAAGGCAAAACTTTAAAAACGTGAAAACTCCCACAAAGTTGGTAAAACATTGAACCAAAGTAGCCAGGACCAAGGGCACTAATCCTCCTCGTCTTCTTCATCTGTTGGCCCCAACGTCGCCTGTATGGCCAGCAGCTCGGCCACCAACTCCTTCATTCTTTTTTTTTTCTCCGCCAAAGTTTTGGGGATCATCCCTGGAACCAATAGAGAAAGAAACATAAATAGGAGTCCCAGACCGGTTTGTATGCTGGAAATAGATTTGGGGTTAATCAAATACATGTAAATGCATGACATATGTCATTCTTCCAAGGGATACAGTTAATGCATTTCCCACAGGTAAGTCTTTAAACTCCTTAAACCGGACCTTCAACATTATTTAATGAAAACCACTAACTATTCCCAAATGATTCTGCACCAGATCAAAGTAAATTTAGGATTTTTTTTTATTACAGCGCCGCCATCTGGACTCTGAAGCATAACACTTAATGAGGAGTGGAGAGTTGGATAAAGTACAGGGGAGTAGGTTACAGTGGTGCGTTGGGAATCCAGAGCATAGCTGGGTTGAGGGAAAGGTCATCACTCCCACAATGCATGGCAGCACCTTCCTTTTTTCAATCTGTATCCCATGCTGCCTGTAAATATTGTGCATTCCATATTCCCCAATATTGGTTTTGTTCTGTCTAATAACATGCATTAGATGGGTGAAGGGTGTTTTTCCATGTTTCTAATCTGTAGGTACAGTGTGATGGCTAAGTCTTTGGTTCTTAATACTAGTTAGGGTCCTCTTTAACCTAACGAAGTGCCCACATTAAAGTGTGAACTACACATTGGCTACGCCTTTAGTTATGTGTGTGTTATTAGCTAACCAAACATTAATATGAATAATGGCATGGAGACTTACGGAGTTGGTGGCCGACAGATGGCTGGTTGGGGCCAACAGGCTGCCCTTGGTCCTGGCTCTGCTGTGAAGAAGTCCCTGGAGAAACATGTGACATTTGGTTAGTACTTGTAGAGAGTCACTATCCCCAACATATCTGGCTCCCAGTCTGGCTGACATCACTCACCTTCGCCAGGATCTCCTTCCAGCATCTCTGCTGCCTCCTCCTCCACTATCTCACCCGCTCCTGAAGCTTCTACAAATACATAATAAAGGATAACTTAGTTTTTGGCCTGCCATGTATATCTTTGTGCCTATACATGATGAGTGACATACCAGAGCCTTCCCCATGCGTGGCCAGGTATGACTCCACGCCCACGCGCCTTGGCCCCTCCTCTGTGGTAAGGTCCAGGGGCTGGTCTGAGGAGGCCACAGAGGAGGGGTAGGTCCGTCGCCCGGGAGATCCACCACCTTCACTCACAGATGCAGAGTCATGCAGCACTGGTCGGCCTGTACGTCTCCGGGTGCGGCGAATTCTGAAATCCATTTCCAACACTACCAACGAAAAGTCATTATAAATAAAGGCATAACTTAGACATTTGGAACATATACCATGCAATTGCTTTGTACTTACTTGGGAAATGGATCCCAAAAAACCTCCGCACCCGGGGCATGTGCAGACGCTTCAGGTCCGACCAATGCTGCATTATCTGGGTGTGAGTGAAGGTGGTGCTGGTCACACGGTGGATCTCGGCGATGATCTCCCGGGCGATGTCCCTTTTCTCGCACACATTGGGCGCGAAGTCATACCGGCGCTGAAGCATGATCTGAAAAACATAATGGACACAGAGCTTTTACTTTTACACACAGACCCATATGTGTTGCATCACAAGTTGAGTATTTAATGTCATTAACACACACATTTCGAATGGCCGCCATTTTTGGGGAGTGCCTTAAAGAGGACGTTGACTGTGATTGACAGTCTGGTCTTATGTTATATGTATCACACACCATGTACATACAGATAATAGCCAACATCAAGAATCAGGCCACCTGCATCTATGGCATGTTAGGATGGTTTAAACATCCAAGATGTAGCCTAATGCTTAGGCTTTTGGACCACGTGTGTGGCTTCCCGTTGTGTTTTTATGGCTTAGGACAACAGTGTTCCGCAAACATCCGCATCAAGGTCCGAGACAGGCCAGGTTTGACAGCTCGCCCCGCTACTCCACAGGTTAATTAACTGTTGCTAAGCCGGAGCAATTGGCCGAATTAGGACATCAGCATAGACAGGTGAAAACGTGGCCAGGCTCGGCCCTTGAGGATGAAGTGTGAGGAGCCAGTGATTAAACATTAAGAGACCCAAAACTAGTTCCCAACGCATCATTTACATTTAGGCCATCATTGACTATTCGATTAAAATGCACAGGCAGCCACTTACCAGCATGAGGATCTCTTCCTGTTGACGGGTGAAGATAGTGGGCGCCATCTTTAGTCTTCTTCCAGGCAGCAGATAAGTGAAACCCCAGCGGTTTCCTGGTTCCGCTCGAACGTACGTTCGTACGAGCGCGTAGTCGTGCGCATAGGCGTCACACGCTGGGCTCATTATTTAAAGGTCCCTTCCCCCCAAGCTCATTCTCTTTGAGCTTTTCTGTACGATGGCACCCAAAAAGGCGATCAGCAAGCGACCCCAGGCAAGCAAGACCGCGGAGGGCCCCACCACAAGGTCCCAGCAAGCTGGCCGAAAACTGAGATCCAAGACTCCCACCTCGGCCCCACCAAGGGACCCTGGACCCTCAGGTACCCAAAAAAGGGGCCCCAAGCCTCGTGCCCCTCCTGCAGCCAAAAAGCTGGCAACTGCAGCACCCACCACCTCTGCCCCCAGAACAGGCAGCACCAGTGAGCCCACACCGGCCATGCCTTCAAGTAGGGCAGTTCGGAAACCCATGCCCCGCAGCAGGGCCCGAACCCCATCCAGGGCCCGAAGTACAGCCAGAGGGCGCAGAACACAATCCAGGGCACGAAGCCCAGACAGGGCCCGAACCCCATCCAGGCCCCGAACCCCATCCAGGCCCCGAAGCCCATCCAGAGGCCGCAGATCACAAACCAGGGCCAGAAGCCCCTACAGGCCCAGAAGAACCCCATCCAGGGCCAGAAGCCCCTACAGGGCCCGCAGATCACAAACCAGGGCCAGAAGCCCCGACAGGCCCAGAAGAACCCCATCCAGGGCCAGAAGCCCCTACAGGGCCCGCAGATCACAAACCAGGGCCAGAAGCCCCGACAGGCCCAGAAGAACCCCATCCAGGGCCAGAAGCCCCTACAGGGCCCGCAGATCACAAACCAGGGCCAGAAGCCCCGACAGGCCCAGAAGAACCCCATCCAGGGCCAGAAGCCCCTACAGGGCCCGCAGATCACAAACCAGGGCCAGAAGCCCCGACAGGCCCAGAAGAACCCCATCCAGGGCCAGAAGCCCCTACAGGGCCCGCAGATCACAAACCAGGGCCAGAAGCCCCGACAGGCCCAGAAGAACCCCATCCAGGGCCAGAAGCCCCTACAGGGCCCGCAGATCACAAACCAGGGCCAGAAGCCCCGACAGGCCCAGAAGAACCCCATCCAGGGCCAGAAGCCCCTACAGGCCCAGAAGAACCCAATCCAGGGCCAGAAGCCCCCGACCTGGCACCAGCCGGGAACAGAGCCCCCGACCTGGCACCAGCCGGGAACCTAGCCCCCCAAGAGGGCCCCGAATTGCCCCCATGACCACATCTACACCTGGAAGTTCGGTGGCCAGCCACGCAAGAACACCCAGTCCCTTGGCCAGTCCAGTCCAGTCATTGGGAAGCCACCAATCCGGCCATTCCCCTACCCAGCCCCAGGCCATAATGTCACCACATGTGTCTGCACACATGGAGGAGCAGCCAAGCCAACCATCTGGCCGCACATTGCGCCGCGGCCAGTTGAGTGGGAGATTCTCCCATGACCAAAATATGGCATTGGCTAGTGGCCTTACATTATACTATGACGAGCTATATGGGAGCAAATCCAAACACACCACCAAGCAGCGCAAGATGGAATTGTTTGAAACCATCCTCCGACAAGTAAATGCAGCGGGGGAAGAGAGGAAAGATGTGTCCCAAATTCAGAAGAAAATCTCTGATCTGAAGTATGCTGTACGGCAAAAAGAAATTAAAAGGCATAATTACAGGTAAATAAATGTTTACGCTAAATCTAATGTTTTGGATGTACTGTATGCACCTTTTCTGAGTACCAAACGCTTTTCTCTTTTCAGCCTGAAAACTGGCGGTGGCTTTCCATCTAAATTGGAGTTTACCCCTGCTGAGGAGATTGTGCTTGGACTTCTCCATCCGGTCGCGGTCGGTGGACATGCTGGTCTAAGGGACACAGACTCACCGACCCGTACCCACGGTGAGTACTCTTAATTCTGCATGTTTGCCTGTTTGCTAAATAATCTACAGTTCACTAGTAACAAGCTAACGGGATGCCCCTATGGTTTGCCTTGCTTGGCCTCGCACTACTGTGGCTGTTTGTGTCCTCTTTTTGGCCCTGGGAATCACACATTTAGGCCAACAGCCATTATGGCAAAGTTCAAATGTCCAATTGTATTGTTAAAGTCATGAATTTTTGCAAGATAAGTGAGATATTTTGAATCAATCACAAAACACACATCATTATGTATGGGTTGCCTTTTGCTTGTGTGAGTTGTGTTTGAGTTAACAATTTAATTAGCCACCCACAAACATATGTGACCAAGAGCAGCGAGACTCAACTGGCGGCCCGGGGTCCCAATGCGGACCTTGCCACCACATTCAAGGACCCCTGCCCAGACAGCCCTGCACTCAGTTACTTCTGTGTTGACGTGCTCAGAGCTGCCCCCTTGATCGGCCATGTAGTGGTTGGTCTCCTGCCCAATGTCATGGCTCCGTGAAACATAGCATTGCAATATGAAGTACTGCCCAGGAAGTGGCATTGCAAGGTACACAGTAACTTATTTAAATTTTCACTGGCCACAATCGTGTCCCGCTGCCCCTGCTCTGGCCCATGTGCCACAGTCCCCCCATGCCCCCCCCCACATAAGCCCCATACATTTGTAACAGATTGGCTCCATCCATCCCATCACCATCAATACGTTAACTCCCCCCTTTAGCCATCCAATCCCTGTCCCCTCAGCTCTGGCCCATCCAGCCCAGCAAGGGCATGCAGCCTTTATTAGTTGGCACTTAGAAATCTCCTGCCCCTCCACCAGTGTCTTTATTTTTAACTAGACACCCCCTGCGTCAGCACCATGGCCAGACATTCACCTCTCACCACATACCTTTAAATGGGCGTTTCAAACAATTGTTTGAGTACCCCGGACCTAGCGAATGGTAGGCTAAATCCAAAAATGTGCCTTGAAAGTTGGATGCTGACTGGGTACACTTCATGACTTAGAACTGAGGTCACTTAGCAGTTTGTCCGAGCCATTGCACCTATGTAAACTTGCGTGGGTTTGAACAAAGGTCACCATTGCTCTAGAGTTGAATAATATTACAAATAGAGCTATATTTGATTACCTATCCCAAAAAAGGTTATGTGTGTGTGTTTACGTGGTTTTTTTTTCTCTTCTTCAGCCCAGCATGATCCCTCAGCAAGGGTAAACTCACCCCCCAGTTTGGTTATGCCTACCAGGTCCGTACAGCATCGGAGCCCAGATCAGAGATTTTCGGTAAGTTAATTTAGTAGCATAAATACTAACAAGTGCTTAAGAATGTGTTAAACTGTTGAAATCCTAAATTGGGACGCAAACTTAGCCTTTTTTTTTTGATATGTCCCTACAGACCCGCACACTCATGGAAGAGATCCAGGACATGGAGGAAGATGATGATGTCTCCGTACAGGGCACGTCGGATGAACTCCCCCTGGGTCCCAATTTGGAACTGCTCCATAATGTTTCTCTGGCCAATCCTCAGCAGCAGAGTGAATCTCCATCCATTGTGCTTGCACATGGGGAGACTGACACTACAGTCCCCAGTGTTCACTCTGCTGCTGAGGATTTGCAAAGCAGGCCGGTTGCTGTTGAGGGTACGACACCACGCGGCAGGGCACGCCCAAGAGCCAGGGTAATTGTGCGGCGGACTCCATTACGCCGCCCCACAATTTCCCAGGGGAGGCAGAGTGCCCTGCTTCAATTATGGACCCAAGAAAGGGAGTCTTATCAGGCACAGCTCGTTACAGAGCGTGAGGAAAGGCATGCCGACATGGTCAACATCCATACCAGTCTACAGGGCATCCTCGCGGAGTTGCGTACCCTCAACAGCAACGTGGCCAATGCAAGTAATGGCATCCAGTCAGCCATGGCTGAGATGACCAATATGCAGAGAAACATTGTGGAGCAGTTTCAAATTCACAATGCTGCCATGGCCCAGGCTAGGTCCCATTCCCATGGACCTCCACCTGGACCTCCACCTGGGTATTATGGGCAGCCACCCTATTAAGCCATGGGTGTGTGGGACATCTTTTCTCTTAACCCCCACTGTATTTACTTGTCCTTTGAGGTTTCAAACAATCCATTTTGTGTTGCTCTGGCAGGTTGTGTTTTGTATTTGCTCCCATATAGCTCCTTAGAGTAATGCTTAAGGCCACTAGCCAATGCCATAGGTCTATGTGGAGTTTATGTGGCCACTTATGGCTTTACCTATGTATTTGGTTGGTGCTCCTCCTGTTTGCAGACATGTTTGTGTGACATTATGGCCATGCCCAAATATCCCTGGGCACAGGCAATATTAATGACTGGACTAGGCTGGCCTTTGGACTGGGTGTCCTTGTTTGGTTGTGCCACTCACTTCCAGGTGTAGATGTGCTCGATGTTTTTTTTTTAATGTTATCCATTGGTTACCACAGATGTATGTGGACTGATTTCTGTTAACCACTATAATTTTTCATTTTCCAAGTAAAACAAAAATTTCACTTCCAATACTTGTGGCGTTTTTAGTGGGAAGACATTTTTAACAGCTTGGCCTAAACCAGATAATTTTTGTTGGAAAAGGTGTAACAATGCAAAGCGAAAGCTAAGGAAACTACATGAAATACATTAGGCAACAATTAAGGGCTAAATGTTTTACTTAGAGGTAATGCCACATTAGGGCAAAACAACATATGTTTCAAAAAGGATAACACAGACATACAGAATGGTGAGACAGGGAAAAAAGTTAACTAAAATGCTGGCTGATCAGGTTGGCTCGAACAGATTGGCCAGACTCACTGGGGGGCCCCTCAAAATTCTCGGCTTCATCCTCGACGGCTGAAGAGGGCAGGCTGTCCACATAACGTGGGACACGTTCCATGATGGCAAAATTGTGCAAAACAGCACATGCCATTATAATGTCGATCACTTTCTTGGGATCATATTGCAGGGCCCCCCCAGTATGGTCAAGGCAACGAAAACGTGTCTTCAGCAGACCAAAGGCCCTCTCCACAACAGCCCGGGTCTTGCGATGCGCACGGTTATACGCTTCCTGAGAGGCATCCTGGGGCCGCAGCACAGGCGTCATGAGCCAGGGTAGAAGTGGGTACCCGGAATCACCTTAAACAGAGAATTAAATTTAATCAAAATTAAAAAGGCAACACAACCAACACCAAAAATTTCACAGATATCATAATGATGTAAGGTAAAGTGTTCCCAAAAAAAAACAGGGCACATTAGGGCCCACAAAAATTGCACTAAGGTATCACCTAAATAAAAATGGCACTTCTATATACCAATTAATTAACAAACATCTGCACGGCCAAGGGTATTTGTATTTTACATATATTTGTAGTTTTCAGACATGTTACAATTAGGATGCTGCGGAGGGCCTATCCACATTTCTCAGGAAACTACAATGTATGCAGTTTAAGTCCACTTTGACATTTAAAGACCAATAGTCCCAAAGGAGCCAAAGGTCAAAGATCCCTATCCACATTTCACTGGAAACTACAATGTATGCAGTTTAAGTCCACTTTGACATTTAAAGACCAATAGTCCCAAAGGAGCCAAAGGTCAAAGATCCCTATCCACATTTCACTGGAAACTACAATGTATGCAGTTTAAGTCCACTTTGACATTTAAAGACCAATAGTCCCAAAGGAGCCAAAGGTCAAAGATCCCTATCCACATTTCACTGGAAACTACAATGTATGCAGTTTAAGTCCACTTTGACATTTAAAGACCAATAGTCCCAAAGGAGCCAAAGGTCAAAGATCCCTATCCACATTTCACTGGAAACTACAATGTATGCAGTTTAAGTCCACTTTGACATTTAAAGACCAATAGTCCCAAAGGAGCCAAAGGTCAAAGATCCCTATCCACATTTCACTGGAAACTACAATGTATGCAGTTTAAGTCCACTTTGACATTTAAAGACCAATAGTCCCAAAGGAGCCAAAGGTCAAAGATCCCTATCCACATTTCACTGGAAACTACAATGTATGCAGTTTAAGTCCACTTTGACATTTAAAGACCAATAGTCCCAAAGGAGCCAAAGGTCAAAGATCCTTGGGTATAAACTCCAAACCAATATATTTAGGCACAAGGAACTTACAGACATCCTAACTAAAGGGAAAACATTCTGAAGGCCACAGCGAGACAAGGATTTTTAGGGTAAGTTCCTAATATATGAGCCAAGAAAAAGGCAGTTGTACGCTTCTGTAAATTTATCCTTAAAAAACATATCAACAAATACAAGATTAATGCCACATTTAATAACACACAAATAGGACACACTTACCAAGCAGCCATGCCCCCGAAAATTCACCTGCCTCAAATCTCCGAAACAACCCAGATCGCCGGAGGATATAGGAGTCGTGGGACGATCCGGGGTAGCCGGCAAGGACACTCATAAACCGCATATCCGGACCAACCACGGCCTGGACATTAAGTGAGTGTCCCATTTTACGATTCCTTAAGGAAAAAACATACAAAAAGGGTAATTGATATTTGACCAAAACTAATAAATTAACCTCAAAACATGTCTGCACTCTATTGGGAAAGACTAATGAAAAGCCTAGATAAAGCAGCTACACAAATGAGGGATAAACAAATATGCTGGCGCAAAGGAAAACAGGTTACATGACACGTTGGGCAACATAATAACCAATCTCAATACCTATATATATACTCGTCGGCTGCCCTAGGTACGAGTGCCACATGTGTGCAGTCAATTGCACCAATAACGTTGGGCATGTCGGCCACATTATAAAACCCAAGCTTAATGGCGTTTCTGGCTGCCATATCATCAGGAAAATAAATATATTTTTGAGTTATGGCAGCCATGCCTTCCAAAAATTTAGACAGTGCGCGGCTCAGCGTAGGCTGTGACATCCCCACAGAGAGGGCACCCAGCCTCTGGAACGAGCCGTTCGCCAAAAATTGCAGGCAGCCAAGCATCTTGGTCATACCTGAAATTGCATGCCCCTTCCTTGTGGTGCGGGCTAACCATGGCCGCAGCTCACTATATAATTTATGGAGGGAAGCGCGATTAAGCCTGGTCAGCTCGAACAGCTCAACATCATTCATGCTATCGATGTTCATGCGACGACGCAGGGGCAATCTGCTCTCAGACATCTCGATCAACTCAATGCCAAAAAGCATAAGCCCTTGATGTGCCACAAACTCGCTCCGCTCCATCCTACTCCCGAGGCCAAATAGCTGCCGGCAAACATTTCGTAAAGCAGCTCTTTAATGGGCTTCCAAACAATTAACAATCACCTCTCTGAATTGGGCGCAAGCCCATGTGAAGGACGTAAAAAATAGGATCGGACGCAAATAATACGATTTGGACGGGAAAAACACACGAACTAACGCAAATTATACGATTCTCGTACGAAATGCGTATGTTCATATACGTCTATGCGCGAACGATCGTGCGAATACGAAATGGCCAAAAAAACAAGAAAAAATGACAAACACCCACCCAAACTTACGATTCTCGATACGAAATCACTTAACTTTTGCTCTTTGAATCGAGGGGATAGTGTGGGAATGTTGCTGAAATATGTAGAATGAAATACAAGTAAAAATGTAAATCTGCTGGATTGACATTTTAATGCTTTTGTTGCGCTTGGAGGATGGCCAACATCTGTGCTTGGGTGGCATTCATCATCTGCCACTGCTCAAGCATAGCCTTCCTATGCCTGTTGTTATGCCTGTTGATAGTCCTAATTTCCTCAATCAGGGTGGTGAAGTTGTTATTGAAGTTTACTAAATGTGCTGCCAGCTCCACTCTTAATCTTAGGCTCACTGCCCGAAAGTTGCGGCTGTCATTCCGCCATGCTGTCTCCAGGATCTGCACACGCCTCGTCTGGCTGACATGGCGACGTGTCTGAGGGCATCCTCCAGTTCCCCGGGTTTGGGCACGTGCAGATGCTGGAGGTCTAGGCCTAGCAACCAGAGCAGATGCAGTAGGCCAATCCTCTGCAGCAGAGCTAGCACATGGGACAGTTGGTTGTGTCTCTTGGTTCTGGCCATGCTGGTCTGCCGGCAGAGGGCGTGTTTGACTCTGCTGAAGAGGATGTGTGGGCGGCTGCTGCTGGGGCAGTGACACATGATGTGGCTGGGTAGGCATTAGTGGGGCCATGATAATGATCTCCTCCTCCTCCAGATGGTGTATTGCATCTATTAGGGGAGGTGTCTGTAGGGATATCGAAAATAAACTGTGTAAGATAGGTAGCCAAATATATGTTTGCCAATGTAGTCATCTTAATTCACATGCATCAACAGTTCTTGCACATTGCACTTACCAGATCCAGCTGGTCCTGTGTTGAATATGTTTGGACTGGCTGCCGGGATGTGGTGGCAGTGAGCAAAAGGTTGGGGGTTGCGCAGTCGCTTGAGTATTCTGAGGAGCTGGAATGTAACAGTAAAGGCAAGTTAACACATAAACATAACTTGGTTAAACATAGGAGTAGCTAGGCTTTAATGCACCCTGACCTAAGTTTCACAATGGCCTCCACCACCGGTTTAACATACACCCTTTTGCGCAACCCTGAACTGCTGTACCCTGTGAGCGTGCCCCCCCCCCCCCCCCCGGTCCCATCTAGCTACGGCTCTGTGTGTGTCGTGGATTTTTTTCATCAAATCTCTAAAACAAATGTAAATAAACAATCCTTAAAATACATACCTTCTTGCATTTCATAATTGTCAGTGTCTAGGGCCCCGGATAAGCCCTGTAGTGCCGAGGGGTGTATAAGTCCAAGAACAAGCTCCTCAGCTGCTGTGTACTGCAGTTTAGTAGGGAATCCTCCTCCTGTTTGCAACCTTAAATTAAAATGTACACGATTAATTATAAGGTTGGCCACAACAACAACCCCCCCAACTCCCACACCCATATGTACCCGTGCTGCCTTTGCTTATTCCTCTTCTGTCTCACTGCATATTTGAGGTCCGAAAATTTCCGCTGGATCTGTTCTACATTTTTCCTTTCCGTACCCTCACAATTGACCTGTCTGGTGATCTCCTCCCAGATTTGGTTCTTGCGTACCTTGCTGGTGGTTTTAGAATTTCTGCCATACAGCTCATGAAAGTGCTCAGAAACCCCACTTGCCAACGCCATGCTTTGGGGCTCACTAAAGCATCTGCTCAACGTGCCACGCCACAGGTTTTGCCCTAAGGTTGCCCTGGATGGCTCTTCATGGGTGAGAGAAATATTGGGTGACATTTGTGGGTGAATTGCAGGCGTCGAATAGGCAGAAATTTCACTTAACATGGATTGGGCTGGACTTGCATGGGGGCTGGGGGTTATTGGGTGGCTGCCCAAAGAAGTTACTGCCGATGAGCTGCCCATTCCTGACATTGGGAAGGAGCAGGAGAGGGTGTGGATGGGGGGCTAGGGCTCCTAGGACGAGGCTTACCCTTTCCCTTACTAATAGTGCTCCTTTGTGTTTGGGATGTTGTGGGCCGGGGAGCATTCTTGCTTGAGGATGTATCCTTCGCCTTCCGAGATGTTACAGATTTGGAGGTTGCTGGAGTGTGTTCCACTGGATCCTTAATGTGGTGACTGGATGTTCTGGTCGAATGCGAGTGGCCAGTGGTTTTGTGGGACCTAGTTGCAGGCGTCGAGGAGGTTTTTTCATGCCGTTCGGCACGGCGGTCATGGGACTAGGGGGTCTTGCGGCTACCTTTCTTTGCAGGCATAGCGATATCGGTAAAGACACTCAGCTGTTTCTCCAAGTACCTTTTAAATACTTATGACTGTGTATGACGCGTACGCGTAAGCGTGCATACGGACGTGCGCATCCCAGAAACCGCTGGAGCGCAACATATCTGCTGATCCAGGCTATCAAAATGGCACCCACTCTCTTTACCCGCGAGCAACAGGATACCATAATGCTGGTAAGTGTGGGTTCAGGACGTAGATTAGCATGCATATGCGATTAGCCAGCCCAGGCCCAAACAGTGGGGGCACAATTCAAATTTATACGGCGTCCCAAGCAAAAGTTAGTGAGCACATGTGCGCAACCACAAAATGGCATCTAGAAGGATAGCTGAAGGCTACAAATGTTATGTGGACTGCAAGTTAGCAACCTGCTCTAACTGTGATTGTGATTTGTATGATGTTTTCAGTAATCAAATGTGTTTCACTTTTATCTTTCAGATGATGATGGAGGCCAGGTATGACTACCTGGCGAATGACTTCCAGAAGAGAACGTTGGCCCTGGAGATCGTGGCCAAAATTGTAGCCGACAGCGGCACCACCTTCACCTTTACCCAGATCATCCAACACTGGTCGGACCTAAAGAGAAGGAAGAGGCCCCGGGTGAGGCGATTCTTTGCCCAACATTTCCCAAGTAAGTACATGACTATTACTTGTAAGATATCCAAAAGTCCATATTTAGGCCTCTGTTTATGAATGCTATTCTCTTCTAGTGAGCGAATAGGATTTCAGAATTAGACCCACCCGGAGGCGAGCAGTCTGGCCAGTGCTGGATGGATCTAGGCCTAGTGAGGGTGGTGCATCTCCAGGGCTAAGGTCCTCCCCCTCCTCTGTAGGTGGCTCAGAGTAGCCACTAGACCTGTCTACAGAGGAGGGGCACAGCGAGTCGTACCAGATGCCAGAGCCACAACACTCCGGTATGTTTGTCTGACTGAATCACACAGGTACATCCACTGTCAACACACACTCATTCCCTGCTTCTATTCTTTTAGATGACGATGTAGCGGGTGGAGAGCGTGGTTTGGAGAGCCCACAACAATCCGCCCCTGAGGTGCATGGCGAAGGTGGGTGTTGACACACAGGCATTATGAAACAAATGTTACCTTTACCTAATCTGACATTACAAGTAAACATATTTTTCCTTCTGCAATAGCCTCAGATCCTGGTCAGTGGCAGGCCCCAGAGAGAATGCTGGTCCCCCAAGCACAGGTCGCCCGCCAGCCTGGTAAGTTTGAAGGCTAATTATTTTATTACCTATAACATAGCTTCGTTTACAGGTCTTTAAAAAGTTTAGCCTAACACATTAGCATAATGACCTATGGCCTCGCCCCTAGCCTAATACATTAGCATAATGACCTATGGCCTCATCCCTTAGCCTGAACATCAATAAGATTGCATTCCACAGCTAGCAAACATGTATTTTCCAATATGTAATTATTGCTTCCTTTACACAGGAACACCACAGGAGAGACTTCAAAAGCTGACCGTGATGGTGTATCGGCTGGTGGGCGACATCCAGGAGCTTGCTGCTTCCATGGGGACCAGTGAAGACTAGAATCCTGGGGCCTGCCACTTGTTTTTATATTGTTAATGTTTAAAAATTAATATGTTTAAAAATTTTAATAATATATTTTGATAACAAAAAACTAAAAAAAAATTTGCCAAACACACAAGGCAAAATACCTTTTTTTAAAAAAAAATTTAGCAAATAAATGCTGTTAAACTTAACCATGTTTCCTGTTTATTTTAGTTTAAGTTAGACTCTATTTAGACATGAACACAGGGCAAAAAAAAACAAACACCGGAAGAAAACAAGAAGGAAACCAAAAAAGAACATTAGGTAAGCATGAAGGACGGGAGAACATCTAAAGTGGAACCGCAATTGAGTTAAGGTAAGCATGAAGGACGGGAGAACATCTAAAGTGGAACTGCGAGTGAGTTCAGGTAAGCATTATGCACGGGAGAACATCTAAAGTGGGACCGCGAGTGAGTTAAGGTAAGTATGGAAGCAGAAGTGAGTGAGAGAATAGTTGAGATGGGGACATGAATGAGGTTAATAGCTGCGCATGCATACATGCATGCAAACATAGCAGATTTCCAAGAAAATGCAGTTTGGACATATATTGGGAGGAAGATGCATGCAGAATCTAACGGGACACGGAAAATCTTTGTGGGAAGTGTGGTAAATTGTATCAAAATGTCTATTTCTCCCCTGCTTGGCTGTATAAAGCACAATCCGGGCCGGGTTTTCAGGACCCAGGTCACTTCCCCAATTCCCTAACGGGTTGTTACATGTTCTAAGACCCTCCACAAGTGTGCACGCTGATTACAGGAGAAGCCTGTATAAGAAGAGAGCACACGGCCTTTCCTTTGTCTATGACCAGCCTGTTGGAGTAAGCCCAGGCTGAGCTGCACCGTGGTGAAGGATAGCACTGGACATTGAGCAGAGGGCTGATACGCCCTGTAAAGTGGACTGGAATTGATCAGCTTGCTGGAGTACCCAGCCCAGGACTATTTGGTTGGTGAAGTAACCCTTTTTGCTTACTGCATTTATGCTGCAATCTTTTGGACTATCTACTGAACTTTGCTGAATAAAAGCCGTTTTTGCCGTTCAAATCCGTTGTCCGTCACTGCTGATTGTTTGCCCGCTTACAATTAGTGGAGGATGCGAGGGGCACAGTGACTGTTTCTAGGGGCAATGGAGTGACACAACGCACTGCATTTTGGTTGTCGTTGGCGAAGGCAGCAATCAAGATGTCTCAACAAAAGCAAATGGAGGAGGTGATAAAACACCTAATACAAGCTGACCTCCGGCAGGAGCAGGCCCTGGCACAACAGCAGCAGGCCCTGGCACGACAGTTCCAAATGCAGCAGCAGACCGTGGCTAACCAGCAGGAGACAAATCGCCTGTTGATTGAACAGATGGCCGAGCTTAGAGAGACTGTTGGTGCCAAAGTTTCACAACCGGAGAGAAGCCCGGTTGAGACGGAGGGGGCGAGAAGAACAGTTCAGCGGGTTTTACAAAAGCTGACCCATGAGGATGATGTGGAGGCCTACCTCACGGTGTTTGAGCGCATGGCTGAGAGAGAGCAGCTGCCAGTCACGGAATGGGCTGACGTGATTGCACCGTTCCTGTCAGGTGAGCCGCAAAAAGCATATTTTGATCTCAGGGAGCAGGATGTGCGGGACTATGCCAAGCTAAAAATGGAGATCCTTGCTCGCCTGGGAGTCACGCCAGCGGTTCGGGCAAGGCGAGTACACAACTGGACTTTTTCTGTTGATAAACCTGCCCGATCGCAAATGTATGACCTAATTCATCTGGTCCAAAAGTGGTTGGAGCCAGAGCGTTTGACCCCTGCGCAGATCATCGAAAAAGTCGTGGTGGACCATTTTGTTCGGGCACTGCCGCCGAAGCTACAGCAATGGGCTGGACAGGGCGACCCACAGACTGCTGAGCAGCTAGTTAACATCGTGGAACGATTTGTCGCGACTGAGGACCAACTTCGGGATGCCCCTGACAAGTCCGGCAGACCAGTGAGTAAACAAGTTCCCCTGAGAGGTGTGTGGAGCGCTGTGAGAGGCCCCCAACCCTAGGGAAGTCGTCCGGGCAAGGAGGTTCCGGGGTCCCCAGTGTTGGAGGTGCCGTGAGTGGGGGCACCTAGCCGCGGATTGCCCCCTCGGCCCTGAACCCATGGAATGTGATGCGGGTTGCAGAAGATCCCTGTTGGCAGACCCCGGTTGTGCCGCCAGTCAGCGGTCAAAATCTGAAACGCAGGTTGTGTCTTTAAAGATGAATGGTCGCGCAGTAAAGGCATTATTGGACTCAGGTAGCCGGGTAACTTTGGTCCGGGCCAACCTGCTGCATGGTGGTTGCAAACCAAAGAAAAATCTGAGCGTGCTTTGCATCCACGGGGATGTCATGACTTACCCTGTTGCAGTGGGTAAGTTTGAGACCCCCACGGGAACATTGTCCCATGAGGTTGGTGTAGTAAGATATATGCCTACAGTACTATAGTTTTTTGCTGCCATTTTAGCAGCCTTTTAGCAACTTGCCTACAGCTGAAGTGCATCATGGCAAAGCTAAATATTAGGTAATCCCATGAATTTGAAGTGAAAAAACATCTAATGTACTTGTCTTGTCTATTCCTTTAGTGTTAGTTTAAATGGAACTTGTGTTTGTTTTGTGTTTTTTCAGCATCTGAAAGTCACCAGACTGAAATGTTTGGATGAAGAATCTGACTTAAAGACTTAAAAAAACACTGAAATAGCAATACATAAATAGCATAAAGCTGATGCCAGCCTCCATTCTAGGATGCTAACCTGGCACAGGCATGCCATTCAGATCATCTGCACACAAGTAAACCTTTTCTACCTATCTCTTAAAGAGGAACTATGCGCAAGTCACCACTTCCTCATTCGTAGTGTATGGCAAAAATTCAAAGGGGCCTGGTCACCCCTACCTAAATCACTCTTTACTTTTATCTTTGACTTATAAAACAAAATGGTGACACCAAGAATAGCATGGGTCTGTTTAGAAAACATAGGTTAGAAAACAATTTTGCAGGATTGTGATCACACTGATGTTTGCAGTTTTAGTAACATTTGACTTTCTCAAATGCTAGTGCAGTACATGGTTCTCTATGGTTATCAGATAGTATATATTAGAGAATGCGCTGTGTTTCCAGCAGTTCTCTGAAGTGCACTGCTGGAATCGAACTATTTAAACTGCATATTATCTAAGGTATATAATAAAGGGAAACTACTGTTTTTGTTTTGACAGCAAATTTAAAACCTTGTTTCCCTGCGCCAAAAACAATTCTGCTCCAACTTTAGGTCTGTGGTCAATTTTTAACCCCACTCACTGCCCATGCATGTCCCTTTAGAGGCCCAAATGAGGACACTGAATGCAGGTTCCACCGCAGAGCTGGATCAAGATTACGGTGTAGTGCTGAATAGAGTAAAATGTACATTTTACTTGGCCATAATTTTGAGAGTTAAAAATTAGGGCTGCTTGAATAAGCACTGAAGTGCTGAAGCCCAGATACAGTAGGTGAAACACATGAGTATGTGTAACTTTGTTCAACCTTCAATAAATGTTGCTGTCTATTCACTTTTGCCTGATTTACTTTGTCTTCACATCTCCCTCTTTTGCTGAACAATGCTGTTCTTACGATTACTTGGCATATTTTTCTGCCAGTCGCTGCAATGCAATAATGCTTCTTTCTAAAGGTCACCTTGGGTAATTATAGCCAAGTTCAGCTGCATGTAAGTAAATGCATAAATTATGAACGTCCTTCAGGTGAATAACAAAAACACAGCTATAGGATGTATGCAGGAAAAAAGGGAGAACAGAAATGTTGTTCTAGGCTTGTGGTTTCAAATAATCAAGAAACTGAGCTTTTATTACCCCCATGATGTATAGTAAATTAATGAGGTGACCAAAAATGTTGGTTTTAATTGTATCCCTATTTGAAAGCTATTACTAGCATTGCTGTTAAGTCAAAGCATAATAAAAAAATATATTTACTGACCTGTAAAAATGATGCACCTGCACTTGCGATGGAACATTTTTACAAGTGAGGTACATTTTTCCAATGAGGTGTAAAAAATAGTTGAAAAGTTTGGAAATAACAGCATTCTATGGGGTATGCAGAAAAAATAAAGTATTTAGCAATAAACCATATGGTGTTGTTTCCAAACTTCTAAATTAATACTTTTTTTTAGTATTAAATTAGAACAAATCTGTTTTTCTTGCACTTTTTTTAGTTAAAATGTAAAAACTCTGGGGCGTGGCCGTGGCATGGCAGCGTAAAGTCGCACGTTGGAGAGGCTCTTGACTTTCCCCAGCCCAAAAGCTACATATACGGGGCAAAAAAATTCCTAAGGCGTAAGGGCCAGCAGAAGGGCTCCAGAGCCAGTGAGGGACAAAGTATCGCCCGTTTCCTTAAACCAGAAGATCCGGGGAGCGTGCCCCGGAACAACATGGCGCCAGACCCTCAGAGAGACGAAGGAGGGGAAGATCGGGCGATAGCGGATGACCGTGAGGGGAGGCAACACCGAGGAGGAGACCGTGAGCGAGCGGAGGAGGCGACCGGTCTGTCCCTGCAGCAGCAGTAGTAGCCGGCGCAGCACAAGCCGGCGGTGAGCGAAGGAGAGAGCGAGGGCAGCCAAGACAAGATGGCGGCCGCCAAGGAGAAGCGACTCGGCTGCTGGGAAGTGCAGAGTGCGGTGCGGACGGAGGTATGGCGTGAGGCGGGCGGGCTCTCGCTGGGCACACAGGAAAGGAAAAGATCAGGGACCCGGGTTGCGGAGCGGGAACCGGGCAGAGGGCAAGCCCCCCCTCCCAGCCCCGGGGCTGGCAGCGTGGAGTCCATTCCCCATCCAGAGGAGTCACTGCCTGCGATAGAGAGGGAGGAAGAGGGGAAACCCCCCCATGAACGGCACCTGCGGGTGGAACATACTCCACAGCCCGGCATAGACCTGCTCTGGCCCCCTGACACCACTTAAAGGGGCAGACACACAGGATGACTTGCCCCAACCGTTTGACTTTTCCTCATTACCCCTCTACTCAGAATGGGACCTGACAACAGAGGAGCTCCTCGGTAGCCAAGAGAGGGAGGAATGGGCCACGCAGGCGCATCGAAGGGGCATCCCAAACTCCTGGCTTTCTCCAGAGCACCTAACTGCGGAGCCGGGCTGGAATGACCGGTGTGAAGATGCACCTTCCCCAGATGTGGCGATGCGGCAAGGCCGGGTGTTCTCCTTGGACAAGACATCAATGCACCCCTCATTATCCCGACCTCAAGGAAAACGACTGACCTGCCCCCCTGCAGCTTGGTGGAGGAGAGCCCTCAGACCCCCCATGGGGCGCCCAGACCACCGTCCTGCGACCTACGCTCGGTTCTTCTCTCCCTTCCCACTAAAGCAGACTTTGAGGCGATTCCTACCAAAATGGACATGGAAGCCATGATCTCAAGAATAGAAAAATCCTTCAGGAAGGATCTGGAGGCCGTCCAACACAACGTGGCAGCAATGGAAGATCGGGTTGTAGCCTTGGAGTACGCAAGAGATGCGACGGAAGAACGGGGTGGGGGAGCCGGGGAGACGGGGGTCTTGGTCTTCCTTCCTACCCTACTTTTCTATCCCTTTTTTCTTACCCCTGTTCTTTAATAGATAAGTTGAAAGACAGAGGCGTCGAGGCAAACCTTTTAGAAGGGGCAAGAGAGTTAAGTCTCCCTGATGTAAAAGCGAGGAAGAGAACGTAGGAATGGCAATCTATTCGATTTCATCTGTATTGCTCTTGGAAAAAACTCGACGGTATGCAGGCAGCAATTCACACCCAAATGTGCACCCAGAGTTGAACTTGTGAATGTGCAGCTTGTCAGAGGGCATGCAACTTTGTCCCACAAATCCTAGGGGAGGGGGGTCGTCTGCTCTCTAGCTAGCCTGACATTGCCAAGGCCTTCAGAGAATTCTACAATAAATTATACAATTTGGCGGGGGAAGGAGCAAGTTGTACGGGTCTATTGCAAGAAGCGCATAGATGCTGTTCTTTGCATCTTTAGCCTTACCAGCCCTGAGCCAAGAGGCATTGGAGGCGATGGAGGAGCCAATATCGGAGCTAGAGTGACTGCAAGCAATTAATTCCTCTCAACCAGGCAAGTCCCCTGGGCCTGATGGATTTACCCTTTCTTATTATAAATGGATGAGTTAAATCCTGACGCCTAGAGCAGTTGCTGCTTTCAACTCCCGAACAGACGTAATCAACTGAATACAAATCACGCCCCAACTCAAAGACCTGTTTGCTAGGAACTTTCCGCCCTTACTGAGCACAATCAAGAGAGATCTAAACATATGGAAAGAAAAAACTCTCCTGGTTTGGCAGATGCAACATGGTTGAAATTACTACCGCGATCACTATACCCCATCCGGGTATTGCCTATTCACCTACCTTCTTCCTTCTTGAACGATATCCGCTCGGAATTTATAAAATTCGTGTGGGGGGGTAGGAGTCCAAGAATAGCGCACCGCACATTCACGCTGACGAAGAAAAGGGGGGGGGAGTGGGACTCCCCGACATCAAAATGTATTACGTGGCTGCTCATTTGAACAGAGTAGTGGACTGGAACTGGCACAAGGGGAACAAGCGGTGGGTACAGTTAGAACAATTATGGTCTCCGGTCCCATTCGCGGACCTTGCTTGGTCCCCTGGAGAGATTCCGTTTTCACTCAGGACCCACCTAACAGTAGGACCTTCCCTCAGGGTATGGGCCTGGCACGCAATGAAAGAGACCATCGCCCCTTCACCTTCCCCTCTCCACCTGATTATGTGGGCACTAGATTTCATGCCGAGCCAGCTTGATGCGGGATTTGGAGATGCCTGGTAGGGGCACTTCCCGGGATTTCATGAGTGGATCAAAATGGAAGTCATTGCAGGAGCTTGTGGATTGGGGGGACCCTCCACGCTTGTCATACTGAGAGCGTTACAGGTCTCTCACTTCCTTGCGAGCTTACAACCCCAGAAGAATATCGCAGGCAGCTGACACCCTTTGAACGGTTGTGCTCTACGGAGGAGCCGACCAGGGGGCACTGTCTTTTATATACAAATTTCTAGTGAACCCAGGCGAGGCTTTTGTGCCCATCTTTGTGGCGGCATGGGAGGCCGATCTTAATATCACCTTCCCACCAACCCAAGTAAGGAAGATTCTCGAGCTGTCACAATGTGCGTCAATCAGTAATATATACCAAGAGGCGGGCTATATAATCCTAAGTCGGTGGTACCGGGTACCACAGGAACTGCATCGTCACTACCCGCCAGTGTCCCCACTCTGCAGGAGATGTGCGAGAAACCATGGCTCCCTCCTACATATCTTCTGGGAATGCGAGAAGATAAAGCGTTTTTGGGGGGGCATCGTAAAATGGATTGGTAAGATAACAGGAGAGTCTGTCTCTCTCTCGCCCTTTTCCTACTACTCAATCAGTGGATCAATTGGGAAATACAGGAAATCTCTCTCCATCTACTTGGTGAACGCGGCTCAGGCATGCATACCAGCCCGATTGAAGGCCTCCACGCCACCCTCCATTAGTGATTGGATTCGAAGGGTAGAGGACATCAGGTGAATGGAAGACCTGACGGCCACCCTCAGATGCACTGAGGAGAGGCACTGGCTCTTCTGGCTGCAGTGGAACATGTTCATAGAATCCAATGAGTGCAAGAACTTACTTACTGAAGCCTGAGCTGTCCAGAGAAACACTTGGAGGGCGATATCAATGCGGGACGCCCAACATGGACCGCTCGGCCTGGGGGCCCCAATTGTCGATGGGCCTTATGGAGGCGTTGCTGGGGGTCACCTTGGTGGACGGCGGACTGGGGGGTGGGGAGTCCATTCCTTACTATTCCTTACCTTGGCTTCCCTTCCTCCCTGCCTGCGTTTTGCTCTTCCTCCTCCCGTCTGGAGGTGGGGGAGCCGGGGAGACGGGGGTCTTGGTCTTCCTTCCTACCCTACTTTTCTATCCCTTTTTTCTTACCCCTGTTCTTTAATAGATAAGTTGAAAGGCAGAGGCGTCAAGGCAAACCTTTTAGAAGGGGCAAGAGAGTTAAGTCTCCCTGATGTAAAAGCGAGGAAGAGAACGTAGGAATGGCAATCTATTAGATTTCATCTGTATTGCTCTTGGAAAAAACTCGACGGTATGCAGGCAGCAATTCACACCCAAATGTGCACCCAGAGTTGAACTTGTGAATGTGCAGCTTGTCAAATTTTAGGACTCAGAACACACAAGGTCTGAATTCTGTTTATCTCAGTAAAGACTACTAATATGCCACATTTATGTATATACTGCTTTGTTTTACATTACAAGACAACTCCTTTTATTTAATATTTATTTTCATCTTCAAATTCACAAGACTTACTCCTTTTTACTTTTGTTGGTATGCTGGTATACATTTCTAATGCTTTGATTATTTTTTAGATCAGATTTGCTGGCAGACTAAAATCTGTAGATATCAGCATGTAGCTTATCTTGTCAAGGGCATGGTTCCAGAAAGTAAGGTAATATGCAAGGTACAGATATGATTTTTGTGCCTGATTCAGTAACACGCTGACTACCGTATATACTCGAGTATAGGCCGACCCGAATATAAGCTGAGGCACCTAATTTTACCACAAAAAAATGGAACAAGTTATTGACTCGAGTATAAGCCGAGGCGGCTTTTTTCAATTGGAATTGGAGTTGATTTGAGGAATCAACGGGCTGATACAGAATTTGGTCTGCTTTACCATGTGCCTTTGCTTGCAGTCATGAACGCGCTTCCTCAACCATTAGGGCACAGAACTCTACCCTTATGCTTCTGAGCCACTGATGCTTAGCCGTAATAGACGGCACAGACTCATACCTCCCAACTTTTGGAAACAGTAAAGAGGGACATTTTTTGTCATTAAACCACGCCCAAAGTGTCTGGAAAGACCCATCTTTAGCCTCAATAGGTGCCCGATTTCCCTATGTCTAAACGAAGGAAGAGCACCCAGAGTGTCAAGATCCACCACTACTTCCCCCCTGAGGGACCTTCTAGCGCTGGAGGGAGAGGCAGCAACATGGCGCCTGTAAAGCAGAAGCCGGCGACACGTGCGGCAGTGGGGGCCAGTGGAGAAAGGAGGCGGAGAGAAGCGGAGCCGCCGGAGAGTTACCTGCAGCAGGAGGAGGTAAGCGGTGAACTGACAGCCCCGGCCCCGATCTCCGATGTGGCAACCTGTCGAGGAGTAGAGGGGCGGGAGCCCGAAGTAGCGGTGCAGCCGACGGAGGTGGCAGGAGCGGCGAAGGATCGCCGCTGCTCTGCAGTTATACCGGTAATGACAGCGGCTCACGTGGCGGGGCAGGAGAGGGGGGAGAGGCGCCCTGCTAGTAGGCGATCCACCGCGGAGTACACGCCTGCACTTTCCCAGGCAGCAGGCACCAGCAGAAGCCCCGGGAAGTGACAGAGGGTGAGTGCGGGAGCCGGCACGGGGGCGGGAAATGAATGGGCATGTCTCCTCTAATTTCACTGACTCGATTATAAGCCGAGGCGGCTTTTTTCAGCCCAAAAAGTGGGCTTATAAAAAGCTTATACTCGAGTATATACGGTATATTTTCAGAGGGACATGTTTGGGATACTTAAATTGTGACAGTTTAACAAATCGCTAGGTCAGTTTTTGATAGCAACGTATATTGTATATGTAACCAATGTTGTTGCTATCGAAAATATCCCCATCGATTTGTACATTCTGGTAACAGCTGTGTGTGTGTGAGATGGTCTTTCTGTAATGAGACCACCCGATGACTCTGAAATCTCTACAAAATAAACTAAACTGACTGAAAAAAAATGTACTTTGAATCACTGTGTGGGTATATATATATATATATATATATAAAGGTATTAAAGTTGAACAAAACCCTGAGTGGTTGACCCTGGAGTCTAAAAGACTCCAGTGCAGGCCACTGGCCTTCTCCTTTGGGATTTGGGATGCCCCATTGTGTGAAATACCACCCAGGCTGCCACAAGACCCATCTTTTCCCTGACTCCCATGGCAATGTAAATAGCTGCAACCGCATCCTCAGTGCTCTGCGCTCCCACAGATAGCCAGATAGCCTGGGCACCCAGGGATGCAGCCCTCAGCTCCACATTGCCAACCTCTGTGTGCAAACAAATCTGTTTGCCAAGCAAAGGTACATATATACAGGCAAACTTGGGTGTTTGACACAGCAGGGCATGCCCCCGGGCAAGAAACAAAACTCAGGATAGTGAAAATCCTGGATTTTGTTCTGCCTGAAACACACAAAGCTGAAATGATGAATACATGGAAAAAATGGCATTTTAAGAATCAGAAATAGAAAGTTGAAAACCAATAAAAACGAAGGTGTCCCCAATCCCTCACACTGCGTCCGCTAGTGATAAAGAAATCGGGTTCATCTGGTCTCCAAAATTATTCCCCTCACCTTCCACCTAACGAGTTTCACTGAGTCACCAGCTTTTTCAAAGGTGCAGGGCCGGGGGAAATTACAGAATATATACTGCAAGGAGGTACTTACCCTCCAGGATCTAACCAGGGTGTGCAATAGCCAGCCGAGGATGCAACAGCCTATCAGAGGCCGTGTAGTAAATCATCGGCGTCCAGCAACACTACCTGGTGTATGTGTCGGCATCTATGATTGGTCCCCAAGCCCTGGGGTCAGACAGACATGCTAGAAGACTTCTCTGCCAATCAGGGAAGGTTTAATGAAAAAAACTCCCTAGCTCCTTGCAAGCGTCGCTGCCCAGGATAGGTCCTCGGGCTCAGCATTAAATTCTGCCTACTTCTAAGATAGCGATATCTTGCCAGATAATCCCAAAGTTATTTACAGGAAGGCTCCAAATCTTAAACATCTTCTGACCAGGAGTTTTGTAGATCCCCCGGTCAGGCCACCCTCAGGTTTTGGATCTATGAAAGGTTTCTACCATTGTGGGTCATGCATGGGTTGTAAGACCTGCCATATAGCGACCAAACCAATCTAATCCTTTTCTGTTCAGGACAATGGTAAGGATTACAAAATCTCCAATTTCATCTCTTGCACTTCTACTAATGTCATCTACCTAATTTGGTGCCCTTGTAAACTTTATTACGTAGGTAGGACCACTAGAGAGCTCAAGGTGCGCATAAGAGAGCATATTTACAATATAAAGCGAGGCTTTGAGATACAAAGGCCCTTATTTATCAAGGGATAGCGCCAGGTAGTGTCTCACTAGCGCCAGGTAGCGCCAGCTATCGGCGGCTACCGACTCCAGAACGCCAGGCTGCGAACACAATCACGCATTTATCACGCTAAATGAGGCTAGCGCCGGCGAGAGCATCAGCTAGCGCGGGATTCATCATGTTGCAGACTTCAGCGAGCAGCGCCGCTGCTAATCCCATCACAGCGCCAGGTATGACCTCTCGCTACCTGGCGCTCTCCAATGCATTTCAATGGAGCAATCTTTAAATATTCATAATTAATTGATATTAATGTTTTTTTTTTTTTTTTTTTTTTTAAATGTCAAAAATTCGGTGACCACTTCTGCAATGTTATATCTTTTTTTTAGGTAAAAAAAAAAAAATAAAAAATTTGTGCAGAATTGATATTACAGGTCTGATATTAATGTATTCATATTACAAAATGTTTATAAAAACTTGTTTATTATTTTTTTCCAAAAATAATGTTGTTTGGGGGTTAAACTACTTTTAACACATCGCCGCCAGCGCTCAGGGGTTTAAACATGCATTTTACAGCGCGAGAATTTTTGGAGCGTGATTTGTTAATGAATATGCTGGGAGCCGTTCGCTATGGCCATTCGTTGTCATGCGCTCCCATACAGCGCGGAACCTGTCAAACAGTGACTCCTAACCCCGTATTCAACATTACCGCACACCGACTGAGTCGCTGTCAACAACCGAACAACGGCCAAGCACAGCGAATACTAGCCGGCGCTGTGAAAATTGCGCTACTGTCGCTCATCTGTCGCTACCTGGCGCTATTAATAAATCGGCCTCATAGTCTGTCAGCACATTTTAAAGAAAGGCATGCCAGCGACCCCAGAGTCATGACCTTTATTGGGATAGACCGGGTTGAAAGGAATTGGAGGGGTTCCCATCTGTTCAGGGAGGTTTCACAGAAAGAGAGCAAGTGGATCTACGAGCTAGACACTTTGGCCCCTTCGGCCTTAATATTTAATTTATTGCACTTTTCCCCCTTCTCCCTCATCCCTTCTTGCCCATTTTAATGCATTTTAGTTTTTTTTTACCTATGTATCTCCTCATTTATATGTTTGGTTAATTCACCTGCCTTTGTACTGTATTAAAAGATTTGATTATTGTTTTTATTTATTTGTATTTCTATTTTTGACCACATGACATATGGGGGCTGTCTCCATTGCCTCTCACTGTATGCTGCGGGTGTTATGCCCCTTTTCAAGCGTTTTGGCCTATTACCGCCGGGAGACGCTCCGGTACCCCCTATGGTCCAGTCTGAGCCAGATTTGGCCTGACTGTCAGCAGTTGCTGCTGGCCTTCCCCGCATTCCCTCGGGTGGGAGCAGCCCTTCAGATCATATTAAACTGGATTGGTTGGCAGCCGATTGCCTTTTCTGTTGTACCGACCTCTGTCATGTTGGGTGTCGGCTGAAACAGCTGATACAAAAATCCCTGGCTGAAGGTGCACGCTATCTTAGAAGTAGGCAGAATTTAATGCTGAGCCCAAGGACCTATCCTGGGCGGCGACACTTGCAAGGAGCTAGGGAGTTTTTTTCATTAAACTTTCCCTGATTGGCAGAGAAGTCTGCTAGCATGTCTGTCTGACCCCCGAGCTTGGGGACCAATCATAGATGCCGACACATACACCAGGTAGTGTTGCTGGACACCGATGATTTACTACACGGCCTCCGATAGGCTGTTGCATCCTCGGCTGGCTATTGGACACCCTGGTTAGATCCTGGAGGGTAAGTGCCTCCTGGCAGTATATATTCTGTAATTTCCCCCGGCCCCGCACCTTTGAAAAAGCTGGTGACCCAGTGAAACGCGTTTTTGGAGACCAGAAAGACCCGATTTCTTTATCACTAGCGACCACAGTGTGAGGGATTGGGGACACCTTCGTTTTAATTGGATGCGTGTTTTAACAAGGAGTGTTTTGTAAGTGCATTTTATGAAGTATTAAAGAGTGATTCCGCTGTACCTACAGAGTTGCACTAGATGTGTTTCTTTGTTTTTGCTTTCTATATGGCTTGTGCATGGACATTGGCAAGTAACTAAGAAGCAGCTCAAGCTCATTAAAATTTTGGGTGCTCGTAATCATCAAGTATTCTGTCAGCAGTTTAAATACCCTGGAGTTGGTAAGAGTACCTTCAAGTGGTGGTGGGCACAGAAAAAAATTTGGTGTATGCACAGTGGGACTCCATCTGGAAGCTCATTTTACCAATTGAATGTACTAGAAAAACTATTATTCTGCTCTGTGCCTTTCTGTTGTTGTTTATTGTTAGGACTTTTTTGCAGAATAGAAAAGTCTGGCACGTTGTAGCATTCGTTCTGAGAGTCGTCCTTACCTAAGACCTAAGCGCAGTGTTTTTCCATTATTGAAAACCAATAGATACTGCAAACAGCAGCAGAGGTAACATGAACGAAAATAATAAATCTGGAAAGCAACAAAAAGAGAATGAAAACAGAAAAAAAACAATTGTGAAAAAAAACTTAAAAAAACACAACCAAGTAGGATTGGAACCCTAGACTCTCTGACTCTGAGCCAATCACTTTACCAACTGAGCTATCTTGATTACTGCATATCTGTTGTCTGTACAGCTGAGCAGAGGACCTTTGCTATGGCAGACCAGCAGCAAATGCAGTAAAACCCCTGCTCACTACACATGCTACCCCCCTTCCTCTCCCCTCTCTTTGCTACAGATACAATGCTGCATTCACAAGGCTGCAGCAGAGAGGGGAATTCTCCCCCACATAACACATGGGGTCCATAACCCATGATCCTGACAATGTGGACGAAATGGATAAATTCTAGGAAATGGTTTGAAGTGCGGTACTGTGATCAGTCCCTCTGATTTATGATCCCTGTGCCTGGGTACATGGCACTCCATGATGAGGAGTAGCCAGGCACAATACTATAGAGCGCCCCTGGAGAACGGATCGTTGTGATGTGCCACAATGCCATGTTCCTCTGATGAAGAGAATGAAGGAGATGTGTGTGAATATCTTTGCCTGTCATATGCGAGAATATGACAGTGTGCCAGAATGTCATGTCCCTCTCGCTGTGGATCCCTACTGTGTGGCTGAGAATGATAAACTCCCAGAAATGGGTTAAATACTGTGACCAGTCCTTCTGATTTGTGATCCCTGTGTTTGTGTTACAATACCATGTCCCTCTGATGAAGAGAATGAAGGGGATGTGAATGAATGCTTTTTCCTATCATGTGGACTTGGACGCTGCTTAAATGCAGGCACTCTGTATACTATATGACAGCCGGTCCCCCGGGAGAAGGCTGGGGCGAGCATCATTTACCCCACAAATTGGATAAGGCTAAAACTGTGAAGCCAGCGTAATGGCCAATAATTAGAAACTGCAGCTATGAGCTGGAGAGAGCAGTGAAACGTGATTGGTCCATCCATTGGTGTGGGGCTGAGAAACAGAGTCAAAAGCCATTATAGGCCACGCGCCACCCTGACGACGCTCCGGGAGCGGGGCAAGACATGCGTTGGATGACGGAGGCCCAGCCCCACCTCACCACACGCTGTAACCGGCCGGTTGATTCCCTGCCTACTATGCTCGAGCACGTTGATGACATAGCCGTCCGAGAGGCTGGCAGCCTGTAAGGAAGACGCTGGTGAAGCTAAGTAATTTTCACGTACATATTGTAGTGGAGGCTATGACAGGTTTAGCCCCAGGAATTAGAGATGAGCGAATCGATCCGGACGAACTCGAATTCGTAATTCCGAATTTCCGAATTTCAGGAAATATTCGATTCTGAACGAAACCGAATTTCCCCGCGATTCGATCGAAGGAACAAATTGTTCCTTTAAACTCCATTTACTTCAATTACAGGCATTGTAAAATGGTGGATGCACATGTCTGGACATATCCCCTAGGGCAAGGTATCATGGGAAGGTCACATGCAGCCTATCAGCAGCCAGGAACCCTGGTGACATCACAGTGCTATATAAACGGCGGCCATCTTGCTTGTGCACATTTCAGCATTGTATTGCGGCCAGAACGGAGCTGTTAGAGCCAGGGAGAGACTAACAGAGAGCCAGGGAGAGCCAGGGAGACCCACAGAGTGCCAGACAGAACCAGGGAAAGATAGGGAAAGATTACAGTTTGACTTGTTTTTGTGTCTGCTGTAAAAACCCCAGGCTAATAGGCATCCCATATTAGCACACTTGACCCTATCTGTTACACACAAGCAGCTGTTAAAGGGGATTTCTTCTAACTAGATTACAGTTTAAATTGTTTTTGTGTCTGCTGTAAAAACCCCTGCCCACAGGGCATCCCATATTAGCACATTTGACCCTATCTGTTACACACAAGCAGCTCTAAAAGGGGATTTCTTCTAACTAGAGTACAGTTTGAATTGTTTTTGTGTCTGCTGTAAAAACCCCTGCCCACAGGGCATCCCATATTAGCACATTTGACCCTATCTGTTACACACAAGCAGCTGTTAAAGGGGATTTCTTCTAACTAGATTACAGTTTGAATTGTTTTTGTGTCTGCTGTAAAAACCCCAGGCCAATAGGCATCCCATATTAGCACAATTGACCCTATCTGTTACACACAAGCAGCTGTTAAAGGGGATTTCTTCTAACTAGATTACAGTTTAAATTGTTTTTGTGTCTGCTGTAAAAACCCCTGCCCACAGGGCATCCCATATCAGCACATTTGACCCTATCTGTTACACACAAGCATCTGTTAAAGGGGATTTCTTCTAACTAGATTACAGTTTGAATTGTTTTTGTGTCTGCTGTAAAAACCCCTGGCCACTGGGCATCCCATATTAGCACATTTGACCCTATCTGTTACACACAAGCATCTGTTAAAGGGGATTTCTTCTAACTAAATTACAGTTTGAATTGTTTTTGTGTCTGCTGTAAAAACCCCAGGCCAATAGGCATCCCATATTAGCACATTTGACCCTATCTGTTACACACAAGCAGCTGTTAAAGGGGATTTCTTCTAACTAGATTACAGTTTAAATTGTTTTTGTGTCTGCTGTAAAAACCCCTGCCCACAGGGAGATTCATAGATGACATTAGGGTCGATTCAAAATCCAAAATGTCATTATTTTCGTATTTGAAAACGTAAGTTTTGTTGGGTGTTTCCATTTTCGACTCACACGAACATGGACGTATATGTTATTTCCTCTTTCGAAAGGAAATCTTTGGTTTTACGCTAGTTCGCGCCCTTTTTCATTCGAAATCGAAAATGTTTCGATCGTTCCAAACATTTACGTGATTGCAATGGGCTGGCGATTAATTCAGAGAGCTGATTGCCAAGTGTACGGAAGGCCATATAATCGTTTCCTTTTCGATCGCCTTTTTGACCTCGGGACTAGGCAGCCAAGCATGATGAAGAGTGACTTTGAAGAGCATCAAGCTCTTCTTCTGTTTGGCATTGATGTGATGCTGAGGTCAGAGTCCAGATTGCACCGGCGGCGACGCATGAACATCAATGGCATGCATGACGTTGAGTTTTTCGAGCTGACCAGGCTTAATCGCGCTTCCCTCCATAAATTGTATTGTGAGCTGCGGCCATGGTTAGCCCACACCACAAGGAAGGGGCAAGCAATTTCAGGTATGACCAAGATGCTTGGCTGCCTGCAATTTTTGGTGAACGGCTCGTTCCAGAGGCTGGGTGCCCTCTCCGTGGGGGGGTCGCAGCCTACGCTGAGCCCCGCACTATCCCAGTTTTTGGAAGGCATGGCTACCCTAACCCACAAATATATTTGTTTCCTCCATGATATGGTAGCCAGAAACGCCCTTAAGCTTGGATTTTTATAATATCGCCGACATGCCCAACGTCATGGGTGCCATTGACTGTACCCACGTCGCCCTGGTGCCTCCGGCTGCCGGCGAGTACATCTACAGGTTTATATTTTTGTTTGGATAAAGTGCCTAAAATCCCTCCTTGTAATGATCCCTCCTTTTCAAGATCCCTCCTTGCACTGCTCCCTCCTTTTAGAGATCCCTCCTTGCATCGCTCCCTCCTTGTAGAGATCCCTCCTTGTAATGTTCCCTCCTTGTAATGATCCCTCCTTGCATTGCTCCCTCCTTGTAGAGATCCCTCCTTGTAATGATCCCTCCTTGCATTGCTCCGTCCTTGTAATGTTTCCTCCTTGTAATGATCCCTCCTTGCATTGCTCCCTCCTTGCATTGCTCTCTCCTTGCAATGTTCCCTCCTTGTAATGATCCCTCCTTGCATTGCTCCTTCCTTGTAATGTTCCCTCCTTGTAATGATCCCTTCTTGCATTGCTCCCTCCTTGTAGAGACCCCTCCTTGTAGAGATCCCTCCTTGTAATCTTCCCTCCTTGTAATGATCCCTCCTTGTAGAGATCCCTCCTTGCATTGCTCCCTCCTTGTAGAGATCCCTCCTTGTAATGTTCCCTCCTTGTAATGATCCCTCCTTGCATTGCTCCCTCCTTGTAGAGATCCCTCCTTGTAATGTTCCCTCCTTGTAATGATCCCTCCTTGCATTGCTCCCTCCTTTTAGAGGTCCCACCTTGTAATGCTCCCTCATACACAATTTTCACTCATTGTATTGTTAACATAAGATTATTTGATCCCTAGTGTTAGAAATGTGTGTTTACCTTTTAGACAAAGCCTATTTTGGTTTATTTTCTTCCACAGGAACTGCAAAATGGGCCACTCAATGAATGTTCAGGCAGTGGTGTCCCCAGACATGCGGTTCCTTAGTGTCCTCGCCGGCTACCCAGGCTCATCCCATGATGCGTACATCCTTAGACGATCTGGATTGTACCGTCGGTTTGAGTCTGGGGAATTTTCCGGGGCATGGCTCCTTGGTAAGTTAACTGAAACAACATTGTTGTTTGTTGGGTTGTTTGGGTTGAATTTGCATTTTGATGTTATGTCTGTCAAAATTAGAACTTCCACAACCTTCTTGCCATGTGAAAACACACTTGAATTTTAGTTAGGAAACAAACAAGCGTTGGGCCAAGTTTGTCCTGCATTAGCAAAATTTTAACTTGTCAGTTTGTACTCTTTATGAATCTCTCGCCCCCCACCCTCGTCTGGAATAGTGCACTTAACTTTATCATAGTGTCTGCCCCATCTTTGCTTACATGGATTTCACTTCCAGACGAGAGGAGAGCGGGATAAAGTGCATGTGGTGGGTTTCTGCTGTTTTGGCCTCAGACAAAGCATATAAGCCAAACCTCAATCCTAAAAGCATCTTGCCCAGCACACTTATAAACCAAGAGCTGGGATCCTTATGTCTGATTGTCCATCATCCTCAATATTTGTTTGGGGAACTATTTCAAACATCTATGACATATGTTTATTTTGCTACGGGGACAGTGGCAAATGTCTGCTCATATTGATCACACAATTGACAAATAGGCTTATATTGATGTTGCTGGTGCGTTTATTGCCTTAAACTGATGTTTTTTTTTTTTTTTTAATTTTTTTTTTGGGTGAAGGTGATTCGGGATAACCGCTGCTGTGGCTCTTGACGCCTGTACTCTGGCCCCAGGATGTGTACAACCGTGCGCACCGCAAGACCAGGGCTGTGGTGGAGAGGGCCTTTGGTCTTTTGAAGACAAGGTTTCGGTGTTTGGGGGGCGCCCTGCAATATGGCCCTAAAAAGGTCATCGACATTATAATGGCCTGTGCGGTTCTGCACAATTTTGCAATTTCAGAACGGGTCCCCCGGTATGTCGATTTGGCTCCCTCTCCACCCAGCGAAGACCAGGATGAAGCATTTGTGGGCACACACAGTGTGTCCGGACAAACTGTTTGTTCTAATTTGATTTACACACATTTTTCATAATGTACCCTTGATTTTCCTTTTGTTAAAATTGTGTTGTTGTTTGTGTTTTGGTAACCTTTGTGTATGTTTCTTTTTGTTCACATTGTTATCTTAAGTAATGAAGGTAGTAGTATGTGTGAACTGTGTGAATGTACAAGTTAATTATTCTTTGGGACACCAAAAAAAGAAGAAACAAAATTACTGAGCCACAGGTGTGTTTAACGTTTTAATTTCCAGCAGTAACATCCCAAACTTGGAGTTGCTGCTCACTCCAATTTTGGTTACAAACATATGTAGAAACAAACCAAAAATTGCTAGATCAACCATGCCACATTCCTATTGCACACAGGCATGAGTTTAGAAGGAACTTCCTCCTGCCCGACATTAATGTCAATTACACATCGAAATAGATCATAGACAAACAATGAAAAAAATGCTCAACAAAAAATATTGACAAGGTAATAAATCACAACACACCCTCTCCTGCTTTTCCACATTTGTCACAGGCACAGGTGTAAAGCAGACCTACCTAGGCCACGTCTACACCTGGAACTCAGGCCACACCCAAACCAGAACACCCAGTCCAAAGCCCAGTCCAGTGAAATCTTAACCAGGAGTAAAGGGATTAGGTTTGCAGGCCAGAATGTCACACAATCATGTCTCGAAACAGGAGGAGCCACAACCAATCTAAGGACGCACAAGGCGTAAGGCCAACAGCTTGAGTGGCATGTTCAGTGAGCATTGAGCTATGGCATTGGCTAGTGGCCTACCTCAGCACTCTAATGAGCTATATGTGCGCTAATCCAAACCAGACAACCAAAGGAAGACACAAAGGGTATCTTAGTTAGCCTCACCAGACAAGTCAATACAATGGGGATTTTGAGCAAAGATGTAGAACAAATTCATGGAGTTTCGACCTTAATATGGGGTATGCCCATAGAACCCAGGTTGGGGCCCTTGGTGGTTGGACCTAACCTGGTCCTGTGTGGCATTCTGAATCTGCAACTGTGCCAAAATGTTTCTCTGTATATTTATCATTTCAGCCCTGTAGGCACGGTTATCATTGTTTGCATTCTCCAGGTGGCTGTTGAGGGTCCTTAATTCTGTCAGCACGACCTGTAAGGTACTATTGAGGTTGTCAATCCGGCCATGCAGTGCCTCTCTGTTCCTTTGATTGTGTTGTTGAAAGGTAACCCTCTCGTGGTGCCATGCGTCCAAAATCGGCATGCCCCTCCCCTGGGAAAAGGGGCGACGTCCCAGAGTACGCCTCCCAATTCCCCGGGTTCTGGTGCGTGCAGATGATGTTGGTCTAGGGCCCTCAACAGCCACAGGCATGCTTCCCAAATCCTCAGCAGCAGAGAGAACACTGACTTGAGGGTCAGTCTCTGCATGCTGCCCACGATGTGCAGGCAGCATGCAGCCAGCTTCACTCTGCTGTTGCGGAGTTTGGGGAGAAACATTTTGGGACAGTTGCAGATTCGGTTCCAGGGGGAGATCTTCCGAAGGGCCCATCAAGGATCCATCCTCCTCCAGCTCCTGGATTTCCTCCATGAGTGTGTGGGTCTGTAGGGACATGTAAAAAATTTTGGTTAGCTTTTGCACTACATATGTCAATATGTTAGTAGTAACATGCAAAGTCACATGGATAACCTACATTTGGGGAATCACCTTACCGAAAATATCGGATCCTGCACGGAAGTTGACGGCATGTCCAAACTGGCAGAGGATTCCACAGTAGCTGAGGGATGAGGCTGGGCTGCATGAGAAGCAAAGAAACTAGGTAAACATACAACTATGCATTGTTGCTGGTTAAAAATACATTTGGGGCAAAGATGTAATGGGCACTACACCAGCGGTGACACTTGACCTTCACTTACCATTCCATTATCTTTTAAATGTATAATTTCCTAACCACTTCAACATTGTTCCCCTGAACTATTGCAAGCATTCAAGTTCTGCTTGTTCTGTGGCTGCCAACATCCCTTATAGGCAATTAAGTGTACACACTCAGCGTGCAACTAGCAGTTACCAGCATTTGAGGCTGACTAGCATTGTATCTAGTCAAATTGTTTAAGAAGCATGTTTGGTGCTTTGGACCCAACCACAGCTCACACACAAGTAGACAACAGATCAAGATTGAAGTGTGGGATGTGATGGAGTGTAAAGACATAACTGGCAGTTTAAGGCTAATCTGAATTCTTGGTTACTAGGGTAAACTGCTCATTAACATCATGTATGGGCCCACCAAATATGAATCTAACTGTCCACACACATGCCACACCCTGGTCCAAGACTGAAATCCACTACAAGGCACACCCTAGGGGCATGGCTCAACATATGTGTTACTGGCTAATTGTGCATGGTGACAAATTTAGAATTTAACCTAAAGCTTGGTCACCTGCAGGACGGGTCGGGGAGTCTGTGTCCCTTAGGGCCGCGTGTCCCTCGACCGCGACAGGATGGAGCAGGCCCAGCACCATCTCCTCAGCCGGTGTAAAATTCAATTTTGACCGATATCCTCCTCCAGTTTGCAAGCTGAAAAACATAGTTAGGCTAATTAAGACCAATGTGGGCAATACCAGACTAAGTAAAATCCTAAATCAAACATATTTACCTGTAATTCCGCCATTTAATTTCTTTCTTCCGTGCAGCATATTTGAGGTCCGATATCTTCCGCTGAAGGCCATAATTTGTGCGTCACCAAAACGGCCACTCAACTGCCCTCAACTGCTCAATGTGCGCCCTCTTGTTTGTGGTTGTGGCTCCTCCGTGGTTCTAGACAAATGTGGTGACATTCTGGCCTGGGTCTGTGTGGGAGAATGCAGAGACTGGTGGCTGCATGCTGATTGGACTGGACTGGGCAAGGGACTGGGTGTTCTGGCCTGGCTGCCCACAGAAGTTCCAGGTGTGGATGTGGCATAGGTACCTTTCCTTCCCACCTGTGCCGGTGGTGAACGTGGGCGTGCAGGAGAGGATCTTTCAGAGGATGAACTTGTGCTGCCCTTGGAGGTAGTAGGGCGGACCAAGGGTGAGGGCGACCTTGCCGGGCCGGGCCTCTTCTGCTGGTGCTTTTTGCCCCCTGCGGGTGGGGATGTTGATGGGCCAAATTTGCCCCTTGGGGGGCTGCGGCCCTTGCTTCGGCCTCTTTGTGGGCTGCGGGACCTGCTGCGGGCTCTTTGTGGGCTGAGTGCCCTGCTTCGCCATTTTGGGGGGCTGCGGTCCCTGGTGCGGCCTCTTTGTTGGCTGCATGCCCTGCTGCGGTCTCTTGGGGGGCTGCGGGACCTGGTTCGGCCTCTTGGGGGGCTGCGGGCCCTGCTGCGGCCTCTTTGTTGGCTGCGTGCCCTTCTGCGGTCTCTTGGGGGGCTGCAGGACCTGGTTAAGCCTCTTGGGGGGCTGTGGGCCCTGCTTCGCCGTTTTGGTGAGCTGCGGGCCCTGCTTCGCCGTTTTGGGGGGCTGTGGTCCCTGGTGCGGCCTCTTTGTTGGCTGCGTGCCCTGCTGCGGTCTCTTGGGGGGCTGCGGGACCTGGTTCGGCCTCTTGGGGGGCTGTGGCCCCTGCTTCGCCGTTTTGGGGGGCTGCGGTCCCTGGTGCAGCCTCTTTGTTGGCTGCGTGCCCTGCTGCGGTCTCTTGGGGGGCTGCGGGACCTGGTTCGGCCTCTTGGGGGGCTGCGGGCCCTGCTGTGGCCTCTTGGGGGGGGATGTGGGGCAGGGTGGCGTGGGGCTTACTAACCTCTTACCCCTTTTTTTAGCAGCAGAGCTAGTAGGCTTTGGGGCCTGGGTCTTTGCTTTGGCTGCTGACGCCTCCTGGCGTAGCCTTGTTCGGTGCCATAGCTGGTCGTAGCCTTGTTCGGTGCCTTTGTAGTAGCCCGTAACCTAGCTTTTGTCTGCTGCGACCTGGTTTGGGGCCCTCCTGCATGCTCCTGCTGCTTGTCTGGCTTCTTGCCCGTTGTGTCCTTTCCAGTTTTGTGGCTGTTTTTTTGGGGGCCATTTTCATGGGACTCTCAAAGAGAATGAGCTGTGTGTCCAGGGACCTTTAAATAAGCTAGCACGACCGTGCGGAACCCGGAAACCGCTGGGGCATTACTTATCTGCTGCCGAAAAGAAGAATAAAGATGGCGCCCACTATCTTCACCCGCCAACAAGAAGAGATCATCATGCTCGTAAGTGTCTTTTAAGGGGTTTTTTTTGAATAGTAAATGCTGCTCTACATATTAAAGAAGCGCAGGAAGAAATGGCTTAGGTTCAACATGTGTGAAAATACATGCACAACCAAAGGCACGGCACACATGTGCCAAACAACATTTCACCCAGATTGACAACTTGCCTTAGCCTAGAAATGTGTGTGTGTTAATGGCATTTCCTAAAATAATGTATTGTTGCCACATATTGATATGTATTTAGAAGTAAATGCTATGTTTGCTTTCTGTTTTGTAGACCATGCTGGAGCACAGGTACAACTACCTGCCCAACTCATTTGAAAAGCGCAACGTCGCCCTGGAGATCATCTCTGAAATCCAACATCAGACCAACACCACCTTCACCCACACGCAGATAATGCAGCATTGGTCGGACCTGAAACGACTGCACATGCCCCGGGTGCGGAGGTTTTTCGGAATCCATTTCCCAAGTAAGTACATAGCGATTGCATGCTAGATCTAACTAACCTTATAATGCCTTTTCTTTGGTAGTGTTGGAAATGGATTGCCTCATTCGCCGCACCCGGAGGCGCACAGGCCGACCAGTGCTAGATGATTCTGCAGCTGGGAGTGAAGGTGGGGCGACGGTCCTACCCCTCCTCTGTGGGGTCCTCAGACCAACCTCAGACCAACCCCTGGACCTTACCACAGAAGAGGGGCGGCACGGCGTGGACAGGCAGTCGTACCCTGCCACGCATGCGGGAGCCTCTAGTATGTCACTCTTCATGTCTACGCACACACATACAGGGGTGGACTGGGACCAAAAAACGGCCCTGGACTTTTTGGTCAGACTGGCCCTTCTGTACTGTGCTCGGCCCGGTAAAGTGAGTCAACGCCACATTAATATATATATATATATATATATATATATATCTCTGAGCTGGATCGGCCCGGGACCTCCACCCGGGCATCCAAAATCGGGATGCCCCACTGTGTGAAACTCCCCAGGTTACCTGCTACACTTACCTTACTTCCCGGTCCAACAACACATGCGCGAGCCACGGCCGCATCCCGGCTATCCCTCTAGCAGGGCGCATGCCCACGCCAGGCATTTGTGAATGGCCGGTGCGGGCACGTTCCCCGTTTGAGGGTAGCTGGGGATGCGGCTGCGGCTCACGCATGCGCCACTGCACTTAGGACGCTGGCTTAGGATAGTCAAAATCCTGGGTTTTGGTCCACTTCAAAGAGTTTTGGTCCTTTTCTGTGGGGCGCCCTGATTTGGGATGCCCCATTTTGTGCAACCCCCTCAGATCACCAGTAAAACTTACCTGACCAGCGATCCACTGGCTCATGCATGGGTTCTCCTCGCTAAGGGCTGGGTGCAGCTGAGCTGGCTGCCAGCCACATCCCACCAGCCTCTAGCTGGTGCAGACACATGTTTGAACCACACATGTGTTGTTTGATTAGCGGCCAGGTATTTTTACTGGGAATTTGACACAATGGGCCTCCCAACTCAGGATGTCAGGGAGGGGCCATGTAAAGAAGCTTTCATCTGTCTATACAATACATTGCTACACCACAGTCCAGCTCCCCTGTGCGTCCTCAATAGATACTGGGTCATACCATGTGCGGGCAGGGGGGGTACTCAAGGAAAAGAAAATCAACAACCACAAACTGTAAAAATTGTACAAAAAAACCCCCACAAAACAGCAATGTCCATGCTGCTGGGGCCCCATAACAATACTGGTGCAATGCAAATGCTGAAAGCAAACTTTTTTAATGCCCCTGATGCCGCCCTATTCTATTACACTCTATTAGGGTATAAGGAAGGATACAGGAGGAGAAGAGCTTACACTCTATTAGGGTATAAGGGAGGATACAAGAGGAGAAGAGCTTACACTCTATTAGGGTATAAGGGAGGATACAGGAGGAGAAGAGCTTACACTTTATTAGGGTATAAGGGGGGATACAGGAGGAGAAGAGCTTACACTCTATTAGGGTATAAGGGAGGATACAGGAGGAGAAGAGCTTACACTCTATTAGGGTATAAGGGGGGATACAGGAGGAGAAGAGCTTACACTCTATTAGGGTATAAGGGAGGATACAGGAGGAGAAGAGCTTACACTCTATTAGGGTATAAGGGAGGATACAGGAGGAGAAGAGCTTACACTTTATTAGGGTATAAGGGGGGATACAGGATGAGAAGAGCTTACACTCTATTAAGATATAAGGGAGGATACAGGAGGAGAAGAGCTTACACTCTATTAGGGTATAAGGGAGGATACAGGAAGAGAAGAGCTTACACTCTATTAGGGTATAAGGGAGGATACAGGAGGAGAAGAGCTTACACTCTATTAGGGTATAAGGGAGGATACAGGAGGAGAAGAGCTTACAATCTATTGGGGTATAAGGGAGGATACAGAAGGAGAAGAGCTTACACTCTATTAGGGTATAAGGCAGGATACAGGAGGAGAAGAGCTTACACTCTATTAGGGTATAAGGGAGGATACAGGAGGAGAAGAGCTTACAATCTATTAGGGTATAAGGGGGGATACAGAAGGAGAAGAGCTTACACTTTATTAGGGTATAAGGGGGATACAGGATGAGAAGAGCTTACACTCTATTAAGGTATAAGGGAGGATACAGGAGGAGAAGAGCTTACACTCTATTAGGGTATAAGGGAGGATACAGGAAGAGAAGAGCTTACACTCTATTAGGGTATAAGGGAGGATACAGGAGGAGAAGAGCTTACACTCTATTAGGGTATAAGGGAGGATACAGGAGGAGAAGAGCTTACAATCTATTGGGGTATAAGGGAGGATACAGAAGGAGAAGAGCTTACACTCTATTAGGGTATAAGGCAGGATACAGGAGGAGAAGAGCTTACACTCTATTAGGGTATAAGGGAGGATACAGGAAGAGAAGAGCTTACAATCTATTAGGGTATAAGGGGGGATACAGAAGGAGAAGAGCTTACACTCTATTAGGGTATAAGGGGGCGGGTTGACAGGAGGGTTGGTTGGTGGGTATTTAGATGTGCGAGTGGGCAGGTGGTCAGGTAGGTAGGTGGGTGGGTGGCTGCCACCTCCACGTCAGAATCCGCTGATCCCCCCTGCACACCAATCCAGTCTGCTGATGGTCCAGGGTCTGGGTAGGTAGGTGAGTGGCAGGTATATAGATAGGTGGGTAGGTGGATTAGGCAGTTGGAATAATAGGTGGGTGAGTGAGCAGGTGGGTAGATGGGCAGGGCAGGGGGGGTTAAGAGAAACACATTGCACCATTAATTAGTATTTAGCATTAGTATTAGCATTTAGTTTGAGGTTTATTGGAACACAGTACAGCAACAGCATGGACTCACCTGGAGCCACTTCACTGCCAAGTTGGAGAATCCTTTCTGTTGTTGATTCTCCTTCATGGTGTCTGCAGGCTGCTAACTTGTCCTCGTGGGTGAGACACACACACATCTCTCTCTCCCTCCCCCCTTCCTCTCCTCGGGCTATGGCTGCAACACACACACTCACACTCAGACTCAGACTCTCTCCCCTCCCCACTCTTCCCCCTCACCGACCTCTGCTCCAGCCATCAATCACAGTTTCTCTCGTTTGATCACTCACGTCATCCTCTCCCCGTGCTGGCCGGCCAGCATGACAGGAAACGGAAGTGCTGGCCTCTGCTGTGCTGTGCTCTGGGTTGTCCTCCGCAGTGGGGGGAACAAGAGAGGATTTTTTGGTTCCACTGAGCCACCAATGTAAAAAAAAAAGACAGCTGCACAACGTGCGCGGCCGCGCTCCCGCGCATATTACAGGGAACACTGCGACTTGTGGCCCTCCCTGGCACCGGCCTACCGGGATTTTGCCCGGTTTGCCCTATGGCCAGCCCGCCCCTGCACACATATACATGCTAGCTCCTGATATCACAAAACTGATTCCTTGAATCTGTATTTTTAGATGCTTCGGGTGCGGGTGAGGTAGTGGTTGAGGAGGCAGCAGATATGCTCCAAGAAGAACCTGGAGAAGGTGAGTGATGTGACCCAGACTTAGCTAAAAACATTTGTGGACTGCTAAATCAGACATTAAAAATGACCATATTTCCCATGTTTCTACAGGCACTTCTTCACAGCAGAGCCAGGAACCAGGACATGGTGTTGTCTCCAACGAGCCATCTCTCGGCCACCAACCAAGTAAGTAGTCATGCCATTATTGCCATTTATGTGTTACTTCACATGAACAGAAATACATCATGCCCTAGTCAATGGCAATATAAGACTGACCTGTGACCACTTCCTTAGCTTAATGACTTGCCAGACTGACCTGTGGCCACTTCCTTAGCTTAATGACTTGGCAGCATGACCTGTGACCACTTCCTTAGCTTAATGACTTGCCAGACTGACCTGTGGCCACTTCCTTAGCTTAATGGCTTGGCAGCATGACCTGTGACCACTTCCTTAGCTTAATGACTTGCCAGACTGACCTGTGGCCACTTCCTTAGCTTAATGACTTGCCAGACTGACCTGTGGCCACTTTCTTAGCTTACTGACTTGCAAGAATGACATATGTGGCTTTCTAGTTAATTTGTTAATGAAAATACATTAAATCCACAGGTGAAAAACATGTATTGTTCTCTAAATTATATATTTGGCGAAATTTGTTACAGGGACCACACGACAAAGACTGACGGACATGAATCGGAGGGTCCTTGAGTTGGTGGCCGATCTGCAGTAGATGCGTGACACGTTGGGGACAACAGAAGAGGAAGAGTAGTGTCCTGGTTCCTGGCCCTGTATCTTTGTATATAGTTAACCAAGATTTTAATTTTGATATAGTTTTTATAAATTTTACTTTGTAAATAGTTTTTTACATTTTGTATTTGTATGTAGTTATTTTAAATTTAAACAAAACATTTAAAAGTTTCTGAATTATTTTTAAAAATACCACCAAAACATGGCAGTTGAAGATTAAACAAATTTCAACTAAAAAAAATTGGTGTGACATTTATTTGCACAAATACATTTACACAAAACAAAGGGGCAATTACATATTTAGAAATCAAGATTCAGATGTCCGGGAAGTGGTTTGGGTAAATTTTAGGGTGCTGAAAATGAAGAAGAAACTAACCGGGAAGTGGTTTGGGTAAGTTTTAGGGTGCAGAAAATGAAGAAGAAACTAACCGGGAAGTGGTTTGGGTAAGTTTTAGGGTGCAGAAAATGAAGAAGAAACTAACCTGGAAGTGGTTTGGGTAAGCTTTAGGGTGCTGAAATGTAAGTGTAAGAGTAGCGTGAAGTGGTTTGGGTAAGTTTTAGGGTGCTGAAAATGAAGAAGAAGCTAACCGGGAAGTGGTTTGGGTAATTTTTAGGGTGCTGAAAATGAAGAAGAAACTAACCGGGAAGTGGTTTGGGTAAGTTTTAGGTTGCAGAAAATTAAGAAGCAACTAACCGGGAAGTGGTTTGGGTAAGCTTTAGGGTGCTGAAAATGAAGAAGAAGCTAACCGGGAAATGGTTTGGGTAAGTTTTAGGGTGCTGAAAATGAAGAAGAAACTAACCGGGAAGTGGTTTGGGTAAGTTTTAGGGTGCTGAAAATGAAGAAGAAACTAACCGGGAAGTGGTTTGGGTAAGCTTTATGGTGCTGAAATGTAAGTGTAAGAGTAGCGTGAAGTGGTTGGGGGGAGCTTTAGGGTGCTGAAATGTAAGTGTAAGAGTAGCGTGAAGTGGTTGGGGGGAGCTTTAGGGTGCTAAAAAGGAAGAAGAAACTAACCGGGAAGTGGTTTGGGTAAGTTTTAGGGTGCTGAAAATGAAGAAGAAACTAACCGGGAAGTGGTTTGGGTAAGCTTTATGGTGCTGAAATGTAAGTGTAAGAGTAGCATGAAGTGGTTGGGGGGGGAGCTTTAGGGTGCTGAAATGTAAGTGTAAGAGTAGCGTGAAGTGGTTGGGGGGAGCTTTAGGGTGCTGAAATGTAAGTGTAAGAGTAGCGTGAAGTGGTTGGGGGGAGCTTTAGGGTGCTGAAAAAGAAGAAGAACCTAACCGGCAAGTGGTTTGGGTAAGTTTTAGGGTGCTGAAATGTAAGTGTAAGAGTAGCGTGAAGTGGTTGGGGGGGCGCTTTAGGGTGCTGAAATGTAAGTGTAAGAGTAGCATGAAGTGGTTGGGGGGAGCTTTAGGGTGCTGAAATGTAAGTGTAAGAGTAGCGTGAGGTGGTTGGGGTGAGCTTTAGGGTGCTGAAATGTAAGTGTAAGAGTAGCGTGAAGTGGTTGGGGGGGGGGAGCTTTAGGGTGCTGAAATGTAAGTGTAAGAGTAGCGTGAAGTGGTTGGGGGGAGCTTTAGGGTGCTGAAATGTAAGTGTAAGAGTAGCGTGAAGTGGATGGGGGGGGAGCTTTAGGGTGCTGAAATGTAAGTGTAAGAGTAGCGTGAAGTGGTTGGGGGGAGCTTTAGGGTGCTGAAATGTAAGTGTAAGAGTAGCGTGAAGTGGTTGGGGGGAGCTTTAGGGTGCTGAAATGTAAGTGTAAGAGTAGCGTGAAGTGGTTGGGGGGAGCTTTAGGGTGCTGAAATGTAAGTGTAAGAGTAGCGTGAAGTGGTTGGGGGGAGCTTTAGGGTGCTGAAATGTAAGTGTAAGAGTAGCGTGAAGTGGTTGGGGGGAGCTCTAGGGTGCTGAAATGTAAGTGTAAGAGTAGCGTGAAGTGGTTGGGGGGGGAGCTTTAGGGTGCTGAAATGTAAGTATAAGAGTAGCGTGAAGTGGTTGGGGGGAGCTCTAGGGTGCTGAAATGTAAGTGTAAGAGTAGCGTGAAGTGGTTGGGGGGAGCTTTAGGGTGCTGAAATGTAAGTGTAAGAGTAGCGTGAAGTGGTTGGCGGGAGCTTTAGGGTGCTGAAATGTAAGTGTAAGAGTAGCGTGAAGTGGTTGGGGGGAGCTTTAGGGTGCTGAAATGTAAGTGTAAGAGTAGCGTGAAGTGGTTGGCGGGAGCTTTAGGGTGCTGAAATGTAAGTGTAAGAGTAGCATGAAGTGGTTGGGGGGAGCTTTAGGGTGCTGAAATGTAAGTGTAAGAGTAGCATGAAGTGGTTTGGGTAAGTTTTAGGGTGCTGAAATGTAAGTGTAAGAGTAGCGTGAAGTGGTTGGGGGGAGCTTTAGGGTGCTGAAATGTAAGTGTAAGAGTAGCGTGAAGTGGATGGGGGGGGGGAGCTTTAGGGTGCTGAAATGTAAGTGTAAGAGTAGCGTGAAGTGGTTGGGGGGAGCTTTAGGGTGCTGAAATGTAAGAGTAGCGTGAAGTGGTTGGGGGGAGCTTTAGGGTGCTGAAATGTAAGTGTAAGAGTAGCGTGAAGTGGTTGGGGGGAGCTTTAGGGTGCTGAAATGTAAGTGTAAGAGTAGCGTGAAGTGGTTGGGGGGAGCTTTAGGGTGCTGAAATGTAAGTGTAAGAGTAGCGTGAAGTGGTTGGGGGGAGCTTTAGGGTGCTGAAATGTAAGTGTAAGAGTAGCGTGAAGTGGTTGGGGGGAGCTCTAGGGTGCTGAAATGTAAGTGTAAGAGTAGCGTGAAGTGGTTGGGGGGAGCTTTAGGGTGCTGAAATGTAAGTGTAAGAGTAGCGTGAAGTGGTTGGGGGGAGCTCTAGGGTGCTGAAATGTAAGTGTAAGAGTAGCGTGAAGTGGTTGGGGGGAGCTTTAGGGTGCTGAAATGTAAGTGTAAGAGTAGCATGAAGTGGTTGGGGGGAGCTTTAGGGTGCTGAAATGTAAGTGTAAGAGTAGCATGAAGTGGTTTGGGTAAGTTTTAGGGTGCTGAAATGTAAGTGTAAGAGTAGCGTGAAGTGGTTGGGGGGAGCTTTAGGGTGCTGAAATGTAAGTGTAAGAGTAGCGTGAAGTGGTTGGCGGGAGCTTTAGGGTGCTGAAATGTAAGTGTAAGAGTAGCATGAAGTGGTTGGGGGGAGCTTTAGGGTGCTGAAATGTAAGTGTAAGAGTAGCATGAAGTGGTTTGGGTAAGTTTTAGGGTGCTGAAATGTAAGTGTAAGAGTAGCGTGAAGTGGTTGGGGGGAGCTTTAGGGTGCTGAAATGTAAGTGTAAGAGTAGCGTGAAGTGGTTTGGGTAAGTTTTAGGGTGCTGAAATGTAAGTGTAAGAGTAGCGTGAAGTGGTTGGGGGGAGCTTTAGGGTGCTGAAATGTAAGTGTAAGAGTAGCGTGAAGTGGTTTGGGTAAGTTTTAGGGTGCTGAAATGTAAGTGTAAGAGTAGCGTGAAGTGGTTGGGGGGAGCTTTAGGGTGCTGAAATGTAAGTGTAAGAGTAGCGTGAAGTGGTTGGGGGGAGCTTTAGGGTGCTGAAATGTAAGTGTAAGAGTAGCGTGAAGTGGTTGGGGGGAGCTTTAGGGTGCTGAAATGTAAGTGTAAGAGTAGCGTGAAGTGGTTGGGGGGAGCTTTAGGGTGCTGAAAAGGAAGAAGAAACTAACCGGGAAGTGGTTTGGGTAAGTTTTAGGGTGCTGAAAATGAAGAAGAAACTAACCGGGAAGTGGTTTGGGTAAGTTTTAGGGTGCTGAAAATGAAGAAGAAGCTAACCGGGAAATGGTTTGGGTAAGTTTTAGGGTGCTGAAAATGAAGAAGAAACTAACCGGGAAGTGGTTTGGGTAAGTTTTAGGGTGCTGAAAATGAAGAAGAAACTAACCGGGAAGTGGTTTGGGTAAGCTTTATGGTGCTGAAATGTAAGTGTAAGAGGGGGGCGTGGCCGGCGATGAGAGAGTGAGGACGCACATCCCTGGAGCTCCCTCCGGCCGACTTATAAATTAGCGATTTCTGGGGTTCTTCCCCACCCAGACCTACTGCAGAGCATTATGGCAAAGGGCAAGAAGGGGGCTAAACCCAAAACACCCCCGCAGCGCAAGAAAATCAGCTCCTACCTGGCCCCTGACCGCATGAGGGGCGGAGGTGCGGGGCTCTCCAAGATGGCGGCGATGGAGGATGGCGGGGTCGCGACCCCTAACATGCGTGGGGATCCCCCCGCACGGGAAACAGAAGCTTCGGTGCCGGGTGCTGCGGGCGACGTGGAGGGGTCGATCCTCGGAGGCGCTGACGGGAGGAGAGGAGGAGAGGCGGCTGGGAGACGCGAGCACCCGCAGCCAGCGGGGTGCGCGGGCGACCTGACACCGACGGGAGAGGAGGCGGCCGGAAGACGCGAGTCCCCGCAGCCAGCGAGGAACACGGGCAGCCAGACACAGACGGGAGAGGAGGCGGCGGTGAGACGCGGGCCCCCGCAGCCGGCGGGGAGCGCGAACATCATGACACCGGCGGCGGCTGCGAGCGGAGATGACTGCCGCATTAACACATGCTCCACAGACAGGAGCAGTGGCCTGGAGCCTACATGCCTCCCGGAGATCGGTACTCCCCTGAGGTCTGGTGAGTGGGGAATACTTGGGGACACGCAGAGCTGTGCAGACAAGGGAGACCCAAGCCCACCATTAACCCCTGCACCACCTGCGAGCACAGAGAAGGGGGGGTGGAAGAGCCCAGCCATTGCAGATCACATGGTAGACCCCTTACAATGGAGGGGTACACCCACGAGACTCCCCAATGCCCAACCGCAGCAGCCGCCCGGGAGGGGACCCAATATGCCGGCAGGTCACACGGGACAGTGGGAGACAGATATGCGACCGCACGTGGTGGCCCCATCCCCCCATCGTGGGAGAAGTCCCGGCAGGATGTGGGAAGACACATCCCCCAACCCAATCATGATCAGGGCAGTGCCCCCCGGACCCAGGATTTCCCCTCCGAGCCCAGAGTCCCTTGCGATGGATGGGCCGCCGCAGAGCCCCCAGAATGACTGGTTCACCCCAGGTGCCCGAGAAGAGGCGCAGGGATCCCCCTCGTGGCTCTCACGCAGCAACTCAGCTGGGGCCACATGGTGCAGGAGCAGGGAGGGCGGGCGACTGGAAGCGGCGCCTCCTGCGTCTCCCTGTACTTCTGGAGTACCACCCAAAAAGTGGCTGAGCCCCGCGGGTGAGGCCAGAAGAAAGCTTAGTACCTGCGACCAGCCTGGGCCCCGTGCGGAGGGGAGGGACACACGCCCTTGCAACACACCTGCGATGGAAGGTGGCCGGCGGGCTATTGATGCGGAGCTTCCCCAGCCTACACCGCCCTCTCACGACCCGATTCTGGCAGATATTAGGGCAGAACTCAAAGCCCTTCCGACCAAGGCGGACCTTGAATCCTTTATTGCAAGAGTAGAGAGCTCATTTAAGAAAGATATATCTGACCTGCAAAACTCCGTCGAGGGCCTGAGCTCTTCAGTTGCCGATCTAGAACATTCTCACCTTGCTTCCATACAAAGAATTGAAGCCTTGGAAAAGAACTTATCGCTCCAACAAACCATTACTCAAGCTACGGTCCTTCACCTGGACGACCTTGAAAATAGGAGCAGACGCAACAATATCAGGGTGAGAGGCCTGCCAGAGGCGACCGGTCAAGATCAGCTACTACCCACAGTCGTGGGTATCTTCAACGGAATTCTCAGCCGCCCGCCTAACACAGAAATTGTGATAGACCGCCTCCACAGGGCCTTGGGGCCTAGACCAACAGATCCCAACCGCCCACGAGACGTGATTTGCCGCCTGCACTATTATTCGGTTAAGGAGGAGGTCCTCAGACGCGCCTGGGACAGAGAGAGAATCATATTTGATGGGGCACCAATCCAGGTGTTCCCGGACATCTCTAGAAGAACACTCCAGATGCGCAGGTGCTTGAAGCCGCTTCTTCTTAGGATCCAGGAGTGCGGAGCCACATATCGATGGGGGTATCCCTTTCACCTGCTCGTTCGAAAGAACCAGAGGGTCTTCACCTTAAGATCCCGCACCGACCTCCCAGACCTATTTGCCTTTCTGGACTCCCCCCCAATGGAAGTTCGGGACTGGTTGGACCCTTCCCCTCTGCCCCCCCAGGCCTCCCTTGGCGGCGATCGCTCTCGGAGGCCGCGTACAAGGAGAGCTCCGTCTACTACGCGTTCAAGACGGCCCAGAGGTCCTCCCGAGGGGCCGGCCCCGCTGCCGAACGAACCCTGAAGGGAGTGCCCACCACGAGCTCTGATACGAGACTGTCCGGAGCCCCGGATATCCTTTGCCTTGCATTTGCGCTTTCATGTCTGATACACTAGTTGCCATTGTTTCATTGTCTAATGTACATTGGATTAGTTATACTAATGTTTGTTGAATTTCATCCACGGGGCGCTCCCCGGGCGTTCTCCTGCGTGGCTTGGCGGTCCGGGCCCTGCCACTCCGGGCGGGCTTCGTGGCGGCCGGGTCGCGCGGGGGGCGTTGGGGAATACACCCCCTTATTTTGTTTATCCTAGGTCTTACGGGGGGATGTTGCCGAAGGGCAACTCCTCGGGGTCCGGGAAAGGGACTCCGGGGAACCCAGTTTATATCACAAGGATCGGTCGGAGCGACTCTACGTGTCTCTCGGACCCGTCGCGTTCCCACATTAGGCTGTTACCCTCCTCCCCGCGCCATAGCGGAGCGGGGTGGGGGTGACTCTCTTGGGAAACAGTAATTGGTTTCCCAACCGGGCGGAGGCGTTCTAAGGTTGCTCCCGTCCCGGTTTAGTTAGTTGGTTAGTTTTTTCTTCTTTATCTTCCGTTTTCTATTTCCCCCCCTTTTTTTTTTTTTTCTTTTTTTCTTTCTTCGTCCCCTTTCCGGTCCTCGCTGTTTTAAACGTTTCCCCTTTCTTCTTCCCTTCCTTTTTCTTTCTCTTTTTTCTCTCCTTCCCCACGTCTTGTCGCTCCCCCTGTAGTCCTTCTGTACCCCCCCGCCCCCCCCTATTTCAACCTACCCTACCCCCTCCCTGTATCTCCCCTCGAGGCAGGTGGGCTGGTCCGGGCTCCCCTGGTGAAACGAAGGAGGGGGGTGCGGTGGCAGCACGATGTCCCGGGTAAAGCTCACCTCCCTCAATGTAAAGGGACTCAATTCCCCCTTGAAGAGAACGCTGGTCCTTAGGGAACTGAGGCGCCTACGAGCCCAGGTCGCCTTCCTGCAGGAGACCCACCTCAAAGTGGGGAGAACTCACAATGTCTCCAACCGCTACTATAAGACCCAATATCACTCCCTTTCTCCTGACTCTAAATCGAGGGGCGTAACCATCCTGCTAGATGGATCCCTGCCGTGGACACATTTGGCGACGCTTCAGGACCCCGAGGGTAGATTCCTATTTGTACGGGGTACCCTCTTTTCCCTGAGGGTGACGCTGGCAACATGCTACTGCCCCAATTCCAACCAAGCTAAATTCATACGCTCTGCCCTGAACAAGCTGGACGGGTTTGCGGAGGGGGTTCTCCTGCTGGGGGGCGACTTCAATACAGTGCTGGATCCGTCCTGGGACACCTCCCGCGGCTCCTCGCACACCCCCTCTTCCTCCCTGAGGGAACTCAGAACAATACTTTACAAACACCAGTTGATGGATGCGTGGCGGATCTTTAATCCCCGAGGGAGGGACTATACGTTCTTCTCCGCTCCACATAACTCCTACTCGCGCATCGACTGGTTCTTGATCCCCCACAGGTTCCTACACCTAATCACCAACATAGAAATTGGGCAGATAACTATTTCAGATCACGCCCCTGTCTCCCTGACCATCGCCATTCCCGACACGACCCCCTTGAGAGGTCAATGGAGGTTAAACAGCTCTCTTTTGCAGGACCCAGTAGTAAAAGCAGATATCCATAAGGTGATCACAGATTACTTCGCTTCTAACGACACAGGAGAGGTCTCGCGGATGTCCCTGTGGGAGGCCCACAAGTGCGTAGTCCGAGGCGTACTGATTAAACATGGTGCACGTCTCAAGAGGGAAAGGAACAAACAAATTGAGCTCCTATCCCGAGAGATCTTTGAAACCGAGACCTTGCACAAGAAGACACTAGACGCAGCGCTAGGTGCCAAATTGACGCGCCTCCGGGAATCTCTCAGGGACATCTGCCTCACTGAAGCCAAGAGTATGGCGGCTAAGTGTCGACGTTTTTTCTATGAATACAGCAACAAATGCGGCAAGGCACTAGCCAGGGCTTTGAAAGCACAGCGAGCGAGAAATTTCATCTCACACATCCGGGATAGAGGAGGTAGAGACCTATATTTGACAAAGGACATAGCGAGGGCATTTAGGGAGTTCTATGAAAACTTATACAACCTACCATCGAATCACCATGCCCCCGAGACGACCAATATAGAGCAATACATCCGAGAGTCTGGACTCCCTCGACTGGGAAGTGTAGTGGTGGAGGCTCTGGAGGGAGACATAGAGCTAGGGGAATTCATGGGAGCCATAAAGAACACCAAGCCAGGCAGAGCCCCGGGTCCTGACGGATTCGGTTTGGATTACTATAAGGAGTTCGCTGGAGTATTAGGCCCACACTTTATCACATCATTCGGCTCCTTGAAGGACGGGAACCCACCTCCTAGAGATACCCTGAAAGCAAACATTACCGTCATCCCCAAACCAGGGAAAGACCCGGCGCAATGCGGAAGCTACAGGCCCATCTCCCTGTTGAACTGCGATATCAAGCTGTTCAACAAGATAATTGCTGACAGGTTAGCGCCATATATCCCATCCCTCATTCACTGGGATCAGGTCGGCTTCGTTCCCTCGAGAGAGGGACGAGACAACACCACTAGGGTGATCAATCTGATTCACCAGGCCCGTACGGGGGGTCCAGCGGCTATGCTTCTCTCGACGGACGCCGAGAAGGCCTTTGACAGGGTGAGCTGGGCCTTTATCTCCGCAACCCTTCGTCGGATTGGTCTAGGAGAGAACATGACCCGTTGGATCATGGCTTCCTATTCATGCCCCTCGGCGTCCGTCGTGGTAAACGGGATGGCCTCTGAACCATTCCAGCTGGCGAACGGGACTCGTCAGGGATGCCCCCTTTCCCCCCTGATATTCATTTTGACACTTGAGCCCTTCCTACGAAATGTAAGGAAAAACAACGACATTGCAGGCATCAAAGTAGGTAGGGGGGAACACAAGGTTGCGGCTTATGCCGACGATCTAATATTCTTTATTTCCAGACCTGAGACATCCCTCCCCATCCTTCTAGCAGAACTCAAGGCCTTCCAAACAGTTTCCAATTACAAGATTAATTACCAAAAGTCCTCGGCCCTTAACATTAGCATACCCCAGGGGAGATTGAAACAGATTGCGGAAAATTTCCCCTTTAAGTGGGAAAAAGAAGCTGTAACATATCTGGGGACCCAGATTACGGCTACGCCACAAAAACTGTATAGCATGAACTTTCCGCCGCTGTTGAAGAAAGTAGAGGAGGACCTGCAGAGCTGGAACAGGAACGCCTTTTCCTGGTTTGGTAGATCTAATATCATTAAGATGAACATCCTGCCTAGGGTTCTCTACCTTTTCCAGGCCCTCCCCATCACGATCCCACATACGTTCTTCAAACGCCTGACAGGGATTTGCTCCAGGTTCGTCTGGGCGGGTAGACGTCACCGTTTGGCGGCCCCCCTCTTGGCTCTTCCCAAGGAGAGGGGAGGAATAGGCCTCCCAGATTGGAGGGCGTACCATGCGGCGGCCCACTTATCAAGGGTCATTGACTGGTGCAGACACTCCTCTCTAAAACAATGGACAGGTATAGAGCAGGAGGCCTCGGTGATCCCCCTGCCGGGGCTCCCTTGGATCCCACTTGACCGGGCTCCCGCCCTGAACAAACATCCCACAATAGGCCCAACCCGAAAAATTGTGAGCAGCTGCTTCCCAAGGCTGGACATCTCCCCCTCGGCCTCGCCTTTGATCCCCGTGTTGGGACATCCAGACTTCCCAGCAAGTTTAACAGATGGCACCTTTCGCGCATGGATAAAAAAGGACTGCTTTAGGGTTCTCCATCTACGGGAGGGGCGAGATTGGGTAGGAGGGGAGACCTTGGCGGCAAGACATTCACTCACCCCCCTGAATACCTGGCAGACCATGCAGATCTCACACTATCAGGCCTCCCTAACCGAAGCTATGGTAGGCATAGGCCCCATTGCCCCTTTCGAACGGTCCTGTTTGGGTAGCGGACACTTCAGAGGAGCCTTGTCCTATGCATATTCTCTGCTACTGGCCCCCCCAGACTCCTACAAACCCCAGTATGTTCAAGCGTGGGAGAGAGAGCTAAACAGGTCTTTCACGAGGGAGCAGGTGCAGGCCATGTTACAGGTAGCACACAAATCATCTATGTCGTGCAGATATCAAGAGGCTTCTTATAAAGTCCTCTCACGCTGGTACCTGGTGCCATCCAAGTTGGCAAGAATATTTCCCTCCTCCTCCCCCTTGTGTTGGCGATGTTCAGGGGCCAGGGGTACGATGTTGCACATCTTTTGGGAATGTGGGGCATTGGCCGGGTTCTGGAGCAACGTCAGGAAAATTACCCTGACTCTGACTGATATAGATCTGGGTGAGGACCCGGCGGGATACCTATTGGGCCTGGCCCCTACTTCCCTCAGGAGGAGGACTAAGTCTCTTCTGGCTTCTTTACTGAATGCAGCCAGGACTTGTATTCCGTCCTGCTGGAAATCCACGACACCCCCCACGACAGCCATGTGGCTCTCCAGGGTTGCCGATATTAGCAGGATGGAGGAGATGACGGCCTCGCTGAGAGGGAAGATGGACGAGTATAGAAATCGCTGGCGGATATGGGAACAATTCACCTTTTCGGTAGAATATTCGAAATTTTTACAGGAGTAAAGACGTGTGGGTTCTTCGACCCCCCCTCCTCCCCCTCATCCCTTCCCTTTCCCCCCCCAGCCCCACCCCCCGCTGTCTTTGTGTTGTCTTGTCTCCCCCCCCCCTATATGTACCGGTCAGATTACCTGTAACTGACCCCTCTCTCAGTTGATACATGACTCTCTAATGGATAAAAAAGAAACTAAAACCTTGGAGACGTGGTGTTTGGATTGCACGCTTTATTACATCTTAATGAATAGTAAGAGAGATGCTTTTGTGTGGACACCCTCCATGCCCTCGTCAGAGGGGCTCGCCGGCAGCCGAGGCCACCATTTATTTTTCTTTCTCACAGTCCATTATTACGACCTCGGCCTGCTTCCGACATATGCCGGGTTGTTCATACTGCCGCATCGGCTTCATAGTTGTTTGTTAACTGCTTGACATACTTGTGTCCATTTATATTATTAACTGTTGTTTGACTATGCTGATCGTGCTATGTAACATGCCATGCTTCTTCAATAAAAAAACTACAATAAAAAAAAAAAAAATGTAAGTGTAAGAGTAGCGTGAAGTGGTTGGGGGGAGCTTTAGGGTGCTGAAATGTAAGTGTAAGAGTAGCGTGAAGTGGTTGGGGGAGCTTTAGGGTGCTGAAATGTAAGTGTAAGAGTAGCGTGAAGTGGTTGGGGGGAGCTTTAGGGTGCTGAAATGTAAGTATAAGAGCAGCGTGAAGTGGTTGGGGGGAGCTTTAGGGTGCTGAAATGTAAGTGTAAGAGTAGCGTGAAGTGGTTGGGGGGAGCTTTAGGGTGCTGAAATGGAAGTGTAAGAGTAGCGTGAAGTGGTTGGGGGGAGCTTTAGGGTGCTGAAAAGGAAGAAGAAACTAACCGGCAAGTGGTTTGGGTAAGTTTTAGGGTGCTGAAAAGGAAGAAGAAACTAACCGGCAAGTGGTTTGGGTAAGTTTTAGGGTGCTGAAATATAAGTGTAAGAGTAGCATAAAGTGGTTGGGGGGAGCTTTAGGGTGGTGAAATGTAAGTGTAAGTGTAGCGTGAAGTGGTTGGGGGGAGCTTTAGGGTGCTGAAATGTAAGTGTAAGAGTAGCGTGAAGTGGTTGGCGGGAGCTTTAGGGTGCTGAAATGTAAGTGTAAGAGTAGCGTGAAGTGGTTGGGGGGAGCTCTAGGGTGCTGAAATGTAAGTGTAAGAGTAGCGTGAAGTGGTTGGGGGGAGATTTAGGGTGCTGAAATGTAAGTGTAAGAGTAGCGTGAAGTGGTTGGCGGGAGCTTTAGGGTGCTGAAATGTAAGTGTAAGAGTAGCGTGAAGTGGTTGGCGGGAGCTTTAGGGTGCTGAAATGTAAGTGTAAGAGTAGCGTGAAGTGGTTGGGGGGGGGGAGCTTTAGGGTGCTGAAATGTAAGTGTAAGAGTAGCGTGAAGTGGTTGGGGGGAGCTTTAGGGTGCTGAAATGTAAGTGTAAGAGTAGCGTGAAGTGGTTGGGGGGAGCTTTAGGGTGCTGAAATGTAAGTGTAAGAGTAGCGTGAAGTGGTTGGGGGGAGCTTTAGGGTGCTGAAATGTAAGTATAAGAGTAGCGTGAAGTGGTTGGGGGGAGCTTTAGGGTGCTGAAATGTAAGTGTAAGAGTAGCGTGAAGTGGTTTGGGTAAGTTTTAGGGTGCTGAAATGTAAGTGTAAGAGTAGCGTGAAGTGGTTGGGGGGAGCTTTAGGGTGCTGAAATGTAAGTGTAAGAGTAGCGTGAAGTGGTTGGGGGGAGCTTTAGGGTGCTGAAATGTAAGTGTAAGAGTAGCGTGAAGTGGTTGGGGGGAGCTTTAGGGTGCTGAAATGTAAGTGTAAGAGTAGCGTGAAGTGGTTTGGGTAAGTTTTAGGGTGCTGAAATGTAAGTGTAAGAGTAGCGTGAAGTGGTTGGGGGGAGCTTTAGGGTGCTGAAATGTAAGTGTAAGAGTAGCGTGAAGTGGTTGGGGGGAGCTTTAGGGTGCTGAAATGTAAGTGTAAGAGTAGCGTGAAGTGGTTGGGGGGAGCTTTAGGGTGCTGAAAAGGAAGAAGAAACTAACCGGGAAGTGGTTTGGGTAAGTTTTAGGGTGCTGAAAATGAAGAAGAAACTAACCGGGAAGTGGTTTGGGTAAGCTTTATGGTGTTGAAATGTAAGTGTAAGAGTAGCGTGAAGTGGTTGGGGGGAGCTTTAGGGTGCTGAAATGTAAGTGTAAGAGTAGCGTGAAGTGGTTGGGGGGAGCTTTAGGGTGCTGAAATGTAAGTGTAAGAGTAGCGTGAAGTGGTTGGCGGGAGCTTTAGGGTGCTGAAATGTAAGTGTAAGAGTAGCGTGAAGTGGTTGGGGGGAGCTTTAGGGTGCTGAAATGTAAGTATAAGAGTAGCGTGAAGTGGTTGGGGGGAGCTTTAGGGTGCTGAAAAGGAAGAAGAAACTAACCGGGAAGTGGTTTGGGTAAGTTTTAGGGTGCTGAAATGTAAGTGTAAGAGTAGCGTGAAGTGGTTGGGGGGAGCTTTAGGGTGCTGAAATGTAAGTGTAAGAGTAGCGTGAAGTGGTTGGGGGGGAGCTTTAGGGTGCTGAAATGTAAGTATAAGAGTAGCGTGAAGTGGTTGGGGGGAGCTTTAGGGTGCTGAAATGTAAGTGTAAGAGTAGCGTGAAGTGGTTTGGGTAAGTTTTAGGGTGCTGAAATGTAAGTGTAAGAGTAGCGTGAAGTGGTTTGGGTAAGTTTTAGGGTGCTGAAATGTAAGTGTAAGAGTAGCGTGAAGTGGTTGGGGGGGGAGCTTTAGGGTGCTGAAATGTAAGTGTAAGAGTAGCGTGAAGTGGTTGGGGGGAGCTTTAGGGTGCTGAAAAGGAAGAAGAAACTAACCGGGAAGTGGTTTGGGTAAGTTTTAGGGTGCTGAAAATGAAGAAGAAACTAACCGGGAAGTGGTTTGGGTAAGCTTTATGGTGTTGAAATGTAAGTGTAAGAGTAGCGTGAAGTGGTTGGGGGGGGAGCTTTAGGGTGCTGAAATGTAAGTGTAAGAGTAGCGTGAAGTGGTTGGGGGGAGCTTTAGGGTGCTGAAATGTAAGTGTAACAGTAGCGTGAAGTGGTTGGGGGGAGCTTTAGGGTGCTGAAATGTAAGTGTAAGAGTAGCGTGAAGTGGTTGGGGGGAGCTTTAGGGTGCTGAAATGTAAGTGTAAGAGTAGCGTGAAGTGGTTGGGGGGAGCTTTAGGGTGCTGAAATGTAAGTGTAAGAGTAGCGTGAAGTGGTTGGGGGGAGCTTTAGGGTGCTGAAATGTAAGTGTAAGAGTAGCATGAAGTGGTTGGGGGGAGCTTTAGGGTGCTGAAATGTAAGTGTAAGAGTAGCGTGAAGTGGTTGGGGGGAGCTTTAGGGTGCTGAAATGTAAGTGTAAGAGTAGCGTGAAGTGGTTGGGGGGAGCTTTAGGGTGCTGAAATGTAAGTATAAGAGTAGCGTGAAGTGGTTGGGGGGAGCTTTAGGGTGCTGAAATGTAAGTGTAAGAGTAGCGTGAAGTGGTTGGGGGGAGCTTTAGGGTGCTGAAAAGGAAGAAGAAACTAACCGGCAAGTGGTTTGGGTAAGTTTTAGGGTGCTGAAATGTAAGTGTAAGAGTAGCGTGAAGTGGTTGGGGGGAGCTTTAGGGTGCTGAAATGTAAGTGTAAGAGTAGCGTGAAGTGGTTGGGGGGAGCTTTAGGGTGCTGAAATGTAAGTGTAAGAGTAGCGTGAAGTGGTTGGGGGGAGCTTTAGGGTGCTGAAATGTAAGTGTAAGAGTAGCGTGAAGTGGTTGGGGGGAGCTTTAGGGTGCTGAAATGTAAGTGTAAGAGTAGCATGAAGTGGTTGGGGGGAGCTTTAGGGTGCTGAAATGTAAGTGTAAGAGTAGCGTGAAGTGGTTGGGGGGAGCTTTAGGGTGCTGAAATGTAAGTGTAAGAGTAGCGTGAAGTGGTTGGGGGGAGCTTTAGGGTGCTGAAATGTAAGTGTAAGAGTAGTGTGAAGTGGTTGGGGGGAGCTTTAGGGTGCTGAAATGTAAGTGTAAGAGTAGCGTGAAGTGGTTGGGGGGAGATTTAGGGTGCTGAAATGTAAGTGTAAGTGTAGCGTGAAGTGGTTGGGGGGAGCTTTAGGGTGCTGAAATGTAAGTGTAAGAGTAGCGTGAAGTGGTTGAGGGGAGCTTTAGGGTGCTGAAATGTAAGTGTAAGAGTAGCGTGAAGTGGTTGGGGGGAGCTTTAGGGTGCTGAAATGTAAGTGTAAGAGTAGCGTGAAGTGGTTGGGGGGAGCTTTAGGGTGCTGAAATGTAAGTGTAAGAGTAGCGTGAAGTGGATGGGGGGAGCTTTAGGGTGCTGAAAAGGAAGAAGAAACTAACCGGGAAGTGGTTTGGGTAAGTTTTAGGGTGCTGAAAATGAAGAAGAAACTAACCGGCAAGTGGTTTGGGTAAGCTTTATGGTGCTGAAATGTAAGTGTAAGAGTAGCATGAAGTGGTTGGGGGGGGAGCTTTAGGGTGCTGAAATGTAAGTGTAAGAGTAGCGTGAAGTGGTTGGGGGGAGCTTTAGGGTGCTGAAATGTAAGTGTAAGAGTAGCGTAAAGTGGTTGGGGGGGGAGCTTTAGGGTGCTGAAATGTAAGTGTAAGAGTAGCGTGAAGTGGTTGGGGGGAGCTTTAGGGTGCTGAAATGTAAGTGTAAGAGTAGCGTGAAGTGGTTGGGGGGAGCTTTAGGGTGCTGAAAATGAAGAAGAAACTAACCGGCAAGTGGTTTGGGTAAGCTTTATGGTGCTGAAATGTAAGTGTAAGAGTAGCATGAAGTGGTTGGGGGGGGAACTTTAGGGTGCTGAAATGTAAGTGTAAGAGTAGCGTGAAGTGGTTGGGGGGAGCTTTAGGGTGCTGAAATGTAAGTGTAAGAGTAGCGTAAAGTGGTTGGGGGGGGAGCTTTAGGGTGCTGAAATGTAAGTGTAAGAGTAGCGTGAAGTGGTTGGGGGGAGCTTTAGGGTGCTGAAAAAGAAGAAGAACCTAACCGGCAAGTGGTTTGGGTAAGTTTTAGGGTGCTGAAAAGGAAGAAGAAACTAACCGGCAAGTGGTTTGGGTAAGTTTTAGGGTGCTGAAATGTAAGTGTAAGAGTAGCGTGAAGTGGTTGGGGGGAGCTCTAGGGTGCTGAAATGTAAGTGTAAGAGTAGCGTGAAGTGGTTGGGGGGAGCTTTAGGGTGCTGAAATGTAAGCGTAAGAGTAGCGTGAAGTGGTTGGGGGGGGGGGCTTTAGGGTGCTGAAATGTAAGTGTAAGAGTAGCGTGAAGTGGTTGGGGGGAGCTTTAGGGTGCTGAAATGTAAGTGTAAGAGTAGCGTGAAGTGGTTGGGGGGAGCTTTAGGGTGCTGAAATGTAAGTGTAAGAGTAGCGTGAAGTGGTTGGGGGGAGCTTTAGGGTGCTGAAATGTAAGTGTAAGAGTAGCGTGAAGTGGTTGGGGGGAGATTTAGGTTGCTGAAATGTAAGTGTAAGAGTAGCGTGAAGTGGTTGGGGGGAGCTTTAGGGTGCTGAAATGTAAGTGTAAGAGTAGCGTGAAGTGGTTGGGGGGAGATTTAGGGTGCTGAAATGTAAGTGTAAGTGTAGCGTGAAGTGGTTGGGGGGAGCTTTAGGGTGCTGAAATGTAAGTGTAAGAGTAGCGTGAAGTGGTTGAGGGGAGCTTTAGGGTGCTGAAATGTAAGTGTAAGAGTAGCGTGAAGTGGTTGGGGGGAGCTTTAGGGTGCTGAAATGTAAGTGTAAGAGTAGCGTGAAGTGGTTGGGGGGAGCTTTAGGGTGCTGAAATGTAAGTGTAAGAGTAGCGTGAAGTGGTTGGGGGGAGCTTTAGGGTGCTGAAATGTAAGTGTAAGAGTAGCGTGAAGTGGTTGGGGGGAGCTTTAGGGTGCTGAAAAGGAAGAAGAAACTAACCGGGAAGTGGTTTGGGTAAGTTTTAGGGTGCTGAAAATGAAGAAGAAACTAACCGGCAAGTGGTTTAGGTAAGCTTTATGGTGCTGAAATGTAAGTGTAAGAGTAGCATGAAGTGGTTGGGGGGGGAGCTTTAGGGTGCTGAAATGTAAGTGTAAGAGTAGCGTGAAGTGGTTGGGGGGAGCTTTAGGGTGCTGAAATGTAAGTGTAAGAGTAGCGTAAAGTGGTTGGGGGGGGAGCTTTAGGGTGCTGAAATGTAAGTGTAAGAGTAGCGTGAAGTGGTTGGGGGGAGCTTTAGGGTGCTGAAATGTAAGTGTAAGAGTAGCGTGAAGTGGTTGGGGGGAGCTTTAGGGTGCTGAAAATGAAGAAGAAACTAACCGGCAAGTGGTTTGGGTAAGCTTTATGGTGCTGAAATGTAAGTGTAAGAGTAGCATGAAGTGGTTGGGGGGGGAACTTTAGGGTGCTGAAATGTAAGTGTAAGAGTAGCGTGAAGTGGTTGGGGGGAGCTTTAGGGTGCTGAAATGTAAGTGTAAGAGTAGCGTAAAGTGGTTGGGGGGGGAGCTTTAGGGTGCTGAAATGTAAGTGTAAGAGTAGCGTGAAGTGGTTGGGGGGAGCTTTAGGGTGCTGAAAAAGAAGAAGAACCTAACCGGCAAGTGGTTTGGGTAAGTTTTAGGGTGCTGAAAAGGAAGAAGAAACTAACCGGCAAGTGGTTTGGGTAAGTTTTAGGGTGCTGAAATGTAAGTGTAAGAGTAGCGTGAAGTGGTTGGGGGGAGCTCTAGGGTGCTGAAATGTAAGTGTAAGAGTAGCGTGAAGTGGTTGGGGGGAGCTTTAGGGTGCTGAAATGTAAGCGTAAGAGTAGCGTGAAGTGGTTGGGGGGAGCTCTAGGGTGCTGAAATGTAAGTGTAAGAGTAGCGTGAAGTGGTTGGTGGGAGCTTTAGGGTGCTGAAATGTAAGTGTAAGAGTAGCGTAAAGTGGTTGGGGGGGGAGCTTTAGGGTGCTGAAATGTAAGTGTAAGAGTAGCGTGAAGTGGTTGGGGGGAGCTTTAGGGTGCTGAAATGTAAGTGTAAGAGTAGCGTGAAGTGGTTGGGGGGAGCTTTAGGGTGCTGAAAATGAAGAAGAAACTAACCGGCAAGTGGTTTGGGTAAGCTTTATGGTGCTGAAATGTAAGTGTAAGAGTAGCATGAAGTGGTTGGGGGGGGAACTTTAGGGTGCTGAAATGTAAGTGTAAGAGTAGCGTGAAGTGGTTGGGGGGAGCTTTAGGGTGCTGAAATGTAAGTGTAAGAGTAGCGTGAAGTGGTTGGGGGGAGCTTTAGGGTGCTGAAAAAGAAGAAGAACCTAACCGGCAAGTGGTTTGGGTAAGTTTTAGGGTGCTGAAAAGGAAGAAGAAACTAACCGGCAAGTGGTTTGGGTAAGTTTTAGGGTGCTGAAATGTAAGTGTAAGAGTAGCGTGAAGTGGTTGGGGGGAGCTCTAGGGTGCTGAAATGTAAGTGTAAGAGTAGCGTGAAGTGGTTGGGGGGAGCTTTAGGGTGCTGAAATGTAAGCGTAAGAGTAGCGTGAAGTGGTTGGGGGGAGCTCTAGGGTGCTGAAATGTAAGTGTAAGAGTAGCGTGAAGTGGTTGGTGGGAGCTTTAGGGTGCTGAAATGTAAGCGTAAGAGTAGCGTGAAGTGGTTGGGGGGGGGAGCTTTAGGGTGCTGAAATGTAAGTGTAAGAGTAGCGTGAAGTGGTTGGGGGGAGCTTTAGGGTGCTGAAATGTAAGTGTAAGAGTAGCGTGAAGTGGTTGGGGGGAGCTTTAGGGTGCTGAAATGTAAGTGTAAGAGTAGCGTGAAGTGGTTGGGGGGAGCTTTAGGGTGCTGAAATGTAAGTGTAAGAGTAGCATGAAGTGGTTGGGGAGAGCTTTAGGGTGCTGAAATGTAAGTGTAAGAGTAGCGTGAAGTGGTTGGGGGGAGCTTTAGGGTGCTGAAATGTAAGTGTAAGAGTAGCGTGAAGTGGTTGGGGGGAGCTCTAGGGTGCTGAAATGTAAGCGTAAGAGTAGCGTGAAGTGGTTGGGGGGAGCTTTAGGGTGCTGAAAAAGAAGAAGAACCTAACCGGCAAGTGGTTTGGGTAAGTTTTAGGGTGCTGAAAAGGAAGAAGAAACTAACCGGCAAGTGGTTTGGGTAAGTTTTAGGGTGCTGAAATGTAAGTGTAAGAGTAGCGTGAAGTGGTTGGGGGGAGCTTTAGGGTGCTGAAATGTAAGTGTAAGAGTAGCGTGAAGTGGTTGGGGGGGGAGCTTTAGGGTGCTGAAATGTAAGTGTAAGAGTAGCGTGAAGTGGTTGGGGGGAGCTCTAGGGTGCTGAAATGTAAGTGTAAGAGTAGCGTGAAGTGGTTGGGGGGAGCTTTAGGGTGCTGAAATGTAAGTGTAAGAGTAGCGTGAAGTGGTTGGTGGGAGCTTTAGGGTGCTGAAATGTAAGCGTAAGAGTAGCGTGAAGTGGTTGGGGGGAGCTCTAGGGTGCTGAAATGTAAGTGTAAGAGTAGCGTGAAGTGGTTGGGGGGAGCTCTAGGGTCCTGAAATATAAGTGTAAGAGTAGCGTGAAGTGGTTGGGGGGAGCTTTAGGGTGCTGAAATGTAAGTGTAAGAGTAGCGTGAAGTGGTTGGGGGGAGCTTTAGGGTGCTGAAATGTAAGTGTAAGAGTAGCGTGAAGTGGTTGGGGGGAGCTTTAGGGTGCTGAAATGTAAGTGTAAGAGTAGCGTGAGGTGGTTGGGGGGAGCTTTAGGGTGCTGAAATGTAAGTGTAAGAGTAGCGTGAAGTGGTTGGGGGGAGCTTTAGGGTGCTGAAATGTAAGTGTAAGAGTAGCGTGAAGTGGTTGGCGGGAGCTTTAGGGTGCTGAAATGTAAGTGTAAGAGTAGCGTGAAGTGGTTGGGGGGAGCTTTAGGGTGCTGAAATGTAAGTGTAAGAGTAGCGTGAAGTGGTTGGGGGGAGATTTAGGGTGCTGAAATGTAAGTGTAGCGTGAAGTGGTTGGGGGGAGCTTTAGGGTGCTGAAATGTAAGTGTAAGAGTAGCGTGAAGTGGTTGAGGGGAGCTTTAGGGTGCTGAAATGTAAGTGTAAGAGTAGCGTGAAGTGGTTGGGGGGAGCTTTAGGGTGCTGAAATGTAAGTGTAAGAGTAGCGTGAAGTGGTTGGGGGGGGAGCTTTAGGGTGCTGAAATGTAAGTGTAAGAGTAGCGTGAAGTGGTTGGGGGGAGCTTTAGGGTGCTGAAATGTAAGTGTAAGAGTAGCGTGAAGTGGTTGGGGGGAGCTTTAGGGTGCTGAAATGTAAGTGTAAGAGTAGCGTGAAGTGGTTGGTGGGAGCTTTAGGGTGCTGAAATGTAAGCGTAAGAGTAGCGTGAAGTGGTTGGGGGGAGCTCTAGGGTGCTGAAATGTAAGTGTAAGAGTAGCGTGAAGTGGTTGGGGGGAGCTCTAGGGTCCTGAAATATAAGTGTAAGAGTAGCGTGAAGTGGTTGGGGGGAGCTTTAGGGTGCTGAAATGTAAGTGTAAGAGTAGCGTGAAGTGGTTGGGGGGAGCTTTAGGGTGCTGAAATGTAAGTGTAAGAGTAGCGTGAAGTGGTTGGGGGGAGCTTTAGGGTGCTGAAATGTAAGTGTAAGAGTAGCGTGAGGTGGTTGGGGGGAGCTTTAGGGTGCTGAAATGTAAGTGTAAGAGTAGCGTGAAGTGGTTGGGCGGAGCTTTAGGGTGCTGAAATGTAAGTGTAAGAGTAGCGTGAAGTGGTTGGGAGGAGCTTTAGGGTGCTGAAATGTAAGTGTAAGAGTAGCGTGAAGTGGTTGGGGGGAGATTTAGGGTGCTGAAATGTAAGTGTAAGTGTAGCGTGAAGTGGTTGGGGGGAGCTTTAGGGTGCTGAAATGTAAGTGTAAGAGTAGCGTGAAGTGGTTGAGGGGAGCTTTAGGGTGCTGAAATGTAAGTGTAAGAGTAGCGTGAAGTGGTTGGGGGGAGCTTTAGGGTGCTGAAATGTAAGTGTAAGAGTAGCGTGAAGTGGTTGGGGGGGGAGCTTTAGGGTGCTGAAATGTAAGTGTAAGAGTAGCGTGAAGTGGTTGGGGGGAGCTTTAGGGTGCTGAAATGTAAGTGTAAGAGTAGCGTGAAGTGGTTGGGGGGAGCTTTAGGGTGCTGAAATGTAAGTGTAAGTGTAGCGTGAAGTAGTTGGGGGAGCTTTAGGGTGCTGAAATGTAAGTGTAAGAGTAGCGTGAAGTGGTTGGGGGGAGCTTTAGGGTGCTGAAATGTAAGTGTAAGTGTAGCGTGAAGTGGTTGGGGGAGCTTTAGGGTGCTGAAATGTAAGTGTAAGAGTAGCGTGAAGTGGTTGGGGGAGCTTTAGGGTGCTGAAATGTAAGTGTAAGAGTAGCGTGAAGTGGTTGGGGGGAGCTTTAGGGTGCTGAAATGTAAGTGTAAGAGTAGCGTGAAGTGGTTGGGGGGAGCTTGTTAGTGTAATATATGGGGACACATTTGTGGCAGAACAGTTTAATGAGTTAAGTTTGTAGTGCGCAGGCGCAGGATCGTAAATATTTTCGTTGGGACGATTATTTTAGGTAATTAGAACTGATCGGGAAACGTAATGGAATCGTTGAGGTAGACGATGGGAAATGGATAAAAACGAATACTGCCATTGCAACCAGAGAAAAGGAACCAGAAAAGTCACGCAGGGAAATGACATACTCATACTCGTACTCGAGCATACGAACGGACGGGCACTTTACAGAAGGAAACGAATGAATGCATACAATCGCTCGCACATCCATACGAGAGTGGGAACGTTCGAAAATAATACCAAGAGCGGCACGAAAACGAATGCTTTTTAAAGTCTCTCTGAATCAACCCTATTATGTTGATATGACAAAGCAAGGAAACTGTGCTTTACAATTTTCCAAAATACTTCAACCAAAATTCACTCAATATGCAATTCACTGGCAAGTGGGATCCAATGCAAATTTAATTTCTGATTCTGACCCTTTTGAGCATTGATGGTGACATAGAAGAAGAATGTAGAATAATATGGTACAGTCTGGAAAAAAAAAACCTTGCTAGATAGAGCAGAGGTGATTGCAGGTAACCTTGACAGGCAATGTACAAATGTACACGGTAAATGTAAAAATAATATAAATAAGAGCAACTGCAAGCCCCATATACCTACTTTTGTTACCACATACAGCCAGCAGTTTAGTGAAATTAAAACCATCACCCAGAATAACATCTCCTTTTGTCCACAGATAGAGAGCTGGTATCCCACATTAAAGAAGACCAAAACCCACATTATTAACTAGCATCCCCTGAATTGCTTCCCCCATGAATAGTAACTTTTGCCTATTTTTTCTGCTCTTGTTTCATTCTAATCCCAGATAATGGCGCCTGTTTTGCTGTAAAGCTCCGCCTCCTCCATTCATTGCCACTGCTGTGTGTGGCAATGATGTCATTGCCACACCTATGCAATTACTGATCACCTGCCATTTCAATAAGAGGGACAGCAAAAAAATCTGTGTTCCAGAGCTATTCGATAAGCAAAAATATCCACTTCTAGTTCTATACCCTAAGAAGAGGTCAAATATATTTCACAAGTTCAATGGGTTTTGTTTCGCTTTAAGGATGGTATCAGAGTAATTCAGGCTTGCAAACAAACTCTCTCCCTCTTTCTTACCTGAGAACAGGACTAAGTCTAATACATAGTAAACATGTCGGGATGTTTCCATGCAGTGTTAGCAGATGCTCATGCAGCAAATTTATTGCCAAGGGCAAAATTGGTGACTTCATTTGCCAATAACCAGAGGCATGATATAAGTGGATATAAGATAAGATATAACTTATAAGATATAATCTTGCGCCATCAGATGGGTACTATATCTGATTTCCTGTATCAAATGTAGACTACAATATATATAGGATGCACAACTTGCGTAAAAAGAGGCTGCTGAAACATATATATATGATGTAAAGAGCAATACACCAAAGTCTAATGTGGCACAACACTGACAAAATGTCCATACGTCTAAAACCTTTAAAAGTGACCATCCAAGAGCAAGTAGACATGTGGCCCAGAGGGGGCAACCTAGCATAAAAACTACTCTCCCAGGAAGCATGCTGAATTTTTTATTTTGGTACTTGGCATCCACAAGGGGGTTATTCTCCCTTCAATTCTGCATAAATGGACCTCCTTTTTTTTCTGTATTCTCATGTTGGCTTAGCACCACAATCACCTTTAGGGCAGTACATGTAGGACTCTGGGGCCTGGCTATGGAACTGACCACAGGCCAATCATGATGGCAACACTGCATCAACTTCTGCCTGACTTGCTCAATGCACTCCCTGCACTCCAATCATCTATCCCCCTACCTCGCTCAATTCATTATTCCCAGATCCACTCAGCCATCCTGCTCCTAGCTATGTCCACATCCTAAGGCTACTCACCTACACCTTTTCTTTGTCACTCATACACTCCTCCTGCGGGCTTCACTCACATACTAGGCTCCATTCCTCTATATCCCCCTCTAGATCCACTCACCCATTCCTCCGTCCAGCTCCACTGATCCCCCCCAGTCCATGTGCACATGACCCCACTAAATTCTACCACTGGTATGCCCTGAATTTACAAACTATTTGACAGGGACTAGAAGCATTGGCACACACATACAGAAGCTGCACCTTTATCAATAGGGGTTTGTGGCATTGCTTTGTGAAGCAGTCTCCATGACCCTTGCTGGAAGCACCTCCTTAGAAGGAGGAACAAGTTCTTATGGTGTGTTGCTCCCCTTTGTTTTTGTGTGCATGCTGCAGTTTTATAGTTCTGACCTTGCTTTCAATCATAAGTTAGAAATACATAATAAATCCACGACTATGCCAAGGGAAACACACAGAACAAAGAAGTTGGCAAGCGCCTCACTTGACAGGTGATGAAGGATTTGTTGCAGAGTGTAAGTGCTGAGTGCAGGGTGTCAAATCCAGATAGACATTAGTGGTGTAAGAGGAACTGACTTTACTGGAACATGCATGCAGTGTGAGAATGTCACCTTACTAGCTAATACAGAGAGGAAAAAGTCATAGAGAAGAGCTGAATGTACAGGAAATACAACACATAAAAAATGCATAGAGAGACTACAGTTAAGCATTGTTATTAGTAACATCTAGTGTTCTAACTGTAATCTGCATTAAATCTAGCATAAGTCACTCCAGCAATAGACTAAGCTAGAAGTTGTTGTATCTCCAACACCCCTTCTCAACAGATGAGGCTAAGTTTGTTAAACCCATCTTCTTTGTAAGCCTTGAGTGTCCTTCAGCAGTCAGGGGCTTAGTAAGGATATTTGCTGTCATATCCTCAGTAGGGCAATAAAGTAACTTAAGAAGTCCCTGTTCTTGAACCCTCAGAAACCATAGGAGTTTTTACTGGTTTGTCATCTACCATTCCAAAGGTTTCAATTATTTCTTGCATTTTGTGCTTTTGTTTCAGAAGAAAGCTACCATCTTCCTCTCTCTCAATCTGAATGCTGATTATTTATGCTTCCAATATCTTTGGTCTCGAAGTACTGATTCAGGGTTTGCAGTATATCTGCTTTATCCCCTTCCTGCTCAAAACAAATCAGTCCACATAATTAAGCACATAGATTCATCTGTTGGGCAATTTATTTGTGTATAAGCAGGAGTCTGCTTTACTCTTCTGAAATGTTCACATTCCATGCTCTGGCAGCCTGCTTTAGACCAGGGGTGCACAACCTTTTTGGTATAAGGGCCATATTGTCTGTTCCTATTCAAAGGAACACAATAAAATGTTGGCTGCCAACAACGTCAAACTGTTTACTTGAGGTAAGCTTTAACATGCCTTTATGCATATGCAAAGGTGAGACAGGATGGGGTGGGGTGGGGTGAATAGAAGCGAGAAGCAAGTGAGGTGAAGAGAGGTGAGGTGAGAAGAGGTGAATAAAGGTGGGTAAGACAGGAAGAGGTGAGAAGAGGTGAGGTGGGAAGTAGTGGAAAAAGGTAAGGCAGGGAGTGGTACATTGAGCAGAAGTGAGGTGAGCAGAGTTGATATGGGAAGAAGTAAGCCAATGTGGGTAGAGGTAGGCAGAGGTGAGGTTAGGTGAGGTGGCTTGAGGTAAGATGTTCTGAAAAGTGATGGAAAGAGACAAAGTGGAGATATTGGTATAGGAGAGGTGTGATGGGACAAGGTGGAAAGAGGTGAGGTATGGAGACCTGAGTTTGCACAGATAATTATCAAAGCGGTAAGCAGAGGTGAGGTGAGCTCACCATGTAGAAATGATGTTTTCAAATCAAAGTGTTTCACTTGCATTTTAATTGTAGTGGCTACTGTCAGCAAAGTCCTTATTGTAGTATGTTGGACTACTGCAGCAAAAGTCTCATAGTAGTCCTCTCCATATTTTTCAGAATATCCCCTGGCTACGAGTCTTGCATTGTATTGCTTCTCTTTAAAAGTACATTTACTGCCCCTGGCTTTCCTTCCGGTTGGTAGTTCTGTAATTGTCTGTGTTTTAGTGTCATGCATGTATTTATCTCTTCCTTTGCAGCCTTTATCTTTTTCCTGGCTTCCCCTTCTGAAAGCTGATATATGTCTTCCCATTTTGCAGGTTTATTGGCACTGGCAGTGCTTGCCTTATATGAAAGATGTACCAGTGGTTTGCCTCTGTTTTCTCTCATTGAGCATCTTGGTTCTGTGCCTGAGCTTGCTTGTGCCTGCTCTTCAGTACTAGTAGGTTCTGTGCCCACTTCAACTGTTTGTTCAGAATTTACAGATGACTGCTGATCAGTGTCAGTTTTCTCTTCTGGTCTTACTTATTCAGTTATCATCACAATCCCCTCGATTCAAAGAGCAAAAGTTAATTGATTTCGGATCGAGAATCGTAAGTTTGGGTGGGTGTTAGTCATTTTTTCCTGTTTTTTTGGCCATTTCCGACTCGCACGAGCCTACGTACGAATGCGTATATGCTCTTACGATCATCGCAAGTTCGTTCCTAAATTTTAGGATCAAAACGTAAAACTTAGGATCAAATCCTAAAACTTAGGATCAAAACGTAAAACTTAGGATAATCGAATGTGTTTAGGTATGATTCAGAGAACAGTTTTCAAACCTCTAAATACGTTTTAAAAGAAAGCCACTGCCGACACCTTTTAGCAGTCGTATTGCTGTTCTTGAACAGGTTTTTTGGCTATGTGGAGGAGTCTGCGCGTCTTGAGCTCCAATGAACTGCATGTATCAGCATGGCCGAGGCCATAAATTGTATGGCAATGCATACCTGATTCACGTATGCCTTATAAAAGCATTTTAATGTGGACCTTAATTAGTCCTTTGCATGTAAACCTTTATTTTGCAATATATTTGCGTTAATTAAAGAAATTTATGTCCTTTGGTATTTATTTTTAAATTGATGTACTAGAATAATATTTTTAGATTGCATTTATTGGTGTAGTTGTTTACCTTTGCTTTGTTTAATTATTTAAGCACATCTTTGGTCAGATGCATCACACTTACTGAGGAGAGGAGAGCGGGATAAAGTGCAGGATGTGGGTTACTGCTGTATTTTGCACAGACACAGCAGAGCTGGGGGCACGGAAAGGTCAGAAATCAAAGAATGCAGAGCAACACAGTCACAAGGCCCTTTCTGTTTGCAGGCTGCCCGATAATACCTGAGCCGCCATCTTGGCTGTTTCTAGACTCATAACATGCAGAAGTTGCTGGGTGTTTTTTTATATTTGAGAGCAATCTGTATGGAGAGGGTGTGGGTAACCACACACAAAATTTAAAGTTGTACCATTTGAAGCCAAAATATTAAAATTACATCCACAAGTAAAAAATGCAAGTTAACTAAAAATTAAACAAAGTAAGATTTACTTATGCAAATGCATTCATTAATGGTTGGTTACTACAAAATGAATGAAATAAAGAAAAATAAAAGACCAAATATTTAGAATGCACTTTAATGAGGTAAGTTTGTAGTGCGCAGCCGCAAGATCAGAAGGATTTACGTCCAGACAAAAAAGGAAAAAGGGCAAAACCAATGTTGCAACCTGAGAAATGAAACGGAAAATTCAGGATGGAAACTGACATAGGTCTGATTCCCGAACTGCCATACGAACGGACGTAAATTTTAGGATAGAAACGTATTTGCTTATAGAATCACTCGCAAGTTCATACGAACGCACGAGCGGAAGGGAAAAATAGGATGATCGGCACCAAAATCCAAGCTGTTACATGTTTCTTTGAATCGACCCTAATGTCTCTCAAATCTTCACCAACAATGCTGTTAGTAATGGTAACCTTGTCTGTTTTGGGATTTAGATTCTCTAGCCCTTAACACTGTCACTGCATCCAACAAAGGTCCATTCAAATACTCTGTTTTGAAGTTTAGTCTGTTTTCATTTTTGTCCCCTGGAATGTTTATGAACACTTTTCATCCAAGTTTTTTACACTTGGCTTCTGTCACTGTTCTAGAAAAGAGTCTGTTTTGCAAATAAGTGGCTGTCATTGCTACCTCATCCCAGTATTTTTGTGGTAGTCCAGAGTCTGTCAGCATACATCTGATCATTTCAATCAGAGTTCTGTTCTTCCTTTCAGCTACCCCATTTTGCTCTGGTGTGTATGGGACTGTTTGCGATGCTCTATTATGTTCTTCTTTAAGTACTCTTGTAATTGGGTCCTGTGAATTCACCTTTATTGTTGCTCCAAAGTAATAGAAATTTCCTCTTATACGTGTTAATTGTCTTTACTACATATTTCTGTAATTTGTCAAGAACTTTACTCTTGTGTTGCATTAGAAAAGTGACTGTATATCTTGAATAATTGTTCATGAAAGTCACTACGTACCTGTTACCTCCATGTGTAGGTGAGGACCACATACATCACTGTGAACTAGGTCAAGTGGTCTTTAAGCTCTATTCTGACTGAATTTAGGTAGTGTTGCTCTTGTAGCTTTGAATTCTATTCAACATTCACAATTTACAGTAACTAGGCAAGAGGATACTGTCAGATCCTTTGTCATATTCCTTTTTTTGTAGTTCCTGAATGCATTCTTGGTATCTGTGAGCCAAACCCCTGTGCCACATATGTATACAGTCATTGGGTTTATGAGTGCATAGTCTCACCCTGTTCTTTACTATGTTGAAGTGATGGTCACTCAGCTTGGTGCTCAGTATGGTCTGCTTGCCGTCCGTGCCATTCGTGCTGTTGTTACCTTGGAATTTTACAGTGAGTCAGACACTTCACAGATAAGAGTCCTCCTTCTAGATCAGGAACACAAAGCACATTTTCACTGATGATATTGGGTCCCGTATCATTGGGGTATACAAGGGTTCCATGCCCAAATCCCTCTGCATGTATTTTACTTCCATCTGCAAGGTAAATAGCCTCTTTGTCATTCAGATCAAGTTCTTTGAAAAACAAAATTTGTCAATTGTCATGTGACTAGTTGCTCCCGAGTCAAATCACCCTTAAAATGTATGGTTGTCTGTCACTTTAAATGTGACATTTCAGTTCTCTTTACATGGATCAGAGATAGTGGATTTGACTTTCTGTTCAGTATAAGAGGGATGCTGTCACATTTGCTCTGCTTTCCATATAGTAGTATGGAAATAGTAGTATAGTATAGTATCTCTTTACGTGTCTCTGTTGGTGGCATCTAAAGCACACCCTGGTTTCCTTCCTGTGTATCTTTGTGTATGTAGTTTTAAGAGCTGTTCTGGTGTCAGTATCTTTGTAGTCATGTACAAGATCCTTTCTTCACTAATACTCATCCATGACCCTGGTCTTTACAAATTCTAGCATCAGATCTGTCTCAGGCCTTGTCTCATTAATCAGTGTAGTATATGTATTGGGTAAGCTGCACAACAACATGGCAGTGGAATGACTGTTATATTCTCACCAACTCACCTGAGATGTGCAATCACTTCCAGCATGGCATTTATATACCCCTGCATGTCCTGCTCTCTGCCTAATTTTGTAAAGTTTCCTCAGCAGAAACAACTTGTTGTTTAAACTTGATCTCCCATGCACTCTTTTCAGTACACCCACATGCATTTTGCTGTATTCCCACTGATTATGTGAATAAGCTGATCGTCTTTAACTAGTAAGCTTATGGTTGCCCCTGCCTGCTAGTTTTTCCTGTTCTAGTCCTGTTTATTGTCCTGTGGTGATTACCTCCCACAAGTCATCTCTGGATAATAGCATTTCCACTTTAATCTTCCTTAGCTGATAATTGTCATTGTTCAGCTTGGCCACCGATAGTTTAAGCTCAGAACTGCTGGCCATTCTCCCTCCTTTATACATAAGTCAAGTCTTACTTCTATACAGGCGATGTCTATGTGGAAGCTTTCTTACACCTATCTGCACTGTCTCCTTTTCGGAGCTTTGCTCTGCCTGGGCCACGTTTGGTCACTGGACTTTATATCTTTGCTGTGGCTTTATTTGGTCACTGGGACTTTGTTACATCACTGGGTCCATAACCTGTTGCAGAGTGTGGTTTCTGGGTGCAGCTGAGTCAAATTGAGATAGACATTAGTTGTGTAACAGGAACTGGCTTTACTTGAACATGCATGCAGTAAGAGAATGTCACCTTACTTGCATGCATAGAGAGACTACATTTAAGCATTGGTAATAGTGACATCTAGTGTCATAACTATAATCTGCATTAAATCTAGCATAAGTCACTACAGAAATAGACTAAGATAGGTGTTGTATCTTCAACAGGATTCAGTATTCAGTGACAATTCAGCTTCTGAGGTGTTTAGGAGACCACCTCAGACAAAACAAACGTCCCCACTCTATTAAAACCTAAGAAATGATGTCTGGAATTGAGGTTCAAGGCCTGATTCAGACCATCTTGTATTATTTTTTTTAAATGATAAATGTTGATGCCACTAATTGATCACATGATTTCTAATACTGCCTATGAGGTCACTATAAGGGTGAGAAGAGAAAATGCCTTGACTTATTCATCACTCAGTAAGCACATGGTCAGTGGCAGAGGCGGACTGGCCATAGGGAGACCTGGGAAAATTCCCTGTGGGCTGCACTGTTTTGGGGCCAGATTGGCTGTTACTACTTCCATCCCCATCCAATACCCTCCCACCTCACTGTGCCCCTTACCCAAGCCCGTGCAATATCCTCAGCCTTAGAGTACAAATGTTGCTGGGTCGGGAGAACATTGTTTGGCTCAGAAAGATAACACTCACTGGTCATAGGCTGGCCTGTAGCTGGTAAAATCCTGGCCTGATTTATGGCTACAGTTTGCCCCTGGTCGATGGCTGCTTTTGCAAATGTGTATGTTGCAGAGAAGGGTGCATCTGTGCTTTTCTGTCTAATAACACATTGAAATCAAAAGGTTCTTTGGTTTTTGATGACAAAATCCATCTCAATTATATGGGTCTTGCTTCTGAGAAATTTCTTTCTTTTAAATGTTAAGCATGATTTGCTTAAATAAATTTAGCTGACGGCATGAAAAATACAAGAAAACATCTGTCTGCCAGATAACCATTATAAAGGAAGTATCTTACGTGTCTCCTTTTTTCCAATCCCTAATAAGCTGGAATAGCTGTCATTGTGGCATTGGAAGGCAATCGTTCTAAAAGTTGAGTTGATTATTTCTCAGATTCCTAGGGTAAAAAAAAAAAACTTGGGGACATTTTGCACAATAAGAACATGCTGCTCTGTAGAAATAGGGGGTGTATGAGCTGGCCTAAGTTTTTATATAAGTGAAATATGGCTGCTGAAGAAAGAAAGGGGCAGCAATGTCAACCTGAAACATAAAACCTGTTGTGTCAGGAAAAGAACAGGGGGAGCCAGAAACATTCAGTCAATTCAAATGTCATCACCCCCATTATTTAGCATCTCCTGCTGGAGAAGCTGTTGGGCAGGAACATATGTTGTGTTACACAGGCTTTGTTCCGCAAGTTATCACTTTGCTGGTGCACTGCACTAAGCATGATTCCACAAAGTAGCAAGTGAAAGTCCAGCATCTCTGCGGCCATGTAAATTCTACATGCCTGGCTTTCCCCCCTGGTAGTGGCCAAAGGAAAAAAAAACAGTCACCTGACCCCTTGTTCGATTTGGCCGGGTCTCCTCTTCACCCGGGGGGGTCTCCGATCCCCCACCTGGGCTCCTTAGACTGCAGGGGAGTGCCCAAAATTGGTCCACCCCCTCTTCAGCGGCCGACATGATCTCCTGTGAAAAATAAAAAAAAATGACATTCACTCACCTGTGGCTGCGATCGCTCCAGACGGCTCTGCTCTTCACTCGGGGGGGCCTCCGATCACCCCCCCAGGCTCTTAAGTCTTCAGGATAGAGCCGGACAGGCCCTCTCCCCCTCCTGTCCTGACGAGCGCTTCCATCTTGACGACTAGCTCTTTGGGGGCTGGACGAATGATGTCATCCGGTGGGTGTCATCCCAGCTCCAGGCGGCTCAGCTGTCAGATGCCTGGAGATCGGTGGGCTGAGGAGCACAGGGCAGCAGATCCTCTGATCTCCTGCCTCGCTCCCTCCTCTGGCCACAATCACCGGCATCTGTCATCGGATGAGGGACACAGGAACTGACAATCGGAGGTGTGTAAAGTACATTTTTTTTACTATGTCTGTGTGTTTTTTTTACTGTTAACTGTTAACCCTTTGTGAACTGGTAAGGGGTCGATGAGACCCCTATACCAGTTCACAAAGCTCTGGGGCTGGCAAGTCACTTGGGGCTAGGGGGTGACTTGCCATTAACCCAGAGCCTCCTCACTACCTGCCTCCCCAAACCCCAGGGGGGGCGGAAGAGTCCGTGGCCACAGGCTATGCCGGCTTGTAGCCTGCAGGGCCAGGGGCCACCAAAGCTGGCCCTGTGCCCTGTTCTAAAAGCCCCCATAGCTGGTCCTAGGCAGGTTACGCTAGGTAGGGGGGAATTCATGCCATTTTTGTGGGGGATTTTTAAGGATATTCATTTTTTTCATTTAACCCTGTCACCCAGCAGCTGTAAAAGGCTTCCAGCAGCAGCAGGAGAGCAGAAGCCAAAGCAATCCGCATGGAACACAGTGCTCTGGAATGGATGGGAGGTAAGTATTAAAAATAAATGAATACAATATTTTTCTCTGTATCTGTGTGTTTTTTTTTTACATTTAACCCTTTGTGGATTGGAAAGGGATCTATGAGACCCCTATATCACTTCACAAGGCTCTGGGTCTGGCAAGTCACCTGCAGCTAGCGGGTGACTGGCCATTAACCCCGAGCCCCCCCATTACCTGCCTCCCCAAAGCCCGGGGGGGGGGCAGAAGAGCCAGTGACCATAGACTATGCCGGCTCGTAGCCTGCAGGGCCAGGGGCCAGCTTTGGTGGCCCCTGCACCCTGTTTTACAAGCCCTGTATAGCTTGCCCAGGGCTGGTTATGCTGGGTAAGGGGGACTACACGCCATTTTATTTTATAAAATCAAAATTCCAAAAAAAGGGGTCCCTTACCTGGGAAGGGGGACCCCACGTCAATTTTTTTAATTTAACCCTTTATAGTGTGGTAGTTGTATTTTATTTGTAAATGTTATAAAGTGCTCTTTTCAGCTTGGGGGATTTCCTGGGCAGGAACAGGGGGCTACTGATGTTTTTTTCAAAATAAATGAGACAATTTAAAATATATATATATTTTTTTTTATTTAAAAATATTTTTAAAAACAGTGGAAAATTACAGACAAGACATTTAATGTTAAAGCCTAAAATCTGCCGCAAAATCCTGCAAAAATCACAGTTAAACATCACTCAAAATGGTGAAAAATAACCTGTCAACAGAGCGAGATGAAATCTCAGGTAGGCTGGCAGTGAAAAGGGTTAAAAGTACCTATGCATGTTGGGTATTGTTCTACTTAGGGGACATTGCGCTTTCAGACTTTTAGGAAAATGTGTTTATTCTGGGCAACCAAAGAATTCTTTGAGGGATCACTTCCCGAAAGATGAAGCCACTACAATAGGCTGGGTACACCTAGAAAGCTTAATGTGTGTACTTTCTGTGAATATATGGTTTGTGGGGGGTATTCCAAATGTAAAGGGTTGTTCTGGTTGAAAAAGCACAAGGTGCACACTTTGTCTGCAGAGCTGACATTTTCAAGTAAAATTACGTTACACACATGCTTTACTTTGGGGTGTTTGGCAACTCTTCACTTGGCACTACCTATGGATGTTGGGTATTGTTCTGTTTGGGGGATGTTGCTTTTCAGTTTTAACGTGTTTCTTGTTTACATATTGTTTGTTAAGGAAAATGTGGCTTTGTTTCAGCTTTTGTATTCTTTATTTTAGGGAAACCCTGTGCAACCAAAGAATTAATTGAGGGATTACTTCCTGAAAACTGTGGCCACTTCCTGATAGCCTGATACGTCTAGAAAGCTTGAGGTGTGTACTTATGGAGAATATATAGTTTGTGGGGGTTATTACAAATTGTAAAAAACAGATTTTTTAAAATTCTTTTGCACATATTTTGCCAAAAATATTGTGACAAACAAAACATTTCAGGTTAAAGCCCAGAGTCTTCTGAATAAAAACAATATTTTATTTTCCCAGGAAATTCCAGTAAATCCCCACAAAAATCACAGTTGAACATGTGAAGTGCAAAATAGTACAAAATGGTCTGGCAACAAAGGGTGACAAAATCTCCAGGTAGGCTGGCAGTTAAAGGATTAAACCCCCCTTGAGCTGCTGCAAAACCCACATTTTTACAAGATATACAAAAAATGAAATTTGGAGACCTCTAGGTCCTGTGTTTACATTGACAAAACCCAATGCGAGTTCTGTAAAAATAATTTTGTAATACTAATTAAAAGCATAACACATTTAAATACAGTTCAGCCCATTGTGGTCTATGGAATCTTAACCTGCAGCGCCAATAAAAAATGGTGCAGTATAAACAAAAGCAGTGGTCACTGTGAGCTACATAGCGCTAGTGTTCAATTAGATGCAGGCTGCCACTTGCTGACTCTTTTTTGTTTGTTAAATCGGGTACTGAGGGGCTCAGTGGCTAAATTTCTGCTGAGTGGTGCTGACGCTTGATAAATCAGGGCTGTGGTGTACATGTTACAATGTGCTTGTCCTAAGACACGCGGGGGGCACGGGGCAGGGCTTGTCACGAAGATGGCGGCGCCCATGGTGAAATCAGTGAGAGAGGGCCTGTTATGAAGATCGAAGAGCCCCAGTGGGGGATCGGAGGCCCCCACAGTGAAGAGGAGACCCGTCGGGAGGGATCGCACACAAAGGTGAAATAAATGTAATTTTTATTCTTTTTTTTTTTTTTTTTTACAAGAAATGTCGGTGGTGTCTGAAGCGGGGGTCATATCCTGGGCACTCTCCTGCAGCTGTAGGAGCCCAGATGGGGGATCAAATGCTGCCGGGTGAAGAGGAGACCCGGCTGGATCGATGGAGGGGTCAGGTGAGTGGCTTTTATTTTTTACTTTGTCCGCTAGCAGGAGTTAAAGTCAAGCAAGTAGAATAATTTATGTGGCTGGCGTTTAAGTGGAGGAGAGGAAGCAACATAAATTTTATGTGGCTGGCTGGTAAAGGGTTAAATTACCATGTCCCATGTGTCTGCTGCCATGCTCAATCAGTGCCAGGTGTGTGCGCTTCAATATGATTTTAAACCTATGCAGAAACTCACATCACTAAAAAATGCAGGATGAAGTGTGCCACGGTCCAACATCTAGCAAATGAGGCCTGGGCCACGAATATGAGTTTTAGTATTATACCGCAAACCAGGAAATTATGTCATGGTCCAGCATTTCTAAAACGTAGCCCAGGCTGAGGATATGAGTTATACTGAACAGCAACTCAGGAAGTAGCGGAGAACAAGAAAAGTGAAAGAAAGGCTTTAAACACTAGCCTCCAAACTTTGGTTGAGCATGTGCCAAACTTTAACAGCTGCCAAGGGCATTGAAACAATGACCATAGCTTGCTGCCAAGGGGACCTGACTGGTGTCAGGGAATTCTCAATGGAGAAATCCCAATTGTAGTAAATGACCAGAAACTGAGACTGGGAGACAGAAACAAAAATGCGACAAACTGTATTTAATGGTAACAACCAGTGAAAAAAACACACATCAACCACGCTGCTGTACATATATATGCATGTGGAGTCAGAGTACATACATACAAGATTCAGGTTCAGATTCAGGTTCAGAAGACAGGGCCCGGGTAGACAGTTCAATGCTGATCCGCTGGCTCCATAAGTGGATCATCTTAAATAGAGCAGGAAGTCCCACAGGTGCCGGCTGTTTAACAGCATTTCTGCAGGACAGCGCCATCTGCTGGCGGAGCGGCATATAGCAGGGGAAACTCAAGCTGTGGAGGAACTCCAGACCTGACATTATCCCCCCTCACAAAGCGGGCACCGAACGCTGGAGACGCTTCCGCCGGCACACTGGGAACACCCAAAAGCTGGACTGGGACCAGGCAGAAGATCATGATAGGTGAAACTGGCAGAAGTCCCATATGAGGTGGACCAAACAAGAATGATGCAGGCAAAAATCCAGGCAAAAATCCAGACAGGGGCAATTCAGGCAAAAATCCAGGCAGGGGCAATGCAGGCAAAGACTCGGGAGATGCGAAAGTCCCTCCAGGGTCAAGGTCCAGGAAACAGTGGCCAGGGGAACTGGGATCTTCACAGCAGCGCCCAGGGGGACCAAGACCTTCACAGCAGCACCCAGGGGGAGCGAGACCTTCACAGCAGCACCCTAAGTCACAGAACCCTTTAGAAACAGAGCCTAGGTAACCAGAATAAGACCTATCTATGACTCTAGGAAACCCTTCAAGGTCTCCTTGAGCCGGCAGGAAGAAATCCCCATGTGCGAACCGAGGTGTCTTAAAACCATGGGCATGTAAGGAATCTTCAAGTCCTTCTTTAGGAATACCAGAGGAACAGTGATCAGGATCAGACTCGGCAGCCTCGGCAGACTCGACAGAGCGACCAGACTCGACAAAAATTTTGGGCTGACAGACATTAAAGCAGGTTCACAAACAGCTTACAGGTTCAGGATCACAGACTGACATTGAGCCAGATATTAAGTCAGGCTCACAGACTGGCATTGGATCAGGCTCACAGACTGGCCTTGGATCAGATTCACAGACTGGCATAGAAAACAGAACAGATGGATGGTGGTCATCCTCTGAATTGAACATATCAATCCAGGCATCTGACCCACTGTCATCCTCATCGTCTACTTCAGACACATCAGTCCAGGCATCTGACTCACTGTCATCCACATCCTCTACTTCAGACACATCAGATAATCATGTGGTGGTCGCAGACTTGAGAAGTGGAAACACAGGAGAGACATATACAAGACAAAGAAGGAGAACTGGGCCTCAATATACATACAGGCAAGGATGGGCCCCAGTACAGGCTAAGACAAAACTACGGACTAAAAGGCAATAAACCCAAATTTTCAATACAAGAAGGCCAAAAGCCCAGCACGGACAGGAATACAGACACTAATGAAAACAAATACTAGGGCTGGCACTAGGACCCTGCACATCCACAGCACAACAACGAGTGTCCTGATCTTTTTATGGGATCAGCATTCTGTCAGGGATTTCTCAATTGAAGAAATCCCAATTGTAGTAAATGACCAGAAATGGAGACTGCGAGACAGAAACGGATATGCGACAAACTGTGTTTAATGGTAACAACCAGTGAACAAAACATACATCAACCAGGCTGCTGTACATATATATACATGTGGAGTCAGAGTACATACATACAAGGTTCAGGTTTAGGTTTAGAAGTCCAAAGACAGGGTCCGGGTAGACAGTTCAATGCTGATCCACTGGCTCCATGTGTGGATCAGCTTAAATAGAGCAGGAAGTCCCACAGGTGCTGGCTGATTAACAACACTTCTGCAGGACAGAGCCATCTGCTGGTGGAGCGGCATATAGCAGGTCCAGATGACAGATGACATGGGGAGCATACTTCCCAAATGAAGAAACAGACCCCAAGGTGATGATCATGATGTGGGAAAGCCAACAATAAAAATAGAAATGAAAATAAAACAGTGAATCAAACCTGCCAAAAAAATGGTAATTTAATCAATTTGAATGATTTTGTAAATATTTACATGTGTGCTACGAGGCAGTGGTGGCTGGTTGATGGCTGCCTCAGATATAGGAAGCACTCCAGTCCCAGCACTGTAGCTAGTCCCTGAGGCAGTGGTATAGTGTGCCATGAAATGCATTGGCCTGGAGTGAGGGTCACAAACATTTTTTGCAATTTAGTCACCCAGCCACATCCTTAAAGGGAAACACCACCTAAGAATTTAATAATAATAATAATAATAATTATACAGGCACCCCCACACACATGCATGCAGGCAAGCCCCAGCCAGGGGCGAATTGGGGTTAAAAAAATTGGGGCACCCCAGCCCTGCTGTGCTGTTCCTGGTCCAGTATAGTATTTTAATGTCACATCATAAATATACTGTATTTTTTGCTCCATAAGATGCATCTGACCATAAGACACACCCAGGGTTTAGAGGACAAAAATAAGAAATAGTGTGACAAAAATAGCACAATAGTGTGCTAAAATCTGCCTCCCAGTCACCCCATTACAGGCAGTGAGGGGCATCCCTCATTACAGCCAGTGAGGGACATCCCTCATGACAGTCAGTAAGTAGCATCCCTTATTACAGCCTTTGAGTGGCATCTCTGATTACATGCAGTGAATGGCATCCCTGATTACAGCAGTAGTGACATCCCACATTACAGCCAGTGTGCCGCATCCCCCATTACAGGCAGTGAGCCACATTCCTCCATTATAGGTAGTGAGCAGCATCCCCCATTACAGACAATGTGTAGCATCCCCTCCGTTACTAGCACACACCACTATTACCTCCTCTTCAGTGTGAGCAGGCTACTTCTCTTACTCTCTGGAGTCCCGTTCACCCACTGGACCACTAATGAAATAACAGCAGTAAAAAAATAAAAGCAGCAGCCAGCACCGCCCTGGGCAAGACATGTGAACACTCGACTGTACACTTGGGGGCATCGGCAGCAAGGTGACAATCGGCGGCAAGGTGGTGATTGGTGACAATGGCGGTGAGGTGATGATTGGCAGCAATGGTGAGGGACACTGTAAGGCTGTTCTTATATATAAAGGAGAATGGCCGCAGGTTAGAGCTTAAACCCTCAGTGGCTAAGCTTTACAATGACAATTATCAGCTATGGAAGTTTAAAGTGGAAATGCTTTTATCCAAAGATGACTTGTGGGAAGTTATCACTACAAAGAGACCACAGGGCTAGGACCGGAAAACAGACAGGCACCGGCCATAAACTACTAGAAGATAGTCAGTTTAATCACATATGCAGTGAAAATATGGTGAAAGGTCCAGTTAAAACAGCAAGTTGTTTCTGCTGACTAAACAAAATGAGGATTAGCAAAGAACAAGACATAAAAGCCATACTGGTGATCGGATGTGATCGAAGTCAGATCAGACAGTCAGAGAGGTAGGTAGGCAAGAACTGTCCAAACCCAGAACTAGGTATAACATTGAGGGTTTTGCTTAATTAAATGTTCTAAATTCAACACTACTGTTCCTGGGTCCCACAAGATACAACAGTACTATTAAGGGCCCCCAAAGACTGTAAGGTGGATTGGTAGGTGCATGTGTGTGCACAGTTCCAAACCCTTACCCCAGTATAATGTACTAGTGACCCTGTGGGTGCATTTTAAAAATTTTTGTTTTTTTTTTAAATACTCGGGGTGCTTCAAACCCCCCTGGGAGTCAATGACAGCTAGGTAAGTAGCTCAGTGTCAATGATGCTATCTGAAGGCCCCAACAACAAGTGTAAGGTTAGGTATTAATAAAAGACATTCTTCACCCAAAAGTTAAATTACAAGTGTATGCAGGAGACTTCCTCCCCCTCACCAAGGTTTATGTATGCTGTGCATCGCCATGTACCCTGGCCCGCCCTGCCCTTCTATGCCTGGACTCTGCACTAAACTTTTGTATTCTTGTTCTGTTCTATTCTTTTTTTGGGACTTGCTTAAGGAACTTGCTTGTTTGTAGGGGGCAAGGAAGTTGTGGTAAACACAGGACCGCGGCAAACCAAACTTTTCCAAGTTAAGCCTGAACTCTGTGTTGAATAGTTCTGTTCACTCATCTCTAGTTATGACAGACTGGAACATGAATAGGACGGAAAAAAATGTAAAGTTGTAAAAATGAAAAATTTGGTGAGTCATTAAGCATTTTAGAAACCAGAGATTATACCAAATTCACACACAATGAAAATCTGCAATAAAAAATATACACTTTTTGGAGAGTTTCATCCATTTTATTGTGACTATGACGATAGTAAACCAAATATGCAACCATAGATTCTGAAGGCCCGCTGCTTTCTGGGGTCCCCCTCCAGAATATCTTTCTCCCAGGGACCTCTTAGCCCCAAAACATCCTTAATTTACAGTAATTAAAAAATCCTAAATAACTGATACCCTGCAAAAAATATATTAGATTGTACACACACTTAAATGCTAAAAATACACATAATCCCTAATCATAGTTATCCTACACTACACAAGTTTTGGATACTGTGAAATTTGCAAGTATTACCCATCTCATTATTTCCAGTGACAGTCGTGGGGATGTGGCACCCCAACCCCTGCACTGTTTGCTGTCCAACTTCATTCATTTAGCCAGCCCGCTGTTGTTCAAAGTCTATTTCTTAACCTAAAAGCAGATCACTGGGTGTACCATTATGGTGGCACCCACAATGATGACAGAAGGACCCAAAAAAATTATCAAGGTGCAGAATCGGTCCTTGAGTGCTGCATTGCCCAGGCCTAATCTTCTGGTGCCTCCTTGACAAAGCACAGGCACCAGCTATGAGAGCTGGTAGACCAAGGCTACCAGACTGAATAGTTTATGGGCCATGGGCTCTTCTGCACCCCTTTGGGTTTCGGGGAGGCAGGTAACTTGCCAGCCCCTTCTCCCTTGTGAAATGTGTTCAGTGTTTTTTGTATTTGGGACCCAGGCTCCGGTTGGAGTGAACGAAAAAGTCATTTTCATTCCATACTAATGTTAATATAGTGTGCCTGGAATTGGACCCCCCCCCCCTCTCGAGCCTTCTCTACTTCGGTCAGTACCTATTGGGTTCCTTTGGCAACATGGTCACTCCATGGTCACTCGCCTGCCATGTCAGACACGTTGGCCCCTGTTTAGGGCAGTGGTCAATCTGGTACTCTATGGCATTTTGGTAGAGTATCCTCCTCTATGCCCCACCTATCCAGTGACAATAATAGTCACATGGGCAGGTTCCTCTACAACATTACTCCCAGTTGGACAGGAACTGTTCACTCAAGGCTTTTAAGGGTGTGCTGCCTTAAAGCTGTGTTGTTCCCAACTGCCACTTTACCACTAGCTATATGAAACTGTCAGCAGTTCATGGCAGTAGTTGGAATACAATAGCCCTTTCTTGTAGTGGTTCTACTGAACCTCCACCCTTTGATGGGTATAACACTATCTGGGTGATCATGGACCGCTTCTCCAAAATGTCTCACTTTGTTCCTCTCAGGTTTTGCTGTCTTTACGGAGAGGAGGTTTTGTCTGACAGGTACTGCCAAGTTCTTGTCTCTGGATAAGTCGATAAAGGTGTCTTTAATTCAACGCTCTGCTTACCATCCTCAAACTAATTGCCAGATGGAAAATACAAATCAAGCACTGTATATAAGGTGTTACCTATCTTCAAGATCCCTGGGTCCATTTACTTCCTTTTGACAAATTTGCTTACAATAATACTAAGCACTCCTCCACTCCGTTCTTTGCAAATTTGGAAATGCACCCTAGAGTTCTTCCGTCTTTCAATAAGCCTGGAATTTACAAAAGAAGTTAGCGGATACTGGTCATTCACCTACTGTACATCTGCAAATCGGAAAGAAAGCTTGGTTGTTCAGTTGCAACCTAAGAGTAAAAATACTACCCAAGAAATTCTGACCTTTTGCCATCAAGAAACAAGTTAATCCCGTTTCCTTCGAACTGTCTTTGCAGCCATCCTACAAAATTAATCCTGTGCTAAACGTGTCCTTGTTTAAAGCAGCAAAATGGCCTTAACCGCCTCAGAACCCGTCTTGGTGAATGGAGAGAAGTACGTGGTAGGAGAAATTATAGTTTCCCATCAATGAGGCTGTAGTCTTCAGTATCTATTAAGATAAAAGGGCTTTGTTCCTGAGGAGGACTCAGAAACAATGTCCACATGATCTTAAAATATTCCACAGATGACTTATTGAAAAGTTCAGTCCTGGGCTCAGCCAGAGGTCTCTCTTGGGGGGGGGCAATGTCAGGATCCAGAAGTGATCTTCAGAGCACGTGCATATGCAAGTGCGGGGTTCCACCTGCAGGAAAGTGCGCATGCGGGTGCACACACACAAGTATTTACTCCCGTCTTTTGCCCTAAAAAAACGGAGATCTCTGACATCCAGAGAGTGCTGGTTTGTCTTCCTGACTACTCCTGCCTTCCTGCGTCCCAGCTCAGTGAACCTTGTAACTTCAAACATCTATATTGTTTATCTGTTATCAACCTTGGTTTGTGGACTTTTTCTCTGCTCTCAGACTTCCCTTTCGATTTTTTATTCAGGTCAGCTTTGAATTTGGACTTTGAACCTGTGTTGCCAGCTCTCGAGCCTTGGTTGGACTTTGTTATTGAACCCCTTACTGACAGCCGTTGACCTTTGGCCTGAACTTTGACCGTGATCCTGCCGGAATTAGGACAGCCCACTGCTCCAGGCTTGTGTACATTTACAGCATGGATGAGTTAAAGCCAAACAAAACCCAGGTATTAGACTTTCCCAGGTTTTGTAGAGTAGCTTTTGGACCAGCATGTGACACTTCTTAGGTGTGATTTAATCTTCCCCAGCCTGCAGACAGGGGGTGGTTTCAAGAAAATACATTGGCCACAAGGTCGGCACGGATTGTGTGTGCTGGCCCACTTGGTGTACCAGTGTAAGGAGGGGTCTGCTCGTCAGAAATAGGTAAAGGTTCTGCACCCAGGTCAGTATATCGAGCAATCCTGCTTCTAATGGCAAGGTTGTGCAGGACCCCACAAGCAATAATTATTTTGATAACCTTGCCAGGCTGATACTGAAGAGAACCCCCACTCTGATCCAGACATCGGAAACGCATCTTCCACAACCCAAAGGCACGTTCCACCACAGAGCGAGACCTCCTATGGGCTGTGTTGTAGCGCTCCTGTGTCTGGGAAGATGGGTGCAGGATGGGTGTGAGCAGCCATGGTAACAAGGGATAGCCTGAGTCACCTGCAAAAATCCAAAAGACAAACATAAGGTGGATGGCTAAAAAAAGGTTTAGGTGTGCATAGAAACATTAGTACACAGGGACAAATCGGTGAGCTAGGTATGGTGGGAGTAATTTACATTTTTAATGAGCCTACAAACACATGCAACCTGTACACTCATTAAAAATGTCTGTGTAATGCTACTTAGAGTGCCAAAACATAAACCAGTAGTGGTGAATACTTTCACCCATTAATTTGTAAACAAACTAAATAAAAAACATTTTCAAGTTTCAAGGAAAGGTCTCACAGATTAGTGGGGTAGTGGCAAATCCACATTTAAACCTGGGGGGCGTGGGGCCAACAAATACAACTTTAATACACATACCCAGTAACCATCCTCCAGAAATATCTCCAGATTGAAACCATTGATAGAGGCTGGAGTTCCTCAAAATGTGCTCATCATGCGTGGACCCAGGAAAGCCAGCAAACAGACTGAAAAATTGAAGATCAGGGCCCGCCACTGCCTGAACATTGATGGAATGGCCCATCTTCCTGTTCCTGCACCAAGCAAAACAACAGTGGAATTAGTGTGAGCCTTACAAAATGTTTGTTAACCAGAAAAAAAGCAGAACCAAACCACATACCTGAACAGATATTCCTGGTCCGCAGGGGGGATGAGCGAGACATGTGTGCAATCGATTGCACCAAGGACGTTGGGCATGTCGGCTATGTTATAAAAGCCCAACTTAACCACATTCCAGGCTTCCCCTGTTTGAGGGAAAAAAATGTAATTCTGTGCCAGGGTAGCCATGCCATCCAAAAACTTGGTTAGGCTGCGGCTCAGCGTAGACTGGGACATCCCCAGGGAGAAGGCACCCAGTCTCTAGAACGAGCCGTTCGCCAAAAATTGCAGGCAGCCAACCAATTTGGTCATACCTGCAATTGCATGTAGGTTCTTGTTCTTGTGGTGGGGGCTAACCATGGCCGCAGGTCGCTATACAAGGCATGGAGAGAAACACGGTTAAGGCGGGTGAGCTCGAATAGGTCAATGTCACTCATGCCATCGATGTCCAAAGGCGTGCGCTGCAGCCTGGTTTCTGCCATACTCAGAACTATCAGATGGCGTAGCTGGCGCCTTTGATGTTGGCCCACAGAGGAATGCATTCCCAAAAAGCACAGAGCTCCAATACGGCTGGTCAGACTGGCCGTAAGTGAAGGCTCGGCGGCCCCGTTTTATTAGGCTGATTTCAATCGGAAATCAAGGCTCTGCATCACTGGAAAAAACGGGCCAATGAACGAGGCGTCCGTTTTCACGGGAAACAGCCTCGTGCGAGCCGACAATCGGAAAGGCGGCTGAGCGCACACCTGCATCAAGCCAACAGTGGCCATCCATGCCCCCCCCCCCCCCATCCTGGGGTGTCTCGCAGACCAGTTTGTCCCTTCTTGCGGTGGGGTGGGGGCTTTAGTGAATACCAAAGCATCTTGTAGATTCTGGGTGTTCAGTGGCTTTACCTCTTTGAGCTCTTACACTCACACTACTGACAACATTATAAGCATTTAAAATAAAGTAAAGGAAGGTATGTGAGAATATATGCTCACATGCCACTGAACTGTATCAGATTTCCCCTTTTTATTAAGGAGAGCATTTGCCACTCTCAAGACAAAGAGAAAAAAAATCCCTTCCCTTTTCTACAAATTTTCAAGTAAGACATATGGGTTATATGTCTTACTTGAAAATTTGTAGAAAAGGGAAGGGATTTTTTTTCTCTTTGTCTTGAGAGTGGCAAATGCTCTCCTTAATAAAAAGGGGAAATCTGATACTGAGTTGTATACAGAAATTCTGCTTTATTGACTAAATCTGGTTAAGGGAAATTTCAGAGGTTGCGCTCAAAAGAACAGTTTTTCTAATTTCTGGCTAATTAAAATGCATTTTAGCAAATGTATGCATCTATGTAAGGGCAAAATCTAAATGAACCCTCCAATGTGTAATACTACACTAAGGACAAAAAAGTTATTTGGTGCAAACCAAAGTCTCTACAGAGACGCAAAGGCTGTCCCATGCTGCTTCTAAAGCTGAAGGAAAAAAAGCTTAAAAAGCGCTTGCTTTCTCAAGGACTGGAGAAGTAATCTGACTGCCAGAAATTGGCAGCTCTCCAGAGACATATCCTACAGCCTGAAACCTTTGGCTGGGAATTGGAAGGGAAGGAAAAGGAGGGGTAAGTCTCCTCTGTGGATCAGCTGCTGCAGCAGCAGCAGCAGCAGCTCTGGGTAGGGCTGGGAGTCAGTAGCATACTCAGCATGCTAGCGAGGTGTTTGCTGTTTGCATTGAGAAGCCAATGCAAAATTCACAAGCGTGTTACTACTGCTGTAGGTGATATTTTGATTGAAGATTTCAAGAGGCTCTTTAGAGAAGACTGAACATTTCTGCATGGTTACTGATCTACTGAATTTGCCTGGAACAAAGAAGTTTCTTTCCTTTTTGTGGTCATTGGCTGGGACATTTCTGGAAGGGTGGATTATATGGATAAAGAGTTGGACATAGAAAGGTAATTATTCTTTATTACAGTCTTTCATATTTGAACTGTAGCAGTGATACTGATTGGTTGTGGCAAATTATTGCTGAGATTATGCACTTTGATTGCAAGGGTTTAGTTGATGTCTGTGAATATACAGGTTCTGTCTTGCTGTACTGCAGTCTATCTTTAGAGCCAGTGCTGCAGCTAGAAGTACTGTATAGTATTCACAGGAGCTAACAGGAAATCCTCATTGTATCCAGGGGAATTCTAAACCAAATACACATAGATATGCTTTATTTTACACTGACACTAAAAAGCAGCCAACACATGAAGCTAATATATTTAAAGGCAAGCACTCACACAAGTGAATTGCAGTTTTATATAAAAAAAAAGAAATAATAAAAATTACAGTGCTTAAACTTTTGGTCTCTCTCTACACTATAATAGCTTTGCATGATCTCTAAAATGATTAATTAACCAGTTAAGTTGTTGAAGATTGCCGTAATATTTGTTCAATTGCCCTTTAAGAATGGTCCACATTTGTGTGTGAAGTTTGATGCAGACATGCCCTTGGGTGAGAAGTGGAAGGTTTAATTTAGGTTTGCTGCATATGTCAAGATAAGCCATGGAAAGACTTTTGCTGGTTAAATAAATGCATTATGTCTAAAGGGAATTCCAGAAATGCTTTATAAAGTAAGGTCTCCCTGGGGACTGCCAAGGGAAGCTGTCACATATAGCAGACTTGTTGAAGCAAAAAGGAGTTGGTCCTTATAGAATTTTCATCAGCAGTATTTCCAGGGGCAAAGTGCAGGAGTAATACTGATCAATGCTGCACAGTTCGAACTTCAGGGAATCAGTGACAGGTAGCACCTAGGGGGGTATACATACAGCATGCAGAGTCCTCAGGGCATCCTAATATGGCTAGAATTCCGCTTAACTGACATGGTCATCACACGCTTAGGTTGTACCTAATGTTAGAATGCCTGCTGTGAATAAAACTAAATAGTAATTATTCTAAACAATGTTTATGTTTTTGTGCCAGTTGCATCTACCTTGTGCAGCAATACCCAGGCTAGCCCTACAGTATTATTCCCTCCAGCCTGCAACTGAGCTCTGTGCAGACCTCTCAATTTTTTTTCTCATTTTTTTTTGTGACAACAAAAAATACATCTTGATTTTTTTCCTTGGTGCAATTCAGCACAATTTGCAGCTGTGCAAACGTCTGAATAATTTGCACAGCTAAAAACGATTCTGAAAAAAATCAAGATACATTTTTTTTTCTCTCAAAAAAGTAAGAAAAATATTCCTGCAGTGCCGAATCAGCCCTTGTGTCTTATAACTTTGCTGTGCTTAACAGTGTAACCGTTATAGCACTATTATTCATTATCCATTTTTGTATAGGGAAAATAAAATTGTGAGAAAAGTAAGAAATTGTGCTCCTGGGTCTGAGTGTGTCCATGCTTGATAATAATGCATGCAAGTTTTGAACTCTATCTATAATAGTAAAGCAACTAATTCTTCTTGAGGTGGTTGAATCAGCAGCGTACCTGTTCAGGTTAATCAGTCTGATGCTTTAATGGTGGATTGAGTTTATCTAAGCCATATAATGATTTAGCTCCTTTTTCTATGACAGAATAGTGTGACTGGTCCAATTTCTGTCTGTTATCTTGTTGGCTTGCAATAACCCTGAGTCATGTAATCCAAATCTCTTCTGAAGGCTTAGAAGCAGCTTGTAGTGATTGCAATTGGTCTGTGAGGATTACACCTTACTTTACTGTCAGTAGCTATATTGTGGGAAAGGCGATTCAAGGCTATGTGTTAACTGTGGATTCATTTGTACAGTGAAGTCATGGTTTTAAAGCAAAACATACACATCTAGGAAACATCATAACAATAACCAAAAGAAATGAAAACCTATCCTGGGCACAATCCCACAGCCCCCACAGCTACCAGGCCACTTCAAATGGGTGATATTAATATTGTGTTACCTATAACATGTTTAGACCTAATACATTTATTAGAATAAAATATCTGAAGTCAATGTCTTTATTGGTTTGGTCAGCTAAGGACACTCGGAATGAAACTGAGAATGCCTCAGAATATATTGTAATTACAAACGTTTTAACAGTAACAGATGTAACAATTTAAGCAGGAATTAGGGGTTACATTTACTGGGTGTTATGTAGACCATTCGATAAATAGCTAAACCTTGATATTTTGTGTGCGAATGAATGTAAGAGAGGGTAGTGCCTTCACAAGGTAAAGTGGGCAATTTGCAAGTGTAAACCCAAAATTAACACAGACAGTGGCAATTTCTTTAAAGTTAATACCTAAAGAGGAAGTCCGTCTGGCTTCCCCTTTCACCCCTCCCTTTCCCTGTGGTAAACTCAATTTAGGCATTAAAACAAAAAAATGACTCACTTGATTACCACAATCCTTCTTCAATTCCTGGGTCCTTCTCTGATCCCTGGGTCAAAAAGGCATGTATCTGCCATAACACTACCCAAGGGAAAGCAGATCTGCTGGTCTACCCTGGTTGGCATATAAAGGGTTAATAATCATCTCAATAACTCTAACAGGACCAAAGTTCCACTCCCAGTCTGGAATTCCATATTCTAGTCATTCCCATACTACGGCAGGCAAGTCTGCCCCAATAGATAATGCTTCAGGAAAAGAAAATGACTTGGAAGGTAAGTATGCAGTTTGCCAGCATCCTTATGCCTCCTTGGCATCATACTAAGGGAAATAACTAGCTATTAAAGATGCTCAAAGATTCTGAGGTTGTTTAACCCTTTTAGTGCCAGCTACTTGAGTCTCACGTAGCTGATTTAAACCCCCACAGAAAAAAAGTACAAAAGTTCAAAACTCACCTGACCCCTCGTTCAATTGGGCCGGGTCTTCTCTTCACCAAGGGGAGGTCGGATCCCCCCCGGGGCTCCTCTCACTTCAGGAGGGCACCCAAAATAATAGTGCCCCCCCCCGCTTCGGCCGCTGCCACAGTTAACTGTAAAAAAAAAAAAAAGACATTTACTCACCTGCAGCCGCGATCCCTCCCACGGGGTCTCCTCTTCACCGGGGGGCCTCTGATTGCCCCCCCCCCGGGCTCTTCCGTGGTGAGGAGAGGGCTAGAAATCGCCCTCTCCCTCACTTCCTGGTTCGCGGTTGCTAGGGGGCGGGGCCAGGTGACGTTACAGTGATGTCACCTGACAGCCGGCTTCTCTGACCCTCACCCGAGACGATCAGTCTTGACTTACCGAGCACCCGGCAGCTGTCATCGGGAATCGCCGGGGGACAACAGAGGATTGGAGATGAGTAAAGAAAAAAATAAATGTCATTTTTTTTATTATGTGTCTGTGTTTTTTTTTATATTTAACCATTTGTGAACTGACCCAGGGGGGCAGAAGAGCCTGGCCCGTCCTGCAGGGCGGGAGGCCACCGAAGCTGGCCCCTGCGCCCTGTTCCTACAAGCCCCCATAGTTGGTCCAGAGGTGGTTATTTCGGGTAGGGGGGACCCCATGTAATTTTTATTTTTTTTTATTTTTAAGGTTTTTAAACATTTTTAAAGGATTTTTAACCCTTAAAATTCACCAAAAAATGGGCACCGGCCTAGGGAGGGCAGAATATGCAGAAGGGGGAGGCGGCAGTAGGAGCAGTAAATCATTTAAAACATGTTTAATTTAAAAAAATGCTGTAAACTTTTGCATTGGATTAGTACCTATTGGTATGAGGCCTCAGAATTCCACAGACACTGCTACTGCTGCTGCTTGTTCAGTGTGCCCACCATTCCTGATCACCCCCACCTACCGCATATGGTATGACCCATTATTTATTGAAGACGATCGGTTGCTTCAATGCTAATAAACAGCAGCTGGGCAGGGCTGGACTGGGGTGTGGCACAGCACGGCTGGAGACTGCTATGGTGATGGTGATGTGTGGACAGATGAGGAAAATCCTTGCATGGCCTCATCCTGGACTCGCATTCAGCAGTTTGGCTGGCCTGGCACCTGGACTGTCCCAGGCTTCTCCTCCTCTGCACAGTAAACTGATCCACCAAGTACAAGTAGCGCTAAATGTGACGTTGGGCAAGCCAGGCTGCAGGACCCTTCCTGACTCTTCAAAGCCCTCTCCGGGGCTTTGAAGGATCAGGAATGCAGCGCAGGGGATGGAGCTGGACATTGCTGCTCAACAAGTCTGATCAGTAGCGTGATGCAGCTTGCTTTTGCTGTTTAAATAAGTGTTATACTGTACCTATTTCCCTTTCTGCTGCATGCCATCATTCTCCCTCCTTTCTGCCCCTCTATCCTGCCCACTCTGTGCCCTTCTGATATCTGCTTTGATCATTTGGCCTTCTTTCTATAGTCATTTTTCAGAACTTCTACCTCTTTAATACTATTTCCCTTCCCCTTTCTGCTACCCACTGTGCACACTTCTGGCCATTCACCCTGCCATTGTTATGCATCCAGCTGTTCCCTCTTTTCCCCCCATTCATGCTGCTTGTAATGCCCCAATTTACCCTTTAATTTCCTCCTTGTCTCACCCTGATGCAGACTGTGCCCACATCCTCATTTCCTTCCTACTTTGCTCTTCTGTTGGCTGCTATTCCTCCTTTCTGCTTCTTTCTTGCACACTTGTCTCATTCTATCCCTTTCTGTTCCTTCCTTTCCCTTTCCGTGGCAGCCCCAGACCTAACATTCCCAATACTTACCATTTGCACATTCCTACCTATAGCTGTCATTCACATGACAACCGACAGCCAATCAGGTTTCAAGCCCAGGTCCACAGAGTGGACCTATCGCAAAGATTTTCACTATAGTGACGGTAGGTTCTTGCCCCAAGGGGCATCCCAGTTTGGGATGCCCTTGTGTGTGAAACTACCCAGATCAACCACTGCACTCACCATTCCGCCGTTCCCATGGCACATTCGCAAGTGTTCATACAATAACCACTTGATGCCATGTTTTGAGCGGTGCATAGGAAGTGGCAGGCCGAGCATCCCCAGGTTCCCTGTGGAGTGCACACTCCCACACTTTGCCTATCTGAATGGCTGGGTGCGGGAGCAGGCACAGCTGCTGGGATGCCGTGGATGTAACAGTGGCCGACGATCACGGGGAGGGACGGGGAAAAGGTAAGTAGCTTGCAGGCCTGTCCGGGGGTTCACACAGTGAGGCATCCTGAACTGAACTTGGGACTCCAGGACTGGCATCGGCGCTGATAGGTCCACTTTATAATAGGGAGGCGTGTGGCCATAAGGTGCCTAGGGCAGCATGAACCCTAAATATGGCCCTGTACAGGTGCCCCCTGCTTGTGGATATAGGAGCATGCTTTTCTGTAGCCCATGCATAGCAACACTACATGTGCTCTGATTTCCAGTATGTTTGTGACCACCCTGTGTGTTTTGAATCACCACCGTATTCTCTTCACTGTACGCCCCCCAGCCTAAGGAACTGTGGTCACCAGTGTCCAGACAATAGTACAGGTTCCTGGACTTGGACAACCACTCCAGCATTTCCCTCATTCTTTCATCTATGTGAATGTTCTACATTAGTGACACCCAGAGTCATACATAGCCCAGATAGGGCCCCATAGCAGGGTCCCCATCATGGGACCCCATCAGCACCCCCCCCAGCAGGCTTATGACGGTCCGGTGGCAGCGATAGAGGCGGGAGGCACATCGCTGGACAGGTAAAAGTTATGCTCAAGCTGGGGGTACATTCAAAATAGGTGATGCAGGTAGCTTGCACCGGGCTTCCGTGTTCCATGGGGCAGGTGTCTGCACTGGTATGTACACCCCTGGTGACACCTTGTTCCACTGTCTAAGAATTCCCCCCTGAAAGACTCTCATCATCCAGTGTGCCCACTTTACAACTGGAATCATAGCCACTAGGGTTCACACTAGGGTTTTATACATTTTTTGCTGAAAGAGATTCTTTAGTAGTCAATATCTAAGCTATCTTCATCTGAATTGATTTCAATTTTCCATCTGGAATTTCTACTGTTCCTTCTTGACAGCAAACTACACTTCCAAATATGTTAGATTGTGAAATGGAACCAACCAGCACTTTGTCCAGTTTTTTTAACCAACCAGGATCCTCTGAGTACTGCCAATAGGGTTTCTCTGTGTGGAAGTTGGTTCTCAGAGAGGTGGCCAGGCCAAATGGCAATGACTGGAAATGGTCTCTGTCAACCCGCAAACCTCTTTGATCATGACTGATGATTGGAACATGCAGGTAAGCATCCTTAAAATCTGAGGGCAGAAGCCTATCTCCCAGTTGCATGAATTGAGCAACTGTAGGTAACTCTCTCTTTCTGAACACTTTATATATAAATTCGGGCCTCTCGGGTCAATAACAGGCCTTCGTTGACTGTAATTTTTGGGTACCCAGAAAAGCTTTGAGTGTCAACCTTAATAGTAATCTCTAGCTGGTGCGCTCACAATTGCATTCTGAATAAGTTGTGTGTCAAAGTATTGACTGTTACCTTCTCTAGATAAGCGAAAATACTTGTGCTGACTAAATTTTCAGAATAGGCAGAGTTCTCCAGCAGAGAGAGATTAGGGCAGAGCACAGAGCTGGAGATTATGGATAACTTAAAGTGGAACAAGCCCTAGCATGTCCGGCACTGTAATCTCAAGAATTCCAGGGCTGGCAGCTAGCCCTTCTTCTTGGGGCATGCCAGTTGACCTGTAAAAGCTTACCTTTTCCTGGTCCAAAGGCGCATGCGCAGGCTCTCGTCCAGACGGAGCTGTTTACTATGCCTATGTCATTCGGCAAACAGCTCTGATGTTTTGTAATGGGGAGTGAGAGTGGCCACATTCCCAGCATATTTGAGCTATGTGTGTGCTCCCATCCAAGCCATTCAGATAAGCTGGGCCAAAGTGCGGGCACTGCTGGGGATGTGGCTACTTGCATTCTGTATTGCAGAACATCAAAGCCATTTGCTGAATGGCATAGGCATGGCAAATGGTTCTGGCTGGACAAGAGCCCACTTATGTGCCGTTGGTCCGGGAAGAGGTCAGTTTTACTGGGAAAAAAGTGAGAGGTTCACACAGCGGGGCATCCTAAATCGGAATGTACCTGGGGGCACAGAACAAAATCTGTGATCCTGTTTTTTTTCCCGCTTTAAATAAAATAACTATTAATAAACAACAAAAGAACAAAGCCTTACAGGCAATAAAGAGTAACGTAAATAATAATTAAACAGAAACATAGTGGCCCAGAGAGGGACTTCCAAGGGTGCTGGCACTTTCCCCAGACAGACCAGAAACAATTGCCAGCAAACTCCTTAAGAAGGAAGGAAGACTGCAAGGAATTTGTACGAACCAGGATGACAGTCTGGTGATCCTCAGTGAGAGATGGCAAAAGACTTGGTGATCCATAGCCCAATTTAATACAGGCCTTATTATAGAGGCACTACAGTTGGTCCCTGCTTGTGGGATCCATTCATAGCAACACTACAAGGACGCCAGCCCTCCTGGTTGCTCTGACTTACAGTCAGGGATGGGCTTATAATTTCTGGGGCCCCATGCAAAGTTGTCTGAGGGCCCTAATCAAAGGCATCTTTATATAACAAATACAATATCAAAGAGGATCAAATGATGCAGAGAAGAAGCTATATTTCTAGCCTCTGCACTTACAGCACCACCAGTATTACACCAGTTTCACACCAGAAATCCAGTGTCCACTCAGCAGAGTTCTGGGAGGGGGGCCCCATGCAATCGCATAGGTTTACTTTGTGGCAAAGCACGCTATTGTTTACAGTATGTTTGAGACCACCCTGTGTGCTTTGAATCCCCACCATATTATCTTCACAGTACACCCCCAGCCTAGATAACTGGCTCTGTGGTCACGACTAGCGATGAGCGGGCTGGTTGAAATTTGGGTTTGCCGTGATCGGCCAAACTTGCCACCAAAGATCGGGTCCGTGGGCCCCAAACTCCATTGAAGTCAATTGGGACCTGAACTTTGGGGTCCAAAAATGCCTGTAAAAAGTGGCCAGCAAAGGCTAGATGGCTGAAAATCGAGGGCTGTACACCTGGGTGATTGCCCTGCAAGAAATGGACTAGTACTCAAATATTCACAGAAAACTAAACAATTAAAGAAATACACCAATAAAGAAAAAAAAATATTCGTTTACGGGTGTTGGAGGCCTAATTTGGGGGGGGGGGGGGGGGAGGGTAACACCTGGAGCGATTGCCCTGCAAAAAATGGGCAAGGGAAAGTACTCAAAATAATCACAGAAACCTGGAAAATTAAAGAAATACACCAATAAAGAAAACATTTAAATATTGCTTTTCCTAAAATGGGCTAGGGAAAGTGCTTTGAAAAACCATAGAAAGCAAGAAATTAAATTAAATACATAAAAATAAAAAATAAAGAGTTGTTCCATGTTTAACTCAAATCCACTGCAGGTAACTGTCGGCGGGTTTATTTTTGTCACTTTTGGTTATAAATAATAACCTGACTTTTAATTTTTTTTAATTTTATTATTTCATGTTTTAGCTGTTTTACTAATTGTGGGTTTTTAAAGCATCCCATTTAACATTAAACTGCCTGGGGTTTTCTTTGGCATTTTTGGTTAGATACAATTTTTATCTAACAAACTTTTAATTTTTTTATTGTGTTTTTTCTGGTTTTAACTGTTTTACTAAAAGTGGTTTTAAAGGCATTTCATCTAATGTTAAAACTGCCTGGGGGGTTTATTGTTTTACATTTTTTGTATGTTTTGGGGCATTTTTTGTATCTAACGAAAAAAAAAATGTTGTCCAAGTTTTTTTGGGCACTTTTTTTGTCTTATGCCTCTTAACCAGAATTCATTAAAGCTGGGAAAGTGACAGTGAGGAATCATTTTTTTCCCTTCTATTTATAAAAACAAAACCTGGGGTCCCCCCTCCAAAGGCTACCAGCCTGGGCACCAAGCATAAGGGCTTGAAACCCAGGGCTCAGAGGCCGCGCTATTGGTAGCCCCTGTCCCAGCAAGTTACAAGCCCTTATGTCCTTTGGTATGGGCTCAGGGCACACCAAAGGCCACTGGACTGTTCCCCACCCCCGATGCCCCAAATGGCGGTGTGGGTAATGTGATTTTACTAGTAGGGCACCTGCCGAACTCCTGACCATCACAACCTGGTGAAGGAGACCCCTTACCAGTTAACCCCCAAGTGGAAAAGAAATAACATCACAAAAAAAGTTTTATTAAATATAATTATTTTATTATTTTAATATAACTTATACTCACCTATCCCAGCCTTCCATCTTTTGTCCCCCACCGGGTGCTGTCTTCCTCCGGTCCAGTTGGTCTTTCTTTGTCCAGCCTGCAGATGTGATGGCTTAGATGTTGGTGGCAGGGTTACATTTCAAAAAATTTTCCAACCAAAATGTTTTAAAAAAAAAAAAATGCGTGGAGTACCCCGAACTAAGCATTACTAACCTGGGAAACCTAGCAAATGGGCTTGTAATTCCAGGGCTAAAGGGCAACCCAGCCAGGCCCTGACCATTACAAGCCCTTATGCCCTGTAGCACAGGTCCAGTGCCCAGCACCAGCCCATGCTATGGGCTTCCGGGCTCATCCGCACCACCATGCCCAATAGTGGTGCGGGTAATGTAGTATGAACTGGTTTAGGGGTCCATGGGATGAAAGAAGGATGAAATAAGGGGTAACCTATGTTCCCCCTTCATCCAAATGATGGTGCAGCTGTTAGCTTCTGACTGCCGTGCCCCCACAGCTACACGCTAGAGGGGGTCCCGAAGAGCCAGTGCAGGACAAGCACTGATAAGTTAAATTAAGAACAATAAAAGTTTTTTTGTGTGGTGTCTTATTTCTTTTTCACTTGGGGTGAACTGGTAAGGGGTCCAGGAGACCCCTATACCAGTTCACCATGGTCAGGAGCTAGCATGGTACCTGCTGGGCTCGGCGGGTGCCCTGCCAGTAAAATGACACATTACCCACACCCCCATTTGAGGCATCAGTGTGCCAAGGCCCCCTGGAAGATCCCCGATCCCATAACAAAGGGCATAAGGGCTTGTAACTTGTAACACAGTCTGCCAATAGCATGGACTCTGAGCCCTGGTTATGCTTGGTGCCCGGGCTGGTAGCCTTTCGGACGGAGACAAATATATATATATATATATATATATATATATATATATATATTTCCCCACTGTTAATTTTGGCTTTAATTAATGCTGGTTAAGTGTAAAGTGGTTAAACTCTGGCATTCAATAAAGCAAGGGAAAGTGACAAAAAAAATTCAGACCAATATTTTTTAGTTAGATACAAATTGTATTGTATATAATGAAAAATGCCCCAAAAATGATCAAAAAATATAAAACAATAAATCCTCAGGCAGTTGTAATGTTAAATGGGATGCATTTAAAAGTCCCATTTAGTAAAACAGTTAAGTATTTAAAAAGTCAAGGTATTGTTTGTTAGATAAAAATTGTAAAAATTGATAAAAAATCTAACCAAAAATGCCAAAGAAATTATCAAAAAATATAAAACAATAAACCCACAGGCATTTTTATGTTCGATAGGATGCCTTTAAAACCTGCATTTACTAAAACGTTTAAAAAAAAAACTATTAAAAATAATAGCTATTATGCTATAATAGGCTATTGGGCAGACCAAAAAAGCAGCCCATTAACCAGCTTTTCTGTGTTCGGGTGAATGCCGAACCCCGGCCAGAAGTCCCGACATCCCAAAATTTGGTACGGACCCAAACTTTGCGGGTTGGATCTGCTCATCACTAGTCACCACTGTTCAGACAGTTAGACAAGTTCCTGGACATGAACAACCACTCCAGCTTTTCCATCATTCGTGCGTCTATATGAATATTTTACATTAATGACACCTTGTTCTACTGTCTAAGAAACCCCCACTCTCATCATCCAGTGTCCCCACTGACCATGTCCACATGATTCACTGCAATGGCGGGGGCATGCCAGCCTATATATGCTATTGCACTGATGCTAAAAGGACTGGGATAAGGGCAAGAAACGAATGCTAGGTAGGCGGCAGTGGAACTTAAAATGTATGCACTTAGGTGCAATTATGGTTATTGGCATCACAATTAATCCTTAGCATGATGCCACTGAGGTGCCAAGAAACATTTTTTTATTTCACTTTACTGACTGCCTATCCAAATTCAGCCTCTCCGGAAAAACCCAAATAATTTAGATAACCCCCATAAATAGCATCTAAATTTCCCATGCCTCAGAGTTGAATATGAAACTATTCAATAAGTTTTCTTCTACTGCAGTGTGTGCGGAATTGGTGGTCAGAAGGTTTTTATACTGTTGATTGGCTTCAGGTTTAGCCATGTCCCTGATTAATCCCTGACTAATCAGCAGTACATATTTGATAAACCATTTTCTGAATAAAAATTGCAGACATGTTTACTAAGGGCTTTGCTAAGGAAAATAAAATTATGTCTGGTGAATTTATCTTTTATATGAACCACAGAAATGAGCACTGTGGATTTAAAAGGTGTACTTGTGTCAATAGAATAAGTTATTTTTAACATATCAAGAAGAAACTTTGTATGGACAGGAGTAATGTGTAACCTGCTTGCATTTCCTGCAGATTTTTACCTAATAAGAGATGTATGGTGTATTACATAGTTACATAGTTACAGAGTTAATACAGTTGAAAAAATACATATGTCCATCAAGTTCAACCAAGGTTGTTTGTTGGGGTAGGTGTTATTTTTTATTTATTTTATTTTATAGGTGGAAGTTATTTATTTTACTTTTAGTTTTTTTTATTGATAACCGCTAATAGTAACTGTTAATGTTATTTTCTTCTAAATAAGCATCTAATCCTTTTTTGAATCTGTCAGCGGTTGATGCTGTAACAAGCTTCTGGGGGGAGGGGGGGCAGATTTATAGTACTTATGGTAAAAAAACGATTGACGCCTCCGGAGACTAAACTTCTTTTTTTCCAGTCAAAGGGAGTGCCCCCTTGTCTTTAGAGAGGATTTTACCTGAAATAGTATTCCCCCATATTTTTGGTATGGGCCATTTATATATTTATACAAATTAATCATGTCCCCCCTCAGTCGCCTCCTCTCAAGACTAAACAGATTTAATTCTCCTAATCCTTCCTCATAACTAAGATCCTTCATTCCCCTTATTAGTTTGGTGGCTCTCCTCTGCACCCTTTCCATAGTCAGAGCGCCCTTTCTATGAAAGGGGTGCCCAGAACTGGACGGCATATTCCAGGTGAGGGCGCACCAGTGCCTTGCAATGAGGCAAAATGACATCCCTATCCCGTGATTCCAGCATGTTTTAATGCATGATAATATCTTGGTGGCCTTAAAGGAAGCTGCTTGAGATTGCATGCTGTTATTTAGCCTGTGATCTACCAGTACCCCCAGATCCTTCTCAACAAGTGACTCTCCCAGTTTTACCCCCCAAGGATATATGTGGCCTTCAGGTTGTTATACCTCAAGTGCATGACTTTACATTTTTCCACATTGAACTTAATTTGCCAAGTAGATGCCCAGACACTCAAATTGTCCAAGTCAGCCTGAAGCTTGTGAACATCTTCAATAGACTGCACTGTGTTACACATCTTTGTGTCATCTGCAAAAATAGAGACAGTGCTTTTAATTTCATCTTCTATGTCGTTTATAAACAAGTTGAATAATAGTGGGCCCAGCACTGAACCCTGGGGTACAACGCTTACATCCAGTAACCATTCAGAGTAGGTATCATTAACCACAACTCTCTGCACACGATCCTTCAGCCAGTTTTCAATCCAGTTACAAACTGTATCTTCTAATCCTGAAGATCTCAATTTCCCCAGTAAGTGTCTATTGGGGGACAGTGTCAAATGCTTTTGCAAACTCCGCCGCCCCTCTGTCCAGGCATCTACTCACCTCCTTATAGAAGCTAATCAGGTTAGTCTGGCAGCTTCTGCCCTTAGTAAAACTGTGCTGGTTGTCACTTATAATATTATGCATAGTTACATATTCGTGTATGTAGTCCCTTAAAAACCCCTCAAGCAATTTCCCCAAAATGGATTTTAAGCATACAGGTCTGTAATTGCCCGGAGAAGACCTAGAGCCCTTTTTAAAAATGGGCACCACATTTACCTTGTGCCAGTCCCTTGGCACTATACCAGTTGCTAGTAAGTCTCCATCTCCCATTAATTCTGTTATTAGTCCCCACGTAGACCATGACAGCTGGGTCACACCCAGCCCCTCCCAGTAATTTATCCACCCTTTCTACCAGATGCCGAACCCTGGCACTAGGGAGACAGCAAACCATTCGGTTGAGGCGGTCTTGGTGACAAATTATTCTTTCAGTCCGCCTGATAATAGAATCCCCTATGACCACTAACTGTCTAGTCCTATCTGCAGTCCCAACCACCCGCTCACTAGCTGGTCTGTCCTCCTGGCTGTTAGAGAGAGCAGTATCCGCTAGGGCTGCCATTTCTGAGACTGACACTCTTACATCATTACCCAGCTTGGCAATTTTGCTAGGGTGCACAGAAACAGGTATGGCCTTCCTTTTCTGTGCACCCTTTCTACTCCCTCTATCTACCCAGCTACTTATCTGCTCATCCTGACCCATTACTCCACCCTCTGTATCTACCCCACTTAATGTCTGCTCAGTGAGCAGAAAACTCTTTTCCATATTGTCAATCCTCCTCAATGTTGCATTTTGCTCCTCCAGATCTCTAACCCGAGCTTTCGGGTTTGCAATTTGCTCACATTTACCACAGTGGTATTTACCCGGGAACTGCTGCTCCTGAAGTGTATACATATGACAAACTGTGCACTGAAATATACCTCCAATATTGCTAGCCATTATCCTAGTTACAAAACAGCAGTAAAAACAATTTTAGTGCTCACAGTTCCAGCAACTTTGGCTTTTACCTTCTTATTTTAGCACATAGGCAATAAGAACACTTGAAGACTTGTCCCTCAATCAAAAGTCCCTAAATAAAAAGTCAACCGGAACTCGCAAAAGCTCGTGAACTCGCTTTTAACAATCTTATTTATAACAAAGCAGTGTCAGTCTCTGTCTGGCAAACAGACAGTATTAATACATCAATGCAGTTAATGAAGAGAGGAAGTTTTAAGTTTTAATTTCTAGGTTGCTATTGGTTTCCAATACAGTGTTGATGTTATCCTTGTTTCAATGCCTAAAGTGTAACTTTAGTCAAAAGTGACCACCCCCCCCCCCCGCCCTGCCACTCTTGCCTGGTGCAGGAGGCAGGACGGGGGTTACATAGAAAAAAAAAAACACTCCACCGGTGCTCTAGATCCTGGGCTCTGCCATTTTGAATAGAAGACGTCCCCTGCAATCAGCTTTCACCACACAAGGGGGGCCCACCTGACCCTTCCAGCTCACTGCTACAGCTTCTGCTTGCTAGCGCCAAGTGGGGTGGGAAAAAATGTTATTAATGGCCCTTTGAGGGCAACCAGAATGCTGATATGGCCCTTGTTGAAAAAGAGTTTCCCAATCCTGCCCTAGTGGTTCAGGTTCGGCAAGTTTGGCCGAACTTTGAACAAAAGTTTGGTTCCGGTACCCGAACTTGAGCACAAACGAACCCGGTCCCCATTGAAATCAATGGGGACTTGAACTTTGAGGGCACCCCCCTGCTACTCCTGTTCCCACCTGTCAACGCAGACTTCCTACTGGGATTGTTGAAAAAAAATTGTGTGGGCACTTTAAACTAATGCAAAGCATGCAGCAGGAAGCACCTGTAAACGTATCTGAGCTCAGCAATCCCGTTGTCGTTCGTCGTCCTTTCCTCTCTAAAATATAGGCTATGGTCAGCTCCCATGAGTGGCAGCTAGCAGCACTTCTAATGCTAGCTACCAGTGTCCTCATTTATGGGAGGGGAGCGGCAGCCATCTTTCTGAAGCTCCAGTCGTAGCCTATTTGACAGTGAAAAGAAAGCTGACAGGATCGCGGGAGATAAGTCGAACAGCAGCTTCCTGCTGCTGCACAATTTTCTCAGCAGCCCATCAACCAGCTTTTCTTGGTCCAGGCCAAACTTGAACACGGACTTGCAATGTTCGGAATGAGCCCGACTCTGCATTTCAGGTTCCCCCAACACTAGTAATAAGGAAAAGTGAGGAATTGATTTACATAAATGTGGCTAATCATTTGTATCCAGCAAGAGAAGTTCTTTTCGTAGCTTTTCATAACTAGAACAGCAACTTTAAGTCCTTATGGGATATTCACCAAGCACCAACTTGTGTAAATTAGTGAAGTAAGGAAGGCAATTTGACCTGCATAATTAACTCTTTACTCACCAAGCAAGTAAAATTTACAGAGCTGCGTCTCCATCTGTTAACTGCCAGCCTCATACATTTTAATTGGCTGGTGTTTTTTCCTTTTTTGATCCAAAAAAAAAGCTCACATCTAGGATCCAACGCTGAGTGTCTTCTCGTTCCCTGTCAGAGAATACCAATTCTCCTCCCCGCACATCGGTTTCTGACATCTTGGTCGCTACCGCAGGGAGGGGCCTTTTATACCACGGGTGTGCTAACGTTAGTTCACTCCACCAGTATAAAATGCTTCTCCCTGCTGCGAGAGTGGGTGGCAAAGCCCAGAGGGCGCAGGGCAGATGACATAATACTCTGTCCTGCTCCTGGTATCCGCAGCTGACCTGCAGCTGAAGAGGGCAGAGATAAGATGGCGTGGGAGGAGGTAGTAGTTTTTTCAACTAAATGCTTTGTGAACTGGTAATAGGTTCTTGAAACCCCTATACTGGTTCAAAGGTCAGGAGAGGCTGGCAAGTCACCTGCCAGCAAGTGGCTAGCATTCCAAAACCCTCTGCGTGATTACCTGCATCCTCAGGGAGGTGCAAAAGCCAGGGAGGTGCAGAAGAGCCTGGCAACCGTGTGGTCTATGTAGGCTGGTAGCCTTTAGGGCCAGGGGCGTAGCTTGACCTCTGGTGCCCAGGCAAAGTTGTATTTTATTTGAAAATCTCATAAAATGCTATTTTAAGTTTATGGTGTGGTACTGTTGTATTCGGAAAGAGTGGGGCTTTTACATTCAATATGGTTTTCTTGAAAAACTTACTTTTTTATTTTAAAAAACTACAAAATAAAAAAAAAATAGTATATTTTTTCCCACATATTACACCCAAATAATATTGAAAAAGCCCCCCAAAAAATTACTAAGCCTAAAACTCTGCCGAAACAAACCATATATAAGTTTCCTGGAAATGCATGCAAAAATCACAGTTAAACACATATAGTATAAAATGCTTAGAAACAGCTTGGCAACAAGTGGTTATTTCATCGGAATATGTGCAGAAACCGAAACCCAAGGTGAAATACAAATACAAATATAAAATAATGTAATGTTAATCAGCACAAAACTGCCGCTCTTGGATGTGCCTCGGGGGTTCCTTGGTGCCAAATGGGGACCAAGTAATTTCCCCAACGGAAGCAGTATGCTTAGTAACTAGGCAATGTGCTCTGCCCTCCGCTTGCCAGACCAGGCTTCCATGTCTGCCTGGTAACAGGTAACGTGTGGGAGCCATCCTCCCAATTGGAGGGTGGGTCTCAGAGTGGCCCATCACAGGGCAGATTGTGTTCTCCCAGCCAATTGGGTCGCCGCATGTCAGCTGGTCTGGCTGGCAGTGTCGCCCCTGAAGCAGGCATGGGGTGCACCCTGTGGCAATCAGCGTGCCTTTGGTGGCGGTCGGAGCACCATTGTGCTCAGGGATCTTTAGGTAGGCAGGCACTGAAAGGGTTAAGCCTAATAACTGTTCTTGGTGATCAAACATGGAGCAAAGCTTAATCTCTCTACTGGTGCCACAAACACAAAATGATCATTCAATTAGTTATAATTCTGGCCTGTGCTATGTTCCTGAATAACTATTACAACATTGTTACTGCTGTGAATGTTGACACAACGCTTCAATTTCTTCTCAAAATACCACCATTTGTGATTGTTTTATTTTAAAAGTGGACCAACACCCAGGGGGGATCGGCCCGGGAATCTATAAGATTCCCGGGCCGATCAGATCCCTCCCCGCGGGGCATCCGAAATCGGGATACCCCCCAGGACGCCCAGAAACCTTACCTTATCCCCGTTCCAACGGTGCATGCGCGGGTCGCGGACGCATCTCACGCTTCCTTCAAGCAGGGCGCGCACCCGCCCCGGGCATTTGTGAATGGCCGGCGCGGGCACGCTCCCTGTTAGAAGGAAGCGCGAGACGCGGCCTCCAGCATGCTCAGAGCCGCTGTGGTTGTCCGTCGCTTGTACGTACATACCACAGCGGCTCTGAGCGCTCTGATTGGACGAGCGCTCGCGTAGGAGCGGGGTGTGGTGAGTTATTTAGGGCGATCGGGGGGGTTTCACGCAGCGGGGCCCTGATCGGGGTGCCCTGCGGAAGTGGACCAAAACCCAGGATAGTGAAAATCCTGGGTGTTGGTCCACTTTAAGAGGACAGTTTAGTGTAAAAGGTGAAAATGTGATCTGGCCATGTGTGTGCTGTTTTGTGTAGTGCCAAGGGGGTCGCCTTATTAAAAAATGTATTCATAGAAAAATAGTTTAAAGCTCTAAGCAAACACTGTGGTCTTTGGGTTGCCGAAGGAATCCTATTATTGCTGGCAGAGGAACAAGCTGCAGAAACAACCTTCTAAGCCTTCACAGCAACTTGTACGAGTTTCAGCAATGTCCCTAACCAGATGAATAGTTGCTGTATTCCACTATACAGGAAATCAGTTGCAGCTGGGTGTTCTCATTCCACATGCACCTTCAATGGAGTATACACATGTACATAGTATAAACCAAGCTTGCTTGTATTCAAATTTATAAGGAATGTGAAAAGAGGAATGGGTTGAGTAAAACATCCTTTTTATTTGCATTTAAATTATATTTATCTGTATCACAAAGGTAAAAAATATATGCAAGTCTTAATGTAAGCCTTGACCTTTATCGGGTAAAAAAAGCAAGCAATATCCTTGATTCAGGCATTATATGTTGGAGAGTATACTGTGCATCATAGTGGGTACTGATGGTGTGGCCCTGTATGCATATATAGACCAATGCTTTCCCACTCTCCCTGTCTATAGACACTTTTAAAAAGTATTGAAAACATATTTTATATCCTTTGTTGCTAAATGGTCAGCTCCCTATGTGGATGGTCATGAGTGCAATCTGTGTCCTGCTGATGCAACTCCCTAATTCTCCATGGGCCCAGCAATGGACTGGACCAGACATCCTGAGGTTAAAGAAAAACCCTTTGGCTTGGGGGGGGTTGGGGATTGGGGCCTGCAGGTCTAGTCATGTTTTAGTCAAGCAAAGCCATAGTTGGGTACATATTGAAATTGTCCCTTTTTGATAAGGGTGGAGGCGATGGGGTGGTTAAACCGGACAAACAGCCTGGCACAGTTGAAAAAGAAAGGTAGCATCCATTTTGGAGCTTTCTGCTGCCTGGATTCAACTGACATAACTGACAATGCACAGTAACAGGAAGCCCAGCAGCACTTGTGGTCTGCAAATGCATGAGCCGCCTTGTTTTTGAAATTTACCACAGCCAGAGTTAGAAAAGGTGAATAGGTAAATTGCCCTGGGGGAAGTTAATTGTTTTGAATAGCCTCATGCTTTCTGATGTTCCCTGATAAGTTGGTTGGTATTTGATTGGTTGGTCTCCATTTTAGAGTTCCTGGAAATCCTGTGGTTCCTATAGCACTATGGAAGTAGGCCATGACTCTATCATGTTGCACTATTTGAAGTACTGAATAAGTTATGTTGAATAGTTAATCCAGTTATGTCACTGCTCATAGAGGTGATAAAAGAAATGTGCCATGGGCTATTTTGCCTGCTACAAATCCTCTGTACTATTAGTGCATTTGTTGCCTACATATTTTCCTAAATTATCCCAGTAAAGTGTTTTAATATTACAGGTGCAAAACAAAACTTAACTTAGTCAAAGCAATTCTTAGTTTCAAAGGAATCTGCAAGTTGTAGCAAGATCATTTAAAAAGCAGCGATTACGTTGAATCAGCCTTATATGCTGACGCTTCTTTTTTTCTTTGGCTTGACTTGACATGTCAACAGAAAGTTGGAGCAAGAATTATATAGATAAAAGAAATACTAAATAATGTATTACAAATCCTGGCAACAACTGCAGCAAACGTTGGAACATTACTGATTTTTTTTACAACAACCAACTTTTTAACTTATTTAAAACCGTTTTTAAGCTGTAATAAAAACAATGGGTTGCTGTTTTTCTGTAAGACAGTACAGTCAACACATGTTGGGGGCAAAACCTGCAGGCAAAAATATGTTAACTTTATTGGCAAGTAACAAGAAACACATTTAAAAACATGCCGATTGATCTGTTAACAAGTAGTTGACAAAAGATATACAGTTTACAGGGAGGGGCAGACTGGCCATAGAAAGACCCGAGAATTCCCGGTGGGCCAAACTACTTTGGGGCCGGCTGGGCTGCCGTTTCTAAAATCCTCATCCAATCCCTGCCTCTCTAGTCTCCCCTCCAGCCCATACTGTACCTGGCTCACTGTACCCCCCAGCCAAGAAACTTCAGCCCATGTCCTGTTCCCACCCACCCATTTAAACCCTTAGCATCATGACTACAGGGAGGCATAGCCACACCCACCCCATTATGAACCCATACAATAGTAAAGCTTCAGTGCCATCAATTTATATTATAAGATTCCAGGGCCAGCTACCAAATTAGAAACATAGAAGGTTGACAGCAGAAGGCTGTGCCCCCTGAAATTGCAATGCCCCACAGTGTGAAATCCTCCAGTTTGCAAGTAACAGCTTGCCGATGTAAAATCACCTTTCCCCAGACCTACAGGGCATTTAATGTTTGCTAGATGGCTCAGTATGTGGCAGTCGGGAGCGCGAGCAGCGGCATGTTTACAGGCACCTGGGAGCATGATGGGTAAACTAAACCTACCAGGAGCATCAAAACCCCCTTTTTTAGAGCAAGGCAGCAGTTTGCATATCTTCAAATGGGAAGTGGCCTTATTTCAGCAATTGAGGTAGGTGTTTAATGTGGAATGGGGGTGTTGTTTTACATTAAAGAGGAACAAAACCCAGGATTTTCACTATTCCTGGTTTGGTCCTCCTTCCTGCCTGGGGATGCTGCTGTGTAAAATCCCCATGATCACCTTGTTCTCCCCTCTCCTCGCTGGCAACCCCATGGCACATGTGCGGGCACTCTTCCGATCAGTTTTCGAAGTTGCTCATACATCAGAGAGGCCTTATTAAAGCTTAATGGAGCATAACTGCTGGCCAATCCCCTTAGGCTGTGTGGACCCACGCCAGCCATCCACCCAGAAATGCCTGGTACACATCAGCTAGAGAGATCGGGGTGTGCTCATCCACTGTGGGATCGCTGGCAGGGCCAGTATACAGGTAATACAGGTGATTCAGGGGATTCCGTACAGCAGGGATAGGGAAGAGGCCAACCATGGAGTCCTTAGATATTACTAAATATAACTAATTGCTGACAATGGGATATAATGTCCAGTTTTAAAGGGATTGACCACCCAAATAAAAGAACAAAGTGATCACTCCCTTTTTTGTCCCTAACTGCTCATCGGTCCAACTCACCCAACAACTCACCCAACAACTCACCCAATCACTGGATGGCATCTGACACCGGCCAGGCGCAAACTTTAGTCACCAACACTTCCATGATGGACTCGCACTCCTCTGCTATCAGTCAGAGGGACACTGCCACCCCCTCTACATTAGAATTATGTGTATTGTACTATGCTGGTCCCTCAAATGAATGCTGGACATTCTCTAGCAGACTCGATATGCCCCATGGGGAATGTCTCTTTGTCCTAACGTTCTATCCTCTGCATGTCTTCCTAAAGAGAATGCATTGAGATTAGAGTTACTAACAAGTATACGGTAATCTACTGTAGAGAGGCTTACATAGGGAATCTTTAATCAGAATATATGCTTACTATGGTTATTAGCTTAGTGGCTTGGCAGGGAAGAATGTCTAGCTGTCTCCACAACTTCACTATAACCAAATCTATGCTGTGTCCAAATACACCTGAAGTATAACATATCTTTCTAGCCTAATAATTAAGGATTGCTCTGCAGGATGAAGTTGTATCTATGGAAGAATTATCTTGTCCAGGTTAAAAATAGACACCCTCGCCTATCCCTATCCCGAATTCCATTTTTTTTTTGGGGGGGGGGGGTTAAAATAAGCACAGAGTGCTTGTTTTTATACACCTAATCTAGCGTATATTATTTGTTTATAATAGTCATTGTCCAGGCACACTCAAAAGTTAAGGGTTAAATCCTTAACATTTTCTTCAAAAATAGTGTGGGGTCCCCCCCTTCCCAGCAAAGCCAGATGAGCACCAGCTATGGGTTCTGGTAGACCAGGGCAAAGAGGCCAACTGGCCAGCCCTTGGCCTTGAAGGCTACCAGCCCGCATAGCCGCCACGGTCTGCTGGCTCTTCTGCACCCCCCTGGGCTTTGGGGATGCAGTTAATGGGATGAGGGGCTGCCAGCCCTTCCTGCCATGTGAACTGATATATAGGTCTTAGGGATGAGCGAATCGATCTGGACGAACCCGGATTCGTTCCGAATTTCATGGAAAATTCGATTCTGAACGAATCCGAATTTCCCTGCGATTCGATCGATCGAAGTTTTCCTTTAAACTCCATTTATTTCAATTATAGGCATTCTAAAATGGTGGATGAACATGTCCAGACATATCCCCTGGGGCAAGGTATCATGGGTAAGTCACATGCAGCCCATCAGCAGCCAGGAAGCCCGGTGACGTCACCGTGCTATATAAACCGGTGGCCATTTTAGAGAGTTAGAGATAGGTAGGGAGAGTCAGAGAGGCAGACAGAGATGTAGACAGAGCCAGGGAAAGATAGGGATAAAATGGAACCATCCAGCCAGGGACAGCTTAGAAGTGACAGTGAAAATTATTTTTTTTTCATTAGCCAGATCAGTTTTCAATTCGATTTCAGTTCTTTGTGCTGTAAATCTGCCTTGCCACTGTGCATGCCATCTATGCAGTGGCTTATTTAACCCTATCTGTTACACACAAGCATTTATCATAATATATAACTGGATTAGTTTAAATATTTTTTGGTCTGCCTTTAACAAAAAAAAACACCAGGCCGCAGGGCATCCAAAACCTGCAGTTAGCAGCCAATCTGTTATTCTAAATACGCTTGTTGATCCTTCCTCAGCTTAATCAAAGTATTGCATTTTGAATTGGTTTTTGGTCTGCCTTTACCAAAAACAACACCAGCCCACATGGGCATCCCAAACCTGCACTTAGCAGCCCATCTGTTATACTAAATAAGCTTGTTCATCCTTCTTCAGCTGAATCAAAGTATTGCATTTTGAATTGGTTTTTGTCCTGCTGCCAAAACACTAGGCCACAGGGCATCCCAAACCTGCACTTAGCAGCCTATCTGTTATACTAAATACGCTTGTTCATCCTTCCTCAGCTTAATCAAAGTATGGCATTTTGAATTGATTTTTGGTCTGCCTTTAACAAAAAAACACCAGGCCGCAGGGCATCCCAAACCTGCACTTAGCAGCCTATCTGTTATACTGAATACGCTTGTTCATCCTTTCTCAGCTTAATTAAAGTATTGTATTTTGAATTGGTTTTTGTCCTGCTGCCAAAACACTAGGCCGCAGGGCATCCCAAACCTGCACTTAGCAGCCTATCTGTTATACTAAATATGCTTGTTAATCCTTCCTCAGCTTAATCAAAGTATTGCATTTTGAATTGGTTTTTGGTCTGCCTTTAACAAAAAAAACACCAGGCCGCAGGGCATCCCAAACCTGCACTTAGCAGCCTATCTGTTATACTAAATACGCTTGTTGATCCTTCCTCAGCTTAATCAAAGTATTGCATTTTTAATTGGTTTTTGTCCTGCTAACAAAACACTAGGCCGCAGGGCATCCCAAACCTGCACTTAGCAGCCTATCTGTTATACTAAATACGCTTGTTCATCCTTCCTCAGCTTAATCAAAGTATTGCATTTTGAATTGGTTTTTGTCCTGCTGCCAAAACACTAGGCCACAGGGCATCCCAAACCTGCACTTAGCAGCCTATCTGTTATACTAAATACGCTTGTTCATCCTTCCTCAGCTTAATCAAAGTATTGCATTTTGAATTGGTTTTTGGTCTGCCTTTAACAAAAAAAACACCGGGCCGCAGGGCATCCCAAACCTGCACTTAGCAGCCTATCTGTTATACTAAATACGCTTGTTGACCCTTCCTCAGCTTAATCAAAGTATTGCATTTTGAACTGGTTTTTGTCCTGCTAACAAAACACTAGGCCGCAGGGCATCCCAAACCTGCACTTAGCAGCCTGTTATACTAAATACGCGTGTTCATCCTTCCTCAGCTTAATCAAAGTATTGCATTTTGAATTGGTTTTTGGTCTGCCTTTAACAAAAAAAACACCAGGCCGCAGGGCATCCCAAACCTGCACTTAGCAGCCTATCTGTTATACTAAATACGCTTGTTCATCCTTCTTCAGCTGAATCAAAGTATTGCATTTAGAATTGGTTTTTGTCCTGCAATCAAAACACCAGCCCACATGGGCATCCCAAACCAGCACGTCACTCTATCTTTTATACTAAATAAGCTTGTTCAGCCTCAGTTTTATTAAGCTATTGCATTTTGAATTGGTTTTTGTCCTGCTGTCAAAACACTAGCCCACATGGGCATCCCAAACCAGCACATGCCACCCTATCTGTTATACTAAATAAGCTTCTACAGGCCCTTTTTTTATTTATTTATTTATTTTATATAGAGCTGTAATAGATTATATAGTGAGGTAAATTCGCCATTTTGCACCATTATATAGAGAAGCCCACTGTGTAAATCTGAGGAGCAATAGTTTATACAGTATTGTGAGGTAAATTCGCTGTTTTGCACTATTATATATATCAACTTAAATCCCTGTGTAAATCTGAGAATCAATAGTTTATATTGTGAGGTAAAGTTGCCATTTTATAGAGCAGGCCCTGTCTGAAAATCTCATTTTGCAATCTATGTTATATTGTGAGCTAAATTCGCCATGTTGCACCATTCTTTAGAGTGGCCGTCCTGTGTAAATCAGAGCAGCAATAGTTTATATTGGACAATACATTTGCCCTGTTTTGCACCATTATATGGAGCAGCCCCTGAGTAAATCTGGGGGGCAATAGTTTATATTATGAGGTAAATTCATGGTTTTGCACCATTACATAGAGCAGTCCCTATATAAACCTGAGAAATAGGTTATATTGTGTGAGTTAAATTGGCTCTTGGTTTTGTAGCATTCTATAGAGCAGCTCCTGTGTCAATCTGAGGGGCAATAGCTTATACTGTGAGGTAAATTTGCCATTTTGCAGCATAATATAGAGCAGGCCCTGTGTAAATCTGAGGGGCAATAGCTTATACTGTGAGGTAAATTTGCCATTTTGCAGCATAATATAGAGCAGGCCCTGTATAAATCTGAGGGGCAATAGTTTATATTATGAGCAGGGCCGTATTTACCTCAAGGCAATTCTAGGCCCGTGCCTAGGGCGGAATCTGTCTGACTGGGGCGCATTGATGTGGCATTACTGTTTTGTATTTTTTTTTTGTCAGCCGCTAAGTAAAATCATTACGGGGCGCAGCCTCGGGAGCTACTATGACCTCGCACCTCCTTGTACTTCCGTACTCAGTGTTGTCAGATGGTATGAGCGACCCTGGCCGGCTCCGCCCACTGCTGATGTCACTCCAGCATGAAGAACCCGGGAACTTTCTCTTTTTACCGCAGGGGCCGCTCGTAGAATCTGCAAGCCTGGCTGTCACAGGTAACAACATCTAGAGGTGCGGAACCGAGCCACCGTGGGGGGGAAATGTTGATTCCCTCAATGCATTTACATACATGGGGGGACCCGTAATTCACAAATGCCGGCTCAATGGGAAGGTTTTTTTCATGGCACAGGCGCGCACAGCAGTGGTTTTAGAGGTACCACTTGCAGTAACTGCTGCTGCTGTATACTGTATGTTCAGGTGGCGTCCTGCACCCACCTTTCACAGTCCATTCGCCTGCCCCTGCTGCCGCTGACAGCATTTGTTAACTCATGCCCCGCCACGGACACAACTAAGAAGCAGTAGCAGCGCTTAGTGAGCCGGAACTGAAGACATGTTTAGTGTTCCCCTGCGGTAAAAACAAGTAACGGTGACAGCGAGACATGGAGCCGACATGGGGGCAGGGGCAGCATGCTCCTTTCATGTGAGACATGCCAGCAGAGCCAGCTTTACTGCTAAGCGGCCAACAAAGGTAAAGTCTGCCTGTGCTCCCTCCTTCCCTAGTTCCTATTTCCCTCACTGCATTCCTGAGTCTCACGGCTCTGTCTCCCGAGACTTAGAAAGAGAAAAAAGTCAGAATTGAAGCGCGGGGGATGGAGTCAGTCAGTGCTGCTTTGTATAGATGGAGCCTGCTGCTGCTTAAAGTGGACCAACACCCACGGGTGATCGGCCCGGGAATCTATAAGATTCCCGGGCCGATCACCCCCCACCCCGCGGGACATCCGAGATCGGGATGTCCCGCGGGGTGAAACCCCCCCAAACACCCCAAACTCCTTACCTTATCTTCGGCGGCGGCCGGCCGCCGCCGCCTCCCTCGCGCTCCTGTAGGCGTGCGCGTGCCCGCGCCGGCCGTCTGCGAATGGCCGGCGGGGGCGCGCGCGCGCCGAAAGTGACGCGAGGGAGGCGGCGGCGGCGGCTGCCGCTTAGACGTTCCTGGACCTGGCTTGTACGTCGGCGCTGGGAGCGGGGAGAGGTGAGTTTTTCGGGGGGTTAGGGGGGGTTTCACACAGCGGGGCACCCCGATCGGGGGTGCCCCACCGAAGTGGACCAAGACCCAGGATAGTCAAAATCCTGGGTGTTGGTCCACTTTAAGCTCACCATGTATTAAACAGTCAGTGTCCTAATACCTACAATCTTCCTACCATGCTGCTCCCCATCACTGCCTGCTGTTTTTTTTTTTCTCAGCCTCTTACTGCTGCCCATCTTGTACTCTTCCTAACCAATTTTTCTTCTCACTTCCTAACATCTGACAATGCTTTATTCCCACTGCCCAATATCCTCTGCTCCTGCTGCCAGAAACCCTCTCTTCTGAAGCCCATTGCCCCACCATCCTTTCCTCCTGCTGCCCAATATCTTATTTTCCTCTTCCCCACTGTCCTCTCCTCTTGCTGCTCACCATTTCTCTTCCTACTGCTCACTGTCCACTCCTCCCACTGTCCATAACTCTTATCTGCTGCTCTTTTTCTCAGCATCCTCCCCTCCTGCTGCCCATCATCTCTTCCCGGCTGCCCATTATCCCACTGTATATTCTTTCCGCTGCTAACTGTGCCACCAACTTTTCCTCCTGCTTCCCACCGTGCTATCTCCCTGTAGCTCACTCTCCTCTTTTCCTGCTGCTTACCATCCCTTCATGCTGCCCTCCATAGTCTCTTTCTACGGCTAACAGTCCTCTCTTCTTGCTAGCTGCCCTGCTTTCTTCCTGCTTCTTCTTCCTGCACACTTTTTTTCCATTCTGCCCGATCTGCATCAATCTCCTAAGTGTACCCTCCTTTTTGGTGTCCCCTTGCCCTCCCTGGCAGCCCAAGACCCAGCAGCTGCAACACCACCTCTACATTCCCTCCTACAGCTGTCAATCATATGACAGCCAGCAGCCAATCAGCTTCCAAGACCAATACAGCAATATGCTGCCAGACCTCAGGCTTTGGGAAGGTGTGCAGCAGGGCATCCCAACTTGTGATGCTTCTGGACTTAAAATGTGTGTACGGTGAAGGGGAGGGGCGTGTGGTCAAAAAGTGCCTAGGGCAGCATGAATCCTAAATACAGCCCTAATTATGAGGTAAATTCATGGTTTTGCACTGTTATATACAACAGCCCCTATATAAACCTGAGGAGTAATAGTTTATATTGTGAGATAAATTCAGTTTTGCACCATTATATGGAGCAGCAATAGTTTATATTGTAGGTAACTTCATGGTTTTGCACCATTACATAGAGCAGTCCCTATATAAACCTGAGAAATAGGTTATATTGTGTGAGTTAAATCCGCTCTTGGTTTTGTAGCATTATATAGAGCAGCTCCTGTGTCAATCTGAGGGGCATTAGCTTATACTGTGAGGTAAATTTGCCATTTTGCAGTATAATATAGAGCAGGCCCTGTGTAAATCTGAGGGACAATAGCTTATACTGTGAGGTAAATTTGTCATTTTGCAGCATAATATAGAGCAGCCTCTGTGTAAATCTGAGGGGCAATAGCTTATATTGTGAGGTAAATTTGCCATTTTGCAGCATAATGTAGAGCAGGCCCCGTGTCAATCTGAGGGGCAATAGCTTATATAGTGAGGTAAATTTGCAATTTTGTAGCATTATATAGAGCAGGCCATGTGTAAATCTGAGGGGCAATAGCTTATACTGTGAGGTAAATTTGCCATTTTGCAGCATAATATAGAGCAGGCCCTGTGTAAATCTGAGGGGCAATAGCTTATATTGTGAGGTAAATGTGCCATTTTGCAGCATAATATAGAGCAGGCCCTGTGTAAATCTGAGGGGCAATAGCTTATACTGTGAGGTAAATATGCCATTTTGCAGCCTTATATAGAGCAGGCCCTGTGTAAATCTGAGGGGCAATAGCTTATATAGTGAGGTAAATGTGCCATTTTGCAGCATTATATAGAGCAGGCCCTGTGTAAATCTGAGGGGCAATAGCTTATATTGTGAGGTAAATTTGCCATTTTGCAGCATAATATAGAGCAGCCCCTGTGTAAATCTGAGGGGCAATAGCTTATATTGTGAGATAAATTTGCCATTTTGCAGCATAACGTAGAGCAGGCCCTGTGTCAATCTGAGGGGCAATAGCTTATATAGTGAGGTAAATTTGCCATTTTGCAGCATTATATAGAGCAGGCCCTGTGTAAATCTGAGGGGCAATAGCTTATATTGTGAGGTAAATTTGCCATTTTGCAGCATAATATAGAGCAGCCTCTGTGTAAATCTGAGGGGCAATAGCTTATATAGTGAGGTAAATTTGCCATTTTGCAGCATTATATAGAGCAGGCCCTGTGTAAATCTGAGGGGCAATAGCTTATTTTGTGAGGTAAATGTGCCATTTTGCAGCATAATATAGAGCAGCCCCTGCGTAAATCTGAGGGGCAATAGCTTATACTGTGAGGTAAATTTGCCATTTTGCAGCATAATATAGAGCAGCCCCTGTGTAAATCTGAGGGGCAATAGCTTATATTGTGAGGTAAATTTGCCATTTTGCAGCATAATATAGAGCAGCCCAGTTGCCATCTAAATCAACTACAGGCCGAACAGGACAGCTTTTCCAGGGCAAACTCTGCTAGTTGTGGCCACAAGTCAAGTTTGGCTGCCCAGAAGACCAGCGGATCCTCAAGGTGTGTTGGCATGGTCATGTCAAGGTATGACATGACCTGCTGGTTCAGGTCCTGCTCCAGGACTTCCTGCTGCTCATGAGTAGACTCACTATGCGGGTGTAGAAAGCTACTCATTAGCGACTGAAGACTGAGGCTGCTGCTGATGGAGCTGCTGCTGCCACCCCCCCCCCCCCGGCAGCCATGGCAGTGGAAGGTGAGCGCAGAGGCCCCCCCGAGTCAGACCTGCGAAAGTATGGACCATGGCGCAGATAGACATCGCCCAACTGACTACGTAGAATGTCTCTGTAGTAGGTCAGTTTGTCCTCCCTCTCAGTGGGTGTAAAAAATGCCCCTATTTTGTGCCAGAAGCGCGGGTCCAGTAAGGTGGAGAGCAAGAAGTCGTCCCGCTGACAAATGGAGACAATTCTGTGGTCACTACGCAAGCACGTGAGCATGCATCGTGCCATTTGTGCAAGTGACTCGGAGAGACTACCTGTCTCCATCTCCACTGCAAACTGCCACGGTGTGTCTGGGTCCTCTGTCTCGCCTTCCTCACAACCCTCTAGCTCCTCTGGCTGCTCCTGCTCCTCCTCTCCTGTCAGATGACTAGATAAAATGGTCATTTTGTCAAACCTAAACTGTGCTTCGCTGTGCTACACCCCCTCCTCCTCCTCCACTTCAGCCCCCACAGGCTTCGTGTGGCTGTGAAATGTATGCGCCATGTCTCTAGTGCCCTGACCAGCCATGGTTTCCAACATGTGTTGTAGTACATGATGCAGTGGAATCTCATCGTTCATCTCATAGTCCTGGCGACTGACTAATAAAGTAGCTTCCTCAAAGGGCCTGAGCAAACGGCAGGTGTCATGTATGAGCTGCCAATGGTTTACATTGAAGTTACACAGGGGAGTCCCCCTATCCGTTTGGATCATCAAGAAATCCGTGATGGCTATTCTCTGTTCCTATAGTCGATCCTGCATATGGAGGGTTGAATTCCAACGGGTGGAAACATCGCAAATCAGACTATGAGGCCGATTCATTAATAGCGCCAGGTAGCGACAGATGAGTGACTGTAGCGTGATTTTTTCAGCGCCAGCCAGTATTCGCTGTGCTTGGCCGGCATTAGCTTGATGACAGCGACTCAGTCGGTGTGCGGTAATGTTGAATACGGGCTGGGGGGTCGCTGTTTCACAGGTCCAGCGTTGTATGTGAGCGCCTGACAACGAATGGCTAGAGCGAACGGCTAGCTTCATATTCATCAACAAATCACGCTCCGAATGTGCTGTCGCTGTCCATTCCTTGTTTAAACCCCAGAGCGCTGGCGGCGATGTGTATTAACTAGTTTTTAACCCCTAAACAACCATATTTTTTGAATTTAACATTATACATGTTTTTAGAATCATTTTGTAATATGAATACATTAATATCAGACCTGTTAGATCAATTCTGCACATATTTTTTTTTTTTTTTTTTTGACTTAAAAATAAATCCTAACATTGCAGAAGTGGTCTCCGAATTTTTGACATAAAAAAAAAAAAAAAAAAAATAATACCAAATAATTATGATTAATTATAGATTGCTCCATTGAAATGCATTGGACATCGCCAGGGAGCGACAGCTCATACCTGGCGCTGTGAGGGAATTTGCAGCGGCGCTGTTCGGTCCAGGCGGCTTCATGATGAATGCCGCGCTAGCCGTCGCTCTCGCCGGCGCTAGCCTCATTTTGCCTGATAAATGCGTCATTGTGACCGCCGCCGGGCGTACTTGAGTCGGTAGTCGCCGTTAGCTGCCGCTACCTGGCGCTCGTCAGACACTACCTGGCGCTATCGCTTGATGAATAAGGGCCTAAGTTGGGGGATACCATTCTGATGCTGAAGCTCAAGAAGGGTGTGCTTTGCGGTGTAGGAGTGCCTGAAGTGCATGCAAAGTTTCCTTCCCGTTGTTAGGATGTCTTTCAGATGGGGGGAAGACTTCAGAAAACGCTTGAGAACTAGATTGAACACGTGTGCCATGGCAGGACGCATGGCTCAGGCTTCCTTGTCGCAGCGCAGACAAGATGTTCTTCCCAGTGTCAGTCACCATGGGTCCCATTTGCAGTTTTCGTGGAGTAAGCCATGATTTCATGTATTGAGTTCTCATTTTTAGCAGTTCCTCCCATGTGTGACTGGAAGGGCACTGGGAAAAAAAAACAAAAATTAAAAAAAAAGAGAAAAAAATAAATATTTAGAAAAAAAACTAAAAAATAAAAAATAAAAAATGAAAAAAAACATTTGTACAAAAATTCACAAAATATTAAAAGGCAATTGAAAAAAAAATATAAAAAATAATAATAATAAAAAAAAAATAGATATATATATGTTTCTAAAAAAATACAAAATATAAAAAAAAAATACAAAATATTAAAAAAAAAAACAATACAAAATTAACCAAAAAAATGTGTTGATACATTTTATATGTTACTGTTATTATGTTATGTTATTGTTGCTATGTTATATGTTATTATTATAAATATGTTCAAATAAGATAAATGTTAACTATTAATATGTAATTGACAATTTGCCACTTTTCTCTGTGACACCATTGCTAAGTGCAAGTGCACTGTCACAGGCACAAAGGCCTAGGAGCGTGGAGGCCACAGCGGAGGGACCTGTCCAAGTTGCTTTTGTGGTTGTGCAGGAACCACAATCACCCAGTGGTCCTAAAAGGATATTTATTGTCCCTGACCATAGTTACAGCTCCAGACGTAGGCACTGCTGTGCACTTTGGTACACACTGACAGGCTAAAGGACTGCCCCACCTTCTGTTCAACAAAATTGTACAGGGCTGGTACTGCCTTCTTCGCAAAGAAATGACAGCATAGGACTCTCCACCTCGGCTCAGCACAAGCCATTAGTTCTCTGAAAGGTCCACCAACTCAAAAGGGAGGGACTGCAGCACCAGCAACTTATACAGGAGCACATTTAGCTTCTGCACGTTGGATGAGTGGGCACATACTGTTGTCTCTTGGACATGGCTTGGCAATGGATTGCTGGCGGAATGACTGACTCAGATTAAGAGGAGGAGGAGCATCTGGAGCGACAGAGGATGGGTATGACACACAGGAGGTGGTGGAGCCTTGGCTGGCTGGAACAGAGAGCGGTGTGCCACTGGGTAATGCAGCAGGCTGGACCACCACTTTGGAGCCAACTCTCCCAGGCCGCTTTATGCCAACTCCAGTGTCTCTTTCAAGCAATGCTCCTGCTGCTGCTTGCAACTCCAGTGTGTGATTCATACAATTTTTGGGCTCCTGCAGCCAACTCCAGTGTCTCTTTCAAGCTATGTTTGGGCTCCTGTTGCTGCTGCTGCTTGCAACTCCAGGGTGTGATTCATCCAATTTTTAGCCTCCTGCAGCCAACTCCAGTGTCTCTTTCAAGCTATGTTTGGGCTCCTGCTGCTTGCAACTCCAGGGTGTGATTCATCCAATTTTTGGGCTCCTGCAGCCAACTCCAGTGTCTCTTTCAGGCAATGTTTGGGTTCCTGCTGCTTGCAACTCCAGGGTGTGATTCATCCAATTTTTGGGTTCCTGCAGCCAACTCCGGTGTCTCTTTAAAGCAATATTTGTGCTCCTGCTGCTGCTTGCAACTCCATGGTGTGATTCATCCAATTTTTGGCCTCCTGCAGCCAACTCCAGTGTCTCTTTAAAGTAATGTTTGGGCTCCTGCAGCTGCTTGCAACTCCAGGGTATGATTCATCCAATTTTTGGGCTCCTGCAGCCAACTGCAGTGTCTCTTTCAAGCAATGTTTGGGCTGCTGCTGCTGCTGCTTGCAACTCCAGGGTGTGATTCATCCAATTTTTGGGCTCCTGCAGCCAACTCCAGTGTCTCTTTCAAGCAATGTTTGGGCTCCTGCTGCTGCTTGCAACTCCAGGGTGTGATTCATCCAATTTTTGGGCTCCTGCAGCCAACTCCAGTGTTTCTTTCAAGCAATGTTCAGGCTCCTGCTGCTGCTTGCAACTCCAGTGTGTCTTTAGGCCAATTTTTGGGCACCTGCTGCCAACTCCAGTGTCTCTTTCAAGCAATGTTTGGGCTGCTGCTGCTGCTTGCAACTCCAGGGTGTGATTCATACAATTTTTGGGCTTCTGCAGCCAACTCCAGTGTCTGTTTCAAGCTATGTTTGGGCTCCTGCTGCTGCTGCTTGCAACTCCAGGGTGTGATTCATCCAATTCTTATGCTCCTGCAGCCAACTGCAGTGTCTCTTTCAAGCAATGTTTGGGCTGCTGCTGCTGCTTGCAACTCCAGGGTGTGATTCATCCAATTTTTGGGCTCCTGCAGCCAACTCCAGTGTCTCTTTCAAGCTATGTTTGGGCTCCTGCTGCTGCTGCTTGCAACTCCAGGGTGTGATTCATCCAATTTTTGGGCTCCTGAAGACAACTCCAGTCTCTCTTTCAAGCAATGTTTGGGCTGCTGCTTGCAACTCCAGGGTGTGATTCATCCAATTTTTGGGCTCCTGAAGACAACTCCAGTCTCTCTTTCAAGCAATGTTTGGGCTGCTGCTTGCAACTCCAGGGTGTGATTCATCCAATTTTTGGGCTCCTGCAGCCAACTCCAGTGTCTCTTTCAAGCAATGTTTGGGCTCCTGCTGTTGCTTGCAACTCCAGGGTGTGATTCATCCAATTTTTGGGCTCCTGAAGACAACTCCAGTTTCTCTTTCAAGCAATGTTTGGGCTGCTGCTTGCAACTCCAGGGTGTGATTCATCTAATTTTTGGGCTCCTGCAGCCAACTCCAGTGTCTCTTTCAAGCAATGTTTGGGCTGCTGCTGCTGCTTGCAACTCCAGGGTGTGATTCATCCAATTTTTGGGCTCCTGCAGCCAACTCCAGTGTCTCTTTAAAGCAATGTTTGGGCTCCTGCAGCTGCTGCTGCTGCTGCTTGCAACTCCAGGGAGTGATTCAGCTAATTTTTGGGCTCCTGCTGCTGCCAGCTCCAGGGTGTGAATCAGCTAACAGGGTGTGTTTTTCAGGCACTATAGGGGCCCCTCATAGTGATGCCACCTCAACTCTCTGCAATTGTGCCGCTTTGCGATTCTATTAGCGATGCCTCTGATCTGCATGTGATAATTATTTACAGTATTATTTCACTAACCGAGCACGCATCCTATGCGTGTTACAGCAAGGCAGAATGGTTTACAACCCTATTGAGACTCTAGGAGGCTCAGAAATAGCCGCTTTTAATAGCGATTCGTCGCAAATAAATTCGAAACGATTTTTGTCGGAAAATTCGGCGAATCAGTCGAATCGAATTTTTCAAAAGTTCGCTCATCTCTAATGGGTCTCAAAAACACACATGCAGAGAGTAAAGTATTTTTTTTTCTCTACTTGCCTCTAATCCATCGCCGATCACTGTCCTGTGCTGCACTGTCACTGACAGCCGGAATTGATCTGCGGAAGCCGCGTGCGGGGCGGGGATAATTATATTTAACTAATTTATTTACTAGCACTAGTGCTGGACTATATTATTGATTATACTTACCTATATGTCAAGGGGCAGTCAGTTGTGACCATAGGGTCGAAGAGTTCGATTTCCATCTGGGACATAATGGAAGTGGCACCTAACCCCCAACTGCTCTTCAGGAGTTGTGATTAGGGCTCCTGGCATGTGTGCACTCACTGAAAAGATGGGTTAAAATGCAGAGGAAAAATTCCTATGTGAGTGCAAAAATAAAATGATCATATATGCCCCAATGTATATGTATGTATATTTAATATATATGGCTTATACGTATTTAGTGGCAGAGGCTGGATTACCTCTATTTTGTTTTTAATACTCTTGTGTTTATGTATCTGTGTATCTGAACTTGACTGAACTTTGCATTTATTTTAATTAGGTAGATATTTTATTTTAAAAATAATAAAATTGGATCCAATGGAAAATTCTAACACGTTAAAAATGTCTCAACATTTGAACTGATTCCCCATAGGTTGCTGTTATTTTATCTTTTTTTTTTTTTTTAAATAAAAAAATACCTCTGCCTCATTAAAAATAATTTGCCACCGGATTCACATTTGCTGAATAATAATGAGCTGCTCTCATTTGCTGACCTTAGAATGGCTGAAAACCCTTTTACAGTAGATCTTACTTACACTTTGTGTGCAAGTTCATAGAGGAACAACACACAGAAATGTCACTTTCCCGTGTGTTGCTCTTCTCAGATGGAGCATCCAAAATTGGGATTCCCCACTGTGTGTATCCGCACAGTTCACCCATTACACTCACCTCCCTGGCATTCCAATGATGCTGGCTTGGCCGAAACTGAGCTAGCTGATTGGCTGAGCGACCCCCTAATCGCTAAGCAGCCGAACCGAGTCTACACTTTTAGACTCCAGAGACTCGGAAGTTCCTCGTCAAATGACTTTTTCAACCATTTTGGATCATCAATATGTGATAAAATGGTAGAGAGAGACCTGAAGGAATCTAAGTCCTATGATGAGAATTTACAGTGAAATGTTTGCATTAATGTACTCATTGGTACCTGGTAGATACCCAAACATATAAATGCCATTTATCTGGCATAGCCAGAAACAGTGGTTCTCTAACTTTATCGCCAAGTACCCCCTAGAGGCAAGAAGTTCCAACAGAGCACCCCCAAACAGGAGATCAATTATAAATGTGACCAATATAAGCAGGCCACATGCCTCATAGCACTTTTAAAGCAAAAAGGAATAATGTTTTATCAATAAAATATAATAGAGACAGACCCCTGTTGTTGGTGCACCCCAAACATCCCTGCGTACCCCCTGGGGTACATGTACCACCAGAGGAGGACTGGATATAGGGAGACCTATTCTGGGTTTTGGTCCACTTTTAGTCTTTTCTACTCTGTAAACTGCCATATCGCATGTGCAAGGGGTGTAGATTTTTAAATATACAAAACTGTCTCTCGCTGCCTCTCCACACTCTGCAGAAGAATTAAATTATGCTTTGGAAACCCCCCATAATCATATTTTGGCAAACCTTAAATTAAAGTAAATCTTTCTTTGCATTATGTCATCTGTACCTGCATTTAGGAAATACTAAAAATAAAAATCTTTCTTACTATTAACGGAAAAGTAGGGATTGTTTCATTTCTACACAGGATGCTGAGTACAAAACAACAGCTGGGCCACAATCAATGTTGCCCACTCATTTCCCTTATTTTTAAAAAGGAGGTCACCCAACCGAACTTTTTATCTTGCACCAAAAAGAGGAAGTGTATGCTTTCAAGATCAGTTGCTTGTAACAATGGACATGTCAGCAGGGAGGGAAAGTCATGTTTGTATGTATCCTTGTACTATTGCAGGAACACTTGAAAGACAAAAACACATCGCAGATGGCCCAGGAAAGAACCAGTAATCCACTTATGACCTAGTAGCCTTTCACACTGTGTCTAAGTTAGCAACATAAACAGGTGGAAAATTTTTAAATGCTGTTGCAACATGTTGGGTTTATTGTTGTTGCTGGAACCCGGGGTTGTAATAAATCTGTCAAACATATTTTCTGTAAATGTTTTTTTTTTTATCCAATGTGCATATTATAATGTTTTTAATTAAAGTTCCTTTGATACTTTTTCCTAAGAAAAGGGAAAGCAATGTTTCCTTTAGTTTCTAGTTATGCTTTGTAACCTTTTCTAATATGCCTAACGCTTCAGCTGCTAGTTTCTGGACATTCCAGTAAAATGAAGTATAGGCCCCCTAGCTATGAAGAAGACACCATATAAATGGCAGCATTGTCTTCCATCTCCTTGGATGAAATGGCTGCTGTTTTCCAGGTGTGCTTCAGATTACTCATGCATTGCTGACCCTCTCCTGTATTGCTAGTTAATAAGCTGTTGAGACTGTCATCGCTTCAGATATTTTCTTTAGGCTGCGGCACAGGCTGTTTTACTTAGCTCTAATTCATGCTGTTATCTGCTTTCAAACTTTCTCTTTCTAACTTAGGACCCAATGCTTATTTCTACTGAAATCGGTGAAATTTGTCATAACTAATTTAAAGGAAAACTCACTTTTAGTCAGGTTTTTGGTGTTCTGCCTTATTGTTTTCCTCTTTTAGAATGTAAAATAAACATTTGTGCTAGGACTGTGCCTCCAGACCTGTGATTTAGTTACTCCGTGATTCTCATATTCCTGGGACTCTGTTTTGCTACAGTGGAGATGGTTTTTATGGCCTGTTTTCTTTTATAGCACAGATTGCATACAAATAAAAAATAAAAAAATCGCAGATAAGATTAGCACACTGAAGACATCAATTTGCCACACAAAAATAGAAACTTTTAATGCCATCGAAATTATGAACACCATTGGGCAGGTGCAAAGGGACTGTCTGGAAAAAAATATACTCAATTTTCTCCTGCAGCAGCCAGGTGAATAAAAAACTGAAAAAATATCCCTGGGCTACACTATGCTTTGGCTAGGAGATCTGTAAGCTCATAGTTACCTTTCATGCCATTTGCGAACTTCCATACAGATCCTGTCCTCCGTTACCCTGCTAAGATCAAATTGCTCAATCTACACCAAGGCTATAGGACACCTAAAAAATGTATGCAAACCTTTATTTTTGGGTCTCTCTAATGCCACTAGCTACATGTATGTAATTCTCCTGGGAAATAAACAAGGAACAGTAATGTTCCTTCCTGATTCCTTCCAGAAAGCATCTGAGGGGAGATACAGTACAATCTGCTGTTAGAGACAGATTTACAGTGCCAGGTGTCCTATACCTAACAGCTTATTTAATTTTTGAGTATGACTTTCTGTGATCACTAGTTATATAGTCTAACCTCACTAGATAAGATAGATTAGATTTTACCAAGGCAAAAGTGTGCTAGCTGTACGGTCACATAGGATGCCACTGCAGCAGGCAATATAGGGGTGCCAGGCAGATAGTGTGGTGATTGGAGATACATTGCTCCAGCTCTCCCAACACAGTGTTATTTGCCTTTGCTGCCTGAAGGTAGTGCCACAGAGAAGAAGCACCAGGGAGCAAATAAGAATCAGAATAACACGCCACAAATAGGCCTGCTGCATCTGGATTGCGTACCTGTGCTATCCAGATTGCAGTAAAAATAAAAGTTCTACATTTTTTATCTCCATAATGGCAGCCCCTGATCTATATTTGGCTGGCAAAGCAAAAGCGGTCTATGCCAGCAGGCTGAAAGTGCCAGATCAGCTCCTGAGCGAGTGTCAGTCTCCCCCGGGTCTGAAAGTGATTCCAGTGCATGTCCAGTTGGAAGGGGGGAGCACCCCCCCAATGGGAGGACACATACACTAGGCACACCCCCTTCCAACTGGGCATGCACAGGGAGCGCTAACACAGGCCAATGGGAGTGTGCCGCTCGCTCAGTAGCTGAGCAGACATTTACAGATTGCCTGGAGTGGCCTCCAGACCAGGGTCCGCCATTAAAATACTTTTTAATCTTTATAATAGCGGCCCCTGGTCTAGCTGCGGCCTGCAAAGCAGAAGCGCTGGCTTAGCTCTGAGCGAGTGGCATGCTCACTCTGGCTGTTATAGTGTTCCCTGCACATGCCCATTTGGAAGAGGGATGTGCCTGGCATGTGGCCCTTTCAATGGGCCATCACAAGGAAGGAGGCAGTCCTTCCAATTGGACATGTACAGGAAGCACTTCCTCAGAGCCAGGGGAGCATAGCACTTTCTCTGGAGCTGAGCAGTCACTTCCGGAATGCCAGCACAGGTGGCTTCCACTTTACCGGCTGAGAATAGACCAGGGTCGACATTATGGGGTTAAAAAATGTTTTTTTAAAGAAAACAAAAAAGGTGAGAAGTTTTATTTTTGCTGCAGTCCAGATGCAACAGACTTATTTGAGGGGTGTTATATAATTACTGCACTTCATATTACCAGCACTGATGGGCATAACGTGCTGCTAGGATAATAAGTATCGATAAATAGCAGGCTGCTAGGATAATAAGGTACGGTAATAAGGATAACCAACTAGCATGTGCTATAGTCAGGCAAATACTAGAGGGCAGCGTGGTGTATGCTCTCAAGTCAGCCATTTGCTCATGGACTTATCTCGTTGACCATACATACTAGCCTGTCTGACTGCTATGGCCAGTGGACACAGGTCACGGTTACCCAGGTGTAATATTTTCTATAGTGGTGAGGAATGCTGTGTAAGAAATAGTTGGAGGAAAGAAAAGTTGGGGGAAGGGGGGGGGGAGGCAACGAGGGAAGGTGTTGGTCTTAATGTTGTTTTTCAGTGACCAATGCAGCAGGTAATTCTGGGTGTTGCCGCTCTCAAGAAGATGGTAAACAAAGTGCCATTAGAGGCAAGATCAGAAATATTCTTTCCCCGTTAATATAATATTTCTACCCTTGAAAGGGAAATACAGGTATAACAACTGACCCGCAATGTGCTGTGCTTTCTTCGGGCTGAACATTGGCACCCTAAAATATCCTCACACCCCTTTTTCAGTAACTAGTGTCCCATCCTCTGGAGAACCGGCATATGCTGCAGAGTCAGTACCACCTTCTGGAAGAGCACTGAGAAGAGGAGGATGGAGAATAGACCTCTTGCTGTCAGGAAAAGGGGTGGCGGAAGAGGGGTTTTGTTGCTGTCCAGCAGACTTAAAATCCAGGTTATAGGTTTCCTACTAGGTTTGCTTTTTTACTGCTTAAAGTGAATGGTAGAAGTGAAGTCAAAACTTAAAAAATAAATATCAGTAGTTTACCTTATATTTAGTCCCTCCAGCACTCTCCTCCCTGCTATGTCGGTTTACATAGTGAGAAAATCACTTCTTCATTCAGTTTTCAGTCTCCACCCCGCTGACCTGGTCCCTCAATCAAGCTTCAGTGGACTGAGAAGGAAAAACCCCCACTCCCTCCCCAGATGTCCTGATTGGCTGCCTCTCTCTGCAGTGATGGCTCTATTATACATCTATGTTGTCCTTGGCCTTCCTTTTGTAGGGATGTGCTCAGTTCCCCCTGCAAGTTTGCAACCCTTGACTGGAGGTATCAAAAGACTATATATAGGACAGACTGCTTGTATGCAGGGGAGACCTGAGCACACGGCTTGCTGCCAGGAGTTGTGATACTGTAACTTGCATATACAGCCTCAAAGTGGAGCCTAAATCACTTCCCAGACTGCTACACTATTCACCCATGTGTCCTGCTACTGGTGTCATGTTGGGGATCTTCTATTGCTGCTTCCAAACGTTTTCATTGCTTTCTGCCTGTTAATCTGCGTGTATCTTGTGAAGAATCTTCAACTGCTGCTGCATATCTCCTCATCACCTTCTGCATGTCAAGTGTGAATCATCTCCTCAAGTCAAGGGGCCCCTGCAGCTTGCATCCTGTGTCGACTCTCTCCTGGAGGTATTTAGCGATTCACTATCTAAATATCCAGCTAGGCCGTTTATTGTGTTGTTATACTGTGTATGTTCATACTTGCAAGTTAACCTTTATTGCATAAAGTTCCTAGTGCTGTTATACTTGACTGTGTCATTGGATGCCTTAGGTAAATGGTTGCTGGGAGCAGTAGTTCCTCTGTCCCAAATGTATTGTTTTGTTTAGACAACTTGATCTATTTCCCAGAAAGAGACACTGTATTCTGACTCACCAGATGACAGCCGTGTGAATCATTTAGATATCTTTGCCTTTTCTGTGTGTGTTTGTGACAGATGTGTTCCTACTCCATAAGGCTTGGCAAATAGTTTACTCAGTTGGTCATGAAGATAAGTAGATATGTTTCAGAAGCTTTATTTCAGTACAAAATCTTGCTGTAAACACTTCTTACAGCAGGAAACTTGCAGCAGGAATGTACGATCATTACAGCAGGAAACTTGTGCTGTAAACCCAAAACAGCAGCAAGAAAAAAGACTATAGACTACAGGAGAGAGCGGCATGTGTGCAAACTAGAAAATAGCTGTATGAGAGAGGCAGAAGGGAGGAGCTGCTGGCATCACAGCTAGACTAAGGAAGCGAAGCGAGGAAGGGACATAGGCTCAGCCTATGTAAATAAACACTATATCAAGCATTTACCCCAGCTAAAATGAAACACAGGTCGTGGGACATAACACACTAGCACACCAAACATTTAACCCACTCTTCCACTCAGCAAAGGCTTAAAATTAAAAGCCTACCGAGGTTGAAACTTATACTACAAGCCACACCCGACATGCACCCTGCTTAATCAAATATTTAGAGATAGAGTCCTTGTAGGCCATGTTATGTCTTGGGTAGAAGATCTTCTACCCAAGTAAGATAGTTACTTATCATTGACTTGTTTTCCTTCCCTTTTGTGTTTGGCCCCAGGTTTTAGTCCATCTTGTTGGGGCTGTATACAGCTCAGGCATCTCTTTTCCATTCCATATGGGGTTTGAACAGTGACTTAAATGATGCTCTGTGTAATCTATTCCCAACCACTGCATTGTCTGTGTTGGGTCCCAGATCCTCCATTGTCTTTGTTGGTGCTAGGTACCTGCTCTTTTGCCGTGCTTTATGCTCTATGACTTTGTTTGAGTGTACCTGTAGCCCGTAGTTTGTACTCCATTGTCTGTATTGTGACCCAGATCCTCCGTTGTCTTTTTCTGGGGCCCAGACTCTCCATTGTCTGTGTTGGGGCCCAGACTCTCCATTGTCTGTGTTGGGGCCCAGACTCTCCATTGTCTGTGTTGGGGCCCAGAACCTCCCTTGTCTGTGTTGGGACCCAGACTCTCCATTGTCTGTGATGGGACCAAGACCTTCCTGTGTCTAGGCTTAGGCCATCCACTTGCCCCCGGCTACCTTTGTCCTGTCAGGAATAGCCTTGTTACGTCTGTCTAGTTGGACTGTTTCCCTTAAGTTTTCCATTAGTTAAGATGGCGGATTGTGTCTCAGCTGGGTGCCATCTTACTTTCTGTCATATATATAAACCTCTCAGGCCTGTTGCTCAGTGCTTGAGTATTGTGTTTGACTTCCTGCTTGAGCAGTTCTCCAGCCTGGAACTTGCTCTCTGGTTTGTTCCTCCTTTTGCGGTTTACCCTGCAAATCCTTGCTACCTGCTGACTGTTAATCAAGTCTCTTTCTGATACCTCGCTTGGATCTCTGCATATCTTCCTGCTACTCCTGTGTTGACTTCCGGTGTTTTGGCCTAGTCTCTGCCATTGGACTCCATCAGTATTCACCAGTATCGTGACATGTCCATTGCATACCATCTGCTCTCTGTTTTCCCAAGTCTGTGACAACCACAGGACTATCCAGGGCCTAGTGTATCCTCCTCCATTTTGTGCTCTGCTGAAGACATGGGAAAGTTATGGGCTCTATACTGGACCTCTTACGACCCGGGTGCTCAATGACTTCTCAGGGCGCTTAGATGGGTTGTTCCGTCTTGTGTATTTCTGTGTGTTCCCAGCCTGCTTATTTGCTTTTAGCCTTGCCTTTGTGGGCACCTGTTTCTAGTCCATGCTTGTTTCTGCTAATCTGTTTCCAGTCTTGCCTCTGTGTGCACCAGTTTGTAGTCCTTTTCTGTTTTAGCTAATCTGCTTCTAGCCCTATCATTGTGTGCATCTGTTTCCTGCCTGTGCTGTCCTTGGATGCTCTGTCAGCCCCCTGTCTTCCTTGTTTCTATGTGCACTGGTTTCCTGTCCAGTTTCACTACTCTCTTAATCGGTGGAGGTATCCTAGTTATGTCAGTCTCTAGAGACTTAACTGCCTGGCTGGTGGCTGCTGCAGTTTCCTGCACTCCTATTCCCAAACCCTTGTGAAAGTCCAGCAGCTTAGTTCGCTTGGATGTGACGCATTTTAATGAGAATTGTGCACCCTGCAGCATTTCACTAGCAAGGATGATCCCATATGACTACGTGGGTTGATAGCCACCTTCAATTTCCTGTCATTTAGCTCGAGATATTCCATGATAGCCTCTCTTAGAAAACCTTCAAACAGATTGCTCACCTACTGGTATATCCAAGATTCACAAGATTCACCTTTAGACCCCTTTTGGAATACTGGCCCCACATTTGCTATGCACTAATCCTGTGTCACAGTGCCACTCATTATGGAATCTTTTAATATTAAAAATAATAGTTGTCCATAACTGTTCCTTAAAGTGCAGGGAGGTATGCCATCTGGACCCGGAGATTTGTGTATTTTTATCTGCATAAAGTGGAATGAAACCCCTGCGTGAAACCCCCAAGTTCACCCATAAAATCTCACCTGCCCAGACTCCAATGGCACATGTGCTGGCTCTTGTCCAATAAGAGCAGTCTGCTGTGTCTATGTCATTCGGCAGGTGGCTCTAATTGACTTGGATAGGGAGCGCACACTGCTGCCTGCGCCCTGACACTGGGGATGCAGAAATGCTTGCTCCCCATTGTAAACAATGAGAGCTGCCTGCCAAATGACGTAGTCACAGAAGGAGGCTCTCACTGGATGAGAGCACACACATACACCGTTGGAGCGTGGGAAGGTGATTTTTTGGGTGCGAACTTGGGGGTTTCACACAGGGATTTTGTTCTGATTCAGGATGCCCCAGAGGAAAAGCCAGTGGCCGGCCCTGGAATCTGTTAAATTCCAGGACGGCTGCTGCTGGGTCTTGTTCCGCTTTAGGCAATGCTGCACTTCTTCCTTACACAGGTAAACTCTGTAAATTAGTTTTCTCTGCATTCACCTCTATAGTCACCTCCTCTTTGCTACTCAAGGGACCTAAACTTTCATATTAGTACTTTTTTACAATCTACATAGCTAAAAAAAATGTAGGCTTAGCTTAATGGTACATTTACACAGTATATATTTTAAGTATACAGCACGTCCTGTTCCAGAAGATATTCCTTACTCTTGGGTTATACATCCAGTAGATGGCGCTGGACTGCAGAGACAGAAAAGTGGCTCCTCTCGGCCCCATATATACCAGGGACCTCTCACAAATTCCCCAGTTCTTCTCTGCAGTCTGGGCTGTGATGACTAGAAGATGGCTCTTTCTACTCGCAGGTGAGCGGGGCTTATTAGCCTGCGGCCCTGTAGGACTATTCCCACCCATTCCTTTTCACTGCCTCCCAGCTTAGGCTGCGCTGGTCGGGTGATGGTAGGCAGCACCGCTGCCAGGTGCTAAGGAGCGCTGCTCCTACCGCAGTCCCCCACCAAAGGGTAGGCGGTACAGGCCCGTGGTGAGCCTTATGGGATGCCCCTCCCGCGGCCGTGTGCCCTTCGCCCCTGCCCCCTCAGTTAGGCTCCTCTTAGGTCGTCCGCTGCTTCCCCTTCGCTCCCCCTGGGTAGATCTCGGGGGGGGGGGTGTATGTATTTACTATGTGTGTCATTGCCTTTTGCACTGGTTTTGATTATTGCCGCCGCGCGCTTGTACTCCGCTCTGCGGACGGCGGCGACACCGCCTCAGGCGCTGCTGCGCCGTCATTGGCTGGCCTTGTCACGGGGGCTCGTTTTTTCACTCTTCGGGGGGCGGGCCTTGCCCCTCGAGGTATATGCAGGCACCATTTTGGAGCTCCTGTGCTGCGTGTCTGGCGTCCCCCTATCGCGGTCCATAAGTGCCCCTGCGGGCTGGCTTTTCTTGTATTCATTGTATTATGCTTACGGGTTCCTTGCTTTATGTCTTACAGGCGGGTCAAACTTTTTAGTGGTTTCTCCCGGTCCTATCCCCTTTTAGCGTTAACTCCTTATTGGCGGGATATTGTATTTGCATATCTCCCACTTCCCTAGCGGCTATTGGGGCATCCCGGGTGGCCTTATTGGCGTCAATCCCGATTGGCCTATTGTGCCACAATAATCACCATATGGAGGCTTCTCAGGATAATGTGCTTGGGGTTCCTTCGGGACAAGCCCAGCTGTGTGTGGCGTGTGGGGTATCCCCTATAAGTGATGATGTCAGGGTGTGTGTACACTGCGCCCAGCAGACGCTTGCGCTGCAGTCTGGGTTACCGGTGGCAGGGCCTGCACCCCCTTGGGCTTCGCCTACCCCTCCACGCTTACATCTGACTCCTAGGGAGGTGCATACCAGTGGGGAGTCTCAACCTGATTTGGCTGCACGGGTGGCCAGCATTGAGAGACATATTGCTGGCTCTGGCCCGCGTAAGGCTTCTGCTAAGAAGCAGCATTTTTCACCTGGTGTTTCCCTCTTTCCTATGGAGGCTGAGGAATTGTTTGACGTTACCGGTTATACCCCCCTGGAAGAGGGGGAATTATTTTCTGATTCAGAATCATCTGAGGATCAGCCTAAGGTTTATGGTGCCAATTCTGGGTCTGACCCCTGGGCTTCAAATAATACTGACAGGCTTTTAGCTCACATTTTTGAAGTACTCTGTATCTCTCCTCCTGCCATGGCTCTGCGGCAGCAGGGGGAGCTGTTTCACTCTGTTAAACCACGCTTGGAGTTTCCTGAACAAACTCATTTTAATAACCTGGTGCTCAAAGAGTGAGAACGGCCTAGCCGGCTTCCCGGGGTGCCAAAGAGTTGGGATAAGAGGTATCCCTTTCCTGCTGAGATGGTTAAACGATGGTCATGTCCTCCCGAGGTGGATGCACCAGTTCTGGGGTTGTCCAACACATCCGTCATGCATTCCCCTGACTCTACTACACTGAGGGATGGGGAGGACAGGCGCATAGATCAGCTGGCTTGCCATGCCTTTGCCTGTGTGGGGACCGCGCTGCGTCCGTTCTGTGCCTCTTCATTACAGCTGTTGCTACTAAAAGCCTGCTCAGGGGTCTCTTAGATGGGGCCCCTGACGATGCAGGTAGTGAAGAGTATAGAGCTCTTCTGCGTTGTGAGGAATTTGTTGCATATGTTCTCTCTGCCTTGGATGATACCATTAGGATAAGTGGCAGGGCATCTGCCTTGTTGGTGGCAATACGCCGCTCTGTCTGGCTGCGCCAGTGGGCAGCTGACAACGCTGCTAGGAAGGCTCTCACTGGTTTTCCCTTCAAGGGGCTGCGCCTGTTTGGTGAACATCTGGACTTGTTTGCTAAGGGAGGCAAGTTACCTCAGCGTAGAAGGCAACCCCGGTCCTTTCGGGGTTCAGGTGCCTTTCTTCCTTCCTTCCGTGGCTCCAGAATTGGATGGGGACCTTTCTTTGCTGGGGCCCGAGGATATTTTTGGGACGTGGCTGGGGTCCCAAGCCTAAGTCCTCCCCCAAGCCCCCTCAGGCATGAAGGGGCGCCCTCACCCATCTGGGTGGGGGGGCGGCTTCGGCTCTTGGCTCATGTCTGGAGGCGTCATGTCTCAGACCGGTGGATTCAGGAGGTAGTGTCCTCCGGTTACAAGATAGAGTTTGCAGCCTGGCCGCCCCCAAGATTCATCAAATCCCGGTTAGCTCAAAACCCCCTGTCATCTCAGGGTCTGTCCCTTGTTGTCCAAGGCCTTCTGGAATTGGGAGTCATCTGCTGGGTGCCGTTGAGGGAGAGGGGCAAAGGCTATTATTCCAATCTTTTCATTGTTCCCAAAAAGGATGGGTCCATCAGACCCATCCTGGATTTAAAGCGCCTCAACAAATTTGTCAGATTCATGGAGACTCTGCGCACCGTGAATTCCCTACGCCCAGGGGACTTCATGACCTCTGTAGACATCAAGGATGCTTACCTTCACATACCTATTTTTCCAGGTCATCAGAGATTCCTCAGGTTCGCTCTGGAGGATCAGCACTACCAATTTGTTGCCTTGCCCTTCAGTCTCACCTCGGCTCCCAGGGTATTCACCAAGGTGCTGGCAGGAGTGATGGCTCTTCTGAGATCTCAGGGCATTCGCATTCTTCCCTACTTGGACGACATGCTTATCGCTTCTCAGTCCTTCCAACAAGCAGAGCTGGATACTCATTCGGCTGGATGATCAACCACCCCAAATCTTCCCTGTCTCCTTCCATGGTGAAGTCTTTTCTGGGCATGATTCTGGATTCATCTCAGGTCAAGATCTTTCTTCCTCAGCAGAAGGTGGAGAGTCTTCAAGAGCAAGCGCAGACCCTTCTGGATTGTCCTCATCCGTCCATCAGGCAGGGAATGCAGCTGGTGGGCCTGATGGTGTCCTGCTTCGATGCGGTTCCATATGCTCAGTTTCACATGAGGCCTCTTCAGCTTCACCTCTTGTCAGTATGGGATCGGGACCCCGTGTCCTTGGATCAGGTGTTTGTCCTGTCCCCTCTGGCCATGCGGTCTCTATCGTGGTGGCTGGACTCAAGGAACCTGCTGGGGGGCAGATCCTTTCTGGCCCCTTGGTGGGAGACTGTCACCACGGATGCCAGTCTGACAGGTTGGGGGGGGGCCTTTGGAAGTCCCTGAAATTCCGGGGCAGTGGGGCCTCAGGAGGCCCATACCCCTATCAACATTCTAGAGTTGAGGGCAATCAGGTTGGTTCTCGCCCACTTAACCCCACACCTTCAGGGTCGGGCTGTTCAGGTCCGCTCGGACAACCAGACGGCGGTTGCCTACATCAATCATCAGGGAGGGACCCGGAGCAAGAGGGCCCTCAAGGAAGTGTCCTTGATACTGTCCTGGGCGGAGGAGAATGTTCCCTGCATCTCAGCTGTGTACATTCCGGGGGTGGAGAATCTGGGGGGACCTCTCATCTAGGAGAATGGTCCCTCAGCAGCAGGGTGTTTCGCCCCCTGTGCCACCGCTGGGGTCAGCCGGATGTGGATCTGTTTGCGTCCCGTCACAATCACAAGCTTCCAGTCTTTGTCTCTCTGTCCCAGGATCCTCTGGCCTTGGCAATGTCTTGGACGAGTTTTCAGCTCCCGTATGTGTTTCCCCTGCTGCGCAAGATAGCTCAGGAAAGGGTGCCAGCCATACTGGTGGCCCCCTGTTGGCCAAGAAGAGTGTGGTTCCCAGACATCGTGCAGCTGGCAGTAGATCAGTACGCCCTGCCCCGGGTTCCAGATCTGCTCACTCAGGGGCACCTACGCCACCTCAATTTACAAACGCTGGCTTTGACGGCCTGGCTGCTGAAACCTCCATCTTGATGGAAAAGGGGCTGCCTGCCTCGGTTGTTAATTCCATGATCAGGGCTAGGAAAAGGTCCTCTTCTTCCATCTACTACAGGGTTTGCCGTACTTACATTGACTGGTGCGAGTCTAACTCGCTTTCCTGTCGTGTGTTTTCTATTCCTAGGATTCTGGAGTTTCTGCAACATGGTTTGGATCTGGGTCTTCAGCTCAGTACTCTGAAAGGTCATGTTTCTGCCTTGGCCACTTTTTTCCAAAGATCCTTTGCTCAGCATCCCCTGGTCAAGACTTTCTTCCAGGGTGTTACTCACGTGCGTCCCCCACGTAAGCCTATGTTACCAGTCTGGGACTTGAACTTGGTCTTATCCGCCCTGCAGGGGTCTCCCTTCGAGCCCTTGCAGGGGGCCCCTTTGTCCATTGTTACGCTTAAGGGAGTCTTTTTGGTGGCTATCACTTCTGTTAGGCGTGTTTCTGAGTTGGCGGCGCTTTCCATCAAACCTCCTTCTTTTGAGAGACACCAGGTCAAGGTGGTGTTTCGTTTTAAGCCAGATTTTCTGCCTAAGGTTGTTTCTGCCTTTCATCTCATTGTTTTGCCTTCTCTGTCCCCTAACCCTAGGAATTCTAAGGAGAGGGTTTTACACTCTTTGGATGTGGTCAGGACTCTGAAGTTCTATTTGGTGGCTACTGAATCCTTTAGGTAGACTGATGCTCTTTTTGTGCTCCCGTCTGGACCTAAGAAGGGTCTGGCTCTGGCTAAGTCCACTATCAGCAAGTGGATCCGTCAGGCTGTGATACAGACCTACTCTGCTAAGGGGAAGGAGCCTCCCTTCCGCCTTGCTGCTCATTTTACTCATGCTATTGGTGCCTTTTCAGCACCAAGCTTCTGTTGAACAAGTTTGCAAGGCCGCCACTTGGTCTTTTGTTCATACTTTTTCTAAGTTTTACAAGGTTGATGTTAATGCCTCAGCTGATGCTGCTTTTGGCTGCAAGGTTCTGCATGCGGCAGTGGTTTAAACTGTCTGCTGTTACTTTTGGGGATCCCACCCTACCTTACGGGCACTGCTATTGGATGTCCCAAGCGCAAGGAATATCTTCTGGAACAGGACGTGCTGTATACTTAGAATAATACAATTCTGTGATTACTCACCTGTAGAATTGGTATTATATGTATACAGCACGTCCTGTTCCACCCCACCCTTGTTATCATTATTTTTAGTTACCTCTTTATGGTAATTGTTCAATTTTTTATAATGGTTATAGTTCTCCCCGTTTCATTTTAACTGCTTTTCAATACTGGGGAATTTGTGGGAGGTCCCTGGTATATATGGGGCCGAGAGGAGCCACTTTTCTGTCTCTGCAGTCCAGCGCCATCTACTGGATGTATTACCCAAGAGTAAGGAATATCTTCTGGAACAGGACATGTTGTATACATATAATACCAATTCTAAAGGTGAGTAATCACAGAATTGTATTTTTGCTAACGAACAATCCACAAATCGATTACATACTGAGTCACAAATGATCAGACGACTTGCGTTCACATGTGGAAGACTTGATGGCAAATGTTCTTTAGAGTGATTGTAATTAAAAACGCATTTAATGTATTGTTTAGTCCTATTTGCAGTCGATTTCTGTTTTCAGATGCCGACGTTCAAGTGATGAACGAGAAATGCTATGCCAGCCTAAACGATACGACTAGAGATGAATTGTTGTGTGATTGCTTTCTCTTTAGCAATTATTCATTTTTTAATCTTTCAATGCAAATGTACCATTACTCTCTTTTGGCAATTAATATATCAGATGTCTCCAGCTCTGCCGCCCTTATCTGTTGTCTACATACGTATTTTTTGCCCCATATTCCCCTAAATGGGGGGGGGATGAAAAAATAAAACAAAAAAAACTCAAACAACCAGTGCTCCCAAGCTCCTGGCCATACTGCCACAGCCACCGAGAAGCCAGGAGATCCCTACCCAGAAGATCCTTACCCTCTGTCTCCGCTGCCACTGCATGGTGGCATGTTTGCTGGAGAAGCAACATCGATGGCGAGGACAGTGGGCAGAGATCAGTTACCCTGTCCGTCTGCCTCTACTTCATCTTCTGATCTCCCAGGAGGTTGTGGCAGTACGGGAGCACCAATTATGTGAGTTTACTTTTTTATTTCTTCTGCCTATGGGGAATGGAAGGGGGAATGCCACACTGCCTGTAATTGTCTACACCTTGTCTATTACTGGGGGGACAATGTATTAGCACAACATTTTGTTCAGAATATTTCTTATTTTATTTTCCTCCTTTAAATCCTAGGTGCGTCTTATGCGCAAGTGCATCATATAGGGCAAAAATGTGTTTTTTTTCTTTTAGTTTTCAACACTTCTACTGTGCCTACTTGCTTTAAAAGTTTCAATGTTTTATATTTGTTGTTTATTGCCCCCTTTATTCTTTTGTCCACCCACATACTTTGACTTTTCTTTCTAACAATTTTATTATTAAAAGGTTTTGTATATAGCAATCACAATAAATATCAGGGATTTCTTTAAAAATATTTCATTTAGTTTCTGTTTTTCTGTTTGTGAGAACATTTTCCCAGGTAATGCAGTTTAGGGCATCTGAACAAAGTTCCACATTTCTTTTACTCCATGATAACCTAGTGACAGATGTGTGGAAATGATAATATGATCACTGTACCCAATGTATCTCTGACCTGTAACTTTTGTTATTTTGTTTATTAGTATTAAGTCCAAGTTGGCCTGTCCCATACTGTAGTTGGAGCTGGCATATTTGTCTTCCATGATCCATTCATGCTGAAATTGACTCTTATGCCAAGAAAGGTTGGGAACTCCTGCCATCAAGTTTTATTATTAAAAGCTATTTTCTTATGATGTATTGTCTTCTCATCACTCACATGGTGAGCACATAGGTTTGATTTTATGTATTTTTTTTTATACCAGAAGTTATTGTTCAGTTTAGCTTATGTTCCTGAAGCATTAACAATTTTGATTGTTTCAGTGGCTTATTCTGACTTCTGTCCTGTGGCAACCTCAGCAGAGGAGAGTTGGCCACTCTTTGAGTTAGGGCTTTTTTTCCTTGCCTGAGTGGTCCAATTTTCTATTGTCATTGTGCATTAAATGAATATTATATCATATTGTGGTCACTGCTCAAGAATTGTTATAAGCCTTGCATTGATGTTAATGGTTCCACTTTTTGACAACTTTTATACCACTTTTCTGAGCATTTTTTTGTAAGGTCCTCCACCCACATCCTTTCTGTATGAGTTCTCTAATGCAGAATATACTTATTAATACTGGCAACTCAGATATACAGTTAAGTACATACATATCTAGATAGACTTTCAGCTTTCATTTGAGGATATTTACAATAAAAATGGATGGAGTTTAGGCGTTTCAGCTCCTTAACATGTGCCACCCTGTTTTTAAAGAGACCAAAAGTAATCAGCCAATTGACTAAAGGGCTGTATCATGGGCAGATGTGGGCTTTTTCTTCATAATGTCATTCTCTATTAAGCGGATAAGACCTGGATTTGATTTGATGTGTGGTGCTTGCATTTGGAAGAGTTTTTGCTGTAAAGAAAACATGCGGTCAAACGAGCTCTTCGTGCAGATGAAACAAGCCAACCTTAAGCTGTGGAAACAGAAAAATAATTTCAGGGAAATTGGTACAATATTAGGAGCAGTAAAATCTACAGTTACATCCTGAGAAAGAAAGCAAGCACTGGTGAACGCATCAATGCAAAAAGACCTGGGGGTTGTTTCAGAGCCTGAAAACTCACTTTTTTAAGGAGAGATAACTGCCACTTTCATTCTCTACTGGGTGTAAATTTTCACCTGGCTCTGAATCACCCCCAAGGTACACAATGAAAGTGAATGGCAATTCACAACAGCCAACGTGGAGGCTGACTAACGCCAGGTATTGCCAGATGAGCGTCTGTATAGCGGTGCTTAGAGTGACCGCTAGTAGACGCTGTAAACAAGTATCAGGCACTGTAACACAGCGCCTCGGTCGCTCTAGTAACCTGGCCGGCATTGATGAATGTGATGTGTGTTGGGCGCTCTAACAACAGTACAGCACTGCAGCGAGAGAGGGGTAGCGCCAGCTCAGTGCGTCCGGCATTCGGTGCTTTACACCACATTTAACAAAACACTAGACACACAGAGTGTCAGCGCTCTAAAGCTGGGCGCTTTAGCAAAGAGTGCCAGATGCTGTGTGATTAAAGTCTGTTTTAGAACACATATCCACCAGTAACAACGCGAAAACACATGGAATGACATTGTTTTAACACTGGGAAAATAACACTTTAGTGGCAGACCTGTAAATGCAATTCTGCATAAAAATATTTCAAGTAAAAAAAAATTCTAAAAATGTTTGTTTGCAGGCCAGGAGAGGTCATACAATGATTTGAGCTATAGGAAAAATTGCCAAACACGCTATTTATACACAACTAATGAAAGCCCATTGAAATGTATTCCCATACATTTCGCTACAGAGTGACAGGTACTACATGGCGCCCTGGAACCTAGAGCGCTGGTGATGCTACATGCTGCTGTTAGAGGCGCTCAGCAGATTCGCTTTCTTAAATGTGGTTTTGCGTACAGCGCCCAGCATTCACCAGGCGCTGCCTGCCGCTATGAAGCACTACCTGGCGCTATCCTTTCTTAAATAACCCCCTTAGTAAACAATACTCTCCAGGATGTAGGTATATCAATATCCAAATCAACTATAATGAAAGTAAATACAGAGGGGTCACTGCATGGTGCCAGCTACGAATAAGCCTCAAGAATAAAAATGCTAAAAATCTAAAAATAAAAAAAGCCAGCACAGTTCTGGAAAAACATTTTTGGACAGATGAAACCAAGATCGGCCTCTACCAGAAAGTAAAAATATGGCGAAGGCATGGTACAGCTCATGATCCAAAACATAGCCCATCATCTGTAAAACACAGCAGGGGCAGTGTGTTTAGTAGTAGTGTTTATTGATGATGTGACAGAAGCAGCCGGATTAATTCTGAGGTATTCAGAGACATAATGTGTGCTCAAATCCAGCCAAATTGATTGGCCGGCGTTTCATAATAAAGACGGTCAATTAAACAAAACATAAAGCCAAAGCTACCCAGGAGTTTATTAAAGCAAAGAAGTGGAACTTTTTTTGAATGCCCAGGCCGTCACTTGATCTCAACCCAATTGAGCATGCATCTCACTTATTAAAGGGTGATTCCGTAATCAATGGCATTTTTTAAAGTTTCCATTATTGTGTGCCAAAATGATGCCTTCAGCGTATTAAGCATATCTGTTTTTTTATTTTCTATTTGTTTGCAAAGAAAACAGTTTACCCCAGCAACAATGTGTTTACCTTAGCAATGTACATCAACTTGTACATTAGATGTACAGATCAAAGATGTCCTCACTCTGGCTTGCTAATCATCTGATTGGCTAAGGTAGGGGCGATATATTTATATATATATATATATATCGCTGCCTTGAGAAAGGGGCAAGTAGCCCTGAAACATTGGCAAGCTTAAAGGAGCAGTATCGTGAATTTTTCTTGGTGACTTATATTTAAATGGTACTTTGAATGTAGGTAAGTGTTGGAGAAAGAATTACAAATTTTGAAAAAAATTGTGTGTGTTGTGCAGCTGGAGACTAATAGCTCATGTTTATGTCTGCTGAGTGTCGGGCCCGACACTCTGGCCTGTTACACCCTGAGGAGAGGGGGAAACAATGTAACAAATTATCAGCTGTTCAGTGCTGGCAGCCGTCCAGCATAAGATAACAACATTGCCTGGCCAGAACTAATATATCTAAAACCGAAAGAAAAGCTCTAGAAGTCATTTAGCTCATTGGTAAATTCAATGTCAGTTTGAACCAGAGAGTCATTGGTTCGAATCTCAGACTCACCAGCTTTTTTTTTTTTTTTTGGGGGGGGGTTATTTTATTTCAGAATTGGATTTTTATGTTTACATCCTGTTTTTTTTGCTCTAAACATTTTTTATTTTGACAGTTTTCCCTTCATGTTGGCTCTGCTGCAGAATCTTTCAGTTTACCATTTTCTCTATCATATTCTTTCAACACATTTTTCCATATGATCTTTCTTTCAGCTTTGTGTGTTTTGAGCAAAGCCCAACCCAGGATTTTCACTATCTGGAGTTTTGTTTTGTGCCCCTAGGGGCATCCCGACTTGGGATGCCCTGATATGTGAAATTCCCATGTTTGCCTGTGAAAACGTACCTTTCCCTGTCCCACAGCGCATGCGCGGGCTATCATCCAATCAGCTTTGTTTGCACGCAGATGGAGAGCCTGAGCAGTAACCTTCCTGGCCGCCCTAAATGACTATCTGCGTGAGCGCGCCAGAAAAATGGGGGGATCTGTGGTTATCCAGGGGTCATTTCACACAGTGGGGCATCCCGATTTAGGATGCCCAAGGGGGAAGGTCAATGGCCGGGTCTTATAGACTTCAGGGCCGGCCACTCAGTGTTTTGTTCCACTTTAATACCTTTTGATTTTCCTGCGTTTATTTTGTATAGATTTTACACATTTGAGTCACCTGGTCTCATAACAAAAGCAGCACCTCACACACACACAGCCGTTACCACTGATTAAAGTGTCAGCCTCTGAGGTAAAGTGTTGCTAGGAGACCAGTGGGCTAAATGAAGCAACTCACTAAATACAACCCAGCAGATCCCCCTATTCAGCAAATGGACTGAGCCATTGTCATTATACAATTTAAAAGAAAGGCAGATATTTTTTCCTTTTTCTATCGCCACATTATTTATACACATGTTAGACGCTATTGTGTGGCTATTCAATTATTTATCTTTTTTAATGCAAATTTCGCGATACTGCTCCTTTAAGCGATTCACACCTGGTGCATGGGTATACATTACTTGCAATTGTATTTCTAACTGACATTTATCACTTAGTTGTTGTGTATATTGGTATATACTATTTACACAGAGTGTAATTGCATATGGCTGATCGATCAGCATTTTCTGTATTACTTTTATCCTGTTAACTTGTATATGCATTGCTACAAGCCCAGTGATTCCTTAACTGTGTTTGTGCAGACAGCCTCTGAGATTAACCCTCAGGAATACTGGAAGTTACACCTCTTTTCCTATATATACGGTAATCATGATCCACTGTGTGGTACCATATACCACCTAATAGAGCCATTAATAAGACTTTATATGTATCTTTCATTATAGAAACATAGAAGGTTGACGGCAGAAGGAGACCATATGGTCCATCTAGTCTGCCCTTATGTGTATACTGTATGTACTCTTTATCTTAGGATAGATGTGTGCTTATCCCAGGCATGTTTAAATTCAGTGACTGTTGATTTTTCAACTACCTCTGCTGGAAGTTTGTTCCAAGCATCTACTACTCTTTCTGTAAAATAATATTTTCTAACATTGCTCCTGATCTTCCCCCCGACTAGCTTCAGGTTGTGCCCCCTTGTTCTATCATTAAGTTTCTTCTTAAAAACACTTCCCTCCTGAACCTTATTCAATCCTTTCACATATTTAAAGGTCTCAATTATAGAGGGGTGTTATCCTCCTGAGGCTTAAGACCAGTATATACTACACTGAATATACAGCACATGTATCCTTTTGATTAATTATCATACCTTTGTATAGACTTATGCACAATGTGTAACTCTTATATGGTGTATGAATTTTAATACACATTTTTTTGCATCTGAATTAGTGTGGTGTGCCTCTTTCCATACTCTTTTTTAGGGGCGATATATTTAACTTATTCTGTTGAAATTCAACTTCTTCAGTTTGGAATAATCAGTTTTGTGTTCCAGTAGCAAAAGGGTTAATTGCAGGATTCTCAACTGGAGAGGTCATTATGCTGCTTATGCTTGGCCAATGATACTTTTTTTCTCATCTGTTACATTGGCAGAATTGTGGGACTTTGTAGTCCATTGTTTTTACTCAGGGCCATGAAAAGCACCAGGAATATGAGAAACATGGAAACAGTGTGTTGATGAGTAAATCACAGGTATGGGAGAACAATCCTAACACAAATGATTATTTTACGTTGCAAATGGAAAACAATAAGGCAGAACACCGAAAACCCAAATTAAAGGGAGTAAAAAAAGGGACTAAAATGGAGTTCCTTTAAAGACTAAATGTCAGACAGGCGAGTTTATTTTTTTATGCAAAGTATGCAAATAACACAGAGCAAGAAAAAACAATTCTTAAACAAAGTCCTTTTAGACTACATTAAAATGGGAATCCCATGGTGCATGTGCTCAGCATTAGGGTGATCGTGCTCAAATCCTCCACCGTCCAAACAAAATGCTTACCAGATGCAACTTATAATAGTGCCTTAGACCAATTTCAATCCTCTGGCTCTCCAATTGCCTTGCAATACAGGCTCTCTTATCTTGAATCAAAAACTCCTCCAATATTGGACACCAGAACCACTCAGGTGAATCTCTCAGGTGATGATCCAGCATGCACAAAGGGAAGAAAGCATATAAAAAGACCTAGTGCAACTCTGTATAACAAGCTCAGATTTTTAATGATATAAAATATTGCACTCACAAAGTAGACTTCAAATAACAGCGTTTCTCAAGCTTCAAGATACAAAGCTATACAGAAGATTTGCTTCTCTCAGAAACGATTAGGTAAAAGCCGGCAAAGGTCCACCATATAAAACTGATAAAATCCTCTTCACAGTAACGCCATATCCCGCCTGACGCGTTTCGTTGCAGTCGCAACTTTAACGAAGGCTGGGGATATGGCAAATAGTAACTAGATATATACTCACATGCGCAGGGCTTCACTTCCGTCCTCCACGGCCGCCGGCAGCTGAGGTAAGTACGTCACTGAATGTCTCACGTTCCTCAGCCAATCACCGGCTACAAGAGAGGAGACATCACACCGCATACTGATCCCCTCTACAGCGATCCCCTCTTCTTATTTTTTTATGCGCCGCTAGAGAGGAGTGATCTGTAAAGTATGATTAGTACGAATCATCCAAGTGGAATTTTTAGGAAGTTTGATTATCTCTAACTACTAATAGTAGCCAAACACCCTCCTGATTTCAGCATACTCTGCATAATAATTTTACCGTAGGGCCTGCTCACACTGAAAATTAGAGATGAGCGAACTTTTGAAAAATTCGATTCGACTGATTCGCCGAATTTTCCGACAAAAATCGTTTCGACCCGAATAAATTCGCGACGAATCGCTATTAAAAACGGCTATTTCTGAGCCTCCTACAGCCTCAATAGGGTTGTAAACCATTCAGCCTTGCTGTAACACGCACAGGATGCGTGCTGGGTTTGTTAAATAATACTTTGAAGAAATATCACATGCAGATCAGAGGCATCGCTAATAGAATCGCAGAGCGGCACAATTGCAGAGAGTTGAAGTGGCATCACTATGAGGGGCAGAAGGAGCCCAAATATACACTGGAGTTGGCCTCAGGAGCCCAAAAATTGGATGAATCACACCCTGGAGTTGGCAGAAGTTGGCAGCAGCAGCAGGAGCCCAAATATACACTGGAGTTGGCTTCAGGAGCCCAAAAATTGGATGAATCACACCCTGGAGTTGGCAGAAGTTGGCAGCAGCAGGAGCAGGAGCCCAAATATACACTGGAGTTGGCCTCAGGAGCCCAAAAATTGGATGAATCACACCCTGGAGTTGGCAGAAGTTGGCAGCAGCAGCAGCAGGAGCCCAAATATACACTGGAGTTGGCCTCAGGAGCCCAAAAATTGGATGAATCACACCCTGGAGTTGGCAGGAGTTGACAGTAGTAGCAGCAGGAGCCCAAATATACACTGGAGTTGGCCTCAGGAGCCCAAAAATTGGATGAATCACACCCTGGAGTTGGCAGAAGTTGGCAGCAGCAGCAGCAGGAGCCCAAATATACACTGGAGTTGGCCTCAGGAGCCCAAAAATTGGATGAATCACACCCTGGAGTTGGCAGAAGTTGGCAGCAGCAGCAGCAGGAGCCCAAATATACACTGGAGTTGGCTTCAGGAGCCCAAAAATTGGATGAATCACACCCTGGAGTTGGCAGGAGTTGACAGTAGTAGCAGCAGGAGCCCAAATATACACTGGAGTTGGCTTCAGGAGCCCAAAAATTGGATGAATCACACCCTGGAGTTGGCAGAAGTTGGCAGCAGCAGCAGCAGGAGCCCAAATATACACTGGAGTTGGCCTCAGGAGCCCAAAAATTGGATGAATCACACCCTGGAGTTGGCAGAAGTTGGCAGTAGTAGCAGCAGGAGCCCAAATATACACTGGAGTTGGCCTCAGGAGCCCAAAAATTGGATGAATCACACCCTGGAGTTGGCAGAAGTTGGCAGTAGTAGCAGCAGGAGCCCAAATATACACTGGAGTTGGCTTCAGGAGCCCAAAAATTGGATGAATCACACCCTGGAGTTGGCAGAAGTTGGCAGTAGCAGCAGCAGGAGCCCAAATATACACTGGAGTTGGCTTCAGGAGCCCAAAAATTGGATGAATCACACCCTGGAGTTGGCAGGAGTTGACAGTAGCAGCAGCAGGAGCCCAAATATACACTGGAGTTGGCCTCAGGAGCCCAAAAATTGGATGAATCACACCCTGGAGTTGGCAGGAGTTGACAGTAGCAGCAGCAGGAGCCCAAATATACACTGGAGTTGGCTTCAGGAGCCCAAAAATTGGATGAATCACACCCTGGAGTTGGCAGAAGTTGGCAGCAGCAGCAGCAGCAGGAGCCCAAATATACACTGGAGTTGGCTTCAGGAGCCCAGAAATTGGATGAATCACACCCTGGAGTTGGCAGGAGTTGACAGTAGCAGCAGCAGGAGCCCAAATATACACTGGAGTTGGCCTCAGGAGCCCAAAAATTGGATGAATCACACCCTGGAGTTGGCAGAAGTTGGCAGCAGCAGCAGCAGGAGCCCAAATATACACTGGAGTTGGCCTCAGGAGCCCAAAAATTGGATGAATCACACCCTGGAGTTGGCAGGAGTTGACAGTAGTAGCAGCAGGAGCCCAAATATACACTGGAGTTGGCTTCAGGAGCCCAAAAATTGGATGAATCACACCCTGGAGTTGGCAGAAGTTGGCAGCAGCAGCAGCAGGAGCCCAAATATACACTGGAGTTGGCTTCAGGAGCCCAAAAATTGGATGAATCACACCCTGGAGTTGGCAGAAGTTGGCAGCAGCAGCAGCAGGAGCCCAAATATACACTGGAGTTGGCTTCAGGAGCCCAAAAATTGGATGAATCACACCCTGGAGTTGGCAGAAGTTGGCAGCAGCAGCAGCAGGAGCCCAAATATACACTGGAGTTGGCTTCAGGAGCCCAAAAATTGGATGAATCACACCCTGGAGTTGGCAGGAGTTGACAGCAGCAGCAGCAGGAGCCCAAATATACACTGGAGTTGGCTTCAGGAGCCCAAAAATTGGATGAATCACACCCTGGAGTTGGCAGGAGTTGACAGCAGCAGCAGCAGGAGCCCAAATATACACTGGAGTTGGCTTCAGGAGCCCAAAAATTGGATGAATCACACCCTGGAGTTGGCAGGAGTTGACAGCAGCAGCAGCAGGAGCCCAAATATACACTGGAGTTGGCTTCAGGAGCCCAAAAATTGGATGAATCACACCCTGGAGTTGGCAGAAGTTGGCAGTAGCAGCAGCAGGAGCCCAAATATACACTGGAGTTGGCTTCAGGAGCCCAAAAATTGGATGAATCACACCCTGGAGTTGGCAGGAGTTGACAGTAGCAGCAGCAGGAGCCCAAATATACACTGGAGTTGGCTTCAGGAGCCCAAAAATTGGATGAATCACACCCTGGAGTTGGCAGAAGTTGGCAGTAGTAGCAGCAGGAGCCCAAATATACACTGGAGTTGGCTTCAGGAGCCCAAAAATTGGATGAATCACACCCTGGAGTTGGCAGAAGTTGGCAGTAGCAGCAGCAGGAGCCCAAATATACACTGGAGTTGGCTTCAGGAGCCCAAAAATTGGATGAATCACACCCTGGAGTTGGCAGGAGTTGACAGTAGCAGCAGCAGGAGCCCAAATATACACTGGAGTTGGCCTCAGGAGCCCAAAAATTGGATGAATCACACCCTGGAGTTGGCAGGAGTTGACAGTAGCAGCAGCAGGAGCCCAAATATACACTGGAGTTGGCTTCAGGAGCCCAAAAATTGGATGAATCACACCCTGGAGTTGGCAGAAGTTGGCAGCAGCAGCAGCAGCAGGAGCCCAAATATACACTGGAGTTGGCTTCAGGAGCCCAAAAATTGGATGAATCACACCCTGGAGTTGGCAGGAGTTGACAGTAGCAGCAGCAGGAGCCCAAATATACACTGGAGTTGGCTTCAGGAGCCCAAAAATTGGATGAATCACACCCTGGAGTTGGCAGAAGTTGGCAGCAGCAGCAGCAGCAGGAGCCCAAATATACACTGGAGTTGGCTTCAGGAGCCCAAAAATTGGATGAATCACACCCTGGAGTTGGCAGAAGTTGGCAGCAGCAGCAGCAGCAGGAGCCCAAATATACACTGGAGTTGGCTTCAGGAGCCCAAAAATTGGATGAATCACACCCTGGAGTTGGCAGAAGTTGGCAGCAGCAGCAGCAGCAGGAGCCCAAATATACACTGGAGTTGGCTTCAGGAGCCCAAAAATTGGATGAATCACACCCTGGAGTTGGCAGAAGTTGGCAGTAGCAGCAGCAGGAGCCCAAATATACACTGGAGTTGGCTTCAGGAGCCCAAAAATTGGATGAATCACACCCTGGAGTTGGCAGGAGTTGACAGTAGCAGCAGCAGGAGCCCAAATATACACTGGAGTTGGCTTCAGGAGCCCAAAAATTGGATGAATCACACCCTGGAGTTGGCAGAAGTTGGCAGTAGTAGCAGCAGGAGCCCAAATATACACTGGAGTTGGCTTCAGGAGCCCAAAAATTGGATGAATCACACCCTGGAGTTGGCAGGAGTTGACAGTAGCAGCAGCAGGAGCCCAAATATACACTGGAGTTGGCCTCAGGAGCCCAAAAATTGGATGAATCACACCCTGGAGTTGGCAGGAGTTGACAGTAGTAGCAGCAGGAGCCCAAATATACACTGGAGTTGGCTTCAGGAGCCCAAAAATTGGATGAATCACACCCTGGAGTTGGCAGAAGTTGGCAGTAGCAGCAGCAGGAGCCCAAAAAATGGCCTAAAGACATAAATATGTTTTGCACCATTTGTAAAGTGTAAAACGTGGCACCATGCTGAATCTAGTCGCATGCATCAGGCATTGGTGGGTGGAAATCCTGGCTGATCCATCCCTGATTCATTTTGACAAAGGTGAGTCTCTCCACATTTTTAGTTGACAGACGAGTTCTCCTCGCCGTAACTATGGCCCCCGCCGCACTAAACACCCGCTCAGATGGCACGCTACTTGCCGGGCAGGACAGCTTTTCCAGGGCAAACTCTGCTAGTTGCGGCCACAAATCAAGTTTGGCTGCCCAGAAGTCCAGCGGATCCTCAAGGTGTGTTGGCATGGTCATGTCAAAGTATGACATGACCTGCTGGTTCAGGTCCTGCTCCAGGTCTTCCTGCTGCTCATGAGTAGCCTCACTATGCGGGTGTAGAAAGCTACTCATTAGCGACTGAAGACTGAGGCTGCTGCTGCTGATGGAGCTTCTGCTGCTGCTGCTGCCAACCCCCCCAGCGGCCATGGCAGTGGAAGGTGAGCGCAGAGGTCCCCTCGAGTCAGACCTGCGAGAGTATGGACCATGGCGCAGATAGGCATCGGCCAACTGCCTACGTAGAATGTCTTTGTAGTAGTTGAGTTTGTCCTCCCTCTCGGTGGGTTTAAAAAATGCCCCCATTTTGTGCCGGAAGCGAGGGTCCAATAAGGTGGACAGCCAGAAGTCATCCCGCCGACAGATGGAAACAATTCTGGGGTCACTACGCAAGCATGTGAGCATGCTTCGTGCCATTTGCGCAAGTGACTCGGATGGACTACCTGTCTCCATCTCCACTGCATACTGCCACGGTGTGCCCGGGTCCTCTGTCTCTCCTTCCTCAAAAACCTCTAGCTCCTCTGGCTGCTCCTGCTCCTCCTCTCCTGTCCGCTGACTAGATAAACCAGCCATTTCGCCAAGCCTAAACTGTGTTTCGCTGGGCAACTCCTCCTCCTCCTCTTCCTCCTCCTCCTCCTCCAGTTCAGCTCCAACGGGGTTCATGTGGCCGTAAGATGTAAACGCCATGTCTCCAGTGCCCTGACCAGCCATGGTTTCCAACATGTGCTGTAGTACATGAAGCAGTGGAATCACGTCGTTCATCCCGTAATCCTGCCGACTGACAAATAAAGTGGCTTCCTCAAAGGGCCTGAGCAAACGGCAGGTGTCACGTATGAGCTGCCACTGGTTGACATTGAAGTTACACAGGGGAGTCCCCCTATCTGCTTGGATCATCAGGAAATCCGTGATGGCTTTTCTCTGTTCATATAATCGGTCCAACATGTGAAGGGTGGAATTCCAACGGGTGGAAACATCGCAAATCAGACTATGTTGGGGGATACCATTCTGACGCTGTAGCTCAAGAAGGGTGTGTTTGGCGGTGTAGGAGTGGCTGAAGTGCATGCAAAGTTTCCGTGAAGTTGTTAGGATGTCCTGCAGATGGGGGGAACACTTCAGAAACCGCTTGACAACCAGATTGAAGACGTGAGCCATGCAGGGGGCATGGGTCAGGCTTCCTTGGCGCAGCGCAGACAAAATGTTCTTCCCATTGTCGGTAACCATGATTCCCATTTTAAGTTTTCTCGGAGTAAGCCATGTTTGGATTTCCTGATGAATACATTTAAGCAGTTCCTCCCCTGTGTGACTCCGTTCGCCAAGACAAACCATGTGAAGCACTGCGTGACACCTCCGTGCCCTGCACACATGGTAGACTGGAGGGGCACTGAGACTTGAGCCTACAGTGGAGGGTGAGGAGATGGCGGAGGATGAGGAGGCCGAGTCGCACGGTGTCACAGGCCCAATGGGCAGAGAGCGCGGAGGCCGAAGCGGCGTGACCTGTCCAAGTTGCTGCTGCAAAGGGACCACATTCACCCAGTGGGCCGTAAACGACATGTACTGCCCCTGACCGTAGTTACAGCTCCAGATGTCGGCGCTGCCATGTATTTTGCTACACACCGACAGGCTCAAGGACTGGCCCACCTTCTGTTCAACAAAAGTGTGCAGCGCTGGTACTGCCTTCTTGGCAAAGAAATGACGGCTTGGGACTCTCCACCTCGGCTCGGCACAAGCCATCAGTTCTCTGAAAGGTGCAGATTCCACCACCTGAAAAGGGAGCGACTGCAGCACCAGCAACTTGGACAGGAGCACATTCAGCTTCTGCGCCGTAGGATGAGTGGGCGCATACTGCTGTCTCTTGGACATGGCTTCGCTGATGGATTGCTGGCGGGATGCATGACTTGGAGGAGGAGGAGGAGGAGCAGGAGCGACAGAGGATGGGTGTGACGCACAGCTGCCTTCGGCTGAGGTGCTGGAGCCTTGGCTGGCAGAAATTGGGAGCTCACTTGGTGAGGAAGCAGACTGGACCACCCCTTGGGAGCCTCGGTTCTCCCAGGTCGTTTTATGGTGACGCATCATATGTTGACGCAGGGCCGTGGTGCCAACATTTGGACCCTGGCCACGCTTCACCTTTTGCCTACATATCTTGCATGTGGCCATGTTACCCTCCTGCGGATGCCTCAGGAAAAACTGCCACACTGCCGAGTAGCTACTTTTCCCACCCCCTGGCCTCACTGATTCACTGCTGCTGTTGCCAACTCCAGGAACCCCTGCTCCACTACCTCCCGATAAGGTAGACTGCCGCACAGCAGGTGCTCTACCCCGGCCCCGGCCCCGGCCGGCTCCAGCCTTTGGAATTGTGCCCCCATGCTGACTGCTACCACCTTGCTGCCTCAGCTGCTGACTCCGGGGCAACCTGCGCCCCTCTTCTCCTGATGATGACGATGAAGCCCCTTCATCACCCGGCTCCCAAGTGCGATCGGCTTCATCGTCATCATCATCATCATCACCGGGTTGTGGCTGTACGTCACTGATGTTCGTGGATTCGTCAACAGTGTCTGGCGCAGGAGCTGGAACGCTCGCAGCACCCACGACACTGTCCACATCACTATTTGTCTGCCTAGCTAAAGAAGCCACCTCCATTTCTTGGCTGGGCAGTAGCTGCTGACTGTCCTCCTGTATCTGATCGTCCTCCTCACTAAAGAGTGGAGCTGAACCCAAAGCATAGGATACGTCGCTGGGGGAGGGAACGGCGTAGGACAGAGGCAATGGGAGGACAGGGACTGCTCTCGGGGCATGCCAACTCAGGGTTGTGTCAGAGGAACCTACCGACCCTAGACTGGGGGTCTCAGATGTAAGTTGTGATGATGTTGTTGATGAGCGCGTCAGCCAATCTACCACGGCAGATGCGTTACTGGTGGAGACCTGACCGCTAGCAGATACTGGCAGATTAGGTCTCTCAGCGTGACTCCTGCTGCTACTGGCCCCCAGTCTGATGCGAGCTCTGCCTGCGGAATCTTGGCCTCTGCCACTCCTCTTTTCACTTCCAGGCACTTGTCTGCCCGACATAGTCTAACTGGCGTGGTAGTAGGTGATATTTTAAGAACCCCCAGGCAGCAGTGGGTCTATATAAAACAGAATATAATGCACACCAAAAGTGAGCAGTAACACTCAGCCTCCAACAGGCCTGCTTAGTGTAAATAAGAGAGCTGCTTAGTGTAAATAAAGAGGGGTATGCTATGTTACAGAATGGGATGCCTCAACAGAAGTGCACCTGGCAGGCAGCAGTAAGCCTATGCCCAGCAAAAGTGTCTTATAATATAAATATAATAAGAGCAAATGCTTATATGGTCTTAAACAGAGGCTGCTTTAGTCACAGAATGGGATGCCCTGGGCAGGAATGGACCTGGCAGGGTCCAGTAGGGCTTTGGCCAGCAAAAGTGTCTTTATCAGGCTAATTTCAAATATGATAAGAGCAAATGCTTATATGGTCTTAAACAGAGGCTGCTGTAGTCACAGAATGGGATGCCCCGGGCAGGAATCGACCTGGCAGGGTCCAGTAGGGCTTTGGCCAGCAAAAGTGTCTTTATCAGGCCTGATTTCTATGAGAATAAGTGCAAATGTTTATTATGCTATTAAATAGAGGCTGCTTTAGTCACAGAATGGGATGCCAGTGCCACAAAAACCAGAGAGCATGCACAGCAAAAGTGTCTTTATCAGGCCTGATTTCTATGAGAATAAGTGCAAATGTTTATTATGCTATTAAATAGAGGCTGCTTTAGTCACAGAATGGGATGCCAGTGCCACAAAAACCAGAGAGCATGCACAGCAAAAGTGTCTTTATCAGGCCTGATTTCTATGAGAATAAGTGCAAATGTTTATTATGCTATTAAATAGAGGCTGCTTTAGTCACAGAATGGGATGCCAGTGCCACAAAAACCAGAGAGCATGCACAGCAAAAGTGTCTTTATCAGGCCTGATTTCTATGAGAATAAGTGCAAATGTTTATTATGCTATTAAATAGAGGCTGCTTTAGTCACAGAATGGGATGCCAGTGCCACAAAAACCAGAGAGCATGCACAGCAAAAGTGTCTTTATCAGGCCTGATTTCTATGAGAATAAGTGCAAATGTTTATTATGCTATTAAATAGAGGCTGCTTTAGTCACAGAATGGGATGCCAGTGCCACAAAAACCAGAGAGCATGCACAGCAAAAGTGTCTTTATCAGGCCTGATTTCTATGAGAATAAGTGCAAATGTTTATTATGCTATTAAATAGAGGCTGCTTTAGTCACAGAATGGGATGCCAGTGCCACAAAAACCAGAGAGCATGCACAGCAAAAGTGTCTTTATCAGGCCTGATTTCTATGAGAATAAGTGCAAATGTTTATTATGCTATTAAATAGAGGCTGCTTTAGTCACAGAATGGGATGCCAGTGCCACAAAAACCAGAGAGCATGCACAGCAAAAGTGTCTTTATCAGGCCTGATTTCTATGAGAATAAGTGCAAATGTTTATTATGCTATTAAATAGAGGCTGCTTTAGTCACGGAATGGGATGCCAGTGCCACAAAAACCAGAGAGCATGCACAGCAAAAGTGTCTTTATCAGGCCTGATTTCTATGAGAATAAGTGCAAATGTTTATTGTGCTATTAAATAGAGGCTGCTTTAGTCACAGAATGGGATGCCAGTGCCACAAAAACCAGAGAGCATGCACAGCAAAAGTGTCTTTATCAGGCCTGATTTCTATGAGAATAAGTGCAAATGTTTATTATGCTATTAAATAGAGGCTGCTTTAGTCACAGAATGGGATGCCAGTGCCACAAAAACCAGAGAGCATGCACAGCAAAAGTGTCTTTATCAGGCCTGATTTCTATGAGAATAAGTGCAAATGTTTATTGTGCTATTAAATAGAGGCTGCTTTAGTCACAGAATGGGATGCCAGTGCCACAAAAACCAGAGAGCATGCACAGCAAAAGTGTCTTTATCAGGCCTGATTTCTATGAGAATAAGTGCAAATGTTTATTATGCTATTAAATAGAGGCTGCTTTAGTCACAGAATGGGATGCCAGTGCCACAAAAACCAGAGAGCATGCACAGCAAAAGTGTCTTTATCAGGCCTGATTTCTATGAGAATAAGTGCAAATGTTTATTGTGCTATTAAATAGAGGCTGCTTTAGTCACAGAATGGGATGCCAGTGCCACAAAAACCAGAGAGCATGCACAGCAAAAGTGTCTTTATCAGGCCTGATTTCTATGAGAATAAGTGCAAATGTTTATTATGCTATTAAATAGAGGCTGCTTTAGTCACAGAATGGGATGCCAGTGCCACAAAAACCAGAGAGCATGCACAGCAAAAGTGTCTTTATCAGGCCTGATTTCTATGAGAATAAGTGCAAATGTTTATTATGCTATTAAATAGAGGCTGCTTTAGTCACAGAATGGGATGCCAGTGCCACAAAAACCAGAGAGCATGCACAGCAAAAGTGTCTTTATCAGGCCTGATTTCTATGAGAATAAGTGCAAATGTTTATTATGCTATTAAATAGAGGCTGCTTTAGTCACAGAATGGGATGCCAGTGCCACAAAAACCAGAGAGCATGCACAGCAAAAGTGTCTTTATCAGGCCTGATTTCTATGAGAATAAGTGCAAATGTTTATTGTGCTATTAAATAGAGGCTGCTTTAGTCACAGAATGGGATGCCAGTGCCACAAAAACCAGAGAGCATGCACAGCAAAAGTGTCTTTATCAGGCCTGATTTCTATGAGAATAAGTGCAAATGTTTATTATGCTATTAAATAGAGGCTGCTTTAGTCACAGAATGGGATGCCAGTGCCACAAAAACCAGAGAGCATGCACAGCAAAAGTGTCTTTATCAGGCCTGATTTCTATGAGAATAAGTGCAAATGTTTATTATGCTATTAAATAGAGGCTGCTTTAGTCACAGAATGGGATGCCAGTGCCACAAAAACCAGAGAGCATGCACAGCAAAAGTGTCTTTATCAGGCCTGATTTCTATGAGAATAAGTGCAAATGTTTATTGTGCTATTAAATAGAGGCTGCTTTAGTCACAGAATGGGATGCCAGTGCCACAAAAACCAGAGAGCATGCACAGCAAAAGTGTCTTTATCAGGCCTGATTTCTATGAGAATAAGTGCAAATGTTTATTATGCTATTAAATAGAGGCTGCTTTAGTCACAGAATGGGATGCCAGTGCCACAAAAACCAGAGAGCATGCACAGCAAAAGTGTCTTTATCAGGCCTGATTTCTATGAGAATAAGTGCAAATGTTTATTGTGCTATTAAATAGAGGCTGCTTTAGTCACAGAATGGGATGCCAGTGCCACAAAAACCAGAGAGCATGCACAGCAAAAGTGTCTTTATCAGGCCTGATTTCTATGAGAATAAGTGCAAATGTTTATTGTGCTATTAAATAGAGGCTGCTTTAGTCACAGAATGGGATGCCAGTGCCACAAAAACCAGAGAGCATGCACAGCAAAAGTGTCTTTATCAGGCCTGATTTCTATGAGAATAAGTGCAAATGTTTATTGTGCTATTAAATAGAGGCTGCTTTAGTCACAGAATGGGATGCCAGTGCCACAAAAACCAGAGAGCATGCACAGCAAAAGTGTCTTTATCAGGCCTGATTTCTATGAGAATAAGTGCAAATGTTTATTATGCTATTAAATAGAGGCTGCTTTAGTCACAGAATGGGATGCCAGTGCCACAAAAACCAGAGAGCATGCACAGCAAAAGTGTCTTTATCAGGCCTGATTTCTATGAGAATAAGTGCAAATGTTTATTATGCTATTAAATAGAGGCTGCTTTAGTCACAGAATGGGATGCCAGTGCCACAAAAACCAGAGAGCATGCACAGCAAAAGTGTCTTTATCAGGCCTGATTTCTATGAGAATAAGTGCAAATGTTTATTATGCTATTAAATAGAGGCTGCTTTAGTCACAGAATGGGATGCCAGTGCCACAAAAACCAGAGAGCATGCACAGCAAAAGTGTCTTTATCAGGCCTGATTTCTATGAGAATAAGTGCAAATGTTTATTGTGCTATTAAATAGAGGCTGCTTTAGTCACAGAATGGGATGCCAGTGCCACAAAAACCAGAGAGCATGCACAGCAAAAGTGTCTTTATCAGGCCTGATTTCTATGAGAATAAGTGCAAATGTTTATTATGCTATTAAATAGAGGCTGCTTTAGTCACAGAATGGGATGCCAGTGCCACAAAAACCAGAGAGCATGCACAGCAAAAGTGTCTTTATCAGGCCTGATTTCTATGAGAATAAGTGCAAATGTTTATTGTGCTATTAAATAGAGGCTGCTTTAGTCACAGAATGGGATGCCAGTGCCACAAAAACCAGAGAGCATGCACAGCAAAAGTGTCTTTATCAGGCCTGATTTCTATGAGAATAAGTGCAAATGTTTATTATGCTATTAAATAGAGGCTGCTTTAGTCACAGAATGGGATGCCAGTGCCACAAAAACCAGAGAGCATGCACAGCAAAAGTGTCTTTATCAGGCCTGATTTCTATGAGAATAAGTGCAAATGTTTATTGTGCTATTAAATAGAGGCTGCTTTAGTCACAGAATGGGATGCCAGTGCCACAAAAACCAGAGAGCATGCACAGCAAAAGTGTCTTTATCAGGCCTGATTTCTATGAGAATAAGTGCAAATGTTTATTATGCTATTAAATAGAGGCTGCTTTAGTCACAGAATGGGATGCCAGTGCCACAAAAACCAGAGAGCATGCACAGCAAAAGTGTCTTTATCAGGCCTGATTTCTATGAGAATAAGTGCAAATGTTTATTATGCTATTAAATAGAGGCTGCTTTAGTCACAGAATGGGATGCCAGTGCCACAAAAACCAGAGAGCATGCACAGCAAAAGTGTCTTTATCAGGCCTGATTTCTATGAGAATAAGTGCAAATGTTTATTGTGCTATTAAATAGAGGCTGCTTTAGTCACAGAATGGGATGCCAGTGCCACAAAAACCAGAGAGCATGCACAGCAAAAGTGTCTTTATCAGGCCTGATTTCTATGAGAATAAGTGCAAATGTTTATTATGCTATTAAATAGAGGCTGCTTTAGTCACAGAATGGGATGCCAGTGCCACAAAAACCAGAGAGCATGCACAGCAAAAGTGTCTTTATCAGGCCTGATTTCTATGAGAATAAGTGCAAATGTTTATTGTGCTATTAAATAGAGGCTGCTTTAGTCACAGAATGGGATGCCAGTGCCACAAAAACCAGAGAGCATGCACAGCAAAAGTGTCTTTATCAGGCCTGATTTCTATGAGAATAAGTGCAAATGTTTATTATGCTATTAAATAGAGGCTGCTTTAGTCACAGAATGGGATGCCAGTGCCACAAAAACCAGAGAGCATGCACAGCAAAAGTGTCTTTATCAGGCCTGATTTCTATGAGAATAAGTGCAAATGTTTATTATGCTATTAAATAGAGGCTGCTTTAGTCACAGAATGGGATGCCAGTGCCACAAAAACCAGAGAGCATGCACAGCAAAAGTGTCTTTATCAGGCCTGATTTCTATGAGAATAAGTGCAAATGTTTATTATGCTATTAAATAGAGGCTGCTTTAGTCACAGAATGGGATGCCAGTGCCACAAAAACCAGAGAGCATGCACAGCAAAAGTGTCTTTATCAGGCCTGATTTCTATGAGAATAAGTGCAAATGTTTATTGTGCTATTAAATAGAGGCTGCTTTAGTCACAGAATGGGATGCCAGTGCCACAAAAACCAGAGAGCATGCACAGCAAAAGTGTCTTTATCAGGCCTGATTTCTATGAGAATAAGTGCAAATGTTTATTATGCTATTAAATAGAGGCTGCTTTAGTCACAGAATGGGATGCCAGTGCCACAAAAACCAGAGAGCATGCACAGCAAAAGTGTCTTTATCAGGCCTGATTTCTATGAGAATAAGTGCAAATGTTTATTGTGCTATTAAATAGAGGCTGCTTTAGTCACAGAATGGGATGCCAGTGCCACAAAAACCAGAGAGCATGCACAGCAAAAGTGTCTTTATCAGGCCTGATTTCTATGAGAATAAGTGCAAATGTTTATTATGCTATTAAATAGAGGCTGCTTTAGTCACAGAATGGGATGCCAGTGCCACAAAAACCAGAGAGCATGCACAGCAAAAGTGTCTTTATCAGGCCTGATTTCTATGAGAATAAGTGCAAATGTTTATTGTGCTATTAAATAGAGGCTGCTTTAGTCACAGAATGGGATGCCAGTGCCACAAAAACCAGAGAGCATGCACAGCAAAAGTGTCTTTATCAGGCCTGATTTCTATGAGAATAAGTGCAAATGTTTATTATGCTATTAAATAGAGGCTGCTTTAGTCACAGAATGGGATGCCAGTGCCACAAAAACCAGAGAGCATGCACAGCAAAAGTGTCTTTATCAGGCCTGATTTCTATGAGAATAAGTGCAAATGTTTATTGTGCTATTAAATAGAGGCTGCTTTAGTCACAGAATGGGATGCCAGTGCCACAAAAACCAGAGAGCATGCACAGCAAAAGTGTCTTTATCAGGCCTGATTTCTATGAGAATAAGTGCAAATGTTTATTGTGCTATTAAATAGAGGCTGCTTTAGTCACAGAATGGGATGCCAGTGCCACAAAAACCAGAGAGCATGCACAGCAAAAGTGTCTTTATCAGGCCTGATTTCTATGAGAATAAGTGCAAATGTTTATTATGCTATTAAATAGAGGCTGCTTTAGTCACAGAATGGGATGCCAGTGCCACAAAAACCAGAGAGCATGCACAGCAAAAGTGTCTTTATCAGGCCTGATTTCTATGAGAATAAGTGCAAATGTTTATTATGCTATTAAATAGAGGCTGCTTTAGTCACAGAATGGGATGCCAGTGCCACAAAAACCAGAGAGCATGCACAGCAAAAGTGTCTTTATCAGGCCTGATTTCTATGAGAATAAGTGCAAATGTTTATTATGCTATTAAATAGAGGCTGCTTTAGTCACAGAATGGGATGCCAGTGCCACAAAAACCAGAGAGCATGCACAGCAAAAGTGTCTTTATCAGGCCTGATTTCTATGAGAATAAGTGCAAATGTTTATTATGCTATTAAATAGAGGCTGCTTTAGTCACAGAATGGGATGCCAGTGCCACAAAAACCAGAGAGCATGCACAGCAAAAGTGTCTTTATCAGGCCTGATTTCTATGAGAATAAGTGCAAATGTTTATTATGCTATTAAATAGAGGCTGCTTTAGTCACAGAATGGGATGCCAGTGCCACAAAAACCAGAGAGCATGCACAGCAAAAGTGTCTTTATCAGGCCTGATTTCTATGAGAATAAGTGCAAATGTTTATTATGCTATTAAATAGAGGCTGCTTTAGTCACAGAATGGGATGCCTCACAGCAGACTTAAGATCAGTTCAGTATATATGCACAGTTAGTTACTATAAGCAGCCTGAAAACGCTAACAAAGGCTGGATGAAAAAAAAAAATTCTCCCTGTCAGCCAGCTCCGTTTTTCCTACCTTTCCCTGGCTTTCTGTCTGTCTCCTGTCTGTCTCCTGCCTGTCTCCTGCCTGTCTCCAGCCTGTCCCTGTCTGTCCCTGTCTCCAGCCTGTCTCCAGCCTGTCTAACTGCCTCAGCTACACAGCGTTCTGTCTGTCTGTCACGAATGCAATAGAGAAATGAGGAAAAGCAAGATGGCCGCCGTTAAATACCGCTGTGTGACGTCACCGGGCTTGCTGGCTGCTGATAGGCTGCATGTGACTGCCCCAGCTTGCACTGGCGCGGGATACATGTCCAGACATGTCCCGCCCGCCATCTTAGAATGCCTGTAATGTAAATGAATGGATGTTAAAGGAAAACTTCGAGTGATCGAATCGCGGGGAAATTCGGATTCGATCCGAATCGAATTTTTCCTGAAATTCGGATCGAATCCGGGTTCGTCCGGATCGATTCGCTCATCCCTACTGAAAATAAAGGCTGCCTCTGTGCACCAAGAATTTCTGTGTATAGAAGTGTCCATTGTTTTAAATGGGAAGCTGGCTGTAAAGGGACCACTTCTACTCACCAACTGCATCCTGGAAATGTAGCTCCGGCCCTGGAGTCTTTCTGACTTTTCCTTTAAATTTTGCCACCTTTTTGAAAGGTGTAACCCTTCAATATATTCACATCCTGCATTTAAGGTAAAAAAGCAAAAATAAACATCTTGCCATCTAGAATGTTATTTTACATATGGTGTCTGAAGCGAAACAAAACATGGGGATGCCCTGCTGTGTGAAATCCCCAGGAATCCCCCATAAACTCACCCTGCCACTCTCCAATGACTCATGCATAGCTCTCGTCCAATAAGAGCCACCTGCCATGACAACGTCATTCGGCAGACGGCTCTCATGAGCATCCCCGGCTGCATGCTGGCTCTTGCTGAGCCTGAATAGCAGGGATGGAGGTGCATGTTCCCTATTGTAAACAATAAGAGCTGCCTGCCGAATGATGTTGTCATATCAGACGGCTCTCATTGTACGAGAGCCTGCGCATGCACCGTTGAAGCATGGCAAGGTTTTGGGGGCTTCCTGGAGGCTTTCACACAGCGGGACATCTCAATTCCGGTTCCCCCAGTGTAAATCCAGCGTCTGGCCCTGGAATCTTTTAGATTCCAGGCTGGCCGCTGGTGGGTTTTGTTCCGCTTTACCTAGCTCTGCATATTTTATAATATTAATTATTAGTATATTTCATTGGAATAGCATTGACATAATAGCATTTTCCTTTTATTAATTTATTTTTATACATAATAATTTATTCATGGTATTAAAAAATGAATAAATTGCCTCAAAAAGCACCCCCAATTATTTTAGTCTATTACTTATTCAGATAAGTTCTATACTTTGACTGAGCTCCAAGAATAATTGATTGCAGTTGATATCTTGGTTAATGCATCCGTCTCTGCCCTCCGGATGTCATGTGTAAAAAACTTTCATTCACATTCAGGAAATCACCATTTCTGCAACACGTAGTAACTTTCCATATGGTCTGCCAATGAATACGATCTGTGTTCTGGCAAAAGGCAAGAAGGGGAGGCCTTTAACTTTCCACGTCTTAAGAGCTTAAGAGTTTTTCCCTTTTATATAAAACTGAATAATTTGATATAATATAGTCTTTACAGTTTAAAAAGTACAAATATAATTTACTGACCTAGCCTGAATGTTTTCTAGCTGTTTAGCAAACATCCAACAAATATGACAACTGACACACATTAGCTGCGGGTGTTTTTTTGTCCCAGGTATACTTTTCTACCCCCAAGATTAAAATTCAATGAAATGCAGCCCATGCTCTTACTGCAGACCTTCAGTCAAAAATGTCCAGAATGCAAATGTCGGCATGTTGTAATTTGTTAGATAGATATTTTTTGTTTAGAAAAAAAGTGCCCCCTTTCCTGAGCTAACCAGCCTGGGCATCAGGCATAGGGGCTGGTAACCCAGGGCTCAGGTAGCTATGCCCTTTGGTACATGTCCAGTGCCTCACATACCCCTTACCAGGTCAGCAACAGTAGCACAAAAAAACACCACAAATCCTTTTCTTCAACCGCCGGGGGCTTCTTCCTCCTCTTTGGGTCTTTGTGAACCATTGCTGTGATCTTCTTATGGTGGTGACACCACCATCTCTTGAACAGGGGGACACAGGTCCCCCTTCCTTCCTACCTGGCTACCAGCCAGAAGTAATGGCCGTGAGCCAGGGAGAGAGGCTTTTCATAGTCCATCTGACCAAAAATACACTCCCCCTGTTACTTCTTTCTGTTCCCTGACCTTTCAGTCTGTGTCCCCAATGTGTGTATGCATGGCTCCTACTGCCCTCACAACCCAAACCTATGCCGTGACCACAAGACCCCTAAACAAACAAACAAACAATTAGCTGACAGCGTTAAGATCCTACATATTACTATGCAGAGTGCAAGTGGCCCCCAGACCCCCCCAATTATTAATTGCAATGTATGCAGTATCCCTAGATTCCCTAGAACCCAAAGTGTGCAACCTCCTTAAGACCCACAAACATTTAAAAGTATTAATTTTAAACAGGAATATGCTTAGTGCAAGCAGCTAATGGTATACATACCATAGATGTAGGGGGGGGCAACTGGGCCTGTGTCAGAAGGAGACACAGAGCATCATGTATTGGTATCGTCTGCCTCCACCGAATGTGCATCAGGGACAGGAGGACAGAAGGTTGTCTGCAAAGCAGATTAGATTGTCAGATAGACTGAGTCCCCCCCCCCTCCCGGTCAGAAATAGGTCACCAGCAATAGGGTGCAGAACTTCACAGCACCAAAAAGTAAGCCACGTGTCTCAGATTTCCGTCTTAGGTTCTGCACTGTTGCCCCGTCAGGCAAAAGTTTAAAACCGGAAGCTGGAGAAAGTGGGAGCAAGGAGCACAGCGGTGGCCAAAGAGCAAGAGGGAGAGCTGGCAGGCAGCAGAAGAGAGGAGAAACAGGTCATCCAGGGTGAGGTGGACTCGTCGTGTATGCCTGGGAGTTACAAAGATGGGGGGCCCCACGGTTAATTTTGCTGTGTGCCCATGTAAAACCTATGTATGTCCTTGCAAGCAGTCCTAGACCCCCCCCCCAACATTTTAAGTGAGATACAGATTCGTAAATGATACTGAAATATTTACTGGAGAGTCCTTCATATTACATGGCTCGCTTGCTGTTCCCACTTCCCACACTTCAGTGAATACTTCCAGTAATCACTGTAGTAATTAGCTTCTATATTTTTCTCAACCACTGAAGCAAGGATGAGAGAAAGTTGCAGTCCCTACCAGCCGCAGGGAAGCCGTAAAATGCTGGATTCACTTTCTGTCCGGCTAGCATATTTGCAGTGCTTCCTTTCCATCTTTATTCATTAAATGTTGTCTTGTCAAATCAATTAGTCTGTGATGAAGATGAAACCCAGTTTAGATTGAATTAAATTAATAGTGAATTATTTTGTCTGTGTGCTGATCCAGGCCAAATGATTTGTAACTGTTTGGAAGCTTTTGTGATTCAGGATTCTGCTAAATTGTGATTCAGGATTCTACTAAATTGTGGCCTAGAAGTAAGGGAGCGGACTTGTGACCGGAGGGTGGCAGGTTTGAATCCCGGTCCTGGGACATGACTGGTATGCTCTTGAGCAAGGCACCTAACCCCCCAACTGCTCCCCGGGTGCCGTAATTTGGGCAGCCCACCTCTCTGGGCATGTGTACACTGCACGGATGGGTTTAACGCAGAGGACTAATTCCTATTTGTGCGCTAGCATACAATGGCCATCAATGCATTAATTATTATTAATTTATTAAACAGGGGATCATAGGAGAGGACTGTAACTTAATTAAAATTAGAAAGTAGCTGAAAGAACAATATCAATAGTTCGAAAGTAGCTCAAAGCACAATGAACAGTCACTTCTTCCACCCCCACCATCACCAATCATTACCCAAATGTCTCTCCCAAACTCCTCTTTAATTCTGACAGTTGAGATTGTTGCAATTTCTGGTCAGATCCTCCAGAAACTGGTCCTAATTGGAACTTGTAAAGTACGCCCATGTCTATGAATTAAATGAAAGCAGAATATGGGGAACATGACTTTAATAAGTTTGTGTAAACAGGACCCCCAGACGTGGAACTTTAATGCTAACATCATCTTAAAAATTCAAGTTCTACTTTCTAGGTTTCTTCTATCAATATATCAGATTAGAAGTGAGTGTTACATTACTTTTTTTCATTCATGCTTCTTTATACCTTTTTATTATCTACACACAAATACAGCCCAAAGCCAACAGCTTTGTTTTTGCATCAATAGTTAGCTAGCATTTGAAGCCAAAGAAAACCATGGCAGCTGAACAAAAGCAAAGGGAACCAGGCCAGCATTACCAATGAGCATGAAAAAGGGTTTGTTAGCAAGTCATCAATACCTTTTGTAAGGGCAGCAACACTATTCAGAGGCAGTCATCCTAATCTCTGCATAAAACCATCCGTGCTTGGCAAAGACGCCATCTTGTGGATCCCACCACCAAAAATTGCTTAAATGACGTACCAGATACTTTCACAGAAAAACGCATTTAAATGTAGGTCCTCTTTAAGGGGCAATCTCTCTCCTTGAAAGGGGCCTGCAATTAAGTTTTTAACTCTCAGATATTCACTCTAAGTCCTCTTGAAGGACTCTCCTTCATTGATTCAATCAGGCAGTATTCAAAACCAGTTTGTGCATGAAAGAAAATATAAAACCAACATAGTGTATTACCCTTTAAAAACAGGGCACCTGCCCGTATTTATTGTGCTCACCAATATTGAAGTAAACAAGCGCATATAATAACATCCAAAACTGTCCGGATTACTAGACAGGTATAAAAATACGTACACTCGTCTTATCTATTCAACAATGATTATTTTTCTCAATCAATGCGCAGCTCCGTACTTCGTTCCCTCAGCCGCTGCGATCCTCTTCCTCTGACGTAGACAACGTGATGACGCTCTTGGACACTAACCCCGCCCAACGCGTTTCGTCGGCATCCGACTTAGTCATGGCTTAGTCATAGTCACAGCCCAAGACTAAGTCGGATGCCGACAAAACGCGTTGGGCGGGGTTAGTGTCCAAGAGCGTCATCACGTTGTCTACATCAGAGGAAGAGGATCGCAGCGGCCGAGGGAACGAAGTACGGAGCTGTGCATTGATTGAGAAAGATGATCATTGTTGAGAAGATAAGGCGAGTGGATGTATTTTTATACCTGTCTAGTAATCCGGACGGTTTGGGATGCTATTATATGCGCTTGTTTACTTCAATATTGGTGAGCACAATAAATATGGGCAGGTGCCCTGTTTTTAAAGGGTAATGCACTATGTTGGTTTTATATTTTCTTTCATGCACAAACCGGTTTTGAATACTGCCTGATTGAATCAATGAAGGAGAGTCCTTCAAGAGGATTTAGATTGAATATCTGAGAGTTAAAAATTGAATTACGGGCCCCTTTCAAGGAGAGAGATTGCCCCTTAAAGAGGACCTACATTTAAATGCGTTTTTTGGTGAAAGTATCTGGTACGTCATTTAAGCAATTTTTGGTGGTGGGATCCACAAGATTGCGTCTTTGCCAAGCACGGATGGTGTGAAATACTAACTACACTCGTTAAAGAAATAAGACATCCCCGCAGAGTGCTGTGATCTGTATAATAGCAGACATTATTACTATATGTTTCTGTGACCGCACCAATACGGTCTTTTGTCTTCTCCAGTGCTGGGAATATTTCATTATTATAAGAACACTTTGATAATAACTCCTAAAAATATACAAGCGCTGTGTTTTAGTGTAAGGTTTTTACCCTGCATGTATTGTTAATAAATAGAATGAACTACTAGTCTCAAATGATATACAGGATACGCAGCTCTCTCAATTCTTGGGGGGTTTACTAGATATAGATTTGTGACTTCTTGGTGAACAATGGATATTTATTCTTTCTTTAGCTCTAGTTTTTGGGAACTCTTAAAATGCAGCTGGACACGTTTTGTTAATAGACGGTGTAATTTTAGTATGTTTATGTTATGCCTATGTTGTACTAAACTTCCTTTTAGCTCAGTCTACATGCACCTGTTAAATACATCCATTCATACTGCAAAGCCGTATCCATTTAGTTATTTTTTTTCTTTATGTTTTTAGAGGGAGCAAAATAAATGTTTACTTTGCTGAAATATTCCATTGTTTGTGTGTTTTTTTAGAGAAAACACAACATAGCCTTTTATTACATAAAGCTGCCACAGAACAAACGGCTCTTTAATTTAAAGCCAAAAACATAAAGACAGCTTACACAATCATGTTGATTTTTGGTTGATGAAGAATCCCGCAGTACATATTGAACTTGTTCAGCATTTAAATCTCAGATTACATAAATCTACATTAGTGAATCCTCCACTGCTCTCATAGCGATTATGGTCCACAACAGCTATATTGACTGGTTACATTCTGGTTAAAAACATTGGCAATTCTTTACAATTCTAGAAACTGCCCTGAAAGAGCAACGAGTGAGCGGCTTAAAACCTGGAAAAAACGAATAATGAATAACCAGTTGATAACAATTGTTAACACTGTCTAGTATATATTCACTTTACAGTGATCATATCAGTATGTGCACCCTTCCTGCTCCAGCATTAACACTTTACTTTCCAAGACTCCAACCAACCAAAGCTTTTATGAACGCAGGACAACTTTATGCGGCATTGGTGTTTGTCGCCACCACTATAAGATAGGCTGGGGGGAAATTAAGAATGCTGGAGCCACCCCCCGCATATATCCCCCCCAGAACGCCCTTAAATCTTACCTTATACTTGTTCCTCTTCCAGCAACTTAGTGTAGCGATTGGCCTCCCGGCGCTCACATGGGTAGCGGGCGCCACCATTGTGAGTGCTGGTGGCACCAGATGTGCACCAGATGTGCTGCCCACGTGAGTGCTGGTGGCCAATTCTCAGACTAAGGTTACAGGTGAGATTTCCAGGTGTACTGGGGATTTCGGGGACCAGCACCCAAGCCACCCAGTTGTTCTCTCTTTAAAGTATGGTAACCGCTATACAATAACTCCAATATGCCTGGAATCCACTCAGACTACAAACATGAGATTTTCCTTCAGCCATTGATCTTAAATTCACTCTTCTTTTTTCCAACCACCTCATGAAGCATTCTCATAGCCAGAATTTCACCCCTTCCTCCCAGACCAAAACTAACCTCACCTACCCTCTATTAAACTTACTGTAGCTGTAAAACAAAAGTTACAGTAAGGAGGAGGGCATCTTACTTATCAGATAGGAGGGTTCTAGATCATTGGGAACATCTTACATATGAGATAGGAGGGTTTTAGATCATTGGGGGCATCTTACATATGAACTCTTTATAGCTTTAACCAATCTTTCTTTATATTTGTAGTAATATTTTAAGCCAGGTATTTGATTACTGTATTCTGTGTAAATGGTAGACATCTACCAAGTACACAGTAAGTTTTGTGTGAATATAGACAAAAGAGTTGGTGTCCCACTGAAGGGAAAATTATCTACTGAGGGGAGAAGCAACAGTAACTCTAGTGTGTGGTGTCCTTGCGAAGTTGCAAAAAATGACTTTGGAAAAGGCTAATCTCAAATATTGAACTTGACAAATTTTTGGCTGCAACATAGAAAGCAAGCAGTGCACATTCCTTGGTTATTTAGCTATTTAATGAGGCTTTTCAAAATCTGAATGATGTCCACTACAGTTAAAGTGGATATATACTCATCTGGAGTGCTTCAAACGATGACAGACACTGCTAGACCCCAATGCCAGCACCACACAGATGGACAGCCAGTGAGGACAATGAATGGACCCACAACACTTTCATGACCCATTTAGCTATTTTCGCTAATTTTTCTGAAATGATCCATTAAAAGTTAAAACCTCTTCACATTCATAGACACAATAAAGGCCAAGGCTTATCTTGTCCAATCCCAGATAGCAAGGCCAATTCATAACTTCTCAGGACATTGCTTTATAGGGTGCATTACGGATGGAGACAATCAACATATATGGTGGACATGCTTTTTGCTAGATTTTGGACAAAAGTGTCTCACACAGAAAGTCTTTCATATAACAATATAAAAAGATACCTGGGTGGCACTCTTCCATATACAACCCAATTACCCCCTAAGAAAGTTCTACTGGATCTGATTTGCTCTTTTCTTTTCTACTTTAGCTATTCAATATTTACATTTCTTTCATTTCTAACATCCCCATCTATTTGCCCCGCTTTATTTTTCTTTCTTTTTCTTCTTTCCAATTTCCCTTCTTTTTTTTCTCTTACTAAATTTGATATAAGTTGTATCTTAACTTTCACATTTTATTCTCAATATTTAGATTAATGAAAACATTTTATCTTGTTAGTGTTTTTACTGACATGTCTGTTGTGATGAGTTATTATAAACAGTTATTATGCAAAGCGTATGTGACATAATATAACTTTGTATTGAATAATGGTGTGACTGTAATAATATGTCGCTGTTTGTGGTTACATGTTTTTTTTTTAATTATATACTGTAAATTTTTGCTCAAGCAAATCTTAATTTCCAATACCTTGAGGTCAGCAGTCAGAATTTGGCCTGCGTGGAAATGAACAAACGTTTGCTCCCTTCATATTGCAACCTCATTTCCATGCAGACTAACCCAGATGTCGCAAGTCACTCAGAAGAGTAAAAGCAAATGCTGCATTATTCCCTGCTTCCACAATTCATTGCTATAAAGGACCTCCACAGAATTTCCAGGCAGGTCCTGGTTCACAGGCACAGTAAACTAATCCACCCCCTTATCCCATTAGAGAGATATTTACGATTTCCTTACAAAGCTTCATGCATCGGGGGACAGGGAACTGCTGCACAAATTCAGCGGCTGCATCTATCCAACAGGAGACATTCTTACATGCAATGCACAGCTATTTGCTGTTAAACATCATACAGAGTAGCTGGCGACGGGGTCTAGTGTGATTAGATTGCTCTAGGGTAATTGTGATTTTTTGAGATAAGGCTTAATGTTTAAGATACGTAGAAGGTACTTTTTATTAAATATGTAAACAATTCATTTATTATTATTATTAATTATTATTATTATTATTATTATTATCATCTTGTACACCATGGAGGAGGCAATAAGGAGTCAGGCAGGTGGAGAAGTGTATTTTGTCCAATTCATTACCAGGACACTACGGGGAGTTGATACGTGTTTTTTTTTTAATTCAACCTTCCATGGAATGTGGATGGTCTGCTTAAAGGGTCCCCAAAATGAATTGGCTTCTGAGGAAACACTCACATTGAAAAATGCATGTATGGAGTCAACATCTGCTGCTGAGGAGGCCCCGCAAAAGCAATGAAGTTTACTGGGAGTAATCAAAAAATATTTAGTAGGCTGAATTGGACAAAAGATGTAACCCCTGACAGCAAGAATGGGAAGCAGGGCAATTTAACCTTTTGCCTGACATGTCCCAAGGGCTATTCCAGCAGGCCGGGGGGTGTTGTTACGTGAAAAAAAAGTCTTACCTGCCCCGATAGCCAGTGGTGACGATCCCCCGATCAGAGTGACGGCCACCCATTCAAGTGCATAGTGCGGCATTAGGTGGGCAAAGCAAGAAGGCGGCGCCCGGTGTTCTGGATATCGGGCCAGGTAAGACTTTTTATTTAACCCCCCGCACCCTGCTTCAGCACTTTAGAATGGTGGCAGGGCAGGGGGGCGATTTGAAAAGGGCCATGCCTGGGGCAACCAGAATCGTTGTTTTGAACCCCCTTGATCACCGGTTAAACTTAAACTTGCCCGCCAATCCAACAGCGCATGCTCGGGCCATGGCTGTGCTCAGTTATACCTAAAGACGGGCACGATGGGGAAAAGACCTCTCTGGGATTTAAATGGGACTTACCCATCTGACTCCTAGTACTCAGGTGATATTCTTATATATTAACTGTTTACACTGTTACAATGACCTCTCCTTTCTTTATTATTACTTGATGTGTGGGAATTGATTAGCATCTTATTGATGGAAAATTAGATTAAATTTGCACTATGTATAGCACTTTTATGCTGAAATTGAATCAGAAGGAGGGGAATTGGATATTATATTACATTTGTCTTATGTCTCGGGATTATTGTTTAAGGGTATATGGATTGTGGCCTCAGAAGGGATGCCCCGTTTATTGATTTTTATGTGAGTTTGTGTATATGTTTTTAATAAAATGAACTTTTTGAGATCTCAAGGATATTCAAATTACTGACCAAGTGGAGTGCAATGGATTATTGCTTTTTTGTGGTTGCTGGGGCCACACATGAATGATTGTCTTGCACATGAATGATTGTCATCAATGATTGTTGCAGGTGTCACAGTTGGATAGGCATTTTTTCGATAAATATCAAGGTTGTCCTCCGACTCTGTCCACATTTTTTAATTTTAGCCCACTGTGTATTTGAGTTTGACACCCCTGCAGTAGTGGGAAAGTTGGGGCTACACTGAAATGGTTGTGAGCTCTGCAGTTGCTTCTGTGTTGCTGTGCTCAGTGCTGCCCCCTTTATTTGATTGGTGATTTAGTGCTTAGTCTCCCTGCCAGTGTAATGGCTCCCTGGCACCTAACATTGCAATATGATATACTGTATGGGTGGTAAGTGGCATTGCAAGATCCGCACAAACGTTGTTTCTCTTTGCCCCTTCCAATCTTGTCCCCCTGCCCCACCTTAGCCCCATCGATGCCTGTCCCACCATCTCTGCCCCATCCATCCCCGTTTCTCCTGCTTAGCCCCATCCATTCCTGTCCCCTCAGCTCTGTCCCACCAAGCCCAGTCTCTCTGCCCCATCCATTCCTGACCTCCCAGTTTTGCCCAACCAATCCATGGCCTCCCAGCTTTACCAATTAATTGCTCTTGCTGCAAGCTCTGGCCATCTACCAGACTTATTGGCAGTAACATTTTGGGGCCTTGGTCCCCCTATATACACAGCCTGCAGAGAATGGAGGGGGGGGGGCGCAGACCAGACATGTAGGCTCTGTGGGGTCATTCCCCCCTGCCCTGTGTCTGGACCTTCGCGTCTCACCGGATGCCTGTTAATGGACCTTTTCAAGAAGTGGTTGAGTACCTCTGCTCTAGAAGATAACCTGCAAAAAGAAGGGGAGGCCCTGCATAGGAACAAATATAAGCAGGGAGCAGAAAATGGGGTAGGACACCTACCTTGACCACCAGTAACTTCTTCGATTCCTCTTTTGCCTCAGTGGGCAATTCTGGGGGCACTTGACCCTGGGGCAGTGGTGAACTGGCGCCATAAATCAGCCCATGACCAGCCTGAGGTAGATATGACCACTCTTAAAGAGGAATATTACAGGTCTAGGTATAGGCTGCAATGGGTGCAGACACTTGCGAGATTTGAGGAGCAGCACGTGGGATTTGAACAGCGACTGGTGAGGAGGAGGGTATGCTCCATCATTCAATGATGGCTAAGGGATGGCTAAGGGTGGGGAGGGAGTGGAATTCAGCAGGATGTCAGCATTTAATATAACCCCTTGGGCCTTGTGCTTTCAGATTTAGCTTTAGCGTATACAGCACGTCCTGTTCCAGAAGATATTCCTTACTCTTGGGTTATACATCCAGTAGATGGTGCTGGACTGCAGAGACATAAAAGTGGCTCCTCCTGGCCCCATATATACCAGGGACCTCCCACAAATTCCCCAGTTCTTCTCTGCAGTCTGGGCTGCAATGACTAAAAGATGGCTCTTTCTACTCGCAGGTGAGTGGGGCTTATTAGCCTGCGGCCCTGTAGGACTTTTCCCACCGGTTCCCTTTCTCTGCCTCCCAGCTTAGGCTGCGCTGGTCGGGTGATGGTAGGCAGCACCGCTGCCAGGTGCTAAGGAGCGCTGCTCCTACCACAGTCCCCCACCAAAGGGTAGGTGGTACAGGCCCGTGGTGAGCCTTATGGGATGCCCCTCCCATGGCCGTTTGCCCCTCACCCCCTGTCCCCTCAGTTAGGCTCCTCTTAGGTCCGCTGCTTCCCCTTCGCTCCCCCTGGGTAGATCTCCGGGGGGGGGGGGGGGTGTATGTATATTACTGTGTTTTTTGCTACATGTTTTGCATTGATTGCACTGGTTTTGCTATTGCCGCCGCTGCTGCGCGCTTGGAATCCGCTCCGCGGACGGCGGCGACATCGCCTCAGGCGCTGCTGCGCCGCCATTGGCTGGCCTTGTCACGAGGGCGCGTTATCGCGCTCTTCGGGGGGGCGGTCCTTGCGGATGACGTTTTTTGCATCACTTCTCCGCGGCCCGCCCCTCGAGTTATATGCAGGCGCCATTTTGGAGCTCCTGTGCTGCGTGTCTGGCGTCCCCCTATCGAGATCCGTAAGTGCCCCTGCAGGCTGGCTTTTCTTTACTTTTCATTGTATTATGCTTACGGGTTCTTTGCTTTATGTCTTACAGGCGGGTCAAACTTTTTTGTGGTTTCTCCCGGTCCTATCCCCTCTATTTAGCGTTAACTCCCTATTGGAGGGCTATTGTATTGTATATCTCCCACTTCCCTAGCGGGCTATTGGGGCATCCCGGGTAGCCTCATTGGCGTCAATCCCAATTGGCCTATTGTGCCACAATAATCACCATATGGAGGCTTCTCAGGATAATGTGCTTGGGGTTCCTTCGGGACAAGCCCGGCTGTGTGTGGCGTGTGGGTTATCCCCTATAAGTGATGATGTCAGGGTGTGTGTACCCTGCGCCAGCAGACGCTTGCACTGCAGTCTGGGTTACCGGCGGCTGGGCCTGCGCTCCCTCTGGCTTCGCCTACCCCCCCACGCTTACATCTGACTCATAGTGAGGTGCATACCAGTGGGGAGTCTCAACCTGATTTGGCTGCTCGGGTGGCCAGCATTGAGAGACATATTGCTGGCTCTGGCCCACGTAAGGCTTCTGCTAAGAAGCGGCATTTATCACCTGGTGTTTCCCTCTTTCCTATGGAGGCTGAGGAATTTTTTGACGTTACCGTCAAAACCCCCCTGGAAGAGGAGGAATTATTTTCTGATTCAGAATCATCTGAGGAACAATCTAGGGTGTATATTGCCGATTCTGGGTCTGACCCATGGGCTTCAGATGATACTGACAGGCTTTTAGCTCACATTTTTGAAGTACTCTGTATCTCTCCTCCTGCCATGGCTCCGCGGCAGCACGGGGAGCTGTTTCATACTGTTTGTTTCCTGAACAAACTCATTTTAATAATCTGGTGCTCAAGGAGTGGGAACGGCCTAGCTGGCTCCCCGGGGTGCCAAAGAGTTGGGATAAGCGGTATCCCTTTCCTACTGAAATGGTCATGTCCTCCCGAGGTGGATGCACCAGTTCTGGGGTTGTCCAACACATGCATTCCCCTGACTTTACTACACTGAGGGATGGGGAGGACAGGCGCATAGATCAGCTGGCTTGCCATGCCTTTGCCTGTGTGGGGACCGCGCTGCGTCCGGTCTGTGCCTCTGCCATTACGGCTGTTGCTATTAAAAGCCTGCTCAGGGGTCTCTTAGATGGGGCCCCTGATGATGCAGGTAGTGAAGAGTATAGAGCTCTTCTGGGTTGTGAGGAATTTGTTGCATATGTTCTCTCTGCCCTGGATGATACCATTAGAATGTGTGGCAGGGCTCCTGCCTTGTTGGTGGCAATACGCTGCTCGGTCTGGCTGCGCCAGTGGGCAGCTGACAACGCTGCTAAGAAGGCTCTCACTGGGTTTCCCTTCAAGAGGCTGTGCCTCTTTGGTGAACATCTGGACTTGTTTGCTAAGGGAGGCAAGTTACCTCAGCGTAGAAGGCAGCCTCGGTCCTTTCAGGGGTTCAGGTGCCTTTCTTCCTTCCTTCAGGGGCTCCAGAATTGGACGAGGAGCTTCCTTTGCTGGAGCCCGTGGAGATTTTTGGGGCAGGGGACGTGGCCGCCCTGGCCCCTCCTGGGGTCCCAAGCCTAAGTCCTCCCCCAAGCCCCCTCAGGCATGAAGGGGCGCCCTCACCCGCATTCATGTGTGATTAAAAGGTCCCAATATATAACAATCCTCGGGGACACACAGATCAATGCCATTCAGATAAAGGGCCATCCACACACTCCTATATGACACTCATGTGGGATTCATAAGTCTCATTGTGTATAGGTCCTTGGGGGTATGCAGACCAATGTTATACAAATGAGGGGCTGTCCACACAATCCTATATGATGATGAATATGAATATACGCATTCAGGCCATGAAGATGCCGTATGGATATAATGATATTTCCCTCCGGAGGGGGTCCCTTGTTATATTTTCCATAATTTCTGCACTCCAACTACAAAAATGATAGCACATCTGGGGTCCCATGGATCCTCCATATACGATTTTTCTGTTTTTCTTCTCTCAGGGTCTGCGATCCTTCAGACGTCCAGACGTCGGAGAAAGGTAAGTATAAATCTTCAGATGTACACATTCAAACTGGGGGGAAAGGGATTTCCTTTTCTTGTTGACAAGCAATATAAAGTGGAACCTTAGAGGCCTTGTTCCATATATTTCCAAGAAATGATCATAACGAAGTATTTTCAGCTTTACATGGAGCCAAGCCCGGACCCCACCACCACAGGGGCCCTCTCGGATCATTCAAGATTTTTTTCTTTCTTATAAAGCCCTCGCTTCAACCCTCGCCATGCAATGTGAAGTGCATACCTGTGACAACACAAGAAAAAACAAAAAGTGAATACACACAATCTTATGAAGTTATAACAATTCATCGAATAAAGCAAAAGAAACAAAAACAACAACAACCTAAGCAAGGCTAAGTGGTAGTATATAATCAATAAGATATGATAATCTTTCCATAAAAAAAAAAGAGGCGAGTGATCATTAGGGAGGGAAATTGGAAGCGAGCCGAAGAAAGAAAAAGAGAAGGAGGTTGCCCCTCATTAAGATGATAGTTGCCTTATTACAAATAGGGGGCATAGTTTATATCCTCATTAAGGCCCCTTGGGGTTTCTGCGTCCAAGTTGAAGATCCATTTCAGCTCTTCTTTAAGTAATTTCCTTATATAACCTCTGTGTTTTATAAGGAAATGCCGTGCGACAGTCGTTAGTTGTTTACCTGCCTCCTGATCACGTGCGGCCAATCGGATATTAGATAGGTGGCCCTGAATTCTCTTTTTTAGGGTATTTCTGGTCTCTCCCACGTATGTCAACTTGCATGGGCATTGTAATGCTTAAATCACCCCTGTGCTGGTACAGTTGACATACGTATTCAGAATAAATTTTTGTCCCGAATGTAGATTGATAATTTCCTTAGTTTTCCTTAAATATGGACACACTGAGCAGTGGCCACAGGGTCCACTGCCCTTCAAATTTTTGGGTGGGAGCCAGGACTGTTGTGAACTTTGGAAGTGACTATGGCACAACCGGTCCCTTAAGTTGCATGCCCGTTTCGAGACCAATTGGGGCATATTCGTCAACCAAGGTCTCAATTCCACATCGCTTTTTAAAATATCCCAATGCCGGTGTAATATCGATCATAGGCCAGCCCACTGTTTGTTGTACCCTGTGATAAATCGGATGTTCTTATCCCCCTTGGGTCTGTTATTGTGTAGAAGTGGTACCCTATCCGTATACTTGGCCCTACAGTATGCCCTGCGGATTATCTTTCGAGGATTAGGGCCTCCTGTTTAAAATCTCGATCCTCTGTACAGTTCCTCCTGACCCGAAGGAACTGACCTATCGGTATCCCTTTCTTCATGGAAGGTTGATGGAAGCTCTTGTAGTGCAATAAGCTGTTACAAGCTGTTGTTTCACGATGCAGTGTGGTACCCAAGGTTCCATCTTGGAGCACTTTCAAGGTAATGTCCAAAAAATTGACCTGTAAGGGGGAATATTCAAATGTCAAGCTGATGTTTAGGTTATTCCTATTCAAGTCGTCAAAGAATTGTACACATTCATCTATGGGGCCCTGCCATATCAATAGAATATCATCTATAAAGCGATGCCAAGAGATGATGTTACCCTGGTACCGGCTCATCCCATCCCCGAACACTGTTTCTCTCCCACCAGCCCAAAAACAGATTTGCTACAGAGGGGGCACACCGAGCCCCCATCGCTAGCCCCCTCCTCTGTCTATAGTGCTGGTTGTCAAAGAGAAAATGATTGTGCTCAAGTACAAATTGGAGCAGTTGTAGGATAAAGTTTTGTTTGTCTTGGGATGCCCTGGATTCCATGTTTAAAAAAATTTTAGCCGCTATAATCGCATGTTGATGGTCTATGTTTGAATAAAGGGCTTCTACATCACAGGTCACTAATAACGCATCCGCCGGGATTTTTAAGTGTTTTTACCTTCTTAAGGAGATGGTGTCCTTCAAATAAGATGTAAGGCTCATTACATGGGGTTGTAAGTGATCATCTATAAAGATGCTTGCCTGTTCAGTTAATGAGCCAATTCCGGACACTATCGGACGTCCTGGTGGATTTGTGGTATTTTTATGTACTTTTGGCAGTAAGTAGAAGGTAGGTATGATAGGGCACTCTACTTTTAGGAACTCTGACTCTTTTTTTGTTATAATATGTCCTTCCACTGCATTGTTTATCAGTTGATCAAAGGATCGCTTGTACTGTGATAAGGGGTTTGAGGTTTACTGTGAAAGCTTGAGGTGTGCACCAGAGAATATATAGTTTATTTGGAGTATTTCAAATGTAAAGGGTTGTTTTTCTGCAAGGTGCACATAGCAGTTGTATTATCTGAAAATTTCTGTTTCAGTGTGGGGGAGTCTCCTGGGCAGGAAAGGGTGTCTACCAATACAAATGGTACTGTTGTAACCAGGAGAAATGGAGCTTTTGCATGCAATAAGATTTTATTGAAAAACGTACATTTTTATTACAAATAACACTACAATTTTTTGCACACATTGAGAATACACTTAAAAAAATGAAAAACAAGATACTTTGCGTTAAAGCCCAGACTCTGCTGAAAATAACAATATATTATTTTGAGGGGGGGGGGGGTCCGCTTAATCTCACTCAGATCCCAAAGTGGCTTGATCCCTGTGTACCTACTAATCACTCACCTGGTACCTTATCAAAAAATGCTGTACTTACATTACATCAATTCCGTGTACAAAAAACATTTTAGTGTAAACATAAATAGCAAACCAAAGTGTGCGCATGTCCTGTGCAAAATAGTCCCTAAATAGGTTCTTAAAAAGTCCTTGTTTTTAGGGTGGAGGGCCTCCTTAATAAAGGATAAATATCTCCAAACTTACTATACCTTTGCCGGGATACCCACTGTTTGTAGCAGAGCGATTGTCTCTGTTTGTAGCAAGTTTTGGGTTTCCTTATCCTTTTTGTAGCAAGCTGTTACCCTCTTTTGGTCTGTTTGTAGCAAGAAAATACGGTTCCGTCACAGACGCGTTTCACCACTAGGCTTCCTCAGTGTGCAGACCTGGTATCACGATTACAGGTATGATACAGATTAGTGAGTAATAAGCTTCATACAATGGTTAGTAGTGTATGCTAAAATTACTTACAGATCTAACCTGCTAGTCCAGGATTCTTGCGAATAGGGATAGGGCCAATTTCCATCTATGGGCCGGGTGCTGCTTGCCCTGTGAAAAGGGGTTTCCTTTCAGTGTCTTATGTATTCAATCGATTATAGAAAAAAGTATTGTGGTAAGTACTTAGCATTATGTTCAGTTTAGGTAGGCTTTGGTGCAAATTGTTTAGCATCCAGGCACCGATCAGCGCCCTCCGGTTTTAGGATGCAAAGGGTGGTGCTTTAGGCAGGTTTGATACGTGGGCTGGGTACTGTTCAGATTTTTGCGCCTAATGCGGCCCTGTCGTGCATGTCTGGGCCGCCTGTGAGCAGGGTCAGGAGGTGCTTGTCCTCCTATGATCATGTCTAGCCAGCCCACGTATCAACAAACCTGCCTAAAGCACCACCCTTCGCATATTAAAACAGGAGGGTGCCGGTCCCAAGAAAGATTAAGTGGACCCCTCCCTCAAACAGCCCCTCAAGGCAAAATAAGTACCCAGTCGCCACTGTTGGAAGTTGAAAACTGGCCCAGCCAGAAATAACAGTGTCAAAGTATTTCCCTAGCACCCCCTTCCTTTTTCCCATCTTTGTTTGCAATATATAATTTTCCTGGGAAATCCCTGCAACGATCACAGTTGAACAGGTGTAGCGCAAAATAGTGAAAAATGGTCTAGCAACAGAGAGGGATGGTGACAAAAGCGCTAGGTAGGCTGGCACTTAAAGGGCTAATTGACACTGAGCTACTTTCCCTAGCTGTAATTGGCTCTCAGGTACATTTGAGGCACCCCAGGTATTAAAAAAAAAAAAAAAACATAATTTTTAAAGTACACCCACAGGGTCACTAGCAACAGAGGGTGACAAAAGTTCTGGGTAGGGTGGCAGTTAAAGGATTAAAACAAGATTGCGGCTTCTTATGTTTCTCAGGTAAAGGAAAAACAGGTACATACCAGCCGTACAGCTGATTCAGGTTTTATAAAACTCTCATAGTCCCCTGAACCTCTGGTTTACAATTCTGAACATTAAAACCTTCACCTTGTGATTCTGTACAACATTACTGAGCATTTGCCTGAAAAAAACAAGGAGCTTCCACTCCTCTCAATTAAAAAAAAAAACTTTAAAGTTAATGTGTGCCAATGTTTTCCCCCGAAACAGGAAAACAAACATACAGTATAATGTGCACTACATTGCTTTTTTCTTGCAAAAAACAGAAGCAGCTATGGTTTACCCAGGAGGAGGATTTTTGGTTGTAGTATTAATTTTACTTATATGCCTTTATAGAAAGCAATGAGGCAGAGAACTTGTGCGTCAGTGGAAGGTGCAAGTAAAAGCATAATTTAACCTGGAACAAGCTCCACAGTTTAAAGTTTAACTTCTAATATAACAAATGTTATCCTTCTGAACCATACCCCTCTTTTTAGTCAGACATCAAGTCTGTAGTGAAACTGCTAATAACTGCTAATAACACACCCAGTGATTGGCCTGGTGATAATTACACAAAAATTAGACAGTAATCGGATATCACTCTGGCAATAGGACAGCTTCAAAGAGAATCTGAAGCAATTGTGTAGCTGTCCTACTGACATAGCCCATTGTTGTGTATGCAGATGATGACATAACCATGGAGTCTGGCCATTCTACCCCGAGGACCTACACATTCCAGTTTGGAGCACTTTAGTCTTGATCCGTGCATGAAAACCATTTAATACACTGATTACATTCTATTTGTTGTGGCACACTTGTGGAGCCATTGTTTCCACAATTATGGACAGCTTCAGGAACGATTCATGCTCAAGGGAGTCCATGCTACCAAATAATAACAAAATTAGGAATCTTGCCTTCCTGCGGGACAAATAAGATCCTAAATTTGGTATCTGATATACACTTTACATCATTTGTATGGTGGCTTACAATTTTTATGTCTGCCTATGACAGCAGAGATGACATCAGGGCAAACTTGGGGGACCATTTTACTGAACACACATATACTCAGGTAAGTACAGTTCTAATTTTTTAAGGCCAAGTGCATTTAGGAAAATGGTTAGTGCTTCATGCAGGACTGGAGAAACCTCCCCTGCATGAATAGGTCAGGTTGACATCCCTGTGGAGGGTGTGTACTTAAACTTGTGCCATGATTTGGTTAACTGTTGGAATGTTTACCTTGAAAAGGGGGCCTTGGGAACCCTGAAACATTATTTTCTTCTTTTGTTGTACTTTTACTGCAATTTTTGGACAGATTACTTGGACATTATAATAGAGTCCCGGATCAACTTTTCGTTTATGGACTTTAGTGGCACCACTACTAACTGATGTATGTGGAGAAAAGATGAGCGATTGTGGGTACACTTGACATCAGTTTAAGGGAAGTGCCCTGAAAATCTAGGGGACCAAAACCTGTTTCACCCAGCGATGGCCTACAGTGTAAATCCCATGGTTTCCCCTTATACCCACGAGAACCCAGGGGGTTTTAGACTAAAAAGAGAGAAGAGTCCAACTTTGAAATGGTACCTCACTGTTTCTTGGTCTGCTTCCTATTCTATTAAAGATTGTGAGGGGAGAATTGCTAGATGTGAGAGAGTCCACAAATTAAAAAGGCATTCAACCAGTATGGACAAGGGACCACAGAAGACCACCCAATATAGAATAATGGAATGGTATCCATTTTGATACTTTTAAATAAACAAAAATATAAACAATAAATAAAACATTAAAATTAAAAACATTAAAGCGCCCCTGATTGACCCTTAAATCTGAAAGTTTCCAGGACCATCAGCTGGTCTTCCCATGGGGCTTCACATTTTATAATGCCCCGCTTTGTGAAACCCCACAGATTGCCCATAATAACTCACCTCTTTCTGGCCCAATGGCACACGCACGGGCTCTCACCGAGATGTCGGCAAACAGCTCTGATTGTTTTCAATAGGAAGCCAAGCTGCCCCATCCCCTGCATGATTTGGGCTGTGTGCAGGCCCATGCTGGCCCCCAGGGCATCCTATAGTGGAATGCCCCACTGTGTGAAACCCTCGAGGTCGCCGGCATACTCACCTTTACCGGGCGGCTCCCACAAAACTGCTAGCGCCGGCACCGCATCCGCTTCCCTTTAGCTATGCTTACCCCTCCACACCCAGCCTATAGGATTGGCTGGGCACGAGACTGGACGCTCCCAGCATGAAGGTTGGGATGTGGCCAGCTGGTGTCAGCATGCCACCAGGCTCCTTGCTTGTCACCCTGCACCTCAGTCAATGGGTGATTTCAAAAGGTTCACGGAGTTGTGTTGTTCACAGTGCACGGATGGGTAAATGTGGAGAAAGAATTCCATGTGTGTGTTGGCACACAATGGCCACTATTATCACTATAATACAAACATAAACATGTATTGAATTCTGCATACTTCTAGAATAAAAAATGTTTTGAAGTAAAAGGGACCTGAAGTAATTTCTGATTATAGGTCAGCTTTAATACAAGTAATATTGATGTAGAGATTATATATTAGACATATGAACTTTGACTACTTTCTTATGTTTACAACTGATAGGACTTAAAATTGCTCAAATGTTATATAAATAATAGATTCTAAATTGCACATTTTCATCAGAATCCTGTGTTTAATTCATCTGTAATATAAAGTTTACATAAACTCTAGAGCGATCTGTTTCTGTTTTCTCCTTTAGCTAAAGCATTGCACTTCTTAAATGGGTGGCTATTTTCAATTTCTAAAGCCTCAAGACAAAAAAGGAGATAAATTAATGAAAACCTATACTGAAACTTTAGTCTTCTCCCTGTGTAAAGGTGTCCTTTAACTGGAATGTCTTGGCTGAGTATGAGAATCATTTCCATTATTTGTGTCCTGCAGGTACTGCCAACCAAGTCTCAGCAGAGATGCCAGATAAAACACCAGAGGGTACCGAAACCACATTGCAGAATGAAGGTGAGTATTATGTTGCCAATGGAAAGAAGTCCTTCTGTTTCCTATTTGTGCTGCAATTCAATATAGCATTGCATCTTTCATGGCAGGAATGTTAACACTCACAAAGCTTGAGTTTATTTAATACCCTTACTGTTATTAAATGTAACAAAATCATTTATATGTACATGTTTCACATGACTCTAAACTACATAAATCAACATTCTTTTGTGCTCTAATAAGCTAGTCTATTTTCATTGAAAGTGTATACCTACGATGAGACAGCCCTCAGAAACCTATCAACAAAAGTCTTTGTCCCTAAGATTTAACCAATCAGTGAACTTCAAATCATGGCCTTCCAGCACAAAACTTAAACTGGAACAACATCCATTTTCTACACTGTTAATGTCAGGGCCTTCATCAGCTCTGGGTGTACCCTGGCACCTTGGGAGGGTGCACCTCATTCCTTTTACCCTGGGCAGCCCCTATGCAGGATGTGGGGGGCATGCAGTAACTAAGACCAAACACTGTCTGCCAGGGGCATATTGGCCATTTGAAAATCCTTTCTTTCTGACAGTCCTTTTATTCTTTGTCATCTTTTTTTTTATTTTCTTTCCGTTTATTCTTTGTTTCTTTCATCTGTTCATTCTGCCATTCATTTTCTTCTCCCCTTTTTTCTTTCCTTCTTTTTTGCCATTTCATCTTGTTTTCTTTTTTCTGTTATTCCTTTATTCTTTCTTTCTTTCATTCATTCATTCTATGCTTTTGGTCTTTTTCATTTTCCTTCCTTTTATTTTTGCCATCTAATTATTGTTTCTCATTTTTATTATATCATTTATATTCTATTTTTTTTGCATTTTTTGTAATTTATTCTCCCCTTTCTTTCTGTCATTCCTTATATTACTTCATTCTTTATTTCTCTTCTTTCTGTCATTCCCTCTATTTCTTATTTATTCTATACTCTGTCATTTGTTTTTTCTGTCTATATTTTGCCAAATTTTATACATGTAGCTCAACTACCATGGATGGAGTGCCATACCACGCCGTGAGGGGCCCACATAAACCCACATAAACTTGGCAATTGGGATGCCCCCATGCGCTTGAAATAACACCCATTTTGTGAACAAATGAGTGTTGTTCTGGTTTAAGGGCAATGTCCAGACAAATTTAAAAGGAGAAAAAAACATATTATCCTTTTGTCCCCCATAGCTGATCGGATCTAGTCCAGCAGTGTTTGCTTCCTAGAAGCATGCCATGGAGACCTGTTTTCAATTGCCAACAATCTCTGGGTCGAACAGCTTCATCAGTGATAGATCAGTCAGTGACTGTCCATTCCTGCACCATTCCCTGAAATGGAGGAGGCATGAGGAGGCCTGATGCCCCTTCCATTGCAACGAATGCAGGCACGTCCAGGGAGAGAGGGGCACTCATTCCTGCCAGAGATCACTGGTGAACGGAGAACAGGCATGCATGGAGCATGACTCGATCTCTGGAACACGTTTGTTTTGAACTGCTGGACTAGCACGTATCAGCTGTGAGAAGGAATATGTAAGAATTATTTGTTTGTAACTTGCCTAGACAGTCTTTTTAATGAATAACAGAACTCAATTCAGTACATTATGACTGGAATGGCTGCTCATAAACTATTTACAAACTAATTTAATTCAATTAATTAACACCTGAAAAATAATACAAAAGTAGCTGTTTTTTGCTAAAAATGTTGCCATTTTTTCCTTCAAGCCCCACACCTGATCTCTTTCTGACCAGACTTTTTCTTGTCCACACACTTCTTGTGGTAGTATCAATAACCACGCTCACACATCTGTGATCATAAGGGAAAGCCAGAGGGACAGACAGGGAGATCATCCATAACCATTCTGGGGGGAAGACTGGAGGGGCCTCCCCGTGTAACCCAGCTGGTGTGGCTACTACAGAGACGAGGCCTGGGTGCAGTTGAAAGCGGGTAGGTGGGCATGACTGTAGTGAAGTAGAGCCGCACTGAGTTGCAGAGAGAGAGTGAAGAGACTGAGGTGTAGGGAATTTCATGCAGAGACAGGAGGGTCCTGGCGAGAAGAAGTCCTGGTGTTGGATGTGACAAAGAAGGTGCCCCCTATGAGTAGAAAGGATCCAAAAGGCCTGACAGGCTGCAAGGAGGAAGCTGCTGTGCCTGGGACTCCGGTAAGGTGTGGCCGCCCCTGTCTGAGACCCCTGCCCTGTAAAGGCTGTTGTGTGTGGGAGAAGCCCTTGTGTTGGGGAACTGGGGTCTGGGCTCGGGTGCTATGGAGTAGGGGTTTCCTTTTGCTGCTATTTGCTGGCAGCCGACGGCCCCTCTTCTGCAGATGGGCAATCGGATGTCCCAGTCTGGGATACCCCATAGTTGGTCTCCAAAACATGGGTGTGCTCAGTTCAAAGTGGGGCGGTGGCTGCCCGAATCCCCCTCTGGAAAAGGCCTACATTTAATTGGGAAATACAATACTGCCTAGCCCCTATGCTGAGAAGTGCTGACAAGCAAGAGTACCTGTGTCTGACGGACATAAGCCTTATTAACCTTATGCTGAAATGTTCTGAAGCAAGTGTTCTATATTGAGGGATTCAAGCCTGATCAACCCTTTCACTGAAACGTTCTTGTGAAGCGAGTGTTACTGTATTTGCTTCTCTACAAAGCTATTCAAGTTTATCGGCATGTAAACTGTACATTTGACCGTGATGTGGATTAAAGAATTAAACCTTTCTTTTCATGACCCTGCAACAAAAAACAAGCTGGTGCTTTTACTTATCCTGCTTGTCGTTGCATGTCTGTCTGCTGTGATACCATCTTGTCACCTCCCCTTGCTGTGGTCCCATTAACCCTTACCCTTGGCTACCAGACCTGTGTGGTGTGACATTGCTTGAGATAAGTTGACACCGTGACACTTGGGATTGCAATTAAAGCTGACCAAGATTACTGCTGATTAACCCTGATACATCCATTACATTCTTAATAGCTCAGTCAACACAACTGTAAATTAAATTGAAATGTCTACCAGTCTCTCTATTCTCATTATGTAATGTTGTAGCTGATCATATGCATTTCTTCAGATGTCAACCTCCAATCACTCACCACTTGTTCACCTATAGACAGCCCCCTTTTGTTAGGAGACCTAAAGCTGCAAAGGAAATTGGACAACCAGAACAAACAAAACAGAAATGTCGAAGGAAAGGTCAGGCATAGCTGGGGTCAGCAACAAATGGTCAGTCTTCCAACTGTTACAACCAAGGGAGTTAGCAGAGAGCATAGTCCAAGGCAAAGTGGAAGGACAGAGGTCAAGTTCATAATGTTCATAGTTTCCTATAGTAAGACATGGTTAAGAGCATGTAAAAAGGGAAAGGTTAGCAATAGGTAAACTTAAAACTGATAAGCTCACAAGTATGCTCTACTTGAATTAAGGACATCATTGACAGCATGGAGTGAGACAAAGTCATTTTTATTTAGTCAGCGTTAAATCGGGATGGGTCAGAAGGCCTGGAGTGGCTACTCGTGACATTAGACAAACAGGCTTAATGGCAGCATTTTAATGATAAGTGAACTCACTGTTCCTGATAATTTGACAGCTGCCACACATTCCATGAGTGTTGCAGAGCCATAGGGCGTGTGCTGTGCTGGTGCTCTTGCAAGCTCCATGCTACAGATCACAAAAATACAGGGTAACTGGGAATGCCACACAAGCTGCTCCCAGAGTGACTGTGTGGCCTCTGTGCGGCAAATGGTCAGTTGGACACTGCATGCCTAGGTGATTAAATGCTACCTTACACATCATATGTATGATAATTTAGTGTGTTAAAATCCATTTTCTCAATTTTATAGTGCTTTACACATGGGTTTCTCATTTTTTTATGTGGACCTTATTTTGTTTATGCTGTACATAAATAATTATGAGTTACAGTGTTTCAATTTTATGTTATGGAAAGTCCTTTTTTGGGTGTTGTAAAAGCAAAACGAAAACATTGGTACATTTTACTTATCTTGCATTGGTGCTATAACCTCATCCAAAGTCAAGTACTTCCAGATCTGCTATTGTGATTATTGGAGGTTTTAGAAGATGTTTACATTGGCAAAATGTCTTGGTTTAGCATCCTTGAAAACCACAGATCTTTTAACATCAAAAGAAAAGAGCATTGCATAAGCCTTTAATTTTCAAAGCATGTTTGTGTACTTAAGCATATACATATTGCTGGAGTGGCTTTTTTCTACTGTGACTTCTACAGAGTCTGAACTAGATGTTCAGAGAGACTGATACTTTTCACACCGACTGTCAATAGGGTAGTGGTTTGGGTCCAGTCCTCTCACATGTGGTGAGAAGAAAAACATCAGTTCTTTAAAGGGACAGTCCAATCTAAATAAACAGGAAGGCAATGAAAGTCAATGCTTCTTTTTACTACAGAGAAAAAAAAAAAGAGTAAAAAGTTTACTACTTCTCTCAGGGATGTCATTGACTTTCATTGTCTTCCTATCTGGTGATTCAGCAACCGTGAACTTATCATGCTTTTTTCTCATGGATTGAATTTTTATTACCGTGAGTGAATCAAGGCCATTTAAAAAAAAAAAATCTATATTCATCTTTTGCCCTTATAGTGTTAAAGCTTACTGAGTGCTGAGCACGGGCTGACTAAAAAATGGCCCGGTACATTTTTGGTCACATGAGCCCTTCTGCAGTGTGTCCGGCCCCATATAACCCCCCCCCCCCCCCCGGTAATAGGTAGTGTGCAGAATCCCCCCAATCACTCCACAACAAGAAGTGCAGCAAAGCATACCCCCAATCACCCCACAACAAACCGTGTGGCAGAGCATCCCCCCAAATCAGCCCATTACAAGCAGTGCAGCAGAGAATCCACCCAAATCACTCCATAACAAGCAGTGCAGCAGATCATACCCCCCAAATCACCCCATAACACGCAGTGCAGCAGAACATCTCCCCAAATCACCACATAACAAGCAGGGCAGCAGAGCATACCCCCCCCCAATCACCTCATAACAAGCAGTGTGGGAGAGCATCCCCCCAAATCATCCCATAACAATAAGTGCAACAGAGCATCCCCCTAAATCACCCCATAACAAGCAGTGTAGCAGAGCATCCCCCAAATCACCCAATTAGGCCCCCCCATTTTGATCCTATAGAAATTTACAAATACTATTATTTTTGTCTTCAATGAAAAAAAAAGCATATGCCCACAAGTGGACCAAAACTTGGGATTTTCACTCGGAATAGTGGTCCATCCCCCCGGGGCATCCCAACCTGGGGTGCTGTCTGAAATCCCATCGGACTCCCAGTAAAACTCCCCTCTCCTCAGTCCAGCGGCATATACGCAACCACATACAGTTATCTTCTCTGGCTTTGCATATTAATGTTTGGCTGGAGAAACTGAATCGAACCCCCTGCCTAACACATCAGTGGCACTTGGCATCACTCGCAGCGTTCGGCTGTGCGCAGCCACTCCAGTATAGCAAGGTTTCCCACAGTGGGGCATCCCAGTTCAGGATGCCCCAGAGAGAGGGAATCAGCCAGCCTTGGAGTCAATGAGATATTCTTAGTATACAGTACGTCCTGCTCCAGATATAGTACTTACACTTGGGTTATCCTCCGCCAGATGCCGCTGCACTGCAGAGACATGCAAAACAGGCTCCTCCCAGCCCCTCAAATACCCGGGGACCTCCCACAGATCCCCAGATTTCTCTGCAGTGCTTACTGCGAAGACATGAAGTATCACTCTCTCGCAGGTGAGCGGGGCTATTAAAGCCTGCAGGCCTGTTGGACTATTCCCACCCGTCCTCTTTGTGATGTGCCTCCCAGCCTGGGCTGTGCTGGTCGGGTGAAGGTAGGCAGCACCATGCGTGCTTATGGAGCACAGTCCCCCACCAAAGGGTAGGCAGTGTAGGCTGATGGTGAGCCTCTATGGGATGCCCCGCCCGCATTATTGCCCCTTGCCCCGTGTAGCGGTGGGCCCTGTACGAAGGGCCGCCATCCTCCCTCGTTCCCCCCGTAGTCGGGGGGAAAGAAAGGGGGGGTGTGCCTGTAGTGTCTGTGTATGATTGCACGTATATGGCACTTTGTCTGTCTTTGGACTTTTATATATATGGTGTCAGCCACCGCGCCTTTTTGTATTTTACTCGTATAACTGCCGCCGCCGCCGCCGCCGCGCGCGTTTTTTCCTTCGTTGGATGTTCCGCGACGGGCGGCGGCGTTACCTCAGACACCTCTGTGTCCTCATTGGCTGATATTGGCCTTCGCGCTCTTGGTCGCTCTGGCCCGCCCTTCGAGGTACATGGCGCCATTTTGTCTGTTTGCGCGCGACGCATGGGACGTTCCTGCTTACCGTGGTCCGTAAGTTCCCTCTCGGGCGGCTTATACTCATTGTAGTGTTTCGGTTCTGACACCATTCTTTTCTCATTGTGTCTTTCAGACTGGTGAACGCCATTGGCTTCTCCCGGCCCGGTGTATTTGATAGCGGGCCTTGTAAAATTCTCCCACTTCCCTAGCGGGTCTTTGGGGCATCCAGGGTTGCTTATAGTGTCAATCCCTGCTGGCATATTGAACATAAATAATCACCATATGGAGGCATCTCAGAATTATGTGACCGGGGTCCCCCTAGGACAAGACTGGCTGTGTATAGCATGTGGACAACCCCATGCTGATGCTGACAGGGCACGGGTCTGCATACCCTGTGCCGAGCAAGCACTGGCTCTGCAATCAGGCCTGCCAGTGGCTGCACCTCGTTTCAATTCACCCATTTCCCCATGCTTAAATCTCACTCCTGCTGAGTCGCATACAAGTGTGTGTCTTCTAGACTGCCTATGGCTGAACAGATTATTGCGAGGTTGTCAGAGCGCAAGGGCCCTGGTAAGAAGCGGCACTTGACGCCTCATGTTACTGTTTTCCCTTTGGGAACTGAGGAGTTTACTACTCGGTGTGGTTATACCCCTTCTGATGAAGGAGAGCTCTTCTCTGACTCAGGCTCATCTGATGGGCGGGGGAGTCATGACGATTCTGGCCATGAATACTGGGCCCAGAGTGACACTGACGATCTGTTGATTAAGGTCTTTGAGGTTCTGGCTATCTCTCTCCCTGGTGAGGCTCCCAAGCAGAGAGGGGAGCGTTTCCATACAGCAACAGCACGTTTGGAATTCCTGGAGCAGGCATGGGAGTGCCCCAGTAAACTGCCAGGGGTCCCAGGGGACTGGGATAGGAAGTACCCTTTCCCCCCTGAGGTGGTTAATTGTTGGTCACCCCCCCCCCATGGTGGTTGCCCCGGTCATAGGGGTTCCTAACCCCCCCTTTATTGCAGCCCCTGCTTATACTACCCTTCGGGATGCTGAGGACCGGCACATTGATCTGCTGGCCTCCCACACCTTTACATGTGCAGGGACGGCGCTGCGCCCGGTCTGTGCCGCGGCTATTCCTGCCGTGGCTACTAGAACCCTAATCAGAAAGATGCTTGCTCGTCCCCCTTATGATCTCCCCTGGGACATGTTTAATGCACTCTCCAGTTGTGAGGTGTTTATAAAATGTATCCTATTGGAGTTGGATGACACCATTAGAATGTGTGCAAGAACTTCTGCCCTTGTGGTGGCTATACGTCGCTTGGTCTGGCTGCGACAGTGGGGTGCTGACGATGCTGCTAAAAAGACTCTTACCGGGCTTCCCTTTAGAGGGCTACGCCTGTTTGGGGCCCGTCTAGACCTGTTTGGTAAGAAGGGTAAGTCACCGCAACGCAGGCGGCCGCCTCGCCCCCCTCGGGGCAGGGGCACCCCTCCTCCCCCCTACCATAGTGTTAAACAAGAACCAGGGGTGTCCTTCGCGGGGACTCACGCAGACTCCTGCCCCGGGAGCAGCAGACAATGCCCTGGCCCCTCCAGCGGGGCTAAGCCTAAATCTTCCACCAAGCCCCCTCAAGCATGATGGGGCGCCCTCGCCCGTCTGGGTGAGGGGATGGCTGCGGCACTTTGCTCTTGTCAGTAAGCATCACGCCTCATACTGGTGGATTCAGGAGGTAGTGTCCTCCGGATACAAGATAGAGTTTGCTGCGCGGCCTCCCCCAAGATTATCAGGTCCCGGGTACTCCTGGTCCCTGCCTCTGTTCAGGTGCTGGCACAGGCCATTCGGGCCTGCGGGGTCTGGGGGTCACTTGCAGATTGCCCTTAACAGGCAGAGGCAGGGGCCGCTACACCAACCTTTCCACAGTCCCCCAATAGGATGGGTCAGTCTGGCCCATTCTGGATTCACAGGTTCTCTGCAATTCTCCAATTACAGGCAGTTTCTGCATGGCAACTCTGAGATGGGCCATCAGCGTCTTGCGCCCAGGGGGCTTCTTGCCGTCTGTGGAGCTCTAAGATGCTTATGTTCACATCCCTGTGTCTTCGGGACACTGAGACTCTTCAGGTTCGTGTTGGAAGTCCAACACTGCTAATTTGTGGCCTTGTTATCTGGCCTCTCTTCAGCTCCCAGAGTGCTCACCAAGGTGCTGATGGGGGTGATGTCTCTGATGAGACCAAGGGGCGTCCGCGCGATGACCTACCTGGACGTCCTTTTTCACTTCCCAGTTGCTACGTCAGGCTAAGTTGGATACTCGGCTGGTGGTGTCCACTGGGAGTCATTTGGATGGGTGATCAATCACCCCAAGTCCTCTTTGTCCCCTTAATTGGTAACTCCATTCCTAGGAATGAATCTGGATTCGGTTCAAACAAGAATCTTCCTTTCTCAGCAATAAAGTGGACAATCTGGTTGCATGGGCTCAGTCCCACATTGCTGTTCCAGTCCCTTCACCAGGCAGGGATGCAGCTGGTGGGCCCCTTGGTGGCTTGCTCAGAAGAGGTCCCTTATGCTCAGTTCCCCTTGGGCCCTTCTGCGACTTCTATTGTTAGTACAGGACAAGGATCCAGCATCCCTGGAGCGGGGTCTGTGTGCCTTCCCACCTGGTAAGGAGGTCCCTCTTGGAGTGGATGAACTCAAGGAACCTGTCTGGGGCGGTTCCCTTCTTGCCCCTTCCTGGAGACGGTCACCATGGATGGCAATCTATCAGGTTGAAGGGGGGGATTTTCTTCTGATAATCCCTGCGGTTCTGGGGGAGGTGGGGCCCTTAGAAGGTCCATACACCTATCGATGTTTGAAACAGTGAGCGTTTCGGTTGGTTCTATCTCGCTTGACTACTCCTCTTCTGGGCCTGCCTGTTCGGGGGCGCTCGGTCTGTCTGACGACAATGGCCTACATTAATCATTTGGGAGGGGCCTGGATCAGGAGGACCCTTTAGGAAGTGTCTATGATCCTAATCTGGGTGGAGACAATGTTCCCTGCATATCAGTGATATTCGCTCTGGTGGTGGTCCTTCTGCGACAGGATGTGCTAATCCCTGTGTCACTATGGGGTCCAACCAGTTGTGGATCTGTTTGTGTCCCGTCACTATCACAAGCTCTCGGCCCTTGTTTCCCTGTCCCAGGATCCTCTGGCCATGGTCCGGATGCCTTAGTAACGTCATGACTGGACATTCTGTTCTGTATGTCTTTTCTCCATTTCCCCTGCTAGACAGGGTTCTGCGCAAGATTGCTCTGGAAGGGGGACCAGCAATTCTGGTGGCCCCCGGGTGCCCTAGTAGCAGTCTTGAAAAAGTTGCGGTGAGCGGTGGCAGTGCGGTTAGACACATTGATTTCTATTCACCCCTTCACCACCCAAAAACACCGGCGGCCGAGGTGCGGGGCGGATGCGGAGAGGATTTTATCTGTTACACTTGTTGTTGATTCCATTTTTAAATGTGAGTACGCATTTGGTACTTATTTTAAGATTAACGCATTAAAAGCGATATTATGCCAGATCTGTCCATCATTTCTCTTTCATGCAAATAAAATCAATGGGAGAGATGAGTGGAATTGATACTTAAAGCTTCCAATTAAGCCAAGATCAAGATTATGCTTAAAGGCTCTATGTGAAACGCCCAGTTACTACTGCCATTTGGTAAGAGTATATTTTATAGGTGGTGGGCACAAGGTGAAGGTCACTTAAAGGAACAGAGCCTTTATTTACAAGCACAATACTTTGGACTCACTAACTGACCAGTATTGAAAGATTTTTTTCCATTGGAAGGAAACCAAGTGTTTAAAGATTGTCAAGGACATTTAACAGCGTATGCATTCAGAAACTTAATAGGACTGCTTAGAACCTATTTATTTAGAACTTGATTGCATCTTTTGATATAAGATTAACTATATGCTCTGTGCTTAATTGTATACTATATTGTTTCTGTCTTGACCTTATTTGGGATAATTAGGTCTAGTGCATGTTGAGCAAAGAGACGTAATATTTTTACATAATCCTTTTCACCTAGATAGCATATAGAAGATCACAGCGCGGGTTTGTTAATTATAATTTTTTCTGCCCTAGTAGAGTGTGGTTTGCTGACGTGGTACCGAGGGCAGTAGTTCTGTACTTTCTGCCAGGAGTGCCAGCTCTGCTCACTCAGGGCCCCTTTACGTCACCCCAATCTACAGATTCTGGCCTAGACGGCCTGACTGTTGAAACATTCATCTTGATGGAGACAGGCTTATCTGTCTCGGTGATTGAGACTATGGGAAGACTAGGAGCAAGCTTCTTCTTCTTCCATCTGTTATGGGGTATAGCATACCCATATTGATTGGTGTGAGTCTAGGTCTCTTCCCTCTTGGGCGTTCTTTCCCAGGGTTCTAGAGTTATTACGGCATGAGTTGGAGTTGGTTCTCCAACTCAGTACTCTGAAGGGTCAGGTTCTGCCCTGGCCGCCTTACTTTAGAAGTCTTTTGTTCAGTTTTCCTTGGTTAAGACTTCTTTCAGGGGGCATTCATGTGCGTTCCCCATGTAATCCTATGGTCCCCGTTGGGATTTGTATTTGATTCTGTCTGCCTTGCAGGGTTTTTTCCCTTGGCCCTATTCAGGATACTGTCCGGCTGTTCTTACTCTCCAGCTTGTCCTTCTGGTGGCTGTTACTTCGGTCAGACGTGTGTCTGGCGGGCGGCTCTGTCTATCTAGCCCCCTTTCTTTGAGATACACCAGGATGGGTGGTGTTCTGCCTGAAGCCAGACTTTCTGCCTAAGGTGTTGTCTTATGTTCATTGTTTCAAGATATTCTTCTTCCTTCCTGCCTTATTCCTAGCAACGCTGAGGAAAGGGTTCTGCATTCCTTGAACAGGTGTTGGAAGTTTTTTCCTTGGTAGTCACTGTGTCCTTTAGGAGAACTGATGTTCCTTTGGGCCTACGGCCACTCCATCCTGAATGTGCCCGATCTCGTCTGCTTTCGGGGGTTAGGCGGCTTTGGCCCTGGTCATTACTTGGATGGGATGGTCCCTTCTGGTCCTAGGAAAGGGTTTTTGGCTTCTGCCAAGTCTACTGTTAGCGATTGGATTAGTCAGGCTGTTACTCAGGCCTATTCCACCAAGGGGAAGAATCTTCCTTTTCGCTTTACTCCTTATTTTACTCGTGCTTTTGGTGCCTCTTGGGCTTTTCAGCACCAGGCTTCTGTTGAACTGGTTTGCTAGGCCGCTACTTGGCTTTTTGTTCATACCTTTTCAAAGTTTTACAAGGTTGATGTTAGGGCCTCAGCTCATGCTGTCTTGGCCACATGGTTATGCAGGTGCCAGTGGTTTTAAACTGTCGGCTGTTGTCTTTTTGTTGGGGATCCCACCCTACTTTATGGACACTGCTATTGGATGTCCCAATTGTAAGTACTATATCTGGAGCAGGACGTACTGTATACTAAGAATAATACAATTCCGTGAAATACTCACCTATAGAATTGATATTATTTGTATACAGTACGTCCTGCTCCACCCCGGTTTTTGCATTATTCTGGATCCCCTGTATGGTGATTGTTACCATTGTTATAGTTACCAGTCTTGGTGGTTAATTCTCCCGGCTTCTTGTTCACTGCTTTTCAATGCTGGGGATTTGTGGGAGGTCCCCGGGTATTTGAGGGGCCGGGAGGAGCCTGTTTTGCATGTCTCTGCAGTGCAGCGCCATCTGGCGGAGGATAACCCAAGTGTAAGTACTATATCTGGAGCAGGACGTACTGTATACAAATAATATCAATTCTACAGGTGAGTATTTCACAGAATGTATTTTTGGTCTTCTTTAATGAAATGATGACCCCTCTCAGCCAAATTAGACCCTATATAAAGCAGAACGAAATCCGCCAACAGCCGCCCTGCATTCCCATGGGGCACCCCGATTCGCGGAGCGGAACAAAACCCGGGAAAGTAAAATTCCTGGATTTTGTTCTGCTTTAAAGGGGAACAAAACCCACTATGGCAAGCCATGGAATAATTTAGATCATTTAGACCGCTTGCCGTCCCCCAAGGCATCCCACATGACACAGAAAGCAAAGCTTCTTGCAGAGGGCAAGGTGAATAGGAGCTGCAGCCGCTATTCTCCTAGCCCGTTGCAAGAAGTATTGCTGAAGACGATAAGCTACCAAATCGGCAGGCAGCTAGTGCAGGGCAAGTAGTGGCCTACCAGGCATTTCGCCATATGCCCTATGCTCAGTCTGCCCCTGGTGCTGAGATTGAGTTCTGCCCTATCCAGGGCCCCTTCAGGGGTGAGCTGTGAAGTAATATATTACATAGTTACATAGTTATTACGGTTGAAAAAAAGACATATGTCCATCAAGTTCAACCAAGGGTGTTGGGGTAGGGGAGTTATTTTTTATTTTATAGGGAAAGCCATTTATTTTATTTTTTGTTTTATTTTTTTTTTTTACTGATAACCGCTAATAGTAACTGTTAATGTCATTTTCTTCTAAATAAGCATCTAATCCTTTTTTGAAAATGTCAGCGGTTGATGCTGTGACAAGCTTCTGTGGGAGGCTATTCCATAGATTTATAGTTCTTATGGTAAAAAACGATTGTCACCTCCGGAGACTAAATTTCTTTTTTCCAATCGAAGGCAGTGCCCCCTTGTCTTTAGAGAGGATTTTACATGAAATAGTATTCCCCCATATTTTTTGTATGGGCCATTTATATATTTATACAAGTTAATCATGTCCCCCCTCAATTGCCTCCTCTCAAGACTAAACAGATTTAATTCTCGTAATCTTTCCTCATAGCTAAGATCTTTCATTCCCTTTATTAGTTTGGTGGCTCTCCTCTGGACTGGGCATATTCCAGGTGAGGACATTTGCCTTGCGCCAGTCCCTTGGCACTATACCAGTTGCTAGTGAGTCTTTAAAGATCAACAACAGGGGTGATGAGATAACGGAACAGAGTTCTTTGAGAACTCTTGGGTGATGTCCATCTGGTCCTCCAGTCTTATTCACATTTAAATTATTTAGTTGTTCTTGGCTGATATCCACGTTTAGCTTGTTAATTATTATACTTGGGCTATTGCTATCAGTGGCATCTCCTGTGTTGGCTCATTGCTCTTCTCTTGTGTACAGAGAGATAAAGAATCCATTTAACAGCTCCGCCTTATCTTCATCCCCAGTGACCATTATCATTAATTAGGGCACCTACTTGTTCTGATTTAGTTTTCTTCGAATTAATATATTTTAAAAATTGTTTAGGGTTTCTTTTGCTTTCTTTGGCCACATCTCTTTCATTTTGTGCTTTTGCCAGCCGTATTTCTTTCTTACACATTTTATTTACTAGTTTATACTTTTCAAGTGTTACAACTGAGAGTTCAGCCTTGTAATGTTTAAATGCCCTTTTTTTGTTTTTTATTGCCCTTTTAACCACAGGTGTCAGCCATGAGGGGTTTAATTTTAGCCGCTTATATATATATTTGTTACCCGTGGTACAACGTTGGTACTCACAATTGATTCAAAGCACTCCCATTTGGCATCTTTATCCTTATTCCTAAACAGATGCTCCCAGTCCTCCCCATGTCCTCCCCATCCTCCCATGTCCTGGAGTGCAGCTCTGAGCCTGGGGATGTTGGCCTTCTTAAAATTTAATGTTTTTGCCTTTCCAGCCAGAAAATCTTTCTTACAGTTTATGTTAAATACAATCATATTGTGGTCACGGTTACCAAGATTTTCACGGACTGTTACTGTCCCCATCAGGTCATCATTATTTGATATTACAAGATCTAAAAGAGCATCACCCCTAGTTGATGCCTCCACAAACTGATTCATATAATTATCTTGTTGCAAGCTGAGGAATGCTCTTCCCCTTGTAGTGGAAGCAGAACCATGTCTCCAGTCGATTCCTGGATAGTTGAAGTCCCCCATCACCACCACTGTACCAGCCTGTGATGCCGGCTCTATCTGTTTATGCAGTTGACCCTCTATTTCCTCAGTTATATTTGGGGGCCTATAGATTACACCAAATTGTATTTTAGCATTGTTTACATTGCCCCCCACTTCTACCCACAAGGATTCTACATCCTCACAATCTTCTGCTAATATCCCCTCATTAATATATGCTTTGAGTTCTTGCTTTTTCATAAAGACACACGCCGCCCCCTTTCCTTTTTGCTCTGTCTTTCCAAAAAAGAGCAAAACCTTGTAGATTGACAGTCCAGTCATGTGTGGAATCCAGCCATGCCTCAGCCACACCAAAAACATCAATATTCTCCGTCAGCACCAAAGCATCAAGCTCCCCCACTTTACTTACCAGACTTCTGGCATTTGTGAACATACACTTCATGTTCCTATCTAGTTTGACACATTGGGGTATAGTATTAGCTTCTGCAGTAATGCATCCGCCTAATTTTTCACTGCTGGTTTGCAACACATGGATCTCCTTATCCATTATACCAGTCCTCCCCCCTTCTAATTCTCCACCCACCATCATATGCTGTCCCCTAAGTAACCTGTCTTCACTTTAATTTTCACTCTTGCCCTCCCCCCTCATCTCTAGTTTAAATAACTCTCCACCCCCTCTAGTATCCTCTTGCCCAGCACAGCAGACCCCCTTCCATTCGGGTGCAAATTATTTGTACCCCAATGAAAAGTCAGCCCAGTGCTCTAGGAACCCAAATCCCTCTGCCCTGCACCAGAACTGGAGCCATGTATTTACCTCTCTAAGCTCCCGCTGTCTTTCATGTGTAGCACATGGCACTGGCAGTATTCCAGAGAATACAACCTTGGAGGTCCTTCCCTTCAACTTGGTGTGTAATTCCTTAAATGTATTCTTAAGGATCCTCCATTTCCCATTAATTCTGTCATTGGTTCCCACATGGACCACGACAGCTGGGTCATCCCCAGCCCCTCCCAGTAATTTATCCACCCTTTCCACCACATGCCGAACCCTGGCACCAGGGAGACAGCAAATCATTCGGTTGAAGAGGAGAGCAGCAGCCCCCTCCAAGACAGAGGTCCGCTTTTCTGCCTATGTCAAGTGATTGCACCATGTCCAATCCAAAAAAAGAAATATGAAGTCTTTGGTTGCACAGAGTTTCCCCCCCCCAAAAAATAATAAAAAAGCAGAATCAAAGCTACATTTTACTAAAAAAAACAATATGCAAAGAAGAAAAAACAAGTTACCTCTGAAAAAGAAAGGTCCCCGAACAGAACAATTAACAACATGCATAGGTAAAGCATGCGTGTAACAGTAATTTTACTTGAAAATTTTCACCTTGCGCTTTTTCAACCAAAACAACCCTTTATATTTGGTATACCCCCCATAAACCATATATTCCCTGCTAGTCGCAGGTGACTTGCCAGCCTCTAAGCCTTGTGAACTGGTATAGGGGTCTCATGGGCCCCTTACCAGTTCACAACGGGTTAAATATAAAAAAAACACATTAATAAACATGAATACTTACCTCCCATTCCTCACCTCCCCTCACCAATCACTCTGGTTTCTGCTCCCCTGCTGCTGGAAGCCTTTTATAGCTGCTGGGTGACAGAACATAAATGGTTAATTAAAAAAAAAATCGCTAGCCGTAGGTGACTTGCCAGCCCCCATCCTTGTGAACTGATATAGGGGTCTCATGGATCTCTTGCCAGTTCACAAAGGGTTAAGTGTAAATAAAACACACAGAGACAAGGAGAAAAAAAATATATATATATATTTTTTAATACTTACCTCCCATCCGTCCCCCGCACTGTGTCCCATGCTAATCACTCTGGTTTCCTCCCTCCTGCTGCTGCTGGGAGCCTTTTATAGCTGCTGGGCGACAGAATAGAGTTAATTAAAAAAAAAATGACATAAGGACGCTATTTTTTGGGGGAATTTTAAAAGTTAAAAACCCACAGTGACAGGTTCAGTGTTTGCGGCGGCGGCTTCGGTGGAGGTGATGGAAGTCAGGGAGGGGCTGAGGACCATGGCTGCAGGAGAGCAGGTGACTGTGGGCCTGCTGCTGCAAAAATCTCAGAGGGCGGCTGGGACTTGTAGTTCCCCCAGGTCCAGTAAAGGAAGGGAAGACATGCTGGGCATATGCAGCCAGCCTGGGGGGGGGGGGGTGAGTACTCCGCTATCCAGTGCCCTGACATGCGCATAGACTCGGAGGCCAGTAGTGATATGAATGAGGAGCGCAATGGGGGAGTGGAGCTTGATTCTCAGGAAATGCTGGAAGTTTCCGAAACCAACAGTGTACCCAGCCCTGGTTTCTGCCGAGGAGGCCCCGTGTCGCCCCCCTCGCTGGCCCAGATGCGGTGGTAGGCCTCCGGGGTGCTAACTACTTGGATGGCAGAGGGGTTCACCTCACCTGCCGCAACCCCACCACCACAGCATGACATATCTCTGGGTGACTACGGTGATCAAGGAGGGGCGGCCCTGAGAACCCTGCTTCAGCCGCTGGCCACTAAAGAAGACCTGCAGTCTCTCCCCAGCACCTGGAGTCCATGGCTTGTCCAATAACTTGAAGCTGAGGGGGATCCCGGAGGAGATTAGAGCCGACCAGTTAAAATATTCAGTGCAGGCTATCTTCAACTCCCTCCTCCTTAACCCGCCGGATACAGCAGTCAAGATCGAGCAAATTCACAGGGTTTTGAGTAGGCCGGCAGGAGGCCAGAGGGCCCCGAGGGACGTTCTGTGCAGACTGCTATCCTTCGAAGGTGAGGAAAGAAGAGGAATAAGTCAGGGAGGACTGAAAGAAGGGCCCAGTTGGTAACAGGATCACCATCTTACCCGACTATTCCAGACGAGCACTTCCTATGCAGCGGCTTGTATGCCCGCTTCTCGATAAGACCAAAGAGCGAGGGGGCGTCCTACAAATGGGGTCACCCATTTGACCTAATAGTGAGGAAAGAGCTCCCAGCTTTGTTTAAGTTTTTGTCCATGGATGCTATCCAGGTCCCGGATTGGCTGGCATGGGCGGGTGGGGCACTCTGCTGCTAGGGGGTGGGGCCACCCCTCCTGGCTTGCGGGTGGGTGAGTGAGTTTGGGATTGGTTTCTGGTGTTGCTGGTGTCTCGGGAGTTCCTCTGTGGCAGGTGCTAAATGACAGTGCAAGTTGATCTGAAATTGGTTATCGGTACGTTGTCTATGTTACAAACAGTTGAAAGGTTATTTGTGTCGGGGGGTGGCGGGGTTGGAGGGGGGATTTTAGTGGATATAATTAGCAGGAAATAATTGGAGGGCAAAGAAGGGGTCAGGATGTTTGATATTGCAAGTTTAAGGTTCATTTGGGTCTAAGGGGCCTTGTTCTGGTTATGTCTGACCAAAGTTCTTCAAACAGGTAACTGGCTGTCTCTGCGGGGGTTGCTTTGCTCACGGTCAGCTTAGAGGAGTTAGTTCTCCAACGAGGTTAGTTGGGGACTGGGGAAGGTAGACCTTCCCTACAGTTAGCAGATACCAGTGGGTGTCTAGCGTTGAGTGAGCTTCCAGGACAATCCTTTGTCCTGCAAGCTCTGTTAGCTAGTGTTTTTCCAACTCCCCTTTTTTTTCTTTATTCTTCTTTTACTAGCGTCCATGTAGGTAAGAATGAGAGATAGCAGCAGGGTCCTAGAATTACATTTTGCTCGTTCAACGTGAATGGCCTGAACAATCCTACTAAAAAGGTCCCAAATTGTGTACTCCTTGCATAAAAAGAAGAGCCAAATCATATTTTTCCAGGAAGGGCAGTATACAAAAATGTAAGGATAGGTACTTTATGATATGGTTTCATGCACCTAATCCAGAGGCTAAATCAAGGAGCGTCTCATTAGCGATCCACAGAAATGCCCCATTTGTGCTTTAAGATAAGGTCGTAGACCCGAATGGTAGGCATATCTTCATCAAGGCACAAATTGGGGGGAAAATATGTACTTTGGCCAATGTATATTTCCCTAATGTGGACCAGGTCCAGGCTGCTCAGAAACTCCTGTACACTTTGGAGGACATTATGGAGGGGGTGGTGATAATTGGGGTAGACTTTAATTTGGCTGTCGAACCCTTGCTAGATACTTCTACAGGAAGGTCTTTGGTATCTTACACGAGGCTGAAAGCGTTCAAGAGACTGCTACATAACAGACAATTGGTAGATGTCTGGAGGGACGTCACTTTTTACACCGACATACGTACATGTCTCCTATAGTAGAATAGACTATTTTTTCGTTAGTCACCACGCTCTTCAGTGGTCTCCGACAGCGGTCATTAATACCAAAGTCTGGTTGGATCACGCTCCTCTACTATTGTCACTGGAATTGTCGAAGCTGGCAGAGCGCCCATGGCAAAGGTGGTTGAACGAAAGTCTTTTACAAGATGAAGTGTGGATGAAAGCGGTATCAGGCAGGATATTGGACTTTCTGAAAAATCGCGAGCCTGATGCGACTAGGATCCCTATGCAGTGGAAGGCACTATAATGCAATCTCAGAGGGATTCTTATTCAGCATGCAACTAGACTGAAAAAAGAGAGAGGCTCCCGAGTGAAAGAGCTGCTCAGTAGGCTGTAAACCTCCCATAAAAAGAGCCCAAGCCCTCCATTGATGCTGGAGCTGCCCTATTTGAGGAATGAGTCGCTGAGACTGCTAAACTAGATGACTGGCAAATAGATTTTTTATGAGCATAGCAATAAATGTGGGTGCTCTCTGCCGAGACTTCTGCACCCCTCGGCAAAGTCAGACATACATACCATCCATAGGGGATGTGGCAGGCCACCTAGTGCATAATCCTAAGGACATTGTGGAAGTATTCCAGAAATACTATTTAAACCTATACAATATTGAAAGAAAGACAACAGCAACGAGAGCGGAGGCACTGGATGGAGACGGAGGCGTATGTGGAGGAGACTGGGTTGTCAGTTCTGGACTCACCTGAGTGGGATGCGCTAAAGGAGCAGTTTGAGCAAACTGCTGCTAGAGGCACTGATCTCTACTCCCACTGGGAAAAGCCCAGGACCTGATGGCTTCACAACTAAATTTTACAAACAATTCAAGAACTTACTGGTCGCTGACTAAAGCATTTAACCCTTCTAGTGCCAGCTACGCGAGTCTCATGTAGCAGCCTCTACTCCATTTAAGTGCCAGCTATGTGAGACTCACGTAGCTGAATTTATATCCCCACAGAATAAAAAATAAAAAAGTTAGAAACTCACCTGACCCCTCGTTAGATTAGGCCGGGTCTTCTCTTCACTCGGGGGGCATCTGATCCCCCCCAGGGCTATTCTGTCTTCAGGAGGGTGCCCGAAATAGCGCCCCCCCCCCCTGCTTCAGCCTCTGGCACAATAAACTGTAAAAAAAAAGACATTTTCTCACCTGCCGCGGGGTCTCCTCTTCACGGGGGGGGGGCTCCGATCGCCCCTTGGGCTCTTCCGTGGTGAGGAGAGGGCGAGGAATCGCCCTCTCACTCACTTCCTAGTTCCCGGAAGCTAGCCCCACTCCTTGGGGGCGGGCCGGATGACGTCATTGGTGACCCGGCACCTGTCACCCGGAAGCCGGGACCCGAAGCTCAGCCGCTGTTGGAGATCGGAGGAGGAGGGCTGGTTACCAGCTCTCCTCCACCGATCTCCAGCAGCTGTCATCAGAGACATTGTGGGACAGGATTGGGACATCGGAGGTGAGTCGAAAAAAAAAATAAATAAATCATAATTTTTTCTTATGTGTGTGTGTGTGTGTGGTTTATTTTTACTGTTAACCCCTTGTGAACTGGTAAGGGGTTCATGAGACCCCCCTAATCAGCGTGGGACACAGTGCCCAGGGATGGATGGGAGGTAAGTATAAAAAAAAAACAATGAATAAAATATTTTTTTCTTCATGTGTCTGTGTGGTTTTTTGACATTTAACACTTTGTGAACTGGTAAGGGATCTATGAGACCCCTATACCAGTTCACAAGGCTGGGGGCTGGCAAGTCACCTGCAACTAGCGGGTGACTTGCCATTAACCCCCAATTACCTGCCTCCCCAAAGTCCAGGGGGGGCAGAAGAGCCTGGCCCACGGAGCTAGCCCCCATAGCTGGTCCCGGGCTAGTTATGATGGGTAGTGTGGATAGTAGTATTTTATTTGTAAATGTTATAAAGTGCTCTTTTCAGTTTGTGGGGTCTCCTGGGCAAGAATTGGGGGGCTTCCGATACATATGTGGTACCGAGAGAAATGGGGCTTTCACATGCAATATGGTTTTCATTAATAAACAAATGTTTTATTTAAAATAAAGGAGACAATTGTCTAAAAAATATTATTTTATTTATTTTTTTGTTTTTTTACGCAAAAATATTAAAAAAAAAACAGTAGAAAAATTACAAACAAGACATTTCATGTTAAAGCCTAAACTCTGCTGTAAAATATATATATTTATTTTCCTGGAAATTCCAGCAAAAATCACGGTTAAACATGGCGCAAAATGGGGAGAAATGACCTGTCAACAGAGGGTGACAAAAATTCAATTAGGCTGCATTTAAAAGGGTTAATAGTACCTATGCATGTTGGGTATTGTTCTGCTCGGGGGACCTTGCGCTTTCAGATTTAGCTTGTTTTTTTCTTGTTTGCATATTGATATTTTAGGAAAACATGTTTTTTATTCTGCTTTTTTATATACTTTTATTTAGGGAAACCCTGTGCAACCTAAGAATTCTTTAAAGGATTACTTCCAGAAAGATGAGCCCACTACAACAAGCTGGGTACGCTTAGAAAGCTTAACATGTGTACTTTCAGAATTACCTGCCTCCCCAAAGTCCAGGGGGGGCAGAAGAGCCTGGCCCACGGAGCTAGCCCCCATAGCTGGTCCCGGGCTAGTTATGATGGGTAGTGTGGATAGTAGTATTTTATTTGTAAATGTTATAAAGTGCTCTTTTCAGTTTGTGGGGTCTCCTGGGCAAGATTTGAGGGGCTTCCGATACATATGTGGTACCGAGAGAAATGGGGCTTTCACATGCAATATGGTTTTCATTAATAAACAAATGTTTTATTTAAAATAAAGGAGACAATTGTCTAAAAAATATTATTTTATTTATTTTTTTGTTTTTTTACGCAAAAATATAAAAAAAAAACAGTAGAAAAATTACAAACAAGACATTTCATGTTAAAGCCTAAACTCTGCTGCAAAATATATATATTTATTTTCCTGGAAATTCCGGCAAAAAGCACAGTTAAACATGGCGCAAAATGGGGAGAAATTACCTGTCAACAGAGGGTGACAAAAATTCAATTAGGCTGCATTTAAAAGGGTTAATAGTACCTATGCATGTTGGGTATTGTTCTGCTCGGGGGACCTTGCGCTTTCAGATTTAGCTTGTTTTTTTCTTGTTTGCATATTGATATTTTAGGAAAACATGTTTTTTATTCTGCTTTTTTATATACTTTTATTAGGGAAACCCTGTGCAACCTAAGAATTCTTTAAAGGATTACTTCCAGAAAGATGAGCCCACTACAACAAGCTGGGTACGCTTAGAAAGCTTAACATGTGTACTTTCAGAGAATATATGGTTTGTGGGGGGTATTTCAAATGTAACGGGTTGTTTTGGTTGAAAAATTGCAAGGTGCGCACTTTGTCTGCAGAGCTGAAATTTTCAAGTAAAATTACCGTTACGCACATGCTTTACTTTGGGGTGTTTGCCAACTCTTCCCTTGACAGTAGCTATGCATGTTCAAATGTAAAGGGCTGTTTTTCTGGAAAATCTGCAAGGTGCGCATAGCGCATATCGCAGTTGTATTTTATCTGAAAATCTCCTAAAGCTCTGTTTCAGTTTGGGGGAGTGTCCTGGGCAGGAAAGGGTGTCTACCAATACATATGTGGTACCGCTGTAACAGGGAGAAATTGGGGTTTCACACGCAATAAGATTTTATTATTGTAATCGGTTTTTATTGTTTTTTCAGACAAAAACAAAAAGGACGACATTTATACAATTGTGGGGGAATACAAAACGTAGGGTAAGGGGTAAGGAAAGGAAAAGAAAGGAGAGAGGGGTGGGGGGGATGGGGTACAGGGTTCGCGCAAATGTTCTAGACACAGTATATAAGGTACATCTACTACAACAACAATCATTGACATGCGCATTCAGAGCATAGATTCATCCATGACCCCACCTTAGATCAGGAGATAATGACAGCTACTTGAACTCCTCTTCTAATGGCCTAAGTCTAGGTATGAGGAGCGGGACGTGGGGGCGAGAACAGAGGACTCGCTACATAAGCTTTGAGGGTTGGGACTAAAGCAGTGCTGGGAGGTGCAATTCCCGGTAGATCAGCCAGCTCATCCAGATGGTTGTACACTGATCTGCGGTGTCCCTATTTTTTGCGACTAGTTCTTCCATGCAGCGAATTCCCTCTAACTCTACCACCCATTCCATCAATGTAGGGGGGGTCGGAGTCCTCCAGTGCCTAGGAATAATGGTTCTCATAGCTGTAAGAAAGTGACCCAAGACCCCCTTCTTAATCCTTGACACCGGGCCGGGATTAATGACAGGAGAGTGACCTGAGGTGTATTAGCTATCCTGGTTCCGGATACCTCTTCGTAGATTGCGAAGATTTGGTCCCATGGGGCCTTGATCGCTGGGCAGCTCCACCAGATGTGGGTCATGGTCCCCACCTCCTTCTGGCATCTCCAACATTTGTCCGATTGTGCGGCAGCAAATTGGTGTAAGTCAACCGGGCATCTGTACCATCTAGCGAGTACTTTATAGTTTCTTTCCTGCGAAGCACTCGCCAATGATATCCCGTGAGTGCTCAGAAACACTTTAGTCAAATCAGTGTCTGAAATCTGTATACCCAGTTCTCTTTCCCACTTGTCTATGAACTTGGGTGGTCCTGAGTGCTGCGTTCTGTGTAGAAGAGCATAAAGGGAAGATACTACTCTAGTTGGGGGAGTTTGTGTGACCAAGGATTCCAGTTCCGTGGAGGGGCCACGGGATGTTTCCAAAAGCTTATTAGTGACGATAAAGTTGTGTAGCTGTCTGTGTAGGAGCCAGGAGACCCGTCTGCCTCCCGCACTCTCACTTAGTTCTGGTAGCGTGGGAATCTTGCCTGCCTCTAAAACATGTCCTATTGTGGTGTTATTGGAAGCTTCCCAAACGAGGAAGTTCTCGGCACCAAACCCGGGCTCGAAGGCTGGATTGTCAAAGAGTGGTGTAAGGGGGCCCAGTCTACGGACCAGTGTACGTTTATTCTGTAGGGGATCCCAAGTTTCCAGGAAGTGCCTAACCAGGAAGGGCGTAGATTCCCTTTGGAGTTTAGAGAGGGGAGCGGCCCATGCTAATAAGGTAGGGTTAAAGGGGGATAGAGCTTTCTCGAGCTGCACCCAGAGTTTGTCCCTCCCCCTGTGCAACCAGTCCACCATCCGCTGCAAGACCGCGGATGTGTGGTAGATTTTTAGGTCTGGAAGACCTACTCTCCCCTCACTTTTGTTCCTGGAAAGGGTGGAGAGTCGTATCCTGGGTTTGGAGACACCCCAGACGAATTTGGAGAAAGCTGACCTCAGTTTGTTAAAAACCTGTTGGGGATTGTTATCGGGACCGTCTGGAATATATATAAAAGTTTGGGGAGAATGTCCATTTTTCTCCCAAATAGATTGGGGGGGAAGGGTTTTGACCTGCTACTGGTCAGGGCCCTATAGATATATCTGGACCAAAATAACATATGCCCCCTACTCTCCTTTTAATTGCAAATAAGATGAGGGGGGAGGTTTTAGGTACTTGACACGGTACCAAACCTATAGAGAGCTTTTAGTGGGTGTTCTAGTAAGACAACATGTTTTGCATTGATTTTAAAACACATTCACAAATTTATTTCACATATAGTAATTTTTCACATATTTTACAGTAATACATTCTTAGGAGATAAATACAATTTTTTCTACAGTTGACACCTTTGCCAGAAGAAAAGGTATATGAAGGTATAGACTTTGGCTTTCCTCTATAATTGTCCTGAAGGGACTTTGCTCATACATATGTAGTATTTTCACAAGCACATAGATCAACTCCACTCAGTTGTAGCAAGTGTAACTACTTGTGCAAACGTTTCGCTTTAGTCAGTTTCCTCAGTGCACTTCATTATCTAATTTCTACCAAGTAGAGAATAGAAAGTGAAATATCTTAATATGGTGCCTAGAAAATATATGGTTCAATACTCTTGTGTGGTTACAAGAGGTCATACCTTCATTTACAGAGTTTAATCTTGAGACAGCGCTTGTATTACTATTGCCTGCTCCAATTGTGCCTAGTATAGAGAATATTACTTTATTAGCTGAAATTGAGACGCTGTTGCAAAGTTAGGTGTCAGCTTGAAACTTTGTCACTTTGTCAAGTGAGGTTCCTGCGGTGCCTCCCTATCGATGGGGCAGGTGTAGAGGAGTGCGCCCCCGCCTGGTATGAGCGCGCCTGCTGTATGGTGTGCTGTGGCGCGCTTTACTTAACCGGCTGGAGGGGGCGTGTGCTACAGCTGGGGCCGTCCAATCGGCGCTCTAAGAGATCGGGGATGTCAACATCCCAGAGCGCCGTGCTGCCATTATGCGGCGAGTATACAGATGACGTAGTACGCGCCATCTGGTCCTCGCCCATTGGCAGCCTAGGGAGCGATGCGATAGGCAGGCACCGCAGGAACCTCACTTGGCAAAGGTAAGACAGCCGTATTTTTCTACTATTTACCTCTTAAGCCACTTTAGAATTAACACTTAATACTCTATTCTGACCTACAGCAAGTTTCAAGCTGACACCTAACTTTGCAACAGCGTGATTTATCCATTGCCTTTATAATAGGCGACCTCAAATCAACAGAATACCACAACTTTGCTCCTTAACAGGTACAGTAAAGTTTTTTCCCCTTAACCATATTGATACTTAATAATCTCAATTTCAGCTAATAAAGTAATATTCTCTATACTAGGCACAATTGGAGCAGGCAATAGTAATACAAGCGCTGTCTCAAGATTAAACTCTGTAAATGAAGGTATGACCTCTTGTAACCACACAAGAGTATTGAACCATATATTTTCTAGGCACCATATTAAGATATTTCACTTTCTATTCTCTACTTGGTAGTAATTAGATGATGAAGTGCACTGAGGAAGCTGACTAAAGTGAAACGTTTGCACAACTAGTTACACTTGCTACAACTGAGTGGAGTTGATCTATGTGCTTGTGAAGATACTACATATGTATGAGCAAAGTCCCTTCAGGACAATTATAGAGGAAAGCCAAAGTCTATACCTTCATATAGTACAAAAGCAAGCCTGTAAGGGCACCACCAAAATAATATAGAATATATAAGAAAGTGGGTGCTCCCATAAATCCCAAATACAAACCAAAGTAGCAAAAAAGAACAAATTGGGGATTTAAAAATGGGCACTCACACTAGTAATATGAAATCTCCTTAGCCTTATCCCTAAGAACCTCCTTATCTCCTAAGAATGTATTACTGTAAAATATGTGAAAAATTACTATATGTGAAATAAATTTGTGAATGTGTTTTAAAATCAATGCAAAACATGTTGTCTTACTAGAATCCCCACTAAAAGCTCTCTATAGGTTTGGTACCGTGTCAAGTACCTAAAACCTCCCCCCCTCATCTGATTCTCCCAAACCATGAGAGTGGCCTTTTAGTATAGGAGTCGAGTTCGGCTAGCGTCTTGGTGAGAAGCGGGGCATAATTTAGCTCATACAAATTGGTTAAATTGGCTGGGATCTGTACGCCTAAGTACTTGATGGCCTGTGTTCTCCACTTGAAAGGGAAGCTACCTTGTGGCTGACTTCTTGGGGTGACAGAGAGACGTTGAGTGCTTCTGATTTAGAATAATTAATTTTGAAGTTACTCACTCTGCCGAATCGCTGGAATTCTTTTAGGACAGAGGGGAAAGAGATATGTGCTGAAGATAGATGCAGCAACAGATCGTCTGCGAACAGGGAGGCTTTATATTGGTGGTTAGCTATGTGTATCCCTTTGATATCTGGGTTGTCCCGGATAGCTATGGCTAGATGCTCCATGGTGAGGACGTATAGGAGGGGGGACAGCGGGCACCACTGTCTCGTGCCATTGCTGATAGGGAAGGGGGTAGACAGGAGTCCATTCGCCCTGACTCTGGCAGTGGGGGAGGCATATAGAGCGAGGATCTTGGAGAGGAGACCAGGGCCAACACCAACCTGTCGAAGTGTTGCCTCCATGAACGCCCAATTCACCCGGTCAAATGCTTTCTCTGCGTCACAGGAGAGCAAGCATACTGGTTCCTTCGAAGAGACAACGTGTGCTATTAAGTCGAGCAGTTTGTTAGTGTTGTCCCTAGCCTCCCTCCCCGGGACGAATCCCACCTGGTCCAGGTGTATCAGCGCTGGGAGCAGTGGTTGAAGTCTTAGAGAAATGATCTTTGCGTAGAGTTTGAGATCCACATTGTGGATACCGGGTTTAGGAATGACTGAGATTGTTGCTTCCAATGACTGTTTGGGGAAGGGGCATTGCTTATCAATGGCATTGAAGGTCTTCGTCAGGAAAGGGACCAGGCGGGGACCAAAGTGCTTGTAAAATTTGGGGGAGTAATCATCCGGGCCTGGGCATTTTCCCGAGGGTGACTCTCTGATTGCCTTAGCTACTTCCTGCTCTGAGAAGGGAGCGTCAAGGAGGTCCGCTTCCTCCGCGGATATAGTTGGGAGAGGGGTGTTCTCTATGTAGGCGGCTATCTCTTCAGGGGGCGCTCGTGTATCCGGGGCTCGGTTATGAGGGCTGTGTATATTATATAGTGAGGAGTAAAACTCTCTAAAAGTGTCCACCATAGCAGTCGGTGTCTGCGCTACAGTTCCATCGCCCCTTTGGATGGTCGGTATATAGGCTCCTGCTGGTCTAGGGTGTAGGGCTCTAGCAAACATCCGGCCACACTTGTTGGCTGACTCGTAAAATAAAGCTTTGCCCCTATCTCTGTAGCGCAAGTAGGATTGGTTATATAGCTTTTGGAGCTTTTCCCTAGCGTTTTGTAGTTTTAACAGCTTGGGGTTGGTTGGCCTCCCTTTGTGTTCTTTCTCAAGGGTGAGGATCAGGGATCGGGTCTGGGTGATAAGTGAAGCTCGTTTCCTTTTGAGCCTCGTACCATGTTTAATAAGCTCCCCTCTGATAACGCTTCCCATTGGTAAGGCAGCGGGGTGGGGTCATCCCTGTGGTCTTCAAGAAAGTGTTTCTATCGTGGAAGAGCAGACTGCGTCGCCAAGCAAATCATCATTCAACCTCCAAGTCCAGCCCGGGGGGTAAGCCCGGGTAGGCTAAATGAGAGAAAGTTGGGAGTGTGGTCTGACCACAGTATTGGTCCCATCCAAGCCCTGGGGTTCCAGTCCAAGGCGTGGTGGCTGAGTAAGAGGTAGTCTATTCTACTATAAGAGTTAGCGGCATGGGAGTAAAACGAGTAGTCCCTCCTGTTGCCGTTTAGTGCCCTGCAGGTATCTACCAGTTGGAGGCACCCAAGGGATTTTTTAAGTCTACTGATCTTGCTTAGCGACACAGCAGACCTCCCAGAGAAAGTGTCAATTATTGGGTCAAAAGGGACATTGAAGTCTCCTCCAAAGATAATAATCCCCTCCGCAAAGGCCTCGAGCAGTTTAAGTGTTTTAACACAGAAGTTCACTTGGTCTAAGTTCGGGGCGTATATGTTCAAGAGTATACGTCTTATTAAAAAGTTTAACTTTAATAAAGAGAAATCGGCCCTGAGGGTCGCTTTTTGTTTCTATTAATTCAAGCGGGAATGACTTGTGGAATGCGACGGATACTCCTTTTGTTTTGGCCTTGGGGTTGGAGGAATGGTGCCAGGTTGGGAAATATCTGTTACTTATTTTGGGAATGTGTCCTGTCTTAAAGTGTGTCTCTTGGAATAGGGCAATTTTCACTTTCTGTTTGTGAAGGTCATAGAGAACTTTATTTCTCTTTTCTGGTATGTTGAAGCCTTTCACATTGAAAGAGCATACAGTCACATCGCCCAATGTGTGCGTGGGAAGGCTGATTCTAGTGAAGTTATGTAATGGAAGGGTCTGGGGGGGGAGGATGAGGTGGTGAAGGGAAGAAAGATAAGAGGAAGGAGGAGAAGAGGGAAGGGAGAAAGAGAAAAAGGAAAAAGGAGGGTTTTTTTTCCTATGCGTAACTAATTACTCTCTCCCCTCTACCAGTATATGGTAGGGGAGGTAGGCCTATGTCTGGGAAGTGGAGAGCTATGGCCAGGAAGGAGAGGTGCGCTTTTTTTAATGTCTGTGAAAGTGGCCATTGGGGACGTAAGCTACTGGAGTGGCAAGGACAAGCAGAGGCAGCACCATGGTACCCACCGCGGTCCGAGGGGGTCTCCTCCCTCCGGGTGCCGGGTCGGCACCACGGCCAGCAGCCCCACCAGAGCCCCAGTGCAAGCCACAACGTTCACACTGGACATGTGACCAGATCGAGGTCATGCTAGGAGCGTCTATTTTACAATTACTATTAGCAAGATCTGGAACCACATGAACATACCTAATAACAATATGAACCACAACATTTGTCCCTGCTAACCTGGGTAGGAACAACACTAACATAGTCGAGACCCAACAGGTGCGCCCAGGTCCAATTTACTCGTGCGGCTTGTCGCCCGGGCCGGCCGCCACCCCCACCCATATAGTGAGCCCAAGGCGGTCATCGCTCGGGCTCCAATGGGAGCTAAGAGAGGGGCAGGGGCCGCAGCAGGCCAGGCCAACAAGGACACAAAAAGGCGGTTACGGGTCCTAAAAACGGGAAAAAGAAGGGGGCACCAGGTCAGCAGGGAATGAAAATACAAAAACAACAGTTAGGAAAATAACTCAGGATGCTTCGTTTCGCGGGCCTTGGTTTCGGCGTCCACCTCTTCTTCCGTTAAGGCCGCGGGCGCTACGGGGTCGCCGGCCATCGCGCCCCCGCCCGGGGGGTATCCCGGCTTCAAAACCAAGATCTGGAGAGAGCCAGTCTTCCACGGGAACAGCAGGTGAGTCCAGGAAGGAGAACAGATCAGGGAGTTGGGAAGGTGATCTCAGGACAAAAGGGCGGCAGCCTCTTGCGACCACCAGGTGGAACGGGTGGCCCCATCTGTAAGTAGCCCCCGCGGACCTGGCGACATCCAGAAGTGGCTTGAGAACTTGCCTCATCTGGAGGGTACGCCTTGCTAGGTCGGGCAGGAGAGTAATCGGGGCACCACGGTAGGAGAAGGGGCCCCTGTCCCACGCCTTCTTTAGTATTTCCTCCTTGATTTTGTAGTAGTGGACTCGGCATATGATGTCCCTGGGCTTGGATGAGTTCAATGGCCGCGGTCCCGGCGCCCTGTGTATTCTATCTATTTCGATGTGGTTGCTTGGGGGACGGTCCAGCAGCTCATTAAAGATGGCAGTGGCAACCTCTCCAAGATTGGCGTTATCAAGCAATTCAGGGAGGCCACGAATGTGGATGTTGTTGCGCCTTCCCCTATTTTCCATGTCGTCAAGATGGAGTAATATCCTGGCGGTTTGCCGTGCTGAAGCAGTTTGCGTACTCTCAAGGGTAGCGTTTGCCCGTTCTAAGGCTGTCAAGCGCTGGTCTGTGGAGATCTGAGTTTGTTCTAGGACTTGGACTCTGTCTGAAATGTCGGCGACCGATTTTGTTACTTCTTCCATCTCCCTTCTGAATACTGTTTCCATCCTATTGGTGTAGTTCTCAAAGTCCTTTCTTGAGGGTAAACATTTCAAAAGAACCTCAAGGTCATATTGTGCAGAAGGAACCGATGTAGCTGGCCCCGGACCCTCGAGAGTGGAGGAACCGGCCCCAGACAGCGGCGGGCTCGCATGTCGTGGATCCGGCCAGGGGAGGCCATCACCGCCGTCAGGGTGTGTGGGGGGGGGGCTGCAGTGTATGGCTCCCCGCCGGCAGGTCAATTCTCTGTCTCCGAGTGACACACATGTCGGCCAGGGGGGAGTCCCGACTGGACCGGCCTCTGGTAGCGCAGTGTCATCCACATGGAGAGAGCGGATGGTCGCCGAGCTACTCTGGTGAATGGTCCTCTGTTGCTCCGTGTGGGGATGGGGAAAGTGCAAAAGGCAAGATCCAGGCGGACGGGGTGATGGGCCCTCATCGGGAGACCAGGTATCCGGGGGCGATGCCCCGGAGGGCGGTGAAATGCTGGGGTTTGTGGATTGCTCCCCCGGGACGGTTCCGAGGTTGACCTAAGCCGGGCTGATACTGCTCGGCAGTTTCCCCTGCGCTCTGGGGAGGAAAGGAGAAGGCAGGGTTCAGCTTCCGAGTCAGCCCGGGACCATACAGGAGAGGGCTCACTTTGTAGGTGAGGTGAGTGACGGGGGCTTTCCGGCCTGTACCCCTCTCCCTCCCAAGGCCCGGAGAAGGCATGTGGGGATTCTGCTCGCCGTGTTGGGGGAGGGGAGTGACTGTCCAGGTCCCCCTCCAGCATCACTGAAGGTGTCGCCCGGGGTCCACCCGACTGCCAGGGAGCTGCATCGAAGGAGGGGAGCAGATCTGCTGTACAGGGTTTCTCCTGCCTCCTATTCACACTAGGCGGGAGGTCTCTGCTGACTGCGTGTGGTCGGGGCTGATGAGACTCCGCGGTGGAACACTCGAGTGAGAGCTGCTGGCTGCTCCCTCCCCGCTCCCGCTCCCCCGCCGCCTCTGTGAGCACAGGCAGGTGCCGTACGGATCTCCCCGCAGCGTCCGCCGCCTCTCTGTCCTCCCGCGACGCCTCACCTCTTTCCTCGTCGCGCCCGTGGTCCCCGCCGGGAGTCGCCAGCTCGCCGCCTGCCGTCATGTCGCCGCTCGGTACCTCCAGGGGTGGGGAACCTTCAGGTGAGGGCAGCTGCTTTTCTCTCTTACCGTCAGGGCATCGGGTGGGAGTTCGGGCTATTACAGCAGCCGCTGGTTACCTGAGGGGCAACCGTCTCCACCCTGGGGCCGCCTCCCTCTCCTCCGCGGCTCGCGTTCGCCGCCATCTTGGGGCTTCCTCCCGCACGGGCAGAGGGGCCCCCAGGGGCAAGAAATTGCCGGATTCCGCCAGTTCGAGGGCTGCCGGCAGTCGTCCGAGTCCTTCTCTTCTTGGCCATATCATTTGGTAGCCCCAATGGCTCAATTTAGGGTGTCTTTGGTTGGTTGGGCGCAGAGCTCTCCAAATTGCTGCCTCACGCGGCCATAGTCAGACCACGCCCCGCAATAAGATTTTATTGACAAACTTACATTTTTTATTCCAAAAACCACTACAAATTGCAAAAAATATATTTTTCTTTATTTTTTTGCACATATTTCACCCAAAAGTATTGGGAATACACTAAAAAAAGGCCAAACAAGACATTTCATGTTGGAGCTTAGACTTAAAAACAATATATAATTTTCCTGGAAAATCCCTGAAAATCCCTTCAAAAATCAAAGTTGAACATATGTAGCGCAAAATAGTGAAAAGTGGTCTGGCAACAAAGTGTGACAAAAATTCTAGGAAGGCTGGCACTTAAAGAGTTAATGCCGTCGTAGTGCAGATTTCCGACCCAAACCCTTGAGGCGCACATTACGATCTTGCCTAAACCGGGAAAGGAACAAACCGTATGCGCTAACTTTATGCCAATCTCATTAATTAAGGTGGATGTAAAACTTTTCTCCAAAATAATCGCTAATAGATTAAAGAGGTTGCTGCCTTCTTGGATTGGACACATTGATCAGGTGGGATTTGTCGAGGGTAGAGAGGCTGTGATAACACCATTAAAACCATTCTTCTGAACTCTTACGCTAGAACAAACAAAATTCCGATGTGCTTGTTGTCAGTGGATGCCGAGAAGGCGTTTGATAGGATCAGATGGAAGTTTTTGGAGCATACCCTTAGACAAGCAGAGATAGGTCTAGTAATGAGGGGGAAAATATGAGCCCTTTACAATAACCCCACGGCGAAAGTCAGGACGAAAGGGCTGCTCTCCTCAGGTTTTCAGATCCACAACGGGACAAGGCAGGGCTGCCCCTTGTCACCCCTGTTGTTTGTGCTGGTGATGGAACACCTGGCAGGGGCACATCGTGCGAATCCTGACATTAAGAGTATCAGGGTTGGGGGGGGGGGAAACTCAAACTAGCATTATATGCAGATTACTTACTACTTTACCTCACCTCATACATTCAGCAGGGTAAGTAACTTTAAGGTCAATATTTCCATAACCTGAAATATTAAATGTCAGCATAGGTGACCAGCTTACAGTGCAGAGATTAAAGGAAAAATTCCTTTTTAAGTGGTGCAAGGAGGCCATAAAGTATCTATTTACTGCAGCTGATCCAATTTCGATTGAATTATGACCCTCTACCCTGAAAGATGAAAATGGATTTAGAATATCATGGTTGGGACAGAATTAATGTTCTAAAAATGGATGTTCTGCCTATATGTCTTCCAGACTATCCCATTGCATGGCAGTAAGCAATTCATATGGCAAATCGGGTCTGAATTGATAAAGTTTGTGTGGGGAGGGGCGCAACGGAGGCTCAGCTTTCGTAAACTCTCGAGATCTAAAGAAAAGGGAGGATTGGGGTTGCTAGATGTAGAAACGTACCACAGGGCTGCTGTCATAATGAGCTTAGTAGACTGGCATCACAGTGTGGAGTCTAAACAGTAGGTAATCGTCAAACAGAACATGCTCTCCTGGAACTTGTGCTCCCTGCCTTGGATAGACTCAGGTAAGTGCTCAGCTCCTCCTGAGGTGGGAGGGCTGCCTCAGGAATATGAGTATTTCGACGAGGCTGGGACACGTGACCCCGCTATTCAGCAATCTGGCATTTATGCTGGGGGTTGGGGCTCCGAGGTTCCTATTGCGGGAAGCATCTTCAAAAACCAAACTTAGACACGTCCTGGTACAAGGTGGGATCCCTATGAATCAGGAGCTGAGGGCGTTGGGGGGGCGGGGTGAATTGGTTTGGCAGTGAACCAACTACACAACTATCTAGGGACATGGGATGATCTGACAGTGCTGACGAGGGACTGTACCAAATTTGAGTATTTGCTAGAGGTGGCTGAGTGACCAACAAAGGTCATCTCGTGCTTGCATGGCATGTTGAAGGAAGAGACAGGCCCTGGAAGACCGGACTTTGTGGTGGAGTGGGAGAAGGAAATTGGGTGGCAATTTGAGGAGCAGGATTGGGAGAAGTCATTTTTCCTCACTCATAAAATGGCGATACCTTGCAAGGCTCCGGAAAATAATTTTAAACTTTTATCTAGATGTTATAAAAGCCAGTAAGACGTCGTCAGATGTTTCCTTCAGCCTCGGCTGTGTGCTGGAGATGTAACTCAAATAAGGGGACCCTCTTGCACATATGGTGGGAATGCGCAAGCATAAATAACTTATGGGCAAAGATCTGATAACAACCAGCACAGAGCAATAGGAACAAGAATTTAAGTCCGCTTTAAAGTGACTCCAAAATAAGAATAAATATGTCCTCTTTACTTAATATACACATCAATCTTTGACCAATGTTTCCAATTTAAGCGGTACTCCACTGGCGTGCAGAAGTTCAAATCCTCTTTAAAGTGATAAGGTGATCCACAAGAAATTCAGCCTTAATGTGATCCCACCACCACTAATATGCTCTTACCAGAAATATGGCTTTGATACGCATTGGATATAATGGGTGGCTCAGATGTCGCTCCCTCTCAAGGAATCACTGAAACAATACCCCCTTTAAGGGCAATGATTGTACTCCACATAGATTCTCTAGGGAAACCAGATTTGGGATGCCCTTCCAGTTCAACCAGGAAGCTCAAAATCCCACGAGTTCTGTCTGACGGTGGCAGGAGGTGCAGCTGTCTCACATGTGCAGATGATTCCTGTCCCCCAGCAGGTCGTGCTCTACTTTTGTTGAGGCGAGAGTCAGAACTTTCGTAGTCTGGTTGTTCAGCAGCTTTAGGCTCCTTTCCCCTGTCCTATGGGTCATGTGCGTGCTCTGGTCCATTCACAGCTGTTTGCAGTGCATATTAATCCTCAGCAAATGGCTCTGCAGACGGGAGCCATTTTTTTTTTGGCTCCCGTCTGCAGAGCCATTTGCTGAGGATTAATATGGGCGGCCTGGATGGTGTTCCAGATTTCAGATCAGGGCATCGGGAGGATGTTGGGGAGATAGCAGGCTTAGCAAAAGATAGTAATCCCCCACATTCCCCCTTTTTCATTTTTTTTGTGTGTGCGATGTCTTGTCTGGTGTCATTTCCCCCCATTAGTTTGTGTGGGCCTAGTGGACGCTTAGGATGCAGATCCAACAGGAGAAAGGACAAGTGGCTGCAATAAAATAAGATTAAACATAAAGTCCAAACTCTGCTGAAAAAAACAATATATAGTTTTCCTGGGTAACCCCTGGTCTGGCAACAGAGGGTGACAAAAATGCTAGGGAGGCTGGCAGTTAAAGAGTCTGAGAATAGGAATAAAAGATGAAAGGTAAACTTTTAGCAACTAGTGAAAGCCCCTGGCCTAATTAAAATATATTAACCAGGAAAGGTGGCAAAGAGAGAACTGTTAGTCTTTTGATTTAGACATAAAACCCTCTTACATTGAATTAAAATTCAATTTACATTCCATCACAGTGGAGCAAAACTTGCACAGGCCCTGAGGTTTAAAAGACTCCAGGGCCCGCCATGCGTCTACCTCCAGGGCATCCCGATTTGGGAGGCTCCACTGTGTGAAGCCACCAGGATTGTTAAAAAATCAAGAATGGTAAAGCCTTTCACTAAATGGAAACCAGAGATTCGGCCAGCGAGCTTGTCACGTCAGCTGGCAAATTCAAGGTCAGCCAATCAGCGTGGTGTGGATGTGGCTACAGCAGCATAAATATATATATATTTTTTAAGCCAAGCAGGTTTAGATGGTTTTGGCCTGCTTAAAACAATCCCAATAAACAATGTGGCAGATGTGTGTGATCCACTATTGAATTCCATAGAAAACTCAACAAAATATATCCCATGGTCCCACACAATGGGGGTTGTTGTGGTAGATGATGCTGTTCTTTAGTGCTGCAACCAAAATAATTAGACCATTCATCAGACGTAGTAGCTGAGGAAGAATAATGAATTAGTTTGTCAGCACCTCCAACTACAGGACTTGCTGTCTAAGAGGACATATGGTAAAAAGTGCTTGTTTTATATTAGTGCAGCTTGGGAGAAGTATTGTAGGCAGGAATAGGAGGTTAAGACTAAGGTGGATGTTAGTTGTGTATTGTTTGCAGAGCGTAGGGCAGTAGACAGAAATTTGGAAAGACATGTAGAGGGTTGCAGCACTGTGGAGAGCCTTGTGTGTTTGAGTGAGCAGCTTAAACAGAATCACATACTGTAACCAGTGTAATGACTGGCAGAGGCTGGAGAGGCATCAGAGTTGGCCTGGTAGGGCAGAGTGTGCTCCATAATATAATGTAGGGTGCCAATAGTGTACCTTAGCTAAAGAAATGGTTGTTGTTGCTCTGGGAGATGCCAGGGAGTTAAAATGGTACACAAGAGGGTTAACAGGGATATTTTTGATAATTTAGCTTCAGAGAAGTGTGACTTAATGTGAAAGTCCAGTCTGGAACTAACCCCCCACTGAGGCAGGACTGAGAGGCAGGGGTTCCAAAATGCCTTACCTCGCCATTGACTGGCTGACTGGCAAAGAGTGGGGGGATGTAGCTCTAGGCACCCTCTGTGTCGCTGCCACATGCCTGATCCCGAACAGGGTAGGCCTTTTTTTGTACCCCCCTCCTGTCCTGCCTCACCACCAGAGGCAGGGTGGTTTACATTTGACTGGACTGTAACATTTAGACAGGGTGGTGGCAGATGCCCTCCCTCTGGTGATATTGCAGTTGGCAATAGAAATAAGGGCAGCATTTCAACCTTTTTTTCCCTTTTCCATTCTTTTTTGGCTTATCTGGCATATTTATAGAAAGTAAAGTAAATCCCACCCAGGGGGTTAACTGTTCAAAACATTTACACCTGGACGCTAAAATGAGTGATTACTGTATGTAGTTCCTTAAAAACATGTTTGTACAACCAATGTGAGTATAGAAATTACAGCATACTGACAGTTTAATTTACAGCTCTGGGTATTTACATCATTTTATTAGCTTTGTTTCTTGAAAGTCATGGTAACAGACATTTATCTTTTGGTCTGGATGGATTTTGCAGTAAAGCTATATGGGAGGCAAGCGAGAAAACTGTGCAGTGCATGCTGGGAGGTCATGGCTGTGCAAAGCATGTGTCATCATAGATCACTTAATAAAATAAAAACATTTTCAGAAGCTATCTTATAATAAAAATGAGATTTACTTGACTTCAGAGTGACAACTAATTTTCAGATATCTTATGTGTGCAATAAAAGAATTGAAAGACTCCTGGGGTGTCATAAGAATAAGCAACAACATTATTTTACTGCTTTCTTAAAGCTCAATTAATGTATTTTTATTTTTAGAAATGGTTAGATACATACTTCAAAATGTCCAACTACAGACTGCAGTCCAGTGCCATGATAGAGGCCCTTATAAAAGGATCAACAAAATATAATTAGCAAAAAGCTAGCCATCACACTTACTGATGGTTTCATAAGATTTGACTGCTGCCTCGCAATCTAACGCTACTCAATGACCATTGTCCAGCATGGGTGTTCGCTTCATATAAATAGGCTTTACCAGGTTTTAGATGAAATAGTTACTGCAAAGACCCCATTCATCCAAGCGCCATTCGGGAGTCCACGGCACCCACTGCTCACTTCCGATAGTGATGACAGTCTTGTGTTCCAGTAGCAAGGGCTAATGGCCAGGTTCTCAGCTAGCCAAAGCTGCTAAAGAGTTCACCTGGAAGAATTGTGGGGCTTGTAGTCCATGTGTTTTACTCAAGCCCATAAAAACCACTGTAGCAAAACAGAGTCCCAGAAATATGAGAATCATGGAAACAACATGCTGATAAGTAAATCATAGGTATGGGGGCACAATCCTAACACGTGTTTATTTTACATTCCAAAAGAGGATAACAATAAGGAAGAACATAGAAAACATGACAAAAAAAGGGAATTTTCCTTTAAGCATTTTGCTTTGCTTTCAGAAATGTTTGTTGTTGGCCCTCAACTTAAAGTGCACTTTAAACCTATTGGGTTAATGGATGGATTATGAAGTATTGATCTGTGTCACAATATTCCTCTTCTAATTCTAACCCCCTCCACTTCATTACATTTACTATTAGAAAACTTAAGTTAGTTACCTGGTAACTAAATGAAGTCTGGTAACATACTGAAGTCTGATATGGGGTAGAGGCGCCCCTCCCCAAGCTCAATAAATAAGCAAGCATGGATGTTCCTAATTTCTGAGTCTTTTAACCACAGCCTGGCCTCCAGCGAGCTCTTCAGATCCGCACCAGTGGGCAAAAAAACACAATGCAGCCTGACCGCCTGCAGTCGTACATCCCGCTGGAGCCTCACAAGCCCCATATGGTATTGGAGGAGGAAGGGGGTGGTGGGATCAGAAGGGGACCCAGAAATCCCCTCTGAAGATTTTCACAATGCCTCAGACCAATAGCATACTTGGTTTGAGGCTAGTGCTGACCTCCCCCTACCCTGCTGGCTAGGAGTCAGGGATAGGGGAATCTGGCCTATCCCCTGGGAGTTCCCTGGGTCCCTGGCAGGCTGCCGCTGGAGCCAGAGAATTGGTCAACCCCATGAGACCCACAGCAACCTTACCTAAACCTGTGGTTCAGGAGCTGGGGGTCTAGCTCCTGTCCCAGGAGGAAGAGCTAAAGCTTTTGTGTATTCTTTTGGTCATGTTTTTCTACCTTGGGGCAGAGTCTTAATATCCCAGTTTCCTAAGGATGTTTTGAGAAAATAGCATTGCTGTATGTCCAAGGCTGTTCAGGTCAAGATTTGTCTAGCCCTGCCACAATTCCAATGTGCAACATGCTGGCTATCATCCAATAGTAAGCATCAGCAGTTTGAAGACTGGTGCCTTTAAGAGTCCTATGGAAGGAGCAGTGATGTCAGTGATGTCAGTACAAAATCCTGCACAACTAGGCCCAGGATACATACATCAAGGGCATCCATGATATATATGCAAGCATTTTTGTGTAATCATTTTAAGGGTCAGAGTCACACTGATTCTTGACTAGGGAAGATGTTGCTAATAGAAAAAACAAAGTTTTAAGTGTTGAAAAAGAGTAATCTTCCCAGTGAGGTAAAATGCTTCACATAAGTCAATAAATGATGCTAGGAGAGTCTGACATTTTTTGCTGCAGGAGATGATTGTGATATGACAATTTTCTGACAGGTGCTTAGGAATATTATTTATGGTTTCTGTAGACAAGTAGAAACAAATACAGAGGCAGATAAAATGTAGATCTATGCTTAGCTTACAGAGGTGTATTTCTTAAAGAAACTTGTATTTCATACAAATCAATCCCATTTTAACTTCTAAGACTTGACATTTTTCCCTTAACTGGGAACCAAAATAAGAATATTTAAAAATATTAGTTATAGTCGATAATCAGTGTACCTACCCCTTGGTTGTTCAGTCTTATCTGAGGTCTAAAACTAACTGAGAAATACACGCATTGCTGGAAGCAATACACCACACCTGTGAAGTAAAAAGGAATGTACATGGAAATAAGGGTAAAATCTTAAGTATTTGTGAGATATTATACTGTATAAAGTCTCAAAAAATTGTCATCCTTTTAGAACAGGATTAAGAGGGGCCCCAAAATGTACACTTCGACAAAAAAGAAAGCTTGTCCAACAGATTTCTGAACATGTGTAGCTTACAATTCCCAACCCTAGAAGCAAAAATACAATTCTGTGATTCTCACCTGTAGAATTAATTTCTCTTTTCTTCCACTCCAAGACATCAGTAAATCAGATATTAATGGGTTAACTCTCGGCCAAAGGGCAGGACTGCAAGATGTGGTTCCTCCCAGCCTATATATACTGCTCTCCGCAATCGAAAAGCAGTAGACACAGCCGCCCAGAAGATGAAGGCATCCTAAACATTCCACGTTTAGTTGGAAAATAAGGATAGACGAGAAGACATCTTTCCCTTTATTTTCCTCTTTTTCCTCGCTTTTTTTTTTTAATGCTGATCCAAATTATATACATATTTGTATATATACACTTTACTTGGACTATGGTATCTAAGGAATGTATCTATCTGCCTTGCAGATAGGGTGGGCCTGATCCCTGGAGTGGAAGAAGAGGGAAATCAATTCTACAGATGAGAATCACAGAATTATATTTTCTCTCATATTCCACTCCAGGGCGCCAGTGAATCAGATTCGAATGGGATCTCCAAAAGCAATAGGCTTGATTCAGGGTGAGTTCCCAGGCGTCGACTTATTTCCTCTAATCTGAGAAATAATCAATCAAAAAATCAACTGTTAGCTGAAGAGCATACTACTGCTTGCAATGACTTTCTACCAAAGGCGGAATCCGGGTAAGGGACTAGGACTGCTCCTTAATACTGTTGTAATTAAAATTATCATGGAGCACAGTACTATGCAAGATTTACAAATAAGTAGACCAAGAATAGTAAATGTACCATCAAATGCCACTGTAGACAGACAGAATATAAGGGCTAGGCTGGGCAATACCTTGAAAGGGTTAATGCTGAACGCACTGGTTCTAACTCTCTATGGAGCAGATGGCTCCATAGAGAGTCCAAGGGACAAAGTCCAATAATAGTAAGTTATGGCGAATCCAATGGCTGACACGTGTTTTGAAATCTGATCCTTTCCTCAGAGCATGGTGTTCAGTTATCAGTGTGCAGGAGAGCGGTGCCTGGTGTTGCTGTACAGATCAGCTGTTTAAATAATGATAAATCACGCAAATCCCCCGGGCCAGCCCTGTGACGACATCCCTTCGTGTCATCAGACACCACTTCTGGTGACGGGTGCCCTGACCTTCCGCCAACCATCTCTCGGCCGGCAGTGTTGCCAGTCTCAAGATGGCGGCGCGTAGGCGTCAGCGGAGCATATGAAGGGGAGTAGTAAATTGCATTATCGCTTTTGCATCAAACTATATGTCCTATAGTGTGCATTTATAACTTAAGTTCCTCTGGTATTTAGGGCATCCTGCCCGCATATATCTTTGTTTCTGTATAGAGATAATCAATAGTAAGTATGCTTACCAGTCTTGTATATAATTATCCAAAGGTTTGAATTATTTAAAATGAAAAAAATTTAATTTAAAAATTTGGTGAGAACAAAACTGGTACTCAGATTTGACTATCCCCCTATCTGCTATTGATATTTGATAATATATTACACCGGAAATCCAGTCAGCTGGGATGGGCTTTTATTTTGGCAAATCATATTATCATCATACATTATGTTTTTCTGACTTTTTCTGCTTCCATTTTCACCCCCTCTAAATGCCAACCTGGTCTGAGAGGCTGGCCATAGGAATAACATCTCTTGAAAAAGGGCTCTATGGCAGCTAGGCCGCTAAGGGCAGATTGGCTTAAAGGTGAGAGTCTGAAATCTTTATTTATGCAAAGTGGTGAGATGGCGAGTGACATGATTGAATGCCCTCATGTCACCAGGAGGCTGAACCTCCACTTTAAAAATATCCCCTCAGATATGGCACTGTTAGGTGATGTGAAATATATTATTTACAACAGCTTTGAAATGGCAAGTTAATGAAAGCTTGCTCTCTGACAAATATAGCACCTACGATCTCCTAAATGTGGACACTCTGCATTGCAATACTTTAATCTTATTAAATACTATTTGTCTGTCAGCAAATGATACATATTCCAGTCAGCTAAACCTCTTCAAACATATTTAAAAACAAGAGGTGGTCTAAGTACCTGTTACAGGAGAGGGGAAACCTGAGTAAATCAATAAATTTCCTGGCATCCTGTCCTCTCCACACAAACCAGCCTCCTGGAATGTTATAATTAAGGTTGCAGTTTCTGTGAAACACAGATAAGCAGCAGTCATTAAGTGATTACTTAAATCTATGCTTTTAAAACTCTTAATCTGCCAGGAATCAGTTGAATGAATATTGTCAAGTATGCCTACAGAATTACCAGACTATGGGCTTGATTCATTAAAGGTCGAATTCAAATTTTCGCATGTTTTTTTGAGAAAAAGTTGCGATTTTGTGCGCGAAAATTCTACGCGCGATTCAACAAAGGTTTACTAGTTTTTGCTAATTCAATTCGAGTGAGAGAAAAAGCACTCGAAAATAATTCGATTTGCGAAAATAATTTATGTGGAATTTACACGCGAAAAAGAATTCTAGTGATTCAGGTGCCATGGATTGGCTCCACACATGAGTTAAATTCAAGTGTTTCACACGAATTTTTTACAGCAGCTTTCAGGAGGAGAAAAGTCTGTTTTCTGACTTCCACCATGGAGTCCTTCTATCCACTATACCTGCAAAAAAAGCCCATAAGGAGGCCTATAAACATGAAATTGTCTAAAATGTATTATTATATTTAATATAATATTACTATATTTATTATATGTAATTAATATATATATATATATATAATATACACATATTAGCAAAAACATTTATATAAAATAAATCATGTGCAGTAACATGTGCAATGTTTTATTTACCACATTGCTTGCCGCTGCACAACTTGATAAATGTAAGTGATGTAAACAATACCTAACGCCATGACAACATAAATATAGCAGACAGAAAAATGATCAGCCCAAAATATTAAAAAAACATTAAGGGGTTAAAATGGACCAAAACCCAGGATTTTTACTATACTGGGTTTTGGTCCTTTCCCCTGGGGAACCCCGATCGGGTGTGCCCCGCTATGTAAAACCCCCTCCAGATCGCTGATGCCAACTCACTTCTTCTCGGTCCTACGGCACATGCACAGCCGCTCGTCCAATCAGCGTGCTCGGAGCCGCTGACGCCACCTTGTCTAAGTCTTCGTCTAATGCCAGATGCTCCGTGCGCGCTGGCGGCCGCATCCCCCGTTTCCCTCTAACAGGGAGCGTGCCCGCGCTGGCCATTCACAAATGCCTGGTGCGGGCACGCGCCCATGCTAGAGGGATAGCGGGGATGTGGTCGCGGCTCGTGCATGCGCTGTTGGACCGGGAAACAAGGTAAGTGTATGGGGCGACCTGGGGGGTTTCACACAGCGGGGCATCCCAATTGTGGATGCCCCTGCGGGAGGGAATCACTTTAAGAAATGCTAAGGCCACTTAGTGCCAGGTGTCAGGTGAATGTCAGGTCCCCGTGCAAAAGATGTATTTATCAAATCAAAAATCCAGAGCGCTGTGATAGTGCCAGGTAGTGTCCCATCTATCATCAGTGCCATTGCTGAGTTCCCTACAGTGTCAGACCAGGCGCTTACCCTGCACTGTGTGGCCTTATCCCATACATTTCAATGGGCTAATTTTTTGGGCCACTTTTGTTAATTTTTTTTTTGGCTGGAGCATGTGCCAAGGGATTCCTGGGCTGCTTGGAATTGTTTTTGGAAGTATTTCTTTGTACTTTTGTGTTGCTCTGCAAACTTGTGATTTAGGTCGTGCCTGAGACTGCAGGGATGCCAAGACCCATAAATCTGGCGTGGATCCATGGAAAGGTATTTGTGGGGGTTCCTAGGGTGTTTCACACAGTAGAACATCCCTAATAGGGATGCCCCGGGGGGTTGTAAGTTGCCTGTGTGTATTTTAAGTGATCTTTTAGACCCTATGGTTGCCCAGGCGAATCTTCCTTTTTAAACTGGACCAGTCGCCACCATGGAAGGCCCTGGAGTCTAAAAGGCTCCCTAGTATTCCTTCTAATGTGTGCGCTCCCACACCCATCCATTCAGACAGTCCAAATACATGGTAATGTGCACTCCACAGGGAAACCTGCTCCCTATGCCGACGCTGAATCCAAAACAACGGCTTTATGCCCTACATTAGTATGCACGGCATAAATCACTGATTGGATAAGCTCATGCACTGTGGAAACAGCAGAAAGATGACTGGAGTGGGAGATCAGGGGGTTTATAACAGCAGGACATCAGGATGCCCGTAGGGCAAGGATAGTGAAAATCCTGGTGATTGGTCCACTTTAAAGTGGAACAAAACCCGCAATGCCCTATGTGGGAAACCCCCTCAGAATGTCGCTATTCACTCACCTCTTCCTCGTTCCAGCGGCGCATGCCCGGGCTTTCGTCCAATGACAGCTGACTGCCATGACTATGTAATTCAACAAATGGCTCTCATTGACTTTAATTTGGAGTGCGCGCTGATGCATCCCCAGTGGCACCCGCTCCTGTCTCAGCCTATATGATTGGCTAGGGCAGGAGCAAGCACATGCCACAGGGGGGATACCCCAGCATGCGCTCTCCATTGAAGTCAATAAGAGCCACGGCAGATGTCTCGCATTGGAGGAGAGCCTGCGCATGCGCCGTAGGAACGAGGCAGAGGTGAGTGAATAGTGATATTCTGGGGGGGAGGGCGGGTTCACACAACATGATATCCTAACTCAGGATGCCATGGGAGATTGTTGTTAAAGTGGACCCAAACCCAGCTGACTGTGCAGTCTAACAAACTCCTAATGCGGCCAAATCCCTATCCATGGGCCATCCCGCTGTGTAAAACCCTTAGGGATCACCTGAATACTCATCTTGCCTGTGGTCCCACAGCTCATCCCCGGTTTACCACAGTTTATGTTCCTGCGGGAGCTCAGACAGACAACCTGGGTGCTGGAGCACACACATCAGTCGGAGGGAAACCGGGGATGCTGTTCATTCCCTGCTCTCTATGCCGTGCTCTGTGGACAAACAGAATTCTATGCCCTGCATTTAAGTGGACCAGAAGCGGCCATGAAGTCTATAAGACTCCAGGGCCACCTGATTCTCTCTCCTTGGGGCCTCCAATTAATGATTTGTGAATAGCTGGCACAGGCATGCCCCCAGCTGGAAGCTAACAGGGATGCAGTTATCGGTGCACTCGCCTTCATCGGGCCTTAGCCGATGAGGCCTCTCGACAACTGAGCAAAGCAGAATGGAGCCAAGTGTACTGACTGCCTTGCGCATGTGCCGTTGGGTTGGCAGTCAAGTATGTTTTACAGGCTAACCAGGGGGGTTCACATAGTGGGTCATCCCAATTTGAGTACCAAAACCCAGGATATTTAAAATCCTGGGTCGATCGATTCCCTCCCCACTGGGCATCCAAAATCGAGATACCCCACTGTGTGAAACCCTCCAGGTCGCCCATACACTTACTTTCTTTCTCGGTCCAACGACGCATGTGTGAGCTGCATTTCCACTATCCCTCTAGCAGGGGGCGTGCGTGCGCCAGGCATCTGTGAATGGCCGAGGACCAGAACCCAAGATAGTCAAAATCCCGGGTTTTGGTGCACTTTAATATGTGTGGTGAGTACACCGGTCATCCCAGGGGGATTCACAGAGCCGCACAAGTGACGTGACACAAGGGGCGCGCTGGGACTCTGGAGCTGGCCCTGGATCCAACAGAAACCTTTAATGTGGTTTGGAAATGTAAGTACATCAGGCCTATATGGGGCGACCAAACTAATATCTATGCTAATGATAACACTCATGGCAGCACTCACATTCGTATATTAATGGATCCACAGAGCAAAGTCAAAACTAAGAACTGTTAATCTACAAACCACCCAAATAAATTGGTACAATAACAATAGATGTAAAGCAATGCAAAGCAACACTGCCAAAAGGGCACCTAAACCGCCATCACCAAAAAATGATGCACCGAACCAATGCAAAGTGCAAAATTAAACATAATTAAACATTAACAATGACAATGCTCTGTGTATCATCAGGTACACTTGATGTGTAAACATCAAGAGTACCTACCAAACTAGAAAACTATGACCCAGGTCTTTTGATTGAGTATGTATAGAATATATGGGACAGTTGCCTGAGGGACTGTATTGAATTTGTATTTTTCATCAAGATTAAAGCTCAGAATTTTGGAAAAAAACATTACATTAGCAACCTTACAACATAACATAACTAGACATGAGAAAAAAAAGTCGCCCCTCGATTCGAATTTTAGGGAAACAAATCGAAATTTCTTAGAATGAAATAGGTTAAAAAAAAAAACTGCAGTCTCATAATCCAGGCAGCTCCCCACTCGGCAGGGGAGCGGTTGGAGGGGCAAGGGGCTGTGATCACTTGCCTCCCCGGCCACCCTCAACAGATCGGAGATCGCCAGTGGGATGTAGGAGACAGAATCAAAAGTAAAAAAAAAAAAAAAAAACTGGTAAGAGATTCTGAAGCTAGAGGGTCACTTGCCATTAACCCCATTACCATTACCTGTCTCCCCAATGCCTGGGGGGGGGCGAAGAGCCCAGGGGCCAAAGACAGTGCATGCTTATAGCCTGCAGGGTGGGGGGGGGCAACTGAGGCTGGTCCCTGTGCCCTGTTCTACAAGCCCTCCATGTTGTTGGTCAACAAGCCATGGTTCACCAACAACATAAGGAAGTTACGCAAGCAGAAGGAGTCTGCACACAGAGATGGGAACATTCTTATTGAGAAATTCCTTGTCCAAGGAGATCAGGGCTGCAAAGAGAGGTTATGCTAGGAAACTGGAAAAGCAGTTCTCCTCCAGTAACCCAAGAGAGACCTGGCAGGGATTCAGACATCTTACTAACTACAAAGGGTCTACCCTGGTACTGAACCCTAGCAGGCAACAGGTTGAGGATCTCAATAGTTTTTACTGCAGATTTGATTCAGCTCCAAACATGGCAGCTAGTTCCTCCCAGTCACTAGATCAATCACTCCTGTCAATCAACCAAAATATTCATTCCATCGGCTCTCAAACAACAAACACTCTTTCGGTCTCAGAGAACAAAATTGCACGAGTTCTCAAAGGCCTCAACATAAAGAAGGCACCAGGACCAGATGGAATATCTGCAATCTGCCTCAGGTCATGTGCGGACCAGCTATCGCCAGTGTTTTCAAGGATCTTCAATGCCTCCCTGGAAATGGGCGTAGTCCCACACTGTCTCAAAAGATCGACCATTGTACCAGTGCCAAAGAAACCCTTTAGACACTGAGATGAATGACTTCAGGCCAGTTGCACTCACATCCGTGGTCATGAAGTCATTCGAAAGGATTGTGCTGGAATATCTAAAAACAACCACCGGCAGCCTTATGGATCCCATGCAATTTGCCTACAAGGCAAACAGATCCTCAGATGATGCGGTGAACATGGCCCTCCACTATACGTACGAGCATTTGGATAAACCAGACACCTACGTCAGAGTTCTCTTTGTTGATTTCAGTTCGGCATTCAACACCATAAGTCCGAACCTGCTGGTAGAAAAGATGTCTAAGCTCAACATTCCTCAGAACATCTGTGCATGGACAGGGAGCTTTTTAACAGAGCGATCCCAAGTAGTTAGACTTGGTCCAGTACGGTCCAGTGTCAGGCACACCAACACCGGTGCCCCTCAAGGCTGCGTTCTGTCCCCTCTCCTGTTCTTGAGTTACACCAATGACTGCACCTCCTTGGACAACTCTGTGGAGATTGTGAAGTTTGCCGATGACACAACCATCATAGGTTTGATCAAGAATGGCAAAGAGGAAATCTACCGAAGATCAGTGGAGGAACTTGTCAGTTGGTGCACTATACACAACCTGGTCATAAACCCTTTCAAAACCCAAGAGATGGTAGTGGACTTCAGAAAGAACCCGGCACCCCTGTCACCCCTGACCCTCAAGGGGGTGGAAATCAAGAGAGAAAGGGAGACGAAATACTTAGGTGTGACAATCTCCGACAACCTCTGCTGGGAAAGGAACACCACGGCTCTACTGAAGAAAGCACATCAGAGACTTTTCTTCCTGAGGCAACTTAAGAAGGCCGGCCTGTCGAAAAAGTTGCTTGTGCTCTTCTTCAATGCCGTCATTAGTTCTGTTCTGTGCTTTTCTTTCTCTGTCTGGTTCGAAGGAGCTACAAGCAGGGACAAGGGTAGACTCCAAAGAACAATAAAGATGGCAGAAAAAATAATCGGAGCCCCCTTACCATCCCTACAGGAACTTCACAATCAGAGAATCAAGACGCGAGCTGGAAAGATACTCCGGGATCCGTCCCACCCTGGACACACCCTATTCCACTACTTACCATCCGGGCGACGTCTTGCGGTCCCAGCCTGCAGGACTTCTAGGTCCAGGAAGGGTTTCTTTCCTTTGGCCGTCCGCATCCTTAACAATATCCAGGCATCATAGGCTCAGGATCAAGCTGGAATCGATGGGTCCTCATACTCTGACTTTATAAGAGATTATCTGCTTCCGTATCTCTGTCTTCCATGTTCCCCTTCCTTTGTAACTTTAACTGTAGTTATCTGTACTGTTTTCTTTTTGCACTGTGTATATGCCGAAAAGAATTCCTTGTTCATCTCACGATGTACTTGGCGCACAATAAAATTGAATTGAATTGAATTGAAGCCCTGCATAGCTGGTCCCTGGGCTGAATTTTTAAGGGGTTTTAACTCTTGAAATTCAGCTTTTTTATTCTTTTTTTAGGTAAACTCTGTGCAACCAAATAATTAAATGAATTACTTCCAGAAATCTGTGCCCACGTCAACAAGCCTGGTATGCCTAGAAAGCTTGAGGTGTTTACTTCCAGAGAATATAGACTTTTTTGCAGACATTTCATGTTAATCTCTGCTGAAAAATCAATATATAATTTTCCTGGAAAATCCCTTCAAAAATCACAGTTGAACATGTGTAACTCAAAATAGTAAAAAATTGTCTGGCAACAGAGGGTGACAAAAAACCTAGGTATGCTGGCAGTTAAAGGGTTAAACAGGACCAGCACAGCTGAAATAAAGAAAAAGGGTTGAAAACTCACTTGCCCCATATGCATACATGGTATTGAATCATTGTTAGCACTTACATTGTTCCTGCATCCACCATTTGAAAAGCTAGCTCACTGATTTTCTCGTGATCACAGCCATATTGGAGCACCCAGGAGACTTTTTTCTTTACCAGCCATTCTGCTGGCTGGACTTAACGGACATAGCCCACAATGCAAAGTTTCAGGAAACACGGCGGCACTTCCTCTTTGCAGGCCACAGGCAGATCCATAGAACAGAGTACTCCCTAATCAAAAAATAATTATCTGTTTAAATATTAGTCTAAATTCCCATAGATTTGTTGTACACTGTGTTGGTTTTACCATAAACATTGCAACAAAAGATGCAGCTGCTTTATAATTCAATACTTATTATTAACTCCTCCCCTACATTCCAACATTCTATACTATCCTAAAATGTGTCAAATTACTCATTGTGCTTTAGTATTAGAATATTAATATTTAATATTAGGATTTTGGTTGGGTTTCTTCTTGCATGAAGGCTTTTCTCAATGCATACAGGATGATTAAGTGGCTGAATTGTGTGCTACAGATAGTAAGAATGATGGGAGTATATTTGATCAAACATACGAATAAAACTGGTTTGTCTATTTTATAGAGAAGCTTCTGTCACAGAATATCAAGCTGTCATTTGTGCATCTCTTTATATCACCAGCAGTCCTAAACTGTCCGAGAGTCTACTGAAATATTCCTGCTCACTCCTGTGTTGCCTGTCTCCTAGGCTAAATTGTGGGAAACAGTAGTAATAACCACACTCATATCTACCCAAAGCATTACATATGGGGAAGAAATGCAGGTTTCGTAAAGACAAAAAACACACAGGATTTTCACTCTCCTGGGTGTTGTTCCTCTCCAATCTTGGGAGGTTATTCTGTGTAAAAACTCACGCCCTGTGATCCCATGATGCATATGGGGGATTACACTCCATTCATTCCTTGCTCAGCTGATGTGATGTAGGATCTGACAAATGGATATATAAATGACTTGCACCACTGGCTGCACCCCTGCGTACCTGCACCAGCCATTTAGAAATGCATATCATGGGTACACGCCTCAGAAAAAGGAAAGCAAAGATGTGTTTCAAGCATGTACCAGAAATGAGATGGCTGTGTGAGTATAATGGGCGATTGCTGGGGGTTTACACAGCAGGATGAAGTAATCTGCCTCCCTGGAGTCTTCTTTAAGCTTTTATTCCAACACATGCTGCTTTAGGGGACAGGCTACAAGACTTGAGCAGTCCTTCCCTTTAAAATCTGAATGCTAGGTTTACAAACCGTTTTTTGCTTCTATTAAAAGGGAAAAAAAACAAGTCTAGCTGGAACTTTTGTATGTAGTGTCCCTAAGTAACCTCTCCTCTTAAAGCTGGATTTGTTCCATGCCCTCAGGAGGCATCTAAATGGCTGGTGTGGAAGTATACGCACGCCGCCGGGAATGCGGCAACACACTCCCTGTTCAAAACACTTCGAGCCGTCTGCCGAATGACGTAGTCACAGCAGGCAGCTTTCATTGGACAAGAGTCCCCACACGCCACACACCAGGATGCCACGGGGAAAAGCCAGAGGCTGACACTGGAATCTTTTAGATAGTCAATAAATAGTATACATGCATTAGGGCTAACAAGATAAATATATGAATACAAACATTAAATGAATTCAGCAAGGTGTTCAAATGTATTATATGATGTCAATAAATAACCAACCACATGATATAGAAAATAACTGAATTAACAACTTGTACAAATAAATATACTAAATATAATACCCCCATATATCCAGTGCTTGTGAAAAATAATGTTCCACAAATTTGAAGCTGTCCAACTTTCACAGGACTAGTCCCACTATACCCAAAAGTGATATCATACTTCATCCTATATAACAATCCCAAAAAGCACCATCATCAAAATCAGCCACGCAGTCGATATGAGGGGCACCCTGACCTGACGTGCGTTCATGCAGAGACTTCTAAGCAATGGGCTCAATCACCAACATTTTTTATGGACCAAATATTCCTAGAGCATGTAGCCCGAAATTAAGCCACACGCTAAAGCACACCCCTACTTTGCCCATCACCCACAAACTGGTTTAAACTGTCCCACTTTGAGGACCCCAAAAATGGTTTAACTTTTCCCCTATTGCAATTTGTAATGTGCTTTTACCTCTTAGAGTCTTGCAGTGTCTGAACACTTTGTATTATTTTGTAATGTATTTTCTTTGCCTGTGTTATGCACTTCTGCTCCATTTATTGAACTCGGGTGCTCTTAGGCCTAATTATTATTTAACACTTTATATTTGATTATATATAAAATATTGATTCAGTACGGCTGAATACACGTCTTTCTTTTAAGATATCCATGTGGGTTTTATAATGGATACCAAAATAAATTAATTAAATGTTTTTTTATATGAATGGGTAGTGTGGCTTGTACTCAAAAGTAAATGGCGCCTTGACATAGCCTCTTTATTTAGACTGTTATCTTTATTCGCACCCTTGAGTCTACCACACATTTCACATATTAGTGGTGTACCAGCATTTGGTTTGGTCTAACAGAAGTTTCTAATTTTTTTTTTTTTCTCATACAGAATGTTGTTATAGGACATGTGTTGTGCTCAGCCAGGATCTTGTGTGTGGCAATGCTGCCTTTCATTACTGTGTAAACCTCCTACTGTGAACACCGATTGCTTCTGCCTTGCTAAAGCTTCAGCGAGGATGATGTTACTCATGTAGAGTGCCATTGCAGGAAATGTAATTTACTAAGTAGAGCATTTAATTATATTATCCAAAAAGGTACATACTCCGAGGCACTGGACTGTGGGGATGTGTATGACTTGCTGCTCACTAATCATGGATGCAGCGTTTTTAGGATAATGTAATTTAGTATGTGTGCGTATATATTTTTGGTGTATCATTTTATTTGAATAAGGGGCACTTTTTATGTCATGAATGGGTCATGCTCATTTCATAACCATGTAAAAAATGCATTTTTTTGTGCAGAGGCTCGGATCTGAGCGCACTTACTGGACCAGAGGCTGCGCATGCCCCATAGGACCGAGGAAGGGTGAATGAAATCGGGCGACATGGAGGGTTCCACACAGCGGGGCACTCTCGATCGGGGAGAGTCAAAATCCTGGGTTTTGGTCCACTTTAAGGTGGGAGAACCTACAATTACCAGGGTTAACAGGTGTTAAATCAATTAGAGTATAGGTGAGATGAAATATTTTGTCAAGACTGCTGTTTCCTGCACTGGTGGCTAGCTACATTGCTCCACATCTTTACCCTTGGATCCTTAAATGGCCACTCCTTTGCCCATTTATCAGTGAATATCATTATTCACATGCTTGGCACTTGTGGTTGTGACTGGCCTTGCTCCTTTTGTCGAAGCCCTGCATGTACACATATGCACGGCAAAAAGATCTGATTGGAGCACTGCTGCCCCCTGTCGCCGTTCTCGGAAACCAGTTTCGGGTGCCCTGGGGGAGACTCTAGGGTGGGTTTTGGTCCAATTAAAACAAAATGCTGTCCACCTCTCATTAAAGGTCTATTTGCAACGCAGTAAATTGGCCCCTGGATCCACTATAATACTGTTTCTCCTTCATTAAAAAAATTGAATGTTACATGTATGATTGCACCATGGGCAGGGGATTTAGATAAAAATAAAACTACTGTACTTTTTATTTTGTTTATTGGGTGCCGAGTGAGAAAACTTCTCCCGGTATCTCAAAACTCAGCCACATAAACATCCATCATCATCATAATTTGGCTAACCTCCTTGTTCACTAAGACTGTATGGCTGTAGAATTACATGGGAGAGGCTATCTTGGATCACACCTGAAAGCTCTGCTTACACATGAGCATGCATTGGGGGATATGGGTTGGGATCAGCACATTTAGTTAGAGAGAATACATCTGCTTTCACACAGACTATTAGAAGAAGACTAGGTGACTGCATTGATGTAATTGCTGCAGCGTACTTGTGTGATATTGTTTCTCCACACACAATGCGAGCTGTCTGGAGCTTGGGATTTTGTTATAAGCAGTCCACACCAAACAGAGATATATTCACCTCAGAAAAGGGATCAGCGTGTCTGTCATGTTACACACACTCACACACTGAATCACCAGCTGCTGGAGGGGTTTAACTGTTTATCAATGTAAGTCAATGGCCTTGGCTGACCCAAAGCATTGATGCAGTTGTTGATACAACTTTTTAAGAGCTTTCTGAGCAGTGATGAACCATTACAGCTGATTGTTTCTAGCCAAATAATAATAATAACCAAAGTATTATTTCAAAGAGATAAGAGATGCAGGGTAATTTTGACTGTAGAATTTGTTTTTTCAAAAGCAGGACTTTCAACATTGTGGCATGTTGGCTGCTCCCATGCAGTTTAATAGCATATTTTCTGCCCACTATTCCACAACTTCTGCATGGAGTTCAGCCCCTTGAAATAGCTCACATCACTACAAGAGACAGGGTTTGAGGGAGAAACTTTGATTTTTTGACTGGAAATCCGCTTTAAGTTTAGCCATAGTTTTGAAACAGAGATGTGTCCCAAGCTTTAGTCAGCAAAATAAAGAAGCATGGGTCTCCTGATATATCATGGAATTGAGAAAGACATTCAGATGACTTGAAAAATGTCTAAACAAATGCTGTCTATCTCCTAACAAAAGTCTATTTGGAACTCAATAGAAATAGGTTGGCCACTGGATTTTACTCCATTTGTCACTAGTAATTGTGTAGTAAGAATCACCCCAAGGATAATGCTGCTTCAAAGGGAGAAATGGTCTAAAGAAGTGTTGGGGTTGATTGATTGCTTCTATTGTTCTCTGCTGATAATAGTAATAAATAAAAAGCATACCTCTCCCTTTTACCTCTTTAAGAATAGAGATCGGCCAAAATGTCAGTTGAAACCTAGTACTAATACATTTTTCTAATGATTACGGCAGGGGGTGTTAGACCAATGTATTATTTATTTGTACTGGCTTTTGTGGATATCTGCCAATACCTACTGAGAGAGGTAGGTAATTAAATTAAAATGCATAGGTGTCATCTAAAACTCAAGGTCATAACCAGCACCACATTTGGGACTCCTGTGGTAGCCTGTTAATCATTTTGGTTAGACAGGATCTAGTGAGCCAATGGGCAACACAAAAAATAGCATTGTTGCCCTAACCTTTCCAGATCTACGGCACATGCGTGGGCTCTTGTCCAATCAGAGCCATTTGCCAGGGAATTTCACACTGCGAAACATCCCAGTCTGGGGAAGGGTTTTGTTCTGCTTTAAGCAGACCTAGCTTGAAATGTCTCAAAAAACAAATGAGACTTGCTTCACTGAGTTTTTTTCCTTGCTCATGTTTAGGGCAGTACCCCCCTGAGGCAGCCGCCTCCCATGGCCTCATTATAGGTGCACCCCTACCTGTATTTCTGCATGTTTGTGGCTATCTTTGTGCTCTGCCTGTACAACTGGAAGGCAGGGGGGCAGGGTTGGCCAGTTCAGTCTTCCACATAACAGCTTAGGGCATAAAACGGAGGAATAGGTTGTTTGATGAACAGATGATGATGATAATTTGATGATCAGATCTCTGAGGAATCATAATGGCCATAGTACCCCTGTATTAAATCATGCTGAAGAGCTTTATTAATAGGCTCGGTCCACTGCAGTGGGTCCAGTTAACGACTTTATCACCTATATGATTAAGGTGGACCAATACCAGAGTTTTCACTATCCTGGGTTTTGGTTCTGGCCCCCGGGCCCCCCCGATTTGTATGCCCTGCTGTGTAAAATCCCCAGGCGGGCAAATAAACTCACCTTTCCCCGATCATCCAGCACTCGGCTTCGTGTGTCAAATTCAGCTAAGATGAGCCAAGCAGGACAGTGACTGCATTCCTGCTACCCTCTAACACATACAGAGCATTTGGGGGTTATTCCGATTCTGGATGCCTCGGGGGGGGGGGGGGGGGCTGCTTTTGGTCCACTGTAAACAAAGCTATAACCTATGAAAAGGAGTTTGCTGTTTAAAAGGAGCTGTAACATTAAAGTGGACCAATCACTAGGATTTTCACTATCCTGGCAATTGGTCCTGAGGGCATCCTGATTTGGGATGTTCTGCTATGTGAAACCCCCCCAGATCACCCAATCCACCCACCTTTCCACAGTTCCCAAGGTGCATGCGGGGGCACTTGTCCAATCAGAGATTTAGACTGTGCATACTAATGCTAGGTATAAAGCCATTGCTTTGAACATTAGCATAGGGATCGATGGCAGCCGCATCCCCGGTTTCCCTGCAGAGTGCATGCTCCATGGCGCCAGGCCTATCTGAATAGCTGGGCGCAGGAGCGTGCACAGTTGCAGGGATACTGGGGATTTGGGCCGGCGATCACGGTGAGGAACTGGCAGAAAGGAAAGTGGTTTGCAGGTGATTTTGGGGAGGGGGGGTTCACACAGTGAACTGAATTGGGATGCCCCAGGGGGCCCCTAGTCAGGTGATTGGTACACCTTAAAAAGTGCTGAATAGTGAAAGGAGCAGTTACTTATACACTTCAACTGAAAAGAATCCTGCCAAGTGGTCTTCCCCTGGTAGGAATAACATCCATGGGTAACTAGTTTTTAACATTTCATTGCACTTTTACAGGGGTGATCCATTCTAATGACAGTCTCCCTAGCCAGCCTGTGGTGAACAGCAATTGCAATAACAAACCGGTATTTCAGGACATGCTAGCTCAGGTAACAGGTCATTAGAATTGAGCAGATCTCCCCTTTAAAAGTTGAATGAAACATTTAAAATCTGCCACTATGGGTTATTTTTCCTTTTTTTAAAAGAAAGAATCAGGCTTGGCTTTTATTTTTGATGCAAGTTGGATAATTTTGTATAGGTGCTATGAGGTATATCTATATGGATTTTTATTATCAGACTTTTTTGTGATGGTGCTTCTGTCAGCAAGCCTAAGATTATTTTAATATGCTCAACAGGTTTCTGTTACTGCCAAAGGATTTTGGAATTCAAAATGGTGCCCCCCAAACACACACATGCCATTAATCCATTCAGACTCTGATAACCATAGAAACAGAGAAAAAGTGGAAGAAGGAACATAGAGAGTTGGAGAGAATGTTAGTGAGGGAGATGAAGGAATAGCAGGAGAGGGAAATACATAGAGGGAATTCTGAAAAGAGAGAAATAGAAAGATGGGACACAGAAAATAGAGTGAATGCAGAACAAAAAGACATATGACATGCCGAAACAAGGGAGACCAGGGGAAACGGTGAATGCACACTGAAAAGAGACTGAAGTAAGGTGAAACATGTAAGAAGGAAGAAAAAGGGAAAGTGAAAACATGAGAGAGAAGAGGGGAAGGTGAAAAGTGAGAGAGAAGGTAAAAGGCAAGAGAGAAGGAGGGAAGGTGAAAAGGAGGAGAGGTGAAATGCAAGAAAAAAAGGAGGGAAGGTGAAAAACGAGAGAGGGAGATGAAAAGCAAGATAGAAGGAGGGAAGGTGAATCAAAAGAGAGGGATATGAAAGAAAAAGCAGAAGAAGAAACCATGAAAAAGTTGAGCATGAGCAAATGTAGGAGAGGTCATATAATGTGGGGAAAGAGATGTAAACAGAGAAAGACGGTAAGCAGAAAGAGAAGGTGGAGAGAAACCAGAGAAGAAGGAAAGCAAGAAAGACTTAAGGAAGAAAAAAAAAAGAAAAATGTTGTAAGCCAACTGCAAGCTCTCTCTTTTAAAGAGATATCTAGGTGATATCTATTGGTGCCCCTCTTACAAAGAGATTGAGAGGGCACCCTGAACATACACAAACTATCAGTCACCAGCCATAGGCATTTGAAATACAAATACAGATCAGGACCAAATAAGTATTTAGGTAACGTTACTCCACATACAAATCGCCAGGTAAAACAGACAGATATCCAATCACCACATAACTGTGCTTAGCAAACTTTTGTTTACTACCACCAACAATAATTGGTAAACTGTTGATATACTTGGCATTATACATTCATACATCAGACCGGAAAGAGGGAGTGAACAGTTGAAAGCTTTATACTCTTACTGGGCCAGGAAAAGTTGGTTTGGCCATCTTAAATGGTAGGAAATGGGTGGTCCGGTCTTTCAGAAGTATGTGACACATAGCATGTGCTCCAAATGCTGTCACCAAATGAAACTGCGGCTGTACAGATCACCTTTCTGTACGGAAGCGTGTTTATATAGGGCTTATGCAAAACATTCTTGCACTGAAATGGGAGACGCCATATGGTAGAAGCACAAGCTTGCAGGTCACACATTTTTTGTTGAGTGCCTTACTTGTGTCTGCAGTCTAGAAATCAATGAACAGTGGAAACTAGGAGGGTTTTATGTTGAGTCAAAGTTTAATACTATGGCTATGCTGGATGTCAAGTCCGTGGAATTATATTCTTGTACGCAGGGCACATATGTAACAAAGCTTGCTTTTACAGTTATTCATGGCAAGCCCAGGGATTCCCTGAATCCCCTGGCTCCTGTAAGCAGTATACCACAAGCCTATATTTACATATCTCTGCTGCACTGAATAGCAATGTGGGTATAGAGAAAGCAACACAACGCATTACACTTTTGTTTTGCTTTACCATGACCTTACAAAACACAACACAGGCATGCCTCCCTAGTGTCCCTCCTCCTCATTTGTCTCTCTGAGATGTAACATGCAGATCTGCATCAATATATGATTCATTTGACTATTCAAAGTGTTTATTTTGCTTTAACCCTTACAACCTATCTCCTATCCATCCCTTAATGAGGGTGTGTTGTTTAATTAATCAACTGTCTCTCTTTCCCACCCTGAAAAGTTGGAAGGTATGCACGCGTAAAAACGCAACACACTGCGCTGTGCTTTCCACAACTCTGATCAACACACTACAAGTTTTTCAAATGCCATTAAAGATAATGCACAGCATGTTTTGCTATTGGACCAGGCCAATGGTCAAATCTGATTGTTGGTCAGTTCTGTGCCACAGCAGCCTGCAACATGGGGGCATCCCAAGTCAGGATGCCCTGCTGCACATACCCTCTGCAAGGCTGATACAAGGAAGTAAAAAGAATAGCAGTTCCTGGCTCCCTTGCCAAGACCTAGCTCCATATGACAGCCAATCTCTTTTGCCAGAGCTTACACATCATGTGTGATGTGTCAAACCATGCTATTGGCCGTTAGTCACATAGTGGGAGATCCCGTTTGCCAGAATGCAGGAACAAGGAAGAGGTAGGTATGTCCCGTGACCATGCATTGGGGGTATATGCATAAATTAGGGTGATAACAATTGGCAATAAGAGTCCGCCACCCATAACTAACCGACAGTAATTTTTGAAAACTGGTGATCTACCTTAAATCGGTCCTTCACGCTGAATAAGAGTCTATCTTATATGTTTCCCACACCCTGTACATACAGATTGCCCACATTAAAAATCACCCTACCTGCATCTACTGCAAGTTATGAGCTTTTAAACATCCGAGATGGTGGCTCATGGAACATCAGGCAGCCTGCAAACAGGAAGTGCCTTCTGACTGTGCTGCTCTGCATTCTGGGATTGCTGACCTTTTCCTGACCCCAGCTATGCTCTGTCTGAGCAAAGCACAGCTATAATCTGCCCCCCTGTACTTTATCCCACTCTCCTGTCCTCAGTAAGTGTGATGCTTCTGAGTCAAGATGGCGATGCCCGTATCCTAAAGTCCTGAACAGACTTGCAGCCCAGTGGGGGAAATAATAATAAGTAAGTGACTAAAAACTTAAAATATATTAACTTTAGATACTGGGGAATCGTTTTTTAAGGGTTTGGGCTTTTCAATAAATCATGGTGAAGGTCCGGTTTAAGGGTTTGAGCTTTTCAATAAATCATGGTGAAGGTTCGGTTTAAAGTCAAATCCTACTAGGCATTCAAATAGTAAAGGAAAACCCAACAACACAGGATATCTCTATTATCTTTGGTAGTTTAGACTTTTTTTTGTAATGTTCAGTGTAATTAAACAAAAAAAAAACTTGTTTCTGTGTTTCCTTTGGTTTATTTAGCTAACATTAAGCTTCTCTGAGAGCAATGACTGTTATAACCTTCTAAAAAACAGATTTTTGCCTATTTTTCTTTGTTCCACCTGTGATAAGGCAGCTAAGCAAGTGAGGTGAAAGTGTATTACGTTAAAAACATCTAAAGAACAAGCCAATAGGGTATTCAAATACTGAAATGTTATTTAATACTTTAATGTTATTTAAGAGTGCCACTCTCTCTGGCATGGCACAAATGTAGCCCCCTCACTATTACTTGGCTGAAAATAATCAAAATCAATTTTCAGTGACTTTTTAAATACACTGAAAACAAAACATAACCCCCGCCCTGCCCCCTCCAAATAGCAATTATGCTAATGTAAAAACACTCACCTTTCCCCCCCGAACCCAGTCCCTCGCAACTGGCGGCACTGAAAGCCCGTCGCCATCTTCCTGAAGTCCTGGCCAGAACGTGAATGGGCAGATAGAGTGGCTCCCAGTGGCCGACCAGGACTTCCGGGAATATGGTGGCTGATTCAGCGCTGCTGACTTTGGGTGCTGGATTCTGGGTGAAGGTGGTTGTCTTATTTTATTTTATTACATTAACAGGATTGCTATTTAGAGGGGGCAGGGCGTGGGGTTATGATTTTTTTTCAGGAAGGGACTGGAGTGGCCCTTCCTGGCCATGGATTGTGACAGATATAATGTCATGGCTTTGAGTTTTCCTACTGACCACTCTTGTTCTAAGTACAGTGAGAACAAGGACTCATTTCTAGATATCACCTTACGAGCAGTGGGAGGATCTGCTAGTATGTCTTTTGTGATTGAAGCATTGTTGGCAGAAAAGAAGCTTTAAGCTTATGATCTCACTGGCAATCAAAAGCCCAAGCACAGCCCATGTAGGTCAACAAGCCCTTTCACATAAGGGGAATGCTGCGATTTTACACTGTGGTTTCTGAAAACTGCTGTATGCGTTTTTTTCCCCCCCAAATCTTAACACAATTGTTCCCCGTGTAAAAGGGCCAATTGACTTACATTTTCACTTGAGCTTTTGATTGCTGGGCGATTGCTAGCAGAAACAATTACCTTGGTGTGAACAAGCCCTAAAAACCATTGACGAAATACTGTTTTACAAACTGTCATCTACGCCACACTATAAAAATATATAATAATACGTTTATGTATTCGTGCAGGTGATGTTGCTGATATTAATAATAAGCATTTAAAGCGGATGTCTAATTCTAATGTATCCCCCCAAAAAAACCCTTGCCTTGCCCGGATTTCATCTCTTTAACCAGCAGAGGCACAAGAAACACACAGAGCGGCATCCCCTGCCCATTCAAGTGAGCATGGTTTGAATGGGACCTAAGTGGCTCCAGGGACCCAAAGCACTGAGGGAACTGCGTTGCATCTTTGGCAGTATAAGGTGTGTGGTTTTTGTTTTGTTTTTTTATTTGTAACTCCTCCACCCTGCCTTAGCTCCAGGGGATTGAGGTTGGCAGGTTGTTAAATTTAACCGAACTTCCGCTTTGATATAATGTTATAGAACAGTTAGTGTGCTTAGGGTACATTTTCAAGATGTTCTTAGGCATCCACATTGCCTGCTAGGTTCATTGTGACCACAAAAAGAAATGGTCAGTGGTGGAACAAAATATTTTTATGGGAGCAATTTCTTCCATAGCTTGCAAGCTAGCAGCAAGACAGCATCCTTTACTACGGATCCCTTAAAGAGGACCAAAACCAATTTTGGCTGGCTCTAGAAGCTAGGGCTGTGTACCTGGATTTAAGATGTTTTGCAGTGGGAAAACACCTGATTTCCCCTGTATAATTCTCTTGATTGAATATTGATCCTCTATCCCACAGTGCATGTGTAGGCCTCTGGCAGCATGCATACTTGCTATACTTGGCAGACTTGAAGGTCTGTCAGCTGGGCTTCCAGGCCAGGGGGGAGCAGGGATGCTGCGGGGTGCTTTGGAGTGCGGCAAAGATTAACTGCAACTGTCATCCAAGATTTGACTGGAGTTTAGAGGAAAACCAAGGTTATGAGAATCAACTCTTGTATATGTTTTTTTTCTGAGAAACTATAGACCAATCATGTGATAAATAAATGCCTGTGTGTATGGTATTAAAGCAGAGTCTCTAGAGCCGGCTGATTCCCTCTTAACAAATCAGGATGCCCCACTGTGTGAAATCCCACAGTACATGTGTGAGCCACAACAGCATCCCTTTGGCTGATCCGCACTCCCACAGCAGGCCAATCTGTGTGGGCACCCACAGCCAGAGGGGGCACCCGGCAACCCATTCCTTCAGAATACATTGTCAGGTATTAGACTACTGTCACAATGGGGCTCTGCAGTAGCGATTTCAATTACCCTGAAATGGCTGCCTATGGAGTGGATTCAGAGCCGGGTGAGAATTCTCACTCCTTTTTCATAACAAATTGCATTTTACTTTTATTGACTACCTTGGGGCAGATTCAGAGCCAGGTGAAAATTTTCACCCGGTAGACAATGAAAGTGAATGACCATTTTCTCTCCAAAAAAAGGAGAGGGTTTTCTCACCTGGTTCTGAATCAAACTCTATGTTAGACCATGGTGGCATTAATTTCACTTAAAGTGGACCAACACCCAGGATTTTGACTATCCTTGGTTTTGGTCCACTTCGGTGGGGCACCCCGCTGTCTGAAACCCCCCCCCCGAAAGCCCAGAGACACTCACCTCACCACGCTCCCACGTGACCGCTCCAGCCAATCACAGCGCTCAGAGCGGCTTGGACGCGCATAGCAGCTCAGCGGGTCTGAGCGCTGGAGGCCGCGTCTCGCGCTTCCCTTTAACAGGGAGCGCGCCTGCGCCGGCCATTCACAAACGGCCGGCGCGGGTGCGCACCCTGCTAGAGGGAAGCGCGAGACGCGGCCGCGGCTCGCGCATGCGCCGATGGAACGGGGCTGAGGTAAGGTTTGTGGGCCTCCTGGGGAGTTCCTCCCCGCGGGACATCCCGATTTCGGATGCCCCGCGGGGAGGGATCTGATCGGTCCGGGAATCTTATAGATTCCCGGGCCGATCCCCCCTGGGTGTTGGTCCACTTTAAGCAGAAGTGCTTTCTGGGTGATTCTTTGCAATCACCTTGAAATAGCTTCGATATCGTGTCTGCAATTTTGATGGTCAGGACACAATCTGATTTTTCTGCCATTTTTAAAATCCAGGAAGTATTGTTGTTTGGATAGCAATCTCTGGTAAATTCTTTGCAAACGCAATTGCTATCACCTACAGTATGAAAACCGCTTTTGGAAATGCCCCCAAAGTCGCCTCTACATTCATGGCAATCTATTCTGATAGGCTAGAAGCCCATACATGCTCTGTGGAAGCTATGAGCCAGGAAAGGCTTTAGACGGTTGCTGGGCTTTCACACACTTGGATACATTGTTAAGCTGACCAAAACCCAGGTGAAAAGAACAGGAATAGAGTGATTTCATTTCAACAAGAATGAATTTATACTAATAAAAAGGTTTGCTAAGTGAAAAAGAGATGGCTAACAAAATATATCATATCTTTTTATAAAGCTGTGTTAAATATATATAGATAAATCACTTTACAATGTGCATAACCCACCCTCAGTCTGTCCTCTTGTAATTGCAACCCCTTTTTTACACCTATGAGGCACAGCCACTGAACCCTGCAGCCATTATCCTTGATTACTTTCACAAACAGCAGGAGCTAATTGCTTTTACAAATGCTTACTGCATGCTAACACCAGCAGATAGCTGAAACTATTAATTTACATAAACAGCCTTGATTAGGAAATCTGCATTATGTTAATGAGCCATGTCAGCTGCCATTAGGCCACATTTTATAACTTTTTATTTAGTTAAATGAAAATAGTAGTAAAAAACTAGAGACTGGACAATATATTGAACTTTTACCTCCCCCCATCTGTGTGGTTCTTTGTAGTGAAATAATGGCGGAGAGCGGTTTCCAGAGAGACTGCAGTTTGAAAAGTGAGCATGAGCCAGAGTAGCTTGTCTCAGGCTCTGCTTCACACACATAATGGTCGCAGCTAGGACTTCAGGAGTTCGTCTGAATCTCCCACTACTCAATGTGCAGCATTGTTTATCCCTGTGGAAAGTTTCCTGCTAGCTGAGTCTGGGCTAAGGCTGGGAAGCTGGATTGAAACTGGCTGGTGGGAGGACTGAGCAGGGGGAGGGGAGCAAGGCAATCCCAAACAGGTTGGGTATCTTTTCAGCGGTCAGATGGCTCTGGCTTGTCCTGTGGGGAGCTCCTCTGGATGAATCTGTGCAGCCTAAACACTGCAAGAAAGCTGCGATTTGTTTTGCTATGATGCATCTGGTTTTGAACTAGCTGACCTTCGAGGATATTTTCTCTTTAAAGGATTACTGTGACAGACCCCCGCAATGCCTACAGGTGAGTAAAATACACAAATACAACACTAGTATAACCTACTTACTGCATTCTGGGGTGAAACATGTGTATATATGTCTATAGAGATCTTAGAATTATATTATATTATATCTCAGAATTACATGCTAAAATATAAAGCAATAGGTGTAACTATAGTGGGTGCAGGGGGTGCGATCCACTTTATCATAGTTGTGCTCAGTTGGTATTATTTAGATTAATCAAGCTTCATTTGTCTCTGCTGCTTCAGTCTGTAGTTGTATAGCAACATCCAGTTGTTAAAGACAGAAAAAGTTTACTGTATGAAACACAAAGCAGCTTGAAATAATGGATCACTTTTGGGTGGGAACCTAGCCTGCTCATATAGATGCAGGTCCTGCCTTTGCCAGTTTACATTATTGTAAGTCAAAGTAGCAATATATATATATATATATAAATATTATTCTGGATTGTGGGAGGAGAGGTCACTTATACACCCAGCATCAAGAAATACCCAGCCAGAAATGTATTTTAATGGAAGAAAGAGGGATCAGGTTTTGATCACCAAGAACCAAACCTGTCACCCCTTTATTTCATTCATTCCAAGAAAACCACAAGCTCAGAGTTTTACTCAGTTCGGGTGTATATGTGACCCCTTCTCACATTAGCTGAAATGTTCATATGGATTACCCAATTTCGCAATAAGCTTGGAACCTCAGGATTGTAGTTTTTTAAACTTTTTTCTTTAATTAGTGTGGGGGGGCAGTCATCTATTTTCTCTGGTGGACCCCAAGAATGGTTTTCTCTGGTGGGTTGAAGGTGCTCCAGTGGGTCCCCGGTCATGTGAAAGCTTCATGTAGGTCTAGGTCATATAACATTGGAATCCTGTAGCTTCAACCTACATGCAGTGCTGCAAACTACACACAAATATTGGTGACAGTATCTGTGGCATAAACATTGCATGTGTCAGTGATTTTTAATCGTGGAAGTGTGTAAGTCAGCTTCTCAGAGAATATATGAAATGGGGGAAAAATATGGCAGCAGTAATGCTGAGAATTCAGTTGCATTATTAAAAAATCTTCTAGAACACAACATAATGCAAAGAAGTGACAGATCTGACTGCAGATTAGTTTAGTTGTATGGCTATTGTGACCTTAGCTCTAAGGGCCACTGCATCTAACATGTCTGCTGCTGCTCTACAGGCATAGAAACAAAGGGATGCAATAGCCCCTAATGCCACTTTTAACTAATTACTACAGATTACTACAGACACATTAACCTACATTTCTGCTTCTACTGGCATTTAGCAAAACGTATCCCATAGATGCCACCTGCCTTATCTTATTGTCATTCTGAAACGGCCAAACAACACAGTTTGGTATGTTTTTGTTTTCAGATATGACAAATGTAATTGTTCTCTGTTAATATTGAAGAAAAATAGCACGGCGGGTAAAAAGCAGGAGACTTGCCACCAGTGCTGCCACCAGCAGCGAAGACTTGGATGTAGGAATACATGGCAAACAACACGGCAAAGGGCTCTGATTGGAGGAGAGTCTGTGCATGTGCCTTTGGACCAACGAGAGGTGTGTTTTACTGGGCAAACTGGGGGGTTTCACACAGCAGGACATCTCAATTCGGGATGTCCCTGGGGCACGGAACAAAACCCAGGAAAGTCAAATTCCTTGGTTTTGTTCTGCTTTAAAGAGGAACAAACACCCTGCTAGAGTCTATAATATTCTGGGGGCAGTAGGTTTCCTCTTTATGGGGCATCCTGAATTTGGATATTCCGCTGTGTGAAACCCCAGGAGCCCACGCCACATCTTGTGGGGGCATTCCCAGTGTACCCCAAGCTGGGGCATGTACCCCCAGCAGGCATTTTTAAATGGCTGGTGCAGGCATGCCCACAGCTAAAATTGAGCAGGGATGTGGCCGGCAGCTCTTGTGCTATTTAGAATTTCTTTCTGCTAAGAGTGGCAAAGAAAATCTGAATGAATTTAGTGCAGCTGGCTGAATGGACCACACATATTCATAGGAACAAGAAAAATATATGAGTTTATGAGCAATACCAAGGAATACACACAGTGGGGCATCTCAATTTGGATGGCCCAGGAGGAACCAGACACAAGAAAATCAAGTAAAAATCTTTTTGTTCCTCTTTAAGATTTACTTTAAAATGTGAATGGAACATGTTGTCCCGCTGCTCTAGTGTGACACTTTAAAGGGAAAAAGTGTATATTTTGTGTGCCAAAATGGGATGTTGTCGAGGTCTGTATACCAAGATCTACAAGAATAGATAAGTGATCTCTGCCAGCAGTGTTCTCTGTGTACAGGGCTCATTTTTCACTTCTTGTAGATTATGGCATACAGTTGGCATTAGCAACAGGTTGCAGATAGTGAAAACTTCTTCCATAAAACACACATTTTCTAGAAAAAAAAAAAAAATTAAAAAAATTGCTAGATAAGCTCAGCCCCTTGAGGACATTTCGGCACAAAAAATGCACTTTATCCTCTCTTCTTTGACTTGCACCCTATATTATCTCATGCCTCCCTATTTTTAGGAGATATTTAAAGGAATGTTTAGTGACTCATTAGTAACAAGAAAATATATTATTATATTATTTTCTAACAAATATCAATCTTTGACAATTTGTATCTAAAAAGATACCTTTAGCTCTGGCAATTCTAAAAGCTGTTGAGCATAACTATGATCATTTAGGATTAGATTCTGTAATCTTCCTGTAGGGAAACGTAATTGATTGATTGAGCAAGCTCTCAGGGTTCGTGTAGCTTGTGTAATCTGCAGGGGACCATCCACCCCCTGCGGAGCTTCAAACAGAGACATTTGCTTCATTAGCAGTTTGCATATCCTATTACCATTTACACTGTGACCCTTATTTTGCTTTTTTGGAAAGGCAGTTGTTTAAAACTACAGTACTTACCCCCTAACATTCTTCTTCTCTATGTATCATCAGTTTGGTATTATTTAAGGTTCTTTTTATACAGCTTACATTTAGTCAGTGTTGACTAGCTTGTCTTTCTGAGCTGGTTGTCATTTGGTTCACTCCAATAAAATATCGGCAGTTGTTGCCTGCCACTGCTTTTAAAAAGGAACAATGTCTGTTGTTCCTCTCAGACGGGGCATCCCAAATTGGGATGCCCTGCTGTGTGTACCCCCATTCGCCCATTCAAATCGCCTTCCTGGTGTTCCCATGGCGCAGGCTCAGCTGAAACCAAGTACATTGATTGGCTGAGCGGTCCCGCCCATTCAGACAATCAGCGCACTTGATTTCACATGGCTCCTTTTGGCTCTGCTAATGGCTAAGTAGCCAAGCAGAGCCTAGTGCGGCGCTGCTTGCGTCCCTCGCTCGGCTTCTAGCTGTGGCAAGGCCACCCTCCTTTGAAGTTTACTGCTACTTTTGCAAGTTTTTTTGCACTATAAAAAATGGTTGTGCTTATTTAGGTAAGCCTTATTTCTAGAGGTATAAGGCATACCTCCCAACTGTCCCTCTTTGGAGTCTATGTCCCCCCTGTCCCTCATTGTTCTAATTTGTCCCTCTTTGAGGTATAAAATGCAGATCTGCATCAATAAATGATTTCTTTGCCTCTGGCTACTCCATAGTCCTTATGCTATTAATGCATATCTAGACCTATTTAGAAAAATGTGTTGGATGCAGTGTGGGGAGGTGATGCGTATTGCCTGTTAGTCCAGTTCTACTTGCTTGACCTGCTCTCTCCTTCTCTCTCTGAGAAACTACCCCCTGTGCTCAATGGCTTAACTAAATGTGACAGGGCCTTGTCAAGACTCGCACAGTAAGCTCTTTTCTTTAATTTAACTCAATTGGACACAGCTAGACGACTAAAGACTGAAACAGCTGAAATGGTGCTTTCCATTCTCTAAATGATGCCAAGTGAGCACAAATATGATAAATAAGGTGGAGAAGCAATAATTACAGGCCCCTGCTGACTTTCTGGGGCCCTAGTGCAGACAGGACCCGCATGCGCCCCCTATATTTACCCTCTCGCCTGTGCTTGGCCACCAGCTGACACATGATCCAGACGCCAGACTCAACCATGAGACCGCCAACGGCCAATCCTGGGTCCCAGGGAGCACTGCACAGTTAAAGTGGACCAACACCCAGGATTTTGACTATCCTGGGTTTTGGTCCACTTCGGGGGGGCACCCCGATTGGGGGTGCCCCGCTGTATGAAACCCCCCAGAAAGCCCCAAAAACTTACCTCACCATGCTCCCACATGACCGCGCCGTCCAATCCCCGCCGACGGACAAGCGGGTGACATCGCGTCCGCCGCCGCCTACCGCACGTCACTCTTACAGGGCGCGCGCCTGTGCCGGTCATTCACAAACGGCCGGCGTGGGCGCGCGCTCGTCTAGAGGGGCGCGCGGGAGGCGGCGGCGGCTGCCGCCGATAAGGTAAGGTTTTTTGGGGGGGTTTCACCCCGCGGTGAGGGAGGTGATCGGCCCGGGAATCTTATAGATTCCCGGGCTGATCACCCCTGGGTGTTGGTCCACTTTAAGGAGAATCAAACTTTCTGGAAAGCATCCCATAGGGTGCACCTCTATGCTGCATCCAACACCCATTATGTCTAAAATGACTGTTAGTATGGTTTAACATATTTGTGAAAAAGAAAAATATTTACCTCATCAAAAAACATCTGCATTGGATCTGTAAAATTGTCCTATTGCAACAATCAAATGTGGAGCAAGAAAATGATCTTTTCCCAAAGAAATCAGCAAGTCTGAAGAATCTTAAAAAGGAACATCGGTCCGAAAATAAAAAGGGGATAATTTCGATTTCCCCACCAACTTACCTTTTGGATGTCACAGCGGCCTGCTGCAGCAACATCCGGCTTCTTCAGGGCCCTATCACTGCCCCCCGCGCTGGCTTAGCCATCCGTTAGTGACAGCACCATTCAGCGAAGTCTCGCAGGATTTTGGGCAGCCCATTTAATCCCATTAATGGGCACTGCGGAGGCGTGAGATCGGGGGCCACGCGCAGTGTCTTATGGGATGCAACATGGTTTCATCCAGAAACCGAGGGACTTGGTTCCCGTGGTGAGGTGAGGATGCCTTAAAGTGGACCAACACCCAGGGCGGATCGGCCCGGGCCAATCAGATCCCTCCCCGTGGGGCCACCGAAATCGGGATGTCCCGCGGGGGGAAACCCCCCAGGAAGCCCACAATCCTACCTTTTCCTCGTTCCAGCGGAGCATGCGTGTCCGGCGCCGCCGCCGCCTCCCGCGCGTCCCTCTAGCAGGGCGCGTTCCCGCGGGTGCGCTCCCTGTAAGAGGGACGCGCTGGAGGCGGCGGCGGACGCGCTCTGCTTGTCCGCCGCTGCCTCTTGCTTGTCCGCCGGCGGGGATTGGCTGCAGTGGTCTCGTGGGAGCGGGATGAGGTGAGTTTTCGAGGCTTTCTGGGCGGTTTCACATAGCGGGGCACCCCCGATCGGGGTTCCCCACAGAAGTGGACCAAAACCCAGGATAGTAAAAATCCTGGGTGTTGGTCCACTTTAAGGTAAAACCAGAGGGGAGGAGGAGCAGTTCGGTGAGGATCGATGTTCCTCTTTAATAGATGCCACAGCTAACAATGTGCAACCAGCCCACAGTTTGAAGTATTGTAAAGTATTGTAAAGAGGAACATGGGGGGAGGTTAAACCCTCCCCCCAAATCTCACCGATCTGCTCCACCACCTCCGGTTTTACCTTAGGGCATCTGTTACTCACCTCACCAAGGGATCCATTTTCTAGGTCCCTCAGTTTCCGGACGACCTTCAAACGAACGGCACCATCTTGCATCCCCATAAGAAACTGCGTGCAGCCCCCAATATCGTGCCTGCTCAGTGCCCATGTCTGGGATGCAATGGGGCCACCTGAAATCCCGCGGGACTAACGGACGGCTATGCCAGCATGAGGGGCAGCGATGGGGACCATCGGGCAGGGATCGGGATCCAAAAGATAATTAGGGGCCGATGGGGATTGTCCCCTTTCTATTTATGCTCCGATGTTCCTCTTCAACCAAAAACATTTCTTTTTAGCTAGTTTACCAGAGTGTCCCTTCAGTTTAGCCAGCAAATTTACAGTAGCTGAATTGGCTGATGACAATACCGATCATATATTCAGTTGCTGGTCACTGAACAGTCGGTCACAGGACCAGTCAGTGCCAAAGTGTGATACAGACCTTTTTCTCTGCACTTTGAATGAACAAATGGCTAAAGGTGCAAAAAATAATCCCATTAGGACATAATTATAATAACGAAATAACAAAATACTTCAATTATAGTTGATATTGACAATTTAGGAAAGATATATCTGTACTTGTCTGAAGATCCCAAAGCATTGAGTACAGTGCTTGGCTCCTGGTGTGAAACATGTGTGGCAACCAGAGGAATTTTTTTTTTTTTTTTTTATTCAGGCCATGCTCTCATCTCATGCTAATCATTTCTAAAACTATATGCTTCAGAATTGCCATTTGTTGTCAATCTCTGTCAAGTTAGTAGGTTTTTTAACTGTCCGTGATTGCTGGACGTTATGGTCACTGGAAGTCACTCAGCCATGTAACTCCTTTTTGAGACAGTTGCTGTTTAGAGAGTTCAGAAGTGTTGTGCCGCTGAACTCTGCTACCTGGTGTTTGTATTGTTACCTGGCTGTAATCTACATATGGATCACTTTGCATGAAAATATGCATATACTAGATTTTTTTTTGTACAGGGCTGTAGCATCAGGGCCATTCTAGAAGAAAAATTATCCACTTTTTAATGCATGTAAGCATTTTCACATTTATATGTTGGAAGGTTTGGGTTTTGTTCCGTGCCTCATGGGCATCCAGAATTGGTATGCCCCACTGTGTGAATCCCCCCCTCCCCCAGACAGCCCATACAAAATCACCTATCCTGGTCCTATGGCGCATGTGCGGACTCTCATCCAATCAGAGCCATTTGCTGTGCATATGTAATGCTTGGTAAAAGGCTTTGTTTACATGCAGAGCTTCAGAATTCCTGAGTGCAGAAGCCGCATCCTCAGCTGCGTGGGGTGGGATCACATTCACAGCCCGAGCCATTGGCAAGGGCATCAGGAAACTGTTCTGCAACTCCTTTGGGGGGGGGGGGGCAGGGTCGCACAGCGGTGTGTCCCGATTTGGTATGCCCCCTGGGAAGGCACTGGAATATTTTAGGCTGGGGGTGGCAGGACTGAGAGATGCAGGCGCACTGTATGCATTGCATTGAAGTGAACCTGACACGAGCCTCAGAGTTGAATTGGTGGTCAAGATCAGGGGGGAGGAGCTGGGGAAGACGAAATTTCCCTTTCCTTCTGTCACCAGAACAAAGATGGACCTGACAATGCTTCTATCAGTTAAGTTGCCAGGCAATTGATTTTACATTTCGACTGGTCAATCCCTTAAACTACAACACAGGGTATCCTATTTGTGACACTTGCCAGAATACAATATTACACCAACATCAGTGCAAAAGATTGTGATGTTTTGTTTTTTTTATCTTGGTGGCCTCGATTCACTAAGAGTTGAAAAAAACTCAACTGGTAGTAAAAAATTCAATTCATGAGAAAAAAGCCTGAGAATTTCACTGTTATTGAATCACCAGACAGGAAAACAATGAAAGTCAATGGCACTTTTTTACTCCTGAAAAAGGGATTGAACTTTTTACTCCTTTTTTACCTGTAGTAAAAAGTGCCATTGACTTTCATTGTTTTCCTAACTGGTGATTCACTAACAGTGAAATTCTCAGGCTTTTTTCTCATGAATTGAATTTTTTACTACCAGTTGAGTTTTTTTCTACCCTTTGTGAATCAAGGCCGGTATCCTTTAAAATGACTACCGGTAAATATAAAAAAAAAAGTGGGTACAGTAAGAGATGCTTGGAAAGCAGCCCATCGTGCATTCATTAAAGTGGAACAAAACCTTTTTTTCGCCATAAAAATAAATTCTTCAAACAGGTGTCTCGACAATGTTGGCTGGAAAACTTTCACTTATACCTCCACTTTGTGAAATAGTTGAGGATTTTGAGCTAATAGTTGCAATTTTGCAACCAAGAAAACAGCTGTGCTGTTATTAGAAAGAGGACTTCTGCTTTTGTATGAGGAATGCATTAATGGAAAGCCATTCATTTCAGCAATAGCATGCTACTTTGCCAATTAGAAATAGTTTAAAGTCCCTTTCACATTTTCACGATAGCATCACTTTGCTGTAGCAATACATCAATGTGACGAAATCTAAAAAAGAATTGTCCACATATAAATTAGTGGGCTATTACACATCCATGTAGTGGAATTTTGAAACCATTGCATGCGTTTTTCCTGCAGCGCATGTGCAACATAGCCCTTTAGAAACCTGCAAATGTAAAGCCAAGATTCTTGCTGCCACCTCCAGGGCACTCGCAGTTGGTCCCTGCTGGGTTCCCTGCCCTAGCTGCTGCAGCCATCTTTGCTGGTGAACTAGTGCAATGCAATCCAATTTCCACTGGTGATGCATTAAGGTGGACTTAAACGGTGATTCCGGTTCACACTGTGGGGCCCTGGAGTCTTCAATGTTCCTCTTTTAAGTGTGAATCCAGAATTTTTAGTTTAAACTTTTTTACGCAGTATATTTTTGGGCTTGGAACACACATGTGCAGTTTATATATACAGTCACAAAGAGAAAGCTTCTAAAAATTTTCAAATAGGGAGTGAGATGTTGTATGGTACTGCAATGCAATTTCAAAGATGCAGTGTTTTTGTCTGCCATATCCCTCCCTCCAGAGGATTTCATAACTCGGTGCAGAGGTATCTAAAATGAGTCTCACCAAGTCTATTGGATTACCTCCAAATTGCCACTTTGTGTCTGTAATATGTAAATTAGCGTTCAACGTAAAAAAACAGTAAGTCTTTTTAAAGTTCCTTGTGGGTTTAATAGATTCATTTATTTGGCATTTCCTTTGAGACAACTAAAATGGTCTATTGTAACCTGATCTATGTGTAAAAAGGAGAAATCCTGGGTTCTGCTACTCCAACCCATGTTTGAAACCTGCAGGCTATCCACTGTGGTTACCCACACCAGCCATTCAGATATGCTTGGCAGAGGTTTGTGTGACCGCTAGAATGATGAAGGGGATGCCGAAGGTGGCCCGCACATGTGCTATCACTGGAAGCATATTTAGTTAACTTCAGGGTTTTACATAGCAGAGCAAAATTGGGATGCCCGAGGGGAAAGATGTAACCTGGCCCTGGAGTCTTTTGGAATCTAGCACTGGGTTCCCAGGGGTTTGGCCAACTTTAAGCTGAGTTGTGCAATGAAAGCAGCACGTTAATGTAATTGCCTACCTTTAGAAAATTCGTTCTAATTCTGTATCATTTACTGTAAAACAAGTGGCTGAATTTTATTTGTTCAAGTTGTTGGAGTGTTTCTTTGTGCAGGGAAACATTTGGATGGGAGGTGTTCAGTGAAGTATATCCTCTAACCGCTACCCACAGGGATGTCTATTGTTCTCCTCTGAATTGAATGATGTCATGCTTCATTTAAGGCTCTTATCCATTCTTTTTTGTAGGCTGAGGTTATATTAAAAGGAATGGGAGGGGTATTTTCTAGCCAAGAGGAGAGACATTTTACATATCGGGTTTTTTTTTTTTTAACACGTGTTTAATGCTTTTACGTTTCCAGTTAAAAGCTGACTCATGTTACATTAGTCTTAATACCTAGTTAGGGGCTTTTCTTTTCGTTACCACCTTTTCTGTCACATATAAATGAGTTCATGAAGCTAGACCTGGCTAAGTCACAGCAGGCTGTTGTATGAAGGAAAGCTTGGAGATGTGGGCTGAGTTTTATTAATTCACTGCACAAGGACATTTTTTTGTGGTGAGATAATCGCTCTCCCCATATAAATACAGTACAGCAGTGTTGGGTGATCTGTAAATCTTTGATAAGGTCATATAAAGAAAGGCATGGTGTTTAACACACTGCCTCTGGCTAAAACCCTGTTGTGTATTTTTATCTTTCTCAAGCTAAATGGAATTTACTTATTACAATAAGGACTTCTCTTCCATTTACTTGACCTTATTGGTTAAGAAACTTACCAACTTGATTTTCTAATCAATAAATTCACTAATGGTTAACAATTTCAATTATCAATTTTTTTTTTTTCCAAATGCGCAATTCATTGAGTTTGCTTCCTGGCTTGCTGGCTCTACTAAAGAGATTTTAAAGAGGAGCAAAAAGAATCGAAAAGGAATCCAAAGTATTTATAAAATGTTCACCTCATGTTGTGCTGTCCCTTGTGATTTGAGGGGCAGGGCTGAGTTCTGTAAGCACACGGTGCGCATTGCATTGCAGTAAGCTCAGCTTGAGGGTCAGTGGGGAGGACTCCATTCTAGCTTACCACTGACAGAAGGAGTGTCAACCTGACACGTGCCTCAGGCTTTGGTTTGTGGTGAGGATGGGGGTGCTGCAGGCAGAGGAAGAAGAATTTCATTTTCTTCTCAGTGACTGAAGTGAAGAGACAGCATGGACCTGACACTTCATCAGGTAAGCTGCTGTTCAATGCTTTTGAAGCGGAAGTCCAGCTTCTACCTGGATGATGAGACAGGACCGGGTGGTTAAGAAAAAAAAAGAAGCCCTTATGGTCTTATGACCAGAAGATCTTCCTCGATAGGTTCTCTGTGCTGCTTGTTATTGGATTACTCCTGATCAGCTTCTTGTTTTTACCTGTTGATAACACTTGCTACCTGTGCATGGATTCTGCATGCTTGCTGCCGGCCCCCGATTTGGAAAAGGACTTTGTTTACTATTAAACTCTCGCCCAAGACCTTTGGCTTTCTACTGTATTACTGCCGGCCCTGACCTTTTGTCTTTGGACTCGGACAATGCTCTGCTTTTCGGCAATGCTTCTGCATTTGTGCTGCTTAATCATCTGTAATGGGGGGCACTGGAATAGAACAGGGAGGTTCATAGCCTTCAGGTTGCAATGTCGAATCCAATCAGAACTGAGACTGTATGTTCTGTCCAAGAGGAGTTCTTGAGGGTAGAGCTGCTGTGCCAACAACTTGCAGCTCTGAGGCAGCCATAAACCCATGCACCTTGGCTTCACCAATCTTGAGGCTGTAGAAGGTGTGCCTGTCCTTGTGCCTGCAGAACCAGTTGCCACTGTCGCAGCATTGCCTTAGTGGATCCCTGAGGTTTTTTTTTTTGGGGGGGGGGGTCGATTGCAGTTCTGATCCTTCAGGAACAACTCCCAGCACAGGACTTATCCTACAGAGATTATTAGGGTTCGGATCAAATTGCAGAATCAACACTCTGTATCCACCAAGGCCCCTTGTGAGAAATTAGAGAGGAATATTGCTGTCACATCCCCTGATGCCAAATGGAATGATTCAGCCATCAAAAACTCCAGTCCTATCTGGCAACTCTGTCAAAGATTAGATTGCCCCAAGTATACCCTCTAGGAACTGTACCAACTCTTTGTGTAAATTGACCAGCGATCTAGGGAGAGGCAACTAAAGAGATCTGGGGCCACCTCCTTCTGGGATCCTTTTAAGCCAGCTGTCTATTCTATCTTTCTGCCACCTCTCGTGGATCCTTCCCCCATGGTTCCTAGCCCATTGTCTTCAAGCTTTCTGGAAAATGGATTGATACCATGGCCGCCATCAATTCTGGGGCATGTAAACATTTCTTGTATCAGAATTTTGCTTCTGTACACAATTACCCCACTGTGTACTAAGCTATCATCACGCTAAGAGACTAAACTTTGACCTCCTGCCCCCCCCCCCCCAATTTTCCCTGTTATCCTTGGCATTCCCTGGCTTCGGAAGCACAGTCTCTGTTACTGGGTTACTCTAGTTTGCTGCCGGAACCTGACCTTTTGCTTCAGACTCTTGACTATTTGAATTTCTCTTTTCCTGGTCTACATTTTGACTAAGATCCCGCATTTGTGCTACCTAACCATCGGTACCAAGAAGCCCTTGTCTGCCTGCTTGGTCACTTGACTCCCTGGGCATGACCCTGGACCATTTAAGCACCAAACCTTTCCCCTGTTTGTGGGGAGGAGGGTGTGTTCTAGAGAAGACTGGGGAGGTCCTTGGACTCTAAGCTGCTGGGTCAAGTCTTGGGTTCTGGTCAGTAGTTTCCAGGACCATCCTTGTTGGGCATTAGGACCCTAGTTCCCCAAAATCAGCATCTGAGCATGACATATGCATGTTTTGTTCTTATTTTATTTTCTACATTGTATATTTGTATGAAGGTAAACAAAAAGTGTTACTTTTATACAATGTTTTATATTTTAGATTCTTCAAAGTAGAAATGCACTCTCCTGCCATTCTTACAAATCGCATCATAAGGTAATGACCTGGAATGTTTCCATGAGTCGTGAAGGAGCTCTCTGAGGTGCTGTGTGTTTGTAGGCTGCTTTCCCTCCCCTCAGCAGTCCAAATTGCCAAAAATTGATTTAGCTCAGGTGATTTTAGAGGCCATGACATCTGTCGCATGTCAGTTTAAATTATCTCCCAGATATATTGTTTATTCTTTGTATTTTTATATTGTCCAGGCGATAATCTTGATTTTGTTCCTCAATAGTGCCTTATTGCAGTGAATGTTTCATAAAGGGGTGATTTTTTTCAGTCTCCTCTAAACAGTTGTGTCTTGTATTTATGTGGGGTCTAGTCTGAGGTGCTCTTTAGTCTGTGGTTTCATCCCTTCCTGTAGTGGTCCCAAGAGAACCACTTTCACCAAAGCCTTTGACTTTGACTACATCCAGATATTCCAGGGTTTCATTTCCAATTGGCAGAAAGACTAGCCCGTTTGGAAAGCCACTGCTTCTTGTCTAAGGATTCCGAAGATCAGTTGGTCTCGAGATCTTTGAAGGTATCTAAAATAAAACGGAAGCACTTAGTTCCAATGGACACTTCCGATGAGGAGGATGATAATTACACCACCCTAGGGCCTCTGAAAGACTTTTCTGAGGGAGAGCTCTCCCTTTACTTGGAGGGGGGAAGTTCGAACTCGGATACCTCAGCAGAACAGGGGTCCGCTATGCTCAAGGGGAAAGTGGATATTTTAAAGGTTTTGGATATTCCTACTCCTAAAGCCCCTAAAAGGAAGAGAGGGGATCCGTACAGATTTGATAAACAAAGGAACATTTTTTCCAGAACAATCCCACTTTACCAGGCTTATTTAGAAGGCATGGGAAAGGCCTGATAAGCTTCCCACAATTCCTAGAGTCCTAGTGAAAGTATCCTTTTCCCACTAACCTAATTAAATTATGAACTTTCCCTCCTGAGGTAGAGGAGGTAGCACCTCCGCAGACAGTGCTTCCCTGATGGATCCAGTAGATAAGCGCCTGGACCAGATATCTAGGCATGCTTTTTCTCTTGTGGGATTGGTCTTATGGCTTGCCTATGCAACGTCCATGGCAGGCAATTGTTGAAGCAATTGTCCTCCCAATTACGAGCCAGTCATTCCCATAATTTATGTGCTCAAGTCCAGATTTACATCTTTGCTATGGATGATATTGTTAGACTGAATGCCAGGGGTTTAGCTCTGCTGGTTTCTTAGAGGCATTCATAATGGCTAAAACAATGTTGATGCGACTTCCAAGAACACTCTAACAGGACTCCCCTTCTTGGGAAGTCATCCTTTTGGTGAACGTCTGTATGGCATTGTGAAAAGAGCCATGGGAGGTAAGTCAATTAGACTCCCGCAAAGGAAGAAGTCTAATGCTTCTTTTCGTAGAGCTTCTTATGCCCGACCTTCTCTCTAGAGGTAGAGGAACCTCTGCCACCGCAAAGAGTTCTGGTGTAAACCTAAGAACCAGAACAGGATTAAAACATTCTGGCGAAACAAGGCTAAACCCGCCCCTTCTAAGCCTTTGCAGGCATGAAGGCATGCCCACACCCTGTGGGGTGGGGGGATGGCTTCTGCATTTTGACCCTCATTGGAAGCTCCATGTGGCAGGAAGAAGAGAGAAACCAATTTTTCAGGTGAGAATCACAGAATTGTATTATTCCTTCAAATGATCTTGATCATTTTTGTGGATTGTGGGGCACAGTGGTCTTTTTTAACAGCCTTGTGTATTGTTCACTCACTTTTATTTGGATGATTTGATCCGTATTTCTTCTGTATTTAACCTGTTGTAACCTATTATTTAATTTAACATTTTAGAATTTGTTTTTTGGCTTATTTGTCAGTTTGCTTGTACATTATATATTGCAGTTGTAGTGTTAGGCACCTAGAGGGGGAGTGCCATTAGAGGAATGTACCTCATTGTTTTTCACTCACCTCTATTTTGGTCTACTTAATCTCGATTTGGGATGCCCCTCTGTTTAATACCCTGGGGATGGCCAGATATCTAAACTCACTTCTGCTCGCACGTTGCATGTGCAGGCATCCATGCAATCGGGGAAGAGTTCCGTGAATGTTAATACCTGGCAATATATTCTGATTTAATGAATTGCTGGGCATGTTTTTGGCTGCTTCTCTGTGGTTGTGCATACCTGCACTGGCCATTGAAATAAAACCGTAATGGGATCAGTTAGTGCAATGGCAGAGATGCTGTTGCATGTGTAATGGGATCCCGTAGATTCCACACAGCAGGGTGCCTTGGAGTCTTTGAAGTCATATTTTAGGCAAAAAACAAAGAAGCAATATACTCCCCTTTCATCCAGGGCAGGCTATCTCTGCTATCCACTTACCAGATCGCTCGATGCCAGTCCCACGCCAGGTGCTGCTCCCTCCTTCTCTGTCGCATCAACACAGGACACAGCTGTGTTGTTGTAGATGAGGGTGGAACACGCTATTCTCACAGGCACTATAGTTTACCCCCCCTCCATTGAAGTGAATGGAGAGGGGCATGCCATAGTTCTTGTGACATCTCCTGCGACGATGTATTAGAGGAGGAGGAAGCAGAACTGGCATCGGGCTATTTAGTGTCTTACCACCAGACTGTCAGCGATAGCCTGCGCAGGATGAAAGGTGAGTATAGTGGGTTTTCTAACCCTGGTAATAAACTGGGACGGTTTAAAAGCCCCACCCCTTCCCCCCAGTTTCCTCTCCAGGAAACCACTGGGATAGCATTGTCCAGTTTTTATTTTAGTTTTATATTTATTTCAAACCCCAGGAAAACCACCCTGGGGGGGATGGTGCTCGCTGATCCGGGGCTTTACTCACACAGGGCAGGGTACCTGTGGCCTCAAGGGGTCTGCTGGAGCACCACATCATTGGGGCATCTGCTGGGCTTTGCAGTTCCTCAGCGGGGTTTCAGGCTGCGCGGCAGGGAGCACGTCATCCGGTGGTAGTGGAAAGGCAGGAGGCACCTTAGGCTGCGCCTGATACACACCTGCGACTTCCGGGTCGTGGCACAACAGGATGACATCACTTCCAAGTGCCTGCCTTTTCCAGCGCCATTTGGGATGGCTGCTCAGTGAAGCAGCAGTACCTAGAGCTGTGGAAGTGGTTTCCGAGCTGGTGGTGGTGATCTCAGGCTGCAGTGGTGTCCAGGCAGTAGCAGTTTTTCGGCAGAAGACATCCCTGCCAACCTACCTAGTACTGTGTTAGCCAGGACCCCACCAGGCAGTGGGAGAAGCAAGCAGGATGCTCGGCTGCATAGCTCGAGGCATCACCAGTAGGAAGAGGGAGGTTGTGATGCCGCTATATAGAGCCCTGGTGAGGCCACATCTAGAATACTGTGTGCAGTTTTGGAGACCTTACCTGCAAAAAGACATTATTAAAATATTATTTAAATAATATAATATTATTTAAACATTTAAACATTTAAACATTAAACATTATTAAAATAGAACTTGTCCAAAGGCGGGCAGTAAAAATGGTAGAAGGAGTTTTAAGTTTATCAGTAGAGGCTTAAATAACTTAATCTGTACAGTCTAGAGGAAAGAAGGGAGAGGGGGGATATGAGTGAGACCTTATGTGGAATATGTGGAAGGATTTAATAAGGTTCAGGAGGGAAGTGTTTTTAAGAAGTGAAGTGTTAGTGAATGATAGTAAAAGGGGGCACAACCTGAAGCTAGTCAGAGGAAAGATCAGGAGCAATGTTAGAAAATATTATTTTACAGAAAGAGTAGTAAATGCTTGGAACAAACTTCTGGCAGAGGTAGTTGAAGAATCAACAGTCATTGAATTTAAACATGCCTGGGATAAGCACACATCTATCCCAAGATAAAGAGAACATACAGTTTACACATAAGGGCAGACTAGATGGAGCGGATGCTCTCCTTCTGACGTCAACCTTCTATGGTTAATCCTTCCCGAGACTGTATTTTCCCATGTTTTTTTCTTAGGCCACCCCATGGCCAAAACTAAAGTAAAGGAAAGAGACGGGGAGAAAGACAAGGAGGGGAATCCTAAGTTATGATCCTAGACCAGTCAGACTCTGTATTAACTGCCCTAAAATTTTGCCTGATTCACGGAATATATGATGTTGGCAGCCGTGGTTGGAACATAGAATGGGGCTAGAAGCCGTGGCATTATTACGCTAGCCATAAGTTCCAATGCGGCTTCCATTTTGCAGGTCTGCTGCAGCATGGTTAAGACCTCCCTATTTACAAACAGGGCTCCGTGGTCTACAAACTCTGATTTCTCTGGCTGGACCCAGTCAAACATTTTTGATGGAAAAAATGCTGAGGTAAGCGATAGGGAAACCTCATCTGATCTGTACTTCCTTAATAAAGAAATCAGTCTAGGGGTTTTGGATAAAGAGGGAGAGAATCCCCCCCCCCCCGAAATAAGATGCCTGAGGAGACTCTTCAGTCTCGTTTAGGATATTTATGACACCATGAATATCCAACAGGTGGATAATATCATGTTTAATAAGTTGTTGATAAAGAGAGAGAAGTGTTTTCCTATTCACTCTAACTAATTTAATAAGGAACAAATGTCCAGAAAAAAATTCTGGACACTGTTGCTCCACGAGGACTCAACACATCATTTGGATTCAGCAGCTTCTTGGATACTAGATGAACTAACCTTTTTTTCTCCCCAATTCTAGATGAACTAACCTTTTTTCTCCCCAATTCCAGATGAACTGACCTTTTTCCCCCCATTTCCAGATGAACTAACCTTTTCCCTCCCCCCTTTTCAGATTAATTAACCTTTCCCCCTATTTTTAGGACTGGCTGTATATACCCCAATTCTCCAGTCCAAGCAAATTATTGGTGTTCCATTTCCATCCCTAAGGGCCTTTCTCCTTATGTAGGATAAGTTTTTCACATTATTATTTTTCATATTTTTTATTTCCAAATGTTGTATGGTTATTTTTGTATTATAGGTTTTTCATGTATAATCTTCTTAAATATCCTGCAGTTGCATTCTTCTTTAAGACACCGCCGCACTGGGGTCGGGTGCAGAAGCTGATGCTCTGCCTCCAGCAAAGCTTGTGCTGGAGATAGAGTGCTAGCTCTGCTACACCCGAGAGCCAATCATTTGGCTCCTGGGCAGCGTCATCGGTTACCGGGCAGATTTCCCGGGACCTGTGACATCACGCCTGACCTTCCCTGATTGGGGGACAGCATGGGGTTGCTTGGCAACCCCCTGCTGACAATAGCGGCGGTGCCCTGCAGATTCTATTGGCAGGGGCGCCTAGCAGAGGTAAGCCGGGACCTCAAGGGGCCCCTCTATTGTCATTTACAGCATTAATTTACATTCTTATTGATATGCTAATTTCCGAGCGCCGGTGACGTCATTGATGACGTCAGGCGCGAATTTTTGAATGGTTATGGGCCTGTAGGCCCCCTTTTTGTATATAATGGCTGTTCACTGCCTGTTCTGGTTGTATGTGGTTGGTCCTGAGGAAGGGGGCCACAGTGCACCCCGAAACGTCGACCAGAAACCAATCCTTGTTTTGCACGATTTATGGTGTTTGGATTACAAATATAACCTCATTTACTTTTACCTTTACATTGGAGTGCTGGTTCTTTACAAAATTCTCAGAAAAAAATTCTGACCTGGTACAGTGTAGAGAAAATTTTCTTTCGAAGATTCGGACATTTCAGCCTGGGCCAAGTGTCCAAAGCTGGATGCTCCACTTGCACAGGCCTCCAGATCATCAGATTTAAGTCTTGAAGACTCAGATGCCCTAGAGAACCTATGGATTGGCATACCAAGGGTATCCTTAAAAGGGCTGGGATGCTGCAGTTTTTACGTTCAGGCCCGCCATAGCGTCCAATTGCATTGCATGTAACCTAGGCGTTTGGTTAAATAACCTTAGGGGTTACATAGAAAGAGATGCACCTAAACAGACCCTGCTAGATACTCTACCATCCATGTTTAGAAAATTTCCTTTTTAGAGGATGCCTTGGCTGAGGGAGTTAGAGCTGCAGCAGATACCACTGGCCTTTTAAACTGTGCAAAATGATCAATTTGGCTAAAAACGGGGCCAGGGCACCTGGCCTCGAAAGCAAGGCTGTGCGGCCTCCCCTTTAAAGGAACCTTCATGTTTGGATCTGAGTTAGACACTGTTCTAGCTAGATCCTCTGAAAAAGCAAAAAATGTCCCTATCAAGGTCAGAAGACCAAGATATAAGATGTCCTTCAAAAACAGGACAGCTTCTAGTCATTCCAAGCAGGGGGCCTCACAGGGGAACCCATAGACCAAGTTTGGTTTGCACTTCCCCTCTGCCTATGGACAAACCTTGGCCCTGACCCCAACCCCCCAGTGGGAGCCCATCTGACCTTCTTCCTGACAGCCTCGCAGGGCATCTGTTGAAATCAGTTTGTTATCCAGACCATTGCTCGGAGCTCTCCGTTAGAGTTCCAGGACAGACCAACCGAAAGGTTTCTGGTAACAAGGCCTCCCTTGGATCAAGAAAAGGGAAAAGCCTTTCCTCTGATAATCTCAGATCTGTTCAGAAAGAGAGTTATAGAGCCAGTCCCTTTAGAAGTCCAGGGGAGGGGTTTTTACTCACATGTGTTTCTAGTACAGAAACTGTCGGGGACCTTCCGCGTGATTCTGAATCTCAAGGCCCTCAATCCATACTTGAAGTACAAGAGATTTTGGATGGAATTAATCTTTTCATTCCTATTGATGCCAGGTGATCTTATGGTAAGCATCAACCTACAAAATGCCTGCATGTTCCCATCTGGCAGGCTCATTGCAGATTTCTGGGGTTTGTGATTCTCTCAGACTCTAAAATCTGTCATTTCCAATACAGGGCACTGCCATTTGGAGTCTCCGCAGCGCCCCGGGTTATTCACCAAAACCCTAGCTGAAGCAATGTACCATTTAAGGTATAGTGGAATTACCATTATCCCCTACCTGGACGTTCAGAGACCACCCTTTGGGAGAGTGTGACACTGAGTTTGTCACTTATGGTCTGGACTGTCAACAAAGAGAAATCCATTACAGGCTTGCAGATTAGTTGGTAACCTCTTTGACAGTTCTCGGCAAATGATTTTTCTGCCTCCAGAGAAGCAGGAAAAGCTAATGGCTGCCATAGTCCTGCTGATAGCCATGGAGGCGATTTCTCGTAGAGTAGAGAGTAATGAGTGTCATGACCTTCACCATTCATTTAGTTGCTTGGGCACAGCTGCATTCCATGCAGTTGCGGGTATGGGACTGGTCCCCAGACTAGCTCGACAACAAGGATCTAGAATGATGGTTGAACCCTTCCAGGCAGGTCGTTGGAGGTGGCAGATCGAGCCAGTCATTGTAATTACAGATGCCAGCACCTGGGGTTGGGGGGGCCCACTTGGGACCACATCAAGTACAGGAAGCTTGGCCTGCAGATATAAGAAACAATTCCTCCAACTACAGGGAGTTTTTGGCAATAGACAGAGCTCTTGCTTGCTTCAGTCATATAATAAGGGGCAAAGATGTACATGTCCATTCAGACAACGTCGCAGCATTAGCATACATCAATCACTGGGGGGCACAAGATCAGTTAATCTGCAGCGATTGGCTTACTCCTTCCTTGTACCCCTTCAGGATCAGATATACTCCATATCTGCAGTCCATCTAAAAGGAACCCTAAATGGAGTTGCAGACTTCCTGAGCAGACCTACTCTTACAGATATTTCTTCAGATGATATGAAGATGGGGGCTTCTTCAAGTAGACCTATTTTCCAAAGCAGAATGCCATTGGTTTTTCTCACTAAGATGACGGAGCCCCTCCATGGCACTTCCGTATAGCATACGCCTTTCCGCTGTTCACACTAATCCCGCAGGTGGTAAGGAAGATCACATCAGAGAAGATCTCATCCGCATAGCTCCCGCCTGGCCAAGAAGAACCTGGTTTTCCACCCTCAGACGTCTGTCAGCAGAAAATTAATGGGAGCTTCCTCTAATTCCGTACATGTATTCCCAGGGTTCAGCTTACTACCAGAACCTAAGACGTTTGAAACTGTTGGCCTGAATGCTGAATGGGAGATCATGAAGGCTAAGAGTCTGTACCATAGAGTTAATGAAACTTTAATTAGTAGCAGAAAGTTTGCTACTAGACACATTTATTTAAAGATCTGGAAAAGATTCTCTTCATTCTGTGCAGTTAAAAGTCTGAAGAAGGATCTCACTGCCACAGTTCTGGAGTTTTTACAGGAGGGTTTTGAGTTCAGACTAGCAGAAAGTGCACTGATTGATTGATGAAAGTTTGATTAATAGATTCTTTATTGCCATAGCTAGGAAGGGACCCATTCCTCAGAGTGGAGTACCCTTTTGGGACCTATCTTTGGTCCTGAGGGGTTTAGTCAGACCTCCATTTGAACTGCTTGAGAAGGCTACAGAGGTTTTATCCCTTAAAACGAATTTCCTCCTAGCCATTAAGTCGGAATCCTTCTTAAGCCAGATCCCTCATATCTGTCCAAGATATCCTGAAAATTTCCTGGAAGTACGAGGGGAGAAAATCTTTTAGGCATACGGATAACGGTCTTTCTTCGAGTTCTTCAGCACGGCCCATACGGCCCTGATGATTAGTACAGTGGCTATTAGTGCTTGTTTTCTTACTTCCTACTGAGAACTGGGAGGAAGGGGTGGGGCTTTTAAACTGTCCCAGTTTGTGTTACCTTTCTAGCGGGAGCAGCCTCTTTTTCTGTGGCCGTCCTGAAGGACTTGTAGAAACACAGTTACCTGTAAGCCTAACAGGGATTTTTTTGTGTTTTGCCTAAACTATGTCTTTAAGACTTCTGAGGTGGCCGATATGTACTTTGGTGTGCTTTAAAGTGGACCAACACCCAGGATTTTGACTATCCTGGGTTTTGGTCCACTTCGGCGGGGCACCCCGATCGGGGGTGCCCCGCTGTGTGAAACCCCCCAGAAAGCCCCAAAATCTTACCTGTCCCCGCTCCCACGTGACTGGACGGTCCAATCCCCGCCAACGTCCAGGCAGGGATCAGGAACGTCCAAGCGGCTGCCGCCGCCGCCGCCTCCCTCGCGTCACTTTCGGCGCGCGCGCGCGCGCCCCCGCCGGCCATTCGCAGACGGCCGGCGCGGGCGCGCGCACGCCTACAGGGGCGCGAGGGAGGCGGCGGCGGCCGGCCGCCGCCGAAGATCAGGTAAGCGATTTGGGGTGTCTGGGGGGGTTTCACCCCGCGGGACATCCCGATCTCGGATGTCCCGCGGGGTGGGAGGTGATCGGCCCGGGAATCTTACAGATTTCCGGGCCGATCACCTCTCGGTGTTGGTCCACTTTAAAATAATTTTGGATCCCTGGTGGGAGCAGCTTTTGACATTTGTTTTTAATTTGTATTTAGTTTTGTTATTTTTTTAGTTGCCTATTATTAAGACAGAATTAAGACAGTCTATTATTAAGACTATTATTAAGACAGTACCGTTTTCAGTAAGTGTGTGCTTGATTTAAAGGGTAATCCCACTTTTTCTGGCATTTTATAAAGTTTCCATTGTTGTGTGGCAAAATTATGTCTTCAATGTGCTAAGCTTATCTTTTATTTTTTAAATGTTCTATTTGTTTGCAACTCTGTGTTATAAAAGAAAACCGTTTTCTATAGAACAATGTGTTTACCTTAGTTATGTACACCAAAGTGGTGATTTTGAGTATCATAGACTTCCTCACTCTAGCTTGCTAATTATCTGATGGGCTAAGGAAGAGATGACATGTTTAACCCATTTTGTTGAAATTCAATTTTCTTTGGTTTTCTTCAGTCTTGTGTTCCAGTAGCAAGTGTTAAGGGCCGGGTTCTCAGCTGGATAGGTAATTAGGCTGCTTAGACTTCATCAGCCAAAGCCACCTGTTACATTGGAAGAATTGTGGGACTTGTAGTCCATTGTTTTTACTCAAGGCCATGAAATCCGCTACCACTGTAGCAAAACAGAGTCCCGGGAATATGAGAATGATGAGCTGATAAGTAAATCACCATTAAGCATGGGGGTTACAATCCTAACACAAATGTTTATTTTACATTCCAAAAGAGGAATACAATAAGCAGAACAACGAAAACATGCCAAAAGGGAGTTTCTCTTTTAACTTTCTTGTAATAAATGTGTGGTAGGACAAGAACATATTGTAATAGAAGTAGAATACCTTTTTGTAGAAGGCTTGGCATTCTGTTTATCAAGGCAATTTTGTTTGTACTGTAATAATAATCTGCATATTTTATGAGGTCTGAGGCAGAGCTCTGTTTTAGATTTTGTTCCCGGGTCTTACAGTTTGAAAGCAAAGTAGTAAACCTAATGTGTTGCCTTGTTGTAAATTTCTAGTCCCTTTTTCCACTGTCCACAAAAGGGAAATCCAGTGATATACAATATACTTTGATGCTGAACCTGTGTCTGTCAGGCTGCATAAATATTGGCTTTTCCAGGTGTTGCCGCAGGAATAAGAGGCTGACCCGGTTAGTAAACTCTTCCCCTAGGTGTACATTACATTATTCATGCATGAATAGACCTGTACATAATTCATGTGTGTGCAGCATCTTTCAGAAATCTTTCTCACCAAGTTGTATATTTTTGCACTGGGTGTAGTCCCAGAGGGTGGGATATGTAGCTAAATTCAAGGAAACGCATAACAATGAAGAGGCAGACTTGAGAGGCAGATGACATTTCCTTGAGACTGCAGCTGAACATTTTTCTTTGTGAGCACACTTGCTATATTTACATCTACAATTAGTGTTAAGACAAATATTCTAGAAGTAATAAAAGAAATAAGATCTGCATTCATACAGGCTAGAGCTCCCGAACAAGGAGAAAAGCCACAAAAAGAACTTTGAAGTGGATTATCCTTGTCAGCGCTGGGCTTGGTGTTGATGCTGTCCTAGGCACTTTGAGTGTGTGAGCCCCTTTTGTTAAGTTTGGTTATGGCCCGCAAGGGGTTAAATACAGGGAGTGTTTGTGAAGGGGGGTGCAAGGGGTTAAGTGCAGAGGAGCAGGAGAGCATCTTACTGATTCCCAACACACAGGAGTCACATGACTACAGCAAATCGAAGGCAAATACTATGGCTATGGATTTAACCCCTTGTACCCTCTTCCCACACACATCCTCTGTGACCTTCTTTGGCTATGTAGGGGGTACTTATTTTGGGGCATTAAAGTGGAATTCCACCCAAAAGCAACCCTCCACCCCTGCCACCCTTTCCTGTTGCTGGCGGATGCGCGAGTGGGGTGGGGTGATGCTTTGAGTCTTTCTGTGCAGTGGAATAGGAAGGCACAGAGAGACCCAAAGGGGCATTCCCCGGCTCTGCATGCGAGCCTTACGCCCATTTAACTGAATGGGCGTTGCGCATGGAGTAAGGAAATGCTTGTAGGTCAAATTCCACTTTAAACCGGACCTTCAGCACGATTTAATGAAAAGCCCAAACCCTTAAAAAACGATTCCCCAGCATCTAAAATTAATATATTTTAAGTTTTTAGTCACTTATTATACTTTCCCCCACTGAGCTGCAACTCTGTTCAGGACTCCAGGATATGGGCGCCGCCATCTTGACTCAGAAGCATCACACATACTGAGGAGAGGAGAGCGGGATAAAGTACAGGGGGCGGAGTTATAGCTGTGCTTTGCACAGACAGAGCCGAGCTGGGGTCAGGGAAAGGACAGCAATCCCAGAATGCAGAGCGACACAGTCAGAAGACGCTTCCTGTTTGCAGGCTGCTTGATGCTCCATGAGCCGCCAACTTGGATGTTTGAAGGCTCATAACATGCAGCATATGCAGGTAGGATGATTTTTAATGTGGGAAATCTGTATGTACAGGGTGGGGGAAACATATAAGATCTGCTCTTATTCAGGGTGAAGGTCCGCTTTAAATTTCTTGTCCAGGTACATACTTCCTCACACATTATTCCAGTTGGGGGCAGTGTAAAATAATTCAATTCAAAGCTTCTCTGAGATTATATTTTAACACCTTATATGTTCTCTTTGAAGCTATTTTTTCCCTTCAATGTCTGGGCGCTGGGAAGAGCATGTCATGGCACATGACCTATGAGGGACCACTGTGGCTTGCTACACTAATTCACACTGAGCGCATCAAGGGACAGAGTGCCTCTTTTGTGTGGTCCTGGAGAAATAGAATTGCCTAGACTGGCAATGGGACATTTCTTTCTTGCTTTTTACTATAGAAGTAACTTTAGCACTCCCCCTTCCTTGCAGGTTTTCACCTTAGGCATGGGCCTGGGGCTGGGGTTGCCTAACGAGAAATACAGCTCTTATCCTTTTGTTGCTGCTGTTCAGAACCTGAGCTTGCAAAATCGAGAATACTAACTGCTGTTCAAATAATGATAGAATTAGGTGCTATCCTATTAATTACCAGAAGGGGTGTGTAAATATTTGTTCTGAATTTTTTTTTTAGTGAAAATGTGCCACATTTAGCCGATAGGTACAGTAAGCAGTTTGTTATCAGTTAGTTTGTACGCCTGCAGTTACACTTTACTAAGCCCACATTAAGTTCTGTTTATATACAGATAACATTGTTTCTTGTCTTAAAATAGCTTTTAAATAGAAGTTGCCAAATATTAACTTTTATTTTATAAGAATACTGCTAATTTACAAACTTGCCCTTTAACCTTGTTGGCCAGATACTGTGTCAGTGGTAATAATCACGTGCTGCAGCCAAAGTGAGATTGTAAAATTTCAACATACCGTATATACTTGAGTATAGGTCGACCCGAATATAAGCCGAGGCACCTAATTTTACCACAAAAAACTGGAAAAGTTATTGACTCGAGTTTAAGCCTAGGGTGGGAAATGCAGCAGCTACCGGTAAATTTCAAAAATAAAAATAGATACCAATAATGTTTTTGAATACCGTATTTATTTCAAAGAAAAGACTTATGGGTACCGTACGGTATCTTTTGAGGCCAAATGCAGGCTGATATTACAGAAAGTGATGACATGACTGTTTGCATGTGATGACATGACTGTTTGCATAGAGCAGCCTGTGTTAGGGCTCATAATATACATTCTACCAGTGTCCTGCCTGTGCCCATTAAATATACAGCCTGCCTGTGTCCATGAAATATACCGTACAGCCTGCCTGTGTCCATTAAATATAATGCCTGTCTGTGTCCATTAAAGGAAAACTGTCACATACGGTAAGCATAAACGCACTAACCAGTGGCCCAGGCTGGTAGTGCGGTTTGTGTAAATACCTGGCTCCTACCGTTTGATTGCCCGATCCGTTCTGCCGTTATACCGGTAGTTGATTGCCGCCTTCCTCTTCAGCGCGCCGGCTCCCTCTATACACCCGGAAGCGGCCGCTCACCAGGCTGGACTGAAGCTGCGCCAGCCGCTTCTGGGTGTACGCAGGAAGCGGCCGCGCACGCGCAGTCCGGAGCCGGCGCGCTGAAGAGGAGGACGGCGGATCAATGTACCAGAGGAGGCGGGACATCGCTCCCGCGGCTGAACGGGACAACCGCATCATGAGGCCGTTCACGAGCGTCACCCAGCGGTATGGCCCTGCCCCTTTTTCTCCTCCATTTCGGCCAAAATTTTCACTGACTCGAGTATAAGCCGAGGCGGCTTTTTTCAGCCCAAAAAGTGGGCTGAAAAACTCGGCTTATACTCGAGTATATACGGTAGCTTGAATAGTTGCTTAAAGCTTGTCAGTCATACAATAACATTCATTTGAGTCAGATGTCAAGGTGTCAACAATGGTTTAATGTAGATTTTCAGCAGATGGCAGAATGGGGCCTCATCTTTATGGAAAATAACAAATGATACACTAAGCCCACCATGGAAGTGGTTGCGTGTACCATGGAGGGGAAATACGCCAATTTGCAGCTTTGAATTGTATGATGAATTTACTAATGGATGTGGTGCCACCATCACAAACTCATGTGAGTAAAAGGGATCAATGGGCCTGTATATCCCAATATTTGGGGTTTTAGTGTTTTCTGTTTTGGTGAATATTTATAGATATTTGTAATAAAGATGCAAATAGAATTAAGGCTAAACGGTTCTTATTTTTTTGCAACACATGTATGTACAGGGTTGTGTAGTGATACATGTATTACTTTATATTTATGCATTCCTTCATGATGCGTTTCTTTTTCTAGAGGACTACCATGTGTCAAATAATTCATCAGTAACAGAACCTGCAAGCCCTAGGTCAGCAAGGACAGATTTGCACAGGACAAGCCAACATTTCCACTACTGTAGAAACAAAAACATGGAGCAGTCAGACAGTGACAGACCTATTAGCTTTGGTTCAACTTCCTCCTCTGCCTCTTCTCGGGACAGTCGCTGTTCATTTGGAAGTCGGATGACTTTAGCATCCAGAAGTCACTTGGGATTGTTTCACCAAGATAAGGAAGCTGAGGCCATAAAGCTGGAACTCGTTCCTTCTCAGCAACTATCAAATGATGACATTCATTCTAACAGCTCTAAAGAACAGACTCACAGAAGCCCAAAGGAAAGGCAATATATGCTGTGGAAAGACACCAAGGGATCTGTCAAGGATTGTTCAAAGTCTGAAGAGGTGGCACCCACAAGTCCAAAACTTACGTATGTAGATAGAGTGGTGCAAGAAATTATGCAAACTGAAAGGACTTATGTGCAAGACCTAAAAAGCATTGTTGAGGTAAGATGAATACCATTATAATACAATACTAACCTTAAAAAATGTACTGTGAGTTAATGATATATTAAACTTAAAGAACATTTTCAGCCCAACACAGACTGTTAGCGATAGTGCAGCTTTGAGGGGTTGGGGGGGCGCCATGTCGTAGGACACAGGAAGAGATGCGCGACCAAGTAAGTTCTGCAGCGCCTGCGTGGGACACATTGTGAGTATAGCGTGTTTTTTTGGACTGCAAATGTTCTATAAGCTTGTGCTGTATAGTAAAAGAAATACAGAGGCATGGGTATAAGTACGCAGGGTCCCAGGCTGAAAGGACCATTTTCTGGTGCATGTAATGTGCAATAAAAATGATTAAATGACCATTTTGAATCCTCCGAATTCCTAAAGTGAAACTCGCCATCTGCTCCCCCCCCCCCCCCACCAATTGATTTCAGGTTTGATTTTTATATTGCCTACCCCTGTTTCCACATGTGAGTTTGAATGAGCATCACATGCTTGAAACAAAGTTTTTGGTATATTATTTAAATGGATATTATCATTAACTGGCCAATAGTTACGCAATGGATAAATGCAAAAGAGACAAATATTAAATAAAGGCTTATATTAGGTTACAATAATAGAAGATGCAATCTTACAAACAAGAAGGTACAACAAGCTAGAATTGAGTTATATGTCAGGCATGTGTATATACAGTGGTTAATGCAGACTATATTAAAGCAGGGGCCTTTACTCTGAATAAGAGTCTGTTATATGTTTCCCACACCCTGCACATACAGATTGCTCACATTAAAAATCATCCTACCTGCATCTACTGCATGTTATGAGCCTTTAAACATCCAAGATGGCGGCTTATGGAACATCAGGCAGCCTGCAAACAGGAAATGTCTTCTGACTGTGCTGCTCTGGAGTGTGACTGTGCTGCCCGCTGGAGTAACTGTGGAAAGGTTTGACTGAGCAGAGTAACTATATGGAGTAGGCAGAGTAACTTTATGGATTGTTTTGAGTGAGTAAAGATGGTAAGCACTAAATTAACCAATTGATTGATCAAATTTAAAGAGTGCACATGGCAGGCTTCATAGAGTGAGAAATGCATTTCAACTTTTATTTATTTATATAGCACATTTATTTGCAATGTTGTTGCTCAAAGTGCTTAACAGTTACATTAAAACATACATTTCTAAAAACCAAACAAAAAAACAGCCAGGGGCGGCACTACCTATTAACAGTAACTGGGTGGAGTGACTTGAGTAACTGTTGTGAGTTGGAGGGGCTAACTTTATGGATTGTTTGGAGTGAGTAAAGATAGTAGGCATTAAATGATGAAGTATTTCTATCTTGCTAAATGACTGGCTATGTCATTTGTCTAACCTGTTTTCCATAACATGTTTTCATGGGGAGTTTTCCTGAGACTGGCTGTGTGGGCGGAGCAGCTGTAAAATGAATGTAACGAGCCAGGCTGCAGCTGTGTTGCTATGGCAACTCACTCTGAGGTAACCAGAGAATGCACATTAAAACACATTTCTAATGCACTGGTGGTTGCCATATTCAAATGGCTGTAGCTTAAAAAGTATACATCCTACAGCAAAGAGCTTTATACTGTAAGAATCACAAGAGCCAGTATGAGACAGCCAATATTTAAAATGAAGGCACAGTCGCAGTTTAGAAATTGCCATTCAAATTTGTGGTGTCTAGAGTGGAGTTTCAATGAATGTCAATGGGAGGTGTGAGTTGCAAACAAAAGGTCATATTGTGAAAACTGTTAGGGCTATGGCTTAGCGGCAGCAGGGATAGCTGAACATTTTGATATAAGATTTGTGTAGGTGGGCTTAAAAATGAGGGAGAGGTCGCAGTTTAGAAATCATGTCCTGATTTTTCACTTCACACTCATCTCCCACTCTAGTTTTGAACATTCCTCCCATTCATTCCTATGGGAAAATTGCGCCACAAAAACGCCAATATTTCGGAAACCGCTTGGCGAAACGTTCCACAAAGTAATAGCACACCATTCAGGAACGATCCGCACGTTTTATTATGGTTTATGTAGTGTAAAAACTGTGGGAGGAGTTACAGTGCAAAATATGGTGGAATAAGAATAATATATCAGCAAGAACAATAAGTGATCTTGCCATGCAAGAACACTTAATATATCAGCAAGAACAATAAGTGATCTTGCCATGCAAGAACACTTAATAATATATCAGCAAGAACAATAAGTGATCTTGCCATGCAAGAACACTTAATAATATATATGAGAAAGAACAATAAGTGATCTTACCATGCAAGAACACTTAATAATATATATGAGAGAACAATAAGTGATCTTGCCATGCAAGAACACTTAATAAGGTGGTGGAGCAACAATGATGCCCCCCCTGGCATTTTGGGCCCTGGTGCCATCGCACCCCCTCAAGTTATGCCCCTGAATGGGCACTAACCCAGAGGCACCTTGAACTATTGGTATACAATGGGCACTAGCACACAGGGCCATAAACTATTAGTATAAATGGGCACTTGCACACAGGCACTTTGAACTATTAATATAAATGGGCACTAACACAGGAGCCTTAAACCATTAGTATAAATGGGCACTAACACAGAGGTGCCTTGAACTATTGGTATACAATGGGCACTAACACAGAGGTGCCTTGAACTATTGGTATACAATGGGCACTAACACAGAGATACCTTGAACTATTGGTATACAATGGGCACTAACACAGAGGTTGCTTTGAACTATTGGTATACAATGGGCACTAACACACTGGGCCATAAACTATTAGTATAAATGGGCACTTACACACAGGCACTTTGAACTATTAATATAAATGGGCACTAACACAGGAGCCTTAAACCATTAGTATAAATGGGCACTAACACAGAGGTGCCTTGAACTATTGGTATACAATGGGTACTAACACAGAGGTGCCTTGAACTATTGGTATACAATGGGCACTAACACAGAGGTGCCTTGAACTATTGGTATACTATGGGCACTAACACAGAGGTACCTTGAACTACAAATGCTATCAAAGTACTGGCACTGAAATGCTATTAGACAGTACTGACACTGCTGCAGTACTGTCAAAGTACTGACACCCTACCTATATCGCCCACACTCCAGCAGCTTTCCCTGACTAAATGTCCTGAAAAGGACAATAGCATGCTTTAGCACCTATCTAGCCCTGACTGAAAACTCTTTCCCTAAATAAATGTCCTGAAAAGAACTGTTTTCTTAAAAAAAAAAAAATAAAGCCCTATATGCCTTTCAGCATTAGCACCTCTTCCTATCTAATGTAGAGCGATCAGTGGTGGCGTGACGTGGAACCCAACTTTTATATGACGGGGTCATGTGTCCCGCCAGGCCAATAGTGAGAGGAGAAGGAAGAAGGCGCAAAGTTCAATACTTGAACTTTTGCGGTTTGGGTTCACCCCCAACCCTATTCAGGAGCAATGCAGCTTCTGTGTACGTCTTTACACACTGATTTGTCTTCCTCTTTGCTAAGGCTTTGCCTTCAGTCACCTTACGTAAGCGGGGATGCAAACTTACATTCCTGCCAAAAGTTGGTGGCTGTGTTTTCTGAATGTAATCAGAGCTGTCACCTATTGGTTTTCATCCAGGTTTTTTATGTGATATTGGAGTGACCATGCAAATTGTTAATGATCTTCCTTTAGTAAGTAGTTAAAGCTGAACAAAACTTTGTAACTTGACTTTGGGATGCCTTGCTGTGTGAACCCCTCTCCAATGAGGGCCATCTGCCATGACTATACACACGCACCTCAGTGGAGATGCAGCTGCACATGCTCCCCATTCACAACAATGAGAGCTATAGTCACGGCAGATTGCTCTCATTTGATGAGAACCCGCACATGCGCTGTTGGAGCAGGGAACGTTGACTGTTTATTGGCTCCTGGAAGGGGGGGGGGCAGTGGGTGGCCCTGAAATCTTAGATTCCAGGGCCAAGCCAGGTGGGGTTTGTTCCTTTACTGCAGCTGGTGATCAAGGAATACTCTTATTCTAAGTATACAGTACGTCCTGCTCCAGATATAATACTTACACTTGGGTTATCCTCCGCCAGAGGGCGCTGTGCAATGCAAAAACAGGCTCCTCCCGGCCCTTCATATACCGAGGGACCTTCCACAAATCCCCAGATTTCTCTGCAGTGCTGACTGCGAAGACATGAAGTATCACTCTCTCGCAGGTGAGCGGGGCTATTACAGCCTGCGGCCCTGTTGGACTACTCCCACCCGTCCTTGATGTGATGTGCCTCCCAGCCTGGGCTGCGCTGGTCGGGTGAAGGTAGGCAGCACCATGCGTGCTTAACGGAGCCATGCTCCACCGCAGTCCCCCACCAAAAGGTAGCCGGTTTAGGCTGATGGTGAGCCTCTAGTGGATGCCCCTCCCGCATTAGTGCCCCGTGTAGCAGTGGGCCCTATCCAAAGGGTCGCCATCCTCCCTCGTTCCCCCCCCCCCCGTAGCTCGGGGGGAAAGAAAGGGGGGGGGTGTGTGGCGGTCTCAAGTGTACTGCGATTACATGATTATGGCCTTAGTATTGTCCTTGACTTGTAACTTGGTGTCAGAGCAGTGCTGTTTGCCTTTTTATTGTGTATCTGCCGCCGCCGCGCTCGTCTTTCCTTTATTGGATGTACTGCGCCGGGCGGCGGCGGCGGCGCCCCAGACGCTGCGGCGTCTCCATTGGCAAAATCATCTATTCTATGTATGTCATACACTTTGCTTCTCTTGACAATATTGACTACTGTCTTAGAGCTTCGCGCATTTCGGGGGGGCGGGGACCTGGTTTGGCGTGCTCCGCGTCACGGCCTGCTCTGGCCCGCCCTTCGAGGTTCGCTTGGCGCCATTTTGATGCTAGTGGTAACGTCCCTCCTCCTCCCTTGGCTCTCGCGGGTGATTTTCATGATTCTTTATTACTGTGCATGGCTCTGACACCCTTTATTCCCATTACGTCTTTCAGACGGCTGAATCTAGTGGCTTCCCCTGCCCGGGTTAAATTATAGCGGGCCTTGTAAAATTCTCCCACCTACCTAGCGGGTATTTGGGGCATCCAGGGTTGCCTATTGCGTAAATCCCTGCTGGCATCTTGTGCCTAGATAATCGCCATATGGAGGCATTTCAGAATTATATGACCGGGGTCCCTCTGGGACAAGACTGGCTGTGTATAGTGTGTGGTCAACCCCATGCTGATGCAAACAGGGCACGGGTCTGCGCACCATGTGCCGAGCAAGCACTGGCCATGCAATCAGGCTTGCCAGTGGCTGCACCTCGTTTCAATACACCTATTTCCCCATGCTTAAATCTCACTCCTGCTGAGTCGCATACAAGTGGGGATTTGCAGCCTGCTGTGTCTTCTAGACTGCCTATGGCTGATCAGATTATTGCGAGGTTGTCAGGGCGCAGGGGCCCTGGTAAGAAGTGGCCCTTGACGCCTCCTGTTTTCTGTTTGTCCTATGGGAACTGAGGAGTTCACTACTCCGCGTGCCTATACCCCTTCTGATGAAGGAGAGCTGGTCTGTGACTCAGGCTCATCTGATGAGAGGCCGAGGAGTCATGACGATTCTGGCCCTGAATACTGGGGCCAGTGTGAGAATTGTTGATTAAGGTCTTTAAGGTCCTGTCTATCTCTCTCCCTGGTTAGGCCTCCAAGCCGAGAGGGGAGCGTTTCCATACAGCGACAGCGCACTTGGAATTTCTAGAGCAGGCTCGTTTCCATGCTCTTGTACTCAAGGAACGGGATTTCCCCAGTAAATTCCAGGGGTCCCAGGGGACTGGGATAGGAAATACCCTTTTCCCCCTGAGGTGGTCAATTGTTAGTCATCACCCCCCGTGGTGGATGCGCCGATCTTAGGAGTTCCTAACCCCCCTTTATTACAGCCCCTGCTTATAGTACCCTTCGGGATGCTGAGGACCGGCGCATTGATCTATGGCCTCCCACGCCTTTTCTTGTGCAGGGACGGCGCTGCGCCCGGTCTGTGCCGTGGTCATTACTGCAGTGGCCGCTAGAGCCCTCATCAGAAAGATGCTTGATCATCACCCTGAGGATCTCCCCTGGGATGTGCTTAATGCACTCTCCAGTTGTGATGTATTTGTAAAATTTATCCTATTAGCAATGGATGACACCATTAGAATGTGTGCAAGGACTTCTGCCCTTGTGGTGGCTATACCTCGCTTGGTTGGCTGCGACAGTGGGGTGCTGACGATGCTGCTAAGAAGACTCTTACTGGGCTTCCCTTTAGAGGGCAACGCCTGTTTGGGGCCCGTCTGGACCTGTTGGTAAAGAAAAAAAAAAAAAAAAAAAAAAGGCAAATCACCCCACCGTAGGTGGCCGCCGTGGCCCCTCGGGGCAGGGTAACCCCTCCCCCTCCCTACCATAGTGTAAAACAAGAACCAGGGGTGTCCTTCCTGGGGGCTCGTGCAGACTCCTGCCCCAGGAGCGCCAGACAATGCCCTGGCCCCTCTGGCGGGGCTAATCCTAAATCTTCCAAAAATCCCAAATCCCCTCAAGCATGATGGGGCGCCCTTGCCCGTCTGGGTGAGGGGACGGCTGCGGCACCTTGCTCATGCCAGGAGGTATCACGCCTCAGACTGGTGGATTCAGGAGGTAGTGCCCTCCGGCTACTAGATAGAGTTTGCTGTGCGGCCTCCCCCAAGATTATCGGGTCCTGGGTGCTCCTGGTCCCTGCCTCTGTTCAGGTGCTGGTGCAGGCCATGCAAGGCCTGCGGGGTCTGGGGGTCTCTTGCAGATTGCCTTTAATAGGCAGAGGCAGGGGCCGCTACACCAACCTTTCCACAGTTCCCCAAAATAGGATGGGTCGGTCTGGCCCAATCTGGACTCACAGATTTTCAGCAATTCGTCAATTACAGGCGGTTTCTGCAATGGAAACACTGCGCTCGGCCATCAGATCCTTGCGTGTCGGGGGCTTCTTGCCGTCTGTGGAGCTCAATGCTGCTTATTTTTACTTCCCTCTGTCCTCTGGACACCGAGGTTCTTCAGATTCGCGTTGGTTGACCAACACTGATAATTGTGGCCTTGTCATATGGCCTCTCTTCAGCTCCCAGAGTGCTCACCAAGGTGCTGACGGGGGTGTGGTCTCTGATGAGACCAAGGGGTTCCGATGGATGACCTACCTGGACGTCCTCATCACTTCCCAGTCTCTACGCCTGGCTACGTTGGATGCTCGGCTGGAGGGTGTCCATTGGGAGTAATTTGGAGGGGTGATCAAACACCCCAAGTCCTTATTGTCCCCTTCATTGGTAACTCCATTCCTATGAATGAATTTTATACAGTTCAAGCAAGGATCTTCCTTCCTCAGCAATAAAGTGGACAATCTGGTTGTATGGGCTCAGTCCCTCATAGCTGTCCCCGTCCCTCCACCAGGCAGGGGATGCAGCTGGTGGGCCCGTTGGTGGCGTATTCCGAAGAGGCTCCTTATGCTCAGTCCCCCCTGGGGCCTTCTGCAACTTCTCCTATTTGTCCTACGGGACAAGGACCCAGCGTCCCTGGAGCAGGGTATGTGTGCCTTCCTCCCTGGTGAGGAGGTCCCTCTTGTAGTGGATGAACTCAAGGAACCTGTCTGGGGGCAGTCCCTTCTTGCCCTTTCCTGGGAGACGGTCACCATGGATGCCAATCTATCAGGTTGAGGGGGGTCTTCTTCTGGAAGTCCCTTCGGTTCCAGGGGAGGTGGGGCCCTTAGAAGGCCTATACACCTATCAATGTTTGAATCTATGAACGTTCAAGTTAGTTCTAACTCGCTTGCCAACTCCTCTTCAGGGCCTGCCTGTTCGGGGGAGCTAGGCCTATCTGACGGCCTTGGCCTACATTACATATTCAGGGAGGGACCCGGAGCAGGAGGGTCCTCCGGGAAGTGTCTCTGATCCTGATCTGGGTGGTGGACAATGTTCCCTGCATATCAGTGGTATTCGCTCCGGTTGAGGTCCCTCTGCGACAGGATGTGCTAATCCTTGTGTCACTTTGAGGTCCAACCAGTGTGGATCTGTGTGTGCCCCGTCACTATCACAAGCTCTCGGCTCTTGTTTCCCTGTCCCAGGATTCTCTGGCCGTGGTCATGATGATTTAGTAATGTTATGGCAGGACATTCTGTTCTGTATGTCTTTTCTCCATTCCCCCTGCTAGGCAGGGTTCTGCGCAAAATTGCTCTGGATGGGGGGACCAGTGATTCTGGTGGCCCCTGGGTGGCCTAGTGGAGTGTGGTTCGCAGACGTGGTACTGAGGACAGTAGATCTGTACGTTCTGCCAGGAGTGCCAGCTCTGCTCACTCGGGGCCCCATTACGTCACCCCGATCTACAGACTCTGGCCTAGACGGCCTAACTGCTGAAACATCCACCTTGGAGACAGGCTTATCTGTCTCGGTGATTGAGACTATGGGAAGTCTAGGAGCAAGCTTCTTCTTCTTCCATCTATTATAGGGTATGGCGTACCCATATTGATTGGTGTGAGTCTCGGTCTCTTCCCTGTCGGGCGTTCTCTGTTCCCAGGGTTCTAGAGTTATTACAGCATGGGTTGGAGTTGGAATTCTCCAACTCAGTACTCTGAAGGGTCAGGTTCTGCCCTGTCCGCCTTCCTGCAGAACTCTTTTGCTCAGTTTCCTTGGTTAAGACTTCTTTCAGGGGGTTACTCATGTGCGTCCCCCGCATAATCCTATGGTCCCTGATGGGTTTTGAATTTGAATCGGTCTGCCTTGCGGGGTGTTCCCTTTGGACCTTGTCAGGATGCTGTCTGGCTGTTCTTACCCTCAAGGTTGTCCTTCTGGTGGCTGTTATTTCAGTCAGACGTGTGTCTGAGCGGGCGGCTCTGTCTATTTAGCCCCCGTTCTTTGGGATACACCAGAATAAGGTGGTGTTCCGCTTAAGCCGGACTTTCTGCCTAAGGTGGTGTCTTATGTTCATTGATTCAAGATTTTGTTCTTCCTTCTGTGCCTTTATTCCTAGCAAGCTGAGGAAAGGGTTCTGCATTCCTTGAACAGGTGTTGGAAGTGTTTCCTTGGTAGACACTGTGCCCTTTAGGAGAACTGATGCTCCTTTGGGTCTTCGGCCAACTCCATCCTGTATGTGCCCGATCTCGTCTGTTCTCGGGGGGTTAAGCGGCCTTGGGCCTGGTCATTACTTGTATGGGATGGTTCCTTCTGGTCCTAGGAAAGGTTTTCGGTTTCTGCCAAGGCTACTGTTGGCGTTTGGACTTGTCAGGCCGTTACTCAGGCCTATTCTACTGAGGGGAAGAATCTTCTTATTCTACTCGTGCCCTTGGTGCCCTTTGGGCTTTTCAGCACCAGGCTTTTGTTGAACAAAAGTTTTTTAAGGTTGACGTTAGAGCCTCAGCTCATGCTGCTCTTGGCCGCAAGGTATTGCAGGTGACAGTGCTTTAAACTGTCTGCTGTTGCCTTTTTTGTTGGGGATCCCACCCTACTTTATGGACACTGCTATTGGATGTCCCAAGTGTAAGTATTATATCTGGAGCAGGACGTACTGTATACTTAGAATAATACAATTCTGTGAAATACTCACCTGTAGAAATGGTATTATATGTATACAGTACGTCCTGCTCCACCCCACCCTGGTTTTTGCATTATTCTGGATCCCCTGTATGGTGATTGTTATCATTGTAATCATTACCAGTTGTTTTTTGGTGGTTAAATTCTCCCGGCTTCTTGTTCAATGCTTTTCAATGCTGGGGATTGGTGGGGGTCCCTTGGTATATGAAGGGCCGGGAGGAGCCTGTTTTTGCACAGTGCCCTCTGGCGGAGGATAACCCAAGTGTAAGTATTATATCTGGAGCAGGACGTACTGTATACGTATAATACCAATTCTACAGGTGAGTATTTCACAGAATTGTATTTTTCCATCTTTTCAGGTTATTCCACAACTGTGATAGGCTTTTTTACAAGTTAGATGTTTGGATGCCAGTTTAGCCCACAATGTGTTACAGGTGAGAGTAAGAAAATCTGTGCATCTAACAATATTTTGGTCTGTTATGTTGCAGTCTTGTTCTTAAGGCTGTCTTGGAAGGTCTCTAGTGTAAGCCTGTATGTCTTCAAGTGAACCAAACGAATTTAGCATCTTCTCTGTAACAGGGGCACACCAAATTGATGTATTTTTGTCATGGACACATGTTGCCTATGTTAAAATTTGGTTCCTCTGGATTGATCTGATTTATATTGCATTCTGTGAGTAAAAATTAGATGGCATAAATTGCTGTTTAAAGATCTTAAACAGATATTTATAGTTCCTCAATACAATGTTAAGATTATTCTGGTCAGATATAGCCCACAGAACTTCCCAGTAAAAAAAAAAAACAGCTGCTAAGGAGCAAGTGATGGTCAGGCAAAGGTATAAGTGTCTTGTTAGACAGCGATTTTGAACTAGACATTTTCAGAGCTTTGGGACATGTGAAATGTTACACTTTACAAGGGTGAGAGGTCATCGAAATACTACACTTCTATACCCTAAAGCTGTACATTACTGGTATCTTAGGTCAAGGTCTTAAACAGTCCAGATTCTTTTAAAGTAGAAATGTAAACACATTTGGAGTACAGACCCTATAACATGGTTTAAAACAATCACTGTTCATAAATGTTTTCTAAGGCATGTAAGATGTTCAGCAGTTATAGGTGTGACCTTGGTTGATATTATAGGGGAAGATCTGAAGGCGTAGACTTTTGCACTTTGTAATGATGTCTATATATAGCTTGACAGTTTGAGCTTAATTATAATATACTGTACACATTAGTAAATCTACTTTTAACCAAAGCAAAAGTATTTGTTCAGCTGAAGAAAACATGTTATTGGATGCGAGAGGTGCGGTCAGTAGAATAAGTTCAGAATTTCAGTAAATAAGTACCGTATTTATCAAAATCAATGTGTTTAAAGTATCTAGCTTACGTGTATAAATAGTATCGCATCTTACAGGATAGCTGCATACACGGGTTATGGGTATAGAAGGCAGCATGTGCTGGATAACCGAATGCAGGTACATAGAAATATCCGGTAAAGTTGGAATTTTGAAGCATGGAGAGTAGGGGAAACGCATTCCTGTGTCATTTGCTTAACTTCCATGCAGCCAGTATGGAATTATTTAGAAGAGTCCTGGATTTTGATAAGAAGTAGGCCAAGTAAGTTAATACATACTGAGGATACAGGTTGGATGGTAGGTAGGATCTTTTTAGACCAGCTCCACCAAGGCGCTACTTCATGGAATCATGAAGCTTAACATTCCAGGAAAAGGGTTAAATTAGTCAGCTTTCTACTTGCCATATGCCAGCTGCTGCATGTTTTAATTCACCAGCACCTTGCATTTATGGATCAACCCCATTGAACTTTTTCCCTTCTGCTGATTCCTCATAATCCACCCCTCCAGTGAATTTCACTTCTGGAGGGCCTGCACATTCATTCAGCACCAGAGTGTGACTCACCCATGCATAAGGAGACCCAGAAGAAGTGAGAGTATATACTTGGGCTTATCAAGAACCATAAAGCAGCAGACATGTCCTTAACAGCCAGCATGGAGAGAACAGAAAGCAGGCTAAAATAAACTTGTGTCTGGTATGTTTCTTTAAACTGGATGGAAACCCATTTCTGGATCCTCGGCTCTTTCCTGCCTAACAGTTAAAATGACCTCCCTGTGAAAGGAGCCATCTATAAAGGCTGGTTTCTTCACACTTGGAGTCCTGATTCCAAGGAAATGGATAAAGCAGAACAGGTTGGGGATAACACAAAAGCATGCTAGGGTTAAGAGAGATGATAGAAGCTATTGAGGTCTCCCAGCAGGGCGGTCCCTGCTATTGTTTGAGTAATCCATTTCTCTCCTTTTCATTTGATTTTGGGATTCCTGTATGGGGGGACGTTCATCTTTTGAGAGCGGCCGCTGTGATCAACCATGAACGAGAATCGGTCAGCTGTCTAATAGTTTAGACTGCCATTCGCTCAAAGTCAATCCTCAAGGTTTTGGGGCTAAGAACTTGTTTCTGTGAGTGAGACTCTCTGCCTTTTGGGTTGCTCCCACCGCCTCCTACAGTGGGGTCATTCCCTCTCTGTTGCAGGCATGCTGCAGTTACTGTGACAGATATTTGTGTCTGGGCCACATCCTAGATGTCGGCAGAAGAATAGGCATGTTTTTGAAACACACTCACACACACACTTAGACCGAAACTGTCTCTTTTTAATATGCCACTTTTTAATATGTCTGTGAGGCTTTAAAATCATAATCTACACAATCTGAATGCAGGCTGTGACCCTGAATCTTACATTTATTTGTGTTATTTCAAATTAGTGGAATATGCTATGTGCCTTTCATTTTCTGTATTAAATGTTCTGCAATAAATGTGCCTGAGGGATTTTCTTTTCACTACCTTTTCACACATAAGTCACTCCCAGACATCGGATCTAAAGGGAGAGGTAGCTGGAGGAAAAAGGTCCCACAGGTGTCACTTATTACAATGTTTCCAAACAAGCCTAAGAAGGGTGACTACTGAGTGGCTTATAGATGGAAAAAGCTTTTGGCTTGGTTTCCCACACACAGTGAAAAGTTACTTTTGTGACATGCGAAGATTAAAGAATGGTAGGTGCACGGTAAACAGCTGCCATTCTACCACAAAGCCTTTGTACCATATACAAAAACTACCTTTTTGTTAACGTGCTCATCCAGAGAACAAAAAAACTCACCTGCCCCAAACCCATATTTAAATAAAGTGAGAGAGTTCAATTCTCTTTCTGTCAGTTTCTATCACCTATAATGGAGATTTAGCCTAACCTCTTTAGTGGTCAACTTAACAGGTATCCCAGATATTGTGCTAGCTACACATTTTTCCTTTTTCATTTTTTGTTGTTGAAGGAAATCCCCTGTTTTTTACTGCAGACAGGAAGGGAAGCTCAGACTTCCCAAATAGATCAACAAAAAAAAGCTTGAGAGGATCAGCACTACAACCAGGGCAGATGCCTTTCAGACTAGCTCCAAGCTTCCTGTGTTTATTTACCCACCAAAGATGATCACAACACCCAATTCTGTCTACATCCAGTTTACAAACTAACTCTATGAATACTGAACTTTTGCCCTGTTACTCAAGCCTCAGACAGTACAGGGTTTATGAAGTTTTTTGCCATCCCCTTCAGATATTAGTCCTTGGCCCAACTCATCCGTGCAGTGTCCTGGTAGTTCTGTCAAAATAATCAAAATATTCTTTATCTCCTGCTGGCCAACATACCAGCTAAAATGTTTTAACTGTGATACATTTTCTCCTATGCTATATATTGATTAGCCAGAATTCTTGGTATATGGTAATGTGTAATACTTTTGAGACCTGCAGTACAGTTTTGGAGCAGTGGCGCCCCCCTGTTGGGTGATGGCAGACCTGCCAGGTATCCAGCCAGCGATCGGCTGGGTAGTGCTTTGAAGCAATATACTGTGTGCCCCATGGGGTGGAGCCCAAGGTGAACATAAATCACACTCTCACATGAGTAAAGTACAGCATATAGTCACATCAGTTCACATTTTTTTCAGAACACCGCCTTCTTGGCGGGGCCTTACAGCTCCACCAGAAGTATTTTTAATCATTTTAAATAATTTTTTAAAGCTGAGCACACCTTTTCGTCACTTTTTTGCCATAGTCACGTCTGTGTTTTTGGGGTATGTGTGAGCGCATATGTTCTTGATTATGTGGCTGCCAGGACCCTTAATAGCCCTGTCCCTAAGTTCCAGGGTGAGGGGGCAGGTTATGATTACATGGCTAAGAAAAACAGGCTATACTGTAAGGGGTAAAAAACTCTTTACTGTTGAATGTGCCTTTTTGGGCTCTCTTTTTGGCCCACTGTATAAAAACATAGGTCTCCCTAAAGTTGCTTTGTGAACTTTTCAGTAGTTTGCTATTTGACTGTTTTACCAGGGTTTTTTTTTTACCCGATTTCTAATTAGCTTTTATTATAATAAAGATATTTAGATATGTAGTATGGTTGTTTTTGTTGCAGATTTACTGCGTCTGGTTATGTTTTTCTTACACTGTTTATCTTTTTATTATCTGTTAAAAACTAATAGATGAAAATGTGTACTTAAAGCAGTATCGCAATTTTTTCTTGGTGACTTATATTTAAATGGTACTTTGAATGTAGGTAAGTGTTGGAGTAAGAATTACAAATGTAGAAAAAAATGTCTGTGTTGTGCAGCTGGAGACTAATAGCTCATGTTTATGTCTGCTGAGTGTCGGGGCCGACACTCTGGCCTGTTCCACGCTGAGGAGAGGGGTAAACAATGTAACAAAGTATCAGCTGTTCAGTGCTGGCAGCCATCCAGCATAAGATAACAACATTGCCTGGCCAAAACTAATATATCTAAAACAGAAAGAAAATCTCTAGAAGTCATTTAGCTGATTTTGACAGTTTTCCCTTCATGTTGGCTCTGCTGCAGAATCTTTCAGTTTACCATTTTCTCTCTCTTTTCTCAACACATTTTTCCATATGATCTTTCTTTCAGCTTTGTGTGTTTTGAGCAAAGCCCAACCCAGGATTTTCACTATCTGGAGATTTGTTTTGTGCCCCTAGGGGCATCCCGACTTGGGATGCCCTGATATGTGAAATCCCCAAGTTCGCCTGTGAAAACGTACCTTTCCCTGTCCCACAGCGCATGCGCAGGCTCTCATTCAATCAGCTCTGTTTGCACACAGATGGGGAGCCTGAGCAGTAACCTTCCTGGCCGCCCGGCCTGTCTAAATGACTATCTGCGTGAGCACGCCAGAAAAATGGGGGGATCTGTGGTTATCCAGGGGTCGTTTCACACAGTGGGGCATCCCAATTTAGAATTCCCAAGGGGGAAGGTCAATGGCCGGGTCTTATAGACTTCAGGGTCGACCACTCAGGGTTTTGTTCCACTTTAATACCTTTAGATTTTCCTGCACAGTTATTCAAAGAAGAATTAGTTTATTTTGTATAGATTTTACACATTTGAGTCACCTGGTCTCATAACAAAAGCATCACCTCACACACACACAGCCGTTACCACTGATTACAGTGTCAGCCTTTGAGGTAAAGTGTTGCTAGGAGACCAGTGGGCTAAATGAAGCAGCTCACTAAATACAACCCAGCAGATCCCCCTATTCAGCAAATGGACTGAGCCATTGTCATTATACAATTTAAAAGTTAGGCATATCTTTTTTCCTTTTTCTATCGCCACATTATTTATACACATGTTAGGAGCTATTGTGTTATTATTTAGCTTTTTTAATGCAAATTTCGCGATACTGCTCCTTTAAGTCAGTCATTCTTATACATGACCTTTTGTAACCCCTAACAGGTACTTTCTGTGTTAGAAGTCAAACTATGCATTTTTAATGGATTGCCTTTATTTAAGTGTTATTTGTTTAGTATTCCAATTTTAACATATTTGCTTTTCTATGGTGCCTAGGGTGCTGTTGAAAACATATACGTATTGTGATACTTCTTAAGGGGGGCGGCTATAGATCTCATTTGAAACTGTAGTTAGTGATTTCTGTTTTATGTTTTTTTCATGTTTTTGTCGTTTTCAGGATTATCTCGACTGTATCTCTGACCAAACAAGGCTCCGACTAGGAACAGAGGATCGATCTGCACTTTTTGGAAATATTAGAGATATCTACCATTTCAATAGGTAAGGTCATCATTTGCTGCATGCAGGATGAGCCTAATAATTGGACCACTGAGGGAAAATATTTTGTTTGTTTTTCATGTTCACTACCTAAAATTACCAGTCGTGCATTGAGCTGGTGTTTCCATTGCTCAAAGGCCGAACAGCCAGTCTCGGGCTATATCAGGACCCCACCCCCTACATCTCCCAGCACAGGGACAATTCTGCTGGCTTTTGGGATGACTGGACAATGGTGTATCACTACTTTGGCTGCGAGTGCAGGGACGCACATGATACTGTGCAGGTGTGGATGTGGTCTTAGAGTTTTTAGCATGTTGAACTGATACAGAGACAATATGGTTTGGAGGCTCCCCAATATGTGGTATACGTTACTCCAATATGCCGGGTACGATAGCTCCTGCCACCACACCTCCTTGGACCCCGTACCAGTTTACCAACTGATATATATGATATATATATATCAGCTAGACATGACTTCTGACTAAAATGGGGATATGATGGCAGTTTTTGATATTGCACGTCTTATATGTTTTTTAATTGTCTGTCTTTCTAGTGTGATGTTTATTGTAATATAGATCAAATAAACAGATATATTTTATATAATTAATGTGTGTGTGTGCAATTGTAAGTCTCTGAATGTTTACTCAGACTCGGGGAGTTCTGGGCACCCCCAAAACCTTTTGATTAGCGTTATACTAGTACAACATTTACATTTTGATGGGAATAAATAAAAGTACCTACAGCTTACTAAGTATAATCCTGTAAATATGTACAGTATATGTATATTTTATATAATTTTGTTCCCGATTTGAAACAGTTGTGTTTTTCTTTTTTTTTTTCTCTCTCAGGAATCTTCTTCAAGACTTGGAAAACTGTGACAACAACCCTGTTGCAATTGCTCGGTGTTTCGTTTCAAAGGTAAGCTTTAAAATTCACCTTACACAGTGGTGGCACTAAATGTGATTGGGCTCTGGTGCAAACCTAATATAGGGCCTTCCAAGGCTCATACAGTAAACCTTTTTCTGTCTTTTAACTTCACTGGATGTAGCTAGAGGATTAAAGACTAAACCATAAATGAATAGCGCTTCCTTTCTCTAGTTGATGCCAAGTGAGCACAAATAAGATAAATTAAAGAGGTAGAGCAACATTGAAGGAGCTCCCTGACCTCCTGGGCCCCAGAGCAATCGCACCCCCTTTACCCCTATAGTTATGCCCATGACAATATACATTAAAGTTACGCTTTTTATGTCAATGAAATAATTTATAATGCCAACTCTATATATGTAGATGATTATAGTCTATATTTTTCTGTTGTTAAAGCAGAACAAAACCCAGCAGCGGCCGGCTTGGAATCTAAAGGATTCCAGGGGCCAGACGCTGGCTTTTCCCTGGGGAATTCTGAATCGGGCAGCTATAAAAACTCGCCTTTCTTCGCTCCAACAGTGCATTCACTGGCTTTCATTTAATTAGAGCTATGTCATCCAGCAGGTGGCTCTCAATGTTTACAATGGAGAGCAAATGCTGCTGCATCCCCAGCATCTTGCGCACGCTCTCGCTCCAGCCATTCAAATAGGTTGGGACTGGAGCATGCGCGCTGCCACATCCCCTGCATTCCTGCCTGTGCATGCGCTCCCGCCCCAGCCTAGCTGAATCACTGGGGCAGGAGCATGCGCATTATGCCTAGGATGCAGTAGCGTGCCTATTCATGTAAATGAGAGCTGTCTGCTGAATGACATGGTCACAGCAAGCTGCTCATATTGCATTCCTGCCTGTGCATGCGCTCCCGCCCCAGCCTAGCTGAATCACTGGGGCAGGAGCATGCACATTATGCCTAGGATGCAGTAGCGTGCCTATTCATGTAAATGAGAGCTGTCTGCTGAATGACATGGTCACAGCAAGCTGCTCATATTGCATTCCTGCCTGTGCATGCGCTCCCGCCCCAGCCTAGCTGAATCACTGGGGCAGGAGCATGCACATTATGCCTAGGATGCAGTAGCGTGCCTATTCATGTAAATGAGAGCTGTCTGCTGAATGACATGGTCACAGCAAGCTGCTCATATTGCATTCCTGCCTGTGCATGCGCTCCCGCCCCAGCCTAGCTGAATCACTGGGGCAGGAGCATGCACATTATGCCTAGGATGCAGTAGCGTGCCTATTCATGTAAATGAGAGCTGTCTGCTGAATGACATGGTCACAGCAAGCTGCTCATATTGCATTCCTGCCTGTGCATGCGCTCCCGCCCCAGCCTAGCTGAATCACTGGGGCAGGAGCATGCGCATTATGCCTAGGAAGCAGTAGCGTGCCTATTCATGTAAATGAGAGCTGTCTGCTGAATGACATGGTCACAGCAAGCTGCTCATATTGCATTCCTGCCTGTGCATGCGCTCCCGCCCCAGCCTAGCTGAATCACTGGGACAGGAGCATGCACATTATGCCTAGGATGCAGTAGCGTGCCTATTCATGTAAATGAGAGCTGTCTGCTGAATGACATGGTCACAGCAAGCTGCTCATATTGCATTCCTGCCTGTGCATGCGCTCCCGCCCCAGCCTAGCTGAATCACTGGGGCAGGAGCATGCACATTATGCCTAGGATGCAGTAGCGTGCCTATTCATGTAAATGAGAGCTGTCTGCTGAATGACATGGTCACAGCAAGCTGCTCATATTGCATTCCTGCCTGTGCATGCGCTCCCGCCCCAGCCTAGCTGAATCACTGGGGCAGGAGCATGCGCATTATGCCTAGGATGCAGTAGAGTGCCTATTCATGTAAATGAGAGCTGTCTGCTGAATTACATGGTCACAGCAAGCTGCTCATATTGGACAAGAGCCTGCGCATGAGCTGTTGAAGCCTGTATTTCACGCCAGGGGCATGGAACATAACCTGAGAGAGTAAAATTCCTGGGTTTTGTTCTAAAAAGCAATACTCCCTCCCTTCTCATCTCAATAGAAGACAATGGGCCAGCAGATGCAGTAATCCCTTCATGGCTACTCCTATGAACCACAAAAGCTATTTAGACTGGACTGTTCCTTGTATCTGTAATTTTTATCTTTATCTAAGATATCGCTTTCTTAGGTGCAGGTTTGGGATGTTTTATGGTGTTTAAACCCCATTTTTTTAAAGACATTTTAATCCTCTATCCAACAGTGCACATGCTTCCCCTCTGGTGGAGGTTAAAAAAAAAATAAAAAACCTTAACTCACAATCCATCACTGTTCATCAGCATTTTCAACCATGGGTGCAGCCATATTGGTCATGGTGCACTGAGCTGTACAATGAATGGAATAGGAGTGCAGGGCTTAAACACATACTTCTGTAGGGGTAAAAGGTGAATATAGACTTTTTTCAGGTCTTTTCACGGTTTGCATTTTAAAATGAGACTTGCTTCCTTTTGGTAATATGGCCCCCTGCACACATATTAATATAGATGGATACCACTTCTGTTTTTTTTTTTTGCTCAATTTTTTTGAATTTTAAACATCGGCTGTATCTGCATTTTAATAACGTCAGTTAATCTGTACTAAGAAACCACAGAGCAGGTGGCAAAAAGGATGATGACATTGGAATTATATTTTTTATATGGTCTCAAATATTTGCTGTAGTTCTCTGACAGTCTACCAAAAATAGCTTTTCATAAAAATAACAATAACTCTGCAAGCTACCATTTTTTAATTGTGAACAGGGCCGGAAATAGTCCAGCCAAGTAACTGGTTGGTGGTTGTCTGGCACCCGGCTACTCACTGGAACGTCAGATCAAGTCCCTTGTGCTACCTTGGGGGTACGGTGCATGCTGCGCAGGAACTCCTGCTTTGCCATTCTGAGTGGCAGGTAGTTTAGTTGTCCAGCAAAAAACAGTTCGCTACATGGAGCTGCCAACGGCTGTGCTTTGTGGGCTATGTGCAGTGAGCGCCACCAATGACTGCTCTGCACCCACCCATCCCTGTGCTCTAGACTCTCCCTTCTGCCATTTGGTGGCTTTGGTTGCAGGTTTGCAAAAACACAAAGGCTTGCTCAGGCGTGTGGGGCCCCCTCTGTTGCTGGCACCATGGCCCATCAGACCAAAGACTGAAAAACGTCCTGGACCAAACCATAACCCAAAGGTTGGTGCAGGGCAAGTGGTGGAGGCGCCAGGGCACATGCCCCTTGAGCCCCCCCTCATAATCTGGGCCTGATTGTGAGTACCTGTAAAATTCAGACCATTGGGCTTTGCTAAAAGATCTAACTTTTTGGGGTATGCATATGGTAGACTTGCATAACAGGGCTGAAAACTGCACAGTAATTGCCAAAAATGCTTTGTTTTAAAATTCTGATAACTTTTTCAGAGTGAAGAATTTCATATTTACACACAATATTGCACAAATTACCCAAGGTAAGATTTTGGATTAACCATAATAATGTGGTATGCACTAACTAACGTTTATCAGCCTACATAATCCCCCTGATTATTATGTTATAGTAGTACTTTAACCTTTGATTTCCTGATTACATTGATGGCTAAGATGATCAACGTACTGATAATAATTAAAACTCAGTATCATTCAAGAAAAATTGTGACTTTTGAGTGCTTTTTTCATCCAAAAAAAAGCTAAATATGACTTGTTTATCCTATTATTTAGGTCTGTGGCTGTTCTAACAGAGTGTATGAGGAACAAGAGCCTGGCAAATTTCTTTAGAGAAAGACAGGAAGTTCTCCAGCATTGTCTTCCATTGGGGTCCTACCTTTTAAAACCTGTACAGAGAATCCTAAAGTACCACTTGCTACTGCATGTAAGTATTCATGGGTATACAGATACTGTAGCTCAACTATATTCGTATGTTTGGCAAAAAAAAGTTAAAAATAGCAGCAGCTAGTTCTGCAGCAAAAACATTATACATATCTCAGGTTTTCAACCCTCAACCCTTTAAATGGCAGCCACGTAAAATTTACGTGGTTGCCTCTCCGTCACTTAAGTGCCAGCCACGTAAAATTTACGTACCTGGCATTTACCCCTGCTAGTGGGCAAAAGAAAAAAAAAAAATACTCACCTGACCCTCATTAGATCCGGCCGGGTCTCCTCTTTAATTTGGTGCCATCTGATCCCCCGTGGGGGTCGGATGGCTCCAGGACAGCCCCTGGAATAGGCCGCCCCCACCGCTTCTGCAGCAGCAGCTGCTAACTGTAAAAAAAAAATAAAATAAAAATGACATTCACTTACCTCCGTGTGCGCTGGCTCCCGCTGTCCCTCCTCATCACCTGGGGGGGCCTCCGATCCCCCCCCCCCAGGACTTACAGATCTTCAGGAGAGAGCCCGGGAGGCTCTCTCCCCTTTCATCCTCGATGGCGGCCGCCATCTTGCCGCTAAGCCCCGCCCCCTTGGGTTTTTTCACAGTTAACCCTTTGTGAACTGGTAAGGGGTCCATGAGACCCCTTATACCAGTTCACAAGGCTCTGGGTCTGGCAAGTCACCTGCGGCTAGTGGGTGACTTGCCATTAACCCCCAGCCCTCCATTACCTGCCTCCCCAACGGCCAGGGGGGGCAGAAGGGCCCGGGCCACTTAGTGGCTATGTGGGCTTGTAGCCTGCAGGGCCAGGGGCCACCAACGCTGGCCCCTGTGCCCTGTTCAACAAGCCCCCATAGCTGGCCTGGGTCTGTAATGCTGGGTAGGGGGGACCCTGCGTCATTTTTGGGGGGGATTTTTAAGGGGTTTTAACCCTTAAAATTCCCCCCAAAAATGGGGACCCTATGTAATTTTTTTTTAAATTAACCCTTTTGTGTTCTGTCATCCAGCAGCTATAAAAGGCTTCTAGCAAGTGAGCAGAAGCCAGTGATCGCCGAGGGACAGAGTGCTCCAGTATGGATGGGAGGTAAGTAAATAGGAGGTAATAGTAAATAATAATAATAAAATAATTTTTTATCTTTGTGTGTCTGTGTTTTTTTTACATTTAACCCCTTGTGAACTGGTAAGGGGTCCATGAGACCCCTATACCAGTTCTCAAGGCTGGGGGGATGGCAAGTCACCTGTGCTAGCCGGTGACTTGCCATTAGCCCCTGGCACCCCCATTACCTGCCTCCCCAAAGGCCAGGGGGGGCAGAAGAGCCCAAGCCCACGGGCTATGCGGGCTTGTAGCCTGCAGGGCCAGGGGCCACAAAAGCTGGCCCCTGCGCCCTGTTCCTACAAGCCCTGCATTGCTGGTCCCGGGCTGGTTACTTTGGGTAAGGGGGGGCCCATGTCATTTTTTGGGGTGATTTTTAAGGGTTTTTAACCCTTAAAAATCCCCCCAAAAATGCCCCCCCCGTCCCCCCCCCCCCCCCCGTGACCCTATGTCATTTTTTTTTCTCAATTTAACCCTTTGTAGTGTGGATGGTAGTTGTATTTTATTCCCGCTTCCCCTTTAATTCTTAACGATCGGGTTACTCACCAGCAGGTGACGACGTTGCAGAGAGAAGTCTTGTAAACGAGCCCCTTCCGGCCTATATATACCTGGGACCTCCCACTGAATCACCAGTTTTTTTCTCTCTGCATGAAGCGACAAGACAGAAGAATGAAGTCTCCTGCTTGCAGGTAGCCGGGGTAAAATCCGGCATCCCCTTTTGGTCTATTTCTGCCCAGTTCTAGTGTGTTTATTATGCCTAGTTAAATGGAAGCCTCCCAGCCTAGGCTGCGGGCTGGGCAAAGGTAGATGGCACTAGGTGCCTAGGAGCTTATCTCCTCCGCTCGACCCCACTTGTGGGGCAATGCGGCTATCCGGCTGGTGATCCGGATTTGGGATGCCCCTGTCCCGATGTCCCTTTAGGTCACCTTCTCCCGCTTGGCCTTCTCCCTTTGCTGGGGGGGGGGGGTGTGTAATGTGCATGAGTGCTTTACTTTACTGTTTTTGTTTGTTTTTCTGGCCCGCCCCTCGCTTCCCTGGTCTCATTAGAGACCTGGACGCTGCAGCTGGTGGGGGAAGAGCTTGCGGCTGAAAACTACACAGGTAAAACGGCCCCACCTTTGCACACGTGGGGCCGTTCTTATGCTATGGCTGCTTGTGCAGCATTTTTCTCCCTGGGGCATTTCTACTTATGGGGAATGTTGTTGTTTCACATAGGTGGGATATGTGCTCCAGTGGCTGCGATTGTTCACTTTACCTTGTGATTCGTATATATATATATATATATATATATATATATATATATATATATATATATATATATATATATATATATATATTTAATGTGTAGTGTGTAGGTATGTATATATATATATGTGTATGTACAGGTATGTGTATATTTATGTATGTGTATAGGCATGTATTTATACACAGTATGTGCTCTGATTTTTTGCACTCTGCTTTGCCTTGAAATTACATGTGTCATGTATATTTATTCAAGATGTTTAAGCTAGCCATATATGTTTTCCTTATTGGTTATGTATGATTGTGGCTGGGGGACTGACTGTGGTCTCAGTCCGTTGCTCCTGCTTCTGGCTCCTCGCAATTTCCGTCATCTCCTACCCCCCCAACCTAGTCCGGACCCCGTGTGACACTGTCAAAAATGGGGATTCGCTTTCCGAGGTGCATGCGCGGTTGGCCAACCTCGAGAAAATTATCTCCGCTTCAGTGGCTCAGAAGGCTACGGCAAAGCGGAAGCACCTTGCTCCGGCAGTACCTGCCCTGGAGGATGAGGTACCTGAATTTTTGGATTATTCCGATTGTCCCCCTGATGAGGAGGGGGAACTCCTTGAGGAGTCGGATGAGCCTGCAGACCAGCTATTGTTTGATACTGCTGGTGATCAGGCTGTGGGGGTGTCCCTTGACACTCCTTCCATTTTGGCTCAAATGTTTAAAGTTTTGGCCTTGGATCTGCCTGCGGTGGTCCCCCTGCCAAAAGGTGAGTTGTTTGATGTACCCCAGCCGCGTTTGGTGTTTCCCAGGCAACAGCACTTTGAGAAGCTTGTCCTTAAAGAATGGGAACAACCCACGCGCCTGGCTGGAACTCCTAATTGGGATAAGCGTTATCCCTTTCCAGAGGACTTGGTGAAGCTATGGTCAGTGCCCCCCGAAGTCGACACCCCGGTGTTGGGGCTGACTGACCCGGCTGCGTTGCACCTTTCTGGCACCACTACCATTAAGGATGGTGAGGATCGTCGGGTTGATCAATTGGCCCCCATGGTTTTATCAGTGCGACACTATGGCCAATTTGTGCTTCGGCGCTTCTTCTGCTGGCCGTTAGATCCATTATTAGGGATCTGCTCGCAGATCTTGATCCCGCTTGTGATATGATTAGCTCTCTCAAGCAGTGTGAGTCGTTTGTTTCTTTTGCCCTGACTGCTCAGGACGATGCTCTTGCGACGAGTAGCAGGACAGCGGCTTTGCTGGTGGCTATTCGTCGGTCTATATGGCTGCGCCAGTGGACGGCGGACCTTAACTCTAAAAGTGCGCTTACAGCGCTTCCCTTCCTCGGTTTACGCCTTTTTGGCGAGAAATTGGATGCTGTTACCAAGGATGGTAAGTTGCCTCAATTCAAGAAACCTCGTCGCTCCTTTGGGGTGCGAGTTCCTTTAGTCCCTCCTTTCGAGGAGCCAGAGCAGGCAGAGGGGCTTCCCTTCCCGTTACTGGGGCTGTAGGTTGGTCCCGGGGAAGAGGTCGTGGCCATCCTGGTCAGTCCTGGGGCGCCAAGCCCAAACCTACTGCTAAGCCCGCTCAGCAATGAGGGGCTGCCCTCACCCGTGCGGGTGGGGGGACAATTGCGACACTTCTCCCTGGTTTAAGGCCGGGAGTCTCCGGACACATAGATTTGGGAGGTGGTGTCGCCCGGTTACAAACCGGAGTTCGAGTCTCGCCCTTCTTCACGGGTTTTCCTGGAAATGGCGGTCATCCGGCTGGTGCTGCACTTAGAGGTGGGCCTGGATGTTTACACCATTTTCTTCGCAATCCCCTAGAGGGACGGGTCAGCTTGCCCCATCCTGCATCTGAAGTTTTTCAAACTTCCCAGGTCCCCCCTTGCTCTAGCCAGGGTGGTGTCCTTTCTGGGTATGCGGTCGGATTTCGGTCAACACAGGGCGTTGCTCGCTCAGTCCAAGGTTTGTCTAAATTCAGGAGTTGGCTTGGATCCTTCGTTCCAATCCTTGGCCGTCTGTTCTGGAGCTGAGAGCCTTCCGTCTGGTTCTTGCTCTTGTGTCCCATCAGGGTCTGGGCCTTCTGGTTCAGTTACGCTCGGACAGTCAAACAACGGTTGCTTACTTCAATCATCAGGGAGGGACTCAGTCTGGGTGCCCTCAGAGTGGGGTCCCTGATCCTGACCTGGGCGAAGACACATGTTCCTTATCTCTCGGCAGTCTGCAGTCTGCTCCGGTGGGGGACACCAGAGGTGGTCCTGTTTCCCTGGCGTCACAATTGCAGGCTCCTGATCTTTGTGTTGCCCTCTCGGGATCCTCTGGCTCTGGCGGCGGAAGCCATATCCCTGAGCCGGGGGAACCCGGGTTTTCTGTACCTGTTTCCTCTGATACCCAGGCTAGGCTGGGTGGTACGGAAGCTGGTTCTGGAAAGGGTGTCCGCCATTCTCGTGGCGCCAAGACGAGTGTGGCGCAGACATCATTTGGCTGACAGTAAATCCGCTCATTCTGCCTCTTCGGTCAGGTCCGCTCGCTCAGGGTCGGCTGTCTTACCCCAGTTTACCAACGTTGGTTTTGATGGCTTGGCCGCTGAGACCTCCATCTTGAAGGAGGAGGGTCTTTCTGACTCGGTTATTAAGACCATGATCAGTGCCCGAAAGAGGTCTTCTTCTATCACCTACTATAGGACTTGGAAAACCTATATCGCTTGGTGTGAGGTTAGATCTTTTCCTTTGTAGGGTTTTTTTTCGGTCTCCAGGATTCTGGAGTTTTTACAATCTGGGCTGGACTCTGGTCTTCAGCTGAGTACTTTGAAAGGGCAGGTTTCTGCCTTATCGATCGTTTTTCAGAAGCGTTTTGCGCTTCATCCCTTAGTTAAAACTTTTTTCCAGGGGGTTACGCATGTGCGGCCTCCCAGGAAACCATTACTCCCTGTTTGGGACTTGAATTTGGTTCTTTCTGCTCTTCAGGCTCCTCCTTTTGAGCCTTTGCAAGATATTGCATTGTCTACCCTGACTCAGAAGATTGTCTTCTTGGTAGCCATCACTTCGGTTCGGTGTGTCTCGGAGTTGGCGGCCTTATCTATCCAGGCGCCCTACTTTGAGAGGCATCAGGACAAAGTGGTCTTTCGGTTCAAACCAGACTTTCTTCCTAAGGTTGTTTCTGCTTTTCATTTGAACCAAGATATTGTTCTTCCCTCCCTGTGTCCTAAGCCTAAGAATGACAAGGAGAGGGTTTTGCATTGTTTGGATGTAGTACGCTGTGTTAAGTACTATTTGGTTATTACTTCTCCTTTTCGTAAAACTGATGCCTTTTTTGTTGTGCCCTGTGGGCCTAAGAAGGGTTTGGCACAGGCCAAATCTTCCATTAGCAAATGGATACGTCAGGCCATTATTGCGGCCTATTCTGCTAAGGGGAAAGTTCCCCCTTTTCGTATCACTGCTCATTCTACTCACGCCGTTGGAGCTTCTTGGGCTTTTCAGCACCAAGCTTCTGTTGAACAAGTTTGTAAGGCCGCTACTTGGTCTTCTGTTCATACTTTTTCTAAGTTTTACAAGGTTGATGTGCGGGCCTCAGCGGATGCTGTTTTTGGCCGCAAAATTCTGCAGACTGCAGTCGTTTAAGTTATGCTTCACCTTGCCTTTGGATACCCATCCCTTGCGGACACTGCTTTTGGATGTCCTGATCGTTAAGAATTAAAGGGGAAGCGGGGTGTGTGGCACACCGAGAATAATACCATTTTGTGAGTACTCACCTGAAAAATGGATATTATCGGTGTGCCACACACCCCGCTTCACCCGCCCTTTTCGGTATCCCGAATCCTTTATATGGTGAAGCTTTTCTTTATTTTGAGGTTACCGTTGGATTTCCTGGTACCTTGTCTTTCTGCTTTTTAAATAACTGGTGATTCAGTGGGAGGTCCCAGGTATATGTAGGCCAGGAGGGGCTCGTTTACAAGACTTCTCTCTGCAACGTCGTCACCTGCTGGTGAGTAACCCGATCGTTAAGAATTAAAGGGGAAGCGGGGTGTGTGGCACACCGATAATAACCATTTTTCAGGTGAGTACTCACAAAATGGTATTATTTGTAAATGTTATGGATTACTTGTTTCAGTTAGGGGGGTCTCCTGGGCAGGAACAGGGGGCTACCGATAAATATGTGGTACCGTTCTAATTGGTAGAAATGGGGCTTTCACATGCAATATGGTTTTCCCTAATAAAATACATTTTTTATTTAAAATAAAGGAGGCAATTTTCTAAAAAAATTTTACTTAATAAATAAAATTAATAATAAATAAAATTTACAAACAAGACATTTCATGTTAAAGCCTAAACTCTGCTGCAAAAAATATATATATAATTTTCCTGAAAATTCCAGCAAAAATGTCGCAAAGCATGGCGCAAAATGGGGAAAAATGACCTGTCAACAGAGGCTGACAAAATCTCAAGTAGGCTGGCAATTAAAAGGGTTAATAGTACCTCTGCATGTTGGGTATTGTTCTGTTCGGGGGACCTTGCTCTTTCAGGCTTAGCTTGTTTTTTCTTGTTTGCATGTTTATATTTTAGGAAAAGGTGTTTTTTATTCAGCTTTTTTATACATTTATTAGAGAAACCCTGCGCAACCAAAGAGTTCTTTGAGGGATTAATTCCAGAAAGATGAGCCCACTACAACAAGCTGGGTACGCTTAGAAAGCTTAACATGTGTACTTTTAGGGAATATATGGTTTATGGGGGATATTCCAAATGTAAAGGGTTGTTTTGGTTGAAAAATTGCAAAGTGCGCACTTTGTCTGCAGAGCTGAAATTTTCAAGAAAAATTACCGTTATGCTCATGCTTCACTTTGGGGTGTTTGGCAACTTTTCCCTTGACAGTAACTATGCATGTTGGGTATCGTTCTGTTCGGGGGATGTTGCTTTTTCAGATTATACTTGTTTTTTCTTGTTTGTATATAGTTTTTTTAGGAAAATGTGGCTTTGATTCTGCTTTTTTATCCTTTTTTTAGGGAATCTCTTTGCAACCAAAGAACACATTGAGGGATTACTTCTAGAAAACTGTGACCACATCAACAAGCCTGGTACAAATAGAAAGCCTGAGGTGTGTACTTCCAGAGAATATATAGTTTGTGGGGGGTATTTCAAATGTAAAGAGTTTTTCTGGAAAAACTGCAAGGTGCGCATAGCGCATATCACAGTTGTATTTTTTCTGAAAATCCCCTAAAGCTTTGTTTCAGTTTGGGGGAGTCTCCTGGGCAGGAAAGGGTGTCTACCTATACATATGTGGTACCGCTGTAACTGGGAGAAATTGGGATTTCACACACAATAAGATTTTATTGACAAACTTACATTTTTTTATTACAAAAAAACACTACAAATTGTAAAAAATAGATATTTTTTTTTATTTTTTTGCACATATTTCGCCAAAAAATATTGAGAATACACCTAAAAAATGACAAACAAGACATTTCATGTTAAAGCTCAGACTCTGCTGAAAAAAACAATATATCATTTTCCTGGGAAATCCCTGAAAATCCCTTCAAAAATCACATTTGAACACGGGGAGCGCAAAATAGTGCAAAATGGTCTGGCAACAGAGTGTGACAAAAACTCCAGGTAGGCTGGCACTTAAAGGGTTAAAGTGGACCAACGCCTGTCTGGGCGTGGATGTTTGTACTGTTGCAATAAGGCAAGCTGGGGGAGGTCCCTATTTCTTATCTTCCAAAGCCGCAATTGGCTGCCCGGCACTCGCGTGGAAGAATGCCGTCCCGATTGGCCGCTGGCGCTCAGGTGGGCGGGGCTACCTGGTGGCCAGTCATGACGCTGTTCTTTCAGTGGTGGATCATGTAAAAGGTAAGGATTATGGGTTTTCTGGGGGGACTATTTGCAGTGGGGGGGGGTCCAGTATTTTGGATGCCCCCTCTAGCCTGTCTTATAGCATTGGGGACCAACACCCACATGGGTACGCCAAGAAGGTAAGTGTAATGGGTGAACTGTAGAGATACACATAGCGGGGCATCCCAACTGAGAGGAACAAAAAATGGGGAAGTGAAATACCTGTCTGTATGGACAAGATACTGCAGACTATATGGGCAAGATAACACTATGAAGATGTAGACTGCGTTTTTTTATGATTAAAACAGCATTAAGCCAAAGGTGCCAGGTTAAGTCATGTATATGTATGAATATTTACATTTGAATGTTTAAAGGCTACTCCTTTAACTTCTCTGTTTTTCCCGCACGCTGTAGATGCTGTAGCAGGTCTCCAGCATTTGTCCCTCGTTTCCTTTTTTCCATGACCACGCTCAAAACGTCACACAGCTGTCCCTTATCACCCCCAGCATGCCTGGCTCACTTATTCTGGGACGGCCAGGGGAATGAGCTGGCTGTTCAACTACATTTTAGAGTGTGGTTGTGGAGAAATAAAATATAAAGGAGGGGCACATTTTTGAGACCTCCTACAGCACCTAGAGGGCACCACAGTAAATGGAGGAGAGGCTTTGGGTAATCTCTCTGCTGCCTTGACGTGCACATATACTCAGAGGGAAATATATGTGGTCATCTTCTATTCCCAGCCATTGCCCAATAATCATAACAACACAACGAACTGGATGCAGTCTGCCATATTGCTTCCTGGTTGAGCAGCCCCGTTCCCAGTGATGATGCAATCAGTTAGAGACTAGTACACATAGCTCTGCAATGGGGAGCACCTCAACCTAACTGTCATTATGTGACAGTTTGGTCCTAACTGAGAATTAATTGGCATATGACATGCCATTCACCATAATACTACCTGTGTTTTTCCTGGTGTTTCTATGAATTTTGAGCAAAGGCTGAGGTAAAAAAGAAACACAGGTATTAGGGCACAGGGCTAGGGATGGAATGCGACCAACTTCCTTTTTGAGTATGGGTGCACTTTAATTTGGTCATTGCCTGGACTGTCCTTTTTAAAGTTGCCTGTGTCCTCAAATAAATTTTCTTGCTTCTTTTATAACAATTAGTTTTTTTGTTACTAAAGTTGGTCACATGTCACATACAGTTTCTTTCCTGTGCTTTATTACTCTTGTCTTTTCACTAATAATACAACATGATTTCTGAGTAATAAATTCTTCTATTTATTTAAACTCTCCCTTTAAATTGAAAGATCACTGACGAGCATTGTGCTGCTGTTTTGAACAGGTTGCAGTATCTTTTTAGTTCAATAATTTTAGCATTCTCACTGGGTTAGGTTGCCCCTAGCTGTGAAACCTCCTGGTTTGCCCTGTAACTTGCCTCAATCCATGCACCTGCAGCTCATGTGCAGACTCTTCTCCAATTGCCGTTTATTGCTATGCAATTAATGCTGAATCAACAGATTCCTGGAAGCCTCCCCCAAACTGGTCCCCCCTGGATTCAGGTACCGAGTGAATTGGAGCTGGGATGCCTGGCGGAGCCCCGCACATGTGCTGTGCGATAGCCGGATCTAGGGGAGTACTGGGCAACCCAGGAGGTTTAACACAAGCTCAGAGCTGGGCTACATGAGTTTTGGTCTGCTTCGACTATTTTGCACATTGCATTAAGTTTTCTTTATTTCTGTTGGTAATAGGAGATATCTAACCACCTGGACAAAGAAACTGAAGGATATGATGATGTGCTTGATGCTATAAACACAATGCAGAGGGTCGCATGGCACATTAATGACATGAAAAGAAAACATGAGCACGACATTCGATTACAGGTGCAGTTTGTATATCAACAGCCTAATATTATGCAATTTACTTTAAGTGATACAGCAAGCAATGGTAATTGTCACACCATAGCGCCGGGCTACATTTGGCACTGCCCTAAACTGTTTTCTGTTTTTATATTTGAAGAAAAATTGGCAGAGATATCAAAGTTTACAGGTTTAGTTTATTATTAGAGATGAGCGAGTAGTATTCGACCGAGCCGGTATTCGATCGAATACTACGCTGTTCGTCATACTCGATTTCGATCGAGTACAGCGGCGATGGCGCACTCCCACCTTCCCTGGAGCGTTTTTTACACCAATCACCATGCAGGGGGGGTGGGACAGGTCCTGGGAGGACGCTGGCATCGTGAGAACGGCGTCTACACGCATTGGCTGGAAAAACCATGTGACCTCGAATATACAAAACTCAGCACTTCCTCTTCGTCAGCATTAGCAGCTTGAACTTAGTGAGGGACAGACGCTCACAGCAGGGAAAGACAGGCTGTCGCTGGCAGGGCCCCAGAAGCTCGGAATCTCGCATTTACCACCATCTATACCAGCTACCAGAAGACAAGAGAGTCATTAAGAGCCCTTATTAGGGCTACTATGCTGAACGGTATATGGCTCATATGTAGGCAGGCAGGGCCCCAGAAGCTCAGAATCTCGCATTTACCACCATATATACCAGCTACCAGAAGACAAGAGAGTCATTAAGAGCCCTTATTAGGGCTACTACGCTGAACAGTATATAGCTCATATGTAGGCAGGCAGGGCCCCAGAAGCTCAGAATCTCGCATTTACCACCATATATACCAGCTACCAGAAGACAAGAGAGTCCTTAATCCCTTATTAGTGCTGCTATGTTGAACAGTATATAGCTCATATCCTATGTAGGCAGGCAGGGCCCCAGAAGCTCAGAATCTCGCATTTACCACCATATATACCAGCTACCAGAAGACAAGAGAGTCATTAAGAGCCCTTATTAGGGCTACTACGCTGAACAGTATATAGCTCATATGTAGGCAGGCAGGGCCCCAGAAGCTCAGAATATCGCTTTTACCACCATATATACCAGCTACCAGAAGACAAGAGAGTCATTGAGAGTCCTTATTAGGGCTACTATGCTGAACAGTATATAGCTCATTCTAGCTATATACACACTGCACACAACGGCTGCTTTAGTGAGGGGTAGCTGCTGCTGCTGGAATAGGGACAGAAAGACTTCAGTGGTGTATTACCACCTATATACAAAACTATATACACTCTGCTCAAAACGGCTGCTTTAGTGAGGGGTAGCTGCTGATGCTGGAATAGGGACAGAAAGACTTCAGTGGTGTATTAGCACCTATATACAAAACTATATTTTGCACTACTGTTTTGTGTCCTCTGTGCCAACAAAACACTGTTTTATACACGGTGCGTATAGGCACCATTTCACCTTCTGGCAGTATACGGCTGTATAGCCAGGTGTTCTTCTTAAAAATATTTTTATATTTGGCACTACTGTTTTGTGTCCTCTTTACCAACAAAACCTTGTTATATACCCGGTGCGTATAGGCACCATTTCACCTTCTGGCAGTATACGGCTGTATAGCCAGGTGTTTTTCTTAAAAATATTTTTATATTTGGCACTACTGTTTTGTGTCCTCTTTACCAACAAAACCTTGTTATATACCCGGTGCGTATAGGCACCATTTCACCTTCTGGCAGTATACGGCTGTATAGCCAGGTGTTCTTCTTAAAAATATATTTATATTTGGCACTACTGTTTTGTGTCCTCTGTGCCAACAAAACACTGTTTTATACACGGTGCGTATAGGCACCATTTCACCTTGGCAGTATACGGCTGTATAGCCAGGTGTGCTCCTTAAAAATATATTTATATTTGGCATAACGCGTGGCCAAAAAAGTAAAACGTCTGAAATGCGGAGGGCTAGCGCAAAGGGACGAGGACGGGGGCGCGGAAATGCTGGTGGGGGCACAAACCGCGTTGAAGCCAGTGGGGATACAATGCGTGCTGGTGAGGGGCAGCCAGCATTACGCTCATCCAGCTTCCCTGCCTTTATGGGACAGTTATGCGGGGGGCGGGGTACACCTCTGTTGAGGCCTGAGCAGCGTGAACAGGTGGTGCAATGGATGGCCGATAACGCTTCCAGTCACTTGTCCACCACCCAGTCATCCACACAGTCTCACTCTGACCCTCCTTCCTCCCAACCTGGCCAACAGAGTCAGCCCACCCTTGACCCCTCCCAGGACCTCTTTTCGGGTCCTTTTCCAGATGTGCTGCAAGAATCCCAGGAGCTAGCAGAGGAATTTGTTTGTAGTGATGCCCAAACACTTGAGTATCCACCATCTCCTAGTGATGTGGACCCGGAACCAGCATCTGCTATCATGAGCGATGATGATGAGACGCAGTTGCCATCAAGGGAGGCTGTTGGAATGTCCAGTGGGCAGGAGGAGGAGCAGAGAGAGGAAGTGGAAGAGGAGGTGGTGGACGACGAAATGACCGACCCCACTTGGACAGGGGTGATGTCCAGCGGGGAAAGCAGTGGAGATGCGGTCTGCGCATCACCGAATAAGGCAGCAAGAGGCAGAGGACAGTCCAGACAGAGAAGGCAGGCCACAGCCAGCAGGGCCGAAGCTCTTCCCGGCAGCAGGCAGTCGCGCGAAGCTCCCCCATCGAGGCCTCGTACTTCTGTGGTGTGGAGATTTTTTAATGTTTGCGCGGAAGATAAACTGAGCGCGGTTTGCGCAATCTGCCACTCAAAACTGAGTAGGGGCTCTGAGAAGAGCAATCTGACCACCTCAGGCATGCGCCGTCACTTGGAAGTCAAGCACTGGGCTGAGTGGGAGAGAGCAAACGCAATACAACCTGCGCCCGGTCTTGCTGCCACTGCCTTCCAGCCACGTGTCCAACTTGGAGACCCAGTAAGTGTAGGGCGCCGAGGGATTGGGGAGGACAGGGGTGTGGTCTGCCAGGTAGTCCCGCAACATCCGCCGATACTTGTCCCTCCTGCTGATAGCGGGCCCCGCAGTGATGGAAGTTGCACGAGGGGGTGACATGAACGTGTCCCACACCTTGGAGAGTGTTCCCCTGGTGGCTGTGGGCCTGATCGATGTTGTCAGACTCTGGGAGACACTCTCCTCTCTGCCGCCAGCGATGCTGGGTGGGAAAATCTGCATCATGTTCTGCAAGAGTTCCCTCTGGTATTCCAGTAATCGATTCGTCCTCTCCTCTACCGGAATAAAAGAGGAGAAGTTATCTTTATACCGGGGGTCCAGGAGTGCGAAGACCCAGTATAGTTTGTTCTCCAATATCCGGACAACACGTATGTCCCAGGAAAAGCAGCCCAGCATGAAGTCAGCCATGTGTGCCAGACTCTGAGTAGGAATGACGTCACTGCCCCCACCAGAAGGATCATTTTCCATTTCCTCCTCTTCCTCCTCCTCTCCGCCCCATCCGCGCTGAACCAATGGGACGCACACAGCCTGACTGCTACCCTCGCCGCCAGCATCCTCTTCCACAGCCACCTCCACGTTGTCCTCCTCCTCCTCATCCTCCTCCTCCTGCAACTGCCACCGAGCAGCAGACAAAAGTGTGGTCTGACTGTCTACCTGCGTTGCGTCTCCTCCTACCCCCGTCTCCTCTGTGTGCAATGCGTTCTCCCTTATTGCGATGAGCGATTCTTTAAGGACGCATAGGAGCGGGATGGTTACGCTCACTATAGCGTCCTCGCTGCTGACCTTCTTAGTGGACTCCTCAAAGATACGCAATACATCGCATATGTCTGCCATCCATGGCCACTCGTGGTTGGCAAATTGAGGGAGCTGAGTTGGATGCACGCGTGGATGCATCATCTGGTACTCCATCAATGCTCTCTGCTGCTCACACACCCTGGCCAACATGCAATAGGTGGAATTCCAGCGAGTGGGCAGGTCGCACAACAGCCGATGTTGAGGCAAATGGAGGCGTTGCTGGTGTTTTTTTAAGCTAGCAGCAGCTACAGTTGACTTCCGAAAGTGAGCGCACAAGCGCCGCACTTTCACCAGTAGCTCTGCCAGGTTGGGGTAAGTCTTTAGAAACTTTTGTACTACCAAATTAAAAACGTGGGCCAAGCATGGTACGTGATTGAGTTCTGCAAGCTCCAGAGCCGCCACCAGGTTACGGCCATTATCGCACACGACCATGCCTGGTCCTAGCTGCAGCGGCGACAGCCACATCTCTGTCTGCTGCAATATGGCGTGCCTCACCTCTGCGGCGCTGTGCTTCCTGTCGCCCAAGCTGATGAGCTTAAGCACCGCCTGCTGACGTCTCCCCGCGCCAGTGCTGCAACGCTTCCAGCTAGGGGCTGAGGGCGATGTTAAGGCAGAGGAGGAGGAGGAGGAGGAAGAGGAGGGGGGTCTATCAGAACCCGTGCTGGCAATCTTGGGCGGGGGTGGTATGTAGGCCGTCCCTGTTTGCGACCCCGTCCCCGCTTCCACAACATTCACCCAGTGTGCCGTCAAAGAGATGTAGCGTCCTTGGCCGCAAGCGCTTGTCCACGAGTCGGTGGTCAAGTGGACCTTTGCGCTGACTGCGTACCTCAGGGCCCGCCTGATGTTACGCGACACGTGCTGGTGCAGGGCGGGGACGCCACACCGGGAAAAATAGTGGCGGCTAGGGACGGAATAGCGAGGTGCGGCAGCCGCCATCAGGTCGCGGAAGGCCTGCGTCTCCACAAGCCTAAACGGCAACATCTCCAGGGCCAGCAGTTTGGAGATGAGGCAGGTTAAGGCTTGGGCTTGGGGGTGACTGGAGGCGTACTTCCGCCTGCGGTTGAACGCCTGCGAGATGGACAGTTGATGGGACGAGGAGATGGAAGGTGCAGACGAAGATGCGGGGGAAGGGGGGGCTGAAGGAGAAGGCCCCAAAGTAGCCGAGGCAGAGGCAGATGTGGAGGTGTCCTGGCTGGAGGTCTGGACCGCAGTGGCAGCACACAACAAAGGGGAAGACTGTCCCTGTACGCCTTGGAGGTGCTTGCCTGCCCTGCCGCCAGCGTGCTATCAGAGAGGGTGTACAGCGCAGCCGGGGGCATTATAACCGATAAGCGCAGCCGCCTGTCAACCGACAGTGCCAACAGGCTGACGCTAATCAAAATGAACAGCAAGTGGATTGACCCGGACTTTGCTTGTACAACAGTGGAAAGCAGCCAAGAGTGAAGTGCCATCTGTATGAAGTGCCATTTCCTCCTCCTCCTCCTTAACCGCCGTAGAATTGCTGTATTAATAAAAAAAATTATGGCTCACCTCTTGGGCTTAATACAATCAATTTTTAAGAGGTCTCAGCTCTTGGGCCTCCACACAATTTTTAAGAGGTCTCAGCTCTTGGGCCTCCACACAATTTTTAAGAGGTCTCAGCTCTTGGGACTCCACACAATTTTTAAGAGGTCTCAGCTCTAAGCTTCCCTTACTGCTGGGGTGACACACTGTAACAAACCTCCTCCTGTAAGCTTCCCTGACTGCTGGGGTGACACACTGTAACAAACCTCCTCCTGTAAGCTTCCCTGACTGCTGGGGTGACACAATGTAACAAACCTCCTCCTGTAAACTTCCCTTACTGCTGGGGTGACACACTGTTACAAACCTCCTCCTGTAAGCTTCCCTGACTGCTGGGGTGACACACTGTAACAAACCACCTCCTGTAAGCTTCCCCGACTGCTGGGGTGACACAATGTAACAAACCTCCTCCTGTAAACTTCCCTTACTGCTGGGGTGACACACTGTTACAAACCTCCTCCTGTAAGCTTCCCTGACTGCTGGGGTGACACACTGTAACAAACCTCCTACTGTAAGCTTCCCTTACTGCTGGGGTGACACACTGTAACAAACCTCCTCCTGTAAGCTTCCCTGACTGCTGGGGTGACACACTGTAACAAACCTCCTCCTGTAAGCTTCCCTTACTGCTGGGGTGACACACTGTAACAAACCTCCTCCTGTAAGCTTCCCTGACTGCTGGGGTGACACACTGTAACAAACCTCCTCCTGTAAGCTTCCCCGACTGCTGGGGTGACACACTGTAACAAACCTCCTCCTGTAAGCTTCCCTGACTGCTGGGGTGACACACTGTAACAAACCTCCTCCTGTAAGCTTCCCTGACTGCTGGGGTGACACACTGTAACAAACCTCCTCCTGTAAGCTTCCCTTACTGCTGGGGTGACACACTGTTACAAACCTCCTCCTGTAAGCTTCCCTGACTGCTGGGGTGACACACTGTAACAAACCTCCTCCTGTAAGCTTCCCCGACTGCTGGGGTGACACACTGTAACAAACCTCCTCCTGTAAGCTTCCCTTACTGCTGGAGTGACACACTGTAACAAACCTCCTCCTGTAAGCTTCCCCGACTGCTGGGGTGACACACTGTAACAAACCTCCTCCTGTAAGCTTCCCTTACTGCTGGGGTGACACACTGTAACAAACCTCCTCCTGTAAGCTTCCCTGACTGCTGGGGTGACACACTGTAACAAACCTCCTCCTGTAAGCTTCCCCGACTGCTGGGGTGACACACTGTAACATACCTCCTCCTGTAAGCTTCCCTTACTGCTGGGGTGACACACTGTAACAAACCTCCTCCTGTAAGCTTCCCTGACTGCTGGGGTGACACACTGTAACAAACCTCCTCCTGTAAGCTTCCCTTACTGCTGGAGTGACACACTGTAACAAACCTCCTCCTGTAAGCTTCCCTGACTGCTGGGGTGACACACTGTAACAAACCTCCTCCTGTAAGCTTCCCTTACTGCTGGAGTGACACACTGTAAAAAACCTCCTCCTGTAAGCTTCCCCGACTGCTGGGGTGACACACTGTAACAAACCTCCTCCTGTAAGCTTCCCTTACTGCTGGGGTGACACACTGTAACAAACCTCCTCCTGTAAGCTTCCCTTACTGCTGGGGTAACACACTGTAACATACCTCCTCCTTTAAGCTTCCCTTACTGCCGAGGTGACACAATGACACAAGAGGACATGTCTGACCACATCTCACACACACACACACACACACACACACACAATGACAATTAGGGGTGGGGTCTATTTATTTTCCCCCTTGCCTATGCCATCTGTGGTTGTCATTAGGCAACGTGATTTTAAGGGGTGCAGAATTTTGTTCTTTTTTGTACAGTTTGGCTTGGGGTCCATGGCAATGTAGAGGAAAGAAGGTTTCCTTGTCTTGTCTCACTTTACGTAGAAGTTATATTGTGTTTGGAGTGTATTGTTGAGAGGCTGTGATAGACATGCTTCCCCTGCTGTCCCAGTTGCATTCCAGCAGTGTTGGCATCATTTTCTGATGTTTCAGGGTGGACTTGGTGACCTCCAAGTGGTCGAATTGAGATTTCCAAGTGGCAAGCATTTTTTTCCCATAGACTATAATGGGATTCGATATTTGGTCGAGTAGTCGAGTAACGCGGTCTATTCGAATCGAAATTCGAAATTTCGAATATTTCACTACTCGCTCATCTCTATTTATTATTTATTATTATTATTTTTAATTTATGATTTCTCGTGCAAAAAAGTGGGCGTGGCCCTTTGATCTGTGATGCTGCATAATCTGTGATGAATCTGGAGGAGGAGGTGTAGGGAGGAGGGAGGGACCAGCAATCCTGTCCTGCTCTGCTGAGTTTATTAGGGGACAGGATGAAAAAGAGAATGTCATTCACTGAACCTGTAAATTCCAATATCTTGCCCATTTCTGCTTCAATTTAAAAACGGAAAACAATTTAGGACAGTGCCAAATGTAGCCCGACGCAATGGTGTAATAATTACCTTCTCCATTAATATCACTTTAATTATGGTACTTGTCGTATGGTTAGTTCTTCTACTCAGGGATGCCAACAGGGTTAAATGGACAGCCCAGGCAATGGCAATAATAAGGCAGTAAGCACACAGTAGATTCTGTAGCAGGTCTCCAAAACGTGCCTTCCTTTTCTTTCCATTTTTTCACACTTGAGATGTGTTTGCAAGGCTGCCCTGGCACAATGTGCCTCCAGCTTGAGTGAGTGAGCCCAGCCAGACTTAGTGGTCATGCTTGTCAGCAAAGTTGAGGGACAGCGGCACAGTGTGCCCACATTTGTGCATGATTGTGGAGACTTGAAATTAAAAAGAGGGGCAAACTTTGCACAGCACCTGAGCTGTGTTCATTGCTGCTTTATTATAGTACTTGCCTGGACCGTCCCTTTAAGAAAACAACAAGCTGGCATAAAGACACTTATTAAAGTACTTTTGTTTAGTTTTAAAATGGGCTGTGAAAAAGTATAGTTTAAAAACGTATTGCTACTGTACTGTAGATCGGAGACATATGTATGCACAATTTAAGCAGCAGTTCCAGGGTGAATACAGCTGTGATAAATTTGGGAAGGTCATATTTCTGAAGGCGCAAAGTGCAACAATGAGGGTGCCTAACGATGGGTAGGGGGATCAAATAAGTTACTGATTTAAAGTGCACATATACTCAGAAAGGAGATTTATGTGGTCACCTTCCATACCTAGCTTTGAATTAGATATTATGGGGAGTGCTGGTGAGGCTGGAATATAATGGTGGATAAGGAGATCCAGGTCCAAGAAACAAAGTTGCCAGAGTAAAAGCTACAGGAAATAAAGTATAAAATGGGATGAAAACGAAATGTGTATGTTCACAAATGGCAATCTAGCATTTAAACGGGAGCCTGGGGCACTGGTACTTCAGAAAGAGAGGGGAAATAGGAAATGGGGAGAAATGAGCCTATGTGGAGTACCCCCCTATTCCGATCAATGTAGAACTCTAAAACCTTAATAAAATAATTTGTAACCATTTTTCAACATCCATCAGTTTTTGATAATATGATTTTGTTGGTTGCCCTAAGTTGTCCCTGTGCTCAGAACTCATTTCAGGAGGAGTGTTTAGGAGGGAAACTCAGAAAGTCATGAAAATACCCATCCATGTTCCTGCAGCAGACACATCCACATAGAAGACATGCCCCATCTGTGCCATGCCCTTTACAGGAACCCTCCCCCCTTCCCTGGTAGCTTCACCGATTGCGACCCTCAAGACGTCATACAGATACACTTCTATACACGAGGCAGCTTACTGTATGGTTCTAGGGGGATTTCCTGCAACATTATGCCATATGGTGCCTGTATGTGTGGTCCACATAGACCAATGTAGGAATCGAATGTAATTACTGGATTTTAAAAAGAAAAAGGCCAGTGTCTGCTGCTAGAGTGTGGTTTGTTAAGTTTGAGTGTACAACACAAATTAATATAATGTTGCAAGCAGTAATTTAACAGCGGCCCAAAAAATGTAAGGTCTTTTCAAGAGTTATAAAAGCAAACTTGCCCGCTTATGAGTTTTCTGTACATGGTATGTTATATTTTACATTTTGTGCCTGGAAATTGTTTTAGACTATATGATGTAAATGTATACAACTCCTTTAGTATATCTTAACTGACTTTCTGTTGTGACTTCCTTGCAGGAAATTCAGAGCTTACTGACCAATTGGAAAGGGCCAGACCTGACGAGTTATGGAGAGTTAGTTTTGGAAGGCACATTTCGTATTCAGCGTGCCAAAAATGAGCGTACTTTGTTTCTGTTTGACAAACTTCTCCTCATCACAAAGAAAAGAGATGACAATTACACTTACAAAGACCATATTCTGGTATATCAGAGCATTGACTGTATTTAATTTTTTTAAAACCAGGTTCTTATTTTCCCCCTATGCATTTAAAGGACATTTATAGGTTAAAACATTCTAATGCAAATTGGAATTCTCACTTTATCCAGTCCATTTATTTAATATTTGCCCATACCAGTAATCCTGTCTCCATGCATGCAACTCGCTGCCCCAGGGCACACCAAGGCAAGTGATGTGCTTAAAGCCCAGGGCTGGGGTTGTCTGATTTGGTATCGGCATTGAAGGACTACATCTGAAGTGATGTGTTGTGAGCGAGACAAGGGGAGTATACAATTTTTTTTATACCTAGTGCTACTAAAAGCTGGTACAGACTTGCTGTACAGATCGATACAGGCAATCAGGCAATCAATACATTAAAGCGAAACTTACTAAAAAATTACTGTAGTCCCGCAGTACTACATAGCAGCAGGTCAGCACGACCCGGGCTGTCCTGCTGTGTATCACTGCTGTTATAGGTTCACTCCCTGGCCGCCCTGATAGGTTGCCCGCAATCACGTGAGAGCATCACAGTGAGCCTATGAGCATGGTCAGCAGGCAAGCCTATCAGCACTGGCTACGAGGTTGATTGGCTGAGCCGCGACTGCCACAGAAGAGACCCAGAAGTGGTGAGTATCCCAGCACCCATTTTTTTATTTTAATGGCGGCGATATGCAAAACGGTTTGGGTTGTGCTGACCCACTGCTAAGTGTTACTGTGGAACGCCAGTCATTTTTTTTACTGTAGTTCCGCTTTAAATGATTATCCACTTTCAGATGCCACAACTTTTAATATATTTCAGATATGCTGTTGCTATATCTTCAGGATAGGCATCATATTTTGTGTGGAGTGTGTAGAGTGCTGACCTGTTGACCTTTATGACAGATTTTGCTTGGGTGTTGGGAATCATAAACAACAGTTTGGTAATTGATAACTGAAAGATTTATTTATTTATCTGATGATGTGATGTATGTCCCTAGTTTTAGTGGTCACACAAAAGCAGTCATTTTAAATTTGTTAAATGATATCAAGTTTGCATTTCAGTGTTTTTATTGAATATTAAATCTTAAAAATGTAAGCAATCCCAATGATACAGAAACTAGATTAGACATTTTATCAATTACAAATTTCCTAAATCTTAAAAAAGGTTGGCATTGTAGAACCTCTTTTACTTTGTTGTGTTCTAAAAAATAACAATATCTTATATTGTATCAGCTCCTATTACCAAACCCTTCACGTTCTTAACCCCTTGTAGTGAGGCACTGTTCTAACAAGTGATCTCCCAGGGGTATCAGCTGGAATTCCATTCCAACCCTCCTGGAGAAGTTCTTGGTTACAAAATTGCCTTGAGATCCCAGGAAGGGATCCCAGGAGGCCTGTTCCTTAGTAAAACAGGAATTACTGTACAAGAAAGTAATTGAAATAGTACCCAGGCCTCAGCAGGTTACTATTCCCATGGCTTCCTGGTTCTGAAACCCTGGGGTACTTTCAGAACAATCCTCAACTTGAAGTCCCTGAATCACATTGTTTACAAAAAATTTTGAATGGAGCCAATTTTTACTGTAAAAAGCGTGCTCGGAGCAGGGAACTTCATAGACCAATTTTTCAGGGTCACTGAAAATTTCTAACGTTTGCAATCCTCTTAGATTAGACTGTCTTTTAAATTCAGTAACAGGGCCTTACCTTTTGAAATCTCATCGGGTTTCCTGGATCTTCACCAAAGGTTCTTGCCAAAGCAATGACTCTAGCGAGTTCAGGGAATTTTCATTTTCCCCTGTCTAGATGACCTCCTATTAATGGTGAACATGGAGCTTCTACTCCTTCACAACCTCTCAGTGACAAAGACCCTACTGGCTCGATTAGGCTGAATTGTAAACCTAGATAAATCAAACCTAGTCCCCTCCAGGAGATGCAGATTCCTAGGGTGCTCAGACAAGCAACAAAAGTTTGTTTACAGCCCTAATGAACATGTCCAGAGACAGTCCGTGGCTGGACTTTCCTCAAAGGTGATAGAAACCCTAGTAGAAAGTAGGAAATAATCCACAAGAATGTACTTGAAGGTCTGGAAAATATTTTGTTCTTTCTGTGAGGCGAACAGATTGAATAGCATCCATCCCAGGATTTCTACAGGAGCGATTTGAGATGGGTCTGGCAGTAGGTATTCTTAGAACCCAGGCCTCTGTAATCTCAGTGTATCTGGATAAAACTTTAAGAAAATATAGCTTAAGCAACCACATTTTTGTTTCTGTTTCTAGGAAGAGACCAGTTGGGACATCAAAATACACCACTTGGGACCTTACTTTGGTTCTTATGGGATTAACCAAGTCACTTTTCAAACCACTTACAGAAGTGTCAGATAAGATCTTAACTTTAAAGATGAGTTTGCTATTAGCAATTACCTCGGCTTGCATGGTCATCGACCTGCAGGCCCTCTCCATTCGGGAACTATTCTGTACAGTGTTTACAGACAGAGCCATTCTTAGGCCCAATCCCTTGCACCTGCCAAAAGTTGCCACTACCTTTCACAGATCTCAGGACATTATTCTCCTATCCTTTAGGAACAATCAGCAGGATGAGGAGGATATGTCAGATTCATTAGACGTCAGAAGAGTCCTGGTGCTCTACTGACTGAAAAAATACACATGTGGAGAAAGATGGACAGACTCTTTGTTTAGTGGGAAAAAGGATGGCTGCCTGCCTTCAAATCTTCCATTTCAGTGGATTAGGCAGGCCATCTCCCTAGCTTACACATGTATGGACACACCACCTTGTAGATATACCATTACCAGTAAGACTAACAGGAATTTGTTTCCAACATATAAGGAGCAACCCTGTAATTAACCACCGCCTATCCCCAAAACTTTAAAAAGTGCCCTTAAAAATCTCCTTTTTAGAAAGCAATCCTCTTAAGTGATTCCATCTCTTGCCCCACTTGACAGAACACATGGTACCAAATTACTTGTGATCCTAATTCATGCCTGCCCCTTATCCTTTTTGATTGGAAGTTTGTAAAAATGGTCAAATGTTTTTGTGCCAGTGACTACCCTCCTGGTCCAAATGATAACTGGCTTATTATAATAAATCTTCATGATGGTGTTAAATACAAAAAATAAATAAATAAATTGGCCTTATTTCTGCCCTTCTCTTTGTCAAGTAAAAAAAGTACAGAATAAAACATTGGGGTTTTGCAATCTTAGAAATGCAGTGTATATTTTGCTAAATTAACAATTTCAGTATGAGAGTTTCAGTATGTGTGTGCGCAGGCTCTCCTCCAATCATTTTAGCTAAGACTTGTTTAAGGGCACCCCCGCTACCCTCTAACCTCTAATAGGGTGCATGCATGCCTGTGCCGGCCATATACAAATGCCTGCTAAAGGTATAGCCGTGCCGTTGGGTTGGGGAAAAGGTAGTTTTTTAAGGGAATCGGGGAGGGGGCTTAAGTTTCACATGGCGGGGCATCCTGAATCTGGATGCCTGGGGGGGGGGGGGGGGGGGGAGGGACAGCAACTCAAGTGGCCCTGACTCCAGAGCTGCTTTTGATCCACTTTAAGTTATGTTTTGAACTAACTTGCAATTGGTATATTAAAGTTATTGATTAGAAATACAAAATGAATAATATTATGTAAGAAACGTATCTGTCTGCTTGCCTCCTTGTAGTGTTGTTTCCTCATGCTGGTAGAGATGATTCCAAAGGAGCCCCTTAGTTTCAGTGTGTTTCATTACAAGAACCCTAAGCTTCAGCACACAGTACAGGTAAGGTATTAACTAAAACTTGACCAGAATTTTCAGGTTTGGTTTCATTAATGATTGGATAAAATCTGTCTGACCCTATTGTAAAAAAATAAGAGAAGCAGGTACATTTAAAACGGTTTCCCTTATAGTCCAACAATGTTTATTTTAACCACTGACCCAAAGCGGAAAATACTGTAAGGCCCTATGCAACCCTATTTGTGCTCCCAGCCCAGTACCATAGCAAGATGCAGAAGGGCAAGTGCTAATGACTAAAAATAGTGATCATCTGCTCGCTGTGACGTTTGGCAGTTTTATTCCTAAAGTAGTTTTTGAGACAATCCATCTGCCATGCTTGTGGTCATTACATAACAAGATCACAGATTGTCCCTTAGACAGTAACATGCACTTTTCCTTGGCATTCATGTAATAAATATACAGGCTTTTTTTTGTGCGTTTGTGGAGAGGCTTTCAAGAGTTTTGAAAGCCTCTCCACAAACGCACAAAAACACAGCCCTTGCTTTAAGGTGGGAGAAACTTAGTGTGTGTGGGCAAGGACTTTAAATTATGATAAAGTCCTACTTTTTCTTGGACCATGTGGCTTTTGTCATGTTCATGCTGAGTTTGGAAAAGCAAGATTCCCTTTTTCTTAACATGGCTAGATGTAACATGGCTAGATGAAAACACTCCCTGGTCTCACCCCATCCCTGTTTCATTGAATAAAGCTAAATTCCTCACACTGGAATTTATCTCACTTTTTAGGCTACATACAGAACTTAAAATATATTTTATTTTTGTTATTTTGATAGGCCAAGTCTCAGCAGGAAAAACGGTTATGGATTTTGCACTTGAAGAGGCTCATATTGGAAAATCATCCCGCTAAAATACCAGCCAAGGTTTGTACACACAAACTAACTATTTCTGGTTAGAAAGCACAAGAGGTATGCTTTCCAAGAGACCTTTGCATAATAGCTGTAGAAAAAGCAGAGCTTTACGCATGAAACCTGGTTTTACCTGTCAAGTAATAAAGGGGTTGTGCTTAGTGTTGCTGTTCAGAGTAAAGCTAAATTGTACCCGAAGCTTGCTGCTGGGTTAGATCAGGACAAAGATTTAGAAATATTTTGGTAAGATATGGCATGATATATATATATAGAGAGGGAGAGAGGGAGGAAAAAAATAATGGCAGTAATTTTTAGATAATACAGAAGTTTGAGTTCTTCTTAGCTACCTAATGGTTAAAGGTAAAAAAAGACAGCATAAGCCCCTTTTAAAATACATTTAAAATTTCTGTATCTGGTAAGGCCTGTAACTTTTACTTTGCAGTGCACCACAGAGCGTGACAACGCTTCATAAATAGCTTTAATAATAATGATTTGGTATTTCTATAAATACTATAATATAATATCAGTATAATATATACTGAAAACAAGAGGGATAACTTTAAATAATTTTGTAATTCTTAGTGAACCTGTAATGTCGAGGAAGTCTGAGGTCTGAGAGGCTTTTGTTGCAGAGTGTATGTACTGTGTGCAGCAGAGTCAAATCCAGATAGCCATTAGTGGTATAACAGAAACTGGTTTTCGTGGAACATGTATGCAGTAAGAGAATGTAATCTGGCTAACACAGACAGGGTGTTTAGTGAAGTGATAGCACTCAAGTGAATATACAGGAGCTACAAAACAGCAGAAAATGCATATAGACTACAGAAAAGCATTGATGAAAGTAGATAGGGCTGTTACCAATGCCTAGCTGTAAGCTGCAGTCAATCTGGCAAAGATCCCCAAATCCCATTTGGAGACAAGCAGAAACTGTTGCAAAATATTGTATCTCCAACATCCCTTCTCAACAGTTAAGGCTTAGTCTTTTTACAAGTAAGAAAATGTAGGAATCCCCCCCCCCCCCCCCCCAAAAAAAAAAAAAAAAAATTAGGATGACAGCTTTGGAAATACTGGAAAAAATTTGCACCTCACAGGTAAATACTCTGCAATCCCCATCAGGTACCAAAGATATGTAATACTATTTTGCAAGTTGAATGTGTGTTGAGTTGACGGTGCTCAAAGCTTGATGCACTCACAAAAGTACAAAAAAAATCATTCAGTAATGTCAACCAGCCCATGGATCCCCTGGAACATGCACCAGCTTTGAAAAAAATCCTCGATTTTCTATTGGTGGTCAGGATATCATTCACATAAATAAGCACATATATCCATCTGTCTGTCAATTTCTTTGTGTAAAAGCATTGGTCTGCTTTACTCCTGAAAGTCCTTATGTGTAGGCACTTTATTTATTTTCATACTCCATGCTCTGACGGCTTTCTTTATACGTTATATGCTCCTCTTAAGATTGCATATAGGTCTAGGCTTTGTTTATCTTTGAACCCTGGTGGTTGTTCCATGTAGATGTTGTCTGTTAACTTGCCATGTAGAAACTCTGTATTCACATAAGTGTTTCACTTGCATTTTCCTTGTGGCAGCTACTGTCAGCAAAGTCCATATTGTAGCCTTAACTACTGGAGCAAAAGTCTCATCATAGTCCTCTGCATAGTTTTGAGAATATCCCTTTGCTACAAGTCTTGCTTTGTATTGCTCCACTGTGCCATCTGCAATGTACTTCACTTTAAAAGTCCATTTACTGCCTATTACTTTCCTTCCAGGTGGTAGTTCTGTAAATGTCCATGTTTCAGTGTCATGCATGGATTTTATTTCTTTCTTTCATCCATTTACTGGTTTCCCCTTCCTTTTCTATTTTAACTCTTTATTTATGCCAACTGTGTACATAAATATATTGATTACATAGGCAGGTACAGTATCTATGCATAGTTAGATGATGCAACAAAAAACAACATCGCAAATAGAGCATACTATGGATCCTTGCTGGCCTAATGCTTTTTACAGGGTAAGCTTGATATGTAACACGAAGGACCATGGTTTTTTAAGTTTTAACTATTTAACAATAAAAAGAGAAAGAAAGGTGAGAGGGAGGGGTAGTAATACAGGGAAGATAGTAGATGGTGGAGAGATGGTGGCAAGATGGAAAGCTCACCTCAGAGGAAAAGATGAGGAAGGCATAAGAGAGGGATAGAGCATGGAGGGCCTTTCTCCACCCCCCGCATAGTTGCTCAAATGGTGTGAGTTCTCCTAAGAGATGGTTCACGTTTTTAAAGGATGAGAGAAAATGTCTGATCTGTAACAGCCTCCAAAAGAGGAGCGGAGGCCATCTCTTATTACTAGCTTCCCCTTCTGAAAGCTGACATATGTCTTCCGAAGTTGCAGGTTTATTGGTACTGGCAGTGCTTGCCTTGTATGAAAGACGTAGAGGTGGCTTACCTCTGTGTTCCCTCATTGAGTGTCTTGGTTCTGTATCTGAGCTGGATTGTGTCTGCTCTTTACAACTGAAAGGTTCTGTATTCACTTCAGCTGTTTATTCAGAAGTTACAGATGATGGCTCAGTTGTCAGCACATTGTCTCTCAGATCTTTGACAAAAGTTGTCTTTACTACATAGTGCTGTAATTTGTCAAGAACTTCACTTTTGTGTTGCATTAGGTAAGTGACTGTGTAAATCTCTATGTACCTGTTGCCTCCAGGTGTGGGTGGGTTTAGGGGACCACATACATAACTGTGAACTAGATCAAGTGGTCTTGAAGCTCTATTTTCACTGAATTTAGTGTTGCTCTTGTAGTTTTGGATTTGATGCAACATTCACACTTAACAGTAACTGGACAAGGGAATACTGACAGATGTCAGTTTCATCTTTTGTGGTTCCTGTATGCATTCTGGGTGCCTGTGGCTTAAACGCCTGTTCCATATGTGTATATAGTTATTGTGTTTATGGGTGCATAATCTCACCTTTTTCTTCACTGTGTTGAGGTGGTGCTCGCTATGGTCTGCTTGCCATTCAGATAGAACACTTGGAATTTTACAATGAGTCCTTTGGCTGTCAGACACTTCAGAGATAAGAGTCCTCCTTCTAGATCAGGAACATAAAGCGTATCCTTCACTGGTATGGCTAAATTGTGTCCTGCATCAGTGGGGCATACAAGGGTTCTATACCCATATCCCTCTGCATGTATATTCCTAGTATGTCACACACCCCACTTCCAAATATTCATGACACTTGGGAACCCGGCCTGTAGAGAGCGATCTTGCAGAGATGACATGGAAAAAGCAGCCCCTCCTGGTCCATAAGTACTGGGTTCCTCCCACTATTCCTCAGTCTTTTCATCTCTGCAGTCGGCGAAGCATTCAGAAGATGACTCTCCTTCAAGCTGCAGGTAGCCGGGTTCGCTCCCAGCCCCTTTTTTTCTCTATTTCTGTCTGATACTCTTTAAACCTTTTTGGTTATATTGTATGCCTCCCAGCCCTGGCTGTATGGTTCAGGCAAAGGTAGATACATACACCTTCTGGTGTATACAGGAGTTTTACTCCTCCGTGAGACCCAAATGTGGGTAGGCGGTTTCTGGGTTGGTGTTCTCGGCATGGGATGCCCCTGTCCCTTTATAATCCCCTTGTGCCTTATGGGTGCATTTCTATCCTCTCCCCTTTAGTTCTCCTTTACCCTGCTGGGGTAAAAAGGAGGGGGGGGCTGTTATCTGGGCTTATTTGTCACCATGCACATAAATAAAAAAAAAAAAAAAAAAGATATATAAAATAAATCTTTATTACATATATATTATTATGTAAGTTTACTATACTATTTAATAAGATATGTTTTATTTAGATTTTCCTATTTATGTCTAGGCAGCATTCTTTGGCTTACCTTTTAAAGCTCTTTGTTTTCTGGCTATGTTCAGATTTGAATTTCCCTCCATTCTTGGTCATGTGATTCTGGGGGTGGGCGGGGCTTCTCAAAAGCACCTGGGTGCTCTCTTTATCTGCCTGGCTCCTGTTGCTTCCCTATGGTCTTCCCTCATTGTGCTTGCTTTGGCAGCACATATACTAAGATTGGAACAATACAGAGAGGATTAGCATGGCCTCTGCGCAAGGATGACACGCAAATTTGTGCCATTTTTTTCATGCTTTGTCATTTATTGCATTGTGTGCATTGGTGACTGTTTGTTTTCCTTGTAGGTGGAAACTCTTTATTTTAAAGACTTGGTCTTCTGTGCATACTTTTACAAGGTTGATATGCGGGCCTCAGCGTATGCTGCATTTGGCCGCAAAATTCTGCAAGCTGAAGTAATTTAAGTTATGCATTATTCCTTGGGGATCCCCACCCATTATAGACACTGCTATTGGATGTCCCAAGTGTCATGAATATTTGGAAGTGGGGTGTGTGACATATTAGGAATAATACCATTTTGTGAGTACTCACCTGTAAAATGGTTATTACGAGTATGTCACACACCCCACTTCCCCCGCCCTTTTTTGTTCTAAGGGATCCTTTATATGGTGATTATTATTTTCAAACTATTTTTCAATCATTGAATATAATTTGCTCTTCCTGGTTTTTCACTGCTTTTTTAAAAGACAGAGGAATAGTGGGAGGAACCCAGTTCTTATGGACCAGGAGGGGCTCCTTTTTCCATGTCATCTCTGCAAGATCGCCCTCTACAGGCCGGGTTCCCAAGTGTCGTGAATATTTGGAAGTGGGGTGTGTGACATACTCGTAATAACCATTTTACAGGTGAGTACTCACAAAATGGTATTTTTACTTCCATCTGCAAGGTAAATAGTTTCTTTATTATTCAGTTCTGTTAAAAAGCTTCTATCACTTGTCATGTGACTGGTTCCTCTTGTGCACCAGCCTTGAAATGTATGGTTGGCTGTCACTTTAAATGTGACATTTGAGTTCCCTTTACCTGGATCAGAGATTTGTGTCTTTGACTTTCTGTTTAGTATAAGAGGGATGCTGTCTCATTTGCTCTGTTATCCATATAGTACAGTCACCCTTTGTGTTCCTGTTTGTTGCATCTAAAGCACACCCTGGTTTCCTTCCTGTGTATCTTTGTGCTGTAGCTTTGAGAGCTGTTCTGGTGTCCATTTATGTGGAGTTTCATCTGAGTTGTGAGATCACTTCCAGCATGGCATGTATATGCTCCTGCATGTCATGCTCACTGCTAAGCCTTAGTTTGTAGAGTTTCCTCAGCAGTAACAACTTGCTGTTTAGGCTGGATCTCTTATGCAGTCTTTTCAGTGCATCCCACATGCCTTTCACTGTATTCTCACTGCATATGTGAATAAGCTGATCATCTTCAATTAGGTTATGGTGGACCAGGCCTGTCTGTTTTTTCTATCTCAGTCCTGATAATTATCTTGTGGCCTCTCTGTAGTGATAACCTCTCATAAGTCATCTCTGAATAATAGCATTTCCACTTTCCTTATGTTGGTCTCCGCACCGACCATGCTGTCTCCCATTTCGGGCTTTGCTCTGCCGGGGCTACGCTTGGTCACTGGACTAGACTCTATAACCTGTTGCAGAGTGTGAGTGCAGCACAGTCAAATCCAGATAGACCTTGAAGACTACCAGCTCTAGTGTTTTATAGACAAAATAGATAAAACTGAAAACATAAGTCTGGATGTGGTTGTAGAGTAGATCAGAACAGACATGCTTTCCACAAAACATAAAGTGTAATTTGTTATGTACCCAAAGAGAAACTTCAAGCTGAAATAGATGGCATATATGCAACTGTGAAACTTTATGGGGACAATGAGAAATCTGTATACTTGGAATTAGCCACCAGTGAATAGGGAGTCTATCTCCTGCTTCAGTCATGGTATCCTAAACTCGATTTTAGGTGGTAAAAAAAATAATACCAAGGCACCAATAGGTAAACCCTTAATTGGTATTAGGAGGTTACCTCTTGTCTCCTGATTAAGTTCCCCTTTCTTCAACTTATCAGTTACAGAGACACTTCTTTTATCCAAAGGCTGAGACCATTTTCAGCCGTAGAATGAGACCATTCTATATCATTTATGTTCTAGTTATTGATGTGAAATGTAGACTTTTGTATTAGTTAGAATTAGTAAACCTTACTTTCTTGTATATACTATCTTTCTAAATTGTATTGATTTATGTAAAAATCCCATCAAATTTGCAAAACCAAAATTCAAACTATTAACTTATTTTTAGGCAAAGCAAGCAATTCTGGAAATGGATGCAATACGTAAGTTTTTGCTGAGCTTCATTTTGTTTGTAGTATCTGGATTTTTTAAAAATATTTTTTTCCATCCCTTTATTGAAAACTTGATTGTGGTATAATTTAGAAATTGCAGAGCCTCTCAAAATCATTTGGCAAACCCCCTAAATAATTTTGTAATGCTAAAATACAAGTTGAGGGTTATCCAGATGATTTTGAGAGCCTGTGTAATGTTTTTAGAGTAGCTGAGTTTTGATAGCTTTTCTCATGTAACAAAATTTTTTTGATAATCTCCTTAGCGGCATAGATTGTTGAACGAATAGGAGCACCAAGCATTCCTTTAGCTTCCTTCAAATCAAATCAAATATTAATAAGTATCTGCTGTATAAGTATTTATAATGTCATTGTCAAGACTTGCCTGAATGTACATTGTACAACTTGGTAAATGCTTTAAGGATAGATTTATTCTCCAGCGTGCAGGATGTGCACAGTTTTGTAGATATAAAGCACTAATTTGCTAAATCGGAGGTGAAAGCACACAATGGTACACAGCAAGAGTATGACTGTAAACAGTAAGAAGAAGTGCAAGGCCAGCTGCTTCACTGCTCTGCTAGGAAAGGAAGGATGGGCTTTGGTAGGAATAAACTGCAACACAGAAGAGGTAAGTTCCAGGGTGAGGATTTGGGGGGTTATGGGGAGAGGGGCATCCCAACTGTTGACTTTCCAAAACCCAGACACAAGCAGTGGCAACTTGCCAGATTGCCCCCAAGATGCCTTTATTTGTACCTCTGCTTTTTTGCAAGTAGCCTCCACTTTTTTTACTATCTAGTGTCATGAAAGTTGCATTGCTACTATGCATCTTTTTCAGTAAGCTAATTACTACATTTTTTTAAATTCTTTGCTCTGAAGAATATGCGTAAGGTGTTCAAATTCAATCTCGATGCTTTGTAAAATTTAAACATTTCTTGTTTTCTGTAGAGTTGCGTCGCATAAAGAATTAAAACCTGTGTTACAGACCCCTCTAGTGGTGGCATTTCAAATAGGTTGTGATATGGTAAATCAGAAAAAAGAAAGCTCTTTACTACAAAGGCATTCTGTGCTGAATGAGAATTCTAATCTTTTGACCTGATAAATTACTTTATAAGTGATTTTGACTTTCCTGGATTTTGTTTGGTTTCCCCGCTGTGTGAAACCCCCCTGAACATCAATAATCACTTACCTCTTGCTGATTCCTGATCCCTGCCAGCCTATCTCAATGGCTGGGATGGGAGCTTGCGAACATCACGGGGGATGCAGCAATGTGTATTCCCCCATGACAACAATGAGAGCCATTTCCTGAATAGTGACATAGTCACTGCAGATGGCTCTCATTGGACGAGAGCCTGTGCATGCAACATTGGAGCAGGGCAAGGTGAGGTGGGCGTTGCACACTAAGAGATAAAAGATGGCATGAACTAAAATCCAGAAGTACTATATTAAATCAATATTAAGTGATATTTAATTAGTGTACAAAAATAAGTACATCAAATATTAATCTCATATTAGGGAAAACATTGATGTAGTACCAAATATAGGCTAATGTATAGTTATATACATTATACATATAAGATATGTAGGGGTGTACAGTGGAGATCTTGGTTGATGGGTGAATTCTGACATGTGCCAAGGTGCGCACAGTTAGATGTGAGAATGGGAGGATGTGTGAGCAGACTAGTGGATGGCAAATGTCCGCCACATAAAGTCTAAAAAAAAAAAACGGCATAAACATGCTAGATGGAGAGAGGAGGGTTACTGTTCTATCCTCAATAAAACAAGCCCATCCAAGCTTGCTTTTCTTCTACTAGAAGAATCAGGGGAGACAGGTTTGCTAAAATGCTATTATGCTTTTACTGGGTAGGACTGCGCAAATTTAAAGGGCAGTGCTAAAATAATGGGCTTTTGCAGTGTTTAGAGGCATTTATCATGTACCGCTCAAGGCAGATATTTGATATTGCTACAGTTTCACTTAGGCTATTTCTGGGGACAGACAGCTAAAGATGAGCAGTTCTCCCCTTAAGAAAAAAAACTCATCCCTGATTTTTTTTTTTTTTCCAGTGAAGGAAAATATTTTTTTCTAATTTTTTGAAAATATTTTTCTGGTAAAGCTGCTTTATTTACAAGATTAAAAAGTTAAACATAGCCATTTTGTTGCCCCCTCCCACTAAGCCAATTTGGGAAGTGCAGTCTTCACAGAACCTGGCAAGCAGGATCCCAGTTTCCTGAGTATACTTGCAGGCTTTACATCCCATTTAACAGCAGGAAAAAATGTGTAGGACATGGCAAGATGATTTTAGGTAGCTCTTCATACAGGTTTTAGCTGTTAAACAGTGTTAACCTTTGGGTTTGGGTTTAAGCAGGTTGAAGTTTATTTGTACAGGTGAGCGAATCAATTGGTTTCGCTCTGACATGGATGCAAACTTTTTTTGGGATTCTCTTTTTTTTATACTCACATGTAGACAAATGGGTAACTTATCAAAAAACCCCACCCGATTACCTGCACCTCTACCGCCGTTTAGTGGGGGCCAGAGGGTCAGTGTCTCTTCATACTGCTGAAGATGCCAAGGCCAGCCGGACTATGAGGACATGGCAGTGGGCTGGAATGGGGACTGAGGTGAGTTTTATTTTATTTATTTATTTATAACAGTAATTCATTAAAACTGAAATAAAATGACAAACCCACATTTTTTTTGATGAATTCTGCAAGCTTCTGAATTAAATTCAAACAAATTCATTTATATGCGCTGCTAAAAAGATAAAATAACTAGCATTGTATTCCTGACATCAGGTAAAAATGTCCTGTTACGTGCATAAACTCTAATTGTAATAATTATTATTAATATAGTCCATGTTAGGCTTTGCAACTTTTACCAAACATTCATGCTATTAATAATAATAATCTGCACATTTTAGATCATCCTGGCTTCTCCTATGGTGAAAATAGAGAAACAAAAGCAACTACAAACCTGAAAGATTTCCATTCTTCTCGAGTCAGGAGAAAATCAGGTAAAGGCTTTAGTTGTATAATTTTAAGTATTTTTAGTTAGGTAATTTGTAATTACTGTTAAAAAAAAAAGTGTTGACCTACCTCATTTGGTTCATGGACTCTACTGGTTCTAATGTGGAGAAAGCTGTAAATAAAAACTCTAAAAAGTATTATACAACCCTTTTGGGACAAGCTTCCCTATCAGCACCCTCCCCTTTTCTGCAAACGAGAAACAAAACCATACAGGGGTTGGTGGGTACCTAGGAGGAAGTCTGTTTTAGAAGTTCAGTGCATGCAGTAGATGCACAGGCTCTCATCCAGAGCTCCATCCAGCGGCCAGCGCTAATGTCAGAGTGGCTTAGTATGGCTGAATGGAGCTCTGTCGGCTCACCTTAAGCTGTGCGGGCCCATGACCGCCTTACAAAAAGGCCTGCCACGGGTGCACACATCAGCCAGAGGGAAGGCCAGGCTGGGCACCGGTGAGGTGAATATACTAGGCTATCCAGCAGATTTCATTCAGTGGGGCATCTCAAATCAAGATGTCTTAGGGATAGGAGATCATCCTGCCCTGAGGTCATTATTTCTCTTTAAGAAGAATCCAAGATTTTAAAAGTTTGCAAGTCATCAGGAACATTTTAAAATATAATACTGTAGGATTTCAGATGTAAATTACTATGGTACATATCATTTTTCTAAATGGGGCTAAAGTATGTACATAATATGTAACAAAATAATATGGGACATGGTCAACGGGTAACAATAGTTTTGCCTTTTAGAGCCATCTTCAAATTTGCATAGAGCTATGAAACAAAATGGTAAGTGTAAAATAATTAAAGATCAACAATGATGTCCAAAATTATAAATGTAGTTCCCCCACGCAGCTGCTTTATTTAAATGTTGGTGCTATTTCTCCAGTGCAGGAGTTGCTTCTGTGCGTCCCAGAGTGGCCTTTGCTTTGCTGAATGGCTGGGTCTGCTCTGTGCTGGCAGCTTATCAACACTTTTATAAATGTTCTTATGGAAGCTCAGATTGGATTCCAGCCAGCAGTAGCAGGCTCATGAAAACAGAACAGTCCTGGTTACATATTCTGTACTGCAGGGCACTGGGTGACAAGAAGGTGGCAAATGGCTTTATTGGGGAGAATTGAACCTATTGTCATTTTGGGTATTGCTGCATTTTTATTAAGCTTTTCCACTGGTTAAGGGTTCTTTTGATTAAAACGTATTTTGTTTATGTGTGTTTTTTAGATCTAAGTCCTGAAGTTCAGAAGGTAAGCTTTTATATTATTACATGAACATCAAATTGTGGTAAAGACGCTGAGAGCACAATAAGCACATACACAGATGTCTTCTAGTTTGGTCATAGACAGTAAAGATATTACCGATTACCAGATAATTGTAGACATGTCCTAAAGAAGGGCTAGGTCTGCATAATAACAGTTTGGCACCAGACTATCTATCGTCTTACCCTAGTTTTGATTTTGCTTTATGATTTGTTATGTTGTAACATGTATGTATCATGACATTTATTTAAAGCGGGCATCCACATAAAATAAACTTCGTAAAGCCCAACAATTTTTTTTTATAAAAGTAGGGATATTAAGAGCATGTGATGCTCTTTGTGCATACTGTAAGCCCATTGGAAAGAGCAGTAAGTTTGTGGTAGGCTAGCGGCAGAAGACAAGAAAATAATTTGAATGTATAGATTTCGTCAAAATGTAAAGAACTGCAAAAAAGTTACTTTACCATGGACATTCCTCTAATCCCAGTGACTTCAATTACGTTTCTGTTAGATGAATGCCTCGTTTGGTCACTCAAGAAAATAGATTATATTAAATATGACTGATAGGGGTCACACAGTAAGCAGAAAAAACAAAATAGTTACAATCTACAGCTAACCAATGGCTAAAAATCGATAGCAGCTTTCAAAAGTTAAACCAATGTAAATTTGTCACTCGACAAAGTAATGTGTGTCTCATTGTTTTTTTACAGTGTATAAGCAAACAGGGCAGCGTGATGTGTCCGACATCTAAACTGGGATCTAGAGAGCTGCTCATGAGCCCTGCCCTGAAAAAACAAACTAATGTGAATGATGATCAAGAGTTTTTCCAACAAGCCTACAAAAATGATAAACTGTGTTTAAGGCCAATTGAACAGACTGATGCGGATGATGAAGAAGAAACTGAACAGGTATGTATAGGTAAAACACACACACTTAGAGATATATTCTTTTATAAGAGGTGTACGCAAACAGCCTACTTTCAGGCCTTAAAACCTAAGAGTTGCATAGGAGTCACCTCGATCGAATCTGAAGTAATAAATAATACAATGTACAGGTTCACATTTCAGTGTTGGCAGGCATTGCAGTCTATAGAAGCCTATAGTAGCAAATTGCAGTAAGTTTATGGTAAATACTTACAAACATGAATACAGCACAATGCAGGTAAAGCATGGTGCACACAAGTATTCTCTGTTGCAATAGTTCTAGCCTAATGCATTAAATCTGAGTTTGTGAATGGAGATTATTTTGACAGCTGATTTTTAAACTTAGTTGATAAAGTTGGCTCAGATTGCTGAAATTGTCAATTATTATCTTACAAAATATACAGCACAGATATTATCAAAAAGGAAAAGGAGGAAGAAAAAGACTGAACAGTCAGGTCTCCGAGAATGTTGAGAAACGTAGAAGTACCTTATTAGAGAGCCAGGTAAGTTAGAATTCTTTTTTTCTTAGAAGATATGGGCCATTTCTTCTTCATATACTCCAATGAAGCACAGCTGACCAGGAAACATACACAGATACAATTATGGGCAAATTTAGCGTGATCTTTTTCTAATATATGCCCTGATCTAAGAGAGAACCTGCAAAAGACACGACTAACATGGCTGGTGAACTAGGCCCTGTGCAGGGCATCCAAAAAGTATTTTATGATAAGTACTAAAAAACAATTTTCCTCTAAAGTCCTACAGGGATCACAGATCTTCTTATTGATATACTTACCGGAACGTCCAAAGGAATACAGAGCCAGGGTGGGAAGAAAAGTAGCACATAATAAGAGACACAGTATCTAAAAGCTGCTATCAACCATATCATAACTAGGCCTCAGCTAAGTCACTGTTTGTCAACCTGCAATATGTTCCACAAATTGATGCGATATACGTCAATGTTCAGTGGTGCATGAACAAGGAGGCTCTGATGGGACATATTATTTTAACAGTAAAGCATTATTTCGTCTTGTTCCAAACGTGCTATGAGGTCCGTGACTTAGTCATTAATTAAATATTGATCCTGTTCTTCTGGTTACTCGATTTGAACTTCTTTTCACTAGGGGGTACTTGGTGTAAAAGGGTTGAAAACCACTTAGCTAGGTAAAGATAAAAGGAAAGAACCCCTCACTGATCAGAAAAAAGGGTCAACACCTAATAACATAGGACTAAGGCCATGAAACATTAAATAAGAACACCAGCTCCCACAAACCTAACCATAGAAATGTGCAAAGGGCAGCTTAGGTACCAAAAGGTAGTACTACAGAGATCCTAAAGAGGCCTGAAACATAAAAGGTCTCTTCAAAAGGAGCAGTCTGGCCATCCCTGTTGTAAGTTGCTACCATAGCTACCCCAAAGCACATATGTCAGTGCTACCAGTCCCCTTTCCTCTAACAGGGTCTTAACCCTTTCGCTGCCAGCCTACCTGGAGTTTTTGTTACGCTTTGTTGCCAGACCATTTTTCACTATTTTGCACTATGCATGTTCAACTGTGATTTTTGAAGGGATTTCCAGGGATTTCCCAGAAAAATTGTATATTGTTTTTTTCAGCAGAGTCTGGGCTTTAACATGAAATGTCTTGTTTGTCATTTTTTAGGTGTATTCTTAATATTTTGGGGTGAGATATGTGCAAAAAAATAAAAAAAAATCTATTTTTTACAATTTGTAGTGTTTTTTTGTAATAAAAAATGTAAGTTTGTCAATAAAATCTTATTGCGTGTGAAATCCCAATTTCTCCCGGTTACAACGGCACCACATATATATTGGTAGACACCCTTTCCTGCCCAGGAGACTCCCCCAAACTGAAACAGCGCTTTAGGGGATTTTCAGATCAAATACAGCTATGCTAAGCACTATGTGCACCTTGCAGTTTTTCAATAAAAACAACCCTTTACATTTGAAATACCCCCCACAAACTATATATTCTCTGGAAGTACACACCTCAAGCTTTTTAGGCATACCAGGCTTGTTGATGTTGCCACAGTTTTCTGGAAGTTCTCCCTCAATGTATTCTTTGGTTACACAGAACTTCCCTAAAAAAGGATAAAAAGCAGAATCAAAGCCACATTTTTCTAAAGAAAACTATAAGCAAACAAGAAAAAACAAGTAAATCTAAAAAAGCAACATCCCCCGAACAGAACGATACCCAACATGCATAGCTACTGTCAAGGGAAGAGTTGCCAAACACCCCAAAGTAAAGCTTGGGGAGACGGTAATTTTGCTTGAAAATTTCAGCTCTGCAGACAAAGTGGCACCTTGCGCTTTTTCTACCAAAACAACCCTTTACATTTGGAATACCCACCACAAACCATATATTTTCTGAAAGTACACATGATAAGCTTTCTAAGCATACCCAGCATGTTGTAGTGGGCCCATCTTTCTGGAAGTAATCCCTCAAAGAATTCGTTGGTCGCACAGGGTTTCCTTAAAAAATGTATAATAAAGCAGAATAAAAAATGAGTTTTCCTAAAATATCAATATGCAAACAAAAAAAAACCAAGCTAAATCTGAAAGCGCAAAATCCCCCGAGCAGAACGATACCCAACATGCATAGGTACTACTAACCCTTTTAACTGCCAGCCTACTTTAGGCTTTGTCACCCTCTCTTGACAGGTCATTTTTCACCATTTTGCGCTATGCTTAACTGTGATTTTTGCAGGAATTTCCAGGAAAATCATATATTTTTTTTTTGCGGCAGAGTTTAGGCTTTAACATGAAATGTCTTGTTTGTAATTTTTTTACAGTTTTTTTTAAATATTTTTGAGTACATTAAACAAAACAAAATAAAAAAAATTTTTTTAGAAAATTATCTCCTTTATTTCAAATAAAACATTTGTTTTATTAAAGAAAACCATATTGCATGTGAAAGCCCCATTTCTTCCGATTACAACGGTACCACATATGTATCGGTAGCCCCCTGTTACTGTTCAGAAGACCCCCCAAACTGAAAAAACATTTTATAACATGTAAAAATAAAATACAACTACAATCCACACTATAAAGGGTTAAATCAAGAAAAAAAATCGGTGTGGGGTTCCCCTTCCTGGGGGGGAGGTAACCCCCATTTTTTTTATTTTAATAATTCCCATAAAAATGACATGGGGTCCCCCCTACCCAGCATAACCAGCCCGGGGATCAGCTATGCAGAGATTGTAGAACAGGGCGCAGGGTCCAGCTTTGGTGGCCCCCCGCCCTGCCAAGTACAAGCCAGCACTGCCTAAATCAGCCCGGGCCCTTCTGCCCCCCCTGGGCTTCGGGGAGGCAGGTAATAGGGGGGCCGGGGTTAATGGCAAGTCACCCGCTAGCCGCAGGTCACTTGACAGCCCTCGAGCCTTGTGAACTGGTACAGGGGTCTCATGGACTCCTTACAAGTTCACAATGGGTTAAAGTGGACCAACACCCAGGGCTGATCGGCCCCGGAATCTATAAGATTCCTGGACCGTTCTATTCCCTCCCCCTGGGGCATCCAAAATCGGGATGCCCCCCTGTGTGAAACCCCCCGGAACACCTGCTACCACTTACTTGAATCCGGTCCTACGGCGCATGCGCGGGCCGCATCCCCGCTATCCCTCTAGCAGGACGCGTGCCCAGGCCGGCTATTTATGAATGGCCGACGCGGGCACGCTCCCTGTTAGATGGAAGTGGGGGATGCAGCCGCCAGCGCGCTCAGAGCGGCTGAGTTTAGATGTCTCTTAGACGTCCATAACTCAGCCGCTCTGAGCGCGCTGATTGGACAAGCGGCCGCGCATGCGCCGTAGGACCCGGGTAAGGTGAGTTATTGTGGGTGATCGGGGGGGTTTCACGCAGCGGGGCATCCCCAATCGGGATGCCCCAGGGGAAAGGACCAATACCCAGGAAAGTCAAAATCCTGGGTGTTGGTCCACTTAAAATGTAAAAAAAAAAAAAAAAAACCACACCACAAAATGCTGGAAGCATTTATTACCAGCTGGGTGACAGGACATAAGGGGTTAATTTAAAAAAAAAATTGACATAGGGTCCCCCCTCCCAGGGTGGGGGACCCATTTTTTTTTGGAATTTTAAGGGTTAAAAACCCTTAAAAATCCAAAAAAAAAATGACGTAGGGTCCCCCCTACCCAGCGTTACCGACCCGGGCCAGCTATGGGGGCTTGTAGAACAGGCCCACATAGCCATAGGGGCCCTTCTGCCCCCCCCTGGCCTTTGGGGAGGCAGGTAATGGGGGGCTGGGGGTTAATGGCAAGTCACCCGCTAGCCCGCAGGTGACTTGCCAGACCCAGAGCCTTCTGAGCTGGTACAGAGGTCTGATAGACCCCTTACCAGCTCACAAAGGGTTAACTGTAACAAAAAAAACACACACAGAAAATGATTTTATTAAAAAAAAAAAAAATTTTTTTACTGTACTTACCTCCGATTGCAAGCTCTTGTCCCTCGCCGCTCTGATGACAGATGCCGGTGATCGGCATCCAGAGAAGGGGGGGCAGGAGATCAGAGGATCTCCTGCCACCTCCTTCCAGGTCGCCGATCACCGGCATCTGACAGCTGAAACAGCTGAAGCCAGTGATCGGGACCGGGATGGCGGGGCTTAGCGGCAAGATGGCGGCCGCCATCGAGAAGGAGAGAGCCTCCCGGGCTCTCTCCTGAAGATCGGCAAGCCCTGGGGGGGGGGATCGGAGGCCCCCCAGGTGAAGAGGAGGGTCGACGGGAGCCAGCGCACATGCAGGTAGGTAAATGTCATTTTTATTATTTTTTTTTTTTTTACAGGAAAGCCAGTGGCAGCTAAAACGGGGGGGGGGGGGCACCCTATTCCGGGCCCTCCCCTGCAGCCGGAGGAGGTCCCACGGACGATCGGAGCACACCATCTTAAAGGGGAGACCCGGCCGAATCAAACAAGGGGTCAGGTGAGTGTCTTTTTTTTTTTTTTTTTTTTTGCCAGTTAGCAGGGGGGAAAGCCAGGTACGTAAAATTTACGTAGCTGGCGTTTAATGACAGGAGAGGCAGCTACGTGAATTTTACGTAGCTGGCGTTTTTCAAGGGTTAAAGGATAACAGAAATGGGGTAAAAATAATTCCCTCACTGGCTATCCAAACCTGAAAACCCCAAATATTTGGGGCAAGCTGCAAGTGGAGCATCTCTTTGGAAAGCATCTCTGCTGCAAAGCTGGAATCTTGTGGTGCTTGGGAAGACACTGGTGAAAAGGGGGAGTTATAGACCTGGTTTACCTGAACACGAGCAATCCTGTGGATGGGGTCCCTATCTGCAAGGAAAGGTAAAAACTCCCTAACACACTTGGGTTTAGGCTAGACTGTGAGGCAGTAACCCCTGCAAGGGAAAGGGGAAACTATACTGACCCATTTGGTTATCTTGGGCAACCACAAGCCCACTTACTGGCTGGCCAAGATGCTCGCACTGTCCACTTGCTAAAATCTTTAGACAAGTGGCAAAACATTTAAGATAAAAAGGTCTCTGTCCTGGGATGGGGTTGGGACCCCACTTGATAGATCAGTAGGAGGACATCAGTGAATCCCTGCAAAGTCCTCTAAAAAGAGCCCAGGTGTCACTGCAGCAATGCAGACATTGGACTCACATTCACCTTGAGCAGATCAGGTAGGCGGAAAGCAAATCAGAGTAGGGACTAGGGCAATTGTCAGGTTTGGGGCCATGTGACAGGCTAGTGCCTGAGGTCTGAAACTAAAAAATCAAAACAAAGCATGGCCAGGCTGGAAATTAAAGAACGGGTCACATGCCCAACAGTCTTTTTTGGCCCTGTGTCTATTTCTAGCAGAAGTAGGGACATGGTTTCCTGAGGGGCAATATGGGTGGTGGGAAGGTAAAGAGACACAGTTCAGTTGAATTCTCACTCAAGAAAACTCTTACTCTTCACCAACCCCTAGTTGCCCAAAAACTGACAATGCTCACTCAGTAAGGGGAGTTGTAGACCCACATAATCATGGAAACAGGGCAGGGGAAACATTGTGAAATCCTCACCATCAACACCCTGGACCCAGACTATATAGAAAAACTCTGGCAAAAACATTCCTCTTAGAGTTTTCTACAATTTGTTTGGTTGCAGAGATTAAGGATTGTGAGTAGCTTACAACTAATATATTCTCCTAACTCTACCTCAGGGGGGTATTATTAAACCTTGCTGAATATTTATTTGCACTTGAGCTTAGTGCTTATAGACTTAACTCCCCATGTTGGTGATAAAACACCCTTAATGCTTTTGCCACATTCCTTACTTGTATATAAAAATCTCATAATTTTTATTTCACAAAGTTTAAAAACACAGATTTCCTTGTGATTATTAAAAATATATATTTTTTTATATGGTCATGGTACTCTTTGCAGCAAAAGATACACAGTTCTCCATAGATGGTGGTTCACTATAAAGTCATAAAATATTAATGTTCCCTAAATATTTCACCCCTAGTGACGAAAAACCAAGGTTGTTTCTTGACCATCATTGGTTTTACAGAAAGTGAGTTAAACAATATAATAAAAAATAGTTTCTTTCATTTTCAAAGTCTTTAGTGAGTATAGTAATCAATGTTTTTTTTTTACCTTGCTTTTCCATATAATGGAACAATTATGAGAGGAAGATACATATATTTCCCTGAGGAAGCCCCCTTGTTTAAAAGATCACTAGGGGTGAACTGTGTATCTTTTGCTGCAAAATGTATTGTTACCGTGTAAAAAATGTTTTAAATATTTCTCAAGAAAATCAGTGTTTTTAAACTTCGTTAAATAAAAATGATGAGATGAGATTTTTAGCTATAAGTAAGGAATGAAGCAAAATCATTAAGGATGTTTTCTCAAAAACATTCTAATGTTTGCAAGGTCCCCTGTGATTCATGGGATGATGTCCCAGCATATAGGTCCACACCAAGAACCTAATTTCACATACCTGAGAAGTCAATATTTTCCTAACTATGGGTGAATGTGGAAGTGCTGCATGCTTTCTCCCATTCACTACTAGGGTCTAAGTAGAATTACTTCTAAATCAGATAAATTACGCTGTGGGCTGGTCATTTCCCTATGCATGTTCAGGCTGGCCTCCTGGTAAAAAGGGAGGTCCAGCACATGTCTCACCATGCCATGCAAACCATGTTAATACAGAGTGTCCTCCCCTTCAGATAGATATAGAGCAGGGGTGTTCAACGCACTCCTGAAGGGGCAGGTCATGTTTTGTGGATCTCCAAAAAGCTGTCTATTGCCATGTATGTTACTCCACCTGTGCGCTTGTATGGAGTTATGCATAACCTGGCCTGCACACCTGTGATATAGAGGGAGACATCTGGCCCCTAGAGAGCAGAACTGGTTTAACAAGGCTTTTAGAACCCAGCAAGCCAGAAAGTATAGTGGTTCTTAACATGCACCTTTTTTATGGCCTGGGGGGTTCCAAAACGGCGCTCCTGGCCAGATCAACCACAGTGTTGGTTGCCTGATCATCTGTGAAATCCTCAACCCCGAATAGAGCTGAATTAATGGGAATGTTGCTGTTCAAGCTTTTACGGGCCCTACATCTAGTATTATCAGTTCCAGCATCTTTTTAGAGTGGGACTGACTAGATTAACAGACCTTTGGCTTTAGAGAAAGTTGGTCCTTGATAAGTATTATACCTGCACAGAGGGTCTGATGCTACCATTGTTGATCTCAAAGCCTCAGACTCGAGCTTAACTGTAATGACAGAACTGCAACAGTCACTAGGTATACTTGATGATCACTGTATATGCTATTCCCTCAAACAGATTCAAGAGTTAACCCTTCCTTTTAGGCAGAATTGTTACCCATTGGGGAGACTTTTTACCTAGTCACCAAAAAGATAGATCTAGAATGGGGATTAATTTGATGTAATATTTACAAAAACCCTCTGTTTTGTGTTGATGAACACACCTTTCTCTTAATAGCGCCCATTCATTTTCTGTTCATTTAATTCCCTATCTCCGCTGACCAAACAAGTGAGGTGTCACGCTCTGGTAATGCCAGCCCTCCAGGTAAGCCCTCAACCCCCAATCTCCGCAGCCAGCTTCACCTGTAGGAGCCCCCGCTTGCCGGGACGCAGAATACGCCTGCCCGGGATCGGTTGCCCCCAGGACTTCAATGGCTCAAAGGATGAGAGCTTACTGGTTGGAGGTCTGAAGAACCAATGACTAAGAGCGAGTATAGCGGAAGTCCAAGACAGGCCAGAGGTGGATACCGGGAAGTCAGAAAACGCAGCGGTACAGAGGGATGAGGCAGGTCGGGGTACAATGCAGAGGTCGGCAACAGAGATCGGACGGAGAATGGTCGGTTCAGGCAGGGGTCGGCAACGGAGATCAGATAGAGAATGGTCGGTTCAGGCAGGGGTCGGCAACGAATATCAATCACGGTAATATCACAAGTCAAAGCAAGGTACAAGGCGCTATCACAGGCACTGAGTGAATGATGGGGAAAAGGCTTTATAGGGACAAGACATGATTGGGAGAGAGCGTGATAGGTGCAACTGGGAACTTACAGCTCATTGGCTGACACAAGGAAAGGGCGTATGGCCCAAGAGACTCCTGTGGGGCTGATTGGCCCGCACAAACAAAGGGGCAAGCCCTAACATAACCTAGGGCTCATTGGCCCTAAACTGTGAGGGGGGAGTTCCCCCCTAGCTGAGCCCGTAGGCTCTACTGATTCAGGATACTGATGCAGGATGTGCTCGCACGAGCAGAGGAGGAGATGAGTCTGACTGTCCAGTGCTGTGGCCAGGTGTCTAATATTCAAAGTAAATTGACTTTGGGACAGCCATGGCCTAGTAGCAGGGAATTGTTTTTGCTATGTTTTCTGCATTGAGAAAATGTGGAGGATAATTCCATGTGTGCATAGCTCACAATGGCGACAGTTACTATTATATTATTACTATTAAATACATGGTTAGCATAATTTTAGGCAGTGGCTCTCAAGTATGATAGTATGATACTGGGACCACATGCATGTTGCATTCTATGGGCTGTCGACAAGTTGCAAAGCTGGACGTTAGAACCTGGGCTGTAATGCAAGTCGAGTAATGGGTAGTTCTAAATAGGCCATTATATTTACATTTAGTGATACAGGGACCTGGGATGTTGAGAATTAGGGGGTTGCAGGGAGCACCCATTCAGGTGAAAGGGGGAGACAGCTGCAGGAAACATCCAGGTGGAAGGCAAAAAACTACTGGGTGTCCCTAGCAAATTTGTGTGGTGGTGGGGGCACTACACAGAGCACCCAATTTCACTTGTTGCACCAAATCTTGTAGCATGACCCCCATTGGTACATGAGTACACTAGTATTAGAATCTAACGGACAAATGTAAAAGTGGACCAAAAGTCCATAAATGTACTTACTCGCGTAGCTGACTTTAAACCCCCACAGAAAAAAAAATATGAAAGTCTAACCCTTTGTTAGATTAGGCTGGGTCTTCTCTTCACCCAGGAGAGCGCCCCTGCTTCGGCCGCTGGCACAATAAACTGTAAACTGTAGCTGCAGCTTGCGGGTGACTTGCCATTAACCCCCAGAACCCCCAATTACCTGCCTCCCCAAAGCCCAGGGGGGGAAGCAGAAGAGCCCGGGCCCACAGAGGGTATGTGGGCTTGTAGGCTGCAAGGCAAAGGGCTACCAAAGCCGGCCCCTGCACCCTGTTCTACAAGCCCCCATAGCTGGTCCCGGGCTGGTTATGATGGGTAGGGGGGACCCCCATGTCATTTTTTGGGGGGGATTTTTAAGGGTTTTTAACCCTTAAATATATGGTTTATGGGGGATATTCCAAATGTAAAGGGTTGTTTTGGTTGAAAAATTGCAAGGTGTGCACTTTGTCTGCAGAGCTGAAATTTTTAAGTTAAATTAACCTTACGTCATGCATGATTTACTTTGGGGTGTTTGGCAACTCTTCCATTGACAGTACCTATGCATGTTGGGTATTGTTCTGACCTTGCTTTTTCAGATTTAGCTTGTTATTTCTTGTTTGCATATTTGTTTTTTTAGGAAAATTTGGCTTTGATTCTCCTTTTTTTTCTTTTTTTTTTTTTTAGGGAAACCCTGTGCAACCAAAGAATTCACCAATGGATTACTTCTAAAAAACTGTGACCATGTCAACAAGCCTGGTACGCCTAGAAAGCTTGAAGTGGGGAGGTATTTCAAATGTAAAGTGTTGTTTTTCTTGAAAAACTGCAAGGTGCGCAAAGCAGATATATTTTATCTGAAAATCTCCTAAAGCCCTGTTTCAGTTTGGGGGGAGTCTCCTGGGTAGGAAAAGGTTCCCAAAAGAGAGAAACCAATAATTAGGTCTAGCATACCTCATTTGTAGCTAAAGGTAAGTGTATATGCATAAAAAACCCGGGTGCAAATCACTCCGAGCAGTTTACCCCTACTGGTCCAAACCACATATCAAACTTCCAAATTAGAGTATTGCACACTGTACACAGAAATTGGTGATTGGTAAGGTATATATTTTTCAATGGTACTAATAAGTCAGTTCCAATACTGACAGTGCACATACAATTGGGTGTCAATAGTTAGAGCCAGGGTAAGGTACAATTGATAAGTCAGTATCTGTCAGTTTGGTATCAATGGTGCATCAAGAGGTCCAGTCTGGTGTCATGCAGTGTGTGGATTGTGAGATAGTGATTGCAGAGCAGGGATAATTCTTCACTCTTCTGTTCAAATCAATGATATTCTATGGGTCCCATAGACTGCGTATGATGCTGCCCGCTGGTGGCAGAAAATGACCAGTGATACACAGATAATTATATGAGGAGCTAATCTCCAGTGTATACAGCATAAGTGATAAGCATGGCTGTCAGCCAATGAGAATATGATCATGCAGTCATAATATCATATAGTAGTGTGGCGGAATTGCTGCCCAAAACACAAGTAACACAATATAAACAGCGCAATAGTCTGACAATGGTATGAGCCAATGACAAGCATAAGAATGTAAAGTCTGTTGCCAAGTTACCCAGTTTTCCTCGATCGCTCAAAGGAACGTTTTGGGACTCCTGTCCCTTCCTCAGCAGAGCGATATTGAGTGTGCGCTTCCACGCACTTTTATACTGAACTCCCCCCCCCCCCCCCCCCCGTCCGGCCAGTGAGTGACGCATCGTGCGTTTCCGATTGGATGCGCACCGCTACGTCACGTCCGCCCGCTGCCGTCCCGGCCGCATACCATATGGCTGGTTTATTCAAACCAACAAGATGGCTGGCGGTGCACGGGGGCGGCAACAGGCGGGGCCTAAACAGCTTTATTGAAAACGTGACAAGCGAACAATGTACAGCTATCTATTTGTGCGAGGCCTACGATGGGGAAACATGCGGTTCATCTTCTGTAAGGGAGTCAGCGCCTTCATTGAGCACACTTTTACACAAATCATTCACTCAAGACCGGTCCTCTCTACTTCGTCATAAGCCAAAAACCATACAATCCAGGCTTCCTATTCCTATCACTTTTTATGTACAGTCTCCACAGATCTTCAGCTCCAGACCCTTATTTGTTAGGAAAAAAACATCAAATTTGCGTAACCATCTGATTAAGGCAGACATGACCCCAGAGAATGGCAACCAATCTGCAACACAGGGTTCACAATGGCTAATAGAGTGACAAACCCCTGTGGGTATGTATAGCTGCGGGCACTGCAGCCAATGTGGATTTGTAATGAAGGGCAAGGCATTCACCCATCCTCTATCAGGCAAAAAAATTCCCATCAAACAATTCTTCAACTGCTCTAGCTCACACGTGATATATTTGATTAAATGTCCGTGTGGACTAGGCTACCTAGGCAAAACGAACCGGGAAATCTGGGTCTGCATTAGCGAACATAGGAGCAACATTCGATGCTCAGACCTCACCTCACCCCTCATGAGACATTTTTTAGAACATAACCACCAGATCCATCAATTGCGATTCACAGCCCTAGGCCAGGTGATGACACCTAGGAGAGGTGGGGATAGAGAAAAATTACTGTTGCAGAGGGAGCTTTGGTGGATCCACAAGCTGAGCACAAAATCCCCCCCCGTGGTCTAAATGAGGAGGTGGATTTTGCCCCTTATACCGTATTTGCCGGCGTATAAGACGACTTTCTGCCCCTGAAAAACATGCTTCCAAGTGGGGGAGGGTCATCTTATACGCCGGGTGCACGGGTGACATACCTTCAGACAGGGGTGGACTGGCCATCGGCACCTGAAGAATGCCCGGTAGGCAGGTGCCTCCCCCCACACTGGCCTGGCCCAAGCTCAGGTCGGTGAGCGGCAGAAACAGGGTGGTTGCAGGTGAGTGGCCGATGTGCAGGAGGGCGGCAGAGGTAGCGGCCAACATGCGGGAGGGAAGCGGAAATAGCGGCCGACGTGCTGAAAGGCGGGAGCGGGGAGGGAGGCCGATGTGAGTGCCGCAGGGTTGTAGCTGCCGTCATGCGGGAGGGCGGCGAATTAGCATCCGATGTGCAGGAGGGCGGGTGGTGGCACTGGCCAATCGGAGTTCCTTCAGTTCTGATAGCACGTTTGGAAAGGGCTGATCTCTCACCTCTGCTCTCTGCCCTGCCCCACCCCTAGTGTAAGGTCGGGAGCAGAGGCCAGTTTCCCGGCTAGCATCGCATCTCCAGTGTACGATGCCTGGTGCATGGAGCTGGCCAGAGATGGGGGGGCAGCCTAAGGCTGGCCAGAGATGGGGGTGCAGCATGGAGCAGGGCAGAGATGGGGGTGCAGTAAGGAGCAGGGCAGAGATGGGGGGGCAGCATGGAGCTGGCCAGAGATGGGGGTGCAGCATGGAGCTGGCCAGAGATGGGGGTGCAGCATGGAGCTGGCCAGAGATGGGGGTGCAGCGTGGAGCTGGTTAGAGATGGGGTGCAGCGTGGAGCTGGGCAGAGAAGGGGTGCAGCGTTGAGCTGGGCAGAGATGGGGTGCAGCGTGGGGCTGGGCAGAGATGGGGTGCAGCGTGGGGCTGGGCAGAGATGGGGTGCAGCGTGGGGCTGGGCAGAGATGGGGTGCAGCGTGGGGCTGGGCAGAGATGGGGTGCAGCGTGGGGCTGGGCAGAGATGGGGTGCAGCGTGGGGCTGGGCAGAGATGGGGTGCAGCGTGGGGCTGGGCAGAGATGGGGTGCAGCGTGGGGCTGGGCAGAGATGGGGTGCAGCGTGGGGTTGGGCAGAGATGGGGTGCAGCGTGGAGCTGGACAGAGATGGAGGTGCAGCATGGAGCTGGGCAGAGATGGGGTGCAGCGTGGGGCTGGCCAGAGATGGGGGTGCAGCATGGAGCTGGCCAGAGATGGGGGTGCAGCATGGAGCTGGCCAGAGATGGGGGTGCAGCGTGGAGCTGGCCAGAGATGGGGGGTGCAGCGTGGAGCTGGCCAGAGATGGGGGTGCAGCGTGGAGCTGGCCAGAGATGGGGGTGCAGCGTGGAGCTGGCCAGAGATGGGGGTGCAGCGTGGAGCTGGCCAGAGATGGGGGTGCAGCGTGGAGCTGGCCAGAGATGGGGGTGCAGCGTGGAGCTGGCCAGAGATGGGGGTGCAGCGTGGAGCTGGCCAGAGATGGGGGTGCAGCGTGGAGCTGGCCAGAGATGGGGGTGCAGCGTGGAGCTGGCCAGAGATGGGGGTGCAGCGTGGAGCTGGCCAGAGATGGGGGTGCAGCGTGGAGCTGGCCAGAGATGGGGGTGCAGCGTGGAGCTGGCCAGAGATGGGGGTGCAGCGTGGAGCTGGCCAGAGATGGGGGTGCAGCGTGGAGCTGGCCAGAGATGGGGGTGCAGCGTGGAGCTGGCCAGAGATGGGGGTGCAGCGTGGGGCTGGGCAGAGATGGGGGTGCAGCGTGGGGCTGGGCAGAGATGGGGGTGCAGCGTGGGGCTGGGCAGAGATGGGGGTGCAGCGTGGGGCTGGGCAGAGAAGGGGTGCAGCGTGGGGCTGGGCAGAGATGGGGGCAGCGTGGTGCTGGGCAGAGATGGGGGGTAGCATGGTGCTGGGCAGAGATGGGGGGCAGCGTGTGTGGAAGAGGGAATAGTCTTATACGGCGAGTATATAACAAACTCTATATTTTGAGTGGAAATGTTGGGGGGTCGCCTTATGCGCCCAGTCGTCTTATACGCCGGCAAAACCACCGCATCATGACATTATTTCTTATAATATGGAGCTATGATTTAATTAACCCAAGTACTCCGAGCCTGTTTTCTCCTAGAAATATGATATATGTATGCTTTTAATCATTTTACATGACTCCCCCCAGGACCATGGTATTACCTCAGCAAGCTTATTTGGGTAGCAACACTTTCCCTGAGAGTGTACTGCATTACTCTTTTTGAGATCAAATTGAATAGTAAACATTGTTTCATATATACATTATCATTAAACGTGATCTTTTTTAAATACTGATGAACTCATATATGATGTCTGATTTGCAGAGTAAAAGTATGCTCTACGAAGGTGTTGACCCCCCTAGAGAAGATGAACCACATGTTTCCCCATCGCAAGCCTTGCACAAATAGATAACTGTACATTGTTCGTTTGTCACGTTCTCAATAAAGCTGTTGAGGCCCTGCCTGTCGCCGCCCCATGTGCCGCTGACATCTTGTTGGTTTGAATAAAGCAGCCGGATGATATGCGGCCTGGACAGCGGCGGGCAGACATGACGTAGCGGTGCGCAGGATGCGTCACTTACCGGCCAGCCGGGGGGGGGGGGGGGGGGGGGGAGGCTCAGTATAAAAGTGCGTGAAAGCGCACACTCAATATCGCTCTGCTGAGGAAGGGGCAGCAGTCACGAAACGTTCCTTTGAGCTATCGAGGAATACTTGGTAACAGACTTTACATTCTTATGCTTGTCATTGCCTCATACCATTGTCACACAATCGCGCTTTATATTGTGTTAATTGTGTTTTGGGCAGCAATTCCGCCACACTACTATATGGTACTATGCCTGCATGATCATATTCCCATTGGCTGACAGCCATGCTTGTCAATTATGCTGTATACATTGGAGATTCGCTCCTCATATGATTATCTGTGTATCACTGATCATTTTCTGCCACCAGAGGGCAGCATCATACTCTGTCTATGGGACCCAGTGTGGATACAGCAGTGTTTCATTGATATCATTGATTTGAACAGAAGAGGGAACAATTATCCCTACTCTGCAATCACTATCTCACAATCCACACACTGCATGACACCAGACTGGACCCCTTGATGCACCATTGATACCAAACTGACAGATACTGGCTTATCCATTGTACCTTACCCTGGCTCTAACTATTGACACCCTATTGTATGTGTACTGTCAGTATTGGAACTTTATCATTTTGATGCTAAATCTGGAAGCTCTGTTAATTTATTGGGCTCGATTCAACAAAGGTCGAAAATGGATTTTTCGTGTGTTTTGTGCTTAAAAAGTTGCGATTTTGCTTTTTTTTTTTTTTACAAGTGTTTCAGCTACCTGGAACCATTGTAAAACACGAGTCACTTGAATTAAATTCGAGTGCGATTGTAAAAGTGCGAATTAAATTAGTGGATCGAAAAATTTACTACTGCATTTTACAATTCGAAAATTTTACTACTGATTCAGGTGGACTTGATGAGCCACACACATGATATAAATTAAAGTGTTTCACACTAGTTTTTTGATGCAGCTTTCAGCAGGGGATAACTCATTTTGCTCTCTCACAATGGAGCCCATCTACTTTCTTTGCAATGGTAGTAAACTTGTGAATCACTAGTTAGGAAGACAATGAAAGTCAATGGCACTTTTTTACTCCTGAAAAAAATACTGAACTTTTTACCCTTTTTTACTAGTACCGTGTTTCCCCGAAAGTAAGACACTGTCTTACTTTCTTTTTATCCCCAAAAGCCCCACTACGTCTTACTTTCGGGGTATGTCTTATATTGGAAAAAAAACACTTTTTGGGGAATCCTTCAACGATGTCTTCTCTCACACGCTGCTCCTTCCCTCACACAAAAATGGCGGGCTCGCTCACTCCCTTAAATATGCCGGATGACGTTGGTGAGCGAGCCCGTCATTTTCATGTGAGGGACAGAGCAGTGTGAGAGAAGGCCTTGCTGGCCAATAGGGGGAGACCTAGTAATTACATCAGGTGGAGGGGCGGGGTTTACAAAGCCGCAACAACTCACAGCGACAGCAGCTGTGAGCGGCGGTGCCGGCCGCCGCGGACTTCACTGGGGGGGGGTGATAGCCTATGCACGGGGATGATCACCGGTAAGGGGGGCCCCCGGTCGGGGTTCAGTCACGTCGGGCTCCTCGCAGCGCCCGCAGCTCACCTCCAGTCACGGCGCTGCTTCCGCTCTGTGCTGCAGTGAGAGCCAGATGACAGACGCTCCTCTGCACCCGGCGCCGCTCGTCTTCTGTGGGTCACCCGCGGTCTCTGGGGCACAGGAGGGGGGAGACCGCCCGGCAAAGCGGACCTCCCGTACAGATGCCCCGGCCTCTACAGTCAGTGGGGGCGATAGGTCAGTGGCAAGATGGCGGCCGTGCCTCAGCTCCTGCGCTCGCAGCCCCGGATCCACCGCCGCCTCTCCTCCTCTCAGGTAGGTCCCGTCGGCGCAGGGGGATACACGCCGGGGGGGGGGGGGGGCTATATCGCTTCCCTCAGCCCCGTTCGACAACAATGTTATTTCCCCGAAAGTAAGACATATGTCTTACTTTCGGGGTACGGCTTATATTAGGCGACCCCTCTGAAACTCCCCATACGTCTTACAATCGGGGGTGTCTTACTATCGGGGAAAGACGGTAGTAAAAAGTTCCATTGACTTTCAGTGTCTTCCTATCTGGTGATTTGGTAACAGTGAAATTCTCAGGCTTTTTTCTCATGAATTAAATTTTTTACTACCATGAGAATTTTTGTTCAATGATTTGTGAATCGAGGCCATTGACTTCGAACATATTGCAGATGATGTGGCGCAGAGAAGGCGCACACTACCCATTCCCATATTTTCGGACATGTTTGGAAGTGGATCAGCTGCCATATCAAGCACTTTTCCAGCTTAATAGGCTAAATCGTGCAGCTTTGGAATCCATATTTGGCACCATTAACTGGTAGAAGACCTTTGGTCGACCTTTGGGTTTTTACATTGCGGTACACCAAAACCCAGAATAGTCAAAATCCTGGCTTTTGGTCCACGTTATAGTGTAAGCATAAGAATGGCGTACCTTGAGGTTAAAGCTAGCAAAGAGCTGCTCCCTGCACCCAGGGGCACATGGTGCTATGTGAGCAAGCTTTGTATAGAAAACAATGGCCACATTTCGGCATTAAAGGAAACATTTTTAATACAGGTCCCTGGCAATCCAACCAACCCCCCCCCCAAAAAAAAACTACATATAAGCCTCTTACAAATATTACTGTTTAATTAGTACTTCCACTACAGCATACCTCTTTATTACATGTATCCACAATGTTAGCCATGTACATACAGCTACACAGGTAACTTAAAAAGTTGAAAAAAAAATTATGCATTTACATTTACCCATTAAAAAGCCTTACAACACCATGCAACAGTCAGAAAACAATACTAAACAATAGAAAAAAAATTCGAGTAAATTTTCCAATAATTTTCGCTTGCGACAGCCTTTTTACGAGCATTTAGAAAATTTTACGAGCGATTAGAAAATTTTACGATTGCATTTTCGAGTGCAAGTATTTAATTCAACCCCTTTTTTGAATCACTCGAAAAAGTTAAAACTTTGTGCATACGATCTGATTTTTCGAGTGACACAAATTTATTTCTACCTTTGTTAAATCGAGCCCATTGTGTTCAGACTTTAAAACAAACAAAAACAGTAGTTGTATAAATGTATTATTACCATTGAAAAATGTATACCTTACCAATCACCAATTTCTGTATACAGTGTGCATTAATCTAAGTTTGAAGGGTGTCCACCAATACATAACATTTACACACAATATGATTTTTTTGAAAACCACAAATTAAAAAAATAGATATTCTTAGTATACAGTACGTCCTGCTCCAGATAGATTACTTACACTTGGGTTATCCTCCGCCAGATGGCGCTGCACTGCAGAGACATGTAAAACAGGCTCCTCCCGGCCCCTCAAATACCCGGGGACCTCCCACAAATCCCCAGATTTCTCTGCAGTGCTTACTGCGAAGACATGAAATTATCACTCTCTCTCGCAGGTGAGCGGGGCTATTAGCCTGCGGCCCTGTTGGACTATTCCCACCCGTCCTTCGTGTGATGTGCCTCCCAGCCTGGACTGCGCTGGTCGGGTGAAGGTAGGCGGCACCATGCGTGCTAATGGAGCGCTGCTCCACCGCAGTCCCCCACCAAAGGGTAGGCGGTATAGGCTGATGGTGAGCCTTTATGGGATGCCCCTCACGCATTATTGTCCCATGCCCCAGTAGCGGTGGGCCCTGTACAAAGGGCCGCCATCCTCCCTCATTCTCCCTGTAGCCTTCGGGGAAGAAAGAAGGGGGGGGGGGTGTGCGTGTGCGTGTATCGTGATTCGTGCATATGGCCTTTTGTAATGTTTTTTTTGACTAGTATATGGCAAATGCCGCCGCTGCGCACGCCTTCTCCTTAATTTGGATGTTCCGCGCCGGGCGGCGGCGTTACCTCAGACGCTTCTGCGTCCTCATTGGCTGCTTGCCGGTTGGACTTCGCGCTCTTCAGGGGGGCGGGGCCTGGCGCGCCCTGCGTCACGGCTCGCTCTGGCCCGCCCTTCGAGGTACTCGGCGCCATGTTGTCAGGTCGCGCACGCGTGTGACATTCTTTCTTACTTACCGCTGTCCGTAAGTGCCCTTGCGGGCGGCTTTATACTCATTGTAGTGTGTTTGGTTCTGACACCCTTCTTCTCATTGTGTCTTTCAGATGGGTGAATCCATTGGCTTCTCCCGGCCCGGTGTAATTGATAATTGGGCCTTGTAAAATTACTCCCACTTCCCTAGTGGGTCATTGGGGGCATCCAGGGTTGCTTTATAGCGTCAATCCCTACTGGCATATTGTGCCTAATAATCACCATATGGAGGCATCTCAGGAAAATGTGACCGGGGTCCCTTTGGGACAAGACCGGCTGTGTATGGCGTGTGGACAACCTCATGCTGACGCTGACAAGGCATGGGTCTGCATACCCTGTGCTGAGCAAGCGCTGGCTTTGCAATCTGGCCTGCCAGTGGCTGCACCTCGTTTCATTACTCCCCCCAGCTTAAATATCTCTCCTGTTGAGTTGCATACTTGTGGGGATTCTCAGCCTGATGTATCTTCTAGACTGCCTACTGCTGAACAGATTATTGCGAGGTCTTTAGCGCGTAAGGGCCCTGGTAAGAAGCGGCACTTATGTTACTGTTTTCCCTATGGGATCTCAGGAGTTTGAGTCTGTGTGGCTATACCCCTTCTGATGGAGAGCTCTTTTCTGACTCAGGCTCATCTGATGAGAGACCAAGGGGTCATGACGATTCTGGCTCTGACCCCTGGGCCCCGGATGACATTGACAGATTATTGACCCAGATCTTTGAGGTTCTGTCTATCTCTCTCCCTGGTGAGGCTCCCAGGCTAAAAGGGGATCGTTTTCATACAGCAACATCACGTTTGGAATTTCTAGAGCAGGCACATTTCCATACCCTTGTGCTCAAGGAATGGGAGTGCCCCAGTAAACTTCCCGGGGTTCCAAGGGATTGGGATAGGAAGTATCCTTTTCCGCCTGAGGTGGTTAAATGTTGGTCATCCCCCCTTCCCCCCCAAGGTGGATGTCCCGATCATAGGGCTATCTAACACCCCTGTCATGCATTCCCCTGATTCTACTGCCCTGCGGGATGCTGAGGACCGACGCATTGACCTGCTGGCCTCCCACGCCTTTGCATGTGCGTGGTCCTGGCCCCTCCGGGGGGGCTAAGCCCAAATCCTCTCCCAAGTCCCCTCAAGCATGATGGGGTGCCCTTGCCCGTCAGGGTGAGGGGACGGCTGCGGCACCTTGCTCAAGTCTGGAGGCATCACGCCTCAGACCGGTACTCCTGGTCCCTGCCTCTGCTCAGGTGTTGGCGCAGGCCGTGCAAGGCCTGCTGGGTCTGGGGGTCATTTGCAGATTTCTCTTAACAGACAGAGGCAAGGGACTCTACACCAACCTTTTCACAGTTCCTAAAAAAGATGGGTCAGTCAGGCCCATTCTGGATTTACAGATCTTCAGCAAATTGTCAAGAACAGGCATGGAAACTCTGTGCTCGGCCATCAGCTCCTTGCGCCCGGGGGTTTCATGACGTCTGTGGATATCAAAGATGCTTGCTTTCACTTCCCTGTGTTTTCAGGACACCAAGGTTCCTCAGATTCGCGTTGGAAGATCAACACTGCCAATTTGTGGCCTTGCCATCTGGCCTCTCTTCAGCTCCCAGAGTGCTCACCAAGGTGCTGGCGGGGTTGATGTCTCTGTTGAGGCCAAGGGGCGTCCGCGTGCTGACCTACCTGGACGTCCTCATCACTTCCCAGTCTCTACATCAGGCAAAGTTGGATACTCAGCTGGTGGTGTCCATTCTGGAGTCATTTGGATGGGTGATCAACCACCCCAAGTCCTCACTGTCCCCTTCCTTGGTAACTCCATTCCTAGGAATGAATCTGGATATAGTTCAGGCAAGGATCTTCCTTCCTCAGCAGAAGGTGGACAATCTGCTTGCACAGGCTCAGTCCTTCCTAGCTGTCCCCGTCCCTCCACCAGGCAGGGGATGCAGCTTCCTGGGAGACGGTCACCACGGATGCCAGTCTATCAGGTTGGGGGGGGGTTTCTGGAAGTCCCTGCGGTTCCAGGGGAGGTGGGGCCCTTAGGAGGCCAATACACCTATCAATGTCTTGAAGCTGTGAGCGATCAGGTTAGTTTTGGCTCGCTTGACTACTCATCTTCAGGGCCTACCTGTTCAGGGGCGCTCGGTCAATCTGAAGGCAGTTGCCTACATCAATCATCAGGGAGGGACCCGGAGCAAGAGGGCCCTCCAGGAAGTGTCTCTGATCCTGACCTGGGTGGAGGCCAATGTTCCCTGCATATCAGCGGTATAAATTCGGGGGGGGGGGGGTCCCTCTGCAACAGGGTGTTCCAATCTCTGTGTCACCGTTGGGGCCAAGCAGATGTGGCTCTGTTTGCGTCCCGTCGCAATCACAAGCTCCCGGCCTTTGTCTCCCTGTCCCAGGATCCTCTGGCCGTGACCACGGATGCTTTGGTCATGGCAGGACATTCAGTTTCTGTATGTCTTTCCTCCATTCCCCCTGCTGGGCAGGGTCCTGCGCAAGATTGCTCTGGAAGGGGTGCCAGTAATTCTGGTGACCCCCAGGTGGCCAAGAAGAGTGTGGTTCGCAGACGTGGTGCAGATATCAGTAGATCAGTACATTCTGCCAGGAGTGCTAGATCTGCTCACTCAGGGCCCCTTAAGCCATTCCAATTTACAAACTCTGGCTTGACGGCCTGGCTGCTGAAACCTCCATCTTGATGGAAAAAGGCTTGTCTGCCTCGGTGGTTGAGACCATGGTGAAGGCTAGGAAGAAAACTTCTTCTTCCATCTATTATAGGGTATGGCGTACCTACATTGACTGGTGTGAGTCTAGGTCTCTACCCTGTCGGGTGTTCTCAGTTCCCAGGGTTCTGGGTTGGAGTCGGTTCTCCAACTCAGTACTTTGAAGGGTCAGGTTTCTGCCCTGTCTGTCTTCTTTTAGATGTCTTTTGTTCAGCATTCCTTGGTTAAGACTTTCTTTCAGGGGGTTACTCATGTGCATTCCCCACGAAAACCTATGGTCCCTGTTTGGGATTTGAACTTGGGCTTGTCTGCCTTGCAGGGTGCTTCATTTGAACCTATTCAGGATGCTGCTCTGGCTGTACTTCCCCTCAAGGTTGTCTTTCTGGTGCCTATTACTTCGGTCAGGCGTGTGTCTGAGCTGGCGGCTCTGTCTATCCAGCTCCCATACCTTGAGAGACACCAGGATAAGGTGGTGTTCCATTTTAAGCCGGATTTTCTGCCTAGGTGGTGTCTGCTTTTTATTTCTGTCAAGATATTGTTCTTCCTTCATTGTGCCCTAATCCTAGCATTGCTAAGGAAAGGGTTTTGCATTCCTTGGATGTGGTCAGGTGTCTAAAGTGTTACCTAGTAGTAACTGCGTCCTTCTGGAAAACTGATGCTTTTTTTGTGGTCCCTTCTGGTCCTAGGAAGGGTTTGGCTCCTGCCAAGTCTACTATCAGCAAATGGATCCGTCAGGCTGTGATTCAGGCCTATTCTGCTAAGGGGAAGAATATTCCCTTCCGCCTTATTGTTCATTCTGCTCGTGCTATTGGTGCCTCTTGGGCCTTCCAGCACCAGGCTTTCTGTTGAACAAGTCTGCGAGGCAGCTACTTGGTCTTCTGTTCATACCTTTTCAAAGTTTTACAAGGTTGATGTTCAGGCCTCAGCTGTTGCTGTTTTTGGCCGCAAGGTTTTGCAGGCGGCGATGGTTTAAACTGTCTGCTGTTACCTTTTTTATTGGGGATCCCACCCTACTTTATGGACTGATATTGGATGTTCCAAGTGTAAGTAATCTATCTGGAGCAGGGCATACTGTATACTAAGAATAATACAATTCTGTGAAATACTCACCTGTAGAATTGGTATTATAAGTATACAGTACGTCCTGCTCCACCCCACCCTGGTTTTTGCATTATTCTGGATCCCCTGTATGGTGATCGATGTTATATTTATAGTTACCAGTTTTTGGGTGGTTAAATTCTCCCGGCTTCTTGTTCACTGCTTTTCAATGCTGGGGATTTGTGGGAGGTCCCCGGGTATTTGAGGGGCCGGGAGGAGCCTGTTTTACATGTCTCTGCAGTGCAGCGCCATCTGGCGGAGGATAACCCAAGTGTATGTAATCTATCTGGAGCAGGACGTACTGTATACTTATAATACCAATTCTACAGGTGAGTATTTCGCAGAATTGTATTTTTTTTTTTTTTAAATATTGAGAATACACCTAACAAAATGACAAACACAATATTTCATGTTAAAGACCAGAGTATTGAAAAAACAATATACAACTTTCCTGGGAAATCCCTTCAAAAATGACAGTTGAGCACAAATAGTGCAAAATTGTGAAAAATTGGTCTGACAAAAACTATAGGTAGGCTGGCACTTACAGGGTTTTACCCTTTCACTGCCAGCCTACCTGCAGCTTTTGTCACCCTCTGTTGCCAGACCATGTTTCACTATTTTGCGCTACACATGTTCAACTGTGATTTTTTGAAAGGATTTCCAGGGATTTCCCAGGAAAATTATATATTGTTTTTTTCAACAGAGTCTGGGCTTCAACATGAAATGTCTTGTTTGGCCTTTTTTAGCTTATTCTCAATAATGTTTGGTGAAATATGTGCAAAAAAAAATTAAAAAATCTATTTTTTGCAATTTGTAGTGTTTTTTGTAATAAAAAATGTAAGCTTGTCAATAAAATTTTATTGCGTGCGTAACCCCAATTTTTACCGGTCACAGCGGTACCACATATGTATAGGTAGACAACCTTTCCTGCCCAGGAGACTCCCCCAAACTGAAACAGAGCTTTAGGAGATTTTCAGATAAAATACAACTGCGCCATGCGCTATGCGCACCATGCAGTTTTTCCAGAAAAACAACCCTTTACATTTGAAATACCCCCCACAAACTATATATTCTCTGGAAGTACACGCCTCAAGCCTTCTAGGCATACCAAGCTTGTTTATGTGGGCTTAGTTTTCTGGAAGTAATCCCTCAATGTATTCTTTGGTTGCACAAAGTTTCCCTAAAAAAGAATAAAACGGAAGAATCAAGCCACATTTTCCTAAAAAAAAACTATATGCAAACAAAAAATAACAACAAGTAAAATCTCAAAAAGCAACATGCCCCGAACAGAACGATACCCAACATGCATAGGTACTGTCAAGGGAAGAGTTGGCAAACGCCACAAAAAATTTCAGCTCTGCAGACAAGAGTGCGCACCTTGCAATTTTTCAACCAAAACAACCCTTTACATTTGGAATATCCCCAATAAACCATATATTCCCTGAAAGTACACGTTAAACTTTCTAAGAGTACCCAGCTTGTTGTAGTAGGCTCACCTTTATGGAAGTAATCCCTCGAAGAATTCTTAGGTTGCACAGGGTTTCCCTAAAAAAAAATGAATAAAAAAACTGAATAACTAACATGTTTTCCTAAAATATAAATATGCAAACAAGAAAAAACAAGCTAAATCTGAAAGAGCAAGGTCCTCCAAGCAGAACAATACCCAACATGCATAGGTACTATTAACTCTTTTAATTGCCAGCCTACTCGAAGTTTTGTCACCCTCTGTTGACAGGTCATTTTTCCCCATTCTGCGCCATGTTTAACCGTGATTTTTGCCGGAATTTCCAGGAATATATATATATATATATATATATATATATATATATATATTTTGCAGCAGAGTTTAGGCTTTAACATGAAATGTCATGTTTGTAATTTTTCTACTGTTTTTATTTAATATTTTTGTAAAAAAAAAAAAAAAATTTTTTAGACAATTGTCTCCTTTATTTTAAATAAAACATTTACTTTATTAGAGAAAACCATATTGCATGTGAAAGCCCAATTTCTCCCGATTACAACGGTACCGCATATGTATTGGTAGCCCCCCCATTCTTGCCCAGGAGACCCCCTAAACTGAAAATAGCACTTTATAACTTTTACAAATAAAATACTACTACTATCCACACTATAAACATAAGGGGTTAATTTAAAAAAAAAATTGACACAGGGTCCCCCCTCTTGGGGGGGGGGGGCATTTTTGGGGGAATTTTAAGGGTTAAAAACCCTTAAAAATCCCCCAAAAATATGGGGTCCCCCTTACCCATCATAACCAGCCCTGGACCAGCTATGGGGGCTTGTAGAACAGGGTGCAAGGGGGCCAGCTTTGGTGACCCCCCCCACCCTGCAGGCTGCAAGCCCACATAGCCATGGCCTGGAGGCCCCCCCAGTGAAGAGGAGACCTGTCGGGAGGCAGCGTGACTGCAGGTAAGTAAATGTCATTTTTATTTTTTTCTTTTCCTTTACAGTTAGCAGCTGCTGCTGCCGAAGCGGGGGGGGGGGGGGCAGCCCTATTCCGGGGGCTCTCCTGTGGGGGCTCGGATGGCACCAAATTAAAGAGGAGACCCGGCCGGATCCAACGAGGGGTCAGGTGAGTTTTTTTTAACTAGCAGGGGGGGGAAGTCAAGCACGTAACACCTACGTGCTTGGCACTTAAGGCACGGACATGCGATGTAGGTGTTACGTGCTTGGCACTTAAAGGGTTAAAAAAAATTTTTAAAAAAAAATCATTTTTGTTGTTTGCATGTAAACATTGTTTCATGTTTTAATATTTGTTTTGCAATTTTATATTTGTCATGATTTTGTAAGCAACTCTTGTAAAGCTGATTTATTGATTTGTTTTCAGAATTCCAAGGACACATCTGATGAAGAATCTTCACAACCAAGTATGAATCACAGATATCCTCCTTCTGCTCTTCCCACAAACATACAGCTGGGCATTTCACAAACCAATTCATTGATAATGAATATAATTGGAGGTGCATCTGCATTGCAGAACATTTGGACTGATCACCAGATTCGACAGGTCCTCTTTCCTCCTAGGCGGACACCACAAGAAGATGAGGAGGATGATGATGATTATCAAATGTTTATGATAAATGAATGCTCTAAACTGGAATGTCGAAGGTCACAAGATGAAAGCGGTCCATCTAGTCGACCTTGCAGTTGGCATTTAGGCCCAATGCAAGAAGACCAGGACAGCAATTCATACTGTAAAATTGTCAGAAGAGCAAGCAGTGTAGGAGAAAATAAAAGTGGTAGTCACTCAAGATGTAAACAAAATGTCAGACATCGTTGTGACATGGTAAAACATTGTGACATAGGCCCAAAATGTACAACTTTTGAATCTACTGAAGAGCTGACAATCGATGACATTGAACATGTTTATGATAATGTCAGCTATGATGATCTAAAACGGATGGGACTTACACGAAGGGAAGATTCAAGGTTTCTTCTGGCTAATGACTATACTGAAACTAAACCTTTCAAAGGACACAGAAAAATAAAAAGTCCTTCAGAGCCAAAGCAAGAACAAACGCTGTTTAGACATGAAACACCCAGTTCAAGCTCACAAGAGCTTAGAATAGAAGACGAAAATATCTATGATTCTATATATACACCAGAACAATCACTTAAACAAATACATAAAAGTCCACTGTCAAGGATAAACAATATATTGGGCTCTGATGGAGAATTTCAGTATTACGAGCCAATGGGTAATTTTGTATCTGATGATGCCTTACAGTTTAGCGAGGATGACTCATCAGACCATCGTGTTCCTGTTGCAGATGACTACATACAGCAGTTTAAAACCTCCTCAAACTCACATTCAGTTGCCCACAAGTCTGCAGCTGACAAACTGTCAGAAGAAGTTGATGAAATTTGGAATGATTTGGAAAATTATATAAAAAAGAACGAAGAAAAGAAAAAGGAGCGCCTATTGGCCTCCTTTCCTGTAAGCAAAGAAGACGTTCATGAAAAGAGACATACCCCACACAGGTCCCCCTTCAATAAAGAGTATTCACGGTCATCTATTTGTTTACAAGATAATTCACCGTTGCCTAGAATGCTAGAGAGAAGAGACCCCAGTATATGCAAAGAAGATCTTACTGTTGGAACCTCTCCTAGCAACACAATACCTGGTTTAAAGAGGGCTTCCTTGACTGGCGAGGTGACCTTTGTGGACTCGCCATACTTCTCATCTCACAGTACTCTGTCATGCTCTGATACCATGAATGCAGTTCAGGAATTAGATAGCGCTGAGAAATCTAAAAAAAAGGTATTTGAAATGGCGCGGGAATACAGTCAGAAAATAAGAAAAGCCAACCAGTTTCTAAAAATGAAAAGCCCAGAACAAGAGCATCCAATTTTCAAATCACAAAAGTGGAAATCCAAAGACTTTGCAACAATAATGGAAGAGAAGAAACAAGGAGGTACAGCAATAGGTAAGCAATTTGCTTTGCATAGCAGTCATTGTTATTTCCTCACAGCTCAGTGCCAGTTGTAAAAAGGCACTTAAATAGAAGTGATCTTTTTACACCTTGTGCGATATTATGAATAGTATGTAATTTTAATATTTATTTATAAAGAACCATTATCTTCCATGGCGCTGTACTAGCTAAAAATTGCAGACCGGGCAAATACAAATAATATACTTCTAAAATACAGTGTATTATAGGTCAGCTGTAACCGTTATCTAGAAAATACACATTGATACTGGAGTGCATTAGGAGAGAGGGTCTTGCCCTTTTGAGCCTAAAGTCTAATGGGTAGGGCTATAGACTAATATTTGGGTCATATGTAGTATGTGCTGAGCATCATGGCAAGTGCTTTGAAGGCTTTTAAGATTTGACATGGTCACATGATAGGCTTGTCTAAAAATCTGCAGGCTGGAGAGTGGCAAATTGTATGAGGAAGAGCATGCCGAAAGTGTGGAGTGCATTTGTGAAATCCTAAAGATGAGGAAATGTAACTAGGAAAGCAGCTTCACTTTTAATGTATAAGGTATTCACATATGATCAGAGAAGGCTTTTTTGTTATACTGTTACCAATGGTGATAAGGTGGGAGGAAGTTACAGTGCATGTGCAGCTCCACACATACTGCATACCTTTCAAAAAAGTACACTTTCACATACACATTACATTTTATATAAATGCTGTAAGTGTCTAACTGTGCAATCTGCTTTAACAGTGCATGGCTGCTGCAAAAGCTGCTGGGGGTAGAAGAAGAGTATGGAGCTGATTCAGCACCATGAACATTTTCTTTTCTCATTTTTTTGTGAGAGATTTTTTTGAAAATGATTTTTATCCTTTGTGCAATTCAGCACCATTTTTAGCTGTGCTACTTATTTAAAAAGGAAACTAGTCATTATAAACATAATCTAGCAAAAAGTGGGAAAAAAAATTCTCCATTTGCTGAATCAGCCCTTATGTCTTTTTACCCTTGGGGGGGGGGGGGGGGCTTCAAAGAAATCTAAACTATATTATACTATAACCACTTTCAATATTTTTAGATTATTTAGCATATTTTTTTTGTTCACAGGTGCAAGAATTGCAGAATATTCTCAGCTGTATGATCAGATTATCTTCCGTGAATCCCCAGCACGGCCAAGAAAGGTAGAAAACCACTGCACAAAAGACCTGCCTGAAGTTAGGTCTGAATTTTACCAGCAATCGTCACCCAATCTGTTTCAGTACTCTAGTAAATGCTCACAAACAGGCAATATGCATACTATACAAACCAACGGGGAAGCTAAGGACTTTTTTGCCTGGTCTGACCTGAAGACTAAGTCAGAGCAGTCAGTAAGTGGACACACTGGCCACCAAAGAAATCTTGCAGCTGCCTGTTCTGTTCCATCGTTAAATCAGTCTGCTCCATCCAGCCTGTTTACACAGCGGTGGAGCACACCAAGCCAAAAGAGTGAAGAACCTACAAAACCAGATCATGAATATTATTCTTTGGGAAGGAGAGCAGCTAGTGAAAATGCACGGCCATATATTAGATCACAGTCATCTTCCTCAGTGTTGCTACACAGGACAAAAGAGCCTATTATACATACTAAAAATGCTACAATTCCTCAGTCGAGACTTGATCTAAAAGCTGAAAAAATGTCTGAAATATATCACTTTGAAAGGTCCAGTGATGGAAAGGGGCCACAAAAGGAGATTTGTGATTTAACATCGCAAGACTCCCAGAAAGTCCTTGAGATGAACACCTTATCTTCATTAAATGCACAACTAGCTACTTTAAACTATTTTGCTAATTTTAAAGACACTGAAGGCGGTGAGGATGATAATGATGATGATTATGTAGAGATTAGATCCGATGATGAGGAAGCAGGGCTGGAGTCATCTTCAAACCAGCCAATAAAATTAAGCATGTCTGACCAGTCTCCTAAAAGACCATGTTCTACCAGCACCCCATATTCATTTAGCATGCCAGGCACACCAGTGAAGACTGAAAATGTGGGCCTTGAATCCCACATAATGGGTTATGAGAACATAGAACAACTAAATGACTATCTCTGGAGGCCTCCATCATCTAACCAGCAGAATATTGTTCAGTCACTGAGAGAAAAGTTTCAGTGCCTTAGCTCTAGTAGTTTTACTTGAATATGTTTCCTTCTAGTATACTGTTATTAGATGTATTATAGCATGATGGCCATATGCACTGTTTACCCACAACTGTTTATTCTAAATATATGTTGCCTTGTACTGCCTACCTAAAGCTACAATGTTACTGTGTATGATTTTTGTTAAACTTTAAAAATTGGCTTTTCCTTTTACTGAAGTATTTAAAAAATTATATTGTGTATGCAGATAACATATTGGTCTATGTGCCCCAGTTGCAAGATGGTTTCTATTCTGCATAATCTATTTTGATCTAGTTTACCATTTTATCCCTAGTTAGGTTACCAAAGTCTAACATATAGGCGCCGATTTCGTAAGAGTTGAAAAAATTCTCTTTGTAGTAAAAAATTTACTTTAGGTGAAAAACGCCTGAGAATGTCACTGTTGCTGAATCACTAACTAGGAAGACAAAGTAAATGGCCCTTTTTAATACAGTATATCAAGTTGTAAAAGGTTCACTACTTTTCTTAGGCATAAAATTGCCATTGACTTCCTAGCTGATGATTCAGCAACAGTGACATTCTCATGCTTTTTTCACCTAAAGTGATTTTTTACTATCAAGATAATTTTTTCAATTTCTACGGATTTAAGACCACTTTTTTGTTTGAATAGAGTGGACATGGGTTAAATGTACATTAAATGTCCTTTAGTGGCCTGTGATCCTTTCTGGGTGATGCCTTACTTGTGTTTGGTAAGCAGAGATGGGAAGTTAATTTAACCAGAAATCCATTTTTGTAATTGAGACTAAAGATGATAACCTGTCTGTATAACCTCTTTCTCCAGTACTTCAATCATGCTTGTATCTCTTGCAGAAAACAATAAGCGAGCCAAAAATTCTCAGACCATGTAACCTTGGTAATCGAAGCAGAAACAGTATTTGGAGGCTGTGTCTAGCGTGTTAGAAAAAACAATAGTTTTTTTCTGTATAAAAATCAAAATCCCCTGCACTTGCAATAGGAAAATGGGTGTGGTGCAAATTATTTGCTATTTTATTTTAGAACAGCCTATGTATGTTAATTTCAACTGCATACACTTTTGATTTTAAAATGGAAGAGAACTTCTCATACTGGAAATCACTATATATATTAAATCTGCCATGCAACCTTTTTGTTTGGTAATTTAAAAGTTAACCTAGTTTTGGTTGGATGATCTGAAACTATTTTTTTTTCTCGTTGTGTTGTAACATTTGCTGCAACTGAGCTTTAATAAGCTTTAATAAGTATAGTATGTTTAGGGCTCTGTTAAGTGTATATTTTTGTAATTTTTCAGGTAATAGTACTGTATAAGAAATGCAATTGCATCTGAACTGAAGCTATACAATATGTACAGATATAGATTTCATGTAGCAATAACAGTGAAATATTTGTGCATGATGCACTATGTATATTAATATACTAATCTCTGCATATCATTTTTCAGGGTAGTTGAAATAATGCAAACTTGAATATATAATATTTGCTGTGCATGTTTGTGTACTATGGTGTACTACTCTTACATTCCATACAGTTCATAAATAAGGCTGGTCCAGTACTATACATTGGTTAAAAAAATAACATCTTGAATATATTAATGCAGTTTAAATATATTGACAATGTTTTTATGTATAGTGTTTATAACATTGTACTGTAATATTCTGACTGAGCAAACTGTAAATATAATCATCATTCTGTCATTATTTTTTTTTTGAAGATTGAATATTAATTTGTATGTATATATGTGGTTTGTTGAAGTCTTTAATTTATTATGAGGTTTATTTTATTTGTGTTTTTGTATTCGTATATTTTTACTTGTTTTTACATGACCGAAACACTTGATGAAATAAAAATGTTTTAGCTCATGTTAGTATGTTTCATAAAAAAAAAAATATATATAATCCAGCTTAGGCTCAATAATATAACCAGTCAAGTCTATGTACTTTAATTATATTTAACAATCTTTGCTTTATGGATTACTGCACTGTAATTATTTAGGTTATAATCCTCAATACTGACCACATTTGGGACCTTAGAAGATTTTTTTTTTTTTATATCTATAACTATACTGGATATGCGACTTTATATAGTAGCAACTAACAAGACCAATGCCGATTCTGCCCCTAGCATTGACAAAGAGATTAAGAATTAAGGTTATAATGTCATGAGATACTTTCCTAAGCTTCCATGCATACTGTAGGAAATTTGTCCAGGTCTTATACCAAGGAGGCTGCACAAGGATCTCCATGACAGGTTGGTTTCACCTCATCAGGCTTTGATAGATCTCCTGGAGAGCTTAGGAGAATAGATCAGTGCAAGGAAATGGCCTTATTCAATTGACCCTAATTTCTGCTGGTATGTACTGTAATATGCCATTCTTCTCCAACCTCTTTCCTCACCAATATAATAGGGTGTTTTGTGGTATAAAGTAAGGTTTCATATTATTAGCCATTTGCTACCTGGAAAGAGGGCTATTTAATAAAATCATTCCATGTCATGTAAAAGCAATGCCATTGTTAGACCAGTCACCCAGTTTGCAAGTTGCATCAAATATAAATTAAAATAAACATGTAAATGTTTAAAGAGATTGATCGCCCAACTAATAAAACAAAAGGGTACTTACAATTGCCATATTGGCAATTAGTAACTCACCACTGCAACAGAGTCAGTATGCCGAGGCCTGACATGCCCAATACAATGTAGTTAACGGACAGGAAGTGGCCATGCCCCTGTGACTGATGATGGCAAGGATGCAATTCTAAAAGGGAAGTGCCAGTGAATGGAGTTCCGGCACGGTTGGTGTCTGGTTCAATGTAGCGATCAGGGTAGTTGCTGATCACCGGAGTAAGGCCAATCAGCTGCAGGGGACAAAAAGTGACTACCTTTCATTTAATTAGTTGGATAGTCAATCTCTTTATTACCCTCTGACCTAGCAGCACTGTCTAATAGCAGGCAGCCTCCAGTGCTTGTCCAGTATTTTCACCCTCCACTTGCCCTTCTGGACATTTTTTAGGACATGTGGTACTAGACGTCTTAACTAGCAGCCCAAAGATTGCAAATGATTTTATGGTAAATAACTTTTTAAATAATTATCAGTGTAACTGGAAATAAAATACTGCACTTGTATAAAAGCAACAGAGTTCATAATTGTCATCATTGTCCTTTAACACTGCTGACAAACCTACTCCTGTGCATTGTAATAATTAAATTCTGAGTCTTTAGGTCAAATTGTGTGTTTGTGTATACATGCGTACTTGAATAAAAGTATCTTGTCCTATGGAGAAGATTAGATTTTTTTTTATTTTATAAAGGTTCTATATGTTGCACTTTTTTATGTTTTTGAATACATTAAAATGTCTGTGCATTTGCAATTCAAAAGCCTTGATTTTCTTCATGTAAAAACATTGATAGGAAAAAAAATGAAAGCATGCTTTTCCTGTATGTGTAATATTAAAATGCTTAGCAAAAATAAAAGCAGCAATCCAAATGTTTGTAGAAGTTATTTTTCTCTTGTGGTTAATTGTTAACTTGCAATATGGCTGTAAGTGGAGTTTAAAGTCCCTGTACAATTACATACTAACCCCCCCCCCTTTTCCCCCTTGGGGAAGCATCTCAAAATCTCCAGTTATATGTTAATACAAAAACCCTATGAGGTGTTTTTTGCCCTAATTTTTGGATTATATCTGAGCTATATCATGAACATGCTGTGGTCGGAGACCTCAATAGGACCACTGTGGCTTGCCATGCTTTCTCAGGCTGAGAGCAGGGACAGTGTGGCTGTTAGACCACTTTTTTGCGTGGTGCTGGAGAAATGAAAATTAATGGAGTGACAAACCTTGAAGCCCTGCTACGGCATCTACGAGATGAACATGGGGCAGTTATCAGGTGAACTGCTTGTTGCCTTTCTTATTGCCTTTGGGTTTACAGTCCTTTTAATATACTACTTCACATTTGTGCCCTTTATGCTATCTAGCTCTACCTGGTCTGGAGCAGGATTGCAACATCAGATTGGTCCTTTTTTGCAATCGGTGGGCTTGTTTAGCAGAAACTTCTAGCCCAGTTATTGGAAGATTATCGTGGTTATGGCATATGAATAGTAAATGCTGTAATAAGGGTGAGTGCAGAGTTGAAGGCCAAGGTATTTTAACAAGGTTGCGAAAATTCCAGCATGGAGAACAGCTATGCAGAGGTTTAATATGGCACTGAAAAAGTGACAATGGGTTACATTTTAGCAAAAGCATAAACCAGTTCAGGAGTTTATCCAGCAATTAAACTGGACTTCAGCCCCAGGTCAGGCAGTCTCTCAGCAGCTGCTTTCAATCCATGGGATTGGCCAATGCAAGGAAGGTAAGCTTTGTTTTTATATTTTTATTGCTCAAATCCACCTCAGCACTGGATGGAGTAGCTTCAGCAGATTCCATTTTAGGGGCCACAGGTGCAAAGTGCAGCCCAGTGGAAATTTGGCGTCAATTCAGCATCAAGGTCAGTTTGGGTCAAATCAGTCCAGATGTAAATCTGGCAGTAAAAGCCTTATATTCCATGAACAGGTGCATGTCTCCGGAGCTCAACAGCTGCTAAACACCCTTCTAAGGGTCAAAAAAGTAGATATCTTTAGCTTTTAACTGGACCAACAGCCTGGCACAGTTGGAAAATAATGGTAGCAGACATATTCTAAGTGTGCCATACACTCCACTTCGGTCTTCATGACATCTGGGTAATCTCCAGTAGAGGGCGAACTTCTGCAGAGATGAATATGCAAAAAAAGAAAAGCCCCTCCTGGTCCATATATACCTGGGACCTCCCACCAATTCCCCAGTTCCTTTTCTGCAGGGAAGGCGACAAGACAGAAGATGAAGACTTCTTTACTTACAGGTAAGCCAGGCTCGCGCCCGGCCTTCTATTGTCCATATTACTGCCAGGACCCTTCTAAATTGCCCCTATATTGAGCCTCCCAGCTTAGGCTGCGGGTCCTGGTGAAGGTAGGAGCACCTTATGGGTGCAGCAGGAGCACTGCTCCACCGTGAGACCTCACTATGGGGTAGGCGGTTATCCAGGTTTCTTGGTGATCCTGGTGTCCCTCTAGGCTTATGGCCGGCTTCTGGCAGGGTTCCCCCCCTTCCGGGTCCCTTATTCCCCTCCGGGGGGGGGGGGGGGGGGTTGCCTGGCCTGGCCGTTATTTCCTTTTCCCAGCTTATGTCCCTGTGTGGTTAGTGTGTTTTACTGTGTGTGTGTGAGTGACAGAGTGCCTTTGCTGGCATAACAGGGCTAGTGGCAGCCTGAGGGAGCTTCTACCCCTCAGGCTGTGTTCGGGAAGGGGACGGGGCCGGGCTCTCGGCGCGTCCGCTGTAGCCCCGCCCCCTTCTTTGGCGCAATTGCTCTGCTCGCTTCTAGGGGTCCGCATTGCTGGGAGGGGGGCGTGGCGCGTTCTGCGCTAGCCCGCCCTCCCCCTGCTCTCCCTCTTCAGGCATGAGGCTTCGTGGGGGCCATCTTCTATAAGCAGGCCGCATAGCAGATCGGTTTAGTAAGGGCCCAATGGCCACTTCATTAGCTTGTGTGTGGGGGCTCCTCTCTAGCGCGGGCCCCCACTGGTCTAGAGCATGTGTGTGTGTGTTATTCACACTGTCTGGCTGGGATATAGTTAACACATATATATATGTGTGTGTATATATATATATATATATATATATATATATATATATATATAGTGTGGCTGCAAGATCAAATGCTGCGGTCTTTTATACTGTAAGTTTATGGCCATTTTTACTCAGCACTGCACTTATGTTGTTCCCTGTAAGTGAAAATCACCACACAACTCCGCGGAAGACAATTATTCCTTCTAATTAGAAATTCCTTTTGACAAAAATGTCCACCTCTGATGTGACTTAAAATCAAACTTTTGTGCGCACTTCCATCACCATATCTTAAACACACGTACCAGATTGCCAATCAATCGCTTGCAATAGGATTAAGGTCCTCTTTAAAGTGTTACAACTTATTCGTGTTATTCCAAACCAATTATAGGGTATACTGGGGATATATTATAATAGCTGAATCCTCCTTAATTATCCAAGGATCTTTAAAAATCCGCCATTCCAGAAGTTATATCTCAGAAGTAGAAATAAAAGCACGTAGCATAATACCCTTTTAAAATTTCAAAGCACCTGCTAGCCGGGCGGGACACAACGTAGCTACTGAGGAGGGAAGGCAGCGAGCGCTCCCGTGTTCGGCGGCTGAGGAGGCGGTGAGGAGATACGCAGCTGCATTTTGATACAAATCACACAGAAGAGTAGCGTGGGTGAAAACATAAGAGGTCTTCACAGCGCTCTGTATGATCATTAAGTTTGAAGCTTGAGTTTGGAATGCTTTTTATTCTGTGAATGCTGGTAAGCTCAATAAATGCTAGCAGGTACTTTGAAATTTTAAAAGGGTATTATGCTATGTGCTTTTATTTCTACTTCTGAGATATAACTTCTGGAATGGCGGATTTTTAAAGATCCTTGGATAATTAAGGAGGATTCAGCTATTATAATATATCCCCAGTATACCCTATAATTGGTTTGGAATTACACGAATAAGTTGTAACACTTTAAAGAGGACCTTAATCCTATTGCAAGCGATTGATTGGCAATCTGGTACGTGTGTTTAAGATATGGTGATGGAAGTGCGCACAAAAGTTTGATTTTAAGTCACATCAGAGGTGGACATTTTTGTCAAAAGGAATTTCTAATTAGAAGGAATAATTGTCTTCCGCGGAGTTGTGTGGTGATTTTCACTTACAGGGAACAACATTTGATACAAACACGGACTGATCCAACAAAGTCTTAATTACTCCAGCGTGAATTTATTGGCTATATATATTTAGTAGATATATTTTAATATATGTGGATTAACTGTTTAAATATAGCGCGGTGTTGATGAAAATATTTTTATATATTTTTTATCATATGTGAACACTGCACTTATGTTGCCTGTTTTGTGTGTTACAGATTGCCCTGTATATGTGCATATTAAGGGGTCCCTCCTGGTCCTGGGGTCCCTAGTGTAAAATTGTCCACCTAAAATCCTCCCACCAGGACTTTTAAGGGGCATCCCGGGTTGCTTATGCGTAATTCCCTGCGGTCTTGCGACTGACCACAAAAATTCACCATATGGAGGCTCCGCAGGATACTGGGCTCGGGATCCCTCTGGGACAATCCGGGCCGTGGGTGGGGTGTGGGGTATCCCTTACGGGGGAGAATGTGCTGATCTGTGTACCATGCGCACAAAAGGCCATAACGCGGCAGTCTGGTACCCAGCTCCTTGGCTCCTCCCGCTTCATCGCCTTCCCCTCCCCACCTTATCCGTACCCCAAGTGACATTGGTACCAGTGGGGAGTCGTTTTCTGATGTTTGGGCTAAGTTGGCCAGCTTCGAGAAATGTATTGCTAGCACTGTGGGCAAGAAGGCCCAGGCTAAAAAGAAACATTTGACGTCGGCCCAGCCCATATGGGATGTTGACGACAATTATGCTGATTTGTCAGATTATTCCCCATTAGAGGAGGGGGAACTGTATCAGGAAACAGAGGCTGACTATGTTCAGCCTGGGAAGGCCAATGTCGAGCAGACGCTGGGGGATGCCGTAGATACGGCCACTGTTTTGTCACATTTATTGGAGGTCTTGGATATTGAACCACCTGAGGCGCCCCCTCTCAAGAAGGGGGAATTTTTTGGGGCCTGCAAGCCCCGTCTGGAATTCCCTACCCAGGGTCATTTTGATGCGCTGATCCTTAGAGAATGGGAGAGGCCCAGTCGGCTTCCTGGTGTGCCTCAGGGTTGGGATAAGAAGTATCCTTTTCCGGTGGAGGTGGTTAAGCGCTGGTCTTCTCCTCCCGAGGTTGACGCGCCAGTTTTAGGCTTGACCATCTCATCTGTGCTGAACACCCCTGACGCCACTTCCCTTAAGGATGGCGAGGCTAAGCGCCTTGATCAGATGCCGTGCCACGCATTTGCCAACGTGGGCTCGGCCCTGCGGCCCGTTACTGCATCTGCCCTGGTGTCACTTGCTACTAGGTCTCTTATCAGGGACTGGCTGAATAATGCTCAGTTTGATCCAGCTGGCGCTGAGTTCGCTATCCAAAAAAAATGCAAATTGTTCATGGATTTTGTCATGGCTGCGATGGAAGATTCTATTGTCGTGTGTAGTAGGACTTCAGCCTTATTGGTGGCTATGCGCAGCTTGGTCTGGCTCCACCAGTGGACAGCGGACGTTGGGGCAGAGAAGTCGCTCACAGCTCTTCCCTTCTTGGGTTCGCGGCTGTTTGGAGATAAATTGGATGCTATTGCTAAAGGAGGTAGGTTGCCTCAGTGGAGGAAACAGCGCCGCCCCTTTCGGGGGGCGGGCTCGTTCACTCCTTCCTTTCGAGGGGCCAGAGCGGTTAGGGGTTTGGCCTTCTCGGGTGTCAGGGGCTTGTCCTGGAACTGGGAGGTAACAGACAATTGGATCTTGGAAGTGGTCTCCTCCGGGTACAAACTGGAGTTCGAGTACTGGCCGCCCCCAAGATTCTTAAGGTCTCAGATGCCCTCAGGCTGCACAGGGGCTCCTTTTAGCAGTCAGAAACCTTCTGGACATGGGGGTGATATGTCTGGTGCCTCTGTCGGAGAGAGGCAGGGGTTACTACTCCAACCTTTTCACGGTTCCCAAAAAGGAGGGTTCGGTGAGACCCATTCTAGATCTCAAGGTTCTCAACAGGTTTATCAGAGCCAAAAAGTTCCGCATGGAGACTCTGCGCTCGGCTATCAATTCCCTTCGCCAAGGGGATTTTATGACATCCATAGACATCAAGGATGCGTATCTGCATGTTCCGATTTTTCAGGCACATCAGAGATTCCTCCGGTTTGCGGTGGAGGATCAACATTATCAGTTTGTAGCTCTTCCCTTCGGTCTGACCTCGGCACCGAGGGTCTTCACCAAGATCTTGGCGGGCATAATGGCTCTGCTCAGATCTCAGGGCATTCGCATTGTGCCTTATCTGGACGACCTGTTGATATCAGCTTCTTCCCTCCATCAGGCGGAGCTGGACACCCACCAGGTGGTGTCGACCCTGGAAAGGTTCGGGTGGGTGATCAACCGCACTAAGTCTTCTCTCTCCCCGTCTCGTATGATTTCATTTCTGGGCATGAATCTGGATACCATTCGGGCCAGAGTGTTTCTGCCCCAGACCAAGGTGCAGGGGATTCAGGGCCTGATCCGCTTTCTTCTGGACAGTCCTTGTCCCTCTATCCGACAGGGGATGAAACTGGTGGGTTTGATGGTATCCTCCTTCGAGGCGGTGCCATTTGCACAGTTTCACATGAGATCTCTTCAACTTCACCTATTGACGTATTGGGACAGGTGCCCACAGTCATTGGATCAACCTTTCAGGATGTCTCCCAGGGTTCGGCAGTCCTTTCAGTGGTGGCTGGACTCGAGCAATCTGGTGAAGGGCAGATCCTTTCTGATCCCTTGTTGGGGGACGGTTACCACGTATGCCAGCCTGTCGGGCTGGGGAGGTTATTGGAAGAGTCATCAGTTCAGCGGGGTGTGAGGTCCCCAGGAGGCTCACACCCCCATCAATGTCTTGGAGCTCAGAGCCATTCGACTGGTTCGGCTGACCCCACATTTACGGGGTCTTCCGGTTCAGGTTCATTCAGACATGCGAACGGCAGTAGCTTACATAAATCACCAAGGAGGGACTCGCAGCAGGAGTGCCCTCAGGGAAGTCTCTCTGATCCTGCACTGGGCGGAGAGCAATGTTCCTTGCCTTTCGGCAGTCTACATTCCGGGAGTGGAAAACACGGAGGCGGATTCCCTGAGCAGGGGATCCTCTCGCCACGGAGAGTGGTCTCTCAATCCCGAGTTTTTTCTGGATCTTTGCCGCAAGTGGGGGACTCCGGAGGTGGATCTCTTTGCCTCGAGGCACAATCACAAACTTCCGGCCTTTGTGTCTCTGTCTCAGGATCCTCTGTCTCTGGCAGTGGATGTGGGGTTTCTGTACCTGTTTCCACCCGTCTCCATGCTGGGCAAGGTAGTTCGCAAACTGGTTCTAGAAGGGGCACCAGCGATTCTGGTGGCTCCAAGGTGGCCAAGAAGGGTTTGGTACGCAGACGTCGTAAGGATGGCCGTAGACCAGTACCGGCTTCCCTTGTTGCCGGACCTGCTCAGGGTCTCAAGGTCATCTACTTTACCCCAATTTACAAACGCTGGCTTTGATGGCTTGGCTGCTGAAACCTTCATCTTGAAGCAGGAAGGTTTGTCTGAGGCTGTTGTTCAGACCCTGATTAGGGCTAGGAAGCGGTCCTCTTCTGGCATTTATTATAGGACTTGGAGGTCCTATATTGATTGGTGTGAGGCTAAGGCCTTGCCTTGCAGGGCTTTTTCTATACCAAGGATTTTGGAGTTTCTTCAGCATAATCTGGATCTTGGGTTCCAGCTTAGTACTTTGAAAGGACAGGTTTCTGCTCTGTCGGTTTTCTTCCAGAGGTCTTTTGCTTTACACCCGCTGGTTAAGACCTTTTTCCAAGGGGTCGCGCATGTGCGGCCCCCTCGGAAGGCTTTGGTTCCTGTTTGGGATTTGAATTTGGTTCTTTCGGCTCTGCAGGGTCCTCCTTTTGAGCTGCTACAGGATATTGCTCTTTCGGTTCTCACTCAGAAGGTTGCTTTCTTGGTGGCTATTACCTCTGTTCGGCGTGTCTCTGAGTTGGCGGCTCTGTCGATCCAGGCCCCTTACTTTGAGAGACACCAGAATAAGGTGGTTTTTCGTTTTTAGCCAGATTTCCTTCCTAAGGTGGTGTCTGCTTTCCACCTCAATCAGGATATTGTTATCCCTTCCTTGTGTCCTAAGCCTAACAATAAGGAGAGGGTTCTGCACAATTTGGATGTTGTTCGCTGTGTGAAGTACTATTTGGTGACTACTTCTTCCTTCCGCAAGACGGATGCTTTTTTCGTGGTGACCTGCGGGCCCAGGAAAGGTTTGGCGCCTGCTAAGTCTACGATTAGCAAATGGATTCGTCAGGCAATTGTTGGGGCCTATTCTGCCAAGGGGAGGACTCCCCCTTTTAGGGTCACTGCGCACTCTACTCATGCTGTTGGTGCATCCTAGGCTTTTCAGCACCAGGCTTCTGTTGAACAAGTTTGTAAGGCTGCTACTTGGTCTTCCGTTCATACTTTTTCCAAGTTTTACAAGGTTGATGTGCGGGCTTCAGCGGATGCTGTTTTTGGCCGCAAGGTTCTGCAAGCGGCAGTGGTTTGAGTTGGTACATTCTTTACTGTTTCTGGTTCCCACCCATGACGGACACTGCTATTGGATGTCCCAGATGTCATGAAGACCGAAGTGGACTGTATGGCACACTTAGAATAATACCTTTTTGTGAGTACTCACCTTTTAAACGGGTATTATGAGTGTGCCATACACTCTACTTTGCCCCACCTCTTTTTTTCAGGAATTCTGGGGCTTTTATATGGTGAACCATTGGTTTTGATTGTTAAGGTTATATTTGGTTCTTCCTGGTCCCTTTACTGCTTTTATACACTGGGGAATCGGTGGGAGGTCCCAGGTATAAATGGACTGGGAGGGGGCTTTCTTTTTTTTGCATATTCATCTCTGCAGAAGTTTGCCCTCTACTGGAGATTACCCAGATGTCATGAAGACCGAAGTGGAGTGTATGGCACACTCATAATACCCGTTTTAAAGGTGAGTACTCACAAAAGTAGCCATCTTGTTTTCAAAATTTATCCCAGTAGGCTTTAGAAAAAGGTACATTATTTTTTATGTGCAGCAAACTAAATTGCCCTGGGCAGGAATGCATATGAGCACTGTTTGCCTTATTTTTGACAGTTTTCACTTTAAAGAGGACCAAATCCTGTTGAACCAACCTTTAGAGTCTAAAAGACCTGATCCAGATGAAGGTTTTCCATACATTCAACCCAATTTTGGCCCCTAAATACTCTCCATGATCCAGGACTTCACATCTGGAATGCATATCACAACTCTGAGCACTCAGCAGGCCTAAATTTCTGCAGTTGAGGTGCAGAGGGAGTTTGGACGGTGACCATATGGTGTTACTGTTGGCTTTGAAAAAAAAACGAAGCTTTGATAACCAGCCTCGGGGATGTGTAGGCAGGCAGTGTAAAACTGCCGAGCAAAACAGGCCAATGCAAACTGTAAGAATAAGAAATTCATTCTAATTATAAAGTTAACCAAAGGGAGCAGATGTACAGTGTATATGAAAAGTCTATACACCTCTGTCAAAATGCCCGTTTGACCAAATATTGACCAAAAAGAATCAGGACATTTCCTTTAATGTGACCCATAATCTGACCTACAGTGGCTTATTTTGAAACAAATTAAATAATTTTGAAAAAATGTGTTTATAGTAGTAGAAGTATAAACACCCTCTTTTAATTCACGAATCACATTTAAACCGAACCTTCACCCTAAATAAGCGCCTATCTTATAGGTTTCCCCCATCCTGTACATACAGATTGCCCACATTAAAAATCATCATACCTGCATCTACTACATTTTCTGAGCCTTTAAATGTCCAAAATGGTGGCCCATGGAGTCTGAGGCTGTCTGCAAACAGGAATTGTCTTCTCACTGTGCCCTTTTCCTAAACCCCAGCTTTGCTCTGTCTATGCAAAGCACAGCTATAACCCCCTCCCCTCTTCTCAATATGTGATGCTTCTGAGGCAAGATGGCGGCGTCTGTATCCTAGAATCCTGAACAGCGTTGAAGCCCAGTGGGGGAAAGAATATTAAGTAAGTGACTCAAAACGTAAACTATATTAATTTTAGATGCTGGGTAATAGTTTTTTAAGGGTTTGGACTTTTCATTAAATTATGCTGAAGGTCCATTTAAACACCTGTTAAATACGGCTGCTATTAACTATTCATGCAGTATTAAAAGATATGGTTAAAGCTAAAATGGGACAACCCTGAAAATAAGTTTTTTCTTCCAAAATCCTTAAAGAGAAAGTACCCATTTAAAGACCCTAAGGTCGATGCCCCTGTAAGTCAGATGTCCAAGGCCTCGGATCTGAGTTTTGAGGATATGGGGTCACTGCGTGATCCTATGGATCGCAGAGGAGATCACATTCTAAGAAAAGCCTGGGACTCTCTTTTTCAGTTTAGACCAGCAATGGCTTTTGACGTGGTCCTGAGAAGTATGTCTAAGTGGGTGGACACCCTCAAGTTGCACATTGGAAATAAGGTTCCTTCTCAGGACCTTATTGATACTCTTCCTACACTGTATAGAGCTATCGCCTTTTTAACCCATGCTTGTCAGGAACTCATCAGGGCCTCTGCTAAGACACCTGCATTAGTAGCCTGTACTCGTAGAGCCTGGTCCGGAGACATTAGTTCTAAAAATAGATTGTGTGGCATCCAATTTCAAGGAGGGCAGCTTTTTGGGGAAGATGTGGACAATATTTTAACAAGGTCCACAGAGTCAGGAAAGACATTTCCTGTTAAAATGAGATCCTATTGTTCCTGGTCAGCTAATAAGAGCAGAGCATGTTCTAGTCTAACCCAGTCTAGACAAACAGATCAAAGAAATGCTGGGTACAGCATAGGCCCCAATGGAAGTACTCCTTGATGAGTAAGGCTCCTGAAGGGCCTAAGCAGCAAGCCTGACGATCCACTACAGGTGGGGGGAAGACTTTCTAAGTTTGTACCCACTTGGAAAGAAATTACCCAAAACCAATTTGTGATACAAACACTGGAAAAGGGGTTTAGAATTTTCTTCCCTACCCCCATCTTCCTTCTTAGTGACCAGGTTGCCAAGGGACCCCAAGAAGCAGGAGGCCTTTCCGTCAGTACTGCAGGAGCTCTTGCAGAAAAATGTGATAGAAGTAGTTCCTCCAAACTTCATCCAGGAGGGATATTATTCTCACGTCTTTCTGGTAATGAAGCCATCAGGGAAGTACAGAAATGATTGTAGTGGTATTAGGATGTCCTGTGCTAGTGTCATTAACTTCCAGGACCTAGTTCCCCCTTGATGGTTTAGATAGGCTACTGCTGTTGCATTGTCTGAACTCGGAAGTGTTCCAGAGCTAGTTTTACTGCCAGTAGCTCCCTGAAATTCGATGATCTTCCTGCAATTCTTTTGTTCCATTGTCCGTGAAACAGCAGATTTTCTAGGCGAGCCCCCCAAAACCCAGCTGCTTTCATCTGTATTGACTAGGGCTGAGTGAATCGAATCAGATGAATGCAAATTAGTTATGAAATTCAGGAAAAATTTGATTCTCAACGAATCTGAATATCGCTCGGATTTAATTGTTTGAATCACTTCCTTTTATTGAGGTCCAGGCCATCTAAAATGGTGGATCCACATGTGAGGACATGTCCCATGGGGCAAGGTATCCTGGGAATGTCACATGCAGCCCATCAGCAGCCAGGCACCCCGATGATGTCACAGCCCTATATAAGCGGCGGCCATCTTGCAAGCGCTCATTTCAGCGGTGTATTGCGGCAAGAATGGGCCAGGGAGAGCAAAAGAGAGTAAAAGATAGGGCCTGAAAGAGAGAGAAAAAGAAAGAGAGACAGAGTGACAGTGTACAGTGTACAAGGGAACTGTGTCATACCCATCCTCTGTCACTCCAGATGCTCCTGCTCCTCCTACTACGAGTCAGTCATTCCGTCAGCAATCCATCGGCAAAGCCATGTCCAAGAGACAACAGTATGTGCCCGCTCATCCATCGGCACAGAAGCTAAATGTGCTCTAGCCCAAGTTGCTGCTGCTGCAGTCCCTCCCTTTTCAGGTGGTGGACTCTACACCTTTCAGAGAACTGATGGCTTGTGCCAAGCCAAGGTGGAGAGTCCCAAGCCATCATTTCTTTGTAAAGAATGCAGTACCAGCCCTGCACAACAGTAGGTGGGTCAGTCCTTGAGCCTGTTCGTGTGTACCAAAGTGCACAGCAGCACTGATGTCTGGAGCTGTAACTACGGTCAGGGACAATGCATGTACTTTACTGCCCACCGGGTGAATGGGGTTTACAGCCACAACAGCAACTTGGACAGGTCATGCCGCTTTGGCCTCCATGCTCCCAGGCCGCTGTGTCTGCGACAGTGTGCAACTCCACCTCCTCATTCTCTGCCATCTCCTCAGCCTCCACTGCACTGACAACAAGTCTCAATGCCCCTCCAGCCTACCACGTGTGCAGGGCATGGCAATTTCACACAGTTCTTCACATGGTTTGCCTTGGCAAATGGAGTCACACAGGGGAGGAACTGCTAAAATTCATTAATCAAGAAATCAAATCATGGCTTACTCCACGAAAACTGCAAATGGGAACCATGGTGATTGACAATGGGAAGAACATCTTGTCTGTTCTGTGACAAGGAAGTCTGAGCCATGCGCCCTGTATGGCACATGTGTTCAATCTAGTTGTCAAGTGTTTCCTAAAGTCTTCCCCCCATCTGCAAGACATCCTAACAACGGGAAGGAAACTTTGCATGCACTTCAGCCACTCCTACACTGCAAAGCACACCCTCAGAACGGTATCCCCCAACATAGTCTGATTTGCGATGTTTCCACCCGTTGGAATTCCACACTCCATATGTTGGACCGACTATACAAACAGAGAAAAGCCATCATTATTTCTTGATGATCCAATTGGATAGGGGGACTTGTGTGGACCCTGTGTAACTTCAATGTAAACCAGTGGCAGCTCATACGTGACACCTGCTGTGTGCTCAGGCACTTGGAGAGAGCCACTTTATTAGTCAGTCGCCAGGATTACAGGATGAACGACGTGATTCCACTGCTTCATCTACTACAACATGTGTTGGAAACCATGGCTGGTCAGGGCACTGGAGACGTGGCGCCTACATCTCACGACATGAACACTGTGGGGGCTAAACTGTAGGAGGAAGGGGAGGGGCACAGTGAAGCACAGTTTAGATTTGGTGAAGTGGGCGTTTTTTTTCTAGTCATCTGCCAGGAGAGGAGGAGAAGGGAGGAGCTAGAGGGTTGCTGCCTTCTCCAGAATGTATTTTAGGAAATATATGGGCACTCGTGTTGCTACCAACTGCAGGGTGTGTCTTTCAGGCAAAATATGAGCTCCTCATGCTGCCAACTCCAGAGTGTCTTTCAGGCAAAATATGGGCTCCTTATGCTGCTGCCAACTCCAGGGTGTGTCATTCAGGCAATTTATGGGCTCCTCATGCTGCTGCCATCTCCAGAATGTCCTTCAGAAAATATATGGACTCCTCATGCTGCTACCAACTCCAGGATGTGTCTTGCAGGCAATATATGGGCTCCTCAGGCTGCTGCCAACTCCAGATTGTGTCTTTCAGGTAATTTATGGGCTCCTCATGCTGCTGCCATCTCCAGAATATATTTCAGGAAATATATGGGCTCCTCATGCTGCTGCCAACTCCAGATCTATCTATCTATCTATCTATCTATCTATCTCTCTGCCAGTCTATCTATCTATCTATCTATCTATCTATCTATCTATCTATCTATCTATCTCTCTGCCAGTCTATCTATCTATCTATCTATCTATCTATCTATCTATCTATCTCTCTGCCAGTCTATATCTATCTATCTATCTATCTGCCAGTCTATCTATCTATCTATCTATCTATCTATCTATCTATCTGCCAGTATCTATCTATCTATCTATCTATCTATCTATCTATCTATCTCATATCTATCTATCTATCTTTCTATCTATCTATCTCATATCTAGGGGCGTAGCTATAGGGGTCGCTGTCACTGATGATGGGGGGGGCCCAGTTTGACTCCTCGCATCGGGGCCCACAAGACTTTTCATGCTGCTACCAACTCCAGGATGTGTCTTGCAGGCAATATATGGGCTCCTCAGGCTGCTGCCAACTCCAGATTGTGTCTTTCAGGTAATTTATGGGCTCCTCATGCTGCTGCCATCTCCAGAATATATTTCAGGAAATATATGGGCTCCTCATGCTGCTGCCAACTCCAGATCTATCTATCTATCTATCTATCTATCTATCTATCTATCTATCTATCTATCTATCTATCTCTCTGCCAGTCTATCTATCTATCTATCTATCTATCTATCTATCTATCTATCTATCTATCTATCTATCTATCTCTCTGCCAGTCTATCTATCTATCTATCTATCTATCTATCTATCTATCTATCTATCTCTCTGCCAGTCTATATCTATCTATCTATCTATCTATCTATCTATCTATCTATCTATCTATCTATCTACCAGTATATCTATCTATCTATCTATCTATCTATCTATCTATCTATCTATCTCTCTGCCAGTATCTATCTATCTATCTATCTATCTATCTATCTATCTATCTCATATCTATCTATCTATCTTTCTATCTATCTATCTCATATCTAGGGGCGTAGCTATAGGGGTCGCTGTCACTGATGATGGGGGGGGCCCAGTTTGACTCCTCGCATCGGGGCCCACAAGACTTTAGCTACGCCCCTGACTCCAGGGTGTGTGTTTCAGGCAATATAAGGGTTCCTCAGCATGTAAACCAACTCAAGAGTGTCTTTCAGGTGAACTATGGCCTCCTTGTGCTGCTGCCAACTCTAGGTTGTCTTTCAGGCAGTATATGGGCTCCTCATGCTGCTGCCAACTTCAGGGTGTGTGTTTCAGGCAATATATGGGCTCCTCGTGCTGCTGCCAACTCCAGGGTGTGTCATTCAGGCAATTTATGGGCTCCTCATGCTGCTGCCATCTCCAGAATGTCCTTCAGAAAATATATGGACTCCTCATGCTGCTACCAACTCCAGGATGTGTCTTGCAGGCAATATATGGGCTCCTCAGGCTGCTGCCAACTCCAGATTGTGTCTTTCAGGTAATTTATGGGCTCCTCATGCTGCTGCCATCTCCAGAATATATTTCAGGAAATATATGGGCTCCTCATGCTGCTGCCAACTCCAGATTGTGTCTTTCAGACAATGTATGGGCTCCTCATGCTGCTGCCATCTCCAGAATATCTTTCAGGAAATATATGGGCTCCTCATGCTGCTGCCAACTCCAGATTGTGTCTTTCAGGCAATTTATGGGCTCCTAATGCTGCTGCCATCTCCAGAATATCTTTCAGGAAATATATGGGCTCCTCATGCTGCTGCCAACTCCAGGGTGTGCCCTTCAAGCAATATATGGGCTCCTCATGCTGCTGCCAACTCCAGGGTGTCTTTCAGGCAAAATATAAGCTCCTTGTGCTGCTGCCAACTCCAAGGTGTATTTTTCAGGCAATATATTGGCTCCTCATGCTGCTGACAACTCCAGGGTGCATGTTTAAGGCAATATATGGGCTCCTCGTGCCACTACCAACTCCAGGGTTTGTCTTGCAGGCAATAAATGATCTCCTCATGCTGCTAACAACTCAAGGGTGTCTTTCGGGTGAAATATGGGCTCCTTGTGCTGCTGCCAACTCAAAGGTCTTTCAGGCAATATATGGGTGTCACATGCTGCTGCCAACTCCAGGGTGTGTGTTTCAGGCAATATATGGGCTCCTCATGCTGCTGCCAATTCCAGGGTGTTTTTTAATGCAAAATATGGTCTCCTTATGCTACTGCCAACTCCAGGGTGTGTCTTTCAGGTGAAATATGGGTTCCTCGTGCTGCTGCCAACTCTAGGGTGTTTTTCAGACAATATATGAGCTCCTCCTACTACTACCAACTTCAGCATGTCTTTAAGGCAAAATATGGGCTCCTCATGCTGCTGCCAACTCCAGGGTGTCTTTCAGACAATATATGGGCTCCTCATGCTGCTGCCAACTCCAGGGTGTCTTTCAGGCAATGTATGGTCTCTTTATGTTGCTGCCAACTGCAGGGTGTTTTCTAGGCAATATATGGTCTCCTCATGCTGCTGCCAACTCCACTGTGTATTTCAGTCAATATATGGGCTCCTTGTGCTGCTGCCAACTCTAGGGTGTCTTTCAGACAATATATGGGCTCCTCATGCTGCTGCCTATATATAAGGGCTCCTCATGCTGCTGCCAACTCCAGGGTGTGTCTTTCAGGCAATAAATGGGCTCTTCGTGCTGCTGACAACTTCAGGGTGTGTGTTTCAGGAAATCTATGGGCTCCTAATGCTGCTGCCTTCTCCAGAATGTATTTTAGGAAATATATGGGCACTCGTGTTGCTACCAACTGCAGGGTGTGTCTTTCAGGCAAAATATGAGCTCCTCATGCTGCCAACTCCAGAGTGTCTTTCAGGCAAAATATGGGCTCCTTATGCTGCTGCCAACTCCAGGGTGTCTTTCAGGCAATGTATGGTCTCTTTATGTTGCTGCCAACTGCAGGGTGTTTTTTAGGCAATATATGGTCTCCTCATGCTGCGGCCAACTCCACTGTGTATTTCAGTCAATATATGGGCTCCTTGTGCTCCTGACAACTTCATGGTGTCTTTAAGGCAAAATATAGGCTCTTCATGCTGCTGCCAAGTCCAGGGTCTCTTTCAGGTGAAATATGGTCTCCTCATTTTGCTGACAACTCCAGGGTGTCTTTCAGGCAATATATGGGCTCCTCATAGTGCTGCCAACTCCAGGGTGTGTCTTTCAGGCAATATATGGGCTCCTAATGCTGCTGCCAACTTCAGGGTGTGTGTTGCAGGCAATATATGGGCTCCTCATGCTGCTGCCAACTCCAGGGTGTGTCTTTCAAGCAATTTATGGGCTCCTCATGCTGCTGCCATCTCCAGAATGTCTTTCAGGAAATATGTGGGCTCCTCATGCTACTACCAACTCCAGGGTGTCCTTCAGGCAAAATATGGACTCCTCATGCTGCTGGCAACTCCAGGGTGTCTTTCAGGCAATATATGGGCTCCTCATGCTACTGCCAACTTCAGGGTGTGTTTCAGGCAATATATGGGCTTCTCATGCTGCTGCCAAATCCAGGGTGTGTCTTTCAGGCAATCTATGGGCTCCTCATGCTGCTGCCTTCCCTATAATGTATTTCAAGAAATATATGGGCTCCTCGTGCTGCTGTCAACTCCAGGCTGTGTCTTTCAGGCAATATATGGGCTACTCGTGCTGTTACCAACTTTAGGGTGTCTTTAAGGCTAAATATGAGCTCCTCGTGCTGCTGCCAACTCCAAGGTGTGTCTTTCAGGCAATATATGGTCTCCTTATGCTGCTGCCAACTGCAGGGTGCTTTTTAGGCAATATATGTGGGTTGATTCAAAGAAACATGTAACAGCTTGGATTTGGCTCACGATCATCCTATTTTTCACGTCCGCTCGTGCGTTCGTATGAACTTGCGAGTGATTCAATAAGCAAATACGTTTCTATCCTAAAAGATACGTCCGTTCGTATGATATCTCCCGAACTTTCCTCAGTCAGTTGCCAATCGTAAAAATCACGTTCATGTGCTCACCTGTTGCGGCGGCAGCCTGTTTTTTCGGCTGCTTCCATCGTCAACCTCTTCCAATTACTTGCGTTTGCCTCTGGCTTTCCTTGGTTTTTGGCCTCTTAGATTCGTGCGTTCGTATGTTTATAAGATCTTGCGCATGCGCACCCTCAACCAGAAACTTACCTAAACCCCTTAGCGCCTGCATCCAACTTCATTTCTCGGTCCCTAAAACTTACCTAAACCCCTTAGCGCCTGCATCCAACTTCATTTCTCGGTCCCTAAAACTTACCTAAACCCCTTAGCGCTTGCATCCAACTTCATTTCTCGGTCCCTAAAACTTACCTAAACCCCTTAGCGCCTGCATCCAACTTCATTTCTCGGTCCCTAAAACTTACCTAAACCCCTTAGCGCTTGCATCCAACTTCATTTCTCGGTCCCTAAAACTTACCTAAACCCCTTAGCGCCTGCATCCAACTTCATTTCTCGGTCCCTACAACTTACCTAAACCCCTTAGCGCTTGCATCCAACTTCATTTCTCGGTCCCTAAAACTTACCTAAACCCCTTAGCGCCTGCATCCAACTTCATTTCTCGGTCCCTAAAACTTACCTAAACCCCTTAGCGCTTGCATCCAACTTCATTTCTCGGTCCCTAAAACTTACCTAAACCCCTTAGCGCCTGCATCCAACTTCATTTCTCGGTCCCTACAACTTACCTAAACCCCTTAGCGCTTGCATCCAACTTCATTTCTCGGTCCCTAAAACTTACCTAAACCCCTTAGCGCCTGCATCCAACTTCATTTCTCGGTCCCTAAAACTTACCTAAACCCCTTAGCGCTTGCATCCAACTTCATTTCTCGGTCCCTAAAACTTACCTAAACCCCTTAGCGCCTGCATCCAACTTCATTTCTCGGTCCATAAAACTTACCTAAACCCCTTAGCGCCTGCATCCAACTTCATTTCTCGGTCCCTACAACTTACCTAAACCCCTTAGCGCTTGCATCCAACTTCATTTCTCGGTCCCTAAAACTTACCTAAACCCCTTAGCGCTTGCATCCAACTTCATTTCTCGGTCCCTAAAACTTACCTAAACCCCTTAGCGCTTGCATCCAACTTCATTTCTCGGTCCCTAAAACTTACCTAAACCCCTTAGCGCCTGCATCCAACTTCATTTCTCGGTCCCTACAACTTACCTAAACCCCTTAGCGCTTGCATCCAACTTCATTTCTCGGTCCCTAAAACTTACCTAAACCCCTTAGCGCCTGCATCCAACTTCATTTCTCGGTCCCTAAAACTTACCTAAACCCCTTAGCGCTTGCATCCAACTTCATTTCTCGGTCCCTAAAACTTACCTAAACCCCTTAGCGCCTGCATCCAACTTCATTTCTCGGTCCATAAAACTTACCTAAACCCCTTAGCGCCTGCATCCAACTTCATTTCTCGGTCCCTACAACTTACCTAAACCCCTTAGCGCTTGCATCCAACTTCATTTCTCGGTCCCTAAAACTTACCTAAACCCCTTAGCGCTTGCATCCAACTTCATTTCTCGGTCCCTAAAACTTACCTAAACCCCTTAGCGCTTGCATCCAACTTCATTTCTCGGTCCCTACAACTTACCTAAACCCCTTAGCGCTTGCATCCAACTTCATTTCTCGGTCCCTACAACTTACCTAAACCCCTTAGCGCTTGCATCCAACTTCATTTCTCGGTCCCTAAAACTTACCTAAACCCCTTAGCGCTTGCATCCAACTTCATGTTGACGACCCTAAAACTTACACAAACCACATAATGTACATATGTCTATATGTTTCTAAGCGTGTTTTTTCTTGTTTGTGTAATGTTTTTTGGGTGTGCATATTAGAAAAGACACATTTATGAAGGCTTAAAATATAATTTATTTAAATTATTGTTTTTTTTTTTTTTTTGGTTTTCGTTTAAACATATTTTTTTTTTGGTTTTTGGTTTTCTTTAAAACATCTTAATTTTTTTTTTTGTTTGTTTTTTTTACAAACACATTCCAACTTTTTTTTTTTTGGTTTACAAACAGATTCCCATTTTTTTTTTTGGGGGTTTCCAAACAGTTTAAAAATTTTTTGTTTTTGGTTAAAAACATAGGTTAAATTTTTTTTCCTTTTTTTAAAAAAAAAAAAACTAAAAAATTAGGAACAATTCCAAACTGTTAAAAACATTTAAGAAAAGTAGCCAGGACCAAGGGCACTAATCCTCATCCTCTTCTTCATCTGTTGGCCCCAACGTCGCCTGTATGGCCAGCAGCTCGGCCACCAACTCCTGGATTCTTTTTTTTTTCTCCTGGACGGTTTTTGGGATAATCCCTGTAAGCAATAGAGAAATAAACATAAATAGGAGTACCAGACCGGTTTGTATGCTGGAAATAGATTTGTGGTGAATCAAATACATGTAAATGCATGACATATGTCATTCTTCCAAGGGATAAAGTTAATGCATTTCCCACAGGTAAGTATTTAAACTCCTTAAACCGGACCTTCAACATTATTTAATGAAAATCAATAACTATTCCCAAATGATTCTGCACCAGATCAAAGTACATTTTGGCGGTTTTTTGATTACAGCGCCGCCATCTGGACTCTGAAGCATAACACTTAATGAGGAGTGGAGAGTTGGCTAAAGTACAGGGGAGTAGCTTACAGTGGTGCGTTGGGAATCCCGAGCATAGCTGGGTTGAGGGAAAGGTCATCACTCCCACAATGCATGGCAGCACCTTCCTTTTTTCAATCTGGATCCCATGCGGCCTGTAAATATTGCGCATTCCATATTCCGCAATATTGGTTTTTTTCAGTCTAATAACATGCATTAGATGGCTGAAGGCTGTTTGTTCAATGTTTCAAATCTGTAGGTACAGTGTGTTGGCTAATTATTATGTTCTTAATACAAGTTAGGGTCCGCTTTAAGCTAACGAAGTGCCCACATGAAAGTGTGAACTACACCTTGGCTACGCCTTTAGTTATGTGTGTGTTATTAGCTAACAAAACATTAATATGAATAATGGCATGGAGACTTACGGAGTTGGTGGCCGACAGATGGCTGGTTGGGGCCAACAGGCTGCCCTTGGTCCTGGCTCTGCTGTGAAGAAGTCCCTGGAGAAACATGTGACATTTGGTTAGTACTTGTAGAGAGTCACTATTCCCAACATATCTGGCTCCCAGTCTGGCTGACATCACTCACCTTCGCCAGGATCGACTTCCAGCATCTCTGCTGCCTCCTCCTCCACTATCTCACCCGCTCCAGAAGCTTCTACAAATACATAATAAAGGATAACTTAGTTTTTGGCCTGCCATGTATATCTTTGTGCCTATACATGAAGAGTGACATACCAGAGCCTTCCCCATGCGTGGCCAGGTATGACTCCACGCCCACGCGGCTTGGCCCCTCCTCTGTGGTAAGGTCCAGGGGCTGGTCTGAGGAGGCCACAGAGGAGGGGTAGGTCCGTCGCCCGGGAGATCCACCACCTTCACTCACAGATGCAGAGTCATGCAGCACTGGTCGGCCTGTACGTCTCCGGGTGCGGCGAATTCTGAAATCCATTTCCAACACTACCAAAGAAAAGTCATTATAAATAAAGGCATAACTTATACATTTGGAACATATACCATGCAATTGCTTTGTACTTACTTGGGAAATGGATTCCAAAAAACCTCCGCACCCGGGGCATGTGCAGACGTTTCAGGTCCGACCAATGCTGCATTATCTGGGTGTGAGTGAAGGTGGTGCTGGTCACACGGTGGATTTCCGCGATGATCTCCCGGGCGATGTCCCTTTTCTCGCACACATTGGGCGCGAAGTCATACCGGCGCTGAAGCATGATCTGAAAAACATAATGGACACAGAGCTTTTACTTTTACACACAGACCCATATGTGTTGCATCACAAGTTGAGAATTTCATGTCATTAACACACACATTTAGAGTGGCAGCCATTTTTGGGGAGTGCCTTAAAGAGGACGTTGACTGTGAATGACAGTCTGGTCTTATGTTATATGTATCACACACCATGTACATACAGATAATAGCCAACATCAAGAATCAGCCCACCTGCATCTATGGCATGTTAGGATGGTTTAAACATCCAAGATGTAGCCTAATGCTTAGGCTTTTGGACCACGTGTGTGGCTTCCCGTTGTGTTTTTATGGCTTAGGAAAACAGTGTTCCTCAAACATCCGCATCAAGGTCCGAGACAGGCCAGGTTTGCCAGCTCGCCCCGCTACTCCACAGGTTAATTAACTGTTGCTAAGCCGGAGCAATTGGCCGAATTAGGACATCAGCATAGACAGTTGAAAACGTGGCCAGGCTCGGCCCTTGAGGATGAAGTGTGAGGAGCCAGTGATTAAACATTAAGAGACCCCAAACTAGTTCAAAACGCATCATTTACATTTAGGCCATCATTGACTATTAGATTCAAATGCACAGGCAGCCACTTACCAGCATGAGGATCTCTTCCTGTTGACGGGTGAAGATAGTGGGCGCCATCTTTATGCTTCTTCAAGGCAGCAGATAAGTGAAACCCCAGCGGTTTCCTGGTTCCGCTCGAACGTACGTTCGTACGAGCACGTAGTCGTGCGCATAGGCGTCACACGCTGGGCTCATTATTTAAAGGTCCCTGCACCCAAAGCTCATTCTCTTTGAGCATTTGTGTACGATGGCACCGAAAAAGGCTATGAGCAAGCGACCCCAGCAAAGCAAGACCGCGGAGGGCCCAACAACAAGGTCCCAGCAAGGTCGGCGAAAACTGAGAGGCAAGACTCCCACCTCGGCCCCACCAAGGGACCCTGGACCCTCAGGTACCAAAAAAAGGGGCCCCAAGCCCCGTGCCCCTGCAGCCAAAAAGCTGGCAACTGCAGCACCCACCACCTCTGCCCCCAGAAGAGGCAGCACAAGGGAGCCCACACCGGCCATGCCTTCAAGTAGGGCAGTTCGGCAACCCATGCCCCGCAGCAGGGCCCGAAGCCCATCCAGGGCCCGAACCCCATCCAGGGCCCGAAGCCCAGCCAGAGGCCGAAGAACCCCATCCAGGGCCCGAACCCCATCCAGGGCCCGAAGCCCAGCCAGGGCACGAAGCCCAGCCAGAGGCCGCAGAACCCAATCCAGGGCCCGAACCCCATCCAGGGCCCGAAGCCCAGCCAGAGGCCGAAGAACCCCATCCAGGGCACGAAGCCCATCCAGGGCACGAAGCCCAGCCAGAGGCCGAAGAACCCCATCCAGGGCACGAAGCCCAGCCAGAGGCCGCAGAACCCAATCCAGGGCACGAAGCCCAGCCAGAGGCCGAAGAACCCCATCCAGGGCACGAAGCCCAGCCAGAGGCCGCAGAACCCCATCCAGGGCCAGAAGCCCCTACAGGGCCCGCCGAACCCCATCCAGGGCCAGAAGCCCCTACAGGGCCCGCCGAACCCCATCCAGGGCCAGAAGCCCCTACAGGGCCCGCCGAACCCCATCCAGGGCCAGAAGCCCCTACAGGGCCCGCCGAACCCCATCCAGGGCCAGAAGCCCCTACAGGGCCCGCCGAACCCCATCCAGGGCCAGAAGCCCCTACAGGGCCCGCCGAACCCAATCCAGGGCCAGAAGCCCCTACAGGGCCCGAAGAACCCCATCCAGGGCCAGAAGCCCCTACAGGGCCCGAAGAACCCCATCCAGGGCCAGAAGCCCCCGACCTGGCACCAGCCGGGAACAGAGCCCCCGACCTGGCACCAGCCGGGAACCTAGCCCCCCAAGAGGGCCCCGAATTGCAACCATGACCACATCTACACCTGGAAGTTCGGTGGCCAGCCACGCAAGAACACCCAGTCCCTTGGCCAGTCCAGTCCAGTCATTGGGAAGCCACCAATCCGGCCATTCCCCTACCCAGCCCCAGGCCATAATGTCACCACATGTGTCTGCACACATAGAGGAGCAGCCAAGCCAACCATCTGGCCGCACATTGCGCCGCGGCCAGTTGAGTGGGAGATTCTCCCATGACCAAAATATGGCATTGGCTAGTGGCCTTACATTATACTATGACGAGCTATATGGGAGCAAATCCAAACACACCACCAAGCAGCGCAAGATGGAATTGTTTGAAACCATCCTCCGACAAGTAAATGCAGCGGGGGAAGAGAGGAAAGATGTGTCCCAAATTCAGAAGAAAATCTCTGATCTGAAGTATGCTGTACGGCAAAAAGAAATTAAAAGGCATAATTACAGGTAAATAAATGTTTTCGCTAAATATAATGTTTTGGATGTACTGTATGCACCTTTTCTGAGTACCAAACGATTTTCTCTTTTCAGCATGAAAACTGGAGGTGGCTTTCCATCTAAATTGGAGTTTACCCCTGCTGAGGAGATTGTGCTTGGACTTCTCCATCCGGTCGCGGTCGGTGGACATGCTGGTCTAAGGGACACAGACTCACCGACCCGTACCCACGGTGAGTACTCTTAAATCTGCATGTTTGCCTGTTTGCTAAATAATCTACAGTTCACTAGTAACAAGATAACGGGATGCCCCTATGGTTTGCCTTGCTTGGCCTCGCACTACTGTGGCTGTTTGTGTCCTCTTTTGGTCCCTGGGAATCACACATTTAGGCCCACAGCCATTATGGCAAAGATCAAATGTCCAATTGGATTGTTAAAGTCATGAAGTTTCGCAAGATAAGTGATATATTTGGAATCAATCACAAAACACACATCATTATGTATGGGTTGCCTTTTGGTTGTGTGAGTTGTGTTTGAGTTAACAATTTAATTAGCCACCCACAAACATATCTGACCTAGAGCAGCGAGACTCAACTGGCGGCCCGGGGTCCCAATGCGGACCTTGGCACCACATTCAAGGACCCCTGCCCAGACAGCCCTGCACTCAGTTACTTCTGTGTTGACGTGCTCAGAGCTGCCCCCTTGATCGGCGATGTAGTGGTTGGTCTCCTGCCCAATGTGATGGCTCCCTGAAACATAGCATTGCAATATGAAGTACTGCACAGGAAGTGGCATGGCAAGGTACACAGTAACTTTGTAAAAATTTCTCTTGGCACAATCGTGTCCCGCTGCCCCTGCTCTGGCCCATCTGCCACAGTCCCCCCATGCCCCCCCCCCCCACATAAGGCCCATACATTTGTAACAGATTTGCTCCATCCATCCCATCACCATCAATACGTTAACTCCCCCCTTTAGCCATCCAATCCCTGTCCCCTCAGCTCTGGCCCATCCAGCCCAGCAAGGGCAAGCAGCCTTTATTAGTTGGCACTTTGAAATCTCCAGCCCCTCCACCAGTGTATTTATTTTTAACTAGACACCCCCTGCGTCAGCACCATGGCCAGACATTCACCTCTCACCACATACCTTGAAATGGGCCTTTACAACAATTGTTTGAGTACCACGGACCTAGCGAATGGTAGGCTAAATCACAAAATGTGCGTTGAAAGTTGTATGCTGACTGGGTACACTTCCTGACTTAGAACTGAGGTCAGTTAGCAGTTTTTGAGAGCCATTGCACCTATGTAAACTTGCGTGTGTTTGAACAAAGGTCACCATTGCTCTAGAGTTGCATAATATTACAAATAGAGCTATATTTGATTACCTATCCAAAAAAAGGTTATGTGTGTGTTTACGTGGTTTGTTTTTCTCTTCTTCAGCCCAGCATGATCCCTCAGCAAGGGTAAACTCACCCCCCAGTTTGGTTATGCCTACCAGGTCCGTACAGCATAGGAGCCCAGATCAGAGATTTCCGGTAAGTTAATTTAGTAGCATAAATACTACCAAGTGATTAAGAATGTGTTAAACTGTTGGAATCCCAAATTTGGACGCCAACTTACACTTTTTTTTTTATATGTCCCTACAGACCCGCACACTCATGGAAGAGATCCAGGACATGGAGGAAGATGATGATGTCTCCGTGCAGGGCACGTCGGATGACCTCCCCCTGGGTCCCAATTTGGAACTGCTCCATAATGTTTCTCTGGCCAATCCTCAGCAGCAGAGTGAATCTCCATCCATTGTGCATGCACATGGGGAGACTGACACTACAGTCCCCAGTGTTCACTCTGCTGCTGAGGATTTGCAAAGCAGGCCGGTTGCTGTTGAGGGTACGACACCACGCGGCAGGGCACGCCCAAGAGCCAGGGTAATTGTGCGGTGGACTCCATTACGCCGCCCCACAATTTCCCAGGGGAGGCAGAGTGCCCTGCTTCAATTATGGACCCAACAAAGGGACTCTTATGACGCCCAGCTCGTTACAGAGCGTGAGCAAAGGCATGCCGACATGGTCAACATCCATACCAGTCTACAGGGCATCCTCGCGGAGTTGCGTACCCTCAACAGCAACGTGGCCAATGCAAGTAATGGCATCCAGTCAGCCATGGCTGAGATGACCAATATGCAGAGAAACATTGTGGAGCAGTTTCAAATTCACAATGCTGCCATGGCCCAGGCTAGGTCCCATTCACATGGACCTCCACCTGGACCTCCACCTGGGTATTATGGGCAGCCACCCTATTAAGCCATGGGTGTGTGGGACATCTTTTCTCTTAACCCCCACTGTATTTACTTGTCCTTTGAGGTTTCAAACAATCCATTTTGTGTTGCTCAGGCAGGTTGTGTTTTGTATTTGCTCCCATATAGCTCCTTAGAGTAATGCTTAAGGCCACTAGCCAATGCCATAGGTCTATGTGGAGTGTATCTGGCCACTTATGGCTTTAAATATGTATTTGGTTGGTGCTCCTCCTGTTTGCAGACATGTTTGTGTGACATTATGGCCATGCCCAAATATCCCTGGGCACAGGCAATATTAATGACTGGACTAGGCTGGCCTTTGGACTGGGTGTCCTTGTTTGGTTGTGCCACTCACTTCCAGGTGTAGATGTGCTCGATGTTTTTTTGGTAATGTTATCCATTTGTAACCACAGATGTATGTGGAATGTTTTCTGTTAAGCACTATAATTTTTCCTTTTCAAAGTAAAAAAAAAACTTCACTTACAATACTTGTGGCGTTTTTAGTGGGAAGACATTTTAAACAGCTTGGGCTAAACCAGATAATTTGGGTTTGAAGAGGTGTAACAATGCAAAGCTAAAGCTAAGGAAACTACATGAAATACATTAGGCAACAATTAAGGTCTAAATGTTTTACTTAGAGGTAATGCCACATTACGGCAAAACAACATATGTAACAAAAAGGATAACACAGACACACAGAATGGTGAGACAGGGAAAAAAGTTAAGTAAAATGCTGGCTGATCAGGTTGGCTCGAACAGATTGGCCAGACTCACTGGGGGGCCCCACAAAATTCTCGACTTCATCCTCGACGGCTGAAGAGGGCAGGCTGTCCACATAACGTGGGACACGTTCCATGATGGCAAAATTGTGCAAAACAGCACATGCCATTATAATGTCGATCACTTTCTTGGGATCATATTGCAGGGCCCCCCCAGTATGGTCAAGGCAACGAAAACGTGTCTTCAGCAGACCAAAGGCCCTCTCCACAACAGCCCGGGTCTTGCGATGCGCACGGTTATACGCTTCCTGAGAGGCATCCTGGGGCCGCAGCACAGGCGTCATGAGCCAGGGTAGAAGTGGGTACCCGGAATCACCTTAAACAGAGAATTAAATGTAATCAAAATTAAAAAGGCAACACAACCAACACCAAAAATTTCACAGATATCATAATGATGTAAGGTAAAGTGTGCCAAAAAAAAAACAGGGCACATTAGGGCCCCAAAAAATTCCACTAAGGTATAACCTAAATAAAAATGGCACTTCTATATACCAATTAATTAACAAACATCTGCACGGCCAAGGGTATTTGGATTTTACATATATTTGTAGTTTTCAGACATGTTACAATTAGGATGCTGCTGAGGGCCTATCCACATTTATCTGGAAACTACAATGTATGCAGTTTAAGTCCACTTTGACATTTAAAGACCAATAGTACAAAAGGAGCCAAAGGTCAAAGATCCTTGGGTATAAACTCCAAACCAATATATTTAGGGACATGGAACTTACAGACATCCTAACTAAAGGGAAAACATTCTGAAGGCCAAAGCGAGGCAAGCATTTTTTTGGGAAGTTCCTAATATATGAGCCAAGAAAAAGGCAGTTGGACGCTTATGTAAAGAATTCAAAAACAAACATATCAACAAATACAAGATTAATGCCACATTTAATAACACACAAATAGGACACACTTACCAAGCAGCCATGCCCCCGAAAATTCACCTGCCTCAAATCTCCGAAACAACCCAGATCGCCTGAGGATATAGGAGTCGTGGGACGATCCTGGGTAGCCGGCAAGGACACTCATAAACCGCATATCCGGACCAACCACGGCCTGGACATTAAGGGAGTGTCCCATTTTACGATTCCTTAAGGCAAAAACATACAAAAAGGGTAATTGATATTTGACCCAAAATAATAAATTAACCACAAAACATGTCTGCACTCTATTGGGAAAGACTAATGAAAAGCCGAGATAAAGCAGCTACACAAATGAGGGATAAACAAATATGCTGCCGCAAAGGAAAACAGGTTACATGACACGTTGGGCAACATAATAACCAATCTCAATACCTATATATATACTCGTCGGCTGCCCTAGGTACGAGTGCCACATGTGTGCAGTCAATTGCACCAATAACGTTGGGCATGTCGGCCACATTATAAAACCCAAGCTTAATGGCGTTTCTGGCTGCCATATCATCAGGAAAATAAATATATTTTTGAGTTATGGCAGCCATGCCTTCCAAAAATTTAGACAGTGCGCGGCTCAGCGTAGGCTGTGACATCCCCACAGAGAGGGCACCCAGCCTCTGGAACGAGCCGTTCGCCAAAAATTGCAGGCAGCCAAGCATCTTGGTCATACCTGAAATTGCATGCCCCTTCCTTGTGGTGCGGGCTAACCATGGCCGCAGCTCACTATATAATTTATGGAGGGAAGCGCGATTAAGCCTGGTCAGCTCGAACAGCTCAACATCATTCATGCTATCGATGTTCATGCGACGACGCAGGGGCAATCTGCTCTCAGACATCTCGATCAACTCAATGCCAAAAAGCATAAGCCCTTGATGTGCCACAAACTCGCTCCGCTCCATCCTACTCCCGAGGCCAAATAGCTGCCGGCAAACATTCACCTCTCTGAATTGGGCGCAAGCCCATGTGAAGGACGTAAAAAATAGGATCGGACGCAAATAATACGATTTGGACGGGAAAAACACACGAACTAACGCAAATTATACGATTCTCGTACGAAATGCGTATGTTCATATACGTCTATGCGCGAACGATCGTGCGAATACGAAATGGCCAAAAAAACAAGAAAAAATGACAAACACCCACCCAAACTTACGATTCTCGATACGAAATCAATTAACTTTGGCTCTTTGAATCGAGGGGATGGTCTCCTTATCCTGCTGCCAACTCCATTGTGTGTCTTTCAGGCAATATATTGGCTCCTCGTGCTGCTTCCAACTCCAGGGTGTGTGTTTCAGGCAATATAGGGGCTCGTCATGCTGCTACCAACTCCAGGATGTGTCTTGCAGGCAATATATGGGCTCCTCAGGCTGCTGCCAACTCCAGATTGTGTCTTTTAGGTAATTTATGGGCTCCTCATGCTGCTGCCATCTCCAGAATATATTTCAGGAAATATATGGGCTCCTCATGCTGCTGCCAACTCCAGATCTATCTATCTATCTATCTATCTATCTATCTATCTATCTATCTATCTATCTATCTATCTATCTCTCTGCCAGTCTATCTATCTATCTATCTATCTATCTATCTATCTATCTCTCTGCCAGTCTATCTATCTATCTATCTATCTATCTATCTATCTATCTATCTATCTCTCTGCCAGTCTATATCTATCTATCTATCTATCTATCTATCTATCTATCTATCTATCTATCTATCTGCCAGTCTATCTATCTATCTATCTATCTATCTATCTATCTGCCAGTATCTATCTATCTATCTATCTATCTATCTATCTATCTATCTTTCTATCTATCTATCTCATATCTAGGGGCGTAGCTATAGGGGTCGCTGTCACTGATGATGGGGGGGGCCCAGTTTGACTCCTCGCATCGGGGCCCACAAGACTTCTCATGCTGCTACCAACTCCAGGATGTGTCTTGCAGGCAATATATGGGCTCCTCAGGCTGCTGCCAACTCCAGATTGTGTCTTTCAGGTAATTTATGGGCTCCTCATGCTGCTGCCATCTCCAGAATATATTTCAGGAAATATATGGGCTCCTCATGCTGCTGCCAACTCCAGATCTATCTATCTATCTATCTATCTATCTATCTATCTATCTATCTATCTATCTATCTCTCTGCCAGTCTATCTATCTATCTATCTATCTATCTATCTATCTATCTATCTCTCTGCCAGTCTATATCTATCTATCTATCTATCTATCTATCTATCTATCTATCTATCTATCTGCCAGTATATCTATCTATCTATCTATCTATCTATCTATCTATCTATCTATCTGCCAGTATCTATCTATCTATCTATCTATCTATCTATCTATCTTTCTATCTATCTATCTCATATCTAGGGGCGTAGCTATAGGGGTCGCTGTCACTGATGATGGGGGGGGGCCCAGTTTGACTCCTCGCATCGGGGCCCACAAGACTTCTCATGCTGCTACCAACTCCAGGATGTGTCTTGCAGGCAATATATGGGCTCCTCAGGCTGCTGCCAACTCCAGATTGTGTCTTTCAGGTAATTTATGGGCTCCTCATGCTGCTGCCATCTCCAGAATATATTTCAGGAAATATATGGGCTCCTCATGCTGCTGCCAACTCCAGATCTATCTATCTATCTATCTATCTATCTATCTATCTATCTATCTATCTATCTCTCTGCCAGTCTATCTATCTATCTATCTATCTATCTATCTATCTATCTATCTATCTATCTATCTATCTATCTCTCTGCCAGTCTATCTATCTATCTATCTATCTATCTATCTATCTATCTATCTATCTATCTCTCTGCCAGTCTATATCTATCTATCTATCTATCTATCTATCTGCCAGTATATCTATCTATCTATCTATCTATCTATCTATCTATCTATCTATCTCTCTGCCAGTATCTATCTATCTATCTATCTATCTATCTATCTATCTATCTATCTTTCTCATATCTATCTATCTATCTATCTTTCTATCTATCTATCTCATATCTAGGGGCGTAGCTATAGAGGTCGCTGTCACTGATGATGGGGGGGGCCCAGTTTGACTCCTCGCATCGGGGCCCACAAGACTTTAGCTACGCCCCTGACTCCAGGGTGTGTGTTTCAGGCAATATAAGGGTTCCTCAGCATGTAAACCAACTCAAGAGTGTCTTTCAGGTGAACTATGGCCTCCTTGTGCTGCTGCCAACTCTAGGTTGTCTTTCAGGCAGTATATGGGCTCCTCATGCTGCTGCCAACTTCAGGGTGTGTGTTTCAGGCAATATATGGGCCCCTCGTGCTGCTGCCAACTCCAGGGTGTGTCATTCAGGCAATTTATGGGCTCCTCATGCTGCTGCCATCTCCAGAATGTCCTTCAGAAAATATATGGACTCCTCATGCTGCTACCAACTCCAGGATGTGTCTTGCAGGCAATATATGGGCTCCTCAGGCTGCTGCCAACTCCAGATTGTGTCTTTCAGGTAATTTATGGGCTCCTCATGCTGCTGCCATCTCCAGAATATATTTCAGGAAATATATGGGCTCCTCATGCTGCTGCCAACTCCAGATTGTGTCTTTCAGACAATGTATGGGCTCCTCATGCTGCTGCCATCTCCAGAATATCTTTCAGGAAATATATGGGCTCCTCATGCTGCTGCCAACTCCAGATTGTGTCTTTCAGGCAATTTATGGGCTCCTAATGCTGCTGCCATCTCCAGAATATCTTTCAGGAAATATATGGGCTCCTCATGCTGCTGCCAACTCCAGGGTGTGCCCTTCAAGCAATATATAGGCTCCCCATGCTGCTGCCAACTCCAGGGTGTCTTTCAGGCAAAATATAAGCTCCTTGTGCTGCTGCCAACTCCAAGGTGTATTTTTCAGGCAATATATTGGCTCCTCATGCTGCTGACAACTCCAGGGTGCATGTTTAAGGCAATATATGGGCTCCTCGTGCCACTACCAACTCCAGGGTTTGTCTTGCAGGCAATAAATGATCTCCTCATGCTGCTAACAACTCAAGGGTGTCTTTCGGGTGAAATATGGGCTCCTTGTGCTGCTGCCAACTCAAAGGTCTTTCAGGCAATATATGGGTGTCACATGCTGCTGCCAACTCCAGGGTGTGTGTTTCAGGCAATATATGGGCTCCTCATGCTGCTGCCAATTCCAGGGTGTTTTTTAATGCAAAATATGGTCTCCTTATGCTACTGCCAACTCCAGGGTGTGTCTTTCAGGTGAAATATGGGTTCCTCGTGCTGCTGCCAACTCTAGGGTGTTTTTCAGACAATATATGAGCTCCTCCTACTACTACCAACTTCAGCATGTCTTTAAGGCAAAATATGGGCTCCTCATGCTGCTGCCAACTCCAGGGTGTCTTTCAGACAATATATGGGCTCCTCATGCTGCTGCCAACTCCAGGGTGTCTTTCAGGCAATGTATGGTCTCTTTATGTTGCTGCCAACTGCAGGGTGTTTTCTAGGCAATATATGGTCTCCTCATGCTGCTGCCAACTCCACTGTGTATTTCAGTCAATATATGGCCTCCTTGTGCTGCTGCCAACTCTAGGGTGTCTTTCAGACAATATATGGGCTCCTCATGCTGCTGCCAACTCCAGGGTGTGTCTTTCAGGCAATAAATGGGCTCTTCGTGCTGCTGCCAACTTCAGGGAGTGTGTTTCAGGAAATCTATTGGCTCCTAATGCTGCTGCCTATATATATGGGCTCCTCATGCTGCTGCCAACTCCAGGGTGTGTCTTTCAGGCAATAAATGGGCTCTTCGTGCTGCTGACAACTTCAGGGTGTGTGTTTCAGGAAATCTATGGGCTCCTAATGCTGCTGCCTTCTCCAGAATGTATTTTAGGAAATATATGGGCACTCGTGTTGCTACCAACTGCAGGGTGTGTCTTTCAGGCAAAATATGAGCTCCTCATGCTGCCAACTCCAGAGTGTCTTTCAGGCAAAATATGGGCTCCTTATGCTGCTGCCAACTCCAGGGTGTCTTTCAGGCAATGTATGGTCTCTTTATGTTGCTGCCAACTGCAGGGTGTTTTTTAGGCAATATATGGTCTCCTCATGCTGCTGCCAACTCCACTGTGTATTTCAGTCAATATATGGGCTCCTTGTGCTCCTGACAACTTCATGGTGTCTTTAAGGCAAAATATAGGCTCTTCATGCTGCTGCCAAGTCCAGGGTCTCTTTCAGGTGAAATATGGTCTCCTCATTTTGCTGACAACTCCAGGGTGTCTTTCAGGCAATATATGGGCTCCTCATAGTGCTGCCAACTCCAGGGTGTGTCTTTCAGGCAATATATGGGCTCCTAATGCTGCTGCCAACTTCAGGGTGTGTGTTGCAGGCAATATATGGGCTCCTCATGCTGCTGCCAACTCCAGGGTGTGTCTTTCAAGCAATTTATGGGCTCCTCATGCTGCTGCCATCTCCAGAATGTCTTTCAGGAAATATGTGGGCTCCTCATGCTACTACCAACTCCAGGGTGTCCTTCAGGCAAAATATGGACTCATCATGCTGCTGGCAACTCCAGGGTGTCTTTCAGGCAATATATGGGCTCCTCATGCTACTGCCAACTTCAGGGTGTGTTTCAGGCAATATATGGGCTTCTCATGCTGCTGCCAAATCCAGGGTGTGTCTTTCAGGCAATCTATGGGCTCCTCATGCTGCTGCCTTCCCTATAATGTATTTCAAGAAATATATGGGCTCCTCGTGCTGCTGTCAACTCCAGGCTGTGTCTTTCAGGCAATATATGGGCTACTCGTGCTGTTACCAACTTTAGGGTGTCTTTAAGGCTAAATATGAGCTCCTCGTGCTGCTGCCAACTCCAAGGTGTGTCTTTCAGGCAATATATGGTCTCCTTATGCTGCTGCCAACTGCAGGGTGCTTTTTAGGCAATATATGGTCTCCTTATCCTGCTGCCAACTCCATTGTGTGTCTTTCAGGCAATATATTGGCTCCTCGTGCTGCTTCCAACTCCAGGGTGTGTGTTTCAGGCAATATAGGGGCTCGTCATGCTGCTGCCAACTCCAGCATGTTTCAGGTAATATATGAGCTCCCCATGCTGCTGTAAACTCTAGGGTGTGTCGTTCAGGCAATATATGGGCTCCTCATGCTGCTGCCTTCTCCATAATGTATTTCAGGAAATATATGGGCTCCTCGTGCTACTACCAACTCCAGGGTGTGTCTTTCAAGCAATATATGGGCTCTTCATGCTGCTGCCAACTCCAGGGTGTGTCTTTCAGGCAATCTATGGGCTCATCATGCTGCTGCCTTCTCCATAATGTATTTCAGGAAATATATGGGCTCCTTGTGCTGCTACCAACTCCAGGGTGTGTCTTTGAGGCAATATATGGGCTCCTCGTGCTGTTACTAACTTTAGGGTGTTTTTCAGGCAATATATGGTCTTCTTATGCTGCTGCCAACTCCAGGGTGCTTTTCAGGCAATATATGGGCTCCTCGTGCTGTTACTAACTTTAGGGTGTTTTTCGGGCAATATATGGGCTCCTTTTGCTCCTGCCCACTCCATGGTGTCTTTAGGGCAATATATGGGCTCTTCATGCTGCTGCCAAGTACAGGGTCTCTTTCAGGTAAAATATGGGCTTCACATGCTGCTGCCAACTCCAGGGTAATTTTCAGGCAACAAATGTGCCCCACATTATGCTGCCAATTCCAGTGTGTCTTTCAAGCAATGTTTGGGCTCCTGCTGCTCCTGCTTCCAACTCCAGTGTGTCTTTCAAGCAATGTTTGGGCTCCTGCTGCTGCTGCCAACTCCAGGGTGTGTCAGTCAATTTTTGGGCTCCTGCTGCTGCCAACTCCAGTGTCTCTTTCAAGCAATGTTTGGGCTCCTGCTGCCAACTCCAGTGTCTCTTTCAAGCAATATTTGGGCTCCTGCTGCCAACTCCAGTGTCTCTTTCAAGCAATGTTTGGGCTCCTGCTGCTCCTGCTGCTAACTCCAGTGCCTCTTTCAAGCAATGTTTGGGCTCCTGCTGCTCCTACTGCCAACTCCAGTGTCTTTTTCAAGCAATGTTTGGGCTCCTGCTGCTCCTGCTGCCAAATCCAGTGTCTTTTTCAAGCAATGTTTGGGCTCCTGCTGCTGCCAACTCCAGTGTGTCTTTCAAGCAATGTTTGGGCTCCTGCTGCTGCTTCTGCCAACTCCAGTGTGTCTTTCAAGCAATGTTTGGGCTCCTGCTGCTCCTGCAGCCAACTCCAATGTCTCTTTCAAGCAATGTTTGGGCTCCTGCTGCTGCTGCTTGCCACTCCAGGGTGTAATTCAGCCAATTTTGGCCTCCTGCTGCCAACTCCAGTGTGTCTTTCAAGCAATGTTTTGGCTCCTGTTTCTCCTGCTGCCAACACCAGTATCTCTTTCAAGCAATGTTTGGGCTCCTGCTGCTCCTGTTGCCAACTCCAGTGTCTCTTTTAAGCCATGTTTGGGCTCCTGCTGTGGCTGCTTGCAGCTCCAGGGTGTCATTCAGCCAATTTTTGGGCTCCTGCTGCCAACTCCAGTGTGTTTTTCAAGCAATGTTTGGGCTCCTGCTGCTCTTGCTACCAACTCCAGTGTGTCTTTCAAGCAATGTTTGGGCTCCTGCTGCCAACTCCAGAGTCTCTTTCAAGCAACGTTTGGGCTCCTGCTGCTGCCAACTCCAGTGTGTTTTTCAAGCAACGTTTGGGCTGCTGCTGCTGCTGCTTGCAACTCCAGGGTGTCATTCAGCCAATTTTTGGGCTCCTGCTGCCCACTCCAGTGTCTCTTTCAAGCTATGTTTGGGCTCCTGCTGCTGCCAACTCCAGTGTGTCTTTCAAGCAATGTTTGGGCTCCTGCTGCTCCTGCTGCCAACTCCAGTGTCTCTTTCAAGCAATGTTTGGGCTCCTGCTGCAGCCAACTCCAGTGTGTCTTTCAAGCAATGTTTGGGCTCCTGCTGCTGCAGTCAATTCCAGTGTGTCTTTCAAGCAATGTTTGGGCTCCTGCTGCTGCCAACTCCAGTGTGTCTTTCAAGCAATGTTTGGGCTCCTGCTGCTCCTGCTGCCAAATCCAGTGTCTTTTTCAAGCAATGTTTGGGCTCCTGCTGCAGCCAACTCCAGTGTGTCTTTCAAGCAATGTTTGGGCTCCTGCTGCTGCTGCAGTCAACTCCAGTGTGTCTTTCAAGCAATGTTTGGGCTCCTGCTGCTGCTGCAGTCAACTCCAGTGTGTCTTTCAAGCAATGTTTGGGCTCCTGCTGCTGCCAACTCCAGTGTGTCTTTCAAGCAATGTTTGGGCTCCTGCTGCCAACTCCAGTGTCTCTTTCAAGCAATGTTTGGGCTCCTGCTGCTGCCAACTCCAGTGTGTCTTTCAAGCAATTTTGGCCTCCTGCTGCCAACTGCAGTGTGTCTTTCAAGCAATGTTTGGGCTCCTGCTGCTCCTGCTTCCAACTCCAGTGTGTCTTTCAAGCAATGTTCGGGCTCTTGCTACTGCTGCTGCCAACTCCAGGGTGTGTCAGTCATTTTTTGGGCTCCTGCTGCTGCCAACTCCAGTGTCTCTTTCAAGCAATGTTTGGGCTCCTGCTGCTCCTGCTGCCAACTCCAGTGTCTCTTTCAAGCAATGTTTGGGCTCCTGCTGCCAACTCCAGTGTCTTTCAAGCAATGTTTTGGCTCCTGCTTCTGCCAACTCCAGTGTGTTTTTCAAGCAATTTTGGCCTCCTGCTGCCAACTGCAGTGTGTCTTTCAAGCAATGTTTGGGCTCCTGCTGCTCCTGCTTCCAACTCCAGTGTGTCTTTCAAGCAATGTTCGGGCTCTTGCTACTGCTGCTGCCAACTCCAGGGTGTGTCAGTCATTTTTTGGGCTCCTGCTGCTGCCAACTCCAGTGCCTCTTTCAAGCAATGTTTGGGCTCCTGCTGCTCCTACTGCCAACTCCAGTGTCTTTTTCAAGCAATGTTTGGGCTCCTGCTGCTCCTGCTGCCAAATCCAGTGTCTTTTTCAAGCAATGTTTGGGCTCCTGCTGCTGCCAACTCCAGTGTGTCTTTCAAGCAATGTTTGGGCTCCTGCTGCTGCTGCTGCCAACTCCAGTGTGTCTTTCAAGCAATGTTTGGGCTCCTGCAGCCAACTCCAATGTCTCTTTCAAGCAATGTTTGGGCTCCTGCTGCTGCTGCTTGCCACTCCAGGGTGTAATTCAGCCAATTTTGGCCTCCTGCTGCCAACTCCAGTGTGTCTTTCAAGCAATGTTTTGGCTCCTGTTTCTCCTGCTGCCACCAGTATCTCTTTCAAGCAATGTTTGGGCTCCTGCTGCTCCTGTTGCCAACTCCAGTGTCTCTTTTAAGCCATGTTTGGGCTCCTGCTGTGGCTGCTTGCAGCTCCAGGGTGTCATTCAGCCAATTTTTGGGCTCCTGCTGCCAACTCCAGTGTGTTTTTCAAGCAATGTTTGGGCTCCTGCTGCTCTTGCTACCAACTCCAGTGTCTCTTTCAAGCAATGTTTGGGCTCCTGCTGCCAACTCCAGAGTCTCTTTCAAGCAACGTTTGGGCTCCTGCTGCTGCCAACTCCAGTGTGTCTTTCAAGCAACGTTTGGGCTGCTGCTGCTGCTGCTTGCAACTCCAGGGTGTCATTCTGCCAATTTTTGGGCTCCTGCTGCCCACTCCAGTGTCTCTTTCAAGCTATGTTTGGGCTCCTGCTGCTGCCAACTCCAGTGTGTCTTTCAAGCAATGTTTGGGCTCCTGCTGCTCCTGCTGCCAACTCCAGTGTCTCTTTCAAGCAATGTTTGGGCTCCTGCTGCAGCCAACTCCAGTGTGTCTTTCAAGCAGTGTTTGGGCTCCTGCTGCTGCAGTCAATTCCAGTGTGTCTTTCAAGCAATGTTTGGGCTCCTGCTGCTGCCAACTCCAGTGTGTCTTTCAAGCAATGTTTGGGCTCCTGCTGCTCCTGCTGCCAAATCCAGTGTCTTTTTCAAGCAATGTTTGGGCTCCTGCTGGTGCCAACTCCAGTGTGTCTTTCAAGCAATGTTTGGGCTCCTGCTGCTGCTGCAGTCAACTCCAGTGTGTCTTTCAAGCAATGTTTGGGCTCCTGCTGCTGCCAACTCCAGTGTGTCTTTCAAGCAATGTTTGGGCTCCTGCTGCCAACTCCAGTGTCTCTTTCAAGCAATGTTTGGGCTCCTGCTGCTGCCAACCCCAGTGTGTCTTTCAAGCAATTTTGGCCTCCTGCTGCCAACTGCAGTGTGTCTTTCAAGCAATGTTTGGGCTCCTGCTGCTCCTGCTTCCAACTCCAGTGTGTCTTTCAAGCAATGTTCGGGCTTTTGCTACTGCTGCTGCCAACTCCAGGGTGTGTCAGTCATTTTTTGGGCTCCTGCTGCTGCCAACTCCAGTGTCTCTTTCAAGCAATGTTTGGGCTCCTGCTGCTCCTGCTGCCAACTCCAGTGTCTCTTTCAAGCAATGTTTGGGCTCCTGCTGCCAACTCCAGTGTCTTTCAAGCAATGTTTTGGCTCCTGCTGCTGCCAACTCCAGTGTGTCTTTCAAGCAATGGTTGGGCTCCTGCTGCTCCTGCTGACAACTCCAATGTCTCTTTCAAGCAATGTTTGGGCTCCTGCTGCTGCTGCTTGCAACTCCAGGGTGTAATTCAGCCAATTTTGGCCTCCTGCTGTCAACTCCAGTGTGTCTTTCAAGCAATGTTTGGGCTCCTGCTGCTCCTGTTGCCAACACCAGTATCTCTTTCAAGCAATGTTTGGGCTCCTGCTGCTTGCAACTCCAGGGTGTCATTCAGCCAATTTTGGCCTCCTGCTGCCAACTCCAGTGTGTCTTTCAAGCAATGTTTGGGCTCCTGCTGCTCCTGCTGCCAACTCCAGTTTCTCTTTCAAGCAATGTTTGTCTCCTGCTGCTCCTGCTGCCAACTCCTGTGTGTCTTTCAAGCAATGTTTGGGCTGCTGCTGCCAACTCCAGTGTGTCTTTCAAGCAATGTTTGGGCTCTTGCTGCTGCTGCTGCCAACTCCAGTGTGTCTTTCAAGCAATGTTTTGGCTCCTGCTGCTCCTGCTGCCAACTCCAATGTCTCTTTCAAGCAATGTTTGGGCTCCTGCTGCTGCTGCTTGCAAATCCAGGGTGTCATTCAGCCAATTTTGGCCTCCTGCCGCCAACTCCAGTGTGTCTTTCAAGCAATGTTTGGGCTCCTGCTGCTCCTGTTGCCAACACCAGTATCTCTTTCAAGCAATGTTTGGGCTCCTGCTGCTTGCAACTCCAGGGTGTCATTCAGCCAATTTTGGCCTCCTGCTGCCAACTCCAGTGTGTCTTTCAAGCAATGTTTGGGCTCCTGCTGCTCCTGCTGCCCACTCCAGTGTCTCTTTTAAGCTATGTTTGGGCTCCTGCTGCTTGCAATTCCAGGGTTTCATTCAGCCAATTTTTTGGGCTCCTGCTGCCAACTCCAGTGTCTCTTTTAAGCTATGTTTGGGCTCCTGCTGCTGCTGCTGCTTGCAACTCCAGAGTTTCATTCAGCCAATTCTTGGGCTCCTGCTGCTCCTGCTGCCAACTCCAGTTTGTCTTTCAAGCAATGTTTGGGCTCCTGCTGCCAACTCCAGTGTTTCTTTAAATCAATGTTTGGGTTCCTGCTGCTCCTGCTGCCAACTCCAGTGTGTCTTTCAAGCAATGTTTGGGCTCCTGCTGCCAACTCCAGTGTCTTTTTCAAGCAATGTTTGGGCTCCTGCTGCTCCTGCTGCCAACTCCAGTGTCTCTTTCAAGCTACGTTTGGGCTGCTGCTGCTTGCAACTCCAGGGTGTCATTCAGCCAATTTTTGGGCTCCTGCAGCCAACTCCAGTGTCTCTTTGAAGCTATGTTTGGGCTCCTGCTGCTGCTAACTCCTGTGTGTCTTTCAAGCAATGTTTGGGCTCCTGCTGCTCCTGCTGCCAACTCCAGTGTCTCTTTCAAGCAATGTTTGGGCTCCTGCTGCTCCTGCTTCCAACTCTAGTGTGTCTTTCAAGCAATGTTAGGGCTCTTGCTGCTGCTGCTGCCAACTCCAGGGTGTGTCAGTCAATTTTTGGGCTCCTGCTGCTGCCAACTCCAGTGTCTCTTTCAAGCAATGTTTGGGCTCCTGCTGCCAACTCCAGTGTGTCTTTTAAGCAATGTTTGGGCTCCTGCTGCCAACTCCAGTGTGTCTTTCAAGCAATGTTTGGGCTCCTGCTGCCAACTACAGTGTGTCTTTCAAGCAATGTTTGGGCTCCTGCTGCTGCTGCTTGCAACTCCAGGGTTTCATTCAGCCAATTCTTGGGCTCCTGCTGCTCCTGCTGCCAACTCCAGTTTGTCTTTCAAGCAATGTTTGGGCTCCTGCTGCCAACTCCAGTGTTTCTTTCAAGCAATGTTTGGGTTCCTGCTGCTCCTGCTGCCAACTCCAGTGTGTCTTTTAAGCAATGTTTGGGCTCCTGCTGCCAACTCCAGTGTCTTTTTCAAGCAATGTTTGGGCTCCTGCTGCTCCTGCTGCCAACTCCAGTGTCTCTTTCAAGCTACGTTTGGGCTGCTGCTGCTTGCAACTCCAGGGTGTCATTCAGCCTATTTTTGAGCTCCTGCAGCCAACTCCAGTGTCTCTTTGAAGCTATGTTTGGCTCCTGCTGCTGCCAACTCCTGTGTGTCTTTCAAGCAATGTTTGGGCTCCTGCTGCTCCTGCTGCCAACTCCAGTGTCTCTTTCAAGCAATGTTTGGGCTCCTGCTGCTCCTGCTGCCAACTCCAGTGTCTCTTTCAAGCAATGTTTGGGCTCCTGCTGTTGCTGCTGCTGCCAACTCCAGTGTGTCTTTCAAGCAATGTTTGGGCTCCTGCTGCTGCCAACTCCAGTGTGTCTTTCAAGCAATGTTTGGGCTCCTGCTGCTCCTGCTTCCAACTCCAGTGTGTCTTTCAAGCAATGTTAGGGCTCTTGCTGCTGCTGCTGCCAACTCCAGTGTGTCAGTCAATTTTTGGCCTCCTGCTGCTGCCAACTCCAGTGTCTCTTTCAAGCAATGTTTGGGCTCCTGCTGCTCCTGCTGCCAACTCCAGTGTGTCTTTTAAGCAATGTTTGGGCTCCTGCTGCCAACTCCAGTGTGTCTTTCAAGCAATGTTTGGGCTCCTGCTGCCAACTCCAGTGTGTCTTTCAAGCAATGTTTGGGCTCCTGCTGCCAACTCCAGTGTGTCTTTCAAGCAATGTTTGGGCTCCTGCTGCCAACTACAGTGTGTCTTTCAAGCTATGTTTGGGCTCCTGCTGCTGCTTGCAACTCCAGGGTGTGATTCATCCAATTTTTGGGCTCCTGCAGCCAACTCCAGTGTCTCTTCAAAGCAACGTTTGGGCTCCTGCAGCTGCTGCTGCTGCTTGCAGCTCCAGGGTGTGAATCAGCTAATTTTTGGGCTCCTGCTGCTGCCAGCTCCAGGGTGTGTTTTTCAGGCACTATAGGGGCCCCTCATAGTGATTCCACTTCCACTCTCTGCAATTGTGCCGCTCTGCGATTCTATTAGCGATGCCTCTGATCTGCATGTGATAATTATTTACAGTATTATTTCACTAACCCAGCACGCATCCTATGCGTGTTACAGCAAGGCAGAATGGTTTACAACCCTATTGAGGCTCTAGGAGGCTCAGAAATAGGAGGCGCGAATAAATTCGGGTCGAAACGATTTTTGTCGGAAAATTCGGCGAATCAGTCGAATCGAATTTTTCAAAAGTTCGCTCATCTCTTTTTGGGATGGCCATGCTGCCTGGTGTTTTTACAGGATGCACAAAACCAATTCAAAATGCAATGTATTAATAAAACAGAGCCTGTAGAAGCTGCTTTAGTATAACAGATAGGGTGAAATGTGCTGGTTTGGGATGCCGATGCGGCCTGGTGTTTTTACAGGATGCACAAAACCAATATAAAATGCAATATATTAATAAAACAGAGCCTTTAGAAGCTGATTTAGTATAACAGATAGGGTGAAATGTGCTGGTTTGTGATGCCCATGCGGCCTGGTGTTTTTACAGGACGCACAAAACCAATTCAAAATGCAATATATTAATAAAACAGAGCCTTTAGAAGATGATTTAGTATAACAGATAGGGTCAAATGTGCTGAAATTGTATGCCGATGTAGGCTGGGATTTTTACAGCATACAAAAAAAATTAAAACTAATCGAGTTATAAGAAATGCCTGTGTGTGCTTGTGTTTAACAGATAGGGTTAAATATGCCACTGCCAATATGGGATGCACAGTGGCCAGGAATATTTACAGCACAAAAAAAAGCTATTTAAAACTGATCTGGCAAACAAAGTGACCGGACATGTTTGGTTTGGTAGTAGTCGCCTATTCCTGTACACAGGAATTTAGGTGGAACTTGTAGGTGCGCTGGGGGAAGGAAGAGTGGTTAGTTGAAAATTCAGGAATAATAAGCAAACTTTTCTAGGAAGAAAAAAGCTTTATCTTTAGTGATGCATCCAAAATTCTCGTTGTAAATGCTGAAAGGGAATCAAAGGTTAGGAATGTTTGAGGGCGGTATGTCTACCAAATTAATCAAGCCAGCAACAACCAGTATTATTGCTTCTGGTTGATTACTCCTCAAAAAAACCCAGGTTTAGTCTTTCTGTCTCCCCAACTTAATGGTGAAACAGACTGAAAAATTCTCAGTGTGAAGAACAAACTATGGGGCACTTTATATAGGCGCCATAATAAATTAATCATAGGTGTAGTTGTAGGTGCACTTTAGGACTCACCTTTTGATTGTAGATCTTCTTTAGGGGGCCTTTAGGACGCACCTTTTGATTGTAGATCTTCTTTAGGGTGCAGATGTCCTCTGTATTCTTATTGTAGGAGATGAGGTGCTAATTTATTGGATTAGTTGTAGCTGAGAGGTAACTAGAGGTTGGTTATAAGATGTTATTTTGTATACTTGAGAGCGGACTGGGGTTATATGAATTTGTTGAAGGGGATGTATGTGTTTTAGTTGGTCAGTCGGTAGCCCCAACGGTACGGATACCGTTTATAAGAGAATTGCTGTAAGGATGTTAGGGTCCACTTTGTTGTCCCTTTAATAAGCGCTTGCTATTGTAGGTGGAGGCGGTGCAGGGGTTAAATGCCGCTTTTCCTACTGTGTGCGGCAAGTACCTAATGGAGGGAAGCTGTGCCGGGGTTAATGGCCTCTGCTTATGGAGGTAGTGTTAATGAGAGGAGTGAAGAGGGAGTGCGGCTGTTTGCCGCAGATGTCGTCTGTGAAATGCCTGTGGTAGGCAAAGAGTAATGTAGCATGGCCCCGTAGGCGAGGGGTAGTGTAGCGTGGCCGGCGGCGGCTTAGCTAATGTCCTGAGTGAGGGAGAGAGATTCACCGACTCGCATTTCGTCGCATTTGCCGACGTTGTCAAGGTGAAGGGGCGGGCGTTATGCCCGGTATTCTTATAGGGTTGATGGGAATTGGAGTCTTTGAATGTAGTTCTTTAATAGAGAGTCAATTCCAATCACTGAGCGCTAGGTGGCGCCCTTGTTATTTGTATTTATGTGAGACTGTGTTTTACATTGGAAAGCCAAATCTTGTAATACTTTCTTTTAGACTGCAGGTGGTGCTGTGATACTGTTTTGAAAGTAGTGAGGCCAGTGAAGGCTAAAAAAGATTACAAGCAAGATAATGTATTTGTTTTGTAACTTTGAAGATGGATAGAATGTAATTCTCCAATTTAAATGGCAAGGGAGAGAAATGTATCTCTTTTGTTAGTTTTGTAACTAGAGATGAGCGAACTTTTGAAAAGTTCGATTCGGCCGATTCGCCGAATTTCACAAAGAAATTCGGGTTCGGCCGAATCGAACTTTTACGAAGTTCCCCATCATAAATGCCGGCATGGTGGGAGCCGGCCGACGGGCCGGTAAAGCCGGCCGGCCCGCTCCCACCATGCCGGCATTTAAAAAAAAAAAAAAAAAAAAAAAAAGCATTTTTGCCGGCATGGTGGGAGCGGGCCGGCCCGCTCCGCTGTCAGCGGAACCGGCCGGCCCGCTCCCACCATGCCGGCATTTCAAAAAAAAGCAAACACTTACCTGCAGGTCCGGAGCGTGGAGGCCGGCGCCGCTCTCAGCTGTCATCTGAGGGCGCGTCATCATGCCGGCAAAAATGCTTTTTTTTTGTTTTTTTGTTTTTTAAATGCCGGCATGGTGGGAGCGGGCCGCCCGGCTTTACCGGCCCGCCGGCCGGCTCCCACCATGCCGGCATTTTTTTTTTTTAATTTCAGGAAAAATTCGATCGGCACGAACCACAAAATATTCGGGTTCGTGCCGAATCGAATATTTCCTGAAATTCGGAGCGAATTCCGGTTCGTCCGAACCGGTTCGCTCATCTCTATTTGTAACACCTAAATGCTGGTAGATAATAAGTTATTATCTGCTTTTAGTGAAGCATGGATGAAAGTTAATATTATTCATAGTACTTAATTTACAATGAGAGGATAGTGCTGATGTTTTTAAAGCATCAGATACGAGGTTGAATTCTTTAATTATTTGTCAGGAAGCAGTTCAGGTCTATTTCTATGTTTAGACCGAAAGGTGTTAGAGTATTGAGTTCAAAAATCCAGAATGTTTCTATTTTAGCTAATTCTTTTTGGATGTCCACACCTCTCCAATTGGGAGTGATTTTTTCTATGATCCAAAAATCCATGCTTGTAGGGTTATTATGATGAACTTGGAAAAATGTGACGATACGCTGTGGGTGGGTAGGCCTTTTTTAATATTCCTGATGTGCTCACTCAATCTGGTTTTAAATGGTCTTTTTGTTCTTCCTATGTAGAGCAAATTGCAGGGGCACTTTTCTATAGGATCAGCCTTTACCAGAATGTCTCTTAAGCTTCTGTTTTTTTGGTATACCTTCCGCAAGGGTTTCTTCATCAGAGGGCTCAAGGTGTTATCTGCTGTTAGGATGTTATGGTGCCTCTTCACCACTCGTTCAATCATGGGCGAGGCACTATTATATGTTTGTAAAAACGGAACGCTATGGTTGTCCCTCTTTTTGGGCCTGGTGTCGGGGGGGGTGCTGTATATGACATTTGCTTTTTCGCACGCAGGTACAGGTAATCTTGGGGATAGAAACAAAAGATAGAATGGAGAGTAACCTTGTAGCATGTACAGTTGTAAGCATGCACCATCTTTGTTAAGGAAATCTTCTAGTCTTCTCTTCTGCCGTCAAGGTATTCAGCATTGATAGTAAGGTACATTTAAAGCATTCAACTTGTCCATTACCCTCTGGATGATAGGGTGCTGTGTGGGAAACCTGCAGTACTTTCCCAATTTAGCAAACAGTTGATTTTCAAACTCCCCTCCTTGTTCATGTGGAGCTTGGTAGGAAATCCAAATTTTAGAGCAAAGCCATTAAATATAATCTCTGTTGCAGGTTTTCAGACTTGTTTGTAGTAGCATAAGCTTGAACAAATCTGGTAAAATGGTCCATGAGTACTAAGATATATACATAGCCTCCTTTGCACTTGTCAAGGTATAGAAAGTCTATAGACACCATATTAAATGGGTACGTTGTAGTAATGTTTCCCTTGTGTGCTCTTGACATTTGTCTTTCAAACACCTGCATTCTCTGAAAACATATCATTCAATGTATTTCTGTATGTATGGCCCAATGAAGAGTTCACTGTTCTTTCTGTTCCTAAGTGTCCCATTTCTTCATGAAGTTCTCCAGACACCATCAGATGATACACAATTGGCAACAATAGTTGTGAACTTGGTCTTCTCTTGGGGTGTAGGATGCCTTTTGAATTCAGGTGCAACTTAGACCACGCTTTTAGCGTATTTGTAGCTGGTAACTCTATTTCTTTTTTCCAAGTCATCCTTTAGCTTGACTATGTGGAGATATTATGCTCCACCCCCTGGGAGGAAACACAAAACAGGAACAGAGCCCCACCCCTTAGTCCCCTCCTCAGTTCTTTGTGTTTTCTCCCTGGGAAACCTTTGGACAGAGTGTAACTGGTGTTAGACTTCAGACAGTTTGTTTTTTAGCTATTTATTTTCCAACCTCCAGAGTTCTGGAGTAGCCAGCTGTCCCAGACATTATATCAGAGGAGTTCCTTCTGAGATCCGGATAAAGCCAGAGCTATTTTTCCCTTATAGTTGGTAAGTCAGTTACACATGCACTAGTTTTGCTGTATCTCTTTAAATCCCTAACTACTATGTTAGGGCGCTCCTTTAAAACCTCGGGTGTTGGTTCTACTAACCTGTTATATTTTATATTTTTAATATATGTTCACTTTTGTATTGAGTACTTTCCCTCAAAAAATTGCGAATTTCTGAGGCGTGGTTAGTGACCTGGCATCTGAAGTCATTTCCAGGTTCGGCTGAGATGCCATTTTCTCCCCAGCTGCAGTGTGAGGGAGGGAGACACGTGCAGGAAGGAATTTCAGGAGCCTTAGGATGCCGGGAATTGTTCTGGAGCAGGCAAGCATAGGTCTGGGCGGCAGCGTTATACATCGGCAGACCGAAAGCAGAAGCTCTCGGCGGCTGGGAGCAAAGAGTACCTGTCCCTTCCAGTGATGTCGGCCTCTCCAGCGGATACGGTAGAAGGCCCCAAGGAAGCACCACCTGTGGTAGGATCGTTCTTAATCATTTTATATAATTTTTGATTACAGATCAGTATAATGTAATAATAGGTTAATGTTTATTATGGTTTTAAGAGGAAACAAGTTTGAAGTATATAGTGTTTTTTCTCCCGGACACTAGACAGATGGTTCTGTGCCTGGAGATTCTAAGCCCTGCTGTTGAGGCACGATACGGCCTCCATTCGGGATGCCCAAAAAGAGATTCACACAGTCGCAGTGGTCACTTGCTTCCGCACCTATTCCCTTTTCAGGTTCAGAAAGTCAGCCTGAAAAACGGGTCTTCCCTGATTAACATTGCTACAGAGGATTTGCCTGCCATCCTCATGCAGATTAAAGGAGCAGTATCGCGAATTTTTCTTGGTGACTTATATTTAAATGGTACTTTGCATGTAGGTAAGTGTTGGAGTAAGAATTACAAATGTAGAAAAAAATGATGTCTGTGTTGTGCATCTGGAGACTAATAGCTCATGTTTATGTCTGCTGAGTGTCGGGGCCCGACACTCTGGCCTGTTCCACGCTGAGGAGAGGGGGAAACAATGTAACAAAGTATCAGCTGTTCAGTGCTGGCAGCCGTCCAGCATAAGATAACAACATTGCCTGGCCAGAACTCATATATCAAAAACAGAAAGAAAAGCTCTAAAAGTCATTTAGCTGATTGGTAAATTAAATGTCTTTGAACCAGAGAGTCACCGGTTCAAATCTCAGACTCGACAGTTTTTCTTTTTTTTTTTGGGGGGGGGGGGTTATTTTATTTCAGAATCTGTTTTTTTGCTCTAAACATTTTTTATTTTGACAGTTTTCCCTTCATGTTGGCTCTGCTGCAGAATCTTTCAGTTTACCATTTTCTCTCTCTTTTCTCAGCACATTTTTCCATATGATCTTTCTTTCAGCTTTGTGTGTTTTGAGCAAAGCCCAACCCATGATTTTCACTATCTGGAGTTTTGTTTTGTGCCCCTAGGGGCATCCCGACTTGGGATGTCCAGATATGTGAAATCCCCAAGTTCGCCTGTGAAAACGTACCTTTCCCTGTCCCACAGGGCATGCGCAGGCCAATCAGCGCTGTTTGCACCCAGATGGGGAGCCTGAGCAGTAACCTTCCTGGCCGCCCAGCCTGTCTAAATGACTATCTGCGTGAGCGCGCCAGAAAAATGGGGGGATCTGTGGTTATCCAGGGGTCGTTTCACACAGTGGGGCATCCCGATTTAGAATGCCCAAGGGGGAAGGTCAATGGCCGGGTCTTATAGATTTCAGGGTCGGCCACTCAATGTTTTGTTCCACTTTAATACCTTTAGATTTTCCTGCACAGTTATTCAAAGAAGAATTTCAGTTATTTTCAGTCAGTTTAGTTTATTTTGTATAGATTTTACACATTTGAGTCACCTGGTCTCATAACAAAAGCAGCACCTCACACACACAGTCGTTACCACTGATTACAGTGTCAGCCTCTGAGGTAAAGTGTTGCTAGGAGACCAGTGGGTAAATGAAGCAGCTCACTAAATACAACCCAGCAGATCCCCCGAATCAGCAAATGGAGCCATTGTCATTATACAATTTAAAAGAAAGGCATATATTTTTTCCTTTTTCTATCGCCACATTATTTATACACGTTAGAAGTAGAGATGAGCGAACTTTTTAAAAATTTGATTCGACTGATTCGCCGAATTTTCCGACAAAAATCGTTTCAACCCGAATTTATTCGAGACGAATCACTATTAAAAATGGCTATTTCTGAGCTTCCTAGAGCCTCAATAGGGTTGTAAACCATTCTGCCTTGCTGTAACACGCATAGGATGCGTGCTGGGTTACTGAAATAATACTGTAAATATTTAGGACATGCAGATCAGAGTTGAGGTGGCATCACTATGAGGGGCCCCTATATTGCCTGAAAAACACACCCTGGAGCTGGCAGCAGCAGGAGGCCAAATATTGGCTGAAACACATCCTGGAGTTGGCAGCAGGAGCCAAAAAATTGGCTGAATGACACCCTGGAGTTGCAAGCAGCAGCAGCAGGAACCCAAACATAGCTTGAAAGAGACACTGGAGTTGGCAGCAGGAGCCCAAAAATTGGATGAATCACACCCTGGAGTTGCAAGCAGCAGCAGCAGCCCAAACATTACTTTAAAGAGACACTGGAGTTGGCAGCAGGAGGCCAAAAATTGGATGAATCACACCCTGGAGTTGCAAGCAGCAGCAGCAGGAGCCCAAACATAGCCTGAAAGACACACTGGAGTTGGCTTCAGGAGCCCAACAATTGGATGAATCACACCCTGGAGTTGCAAGCAGCAGCAGCAGGAGCCCAAACATAGCCTGAAAGACACACTGGAGTTGGCTTCAGGAGCCCAACAATTGGATGAATCACACCCTGGAGTTGCAAGCAGCAGCAGCAGGAGCCCAGACATTGGCTGAAAGAGACACTGGAGTTGGCAGCAGGAGCCCAAAAATTGGACGAATCACACCCTGGAGATACAAGCAGCAGCAGCAGCAGCCCAAACATTGCTTTAAAGAGACACTGGAGTTGGCAGCAGCAGGAGCCCAAAAATTGACTGACACACCCTGGAGTTGGCAGCAGCAACAGCAGCAACCTAGAAATTGGCTGGAAGGCACCCTGAAGTTGGCAGCAGCAGCGGCACATACATTAGCTGGAAGTCACACCCTGGAGTTGGCAGCAGCATAAGCAGGAGCCCAAACATTGCTTGAAAGACACCCTGGGGTTGGCAGCAGCAGCAGGAGGCCAAAAAAATGGCTGAGAGAGACACTGGAGTTGGCAGCAGGAGCCCAAAAATTGGATGAATCACACCCTGGAGTTGCAAGCAGCAGCAGCAGGAGCCCAAACATTGGCTGAAAGAGACACTGGAGTTGGCTTCAGGAGTCCAAAAATTGGATGAATCACACCCTGGAGTTGCAAGCAGCAGCAGCAGGAGCCCAAACATTGCTTTAAAGAGACACTGGAGTTCGCAGCAGCAGGAGCCCAAAAATTGACTGACACACCCTGGAGTTGGCAGCAGCAGCAGCAGGAGCCTAGAAATCGGCTGGAAGGCACCCTGAAGTTGGCAGCAGCAGGAGCACATACATTAGCTGGAAGGCACACCCTGGAGTTGGCAGCAGCATAAGCAGGAGCCCAAACATTGCTTGAAAGACACCCTGGAGTTGGCAGCAGCAGCAGGAGGCCAAAAATTGGCTGAGAGAGACACTGGAGTTGGCAGCAGGAGCCCAAAAATTGGATGAATCACACCCTGGAGTTGCAAGCAGCAGCAGCAGCCCAAACATTACTTTAAAGAGACACTGGAGTTGGCAGCAGGAGGCCAAAAATTGGATGAATCACACCCTGGAGTTGCAAGCAGCAGCAGCAGGAGCCCAAACATAGCCTGAAAGACACACTGGAGTTGGCTTCAGGAGCCCAACAATTGGATGAATCACACCCTGGAGTTGCAAGCAGCAGCAGCCCAAACATAGCTTGAAAGAGACACTGGAGTTGGCAGCAGGAGCCCAAAAATTGGATGAATCACACCCTGGAGTTGCAAGCAGCAGCAGCAGCCCAAACATTACTTTAAAGAGACACTGGAGTTGGCAGCAGGAGGCCAAAAATTGGATGAATCACACCCTGGAGTTGCAAGCAGCAGCAGCAGGAGCCCAAACATAGCCTGAAAGACACACTGGAGTTGGCTTCAGGAGCCCAACAATTGGATGAATCACACCCTGGAGTTGCAAGCAGCAGCAGCAGGAGCCCAAACATAGCCTGAAAGACACACTGGAGTTGGCTTCAGGAGCCCAACAATTGGATGAATCACACCCTGGAGTTGCAAGCAGCAGCAGCAGGAGCCCAGACATTGGCTGAAAGAGACACTGGAGTTGGCAGCAGGAGCCCAAAAATTGGACGAATCACACCCTGGAGATACAAGCAGCAGCAGCAGCAGCCCAAACATTGCTTTAAAGAGACACTGGAGTTGGCAGCAGCAGGAGCCCAAAAATTGACTGACACACCCTGGAGTTGGCAGCAGCAACAGCAGCAACCTAGAAATTGGCTGGAAGGCACCCTGAAGTTGGCAGCAGCAGCAGCACATACATTAGCTGGAAGTCACACCCTGGAGTTGGCAGCAGCATAAGCAGGAGCCCAAACATTGCTTGAAAGACACCCTGGGGTTGGCAGCAGCAGCAGGAGGCCAAAAAAATGGCTGAGAGAGACACTGGAGTTGGCAGCAGGAGCCCAAAAATTGGATGAATCACACCCTGGAGTTGCAAGCAGCAGCAGCAGGAGCCCAAACATTGGCTGAAAGAGACACTGGAGTTGGCTTCAGGAGTCCAAAAATTGGATGAATCACACCCTGGAGTTGCAAGCAGCAGCAGCAGGAGCCCAAACATTGCTTTAAAGAGACACTGGAGTTCGCAGCAGCAGGAGCCCAAAAATTGACTGACACACCCTGGAGTTGGCAGCAGCAGCAGCAGGAGCCTAGAAATCGGCTGGAAGGCACCCTGAAGTTGGCAGCAGCAGGAGCACATACATTAGCTGGAAGGCACACCCTGGAGTTGGCAGCAGCATAAGCAGGAGCCCAAACATTGCTTGAAAGACACCCTGGAGTTGGCAGCAGCAGCAGGAGGCCAAAAATTGGCTGAGAGAGACACTGGAGTTGGCAGCAGGAGCCCAAAAATTGGATGAATCACACCCTGGAGTTGCAAGCAGCAGCAGCAGGAGCCCAAACATTGGCTGAAAGAGACACTGGAGTTGGCTTCAGGAGCCCAAAAATTGGATGAATCACACCCTGGAGTTGCAAGCAGCAGCAGCCCAAACATAGCTTGAAAGAGACACTGGAGTTGGCAGCAGGAGCCCAAAAATTGGATGAATCACACCCTGGAGTTGCAAGCAGCAGCAGCAGGAGCCCACACATTGGCTGAAAGAGACACTGGAGTTGGCTTCAGGAGCCCAAAAATTGGATGAATCACACCCTGGAGTTGCAAGCAGAAGCAGCAGCACAAACATAGCTTGAAAGAGACACTGGAGTTGGCAGCAGGAGCCCAAAAATTGGATGAATCACACCCTGGAGTTGCAAGCAGCAGCAGGAGCCCGAACATTACCTTAAAGAGACACTGGAGTTGGCAGCAGGAGCCCAAAAATTGCATGAATCACACCCTGGAGTTGCAAGCAGCAGCAGCAGGAGCCCAAACATTGCTTTAAAGAGACACTGGAGTTGGCAGCAGGAGCCCAAAAGTTGGATGAATCACACCCTGGAGTTGCAAGCAGCAGCAGGAGCCCAACATTGGCTGAAAGAGACACTGGAGTTGGCAGCAGGAGCCCAAAAATTGGATGAATCACACCCTGGAGTTGCAAGCAGCAGGAGCCCAAACATAGCTTGAAAGACACACTGGAGTTGGCTTCAGGAGCCCAAAAAGTGGATGAATCACACCCTGGAGTTGCAAGCAGCAGGAGCCCAAACATAGCTTGAAAGACACACTGGAGTTGGCTTCAGGAGCCTAAAAATTGGATGAATCACACCCTGGAGTTGCAAGCAGCAGCAGCAGGAGCCCAAACATTGGCTGAAAGAGATACTGGAGTTGGCAACAGGAGCCCAAAAATTGGATGAATCCCACCCTGGAGTTGCAAGCAGCAGCAGCAGGAGCCCAAACATTGCTTTAAAGAGACACTGGAGTTGGCAGCAGCAGGAGCCCAAAAATTGACTGACACACCCTGGAGTTGGCAGCAGCAGCAGCAGGAACCTAGAAATTGGCTGGAAGGCACCCTGAAGTTGGCAGCAGCAGGAGCACATACATTAGCTGGAAGTCACACCCTGGAGTTGGCAGCAGCATAAGCAGGAGCCCAAACATTGCTTGAAAGACACCCTGGAGTTGGCAGCAGCAGCAGGAGGCCAAAAAATGGCTGAGAGAGACACTAGAGTTGGCAGCAGGAGCCCAAAAATTGGATGAATCACACCCTGGAGTTGCAAGCAGCAGCAGCAGGAGCCCAAACATTGGCTGAAAGAGACACTGGAGTTGGCTTCAGGAGCCCAAAAATTGGATGAATCAAACCCTGGAGTTGCAAGCAGCAGCAGCAGGAGCCCAAACATTGCTTTAAAGAGACACTGGAGTTCGCAGCAGCAGGAGCCCAAAAATTGACTGACACACCCTGGAGTTGGCAGCAGCAGCAGCAGGAGCCTAGAAATCGGCTGGAAGGCACCCTGAAGTTGGCAGCAGCAGGAGCACATACATTAGCTGGAAGGCACACCCTGGAGTTGGCAGCAGCATAAGCAGGAGCCCAAACATTGCTTGAAAGACACCCTGGAGTTGGCAGCAGCAGCAGGAGGCCAAAAATTGGCTGAGAGAGACACTGGAGTTGGCAGCAGGAGCCCAAAAATTGGATGAATCACACCCTGGAGTTGCAAGCAGCAGCAGCAGGAGCCCAAACATTGGCTGAAAGAGACACTGGAGTTGGCTTCAGGAGCCCAAAAATTGGATGAATCACACCCTGGAGTTGCAAGCAGCAGCAGCCCAAACATAGCTTGAAAGAGACACTGGAGTTGGCAGCAGGAGCCCAAAAATTGGATGAATCACACCCTGGAGTTGCAAGCAGCAGCAGCAGGAGCCCACACATTGGCTGAAAGAGACACTGGAGTTGGCTTCAGGAGCCCAAAAATTGGATGAATCACACCCTGGAGTTGCAAGCAGAAGCAGCAGCACAAACATAGCTTGAAAGAGACACTGGAGTTGGCAGCAGGAGCCCAAAAATTGGATGAATCACACCCTGGAGTTGCAAGCAGCAGCAGGAGCCCGAACATTACCTTAAAGAGACACTGGAGTTGGCAGCAGGAGCCCAAAAATTGCATGAATCACACCCTGGAGTTGCAAGCAGCAGCAGCAGGAGCCCAAACATTGCTTTAAAGAGACACTGGAGTTGGCAGCAGGAGCCCAAAAGTTGGATGAATCACACCCTGGAGTTGCAAGCAGCAGCAGGAGCCCAACATTGGCTGAAAGAGACACTGGAGTTGGCAGCAGGAGCCCAAAAATTGGATGAATCACACCCTGGAGTTGCAAGCAGCAGGAGCCCAAACATAGCTTGAAAGACACACTGGAGTTGGCTTCAGGAGCCCAAAAAGTGGATGAATCACACCCTGGAGTTGCAAGCAGCAGGAGCCCAAACATAGCTTGAAAGACACACTGGAGTTGGCTTCAGGAGCCTAAAAATTGGATGAATCACACCCTGGAGTTGCAAGCAGCAGCAGCAGGAGCCCAAACATTGGCTGAAAGAGATACTGGAGTTGGCAACAGGAGCCCAAAAATTGGATGAATCCCACCCTGGAGTTGCAAGCAGCAGCAGCAGGAGCCCAAACATTGCTTTAAAGAGACACTGGAGTTGGCAGCAGCAGGAGCCCAAAAATTGACTGACACACCCTGGAGTTGGCAGCAGCAGCAGCAGGAACCTAGAAATTGGCTGGAAGGCACCCTGAAGTTGGCAGCAGCAGGAGCACATACATTAGCTGGAAGTCACACCCTGGAGTTGGCAGCAGCATAAGCAGGAGCCCAAACATTGCTTGAAAGACACCCTGGAGTTGGCAGCAGCAGCAGGAGGCCAAAAAATGGCTGAGAGAGACACTAGAGTTGGCAGCAGGAGCCCAAAAATTGGATGAATCACACCCTGGAGTTGCAAGCAGCAGCAGCAGGAGCCCAAACATTGGCTGAAAGAGACACTGGAGTTGGCTTCAGGAGCCCAAAAATTGGATGAATCAAACCCTGGAGTTGCAAGCAGCAGCAGCCCAAACATAGCTTGAAAGAGCCACTGGAGTTTGCAGCAGGAGCCCAAAAATTGGATGAATCACATCCTGGAGTTGTAAGCAGCAGCAGGAGCCCGAGCATTACTTTAAAGAGACACTGAAGTTGGCAGCAGGAGCCCAAAAATTGGATGAATCACACCCTGGAGTTGCAAGCAGCAGCAGCAGGAGCCCAAACATTGCTTTAAAGAGACACTGGAGTTGGCAGCAGGAGCCCAAAAATTGGATGAGTCACACCCTGGAGTTGCAAGCAGCAGCAGGAGCCCAACATTGGCTGAAAGAGCATCTGGAGTTGGCAGCAGGAGCCCAAAAATTGGATGAATCACACCCTGGAGTTGCAAGCAGCAGGAGCCCAAACATAGCTTGAAAGACACACTGGAGTTGGCTTCAGGAGCCCAAAGATTGGATGAATCACATCCTGGAGTTGCAAGCAGCAGGAGCCCAAACATAGCTTGAAAGACACACTGGAGTTGGCTTCAGGAGCCCAAAAATTGGATGAATCACACCCTAGAGTTGCAAGCAGCAGCAGGAGCCCAAACATTGGCTGAAAGAGACAATGGAGTTGGCAGCAGGAGCCCAAAAATTGGATGAATCCCACCCTGGAGTTGCAAGCAGCAGGAGCCCAAACATAGCTTGAAAGACACACTGGAGTTGGCTTCAGGAGCCCAAAAATTGGATGAATCACACCCTGGAGTTGCAAGCAGCAGCAGCAGTAGGCCAAAAATTGGCTGAAAGGCACACCCTGAAGTTGGCATCAGCAGGAGGCCAAAAATTGGTTGGAAGGCACACCCTGAAGTTGGCATCAACAGGAGCCCAAAAATTGGCCTAAAGACATAAATATGTTTTGCACCATTTGGGAAGTGTAAAACGTGGCACCATGCTGAATCACACCCTGGAGTTGCAAGCAGCAGGAGCCCAAACATAGCTTGAAAGACACACTGGAGTTGGCTTCAGGAGCCCAAAAATTGGATGAATCACATCCTGGAGTTGCAAGCAGCAGGAGCCCAAACATAGCTTGAAAGACACACTGGAGTTGGCTTCAGGAGCCCAAAAATTGGATGACTAACACCCTAGAGTTGCAAGCAGCAGCAGGAGCCCAAACATTGGCTGAAAGAGACAATGGAGTTGGCAGCAGGAGCCCAAAAATTGGATGAATCACACCCTGGAGTTGCAAGCAGCAGGAGCCCAAACATAGCTTGAAAGACACACTGGAGTTGGCTTCAGGAGCCCAAAAATTGGATGAATCACACCCTGGAGTTGCAAGCAGCAGCAGCAGGAGGCCAAAAATTGGCTGAAAGGCACACCCTGAAGTTGGCATCAGCAGGAGGCCAAAAATTGGTTGGAAGGCACACCCTGAAGTTGGCATCAGCAGGAGCCCAAAAATTGGCCTAAAGACATAAATATGTTTTGCACCATTTGGAAAGTGTAAAACGTGGCACCATGCTGAATCTAGTCGCATTCATCAGGCATTGGTGGGTGGAAATCCTGGCTGATCCATCCCTGATTCATTTTGACAAAGGTGAGTCTCTCCACATTTTTAGTTGACAGACGAGTTCTCCTTGCCGTAACTATGGCCCCCGCCGCACTAAACACCCGCTCAGATGGCACGCTACTTGCCGGGCAGGACAGCTTTTCCAGGGCAAACTCTGCTAGTTGCGGCCACAAATCAAGTTTGGTGGCCCAGAAGTCCAGCGGATCCTCAAGGTGTGTTGGCATGGTCATGTCAAAGTATGACATTACCTGCTGGTTCAGGTCCTGCTCCAGGTCTTCCTGCTGCTCATGAGTAGCCTCACTATGCGGGTGTAGAAAGCTACTCATTAGCGACTGAAGACTGAGGCTGCTGCTGATGGAGCTGCTGCTGCTGCTCCTGCCAACCCCCCAGCAGCCATGGCAGTGGAAGGTGAGCGCAGAGGTCCCCTCGAGTCAGACCTGCGAGAGTATGGACCATGGCGCAGATAGGCATCGGCCAACTGACTACGTAGAATGTCTTTGTAGTAGTTCAGTTTGTCCTCCCTCTCGGCGGGTTTAAAAAATGCCCCCATTTTGTGCCGGAAGCGAGGGTCCAATAAGGTGGACAGCCAGAAGTCATCCCGCCGACAAATGGAAACAATTCTGGGGTCACTACGCAAGCACGTGAGCATGCTTCCTGCCATTTGCGCAAGTGACTCGGATGGACTACCTGTCTCCATCTCCACTGCATACTGCCACGGTGTGTCGGGGTCCTCTGTCTCGCCTTCCTCAAAACCTTCTAGCTCCTCTGGCTGCTCCTGCTCCTCCTCTCCTGTCCGCTGACTAGATAAACCAGCTATTTCGCCAAGCCTAAACTGTGCTTCACTGTTCCCCTCCTCCTCATCTTCCTCTTCCTCCAGTTCAGCTCCAACGGGGTTCATGTGGCCGTAAGATGTAGACGCCATGTCTCCAGTGCCCTGACCAGCCATGGTTTCCAAAATGTGCGGTAGTACATGAAGCAGTGGAATCACGTTGTTCATCCCGTAATCCTGTCGACTGACAAATAAAGTGGCTTCCTCAAAGGGCCTGAGCAAACGGCAGGTGTCACGTATGACCTGCCACTGGTTGACATTGAAGTTACACAGGGGAGTCCCCCCTATCCGCTTGGATCATCAGGAAATCCGTGATGGCTTTTCTCTGTTCATATAATCGGTCCAACGTGTGAAGGGTGGAATTCCAACGGGTGGAAACATCGCAAATCAGACTATGTTGCGGGATACCGTTCTGACGCTGTAGCTCAAGAAGGGTGTGTTTGGCGGTGTATGAGTGGCTGAAGTGCATGCAAAGTTTCCTTGAAGTTGTTAGGATGTCTTGCATATGGGGGGAACACTTTAGAAACCGCTTGACAACCAGATTGAAGACGTGAGCCATGCAGGGGGCATGGGTCAGCCTTCCTTGGTGCAGCGCAGACAAAATGTTCTTCCCATTGTTGGTAACCATGATTTCCATTTTAAGTTTTCTTGGAGTAAGCCATGTTTGGATTTCCTGATGAATAAATTTAAGCAGTTCCTCCCCTGTGTGACTCCGTTCGCCAAGACAAACCATGTGAAGCACTGCGTGACACCTCCGTGCCCTGCACACATGGTAGACTGGAGGGGCACTGAGACTTGAGCCTACAATGGAGGGTGAGGAGATCGCCGAGGATGAGGAGGCCGAGTCGCACAGTGTCACAGGCCCAACGGGCAGGGAGCGCGGAGGCCGAAGCGTTGTGACCTGTCCAAGTTGCTGCTGCTGCTGCAAAGGGACCACATTCACCCAGTGGGCCGTAAACGACATGTACTGTCCCTGACCGTAGTTACAGCTCCAGACGTCGGCGCTGCCATGCACTTTGCTACACACCGACAGGCTCAAGGACTGGCCCACCTTCTGTTCAACAAAAGTGTGCAGCGCTGGTACTGCCTTCTTGGCAAAGAAATGACGGCTTGGGACTCTCAACCTCGGCTCGGCACAAGCCATCAGTTCTCTGAAAGGTGCAGAGTCCACCACCTGAAAAGGGAGCGACTGCAGCACCAGCAACTTGGACAGGAGCACATTCAGCTTCTGCACCGAAGGATGAGTGGGCGCATACTGCTGTCTCTTGGACATGGCTTCGCTGATGGATTGCTGGCGGGATGTATGACTTGGAGGAGGAGGAGCAGGAGCGACAGAGGATGGGTATGACGCACAGCTGCCTTCGGCTGAGGTGCTGGAGCCTTGGCTGGCTGAAATTGGGAGCGGCGTGCCACTTGGTGAGGAAGCAGACTGGACCACCCCTTGGGAGCCTCGGTTCTCCCAGGTCGTTTTATGGTGACGCATCATATGTTGATACAGGGCCGTGGTGCCAACATTTGGGCCCTGGCCACGCTTCACCTTCTGCCTACATATCTTGCATGTGGCCATGTTACCCTCCTGCGGATGCTTCAGGAAAAACTGCCACACTGCCGAGTAGCTACTTTTCCCACCAACAGGCATCACTGATTCGCTGCCATTGTCGCCAACTCCAGGAACCCCTGCTCCACTACCTCCCGATAAGGTAGCCTGCCGCGCAGCAGGTGCTCTACCCCGGCCCCGGCCCCGTTTGGCTCCAGGCTTTACAATTGTGCCCCCATGCTGACTGCCAACCATGCTGCTAACACCTTGCTGCCTGAGCTGCTGACTCCGGGGCAACCTGCGCCCCTCTTCTCCTGATGATGACGATGAAGCCCCTTCATCACCGGCTCCCAAGTGCGATCGGCTTCATCATCATCATCATCATCATCACTGAGTTGTGGCTGTACGTCACTGATGTTCTCGGTTTCCTCAACAGTGTCTGGCGCAGACGCTGGAAATCTCGCAACACCCACGACACTGTCCACATCACTATTTGCCGAGCTAAAGAAGCCACCTCCATTTCATGGCTGGGCAGTAGCTGCTGACTGTCCTCTATCTGATCGTCCTCCTCACTAAAGAGTGGAGCTGAACCCAAAGCATAGGATACGTCGCTGGGGGAGGGAACAGTGTAGGACAGAGGCAATGGGAGGACAGGGACTGCTCTCGAGGCATGCCAACTCAGGGTTGTGTCAGAGGAACCTACCGACCCTAGACTGGGGGTCTCAGACGTAACTTGTGATGATGTTGATGAGCGCGTTAACCAATCTACCACGGCAGATGCGTTACTGGTGGAGACACGACCGCTAGCAGATACTGGCAGATCAAGTCTCTCACCGTGACTCCTGCTGCAACTCGCCCCTAGTCTGCTGCGACCTCTGCCTGCTGAATCTTGGCCTCTGCCACTCCTCTTTGAACATCCTTGCACTTGTCTGCCTGACATTTTTATGTATTTGCTTATTTAGTATAAACAGATAGGGTGCAAGGTGCAGCTTTGGGGTGCCCTGCGGTCTGGTTTATTGAAAGCAGTCAAAAAGGAAGTGCAAACTGAAGTAGCTTAATGAAGCTGATGCTGAACAACGCTTATGTTGTATAAGAGATAGGGTGCAAGGTGCAGCTTTGGGGTGCCCTGCGGCCTGGTTTATTGAAAGCAGTCAAAAACAAGTGCAAACTAAAATAACTTCATGAAGCTGATGCTGATCAACGCTTATGTTATATAACAGATAGGGTTAAAATAGCATGTGCCTTGGGATGCCAGTGTGGCGTAATGTATTTTAAGCTGAACAAAAAGTATTAACAATAATCCAAGTATGAGAAATGCTTTTGTTTAACAGATAGGGTTAAATAGCATGTGCCTTGGGATGCCAGTGTGGCGTAATGTATTTTAAGCTGAACAAAAAGTATTAACAATAATCCAAGTATGAGAAATGCTTTTGTTTAACAAATAGGGTTAAATAGCATGCGCCTTGGGATGCCAGTGTGGCGTAATGTATTTTAAGCTGAACAAAAACTATTAACAATAATCCAAGTATGAGAAATGCTTTTGTTTAACAGATAGGGTTAAATAGCATGTGCCTTGGGATGCCAGTGTGGCGTAATGTATTTTAAGCTGAACGAAAACTATTAACAATAATCCAAGTATGAGAAATGCTTTTGTTTAACAGATAGGGTTAAATAGCATGTGCCTTGGGATGCCAGTGTGGTGTAATGTATTTTAAGCTGAGCAGAAGCAGTAAGGGTTAAATAGCATGTGCATTGCATGCACAGTGTGCAGCTTAAACCAAACCAAATATATTAACAGTAACCCAGTAATTATGAAATATGAATCATAGGCAGCACTAGGCACCCTGTCAATGTGACTTGTATGCTGCTGGATTGTTCCGGTTTTAAACCTATCTTTCCCTAGCTCTGTCTACCACTCTAAATCTCCCTAACTATCTGTCTCTCTCTTTACCTATCTGTAACTGTCTCTAGCTATCGCTAACTCTCACCTAACTATGACTAACTGTCTGTCCCTGTCTGCTGCCAGCAACCACCGCTGTCTCACGAATGCAAGTCTGAAATGCGCACAAGCAAGATGGCCGCCACTTTATTTAGCGCGGTGACGTCACCGGGCTTCCTGGCTGCTGATAGGCTGCATGTGACTGTCCCATCTGGGGACATGTCTGAACATGTCCGTCCACCATCTTAGAATACCTGTCATTGAGTTTAAGGGAAAACTTTGATCGATCGAATCGCCGGGAAATTCGGATTCGTTCAGAATCGAATTTTTCATGAAATTCGGAACGAATCCGGGTTCGTCCGGATCGATTCGCTCATCCCTAGTTAGAAGCTATTGTGTGGCTATTTAATTATTTATCTTTTTTAATGCAAATTTCGCGATACTGCTCCTTTAAGGTTATACCTTAAGGTGAAAGGTGAAATTTAAAAGAGGATGCTATCTCTCAATATATTCCCATAGTATTCCGTAAAACTAGATAGTTATTACAATATATGTGTGTGTGTGTGTGTGTGTGTGTGTGTGTGTGTGTGTGTGTGTGTATATATATATATATCCATAGCAGATATAATATAAGGCGGATTCAACAGCAGGATGATTTATATGCAAAAATATAATGGATTCCTGTCCATTCAGCTTGTAGGACATCATTAAGTCTACGTGGAGTTCCCAGAGGAAAAGTTTGTATGCCAAACTCCTTAAAAAGGAAATTCATGTTCCACGATTAGGATATGGAACCGGGGAACAAGTGGCCAAATCTCCATGCACCACTGGGTCAGATGTCCAGAACGGCGGACATGAGTGCCTTTTAAGAGCCAATGCGAGTCGCTGGGGATCATTTGCTTGGCATTGGTAGCTGATTTAATCCTCAGGAGCATGGCAAGTGATGGGAAATAAGTTTCCCTCAGAAACCCTGCATTGATACCAGGCATTAATAGAGCCTTCTTTCTTGCTAATGTTTCAGAGGAAATCCTCAGGGCCACAGTTTCAACACTCGCTTGATCTCAGGTGTTCTTAAGATTAGTCGGGAGGCAATGTGTCTTAGACTAAGCATTGTGGAATCCCTGACATGGTAATTCTTTTCAGGGAGATTTATTGTGCAAGTCAAATTAAGCTAAAAAAGTCACTACCAGGTAGCGGAATATTTAATCCGCGCTTTAGTGATAGAAGGGCAGGTCTACGCCCGCCCAACCCAGTCTAAACAGTTACCCTAGTTAACAAGCCTTCGGGTCTAACCCGCAGTTCTGACAAAGACTTTCCAGTGATGGGGGGGGGGGCTATCCTACTTCATATCTGCTGGAGAAGTAGTAACTCAAGATTAGTTGTGTTACAGACTCTAGAAGAAGGGTATCGATTATAATGTATCCCTCCCCCAATACTATTTTTTGTGACCATATTCCCAAAGTTTTCCCTCTAGTTCTACGGGAGCTTGCAAAAAAATTGATAAAGGGGGTCCTTTTAACGTCATCCTCGCTGAGAGAGGAATTCTATTCACATATTCTGGTTCAGAAGCCATCTGGAAATTATTGCATGTTTTTTCTATCTAAAAAGATTAAACAGATTCATTGATACAAGTTATTCAGATGGAATCATAATTTGGTCATAATTGTTCTGGTAGCAAAATGCCCTGATGGTGATACTAGACTTAATCCCTATCAACATATTCTCATTATGACATTGCATCAAAAATTCCTCAGGTTGGCGGTAGGTCAGGAAATCCCTCACTATCAGTATAAAGCATTTCCATTTGGCCTGCCCTCATCTCCCAGGATCTTTACAAGGATCCTAGCAGAACCAAGGTTTTCCCTCAGGTAACAAGTCACAGCCAGCATTGCTACCATGTGTGCAGGGCACGGAGGTTTCACACTGTTCTTCACATTGTTTGCCTTGAATAGAGTCACACAGGGGAGGTGTCACGAACAACTCACTTTCACGCCGGTCCAGCGGCATCTGCAGGCGGTGGCTGTCTGGCTCCGTCCCCACCCGGCGGCCACGTCTCCGTCAGGCGGTGCCGGAGGGAGCGGGACCGAGTTGACACGCCCCCTCCCCGCGTCACCTTCCCTCACTGACAGTCCGTGCTCACGCACGTGTGCAGGCATGGCTGTCATACGACCTCCGGCGGTGCTGCAGGCAGCGTGCCCGCCGGAGGTTGGAGTAATTGGGCCAATGAGCCCTGGGGTTCAATGGCCAATCGGGCAGGGGTTTCTGGGGCAGAAACGCCCTTGTAAATTAACTGGGCAATCAGCCCAAAGATTGTAATAGCACCAATCATGCACATTCCCTTGTCCAATCCCGTCTAGGTCAGCCCATTCCTTCCCATCCAATCCCATCAGCTCCATCCCAATAAAGTTTGGTTCCCCGCAGTTGTTCCTTGCCCGTGATAGTGTGCTGCTGGGTGTGATTATCTGTATTGATTCTTCCCGTTTAATCTTGCTGTGTATGACCATCCCGTGATTGCCGCCTGGACTGACCATTGTCTGTTTCTGACTCCGATTTTGCCTGCTCCCTTTTACTGCATACCCGTGACCTCCCGGCTTGACCCTTAGCTTGACTCTGACTATTCTTCCGTCTCATCCTTTGGTGCCGCGCTTGATTAGGACTGATCTTCCGTGTATGACTCCTGCTTGCCCAAGCTAGTCCAGTCTCGTTCCTGGTTCATTCGCCTTCCTCCCCACTGCAATGGGAACTATGATGATGGACAATAGGAAGAACATCTTGTCTGCGCTGCGCTGCGTCAAGGAAGCCTGAGCTCTTCACTCTGTATGGTAAACGTGTTCAATCAGGTTGTCAAGCATTTCCTGAAGTGTTCCCCCATCTGCGAAACATTCTAACAATGGGAAGCAAACTTTGCATGCACTTCAGCCACTCCTACACTAGAACGGTATCCCCCAACATATTCCACACTGAATATTTTGGACCGACTATACAAAAAGAGAAAATCCATCACAAATTTCTTGCTGATCCTAGGGGATAGGGGGACTCCTCTGTGTAACTTCAATGTAAACCAGTGGCCACTCATGCATGGCCTGCCATTTGCTCAGGCCCTTTGAGGAAGCCACCTTATTAGTCAATCGCCAGGATTACGGGATAAACAACATCATTCCACTGCTTCATCTACTACAACACGTGTTGGAAACTAGGGTGGTCAGGGCACTGGAGACATGGCACTTACATCTCACGGCCACATGAACCCTGTGGAGGCTGAACTGGAGGAGGAGAAGGAGGAGGGAGAAGGGCACAGTAGAGCACATTTTAGGTTTCACGAAATGGGTGGATTGTTGAATCATCTGACAGGAGCGGAGGAGCAGGAGCAACCAGAAGAGCTAGAGGGTTGTGAGGAAGGCAAGACAAAGGACCCAGACACACAAAGGCAGGTAGTCCCTTCGAGTCACTTGCTCAAATGGCATGATGCATGCTAACTTTCTTGTGTAGTAACCACCGAATTGTCACCATTCGGCAGCTGGAGGATTTCTGGCTCTCCACCCACAAAATGGGGGCCTTTTTTTTAACCCACTGAGAAGATCCATCCTCTCACAGGTATGACTCAGGGGGGGGGGCTCTGCACTCACTTTCCACTGTCATGGCTGCTGGGGAGGGTGGGCCAGCAGGAGCAGTCCCAATTCCATCAGCAGCAGCCTGAGTCTACAGTTGCTGATGAGTAGCTTTCTTCACCCACATAGTAAGGCAACTCATGAGCTGCGGGTAGACCTGGAACTGGACCTGAACCAGCATGGTGGCATACCTTGACATGACCCTGTCAGCACACCTTCAGGATCCGCTAGACTTCTGTGCAGCTAAATTTGATTTGTGGCCACAACTAGCAGAGTTTGCTCTCTGAAAGCTGCCCTGCATTGCCAGTAGTGTGCCATCAGAGTAGGTGTTTCATGCGGCAGGGGCCATAGTAAGCCAAAGAACTTGTATTTCCACAAAAAGTGTCAGGCCTTTCACAGTAACTAGGATCTGAAGACTTTAACAGGAACAAAATGGTACAAATCTCAGATTTTCATATGTTGTGTGCACTGATAAGGGCAGTTCAATGCGCTCCAGTAGGATTAAAACAGTATTTTTAGACAACAGCGGCAGGTGTGTAACTATGTCTGGCCTTTCACACGAACTAGCCCATCTGTACGTGAACATAACAAAAAATGTTAAAAACTCAGTCAGGTGCACTTAAGTGAGATGCCCTAATTAGGCCAGTTAAATGCACCCCAGCAGCTTTTAAAACAAGGTTTTAGTACAACAGCAAGAGCTGTATATTTTTGGGCAGGTGTGTGGCATTGAGTGGCCTTAACACAAATTAGGCTTTCAAGACCTGGGCATAAAACCAAATGCAAAAACTGTCAGATGTGCTTAAATGGGATGCCCTGGTGAGGGCCAGTTACACAGACTACAGAAGACTTAAAAACAGATTTTTTTCAAGAGGTGGATTTTTTGGGGCAGGTGTGTGGCCTTTCACGCTAACCAGCCCATGAACACTTGAACATAAAAAAGATGCACTTAAATGGGATGCCCTGGTGAGGGCCAGTTAAGTAACAACCAAAAATTGGTACACTATTTACATGTATGCGCAAGTTACACTTCATAAAGCACAATACACTTTACTGCTCTGCTCAGTAGCTGGCTACAATTAGCTTTTGTAAAAAAAAAAAAATTAAACTTTTGAAATTGTAGACACACCACACTGTTTCTCAAGCCCTCTCCTTTCCCTGTCACTGCTTGAATTTTGCTTGAATTCTGACACATGAATTGCTTCTGCTATACACACTGTCCCTGTGCAGAATCGCTTTTCCTTTACACTGTATACTGTCAATCTGTCTCTCACTGTCTTTTTCTCGCCACAATACATCACCGGGGTGCCTGGCTGCTGATTACTGCCAGTGGATGCATAGAGGGGCTATACACAGGGCCAAAACTAAGAAAAAACTGACCCTGTTGTTTCCATGTGCTCAACAGACATTACTGTGTTAGCACCATACAAACAATGGCACTCAGGGACGGGGGCCCCTTTGGTAATAGGCCTTCAAAGAGGCCCCTGGGTGATTCCTTTGTACACCTGTGGGTCAGTTCAATCCTGCTCACAGGGGACTGGATCTCCTGCAAATCCCCTGCTGACTGCTGTCCAAATGGTTCATTGTAGTTATACTTAAGTCGGTTATATTCTAAAAAGTATAACCTTAGACACCCACTGTCACAAAATCGATCGTTCAACATCGGTTTGATCAAGCGATCTGAGACATGGGTGTGGGCTGCTTCCAGCACAGAGAACAATCACACCAGAAACACCTACACACCAATTACAACAAGCTGCCACCACCACCGTAACTACACTTTAAAGTGATTAAATTGGGCCGGTGGATACCCTCTGATCAAACGCTGCTGGCGAGTAATTGAAACAGTCACTACACACTTCTCTCCACATACAAGCAGGGCATAGGCAATCCACACTGATTCCGTTCCACACTTACCCTGTGGAGAGTCTGATCAGTTCCACACTTTCCCTGTGGAGAGTCTGATCAGTTCTGCTGTCGAACGATCAGATACATTCAGCTTGCAATCTGCTGGTTCACATACAGTCACCATGCAGCAAGTTAATTGTGAGTCATTCACCTTTGTAACACTATATGATTAGATACGCTTTCCCAGTCATACAATGGATTAGTTACAATCAATCTTACAGTCTATGGGTTAATACACATTTATGAGCAGTCAAACAGTCTTCAGAAACCAGGGTAGTTTTTAGAGCTCCAAGTGAACCAGGTTAGAAGATTTCTAATTGCCAAAAAAGGTAGGCCGATGCTTAGTTGGAATATTTTAATTAAAAAAAAGACAAAAATCCAAATAATAAACTGACCCTCTGTATGTGACCCAGAAAACAGTTTCTCCCCCTGGATTTATCCTGGATTCCAAGGGGCTGGAAGACAGATGCCGTTCCCCCTGGGTGGGTGATGGCTGATATTTTATTAGGCTTTAGCCTGGGGGGGGGCAAATAATTTGTAGTCACCCTTTTAGTAAATCTGTACTACAAGCTGTGCTCCCTCCACCTTTCCATATCAGTGGTTTTAACTGTTTCTAGAAGGAATTTATTGCTCTGTCATGAAGTCTTTGAAGAATTTTGTTTATTTTGTTATAGGATGTTTGTAGGAATGCAAGGGATGAGGCAGAAGTGGAATCATGATATAAATTAGGACACTGGATGTCACACCCACCTCATTAGACTCCACCTTCCCCTACCTAAGTGGATGCAGCCAGGTCTGCCAGGTCAGCCATGCTGTCCACTGTTTTCAGCCGTGTTTCCCGTAGTCTGACTTGCATCAGGCCTATTGCTGCCAGTGGAGGCAGAGCAGTGTGTGGCTGGACATCCCCCACGCTGGAGCCTCACGACACCATCAGCAGGTAGGGAAACTAGCAGCGGCTTGTGAGAGCCAATGTGAAATTTAAACATAAAAAACATAGAAGATTGATGACAGAAGGAGACCACATGGTCCATCTAGTTTGCCTTTATCTGCATATTTTCTTTTTATTTAAAGCTAGATCTGTGTTACTGTTGATTTCCAATTATCTGTGCTTGAAGTTTGTTCAAGTATCTATTGAGTTTCAGTAGTAAATGGGAGGTGAATATGCAAAACTGCACAATAGAACCTTGCTCAATTGGCCCTGATTTATTCTTGGCTAGTATTCATTAGTCACAGCTTTTTATTTATTACGGCTTTATATCGCCCACTCCATAAACCTAGCCTATAAGATGAATGGCACCACACCACTATTTATCAAAAGCTAGACATCTTTGTTAAATAGAGCATCTATGCAAAATATATGATGGGGCACAGTGAAGCACCTTAGGGCCTACCTGAGGAAGTTATCCCTGGGGGCCTACCTGAGGAAGTTATCCCTGGGGCCCTTGTTGTGGTGGGTTCGAGGGCTTTCCAATTTCCATAGGAATGGAAAACAGGTGTTCCGGGCCAGGGGGGATTCTGCCACACTGACTGTTATGGGGTGATTTGGATACACAGCCTATAATTGGGTGATTGGGGTAGCGGTGAGTCTGCCACACTGCCCTTTATAGGAGCATTCTGCCACACTGCCTGCTATGGGATGATGGGGTGGAGATTCTGAACACTGCCTGCTATGGTGTGATTGGGGGGGACTCTGCACACTGCCTGTTATGGGGTGATTTGGGGGCAATTTTGCACACTATTGTTGTACAAGTGACCAAAAATGTCCTGGGATGTTTTTTAACCCAAGTTCATTCCTGAAAAAAGTGTTTATTGATCAAATAAGAAATATAACTTACTCCAGGCAAGCCAGAAACACTATTTAGGCATTATTCTGTTTTACTGCCCTGGGCCAATGGGTTCCACCAGAGGATCCCCTGGTGAAATGGTGGGCCTGTCTGACACTGGATGCATACCTGCTTAAAGTGATCGTAGGAGTTTGTTGTCACCTTCTATCCCCAGCCCAGTGCCCCAAAACGGTCTGCGTTTTGGTTTTTCACTAAAGCCAATTTTCATAACACAAACTGATGCAGTCTAACAAATTGCTCCCTGGCCATGAAGCCCCATCCCCTGATGCTTTCCAGCAATGATATTGTTACAGTACACACAGCTCAGCATTGGTCATAGTAATATGGTAACATAGTATGTAGGGCTGAATAAAGACTTTAGTCTATCCAGTTCAGGCTGTATAGTAAATGAAGATCTCCTTCCAGTGGTCTAGTAGCCACAGTTGGTAATGTGGCGGCTACTGCGGGGGATCCCCGGGTGACAAGGTGATGTAAATCCTTATACTCGTTATTCATAGCATTGATTGTTTAGCTTGGTGGCGCCATAGATATCCTTCTATAATTTCACTGGCTGGTTAATTATCATGTGTGTGCTGCTTAGCACTTCAGCACTTTAATTGATTACTATTGTGGGTCTGCTTTGTTTATGGCACATGTTTTTTTGTTTCATTGTTGTTTTTCTTTTTTGATGCACTTTATTAGGGCACACATTTGTTAGCATTGCTAAAACTGCACATAATATGCACATCATGCATCATGCACTTTAGATTCAGATTCTGAATTCCTTTTTCTATATATAAGTAAACGTCCCGACGAAAATCTTTACGGCTGCACACTACAAAATGAACCCATTAATGTGCTCGTCTACATATTTTGTTCACTCACTTCTGCTACAATGCTTAGCTAAATCACATTGAGGTCTGTATATTCTTCCATTTCCCGCACCTAATGCTTATCTAAATCACTTCGCGGTCTGTATATTTCATTTCCCGCACCAAATGCTTACCTAAATCACTTCGCAGTCTCATTCTTCTTTCATTTCCCGCACCTAATGCATACCTAAATCACTTCGCGGTCACATTCTTCTTTCATTTCCCGCACCTAATGCTTACCTAAATCGCTTTGCGGTCTGGCGATTCTTTATATCTAAATTTTGGGTTTTGCCTTCATTTTGTGGTAACCAACCCTTAATGATTGTATGTAGAAAAGAAAATGACACAGAAACAAGTTTTTGGTTTGTTATTTCTACTAATAAATGGCATTTTTGTTATTGTGTGTTTTTTTTTTTTTTTTTTTTTTTTTTTTTTTTTTTTTTTTTTAATTTAGCAAATACAAACTTTATTTTTTTTTTTAAGTTAAAATTTTACTAATAGAATAAAATTTATAAAAACAATAAAAGTTGTAAAACTATATACAAAGCAATGGCAGGCCCCAGATAATTATTCTTCATCTGTGGTCCCCAATGAATCGCACAGCTCCTACATCTCGCCCACCAACCGAAACACTGTGGCACTGATTTGTGCCAATCTGGCACGTGCGGCGTCTGTTTAAAAAAAAAAAGAAAAACAAATTATTGATATGCAAATACATGTTTAACAGCTGTAGTTGGAATGATTATTAGGTTGCAAGCTAACTCATGAGCCCATATGTCATTATGCTAAGGCAATTCTTAAAGGAAGAGGCCATTTGTCATTATGCTAAGGCAATTCTTAAAGGAAGAGGCCATTTGTCATTATGCTAAGGCAATTCTTAAAGGAAGAGGCCATTTGTCATTATGCTAAGGCAATTCTTAAAGGAAGAGGCCATTTGTCATTATGCTAAGGCAATTCTTAAAGGAAGAGGCCATTTGTCATTATGCTAAGGCAATTCTTAAAGGAAGAAGCCATATGTCATTATGCTAAGGCAATTCTTAAAGGAAGAGGCCATATGTCATTATGCTAAGGCAATTCTTAAAGGAAGAGGCCATATGTCATTATGCTAAGGCAATTCTTAAAGGAAGAGGCCATATGTCATTATGCTAAGGCAATTCTTAAAGGAAGAGGCCATATGTCATTATGCTAAGGCAATTCTTAAAGGAAGAGGCCATATGTCATTATGCTAAGGCAATTCTTAAAGGAAGAGGCCATATGTCATTATGCTAAGGCAATTCTTAAAGGAAGAGGCCATATGTCATTATGCTAAGGCAATTCTTAAAGGAAGAGGCCATATGTCATTATGCTAAGGCAATTATTAAAGGAAGAGGCCATATGTCATTATGCTAAGGACATTGCCAGTGGATGTAGGTTGATTGGTGATGATGTAATTGTAAACATACTTAAACTATTTACATTACTACTTACTTCGGTGGTGGGCGACCTCTGCTTCGGGGACCACCCTACGGTCTGGGGCCTGCCACTGCTGGGAATGTGAGGCTGTAGAGACATTTCAAATAGGCTCACTTCTAATGTCTGATTCAACAGTAAGCAAATGACACTTAGAATGTGTGTGACATCACCCACCTTCTCCATGTTCCTCCTGGACATGATCTGCTGCAGTCTCTGCTCCAGATCCTTCACCCAAGGGAATCAGCTTTGGTTTTAATAGCATGTATGTGTGTGGGGTTACATTAAGAGTCGCATACCAGAGGCTAATGGCTCCGTCATTTGGGCCGACTCCCTGCTCACGCTGTGATGCCCCTCCTCTATAGAAAGGTCCAGGGGCTGGTCTGACACCGCTACAGAGGAGGGGTAGGAACTTGGCCCTGGAGATCTACCACCTTCACTTGCTGCTGCAGATTCATACAGCACTTGCCAGACTGCACGCCTCCGGGTGCGTCTGATGCGATACTCCATTTTCCAACACTAGAAAAGAAAAGCATTTATAAATAAAGGCCTACCTTCTGTATTAGTTACATCTAGCATGCAATCGCTATGTACTTGGGAAATGGAGACCAAAAAATCGCCGCACCCGGGGCATGTGGAGTCATTTCAGGTCCCACCAGTGCTTCATGATCTGCGCATGGGTGAAGGTGATGTCCATCTCCTTTTGGATCCGTGCCAAGATCTCCAGGGCCGCGTTCCTCTTCTCGAAGGCATTGGGCAGGTAGTCGTACCTGTGCTGAAGCATCGTCTAAAAAAAAAAAAAAAAACACAAAAAAATAGTTGTTTGATGTAATTGTGACAGATATTTGTATGCAGTTTGATCTGTTGGCTAAATGACATTTCCAAACACATTTCTAGCCTGAAACTATCCTTCTAGATGCAAGTGACTTGGTTCGTACATGTGCGCACTAACTTCTGTTTGGCACGGAGTTTAAATAACTTTTAAAAACAACTGTTTCTTCCTGCGCTTCCTTAAGGCCTAGGCATGCATTTAGATGGCAAATCAACGTCCTTACAATACACTTACGAGCATAATCAGCTCTTGTTGTTGGCGGGTGAAGATTGTGGGCGCCATCTTGTTTCTTGTCGTCAGCAGATAAGTAATGCCCCAGCGGTCTCCGGGTTCCTCACAAGGTGACATTGCCCACAAAACCCGGAACATCCAAAACAGCAACCAAAAGTAAGGAAGGAACCTCAAAGAAGAAGGCACCCACATCCAAGCAGCCACGTACGACTACGTCCAAGGCCACATAGAAGCAGAGGGTGAGAAGCCCGAGCCCACCAAGAACACCCTCTCCTCCTCCCCTCCCTACCACATCCCTTCATAAACGGAGCACCAGTTCCAAGCCCACAAAGAGGCAGAGGGCCCGAAGCCCCAGCCCAACAAGCACGCCCTCTCCTGCTACCCACGCAAGCACATCCCATGATAAAGGGAGCACCAGTTCAAAGGGCACAAAGAGGCGGAGGGCCCAAAGCCCTACCCCCCAAGCACACCCTCTCCTCCTTGGCCACATTTGCCACTGGCACAGGTGGAAACCAGCGAGACATATGCAACATCCACCCAGGCAAGGACCCCCAGTCCTATTGCAAGTCCAGTCCAGTCTTTTTCAAGCCACGTGACGCCCAATTCATCACCACAGAGCCAGCCCAGAATGTCTCCCGAATTGCCACCAAGCAGAGATGAGCTAGAAGACCAAGCATTAGGCCGAACATTGCGGCGAAGACAGTTGAGTGGCCGGTTTGGGGAGGCACAAACCCTAGCATTGGCAAGTGGCCTCACACTTCATTATGATGAGCTATATGGGTGACATTCAAAATCAACCAGCAAAATGAGAGAGACCTAAATCTTGGGGTAGCTCACCAGACAGGTCAATGCAGCGGGGGACGAGAGGAAAGATGTGGAGCAGATACAGAGAAAAATATCTGACCTGAAGTATGAAGCACGGAAGAAACAGAATAAATGGTGCAATCACAGGTACATATTTGAATTGTGCATTTTGCTGCTTGTTGTATTGACCACAATGACCAAAATTTGTTAACCTCTATTTTTCAGCTTACAAACTGGCGGAGGCTTCCCCACCAAATTACAATATGCCAGAGCTGAAGAAATGGTCCTGGCATTAATACACCCAGTCGCATTAGAGGGCCTCTCTGGCAGACAGGACACGGACATCCATACCATTTCTGAAGGTTAGTAATGTTTGTTTGAATGTGAACTATTGTAAACGTGTGAAATGAGGCTCACAGGCAGATATGAACACATGCCCCTAGGGAGTGGCTTTGAGGGGAGGTTACTGTTTTAGGCTTTTAGGCCTTCATGATGGACACTCTCCCAGGGTGCAGTAGTTAATGTTCCTTAAAAAGGTTTGCAGGCCATACACAACCTTTGACAGTATTTCTTCTCACTATTAAACTCTTTCTTACCAAAGCACTGCATGTGATGTGAATATAGTCAATAATAGACAACACTTCTTTGTCTTTCTACCACTGGGGTTGTAGCTGTGCTTTGGTCAGACAAACTTGAGTTGGGGTCAGGGAAAGGTCTACATAGTAAGAATGCACAGCAGCATGCTCTGAAGCCAAATGCTATTTGCAAGCTGACTGTGGGCCCCTAATGCACCATTTGGGATCTGTAAAGCCTCCTAACATGCAGTACATGCATGTTTTGTATTATTTAAGGTGACTAATCTATATGTACAGGGTGAGGCATACATATAAGAGATACTGACATTCATTGTGACAGTCCACTTGGACCGTTGGGGGAGTTGTCATTCCTGCTTGGCCACGTGTTTTCTAAAGCATATGTACTAATCCAGCTCATCGATGGATGTTTGTGTGTTTACGTACCTTTTACTTTAAAGCACAGCATCCAGCCTCTGGAAGTGTGGAAGTCTCCTCCAGGTTGAGCACGCCGTCTACTTCCCTGCTGCCTAGGACCCAGGAACAGATGTATAGGGTAAGTGGACTGCTAGTGGAGCGCACGCCGGTGCTCTGACGCGTTTCTGGCCGGGGCACGTCAGAGCGGTGTCATCGCCAGGCGCGCTTCCGGCCGGGGCGGCGCTGGAGCCTGCCAGGTGAATATAAAAGGTTAGTGTGTTAGGTCGGGTTAGCTTAGGTGTTCGCCCTGAGGAAGCGACACGGTCTGACGTCACGCAAAGCGTAGGCGCACGGGAGGGGGCTGCTTGGTCTTGTCCTACATGTAAGACTTTTCTGCTATTGAATGTGTATTTCTTTTGATCTTACCCGGCTGGTCCTCAGATAGGTATACACTGACACAGCAGGATAGGTTTATGTATAGCATGGCACTTTAGCATTGGCACTTTTCCTTTATTGTATGATATTGTATTATTGTAAACACTATAGATTATATAAGAATTTCTGTTTGTTAGCACTTTAGCACTTAGAGAATTTAGAACAAGCAATAGACATGCTGGAGCAGTGGCAGATTATGAATGCCACACATGCCCAGGTGTTGGGACACCTCCAAGGCCCACCACAAGCTTATTATGGGCAACATCAATATTAAGACCTATTTGACCTGTATCTGCTCCACATCTTTCCTCTACGTCCCCACTCTTATTTAACTGTCTGGGGAGCGCAACCAAGATTGTTTTTTTTTTTTTTATGGCTTTGCTGGTTTTTTGAATTCGCCCATATAGCTCATTCGAGTGCTCACATACCCCACTAGCCAATGGCTGAGCCTAAGCCTCACTGAAGCAGCCGCTCAAGCTGCAGGCTTGGGCCTAATCAAATAATGGCTGGCTCATCTTGTTTGTTGGCAATATTGGGGGACATTCTTGGCTGGGAAACAACTACATTTGCCCATGACAAAGATTGGACTGGCATTAGGACTGGGAGTCATTAGCTGGGTGCCCACCGAACTTACAGGCATGGATGTGGCATAGGTAGGCTGCTTTCCACCTGTGCTGGTGGCAAATGTGGCCGAGCAGGAGGGGTGTGTATGTGGGCCTATGTATTCCTGCCCCACTATTCCCCCGGGAAATTGTTGGTCCCTATGGATCTTGATGTTATTGGGTGGGGAAACTTCGGCCTGGAGTCGGCTATTTTTGAACTCCTGGATGTGGCCAATTGCTAGTTGCCAGGAGTCTGCCCCAATTTATAGTTATGTTTTACAGTGTATGTACATGGTGAGTCTGCGAGTGCCCTTCAACTACAAATTGACATTTTTGCAGAAAATAGATTGAATGTGACTTTACCTGTTCTTGGCTAAGTTGATGCATTAATGTTTGGGTTATTTTGATATTAATGAAGGTTTTTAAGGACAAACATGAGAAAATAAACTGCATGAGGCTCAAATCAGGTGTAAATTTTTTAGTAATAAGTCATTTTTTTTTTAAAGGCCTTCACAAAGGCAAATCGTAGTCAAAAGAAAAAATTACATAAATTTTAGGAAAAATAGCCGGACATCAAATTTGCCCGCACTGCTTGGCCAGAGGCACTAGGTGTGCCAGGGTAATGCTCATCTGCCTCCTGGCTGGGTGGAGAGGGGGACAGATCCACATACCAGGGGACACGCTGCATGATGGCAAAATTATGAAGCATGCAAGGATGATGTTGATGACCTTGTTGGGGTCATATTGCAGTGCCCCCCCCCCCCCCCCGGTATGGTCCAAACAGCGAAATCGTGTTTTCAGGAGTCCAAAGGCCCTCTCTATTAAGGCCCAGGTCTTCCTGTGGGCACGATTGTGTGCCTCCTTCTGCAGCCGAAGTACGGGCATCAGGAGCCAGGGCAAAAGTGGATAGCCTGAATCCCCTGGAAGAATAACAAAATAGTTACATAAATTACACATTCGAACCAACATTATTGTTTAAATCGGTCGTTCACTCTGAATAAGAGCCTATTTTATATGTTTCCCACACCCTGTACATACAGATTGCTCACATTAAAATTCATCCTACCTGCATCTACTGCATGTTATGAGCCTTTAAACATCCAAGATGGCGGCTCATGGAATATCAGGCAGCCTGCAAACAGGAAGTGCCTTCTGACTTTGCTGCTCTGCATTCTGGGATTTCTGACCTTTTCCTGACCCCAGCTCTGCTCTGTCTGAGCAAAGCACAGCTATAACCCGCCCCTGCACTTTATCCCGCTCTCCTCTCCTCAGTAAGTGTGATGCATCTGAGCAAAGATGGCGGCGCCTGTATCCTAAAGTCCTGAACAGAGTTGCAGCCCAGTGGGGGAAAGAATAATAAGTAATTGACTAAAAACTTGAAATCTATTAGCTTGAAATGCTGGGGAATCAGTTTTTAAGGGTTTGCGCTTTTCTAAAAATCATGGTGAAGGTCCGGTTTAACATGTCATCAAAGGGAAAAAACAGCCATAGGTTAAGACATGGGTATTCAACTATATTCATAGGCATACAGTGAAAAGGGAATAACGTAATTTGAGGAAACTTACCAAGGAGCCATCCACCTGATAATTCTCCAGACTCAAACCGAAGGAATAAGCTGGAGCTCCGCAAGATATACACATCATGGGATGAGCCTGGATACCCGGCGAGGACACTAATGAACCGCATGTCCTGGCCCACCACTGCTTGGACATTCAGTGAGCGGTCCATTTTGCGGTTCCTGGGGGGGGAAAAAAAAAATTACAGCAAGCCAAGGTAAACTACTCAAAACACTAACTCCTAACACCCTCAAAAAAACATTTTGTACAATCCAAATAACATTAACAAAGTACGTAGTAAAGTAAGTAGTTTTAATAAAAAAGATTATATGTATGTGGGAGAAATTAAAGATTAACATTAACATTACATTAACAATAACATAAACATAAACTTCATTTTTTGATAAGGGATACATTGTAAAGGGGTTCACAGGGACACTTTAGAAGGAGGGATTAATAGATACATTGTAAACTGTATACCTTAATCCCTCCTTCTAAAGTGTCCCTGTGAACCATTATAAACTGGTTCACAGGGACACTTTAGAAGGAGGGATTAATACATTGTAAACTGTATACCTTAATTCCTCCTTCTAAAGTGTCCCTGTGAACCATTATAAACTGGTTCACAGGGACACTTTAGAAGGAGGGATTAATAGATACAATACAGTTTGGCAAAACAATAAAACAAAATGACCTAATTAACTTACCTATAGACGTACTTGTCGGCTGCGGGAGGGACCAATGCAACGTGGGTGAAAACCATCGCACCCATGAAATTGGGCATGTCGGCGATTATTAAAAAAAAAAAAAAAACCCAACTTAAGCGCGTTCCAGGCCACCATGTCGTCCGGAAAGGAAGTATATTTTCGACTAATGGTAGCCATGCCTTTCAAAAACTTGGATAGCGCGTGGCTCAACATAAGCTGGGACATCCTCACGGAGAGGGCATCCAGCCTCTGGAACGAGCTGTTCGCCAAATATTGCAGGCAGCCAAGCATCTTGGTCATACCTGAAATTGCTTGCCCCTTCCTTGTGGTGCGGGCTAACCATGGCCGCAGCTCACTATACAACTTATTGGGGAAGCGCGATTAAGACGGGTCAGCTCGAACAGCTCAACGTCATGCATGCGATCGATATGCATGCATCGCCGGTGCAATCTGGCCTCGGCCATGCTGACACATGCAATGCCTTGGAGCTGAATGCGCTCATATTCCTCAACAAAGCCGCAATACGTGGTCAAGCAATCCAAGGCAAAAATGGCCCCGTAAGTGGATCGCAAATGAAACCATTTTATAGGGCGGTGGTCCCTCTGCAATCAGCTCTCTGAATCAGACGCAAGCCCATCCCAATAACGTAACTTATCTGAACGAATGCAAAATATCAGATTTAGATCCGAAAATGATCCGAGCTAACGCAAATGATCAGATTGAGATCCGTCCATCGAAAGCGCATATACGCATTAGCGGTAACGAACATACGCATGGAAAAGAACGTAAAAACAAAAAAACATGCCAAACAGACACAAAAACATACACGGACACAATGCGAAAGTCCAGACGTATCTGTATCTGAATCAACCCTTATGTCGGTGGAGGCTTCCTTCCTCTAACCTTAGTGGATGCCCTTGGGTTATGGTTACACCCTAGGAAATAAATAAATCATGGGATAGATCTTTGTATTGACCCCGGATGTTTATACATAGTTTTTATATCACGCCTCAGGTGTCCCTTTTCCATACTAAAGTTTGGCAATCTTTCATGAGAATCTAGTCCCCACATTCCATTAATTCAGTTGCCCCGTGGTGCACAGAATGGTACACAATATTCCATATGGGTCTGACCAGTTTATGATAGAGGAGTAAAATGATGCAATGGACATGGGCACCTATGCCCCACCTGATACACTCTATGATGCTGTTTGCTTTGGCAGCTGCTTTCTGGCATTTAACATTACAGTTAAACTGGACCTTCAGCATGATTTAATGAAAAGCCCAAATCCTTAACCCTTTAAATGCCAGCCACGTAAAATTTATGTGCCTGGCATCTACCCCTGCTAGCGGGCAAAAAAAAAAAAAAAAATACTCACCCGACCCCTCGTTGGATCTGGCCGGGGGTCGGATGGCTCCAGGAGAGCCCCCGGAATAGGCCGCCCCCCCCGCTTCTGCAGCAGAAGCTGCTAACTGTAAAAAAAAATAAAAAAATAAAAATGACATTCACTTACCTCCGTGTGCGCTGGCTCCCGCTGTCCCTCCTCTTCACCTGGGGGGCCTCTGATCCCCCCCAGGACTTACCGATCTTCAGGAGAGAGCCCGAAAGGCTCTCTCCTCCTTGATGGCGGCCGCCATCTTGCCGCTAAGGGGGCGGGGCTAATGACGTCATCCCGGCCCGATCACCGGCTCCAGCCTTCTCAGCTGTCAGATGCCGGTGAAGGAGGTGGCAGGAGATCCTCTGATCTCCTGCCTCCCCCTTCTCTGGATGCCGATCACCGGCATCTGTCATCAGAGCGGCGAAGGACAAGAGCTTGCAATCGGAGGTAAGTACAGTAAATTTTTTTTAATAATACTTTTTCTTAAAGTGTGGTGTTTTTTTTTTTTTTACCAGTTAACCCTTTGTGAGCTGGTAAGGGGTCCATGAGACCCCTTATACCAGCTCACAAGGCTCTGGGTCTGACAAGTCACCTGCGGCTAGCGGGTGACTTGCCATTAACCCCCAGCCCCCCATTTCCTGCCTCCCCAACGGCCAGGGGGGGCAGAAGGGCCCGGGCCACTTAGTGGCTATGTGGGTTAGTAGCCTGCATGGCCAGGGGCCACCAACGCTGGCCCCTGCGCCCTGTTCTACAAGCCCCCATAGCTGGCCGGGGTCGGTAATGCTGGGTAGGGGGGACCCTACGTCATTTTTTGGGGGGGATTTTTAAGGGTGTCTTTTTTTTAATTAACCCTTTTGTGTTCTGTCATCCAGCAGCTATAAAAGGCTTCTAGCAAGTGAGCAGAAGCCAGTGATCGCCGAGGGACAGAGTGCTCCAGTATGGATGGGAGGTAAGTATTAAAAAAAAATATATATATATATTTTTTTCTCTTTGTGTGTCTGTATTTTTTTTACATTTATCCCCTTGTGAACTGGTAAGGGGTCCATGACCCCTATACCAGTTCACAAGGCTGGGGGGGGTGGTAAGTCACCTGCGCTAGCCGGTGACTTGCCATTAACCCCCGGCACCCCCATTACCTGCCTCCCCAAAGGCCAGGGGGGGGGCAGAAGAGCCCGTGGCCACGGGCTATGCGGGCTTGTAGCCTGCAGGGCCAGGGGCCACAAAAGCTGTCCCCTGCGCCCTGTTCCTACAAGCCCTGCATAGCTGGTCCCGGGCTGGTTACTTTGGGTAAGGGGGGACCCATGTAATTGTTTTGGGATTTTTAAAGGTTTTTAACCCTTAAAAATCCCCCCAAAAATGCCCCCCCCCCTGGGAGGGGGGACCCTATGTCATTTTTTCTCGATTTAACCCTTTGTAGTGTGGATGGTAGTTGTATTTTATTTGTAAATGTTAAAAATTACTTGTTTCAGTTAGGGGGGTCTCCTGGGCAGGAACAGGGGGGTACCGATAAATATGTGGTACCGTTCTAATCGGTAGAAATGGGGCTTTCACATGCAATATGGTTTTCCCTAATAAAATACATTTTTTATTTAAAATAAAGGAGGCAATTTTCTTTTTTTTTTTTACTTAATAAATAAAATTAATAATAAATAATATTTGCAAACAAGACATTTCATGTTAAAGCCTAAACTCTGCTGCAAAAAATATATATATAATTTTCCTGAAAATTCCAGCAAAAATGTCGCAAAACATGGCGCAAAATGGGGAAAAATGACCTGTCAACAGAGGGTGACAAAATCTCAAGTAGGCAGGCAATTAAAAGGGTTAATAGTACCTCTGCATGTTGGGTATTCTGTTCGGGGGACCTTGCGCTTTCAGACTTGGCTTGTTTTTTCTTGTTTGCATATTTATATTTTAGGAAAAGGTGTTCAGCCTTTTTATACATTTTTAGGGAAACCCTGCGCAACCAAAGAATTCTTTGAGAGATCAATTCCAGAAAGATGAGCCCACTACAACAAGCTGGGTACGCTTATAAAGCGTAACCTGTACTTTCAGGTAATATATGGTTTATGGGGGATATTCCAAATGTAAAGGTTTGTTTTGGTTGAAAAATCGCAAGGTGCACACTTTGTCTGCAGAGCTGCAATTTTCAAGAAAAATTACCGTTATGCTCATGCTTTACTTTGGGGTGTTTGGCAACTGTTCCCTTGACAGTAGCAATGCATGTTGGGTATCGTTCTGTTTGGGGTATGTGGCCACATCAACAAGCCTGGTACAAATTGAAAGCCTGAAGTGTGTACTTCCAGAGAATATATAGTTTGTTGGGGGTATTTCAAATGTAAAGGGTTGTTTTTCTGGAAAAACTGCAAGGTGCGCATAGCGCATATCACAGTTGTATTTTTTCTGAAAATCCCCTAAAGCTCTTTCAGTTTGGGGGAGTCTCCTGGGCAGGAAAGGGTGTCTACCAATACATATGTGGTACTGCTGTAACCAGGAGAAATTGGGGTTTCACACGCAATAAGATTTTATTGACAAACTTACATTTTTTATTACAAAAAAACACTACAAATTGTAAAAAATAGATTTTTTTTTATTTCTTTGCACATATTTCGCCAAAAAATATTGAGAATACACCTAAAAATTACAAATAAGACATTTCATGTTAAAGCTTAGACTCTGCTGAAAAAAACAATATATCATTTTCCTGGGAAATTCCTGGAAATCCCTTCAAAAATCACATTTGAACATGGGGAGCGCAAAATGGTCTGGCAACAGAGTGTGACAAAAACTCCAGGTAGGCTGGCACTTAAAGGGTTAAACTCCTGGCATCTAAAATTAATATAGTTTAGTTTTAGTCATTTACTTATTATTCTTTCCCTCGCTGGGCATCACATACTGAGAGTGGAATAAATTACAGGGGTGGGGTTATAGCTGTGCTTTGCGCACACAGCAGAACTGGGGTCAGGGAAAGGACAGCAATCCCAGAATGAAGACCTTTCCTGTTTGCAGGCAGCCTGATGCTCCATGAGCTGCCATCTTGGATGTTTAAAAGGCTCACAACATGCAGTAGATGCAGGTAGGATGATTTTTAATGTGAACAATCTGTATGTACAGGGGAGGGGACACATATAAGATCTCTTATTCAGGGGGTAGGTCCGCTTTAAGTATATGTAAACTAAACTAAAACCCCTAGGTCCTTTTCTATTGTTGTATCCAGCATTTTCTCATTTGCCATTTTACTGCCCATGCTTCTAATTTATTGAAATCTGCTAGTAGCTGCCTGCTGTCTTTTGTGTTAATTACTTTACACAGCTTCTGCAAAGGATATATAATGTTATATACATGTTAGGCCCAGGAATGACCCTTGCAGGTCAGTTATTAGTCTTAATGAATCTGAAAGCACTTCAATCTGTAAATGAGGGTTATGCTAATTACTTGCTGAAGCCAGTGTCACCTGCAGTGTGGATTTCAGTGTGGATTGTAATCTGCATCCCAGTGAGCTTTTTAGTGTTAACACACAAAACTTGTCCTACCTTTTCCCCCCCCAAAAAATATCAATTACACCTGCGATTGAGCATTTTTACAGGTGAGATACATCATCTAATATGGTAAGGAAACCTTTTTTGTAAATGCTTGAATAACAGAACGCTATTGGTTATAGTAAAGAATTCACATTTTTATGCATAGGCAACAGGGTTCTGTCCCCCCCCCCCAAAAAAAAAACATTCTTGCCTCATGGGGGAAAAATGTATTACCTCATTCTGTAAAAATGCCCTATCACAGATACAGGTCATCTTCTTTGGGGTAAAAAGGTAGAAAAAACATTTTTTGTTTGTGTCTAAATGCGGTTACCCTGGTGAAGTGGCTGAACGCCACGCAGCGTGCCGGCAGTTTGTTGCTGCTGGGGGGACCCATGGCTCTATATATATGTTACATTTTTTTTTTTTTTTTTTTCTGGCTACCTAAAGGAGCGGTAAATAATTTAAATAAGATTAAATTAATAACATATGATTCCTCTTATTACATAGTATTTAAGCTTTGTATTTGGGTTCCTCATAGTTTGTTTTATGTTTTTTAAATCTGTCCTTAAGTGTGTAATGCGGTGTATAGTATTCTTTTCTAAATTGTTTTTGATTTGGTATATATCTTTGGGTGTGCGACCCTTTTCTCACAAGGGGTTCTTTTAACCCTTTAAGTGCCAAGCACGTAACACCTACGGGCTCACTTGTCCAGGCATTAAGTGCCAAGTACATAGGTGTTACATGCTTGACTTTAATTTGGTGCCATCCGATGCCCTGGAGGCTCGGATGGCTCCAGGAGAAATTACAAACAAGACATTTCATGTTAAAGCCTAAACTCTGCTGCAAAAGATATTTCCAATAAAATTATAGATATATTCCTCCAAAAATCACAGTTAAACATGAGGCAAAATGGTGAATGACCTGTCAACAGAGGGTGAAAAATTTTCAAGTAGGCGGGCAATTAAAATGGTTAATAGTATCTATGCATGTGGGGTATTCTGCTCGGAGGACCTTGCACTTTCAGAATTGGCTTGTTTTTTCTTGTTTGCATATTGATTTTTTTTTTTTTAAGAATGTTTTTTATTCTGCTTTTTTATATTTTTTTGGGGGGAAACCCCTGTGCAACCTAAGAATTCTTCAAGGGATTGTTTCTAAAACCATGAGCCCACTACAACAAGCTGGGTACGCTTAGAAAGCTTAACACATGCTCTTTCAGGGAATATATGGTTTGTGGGGGGTATTCCAAATGTAAAGGGTACCCTTATGCACATGCTTTACTTTGGGGTGTTTGACAACTCTTCCCTTGACAGTAGCTATGCATGTTGGGTATCGTTCTGTTCAGGGGACCTTGCTTTTTCAGATTGGGCTTTTTTTCTTGTTTGCATATTTTTTTTTTTTAGGAAAATATGAGTTTTTGATTCTGCTTTTTTATTCTTTTTTTAGTGAAACTCTGTGCAACCAAAGAATTCATTGAGGAATTACTTCCAGAAAAATATATAGTTTGTTGGGGGGGGCATTTCAAATGTAAAGGGTTGTTTTTCTTAGCATAGTGCTTAGCATATTTGTATTTTTATATTTTATATGAAAATCTCCTAAAGCACTTTCAGTTTGGGGGAGTCTCCTGGGCAGTAAAGGGTGTCTAACAATGCATATGTGGTACCGCTGTAACCGGGAGAAATTAGGATTTCACACGCAATAAGATTTTATTGACAAATTTACTTTTTTTTATTACAAAAAACACTACTAATTTTGGACATATTTCACCCCAAAATATTGAGAATACACCTAAAAAATGACAAACAAGTCCTTTAACATGAAAGCCCAGAAAAAAACTATATATAATTTTCCTTGGAAATCCTTCAAAAAATCACAGTTGAACATGTGGCGCAAAATAGTGCAAAATGGTCTGGCAACAGCGACAAAATCTCCAGGTAGGCTGGCGCTTAAAGGGTTAAGGGTTTCTCCAGAGCCTCAATTTTGGATTGATACATCCGGTAGCCGAGCCCCTTGGGGTATGCACCCCTTCTAATATTATTTTGATATTTTTTGGTTACCCATTAGGAGGGCTATACGTATACACAAAGTTTTGGTAAATGCTAAAAAGTTCCCAGAGATTCAGGTTGCAATCCACGCCACAATGTACACTGCAAGTCACACTGGCTTCACCAAATAACTTGCATGACCCTCTTTATGTGTCAGTTTAGCTTGTAACTGAATTATCACATGGCTGCTCAGACATCAAACTGCATCTAGTTAGTGTTTCTATAATTATTGGGCAAAGACTTTAGTGAAAAAAGACTGTTTAGTGGCTCTGCGCTGGTTATAGAAGGCAATGATATAAATTTCCTTTCTGGGTATAAAATTACTTTAACAAATGCGGAGTGCCTTACCTATGATGGAAGAGCAACTTAATTAACTCAATGTAATCAATATAAATGGAGGGTAAATTGGACCACTCAGGTTCACTCTAGGGGCTGGCGAAAGCCCTCCCGCTGTGTGGTTTTGCCAGATACTCACCATGGGAATCAATCACACTTTGCACGAACAGCCTCTGGGAGCAGGCTTCCCTTACTCCCCCAGTATATGCTTCCATACTCTCAAGTATTTAGGCCTTGTCGCCTCTACAGAAGGTGCTCCCCTCACCCCCAACTATCGTGGCAGAGAAACTAACAGAAGGCACTCCCCTAACCTCCCAAGTATCAAGACAAGGTCCCTCAACAGAAGGCCCAAATGTATGCTCCTCTACTCCCTCAAGTATACAGACAGGGCCCCCCCTCCACAAGACATTCTTACATAACCCCCAAGTATTTAAGCATTGACCCCTCTACGAAGTTTCCCCCAACATTAAGTGCTCCGGCATATCCCCCCCCCCAAGTATCGAAGCAGGGCATCCAACAGAAGGCCCTCCCCCTAACCCACCCCCCAAATATGCAGGCAGGGCCCCCCACAGGACATTTTCCCATTCCACCCTCCAAGTATTCAGGTAGAGTCTGCTCTACAAAAGGTGACTCCCCCCTAACCCCCAAGTATCCACCAAGTATCCAGGGCCCCCAGAGGGCATTCTTCCCTATCCCCCAGTATCCAGGCAACCCTCCCACAGATGTTTCCCCTAACCCCTCCACTCAGGGATTCAGGCAGGGCACCCAACAGAAGGCGCTGCCTAACACTCCCTCAAGTATCCAAACAGACCCCCCCCCCCCCCCCCCAGGAAGTGCTTCCCCCAATGACACCAAAGTATCCCCCCCCCCCCCCCCCACACAGGACATCCCTCCTTACCCCCCTAAGTATTCAGATAGATGACTCTGCAAACTAAAGTTTGTGTTTGGGGACAGGATCCACGATGCTCTGCAAATTGTTTGTGTCTGAGGAAGGATTTGCAGATGCATATTGTTTGTGACTGGGGACAGGATACACTAATGCTCTGCATATTGTTTGTGACTGGGGACAGGATACACTAATGCTCTGCATATTGTTTGTGACTGGGGACAGGATACACTAATGCTCTGCATATTGTTTGTGACTGGGGACAGGATACACTAATGCTCTGCATATTGTTTGTGACTGGGGACAGGATACACTAATGCTCTGCATATTGTTTGTGACTGGGGACAGGATACACTAATGCTCTGCATATTGTTTGTGACTGGGGACAGGATACACTAATGCTCTGCATATTGTTTGTGACTGGGGACAGGATACACTAATGCTCTGCATATTGTTTGTGACTGGGGACAGGATACACTAATGCTCTGCATATTGTTTGTGACTGGGGACAGGATACACTAATGCTCTGCATATTGTTTGTGACTGGGGACAGGGCCCACAGATGCTCTGTATTTTGCTTGTGTCTGGGGGCTGGATCCTCTGATGCTCTGCATTTTATTGTTTGTGACTAGGAACATGATCCACTGATGCCCTGCATATTCATGTTTGTGTTGGGACTGGATCCCCAGTGGCTCTGCATATTGTTTGTCTAGGGACTGGATCTGCTGATACTCTGCATACTAATGTTTGTGTATGGGGACGGGATCCACTGATGCTCTGCATACTAATGTTTGTGTATGGGGACGGGATCCACTGATGCTCTGCATACTATGGATTGTGTCTGAGGAAGGATTTTCAGATGGTCTGCATATTATTGACAGGAGGCAGGATCTGCTGATACTCTGCAATTAGTGTTTGTTTTTGGGGACAGGATCCTATTATGCTCTGTATATTAATGTTTAGGTGTGGGGACAGTATCCGTTGATTGTCTACATATTGTTTGTGTCTGGGGACAGGATCCACTGATGCTCTGCATATTAACTTGTGTCTGGGGACAGGATCCACTGATGCTCTGCATACTAATGTTTGTGTGTGGTGACCGGATCAGATGATGCTTGGCAGCTTACCTAATGCAGTGCCAGTCCCATGCTCCCTTTCCTTTAGTCATCAAAGGAAATGGGAATTTCCTCTTTCTCTTCCTTTGCCTCCAAATGCTTCCCCTCTAATCCTGACCCCAAATCGAAGCCTAAGACTTGTCGGATAACATCCTTTATTTTAGACATAGGCTAAAATGGTGTCCTCAACAATGTTAATCAAGCCCAGCTGCCTCCAATACAATGCACAATGGAGCTATATCAATTGATATGAAGGAGGATCATGAGCTTGTGATTGATTTTCACCTGGTAAGCTGATTGCATATAAGGTGGAGGAGCGTTGTGGTGGTGGAAACGAAGTTATGAAGTGGAATCAAAAATCACAAGGACTGTTGGTGTGCTGTTTGCATGGGGCACAAGGGACCAGAGCTGTAGGTTCCATGGGGTGGAATTAAGATGTCAGTACCTTGTTTCCCGCTAGTACTCTATACACAGAGCATTGGGGGTAAACAATGAATTGACATCTTAAGTCTACCCTGCAGAACCTATAGCTCTGCTCTGAGTGCTGATGATGGAATGGCAGTGTACAGGCTCAATTGTTTCATAAGGTAAGGTGGTGCTTCATTTGCCGGTGAATTTCTTTCTGAAGTTGATGTTGGCTTCTTATATTGAGGACATGTCTTTCCATCCTGCTGTCCTTTGCCCTTATCTCCTAAGGCCATGTGGTTGCATTTCTTGGACTTTGTCAGAGCCCTGAAGTATAATTTAAACAATAAAGCAGCTCTGCAGGGGGAACGTGTTGTCTATATATAGAACGTATTCTATAAAACATGACCTGTTGGTGGATTTTGAGTGTTGGCAGGGCTCAAAGAGATGAGCAGACCCATGGCAAGGTGTGACCTGTGGGATCCAAGACTGGTTCATTTTAATTAATTTGAGCTTGTCCACTTTGGCTATGGACAAGCGGATGCGCCTGGCTGTAATCACACCCCCTGCCATACTAAACACAGGTTTCGACATTTGCTGCAGGACAGGCCAATACCTCCAAGGTGTAAAGGACAAGATCAGCCCATGTGCCCAATTTGGAGACCAAACAGATAAATGGGGCATGCCATGCCCCCTCACTCAATATGTAGACACATAATCTACTCCCCCCTTCTTTTGTTGGAGTACCGCCTCCCGCCATACAATCATATGGTGGTACTGGATGTGGTGTCAGTGCTACAGCTGCATTGGATATTTCCTCCTACTCCACCTTGTGCTTCCACTGAGCCCTCACTGCCAGGTGGGGAACAGCATCAGTAGTGGGTCTACCAGCATGTGCTTATATTCCCAAATTATCTGATCACATTCCCATGATGGAAGTGAGGATGGCACACTGTTCTTGCAGTGGAGATCCTGAAGGGTGGCCATCCAGTAACCAGCACTGGTAACAACGTGGGCAATTTGGAAGTCGTTGTGCAGGCACTGCAGTGTGTATTTATTTATGTTGGATGTAGAAATGCCTAGAAGATGCTTTGCAGTGGTTGCCGGTTAACCGAACAATGTCCCTAACCTGAAACCGTGCCTCTCTGCATTGAGTAAGTCCTCTTTAAGATGTTGTAGGTGCTGGATGTAGATACTCCAGTGAGATGCTTAGCAGTGGGTGCTGGCTGTACAGACCCCCCCTAAGGTGCTGATAGATCTGTGCATCCAGCACACTATAGTGGATCCTGCTAACACTATCGCTATCCTGGATCCACACCTCTCCCTACATTACGCAAACAAAATAACCAGATGCATGAGTTACCCTTTTATACAGACGGGTTACGTGTTGCGCAAGGCAAATCCCAGCCATGCTAACTAAGATGAAATGCTTGCTGTTTGGCTGCGAGTGCCCAGTAAAACCTACTTTGATCCCTTTTCCAACGGGCAAGCACAGACTGCACTACTTCATATAAAAACAAAACCCCGACATATTCAAAATCCTGGGTTTTGGTCCACTTTGATTGAAAGGGTTAAATATTGGTTATTTTTGTGTAGCTGTGTGTTGGATAATATTTAGTCAGTCTGCCTAGCATGGACTTGTTTTATGCAAAAAGAAGCCATTGGGGAACAAATAATTTTGTCTTTGACACTTCATACCTGTGTTTACAGACATTTTGAGCCTTATCCGTAATTCATGGCCTTATACTAAATCATGTGGAATACTGACACAACTTTACCATATCTTTCAGAGCATTCACATCATTTATGTCATTAAATAAAAAGCCGGTGTACTAGTTATGATTACCATTTATACTATGCAATATTCTGCTTAACCATTTTTTTTGTCTTTCAGGAGCATAATTCTGCAGGTAAAGGATATGTTTGTTGACTTGCAGAAACTAAATTCTGAGTTCAAGCCAGCACTGGCTATAATTCAGGTAAGTGTGATCCAAAATAGAACATTCACAGGGTTTGAAAAAAAAAATAAAGGAGAAAAATGTTCATTGTAAATCTACAGTTTAAGTTGTGCTTCCTGTAATCTGCCCAGCCTGGGTGCCGTAAAACTCCTGCAAATATTGATACAAACAAGCAAGGCTATTGGGTCAAACATATTGCATTATGGTATACTATGCATTTCGTTGCTGTAACAGAAAGTAGTGGCGCCAAAGGAAAGTAACTGCGGTTCGGGTTCACACCCTAAAGTTCGGGTCCATGCCGAATGTTGTGAGTTCTGGCCTCTGAAGCTTGATAATGGGCTGCTGAGCAGTCCATCATCCAGTCCCTACCCTCCCCACAGCCAATCAGGTTGGCCTTCTAGCTGTACCCCACCCCCCAACTAATCAGGAAGGAGAGTAGGTGGGGTGGGGCCACAACTGGGTCTGGCCGTAACCTGGGCGGACAAGTGGCCTATTTGTGAATGACTTGTTGGAAGAGATCTTCCGGGCTCAGGGTCAAACATCGATAATGCAAATTTTAAAGAGGTATGAGAATGTCTCGGGCTTGGCAATAAACACCAAGTCACTGGCCCTGAAACCTGAATGCTCAGACGGTGGGAAACGGACACGAGTATAGCTTTCAATAGCCAGAACAAGCCATTGAATATTTAGGTGAAACTTACAGTGGACTTGGATAAGGCCTATAAGATCAACTTTGTCCTCCCCCCCCCCCCCCCCCTTTTTTTTTTTTTTTCCCCTCCCAAGACAACACTACAGTATGGGGCTCTTGACCTCTCTCCTTGTTAGGGAGAATAGCGGCTGTGAAGATGGACGTACTGCCAAAGATTCTTTACTATTTTCGGGCCCTCCCTATAAGGATAGATAAGGAGTAGTTGAATACAATGCAAAAACTAATAATGAACTTTTTTTTTTTTTTGGAAGGGCAGCAAACGTAGGATTAGTCTTCAGACGGCCCAAGCCACTAGAAGCCAGGGAGAGCTGGGGATTCTGTCTCTGAAAGCATACTTTATCACGGCAAGTGTAGTGTAAGTAACAACAATACAATCAGAGAATGCCCCAACCTGGTTAGAGATGGATCAAGAATCTCCGAACGGGAAGTGCATTACAATACTGTTTGGGTTCCCCAATAGGTTAATCTCGGATGGAATGCCCTGCTCTATTAAAATCCCTTTGGACTTTAGAGGATGATGTTGATCAGCCCTTCTCCACAGCCTAACAAACCTACTGATGTCAATAACAGGGAACCTAGATTTCATCCTAGGTATAAAAGATGGATTTCTCTGGTGGAAAGCCAATGTGTTGACTAGAATAGGCCATTTCTACAACAAGGGTCACTTAATGACTTTACAATATTTATGTTCGCACTATGATTTGCCACCACAAGCGTAATTTAGAGCCCACCAAATGTAGCTTTTTATGCAGACTCGGGAGAAGAAGCTGGGGAAGCAGATGGAAATAACAAGCTTTTAAAATTGTATGAAACTTTTAGGAGAACCAGGGACCATATCTTTAATACACTCGCATATCTTGTCATTCCAGACAAAATTCTCCTATATGAGGGGATGGAAGAGAGATCTGGAGAGATCTTACTCAAAGGAATGTAGGGAGAAAGTGGTGGAAAGATCTGGGAGACAGTTGATCTGAATCTAGTAGAAACCAACATTAAGATAATAAGATGGTATATGGCCTCAAGCAGAATATTGAAATCATACCCAGAAGTCCACTTGCATTGCTTTAGAGGATGTAAAGCAAGGAATGATATGTGGCATATGTGGTGGCTTTGCCTCATGGTCAAAGCTAGGGATGAGCGAATCGATCCGGATGAACCCGGATTTGTTCCGAATTTCATGAAAAATTCGATTCTGAACGAATCCGAATTTCCCCGCGATTCGATCAATCGAAGTTTTCCTTTAAACTCCATTTATTTCAATTACAAGCTTTCTAAAATGGTGGAAGCACATGTCCGGACATATCCCCTGGGGCAAGGTATCATGGGTAAGTCACATGCAGCCTATCAGCAGCCAGGAAGCCCGGTGACGTCACCGTGCTCTATAAAACGGCGGCCATCTTGCTTGTGCGCATTTTAGCCTTGCATTGCGGCCAGAGCACAGCTCGTTACAGACAGGGACAGAGTTAGAGATAGGTAGGGAGAGTCAGAGAGGCAGACAGAGAGGTAGACAGAGCCAGGGAAAGATAGGGAAAACCCGGAACCATCCAGCCAGGGACAGCTTAGAAGTGACAGTAAAAATTGAATTGAAAACTGATCTGGCTAATGAAAAAAAAGCAATTTCAGTTCTTTGTGCTGTAAATCTGCCTTGCCACTGTGCATGCCATCTATGCAGTGGCTTATTTAACCCTATCTGTTACACACAAGCATTTATCATAATATAACTGGATTAGTTTTAATATTTTATGGTCTGCCTTTAATCAAAAAAACGCACGCCCACCTGGGTATCCCAAACCTGCACTTAGCAGCCTATCTGTTATACTAAATACGCTTGTTGATCCTCCTCAGCTTAATCAAAGTATTGCATTTTGAATTGGTTTTTGGTCTGCCTTTAACAAAAAAAACACCAGCCCACCTGGGTATCCCAAACCTGCACTTAACAGCCTATCTGTTATACTATATGAACCGAAGTATTTGCAGGTGGCACCAATTGTTGTGATACTCAGATAAGGGTAAAACTACGGGGTGCACTGCCCTGTTACCGGGGCCCTACTGCAGTTGCACAAAAAGGGTACTGGGAAGTCCTCCAAACACTTCCCACAAGGGTCCCAGGGGACTAACACTTGCACTCCACACAATGGTTAATTGATATACAAAATCTTTATTGCCAAACTCACATTAAAAGCTTATAAAATAACAGCAAATCATGGTGCCATACCGTAATCAACCACATGGGGGAGCCAGCAAGCCAAATATACATGTGTAATATACTAAAGTAAATAGTGAAGTTCCTAACTAACTCATCTAATGAAGTGCTAAATACTGTGATTAAAATGCATCAATATTAAATAGCAGGACCCCTAACATGAAGCGGGCCCAGCGAAACTGCAAGTGCAAAGTGCCAAACAATGAAATTCACAACAAATCACAAATGAGGAAAATCTTACTGTGTGACAGGCATAACTGGATCCCCACAGGAGCTGTCCTGCCTGGAGTGTATGATTAAGAGCCTGACCAGGCTTGAAACGCGTCACTAGGTGCTTGCCTTCTGTTGTTATTGGGCCATTTCAATTACCTCCAATAGTTTCACAAATAGCTTTTTTTAACTGGATGGATTAAAAGCTATGTTTTAAGGAGAAGCTGGACAAATCACTGTTATTTTCGCCTGCCCGGAAAGTAGCGTGCCATCTGAGCGGTTGTTTAGTGCGGCGGGGGCCATAGTTATGGCCAGGAGAACTCGTCTGTCAACTAAAAATGTTGAGAGACTCACCTTTGTCAAAATGAATCGGGGATGGATCAGCCAGGATTTCCACCCACCAATGGCTGATGCATGCGACTAGATTCAGCATGGTGCCACGTTTTACACTTTTCAAATGGTGCAAAACATATTTATGTCTTTAGACCAATTTTTGGCCTCCTGCTGCTGCCAACTCCAAGGTGTCTTTCAAGCAATGTTTGGGCTCCTGCTTATGCTGCTGCCAACTCCAGGGTGTGCCTTCCAGCTAATGTTTGTGCTGCTGCCAACTTCAGGGTGCCTTCCAGCCAATTTCTGGGTTGCTGCTGCTGCCCAACTCCAGGGTGTGTCAGTCAATTTTTGGGCTCCTGCTGCTGCCAGCTCCAGTGTCTCTTTAAAGTAATGTTTGTGCTCCTGCTGCTGCTTGCAACTCCAGGGTGTGATTCATCCAATTTTTGGGCTCCTGCTGCCAACTCCAGTGTCTCTTTCAAGCTATGTTTTGGCTCCTGCGGCTTGCGACTCCAGGGTGTCATTCAGCCAATTTTTGGTCTCCTGCTGCCAGCTCCAGTGTCTTTCAAGCTATGTTTGGGTGGCTGCTGCTGCTTGCAACTCCAGGGTGTGATTCAGCTAATTTTTGGGCTCCTGCTGCTGCCAGCTCCAGGGTGTGTTTTTCAGGCACTATAGGCCCCTCATAGTGATGCCACCTCAACTCTCTGCAATTGTGCCGCTTTGCGATTCTATTAGCGATGCCTATCTGCATGTGATCATTATTTACAGTATTATTTCACTAACACAGTACGCGTCCTATGCGTGTTACAGCAAGGCAGAATGGTTTACAACCCTATTGAGGCTCTAGGAGGCTCAGAAATAGCCGTTTTTAATAGTGATTCGTTGCGAATAAATTCGGGTCGAAACTATTTTTGTCGGAAAACTTGGCGAATCGGTCGAATCAAATTTTTCAAATGTTCGCTCATCTCTAGTCAAAACATTTTTGGCCAAGATATATAGACTTATGGCATATGTACTTTATCAAGAGATGGTGATAGATCTGGAAGAAGCCTTACTGGGGATCCCCAAATTTAAAGCGAACATAAGCAATATAAGGGTAGTTTAGTGACCTTTGTTTCTGCTGGGAGAATCGCTATTGAGTCAGCATGGAAGAAAAGAAACAAAGCAAATGATAGATGGGCTGATGGTCAATAAAAATATCCTAAGTATTCAACACAATAGACAGGAACATGATATGATCTGGGCACCCTGGTTTAGAAATTCAACAATGAAACTTGATGGGTGAAGTTTGGTGGGGGTTGCTCCCCCCCCTCCCCCATTGCAGCCTCTGTTAGCATGCTCTCCCCCCTTTTTTCTTTTCTCTTGTTTTTTATTCTTATTTTCTCTTGCTAGTTTTAAGATTTTGTTAGTTTATATTGTTTAATGTAAAACTCAGTTTATCTAGAAAAAGCTTGGTGAACCACAAGAATGTTAAAAATACTTTGAGATAAAGGGTTTGTCCGTTTAATATAATTATAAAAAAGTTAGGAAGGTGGTATATGACATGCCCTGTGGACTGCTTTGGTTCTGAGTCTTCTGCAGCCACAACTGCTTAGAATAATAGGCCAACCGCATTGCCGGTCAGTGGGCAAGTAGAACAGTGCAGGAGTGCACACCAGCCATGGGGGGGGGGGGGGTGAGGAGTGTCTTTTGTGTTAGTTTAAACTACAGCTTGCCCATGAGGTTGAGGCAGAGGTTTTTTTTTTTACTGTTAATGGGGCATTTTTGTCCATGTCCCTTTTTGCTTGCAGCATCTGTTTAAGTTTTTGCACCACTTTCACCCATACTCCCACTCAACAAACCAGTTATTTGCCTGTGACTGGAGTGAAGGGCATGCACTTACTACCTCACAATTGGCAGCAGCTGATCTCGCCAGCTAAAGGCCACCTTGAAAGTGATGGCCAGGGATTTATATAAAAACACACTACTGCCCCATATGCATTAAAATATGTCCTAGAGGCTTAGTCCTTTCCAATTACCATATAACCTGTAAATGTTAAGGATTTATACTATGTACCACACACTATAGGATTTTAATTGTGTACAGTATAGCATAAAATGATTTTGCGGCAAGGCAGTATTCCAACATAATGTCTAGAAATGAGTGGATTTTTCAAAAAATTGATTTGTTTGCTATTAAAAACTGCTATTTCTGGCCTACATGCATAGGGTGTGTGCTGGGTTAGTTAAATACTGTAATGCAGTATGACATGCAGATCAGAGGCATTGCTATTAGAATCCCTGTCGCAGAGCTACACAATGACATAGCCTGGAGGTGGCAGCAGCATGAGGAGACCATATATTGCCTGAAAGACACACCCTGGAGTTGGCAGCAGAATAAGGAGACCATATAGTGCATGAATGACACAACCTGGAGTTGACGGCAGCATGAGGAGAACATATAAAAATTTGGGGTACATATGTTATCCTAAGAATATTAAAAGTTAAGTGTTACGTAATGCATTTACTCAGTACTTGAGGTCTGATGCGGGGGAATGTCTGTAACTGGGAAGTTACAGTGCCTTAAATCTGTTTTGCACTATCCATATTTATGAAGTGTTGGTGTGGCACCATAATCAATCAATTACTCTGATGCATCAGGCATTAGTGGGTAGAAATCCTGGGTGATCCATGCCTGATTCATCTTCACAACGGTCAGTCTCTCTACATTTTTCATGGACAGACGAGTTCTCCTTTGGGTTACTATGACCTCTGCCGCACCCACTCTGATGGCACACTGCTGGCCGGACAGGACAGCTTTCCCAGGGCTCTGCTAGTTGCGGCCACAGGAACTTCAAGTTGTGTTGGCATGGTCATGCCAAGCTATGCCACCACCTGCTGGTTCAGGTCCTACTCCAGATATACCTGCTTCACTATGCAGATGAAGAAAGCAACTCTGGGTCCTTTGTCTCGCCTTCCTCACAACACTCTAGCTCCTCTGGCTGCTTCTTCTCTCCTGTCAAATGACTAGAAAAATCGCCCCTTTTTGCGAAACCTAAACTGTGCTCCATTGTCCTACTACTACTACCTACTTATTCCATAGCAGCGTGTGAATAACCACAAAATACTCACAATATGTCCAGACCAAGCAAAATACACTGTTCAAGGATTTATAATTTTTATTTAAGATGTAATATTATGGCTCATAAGTAAACCTGAATAATCTTTACAGATCGAGTATATATTCTGATCCAAAATGACATTTATTTTACACCAGTTCATAAATCTTAAAAAATAATTAAAATATAATATAAAATACATTGGTTTAAATGTATATATATTATATATTCACCAAATCTTTTTTATTTTATTAACTTTTATTATTGTATAAAGCATTTTAATGAAAGTAAAATAATGTATAAATGAGAATATGCTTATATAAACATTCATTTAACAGAAAAAAAATATCTGAATAAAATTAATTTAAAGAGGAACATTACAGGTCTTGGGGTTAATAAAAACCTAGCTTGCCCAGCCCCCTTGCCCCTCCAATTTAGCACTTAACCATTTAAAACGTACCTCTCCAGTCATATCGCACTTGGTAACCCTTCGCTCCCTCTTCATCCTCCCCAGGGCAGCGCCATCTTGGAGGCCGAAGGCTTTCCTGACAGACACTGTGCCGCCCCTCAGATCTCGCACATGATGCAAATAAGATTTGAGGAGCAGCGTGAGGTATTCAAACAGCAGCTGGCAAAGAGGGGAGGATGCTGCCTTCATTCAATGATGGCTTAGGGACGGAAGGGGTGGAATTCAGCAGGATGTCAGCATTTAAGATATTGCTGACATCCAAAACGCAGTACGGGGGAGGGGGGGGGCAGGGATTATCTGAGAGAAACCTCAGAAAAGGTCTGACGTTCTTCTTTATTTTACATTTTACACTATAAAATTCTAAAACTATTACTACCATTTTGAAAATTATGAAATTAAACGTTTATGTATGGTTTTGGAGCATGCATGTGAGTGCAGACAATTTTGAGTAAAAGCAGTTATTAATTAATAACTTTTAATGTGGAATGAAAAATTTGTGTGGGCTTTTGCTCTAATGCTAATGGTTGGCTTGAAAACTTTAGGAACCTTTGACGTCCTAAATGTAAATGTCCAGAACAATCTGCAGTAATTGAACCCTTGTTGACCAGCTACATTTTGTTGAATCCATGTTTTCTTTGGTATGATTGCAGGAGATTATTATATGTATTTCAAAAGGCTGTAAAAGTCACAAACCACCCAGTTTTCTGTCTACAAATTTAGTAAAAAATGGGCAGCCTGAGGTAATTTATAGATATTAGTAAAATCCCTCAACCCATAAGGATTTAAAAAAAAAAAATCCCAACATCCATTAAAATTTTAAGCAAGGTGGGGATTGATAGTGGGATTTCAAATGTTTGGTGTTAGATGCCCCACTGCTTAAGAGAATATTTGTTTATTGGATTATAGAATTTAGGCCTTGACGCTGTGGTTGTTCAACTTTCTTTACAAACTTCTTTTGAGGGCATTTTGGCTGCAGGGCAATGAAAACAGTATTTTAAGAGTTGTTTTTCCTTTCCTGCCATGTGCTTGAAGTGGACCAAAATAGACCCTGGAATCTGACTGTTTTGCGCTCCCATGGCAACTGGGATGCTCCATTGTGTGAAACCTGCCCCAGTCCCCCACTATCCTTTCCGATGAGGCCACAGCGCATTTACAGCCGACAGTGACACCTCTTGCATCCCTTCTAGCCTGTGTCCACAGCCAAAGGATGTCAGTAATGCGCACTGCCATAGTGTGCAGCTGGGGATCCTATTCAGCTTCTCCAGCTGCAAATTAATATGCTCCGCCAGAGAAGCTGATTGGAAAGAAAAATTTGGGTGCTGGCAGTTTTAGGGAAAAACAACCATGGGAATGAAAGCAGGATAGGGACCCTAGACCCGCCCCCAAAACCCTATATTACTGCCGCACACTAGAAAATATATGAATGTGTATCAAATCAATGTTAAAAAATGTTTTCATGAATTTATTGAATCAGGACTTACAAATACAATACATTTAAAGACCCATTAAAATACACATAAAAACACAAAAATGGAGGTTGGACCCCTAAAGTGGCTCTAAATGCATCAATAATAATTAATAAAGTAATGGCACTAAACCAACAATTGATAGTTAATAAAGGGCAAAAAGAAAAGTTGATGATAACAAAAAAGTGCAAAAAGTGCTGAAAGTGCTTACTATATATTAAAATACAAACCTACAAACCTATTCTTTAATTATCACAAAATAAATATATTCAATCTTACAACTCTTACAACACACATGATCAAATAAAGTGCAGAGTGCAAGGGGTGATCTAAAAAATTCTATTGAATTTGCCAAAATATATCAGAAATTATATATTATATAACAATAAAACATCACCATATCAAAAGGCCTCCGGGGTCCCCTCCAGCAGCTCGCCACCGACGCGTTGCGTGGCCCAACGCCACTTCGCCAGGGTGAATGAGCCGCTGAACACCCTGTCCCCCTATAAACCCACCTGAGTGGAGGCTGCACCAATGTCCGGGCGCGCCGCCGCCCCCCACACGCGCACCCCGCCCGGCAGGATATTCCTCCCGTAAGGGCAGCCCGGGGTGGGCGCGTCACATCCGCCCATCGTAGCGCCGAACCCGGAAGCATGTCACAGGGCACTTTTTGCCCTTTATTAACTATCAATTGTTTAGTGCCATTACTTTATTAATTATTATTGATGCATTTAGAGCCACTTTAGGGGTCCAACCTCCATTTTTGTGTGTTTATGTGTATTTTAATGGGTCTTTAACGTATTGTTAGTATGTATTTTGTAAGTCCTGATTCAATACATTCATGAAAATTTTTTTTTAACATTGATTTGATACACATTCATATATTTTCTAGTGTGCGGCAGTAATATAGGGTTTTGGGGGCGGGTCTAGGGTCCCCATCCTGCTTTCATTCCCAGAGAAGCTGATTGGAGCAGTGGTCGTGCATGTGCTGTTGGACCGAGGATAGATGAGTTTAGTCGGTGGGGAGGGGGGGTGAGGTTTCACAGAGCTTAGCACCCCATGGAGGTGGACCAATGCCAGGGATAGTGAAAATCTGGTTTTGGTCCACTTTAACAGGTTCTCAGTTTGTTTTCTGTTGCCAGGCAGCTTAAGGATGGCAATGGCCATGTTTGTTGGCATCCACAGCCTTGTCTTTGTTTTGACAGAGAAAATTGGATTATTTATGCATATTTACAGGGGATGCCAAATTGGGGGGAAAAAAACATATTACTGCGTCTTAGATTTATGTACATGCTATGTTAAAGGGTCTGATATGGTCATAGAGATAATTTAGAAAATGTGTACTGTACTGTCCCATTTCACCCACCTCACGGAGATTGGCAATCTGGATGATGCCACCCCACGTCACGTTCAGTACACCTTTTCTAAAAAATAGGTGTAGGATTGCTGTAAAGTGTGTTTCTCTTGGCAAAGAGAGCCCTGTAGCTCTTAATTAGAGTAAGAGCTTTGTCACAAATTGGGTCACACCACTACTAGAGATTGGTCAATAAGTAAAAAATTTGATTTGGACTATTCGCTGAATTTTCTCAATTCAGTTTTGCCAGAATTGAATTGTCTGAATCACTCAAAGGAAAAAAATATAACTTGCCTCCTCCCTTGCTATCCTCCATCACGGATCTCCCCCTCCACTCTTCAACTGGGCAGGAGAAACGTATATCCTCTTCCCTGCCAGCTCACCCCCTAGTGTTCTCTCTGCTGCAGCTAGACCCCACCCCCACCCCCCCCCAGTCCCCTCAGCAGGGAGTAAGGTGGTGGCAGCGCAATTCTAGGCAGAGGATCCGCGTTCAGCATCTGGATTGCAAGTGAGGTGTCGAGTGTCAGTCATTTGCCGGCACTAGGGATGAGCAAACCGGTTCGGACGAGCCGGAATTCGCTCCGAATTTCAGGGAAAATTCGATTCGGCACGAACCCGAATTTTTTTGGTTCGTGCCGATCGAATTTTCCCTGAAATAAAAAAAAAAAAAAAAAAAATGCCGGCATGGTGGGAGCTTGCAGGCCGGCTACGCTGTCAGCAGGCGGCGGAAGCCGGCCCGCTGACAGCGCAGCCGGCCTGCCCGCTCCCGCCATGCCGGCATTTGTTTAAAAAGCAAACACTTACCTGCATGGTCGGAGCGTGGAGGCCGGCGCCGCTCTCAGGCGCCCTCTTATGACGCGTCCTCTGATGACAGTTGAGAGCGGCGCCGGAGCTTGGAGGCCGGCGCCGCTCTCTGCTGTCATCAGAGGACGCCTGAGAGCGGTGCCGGCCTCCACGCTCCGACCATGCAGGTAAGTGTTTGCTTTTTAAACAAATGCCGGCATGGTGGGAGCGGGCAGGCCGGCTGCGCTGTCAGTGGGCCGGATTCCGCCGCCCGCTGACAGTGTAGCCGGCCTGTCCGCTCCCACCATGCCGGCATTTTTGCTTAAAAAAAAAAGGCCGGCATGGTGGGAGCGGGCAGGCCGGCTGCGCTGTGAGCGGGCAGGCGGCGGCCCGCTGACAGGCGTAGCCGGCCTGCCCGCTCCCACCATGCCGGCATTTTTTTTTTCAGATGAGCGATTCGTGAAAGTTCGATTCGGGCGAACCCGAATTTCTTGGGGAAATTCGGCGAATCGCCCAAATCGAACTTTCAAGAAGTTCGCTCATCTCTAGCCGGCACGCGTTTGCTCTGGTCCGGTGGTTGGCAGTGGGCATTGTCTTACTAGCACAGGAAGCCGTCTCATGCAGGTGATAGTGTGGCCAGCTTCCTCGGCTTCCCTCTTGCTGTGTTGGCTCAGTGACTACCAGACGGTGCAGAGACTCCCACACTTTCAGAATTTCCAGTAAATTTAATTAGAGGGAATGCCAAGGATCTGGATTTGTGCTGAATCGACATCGAAAAAATGTATGTATTTTCTGAAATTCAGAATAAATTCCAATTTATTAAGAATTGGTTTGCCACTATCTTGGGAATAAGAGGAAAGTAACACTGGGGAAAGGTGGTCACTTTTTTTATTTTTTTATTTATTTTTTTTTTTCATATGCTTAACCATTTTTTTTTTTTTTATTTTAGGAAAAAACAGGGGATCGAACGCTAAATGCTACTAAAAACTTTGTACAAGAGGTAAATTATGTTGACACGTTACCTTATCATTTTTTTCCATTTCAAGAAAGTTTCTGCTTTCTACTTTATCGAAACTACACTAGGCTAGCAACTAACTCAGCGTACATACACCAACAAATTTTTAAAGTGGACCAAAACCCAGGATTTTGACTGTCCTGTGTTTTGGTTCTTGGCACCGGGGCACCCCGATCGGGATTTGTGAACCCCCCAGGTTGCTGAGACCAACTCGCCTCTTCCCGGTCCTACGGCGAATGCGCAACATGCTCTAATCCGCTGTCATCACATCATCTAAGCCTTTGTCTAAGACGAGTGGCTCCGAGCGTACTGACAGCTGCATCACCCGCTTCCTGGCAGAGAGGGGTAGCGCCGTTGGACTGGGAAACCAGGTAAGTGTATGGGGCGACCTGTGGAGTTTCACACAGGGGGACATCCCAATTTTGGATGCCCCGGGGGAGGGAATCGATTGGCCCTGGAACCTTTATAGATTCCCGGGCTGATCAACCTGGGTTTTGGTCCACTTTAACAGTGAGCGGTCTTTTTGCCTTTACCGAAATAAGTGTGTCTGTGCTCCTTGGCTATAATTTAGAGGTCACTGGGCTGGTCAAACATCAAAGCAAAAAGGAACTCGAATCCCCACCAGTCTGTAACAAATCCTACAATCTGTCTAAATTAAAAAAAAAAAAAAAAATTCTTGTGCATGTTTGCAAATGTATGGGAAGCTGCAGGGCCATGTCATGGCACCTCCCTTTTTTTTTCCCTGCAGTCCTATGTGACCTTCTTTATTATTTTTTTTTTTTTTTTTTTTTTTTTTAGCTTGAAAGATCTTAAGCGATTAATTAAGACCCTTACTTTATAGTTGTATATGATTTTTCAAGAGCAAACTGAGCATATTTTGTTCCACCACCAGTTACGGCCTCTGAGTTGATAGGTGCTTTTCCTTCGACTTTTTCTCTTCCTCTCCCTTTACCCCTGTTTTGCATCCCTAAAAAGGGCTGGAATGAGGGTTATTCACTGGGATTGGAAGCAATATGTGAGATTGACGTTTCTGTGGTGTCTTAATTGATCACTTGAATCAGATTTGGAAATTGATTTGTTACAGTCACCAGAACAAGACTGGTCATTTTCTTGGACCAACAGCTGAGAAGAAAACTCCCCAGAACTCCTTCCCCACCTGCAAACATGATACTGAATCCTTGTCAGCACTTGCATTTGTTCTTGCATCTGCTCGAAGTGGATGGTTAATTTTCATGTGAGGTTGTCCATACAGGACCAGAAGAATTTATAACTGATGAGTTTATTTAGTTTCCAGAAGGCGGGACTAGAACCAAAAGCGAGTTGTGGCATCTCCCCATCTCCAGCCAGGTCATAACCTGCCCAAGTCTGCTCTAGTCTTCATTGGAGAAGAATTGGATAAGTCTCTCTTCTTTTCGGTGTGCTGAAGTTGAAGCTGAGTTGATATTTGAGTGTTCGGTCTTCGTCTTCGTCCTTTTTTCTTTTTCTTTTTCTTCTTCTTTTTCTTTTTTCTTCTTTTTCTTTTTTTGAGTTCACAGTATTTAGGCCACAAATTATGGGAAAGGAAGCTACTCAATCAAATTCCAGAATAGTTTCATAGCTGGGCTCCGGGCTGACTTCAGGTCCACTTGAATTTCAGGGTCTGAGAACAACTTAACCAGGCTTCCCTTTTTATTCAGGAAACTTCATGAAAGACATCCCTGACACATCTTTGAGCTGTCCACCTCTGCTGATTGCCCCCTACCTGGATCACCTTTCAGGAGTGGGTTTTACTCTACACTGTTACCACCAACCAGTCTTGCTCCGACCCATTAAAGGGGCAACGCCTCCTCACAGACCTTCAAGGTTCTGCAGGTGGGAAGTTCTTCTGGGTTGTACCCCCGAGGGTATCCACCAGCGCTCCCTCCCTGGGCGCTGGTACCAATCTCTTCAGCCTCACAGCTCGGCATCAGCAGCTCTGCTTCTTTACTCTCAACGACCGCTTTCATTCCCTGGGTCTGGCCTATATGCACACTAAGGAACCAATCATTGCATGGGTGGCCAGTCCCTAACTAGTGTTTAAAAATGAACACCTCTGAAGCAGGGAGGCAGCTAGGCCTATGGCATCCCTGCTCCAGTCCCTAAACTAAAAGCCTATTTTAACTACACTAACTAAAAAAATCTAATTAATTGGTTATATTCCATCACCCTGTTACAGACCTGCCTTGAGTGATTTCCTCACTATGTTGTCCTTCTCTGTTGCTGGCTCATTCTCCCAATGCTTGGTTCCAGACTGCGAGTGTGCCACCTGGCTCTGGCTCCTCCCCTCTCCACCTTTTTATACCCCTTTTATACCCCTATCTCTCCCCCAAGCTGCCGGACTCTAGGAGTACCTAGAGGGACAGCCCTTGCTTTGCCATGATGGATCCTGGGATGAATATGAAGATGCCTAGCTCTGCATCGTTAGCAGAGGTTATAGCACCCCAGGGCACAAGGAGAAGCGGGAGTAGTCTGGACATATGTCCCCCTTGGAACAATATGCCACCAATGAGCACTTACAACAACTACTTTACACCACCAAAGTTTGGGCCCCCCATTGACTTCTATGGGGTTTGGGTCCAGAATCAAACATCCACAGGTCTGCACATCCCTAGACCCCTCTTTGTGTGGTGTCTTATTCTATTGATGGAAGCCGAGGGTCCATGTAGGTCTTGTACCACCATATTGGCTTGCTTTAATGCTTTTACTGCCCTTCAAACCAACCTGAGAGCAGGACTTTCTGCTCCTATACAGATGCCTCTCCTTGTGGTTCTCTGGGACCTTCCCATGAGGTTTGTGATTTTCTGCTGCAGTTATCGACACTCAGCCGCCTTGTCACTGAAGCTAATAGAGGCAAGGTTCACTGAGTATCCATGGGGAAAATGGTGACCCAAAAATGCAAGTGAGCTTAAACACTCTGAGGACCCCATTGATTTTCAGAAATTGGAGTATGCTTCTCATTCTGAAGAGGAAGCTGCATCTGAGGAAAATGGGTCTTCATATTTGGACAAACGTAAAGTATACAGTTGACACTATCATTCAGACCATTTGGGATACTCTTGGTCTAATGAAGGTCTCTGCACGTGTCACTCAGGATAAGGACATGGTGGCCTTTCAAGATGAGAACATTTACAAGACCCTTCCTGATCAGCAATTCTTTGGTTTCTCCCATTACTTTATACGGATATGATCAGACAGTCTTCAATCTATACTAAAGGTTTTGGATGTTCAATACACCTATTCCAAAAGGGCACTCCAGAAGTGGGCATGTCTGCCCGCAGTGGTTGGCCCCCATTGCCTGCTTATTAAAGCATACTGTGCTTCCCACTACGGACTGTATGTGGTATGTATGAACTTTGTTGACATTGGTTTAGGAATGTGTTCATTCAGATCATTAGCTCTCTAGAGGTAGTTAGCCAAGAGAGTCCATACACTCTCTAGTTTAAAGGGGGCAGGGAAGTGGGATAGTCAAAATCCTGGGTTTTGGCCTTTGTCCCCTGGGCACCCCGATCAGGGGTGCCCTGCTTTGTGAAACCCCCAGGTCGCCTGATCTCATTTACCCTTACCCGGTCCTATGGTGCATGCACAGCCCTCTCGTCCAATTAGCGCACTTGGATGTGCTCGAGCCCCTTTGCCAGCGCACTCGCATTAGACGAGCTCCTGGATAGCCACATTTCCCGCTACCTTTAACAGGGAGCGTGCCTGTGCCAGCCATTTACAAATGCCTGGGGCGGAAATGCGTCCTACTGAAGGGATAGAGGGGAACCCGGAACGAAGGTGAGTTTTTGGACAACCTGGGGGGTTTCACACAGGGGGCACCTCCGATTTGGGGGGAACGAGTATGTCTGCCCTCTAGTCTCCATAGTCTCCAGGGTGGGTTTTGGTCCACTTTGAATTAGGGCTAACTTGGACACCTGAATCAGTTAGATCAGTGTAAGTTCACAGGATGAACATGCATTGTAATGTTACAATTTAGTGGGAGTCCAGATCCTGTAAAAATCCTCCTACTTGGGCCTAGTTGGGCCAGTTGGGTTATGAGAGAACTCTAACCTTCAGTTTGATAGGGGAGAACAGTTAGATAGCATTGCTCATATATATTGTTGTAATAGGGAGTGAAGCAGGAGGGAGGCCTCAGCAGAGGAGATGAGACTCTAGCCAACCTTCCCAAACAGAAGTGAGCCTTCCACCCAGGTGCTTGTGGATGAAGAAAAGGCCCACGCTACCACTAAAGGGACAGGTATATGATGCAGCTACTTATTAACTAAAGTATGACCCACACAGCACATTTAAACAGGGATTGTGTTATCTGCTGAATGTGGATGTACAATCTAACTGCAGATAACGTGAGTACCTCCTTGTTTAAGAGACTGTCTTCTGTCAAGTGTGTCCTTCTCGTATTCCCAGGTCAGCACCCCAATTCAACATTACTTCCACATTACTTCCACAACAACCGCAGAGCCAGCATTGCCGAACTTGCTCCCCACATGTTTGGTGTTTAGCCTCTCAGGCCTCATGTGCTGCAAGTACCACTTTTTTCACCAGAGTTTGGGCTTGAACTTGAAATGTCTTGTTTTAATTGTTCAGTCCCTTTTTTTTGGCTGAAATATGTGGAAAAAATATATATTTTTAAATTTTGTAGTGTTTTCTTTTTTATTTAAAATAAAAGGTTTCAAGCAAATCATATTGTGTGTAAAAGCCCCATTACTCCCAATTGCAATGGTACCACATATGTATCGGTAGACACACTTTCCTGCCAACTGCACTTTGCAGTTAACTGTCAAGGATAAAACTCTTACTTTTAAGGGGGGGGGTATGATTTTTATTTTAATTTTTAGGGATTAAACCATTACATATAAAAAAAAAAATAAATAAAAAAAATAAAATTGCATTACAGCAAAACTAGCCCGGGTACCACGTATGTGGACTGGTAGACCAGAAGGCTACTAGCCCGCATAACCCACACAGACCGTGGTCTCTTCTGCATCCCTCTGGGCTTTGGGGGATATAGGTACTCTTTGCCCTGCTCCCACTGAACTGGTATAAGGGTGTCAAGAAGGTAGCAAGAAGGTAGCAAAGGATTGGTATCCAATGCCGTCTGATCTTCAGCTTGAAGTGAGCTTACATGGGCTTCACTGCTCACTCCTATTGCATGGAGAGGCCTTTTTATACAATCGGTGTGAGCAGATGTAATCTCTCGCTGGTATAAAAGGCACATCTCTGCAGTATGGAGCAGGCTGGAGGGGACCCTTGGTGCTATATCCTGGATGGAAGTTACAAGTAACTGCCACACTGCTTACCATTTATATTGCCAACACTGGGAACAAGGGTGCATTGGTTAACCGAGGCGCCGCAGTCCAAATCCAAACCAGAAAGACCAGCACTCCAAAGTAGCTCCTACGTCTTTTTTTTTTTATTGTAATCCAAAAAGCAAAATAAGTGTCCAAGTGTCCACATTTCAGGGGCTCTGGAGGTTCCCTTTTATCAAGACCAACATAGAATCTGAATGTAAACAATGCTATATATTTATACTGAGTAGAACCAATCACAGATTGCTACAACCCCACTGTCTGAGAGCCAATCAGCAGCCGCCGCAGTAGCTGTGTAGCAGTGACATTGGGGATTAAAGATATTCACCATCAGGTTTTCTGAATATATTTGGGTGAAATATGTCAAGACACATTTTGTTTTATTTAATATAAGAAAAGCCCCATATGTATGGTTATAAATAGAGATGAGCGAACTTTTGAAAAATTTGATTCGACTGATTCGCCAAATTTTCCGACAAAAATCGCTTCGACCCGAATAAATTCGCGACAAATCGCTATTAAAAACGGCTATTTCTGAGCCTCCTAGAGCCTCAATAGGGTTGTAAACCATTCTGCCTTGCTGTAACACACACAGGATGCGTGCTGGGTTAGTTAAATAATACTTTGAAGAAATATCACATGCAGATCAGAGGCATCGCTAATAGAATCGCAGAGCGGCACAATTGAATTGAAGAGAGTTGAAGTGGCATCACTATGAGGGGCAGGAGCCCAAACATTGCTTTAAAGAGACACTGGAGTTAGCAGCAGCAGGAGCCCAAAAATTGGATGAATCACACCCTGGAGTTGGCAGCAGCAGCAGGAGCCCAAACATTACTTTAAAGAGACCCTGGGGTTGGCTTCAGGAGGCCAAAAATTGGATGAATCACACCCTGGAGTTGGCAGCGGCAGCAGGAGCCCAAATAGTACTTTAAAGAGACACTGGGGTTGGCTTCAGGAGCCCAAAAATTGGATGATTCACACCCTGGAGTTGGCAGCAGCAGCAGGAGCCCAAATATACACTGGAGTTGGCTTCAGGGGCCCAAAAATTGGATGAATCACACCCTGGAGTTGGCAGAAGTTGGCAGCAGCAGGAGCCCAAATATTACTTTAAAGAGACCCTGGGGTTGGCTTCAGGAGCCCAAAAATTGGATGAATCACACCCTGGAGTTGGCAGCAGCAGGAGCCCAAATATACACTGGAGTTGGCTTCAGGAGCCCAAAAATTGGATGAATCACACCCTGGAGTTGGCAGAAGTTGGCAGCAGCAGGAGCCCAAATATTACTTTAAAGAGACCCTGGGGTTGGCTTCAGGAGCCCAAAAATTGGATGAATCACACCCTGGAGTTGGCAGCAGCAGGAGCCCAAATATACACTGGAGTTGGCTTCAAGAGCCCAAAAATTGGATGAATCACACCCTGGAGTTGGCAGCAGCAGGAGCCCAAATATACACTGGAGTTGGCTTCAGGAGCCCAAAAATTGGATGAATCACACCCTGGAGTTGGCAGCAGCAGGAGCCCAAATATTCCTTTAAAGAGACCCTGGGGTTGGCTTCAGGAGCCCAACAATTGGATGAATCACACCGTGGAGTTGGCAGGAGTTGACAGCAGCAGCAGGAGCCCAAATATTACTTTAAAGAGACCCTGGGGTTGGCTTCAGGAGCCCAGAAATTGGATGAATCACACCCTGGAGTTGGCAGCAGCAGCAGCAGGAGCCCAAATATACACTGGAGTTGGCTTCAGGAGCCCAAAAATTGGATGAATCACACCCTGGAGTTGGCAGCAGCAGGAGCCCAAATATACACTGGAGTTGGCTTCAGGAGCCCACAAATTGGATGAATCACACCCTGAAGTTGGCAGAAGTTGGCAGCAGCAGCAGCAGGAGCCCAAAAAATGGCCTAAAGACATAAATCTGTTTTGCACCATTTGGAAAGTGTAAAACGTGGCACCATGCTGAATCTCGTCGCATGCATCAGGCATTGGTGGGTGGAAATCCTGGCTGATCCATCCCTGATTCATTTTGACAAAGGTGAGTCTCTCCACATTTTTAGTTGACAGACGAGTTCTCCTCGCCGTAACTATGGCCCCCGCCGCACTAAACACCCGCTCAGATAGCACGCTACTTGCCGGGCAGGACAGCTTTTCCAGGGCAAACTCTGCTAGTTGCGGCCACAAATCAAGTTCGGCTGCCCAGAAGTCCAGCGGATCCTCAAGGTGTGTTGGCATGGTCATGTCAAAGTATGACATGACCTGCTGGTTGAGGTCCTGCTCCAGGTCTTCCTGCTGCTCATGAGTAGCCTCACTATGCGGGTGTAGAAAGCTACTCATTAGCGACTGAAGACTGAGGCTGCTGCTGCTGATGGAGCTGCTGCTCCTGCCAACCCCCCCAGCGGCCATGGCAGTGGAAGGTGAGTGCAGAGGTCCCCTCGAGTCAGACCTGCGAGAGTATGGACCATGGCGCAGATAGGCATCGGCCAACTGCCTACGTAGAATGTCTTTGTAGTAGTTGAGTTTGTCCTGCCTCTCGGTGGGTTTAAAAAATGCCCCCATTTTGTGCCGGAAGCGAGGGTCCAATAAGGTGGACAGCCAGAAGTCATCCCGCCGACAGATGGAAACAATTCTGGGGTCACTACGCAAGCACGTGAGCATGCTTCGTGCCATTTGCGCAAGTGACTCGGATGGACTACCTGTCTCCATCTCCACTGCATACTGCCACGGTGTGCCCGGGTCCTCTGTCTCGCCTTCCTCAAAAACCTCTAGCTCCACTGGCTGCTCCTGCTCCTCCTCTCCTGTCCGCTGACTAGATAAACCAGCCATTTCGCCAAGCCTAAACTGTGTTTCGCTGGGCAACTCCTCCTCCTCCTCCTCCTCCTCCTCCTCCTCCTCCTCCTCCTCCTCCTCCTCCTCCTCTTCCTCCTCTTCCTCCTCCTCCTCCAGTTCAGCTCCAACGGGGTTCATGTGGCCGTAAGATGTAAACGCCATGTCTCCAGTGCCCTGACCAGCCATGGTTTCCAACATGTGCTGTAGTACATGAAGCAGTGGAATCGCGTCGTTCATCCCGTAATCCTGCCGACTGACAAATAAAGTGGCTTCCTCAAAGGGCCTGAGCAAACGGCAGGTGTCACGTATGAGCTGCCACTGGTTGACATTGAAGTTACACAGGGGAGTCCCCCTATCTGCTTGGATCATCAGGAAATCCGTGATGGCTTTTCTCTGTTCATATAATCGGTCCAACATGTGAAGGGTGGAATTCCAACGGGTGGAAACATCGCAAATCAGACTATGTTGGGGGATACCATTCTGACGCTGTAGCTCAAGAAGGGTGTGTTTGGCGGTGTAGGAGTGGCTGAAGTGCATGCAAAGTTTCCTTGAAGTTGTTAGGATGTCTTGCAGATGGGGGGAACACTTCAGAAACCGCTTGACAACCAGATTGAAGACGTGAGCCATGCAGGGGGCATGGGTCAGGCTTCCTTGGCGCAGCGCAGACAAAATGTTCTTCCCATTGTCGGTAACCATGATTCCCATTTTAAGTTTTCTTGGAGTAAGCCATGTTTGGATTTCCTGATGAATACATTTAAGCAGTTCCTCCCCTGTGTGACTCCGTTCGCCAAGACAAACCATGTGAAGCACTGCGTGACACCTCCGTGCCCTGCACACATGGTAGACTGGAGGGGCACTGAGACTTGAGCCTACAGTGGAGGGTGAGGAGATGGCGGAGGATGAGGAGGCCGAGTCGCACGGTGTCACAGGCCCAACGGGCAGGGAGCGCGGAGGCCGAAGCGGCATGACCTGTCCAAGTTGCTGCTGCTGCTGCAAAGGGACCACATTCACCCAGTGGGCCGTAAACGACATGTACTGTCCCTGACCGTAGTTACAGCTCCAGATGTCGGCGCTGCCATGCACTTTGCTACACACCGACAGGCTCAAGGACTGGCCCACCTTCTGTTCAACAAAAGTGTGCAGCGCTGGTACTGCCTTCTTGGCAAAGAAATGACGGCTTGGGACTCTCCACCTCGGCTCGGCACAAGCCATCAGTTCTCTGAAAGGTGCAGATTCCACCACCTGAAAAGGGAGCGACTGCAGCACCAGCAACTTGGACAGGAGCACATTCAGCTTCTGCGCCGTAGGATGAGTGGGCGCATACTGCTGTCTCTTGGACATGGCTTCGCTGATGGATTGCTGGCGGGATGCATGACTTGGAGGAGGAGGAGGAGCAGGAGCGACAGAGGATGGGTATGACGCACAGCTGCCTTCGGCTGAGGTGCTGGAGCCTTGGCTGGCAGAAATTGGGAGCTCACTTGGTGAGGAAGCAGACTGGACCACCCCTTGGGAGCCTCGGTTCTCCCAGGTCGCTTTATGGTGACGCATCATATGTTGACGCAGGGCCGTGGTGCCAACATTTGGACCCTGGCCACGCTTCACCTTCTGCCTACATATCTTGCATGTGGCCATGTTACCCTCCTGCGGATGCTTCAGGAAAAACTGCCACACTGCCAAGTAGCTACTTTTCCCACTCCCTGGCCTCACTGATTCACTGCTGCTGTTGCCAACTCCAGGAACCCCTGCTCCACTACCTCCCGATAAGGTAGACTGCCGCACAGCAGGTGCTCTACCCCGGCCCCGGCCGGCTCCAGCCTTTGGAATTGTGCCCCCATGCTGACTGCTACCACCTTGCTGCCTCAGCTGCTGACTCCGGGGCAACCTGCGCCCCTCTTCTCCTGATGAAGATGAAGCCCCTTCATCACCCGGCTCCCAAGTGCGATCGGCTTCATCGTCATCATCATCATCACCGAGTTGTGGCTGTACGTCACTGATGTTCGTGGATTCGTCAACAGTGTCTGGCGCAGGAGCTGGAACGCTCGCAGCACCCACGACACTGTCCACATCACTATTTGTCTGCCTAGCTAGAGAAGCCACCTCCATTTCTTGGCTGGGCAGTAGCTGCTGACTGTCCTCTATCTGATGGTCCTCCTCACTAAAGAGTGGAGCTGAACCCAAAGCATAGGATACGTCGCTGGGGGAGGGAACGGCGTAGGCCAGAGGCAATGGGAGGACAGGGACTGCTCTCGGGGCATGCCATCTCAGGGTTGTGTCAGAGGAACCTACCGACCCTAGACTGGAGGTCTCAGACCTAAGTTGTGATGATGTTGTTGATGAGCGCGTCAACCAATCTACCACGGCAGATGCGTTACTGGTGGAGACCCGACCGCTAGCAGATACTGGCAGATTAGGTCTCTCAGCGTGACTCCTGCTGCTACTGGCCCCCAGTCTGATGCGAGCTCTGCCTGCGGAATCTTGGCCTCTGCCACTCCTCTTTTCACTTCCAGGCACTTGTCTGCCCGACATAGTCTAACTGGCGTGGTAGTAGGTGATATTTTAAGAACCCCCGGGCAGCAGTGGGTCTATATGAAACAGAATATAATGCACACCAAAAGTGAGCAGTAACACTCAGCCTCCAACAGGCCTGCTTAGTGTAAATAAGAGAGCTGCTTAGTGTAAATAAATAGGGGTATGCTATGTTACAGAATGGGATGCCCCAACAGAAGTGCACCTGGCAGGCAGCAGTAAGTCTATGCACAGCAAAAGTGTCTTTATCAGGCCTAATTTCAATTATAATAAGTGCAAATGGTTATATGGTCTTAAACAGAGGCTGCTGTAGTCACAGAATGGGATGCCACAACAGAAGTGCACCTGGCAGGGTCCAGTAGTGCTATGCCCAGCAAAAGTGTCTTTATCAGGCCTAATTTCAATTATAATAAGTGCAAATGGTTATATGGTCTTAAACAGAGGCTGCTGTAGTCACAGAATGGGATGCCCCAAAAAAGAAGTGGACCTGGCAGGGTCCAGTAGTGCTATGCCCAGCAAAAGTGTCTTTATCAGGGCTAATTTCAATTATAATAAGTGCAAATGGTTATATGGTCTTAAACAGAGGCTGCTGTAGTCACAGAATGGGATGCCCCAAAAAAGAAGTGGACCTGGCAGGGTCCAGTAGTGCTATGCCCAGCAAAAGTGTCTTTATCAGGGCTAATTTCAATTATAATAAGTGCAAATTGTTATATGGTCTTAAACAGAGGCTGCTGTAGTCACAGAATGGGATGCCCCAAAAAAGAAATGGACCTGGCAGGGTCCAGTAGTGCTATGCCCAGCAAAAGTGTCTTTATCAGGCCTAATTTCAATTATAATAAGTGCAAATGGTTATATGGTCTTAAACAGAGGCTGCTGTAGTCACAGAATGGGATGCCTCACAGCAGACTTAAGATCAGTTCAGTATATATGCACAGTTAGTATAAGCAGCCTGAAAACGCTAACAAAGCCTGTCAGCCAGCTAGTAACACTCAGGCTGGATAAAAAAAAAAAAAAAATCTCCCTGTGACAGCCTCCGATTTTTCCTACCTTTCCCTGTTTTTCGCTGACTTTCTGTCTGTCTCCTGCCTGTCTCCAGCCTGTCCCTGTCTGTCCCTGCCTGTCTAACTGCCTCTCTCCCTCAGCTACACAGCGTTCTGTCTCTCACGAATGCAATAGAGAAATGAGGAAGGAAAAGCAAGATGGCCGACTTAAATAGCGCTGTGACGTCACCGGGCTTGCTGGCTGCTGATAGGCTGCATGTGACTGCCCCAGCTTGCACTGGCGCGGGATAGATGTCCAGACATGTCCCGTCCGCCATCTTAGAATGCCTGTAAATGTAAATGAATGGATGTTAAAGGAAAACTTTGAGCGATCGAATCGCTGGGAAATTTGGATTCGATCCGAATCGAATTTTTCCTGAAATTCGGATCGAATCCGGGTTCGTCCGGATCGATTCGCTCATCCCTAGTTATAAACCCTTCCTGCCTAACTTAAGAGAGCTTTAGAAGATTTTCAAATAAAGTATAACTTTTGCATTTCTTCAGTAAAAACAACCCTTTCTATTTGAAATACCACTTGTAAACTATATTCTCGAAAGTGCACACTTCCAGCTTTCAAAGAGTACCACGCTTAAAACTGTGGGAAAAAACATTTTCCTAAAATATCAATATGCATGGAAAAAAATCTGAATGTTAAAAGTACCTATGCATGTTGGGCATTGTTGTGTTCAGGGCACCTTGAACGGCCAGACTACTTGAGGTTTTGTCAACCTTTTGACAGTTAAACATAGGGCAAAATAGTGAAAAATGGTCTGTCATTTTTTCAGGAATTTTCCAGGATTTCTAGGAAAGTGTGTGTATATAAGATATATTTAAATTTTTTTTAAATCCGAAAATCCCAAAAATGTCCTGTTTTTATACTGTTTTCAGTATATATGTAATCTTTGGGTAAAACATTTTTTTTAAAAATTAGAAATTTGACACTTTTAAAAAAAAAAAAAAACTTTTTTCTCCAGAAAACCATATTTCGTGTGTGTGAGCCCTATTCCTCGTGATTACAATGGTACCACATATTTACCGGTAGCCTCCCATTTCTGGCCAGGACACTTCCTCCCCCCCCTCCCCCCAAACTGAAAAGAGCACCTTGTGACCTTTTTAAATAAAATACAACTACTATCTGCACTATCAAGAGTTAAAACAAAAAATTGGGGGGAACCCACAATTTTCCATTTTTTTTTTTATTTATTTTTTTTTTTTTTTTTTATGGTTAAACTTTGAAGGGTACCAGCCCACATGGCCCTCATGGGCTCTGGGCTATTCTGCCCCGGGCTTTGGACAGGCAGGTAATGGGACCGGGGGGTTAATGGCAAGGCAGGTGACTTGCCAGCCCCTCTTGCCTTGTGAGCTGGTATCCCTATACTAGCTCATAGACCCCTTACCACTTCATATTGGTTAAATGTAAAAAAAAGACTGCAAAAATGTCATTTATTAAAAGAATGTGTTTTTTTTTCTTCTGATCCAATGCGGTCACTGACTGCTGGCAAGCAGGACAGAAAATAGGCATCCTCTGCCCCGGGATAGAACGCAAAGTGGACTTAAGAGGCCCTGGACCCAGGATGGAGGTGAGTTGCGTGTTTTTTTTTTCTTTCTTTCTTTTCTCGCTAAAATGGCAAGAACTTGGTGCTTGCCACTTCACGGTAGAAGCAAGCATGTAGAATCTACATGCTTGTCATTTAAAGGGTTAAAGGACATGTTTTACTGGAAGCAGAAATAATTGCACGTCTTATGTTTGCAGGGAATGGAACGGCTCTATGTCTTACCTATGCCACTGCTCTATTCTGCCTGGCAGGCAGAATGTGGGGATGCACCGAATATGGGATCTACAGAAGTCCTGTAAGACATCCGCTGAGATGTTATCTGGATTCATCTGGCCTTGCGTCTGTATTTATGGCTCGAACTGTGGCCTGCTGATTCTACAGCCAAGAGGCTTGGTAAAGCATATCATAGGCGGTAAGAGTATGAGACTACCAAAACGGAAAGATGGGCAACAGACCTGACATGGTCTTATGTTTGCCCATTTCACAAGTTGTCTTCAATGTCCTCTTAGGAGAAGCAAAGGTTGCCAATAAGAGGAAACCTGCAGGCAAATCTAAATCTCCCTGGCTTCCCATATCCCAAACTGACCCTAAACTCTCTGACATGAAGGGACTCCCTTACCCTGTTGGCTAGGTGGATTGTCTATGCCAGTTTACACATATCTGGCAGGCCGAATTGGTGGATGCCTGGGTCAGAGAGGTGGTAATCTCTGGTTATCAGCCCAAGGTCTGCTACACGGCAGAGTCATCTCACCATATGCAGTAAAAGGCTTTGGCTTCTACTCCAATGTATTCATTATCCCCAAGGAGGATGGTGCTGCATGGCCAACGTCGGTGTCAGAAGCACACGTGGATGTGCAAATGGTGCTGCACACTTTTACATAGTTACATAGTTAATACGGTTGAAATAAGAAGTTATTTTTTATTTTATTATCCAAGTCATCCTTCAGCTTGACCGATCACTTGGAGAGATTGGGCTCCACCCCGTGGGAGGAGACAAAGTTTGAACAGAGGTTAAAAGGCCCACCCCTTCCTCTCCTCCTCAGTTCTTTGTGTTTCCTCCCTGGGAAACCGTTGGACAGAGGGTGCTGTTAGACTGCGGCCATGTTTGTTATATTTATTTTTTTTAATACCTCCAGACTTCTGGAGCAGCCCGTTGCACCAAACTAGTGCCAAGGGAGTGCCTACTGGTCTTTGAATGCAGCCAAGTTATTTCCCTCAGACTTTACATTCACAATAGCGGTGTGATATACCTTTAAAGAAATCCTGTCTATTATAACGTGTTTTTTTTTTTTTTTTTTTTTTTTTTTTTTTTTTTTTTTTTTTTTTTATGTGTAACATATTTTCAAATTTCACAAAACCCTTCCATACAAAGACAAGAGAAAGGCAATAAACATACAATTCGTACATGGAGTTGTTTTATACTTATATCTACGGCGGGGCGGTTTCCACAGGTTCCTTAAGCAGAGGGCCACTCCCAGGACATCCCCGCCACAGCCCCACCACTACCATCCGGGCTAGCTCATGTCATCTGCTAATACGGCCTTTCTACTCGTAGGCTCCGCAGGAGCATCCAGCGAGCGACCCCCCCCCCCCCCATGTAACTTCATAATTGCATCACCAGCCCCTAATCGGCTCATCATTACTTCTACTGGACTGCGTCCATCCGAACAACTCAAGAAGAACAAAGGAAACGACAGTAGGAGAAGTAGAAAGAAGAAACAGAAAAGGATAGTTTAAGACAGGGGAGTAACAAGGAGGGAGGGTAAGGGGGGGGGGAGAGATGTGCTGACAGCTTTGCCTAGATGTCTGCCTCCAGCAGGTCCCTATAGCTCTGTGAGGCCATAAATTCCACCCAACAGGCCCATTTTAGAAAGTGCGCCTCAGCGGATTCATTACTTCATTGCAATCAGGCCTTCGTACCTTTCTATTTCCGCTACTTTACTTAGCCACTGTGAGACCGTTGGGGGTGTTGATTTCTTCCAGTGTGAGGGGATACAGGCTTTTGCGGCATTCACCATCTGACTCGGGACCGATTTCCGATATCTCTTGGTGGGCATCCCCGAGTGGTGGAGGAGGAAGAAGGCGGGGCCATCCAGCAGCTCCCCGTCTGTCATCCTCTGCATCGTACTCCTCACCCCTGACCAGAACCTTCTGAGCTCTGGGCACGACCAAAAGATGTGGAGCAGGTCCTCCCTGTCCCCGCCGCAGTGCCAACATGATGGGGATACTGTGGGGCACCACTTGTTGATCAGGGCACTCTGTACCACCTCGTTAGCAGTTTATAGATACTTTCCTTGTATCTGGTACTTATAGAGGTCTTATGTGCCAAGCTTATTATCTTGCCTCTTTCCCCCTGTGTAAAGGTGAACCCCAGGTCTTCCTCCCACTTCAGAAGGAATGGGAGAGGGGCTTGGTCTTGTGGGCTGATAAGCATTTTGTATGCGGCCGAGAGAACGTGTCTGATTGGGTCCCCCTCCTCACAAAGCCTCTCAAAAGTTGTGGGCTCTCTCATATGACAGGTCTGGTGCCTTAGTCATGAGGAAATGGTTCAGCTGCATCTTTTGCCACTCATCCCATCTTGGCAGCCCCCTTGAGTGAGCAATCTCATCCAGAGAACCTCGGCCTACCCTATCCTGGAAGTGCCTAACCCTGCATACTCCCTTCTCCACCCATTTCTCTGCGATCTTACCGCACGTTCCCGGAGGGAATTCGGGATTCCCCAGAATTGGGAACATTGGTGAGGGGGACGGTGATATGTCCCTAAGCAGAAAGTATTTCTGACAAGGAGCTGTTTCAGCTCCTGGCCAAGGATCTGCTTTTTAAGCCATGGGAGGGATTTAAGGGGGAGGGATGTGCAGCTCTGTTCTATCTGCACCCACTGCTTTTGACGCGGGTGCCTACACCAGTCTATAACCCTGTTCAGATGTGCGGCTGCGTAGTACAGTCCCGGATCGGGGAGGCCAAGGCCACCCTCCTCCTTAGCCCTGACCAGCGTCTTCATACTAATTCTGGGGTTTTTGCCCAACCAGATGAATTTTGTGAAAAGAGCCCCCAGCTTACTGAGGAACGAGTTGGGGATTTCTATAGGAAGGGCCTGTATCAAATACAGTAGGCGCGGCAGCATGTTCATCTTCAAGGCATTACATCTGCCAAACCAAGAGAGCTTTTTGAGGGACCACGTTTCTGTGTCCTTGGAGAATGCTCGAAGCAGGGGGGGGGAAATTTAATGAATAGGTCTTGTCTAATGACCTACCCAGCTTTGTGCCCAGGTACGTGATCTGTTCTTTGCCCATCTGAAAGGAAAGGAATGTTGGAGGATGGCCGCTCTTTCTGCTGGGAGATTGATGTTCAAGACTTCAGACTTTTGCATATTTATTTTGTAGTTGGAGACTCTAATTCTCCAACTCTTTGACTAGATTAGGGAGGGTCACCTCAGGGCCAGTCACAAAGAAAAGCAGATCGTCCGCATATGCAGTGGCCTTGTACTGCTCCGGGAGAGAGATCCCTTGTATACTCGGATTCCTTCTCACCCTGCAAAGTAGGAGCTCTAGTGTCAAAATAAAAATCAGCGGAGAGAGGGGGCACCCCTGCCTCGTCCGGATGCCGAAAGGCTCCGACAACTCACTGTTTACTCTACCAGCACCTCACTGCCCTAGTAAGAGACTTGCGATCCAGGCACGCATATTCGGCCAAAGTCCAATGTGCTTTAGCACTCCAAACATGAAGTCCCACTGCACCCTGTCAAATGGGTTAAATGTTTTTATTATTTTATATGGCATAGTGTGTTCAAAATTTCTGGTGGGGAAATTAAAGTGAATTATGGGGCGAGGTGAATGACGCCAATGGTGCATACCCAACGTCGCGTCCGGTTTTTGGCAGTGAAGCCAGAAACCGGAAGGAACGAGCAGTGTGTACTTCTCGGCAGGGGGACACAAGGAAGAATCCTCTCCAGCAACGGCCGGCCAGTAGAGCCAGATATCGGGGGCAGGAATGGTTCAGGGCGGCGAGCAGAGCAGCAGCACATGGCGACTCCAGACCCTGACACTGGATCAGGCAGCGCAGGGTCTGAAGCCAGTAGTAATGGTCTTTTTTAATGGGTAAACTTGTATCTACAGTTTGACCTAGTAATGGTGGTTTCTATTCAGTTTTTCTTTAGAAATAAACGGATAGTAAATCTAAAGATAAGCATGTGAAGGCCACCAAAAAGACTAGGCGTTGTGAAGCTTGCAACACAGCGCTACCTGACTCCTGGCAGTTGAATCTGTGGTTGGGATGTGACAAAGCAAAGCGGGAAGCAGATCCAGTGGCATTATTACGGGAAATCCTGAATATTAAGGAGTTAGCTTCTATGCGAGATGCCCATAAAGATTTTGTCACTCAATCTCAATGGTCTCTTGCCTCCACACCCATTCCCACCCTGGTTACGGAAATTCAGCCTGAAAATCGGGATGCTTCTCTGATTAGTGCTGTTCCTAGTGCCTTACCTTCAGTCCCAATTCTAATTGATATAGCTTCTGAGCTGGGGGAAATTGTAGAAGAGCAAGAATCCCCTCAGGGTTCAATGGATGAGGCACAGGGAGAGATGTGTTGTCTGAGGAACTGTACTTGCTTTTGCAGGACATTTATGATACTTGGGGTATTCAGCAAAAGGAGAAAACCTTAACTTTGCAGGATGAGATGTACCAAGATTTTGGTGATTCCATTCGATCTTAAAGGAGAAGGTAACGAAGGAATGGGATATGCCAGAATTATTTTTTCCTTCCTAGGTCCTTTAAAGAGAAAGTATCCCTTTCGTGACCCATTGATGGAGCATTGGACTAAGAACCTGTAAGTTGAATGCCCCCCTTAGGCCAGATGTCCAGATCATCTGATTTAAGTTTTGAGGATATTACTTTATCCTATGGATAAAAGGGGTGATCATATACTGAGAAGGGCCTGGGATGCAACACTTTTTTATGTTTAGACTGGCTATGGCATCTGATGTGGTTCTGCAAATCATGTCTAAGTGGATTGATACTCTCAAGACACACGTGAATTACAAGGTACCTTCTCAGAATTTGTTGGCATCCTTGCCAACCCTGATCAAAGCTGTTACGTTCTTAACTAATGCTTCGCAGGAATTCATTAGGGCTTTAGCAAAGATCTCTAGTAATAGAGGGAGAACAGCTCCAAGTATAACCCAGACCAGACAGTCTGATACTAAGATCCGTTGGACACAGCCTAGGCCCCAGAGGAAGTATTCATTAGTTAACAAATCTTCGAAAGGGCCTAAGTCCCAGTCCTGACAAAGAAAGCCTACCCCCCTACCGGTATTTGAGTTCATACCCACCTGGAAACAGATCACTCAATCAATTTGTACTACAGACCTTAGAAAAGGGGCATCAATTAGAATTTTACCAAAAAATAGAACAAATGAGAAGCATTCCTGTTAGTCCTGCAGGAACTTCTACAGAAACACGTGATAGAATCTACTCCCCCTACATCAGTGAAGAAGGGGTTTTACTCTCACGTGTTTTTGGTTCAGAAGCAGGAAAGTATCAAATGATTTTGAATCTAAAAAAACTGAACAAATTCATTCGGTAGAAGAGATTCAGAATGGAATCAATCTATTCAGTGAGAAATGTGTTGATGGAAGATGTCTGGTTGGTGAATCTACACCTGCAGTATTCTCACCTGACCCCTCGTTGGATTTTGCCGGGTCTTCTATTCAGCCGGGGGCATCCGATTCCCCCCCCCCCCCCCCCCAGGAGCTCTTCTCTCTTCGACCGCTGGCATAATAAGCTGTAAAATAAAAAAAAATTACTCGGCCGCGATCCCTCCCACTGGGTCTCCTCTTCATCCGGGGGGGGGGGGGGATCTGCGATCGCTAACCCCCCCCCCCCCCGGCTCTTCCATGGTGAGGAGAGGGCGAGAAATCGCATCGTGTGTGAGGATCGGAGGGGAGTAGAAAAAAAACTGTCAACTTTTTTTTCTAGTGTGTGTTTATTTTTACTGTTAACTCCTTGTGAACAGGTAAGGGGTCCGCTGTACCAGTTCACAAGGCGGGGGACTGGAAAGTCACCTGCGGCTAGCGGATGACTTGCCATTAACCCCCGGCGCCCCAATTACCTGCCTCCCTAAAGCCCGGGGGGGGGGAAGAAGAGCACGGCCCACGGAGCTTGTAGGCGGCAGGACGGAGGGGCCACCAAAGCTGGCCCTTGCGCCCTGTTCCTACAGGCCCCCATAGCTGGTCCTGGGCTGGTTATGCTGGGTAAGGGGGACCCATGTCATTTTTGGGGGGATTTTTAAGAGTTTTTAACCCTTAAAATTTCCCCCCTCCTGGGGGGGACCCTATGTCCTTCTTTTTTATTTATTTATTTATTTTTTTTTAATTAACTCCTTATGTTTATAGTGTGAATAGTTGTATTGTATTTGTAAATGTTTTATAAAGTGCTTTTTTCAGTTTGGGGGGTCTCCTGGGCAAGAATGGGGGAGCTACCGATACATACCGTACCGTTGTAATCTGGAGAAATGGGGCTTTCTCATGCAATATGGTTTTCATTAATAAAACAAATGCTTTATTTAAAATAAAGGAGGAAATTGTCTATAAAAATTGTATTTATTTTTACGCAAAAATATTTAAAAAACAGTAGAAAAATTACAAACAAGACATTTCATGTTAAAGCCTAAACTCTGCTGCAAAAAAATATATATATAATTTTCCTGGAACAAAAATCACGGTTAAACATGGCACAAAATGGGGAAAAATTACCTGTCAACAGAGGGTGACAAAACTTCAAGTAGGCTGGCAATTAAAAGGGTTAATAGTACCTATGCATGTTGGGTATTGTTCTACTCAGGGGACCTTGCACTTTCAGATTTAGCTTGTTTTTTCTTGTTTGCATATTGATATTTTAGGAAAACATGTTTATATTCTGCTTTTTAAAAAAATTTTTTTTTTTTTTTTTTAGGGAAACCCTGTGCAACCTAAGAATTCTTCAAGGCATTACTTCCAGAAAGATGAGCCCACAAGCTGGGTACGCTTAGAAAGTTTAACATGTGTACTTTCAGGGAATATATGGTTTATGGGACATATTCCAAATGTAAAGGGTTGTTTTGGTTGAAAAATGCACTTTGTCTGCAGAGCTGAAATTTTCAAGTAAAATTACCGTTATGCGCATGCTTTACTTTGGGGTGTTTTGCAACTCTTTCCTTGACAGTACCTATGCATGTTGGGTACCATTCTGTTTGGGGGATGTTGCTTTTTGAGATTTTACTTGTTTTTTCTTGTTTACATTTTAATTCTTTCTTTTCTTTCATTAATTCATTTTTATTCTTTTTTAGGGAAACTCTGTGCAATCAAAGAATTGATTGAGGGATTACTTCCAGAAAACTACACCCACATAAACAAGCCTAGTACGCCTAGAAAGCTAGGTGTGCACTTCCAGAGAATATATAGTTTGTGGGGGGTATTTCAAATGTAAAGGGTTGTTTTTCTGGAGAAACTGCAAGGTGCGCCTGGCATAGTTGTATTTTATCTGAAAATCTCCTAAAGCACTGTTTCAGTTTGGGTGAGTCTCCTGGGCAGGAAAGGGTGTCTACCAATACATATGTGATACCACTGTAACCAGGAGAAATTGGGGTTTCACACGCAATAAGATTTTATTGACAAACTTACATTTTTTATTACAAAAAAACACTACAAATTGCAAATACAAATTTTTTAAATTTTTTGGACATATTTCACCCAAAAGTATTAAGAATACACAAAAAAAGGCCAAACAAGGCATTTCATGTTGAAGCTCACACTCTGCTGAAAAAAAACAATATATAATTTTCCTGGAAAATCCCTGGAAATCCCTTCAAAAATCAAGGTTGAACATATGTAGTGCATAATAGTGAAACTTGGTCTGGCAACAAAGGGTGACAAAAGGAAGGCTGGCACTTAAAGGGTTAAAAGATCTGATTTGGTGGGTAGACCCAAACAACCTGGGAAAAAGGTTTTGGAGACGGACCAACCCAGTTATAGTCACGACAGATACAAGCAGCTGGGGGTGCGGGGGGCCCACCTAGAAAGCCATCAAGCACAGGGAGAATGGCCAAAAAAGATAAAGAAAAGGTTATCGATTTTCTGGGGGCTTCTGGCAGTGAAGTTTGCGCTTGAACAGTTTCATCCATTAGTTCTGGGAAAAGAAGTTCAGATAAGATCGGACAACACAGCAACAATAGCTTACCTAAAAAGGCAGGACCAGGTCACCAGGATTTATGGCACTAGCAAGGGAAATACTAGTTCCCCTACAGTATCAGATCACATCACTGTCAGCAGTTCATCCAAAGGGGACCTAAAACACTCTTGCAAACTTCCTGAGTTGGGTAAAGATTCAGCAGACTGAGTGACACTTAAACCAAGGGATCTATCAGCCGATCACAAGTGTTTGAGGTCAGCCACCGATAGACCTGTTTGCCAATGCCAAGAATTCAAAGTGCAAAACATTTTTTTCCCTAACAAGGGAGAAGGGTGCATTAGCAATAGATGCGGTAGCTCAGGTGGTCCAGGAAATAGCGCGGTAAGATGTGACGTTAATTCTCATCACTCCATTCTTGCGGAAGAGAGCCTGGTTTCCAGAGTTAGTGAAGATGAACATCATCCATCAGGGTGTCATTCTACATCCGCATCCGTCAAGGCTATGCCTGATGGCATGGATCCTGAAGGGGCCTTATTGAGAAAGAGGTTGTTCCAGTAGAGTTACTGAAACACTTCTGAATAGTCGTAAGATCTACGGAAAGGTATGGAAACAATTTTCTTCTTTTTGGGAGGTGAACAAGTTGAAAAAAATGCGACAGCCGCAGTATTAGAATTCCTGCAGGAAGGATTTGAAATGGGCTTGGCTGTGAGTACGTTAAAGACTCAGACTTCTGCATTATCAGTATTTCTGGATCAGAAATTAAGACAAAATGAACTTGTTAATTGTGTTCAGTATTGCGTAAGAGACCGGCACCATGCAAGGGGTTTCCTACGTGGGACCTGTTCATTGTGTTAAAAGGGTTAATGGAATAGGTCTCTGAAAATTGGGTGTCCTTGAAGTGGTGTGTTTTGCTGGCTATTACGTCTGCTAGAAGAGTGAGCGAAATACAAGCCTTCTTCTTTAAAGAACCTTTATTGAACAGTATTACCAGATAAAGTCATACTTAGACCCAATCCATTGTTTCTGCTGAAAGTTGCAACTTCAGTTAACAGGTCGCAAGAGAGAATTCTTCCATCTCTGCCAGATTCAGCAAGCAAAGAAGAAGATCTCTCGCTGCTTGATGTCAGAAGAGTGTTGAATGTTTATTTAGAAAGATTTAAGGATTGGAGAGTTACAGAACAACTTTTCGTGACTTTCAGTGGAAAATAGAGGTTCAGCAGCATCCACTATAGCCAGATGGATAAAAGACTATTGCTCAAGCTTACTCTACTAGGAGAATCACAGAAATCTCTGCCCATTCCACAAGAGCTATGGCTATATCATGGGCTGAAAGAACTGGGGCATCCATAGATGAGATATGTAAAGCAGCAATGTGCTACCTCCATTATAGACTCAATTTATTATCTGCAAAGCAGCAGGCCTTCGGTAGAAGAGTTCTTCTGGCAGTCTCCCACCCCTAAGGTGTATAATTACTTTCTAATCCTCTCCATGTGGTCGGTCAAGCTGAAGGATGACTTGAATAAACCACCGTTAGACTTGCCGGTAACGTTTTTTTCGGGAATCCTTCAGCTTGACTGCTTATTACCCACCCAAAGTCCAAGGGTGGTTAGAGTATTACTTTTCTTTTACTGAGGAGGAGAAGAGGAAGGGGTGGGGCTTTCAACCTCTGTTCAATCCTTTCCTCCCAGGGGGTGGAGCCCAATCTCTCCATGTGGTCGGTCAAGTTGAAGGATTCCAAAAACATTACCGGTCTAACTGGTTTTTATTTTATTTTTTTACTGATAACGGCCAATAGTAACTGTTAATTTTATTTTCTTCTAAATAAGCATCTAATCCTTTTTTGAAGCGGTCTCTGTGGTTGTTGCTGTTGTTGCTGTAACAAGCTTCTGTGGGAGGCTATCCCACAGATTTATAGTTCTTATGGTAAGGAATAATTGTCACCTCCGGAGACTGAATTTCTTTTTTCCAGTCGAAGGGGGTGCCCCCTTGTCATTACAGAGGATTTTACCTGCAATGGTGTTTCCCCATATTTTTTGTATTGGCCATTTATATATTTATACAAGTTAATCGTGTCCCCCCCTCTGACGTCTTCTCTCTAAACAGATTTAATTCTAAAACTAAGATCTTTCATTCCTCTTATTAGTTTGGTGGCTCTCTGCACACTTTCCATAGTCAGAGCGTCCTTTCTATGAGTGGTTGCCCAGAACTGGACGGCATATTCCAGGTGAGGGCGCACCAGTGCCTTGTAAACAGGCAAAATTACATCTCTACCCCGTGATTCCATGCCTCTTTTAATGCATGATGGCCTTGGAAGCAGCTGCTTGGCATTGCATGCTGTTATTTAGCCTGTGATCTACCAGTACCCCCAGATCCTTCTCCACAAGTGACTCTCCCAGTTTTACTTCCCCGAGGATATATGTGGCCTTTAGGTTATTAGACCCAAAGTGCATGACTTTACCTTTTTCCACATTGAACTTCATTTGCCAAGTGGATGCCCAGGCACTCAATAGGGTCGATTCAAAGAAACATGTAACAGCTTGGATTTGGGTGCCGATCATCATCCTATTTTTCACGTCCGCTCGTGCGTTCGTATGAACTTGCGAGTGATTCTATAAGCAAATACGTTTCTATCCTAAAATATACGTCCGTTCGTATGGCAGTTCGGGAATCAGACCTATGTCAGTTTCCATCCTGAATTTTCTGTTTCATTTCTCAGGTTGCAACATTGGTTTTGCCCTTTTTCCTTTTTTGTCTGGACGTAAATCCTTCTGATCTTGCGGCTGCACACTACAAACTTACCTCATTAAAGTGCATTCTAAATATTTGGTCTTTTATTTTTCTTTATTTCCATCATTTTGTAGTAACCAACCATTAATGAATGCATTTGCATAAGTAAATCTTACTTTGTTTAATTTTTAGTTAACTTGCATTTTTTACTTGTGGATTTAATTTTAATATTTTGGCTTCAAATGGTACAACTTTAAATTTTTTGTGTGGTTACCCACACCCTCTACATACAGATTGCTCTCAAATATTAAAAAACACCCAGCAACTTCTGCATGTTATGAGCCTAGAAACAGCCAAGATGGCGGCTAAGGTATAATCGGGCAGCCTGCAAACAGAAAGGGCCTTGTGACTGTGTTGCTCTGGATTCTTTGATTTCTGACCTTTCCGTGCCCCCAGCTCTGCTGTGTCTGTGCAAAATACAGCAGTAACCCACATCCTGCACTTTATCCCGCTCTCCTCTCCTCAGTAAGTGTGATGCATCTGACCAAAGATGTGCTTAAATAATTAAACAAAGCAAAGGTAAACAACTACACCAATAAATGCAATCTAAAAATATTATTCTAGTACATCAATTTAAAAATAAATACCAAAGGACATACGTTTCTTTAATTAACGCAAATATATTGCCAAATAAAGGTTTACATGCAAAGGACTAATTAAGGTCCACATTAAAATGCTTTTATTAGGCATACATGAATCAGGTATGCATTGCCATACAATTTATGGCCTCGGCCATGCTGATACATGCAGTTCATTGCAGCTCAAGACGCGCAGACTCCTCCACATAGCCAAAAAACCTGTTCAAGAACAGCAATACGACTGCTAAAAGGTGTCGGCAGTGGCTTTCTTTTAAAACTTATTTAGAGGTTTGAAAACTGTTCTCTGAATCACACCTAAACACATCCAATTATCCTAAGTTTTACGTTTTCATCCTAAGTTTTAGGATTTGATCCTAAGTTTTACGTTTTCATCCTAAAATTTAGGAACGAACTTGCGATGATCGTAAGAGCATATACGCATTCGAACGTAGGCTCGTGCGAGTCGTAAATGGCCAAAAAAACAGGAAAAAATGACTAACACCCACCCAAACTTACGATTCTCGATCCGAAATCAATTAACTTTTGCTCTTTGAATCGAGGGGAATGTGTCCAAATCAGCCTGAAGCTTGTGAACATCTTCAATAGACTGCACTGTGCTACATATCTTTGTGGCATCTGCAGACATAGAGACAGTGCTTCTAATGCCATATTCTATGTAGTTTAAAAACAAGTTGAATAAAAGTGGGCCCAGCACTGAACCACTTACAACTGGTAACTATTCAGAGTAGGTATCATTAACCACAAATCTCTGCACACAATCCTTCAGCATTAGAAAATACAGTTTTGTAACTAGATTGAAAACTAGCTGAAGATCTCAATCCCCAATAAGCGTCTATAGGAGACATTGTCAAATGCTTTTGCAAAATCCAGAAAAACTATATCCACAGCCGCCCCTCTGTCCAGGCTTCTACTCACCACCTCATAGAAGCAAACCAGGTTAGTCTTGCAGCTTCTGTCCTTAGTAAAACCTTGCTAGTTGTCACTTATAATATTATTATGGCTAGTTACATATTCGTGTATAGCCCCTCAAGCAATTTTCCCACAATGGATGTTAAGCTTACATTGCCCGGAGAAGAGTTAGGTCCATTTTTAAAAATGGGCACCACATTTGCCCTGCGCCAATCTCTTGGCACTATACCAGTTGTTAGTGAGTCTTTAAAGATCAAGGACAGAGGTGGTGAGATAACTGAGCTGAGTTCTTTAAGAATTCTTTGAAGTCCTTCTGGTCCTGCAGTCTTATTCACATTTAAATTTAGTCTTTCTTGGATGATATCCATGTTTGGCTTGTAAAGCATTATACTTTTGGCTCTTTGCTCCTCTCTTGTGTACACAGAGCTAAAGAATACATTCAACAGCTCTGCCTTCTCTTCCTCCCAAGTGACCATTTCCCCATTATCATCAATTAGGGCACCTATCTGTTATGATTTAGTTTTCTTTGAATTTATATATAAAAAAAAAGTATAGGGTTTGTTTTGCTTTCTTTGGCCACATCTTTCATTTTGTGCTTTCGCCAACCTTATTTCTTTCTTACATGCTTTATTTACTCATTTATACTTTTTAGAGTTGCAGCTGAGAGCTCAGCCTTGTAATGTTTAAATGCCCTTTTTCATTTAATTTATTGTCCTTTTAACTGCAGCCATAAAGGGTTTAATTTTAGCCGCTTATATTTAACCACAGGAATACATTTTTTGATTTAAAACACTCCCATTTGGCATCTGTATCTTTATTCCTGAAAAAATGCTCCCAGTCTGTCCTGGAGTGCAGCTCTAAGCCTGGGGAAGTTGGCCTTCCTAAAATTCAGTGTTTTTGCCCTTGATATGAATTCGCACTTAAGTCATCAGCTTAGTGTCCTTCTATGCAGTCCCTTATGCCTGGATGAACACCAAGGACCTGCAGTTGCCATGCCTTCTCTTTGGGATTGCTCTCTGGGTCTTGACAAATTAGTTGCACTGAAGGGAGTGATTTCTTGCATCTCGGTAGTGCATACGTGAGACAAATGGAATGTTCCCTAGGTGGGCCTGTTGGCATCCAGGCACAACAGGAAGGTGTAGAGAATAACTCTCCCCAAGACTCTCTGACATTCACAGTGGATGCTCTGGTGACCCTGTGGTCCCAGTTCTGGCTAGTTGAAGTCTTTCCAGTGCTGCCTCTGCTCCTAGTACTAGTAAGTAAGGTAATCAAAGAAAATGTCACGACAATTCTAGTCACTCCTTATTGGCCAGGATGAACGTGGTTCACAAACATGTTCCTGACAGCCTGTTCGTCTTCTAAACAGACAAGATCTGCTGTTGTAAGGTCACGGTTTTATCCCAATTCACTTACTGGCCGTGGTGTAACAATTAGCGTGATAGCGTGGTGAATGAAACCCAGGTGCTGTGGGATAGAGGGCTCTCCCTTCTGATAGTGGCCACTTTTATTCGGGTCAGAAAGGCCTCTTCAGCCAAGATCTACTACCAAACATGGCAGGCTTACTTTGTTTGGCGCAAATGTTATATATATAATAAAATTTGCACAATCTAGACTTCAAAATTTGTTGTTGCCTGGCCTGGGTCTTCTCTCCCCTCTGACTCTAGGCCTGCGAGATCTGGGGCACCAGATGGGTACCCCGAAATCCCCTGTGGGGAGGGGGTGGTTCCAGCAAGGGAGTGAGCCAGTTCGGGGCCGGTGAGCACCCCAGAAAACCAAAACGGTCCTACAGGTCTTGATAAGTCCTGAGAATATATGTGTTACTGTCCCTCAAGATAATCAGATGGAAGGGATAGCCCCAGCGATACATGGCTGCAGAATCTTTCATCAGCACAGGCTTCAGCATCTTCCTTATTTGGAGCGTACGTCTCGATAAGTCTGGGAGAGTACCGACTCTTGCTGGCCCATGTCTCCAAGCTCTGCGGGCAATTTTACGCTATAGAAGTGTACTCTACATATAACGTCTCTTGGGTGCGCCGGGTCAGGATTGGGGGGGTCGAGTGCTCTGTCGATCTCAATCGGGGTGTCTATGTTTCTTCTAGCAATGTATTAAAGATGGTGGTTATGATCCGCTTCACGTCCTCCCCGGCCAAGGCTTCCGGGATGCCCTGTAGGCACAAGAAGTTTCTTCTATGCCTGTTCTCCAGGTCATCATGCTGCATCTGGAGTTGCTGGATCTGCATGTTCTGCGCATTGACTCGTGCCAACAGTGCCTCTAAGGCGTTCTCGCTGGATGTTTGATTTGCGGTTACCCTGGAGTCAAATGCTTGGATTTGGCCCTTTACTTCTGCCAACTCTTTCTTATAGGAGGATTCGTAGCGTGCCTCAAAGTTCGCCCTGGATGGGTTGGCTCTCAGGAATGACAGCATTTTCTGTGTATGTTGCCGTCACCCCATTCGGATCTAGGATCTGTGCCCGTTCTGTGGGCCGGTTCTGGTGTAGACGTGTTTTCCGGTGGCGGGAGGGCAATGGAGCTCGCCTGATAGCAGGATCTGAGGGTCAGGGGTCTCAATCTGCATGGTAGCCATCGGGGTGACTGGGCCCGGGTCCAACATCTCAACCTAGCGGGTACCCCAGACTGCCTGGCTGTTGTGGAAGGAATTCTGGGTGGCAGGAGACCAATCTGGGTTACTATAGAGTCTCCCCGGCGTGCTTTTGCCCTGTGAGAGTGAGCTTCCTTTCCCTCCTGAATGGTCCCCTGAACGGGGAGGTCTCTGTGGCAGCCCCCCTGATTGTGTGGTTTAAATATGTAGTGCTGGCAGGGGTCCTCCGCTCCAACACACTGCCACTGGGTAAGAAGGCAAATCTGCTGAGCCTGTTGTGTATTGTGACTGTGGTCTCCTCAGGATGTGTATCGCCCATTTTTTTTTTGGGTTCGGGTGCTTCATGCCTCCTTAAGCCCCTCTACCCTGTGTCTGCTGCCCCATCACCTCCTCAGACGTGATACTATGTCTCGCTTCTGAGCCTCCCCCGCTCACCTCCATTGCTGCTGTGGTCTGCTCAATGTCCGTGAGCAGGGCACCGCCTCTTCTGCCCTCTGCCGGAGCGCTAGCCTCCTTCCTCTTCTCCTCTGGCTCTTTCCCATGGTGTTGGTGTCTTCTGCTCTGCCCGAATCGGCTGCTGCTGTCTGGTGAGCTGAACCACCTCCCGCTCTTCTCTTGGCTCAGGCGCCATCTTGCTTCCCGGTCACTCAGTGCTGGTCGTTCGCGCCCAATAGCGCAAGACCGCCGGGTCTCTCTCCTCCAGCTGCGCCGCCGATATCTGTCTCTTCGTCGTCTCCCACGAGCACAGGAAGCTGACGATGAAGGCGACAGCGTGCCCGCCGCCTCTTCATGAGTGCAGCTCATCTGTCTCGAGGATTCGTCTCTCTCCACCACATCTTTTTCTTCTCGTCTTTCTGTCTCCTTCCAGCCATTCTCGCCAATTTTTCTTCGCCGGTTGTTTGCACAAATGACCTAAAAACGCCCGCTGGACCTCGGAGATAAGTTCCTCATTTTCACCTCATGTGCATGCCAGGCCATGCCCGCCATTTTGTGAAAATCATAGTCATTTGCCACTGTGCTTTTCCATGCCTCGTTTTTTTAGAAATTCTGGGTTTGGATGAGGGATTGCGATTAAGCACACTTAAGGGCCAAGTTTGTGCCTTGTATTTACTGTTTTAGTGCCTGATGGCGCAGAACCCTTTTAGTCTGGGCATGAGCTGTCCCCTGCATGAATGTGCAATCTCCCGAAAAGCTTCAGTAGCAGTCTGGGATAAAACTAAATGCCAGTTCCTTTTAATGCAAGGCTTTTGTTTTGCCACTATTTCATAATGGCCAGATTTGTGGAAGACAAATTTCATTTGAGCTGCGGATCTCTGCAGCTCCTTTGGTGTGGCCCTGGGTCTCTTGGCTACTTCTCTAATTAGTGCTCTCTTTTCCTGGCCTGTTAGTTTTGCAATCTATCCATTTAAGGTTGATCGATTTATTAGTGCTCTGTGAAATGTTTACATCTTGGGCTATTTTCTATAACCTAACCCTGCAATACATTTCACTACAACTTTATCCCTGAGCTGTCTGCTGTGTTCCTTGGTTTTCATGATGTTGGTTCACGAAGGTAATTTGCATAGGTCCCAATCTTATTGTAGACCTAAACATAAATTACACCGGTGTAATTAATCAAAAAGATATCCAGGGGGGGTGTGGCTTCGGCATGGAGGAGTGAAGACGCAATTATAAGAGCTCCCGTACGGCCCTATCTTTTAAAGATGATCTGGCGCTAGATTCTCCCCCCCCCCCCCCAAATGGTCAGATGGGTAGCAGTAAGAAGAGAACGACTACCATCGGTGCATTTTTCAAGTCTAAGGCTGCGGGGGACGAGAGACCCTCCCAAGATGGCATCGATGGTCCCGCAGCAGCGAGGAGAACATGAATGTGGTGCCGCCGCACAGTGGGAGCGGCGGCCCCGAGAAGAATTGGGTGGAGCAACACAACGGAGGCACTCACCTGGAGTGCAGATGAAAGTGCTGGAGCCGAATCCAGGGGGGCTCCTATCGTTGCCCGCTCAGCAGCTGAAGTGTCGGGTGTGGCGCGCGGGGACCTCTGTAATGTTATGAAGAGGAGCGGCGGGGAGCCGATGCAGGTGCCCGCTGCTGAAGACTTGGAGGAGGACGACGGAACGGAGGTGAGAGATGTGAGCCGAGGACAAATGAAGCTGGTCGGGGGAAGGGCGGAGTCTGCACTACAGAGGCTGGGGGGGGGGGAGAGACATGGTTCGCTTGACTGGCCCTGCCAGGGGAGCCCAAAGACAGCCTATCAACTCTATGGAAGCCATCCCTGCACAAAATCTTTTACTAGGTGGGGGCACAGAGGAAGCAGGCAGAGACTTGCATTAGGGTGTCACTGCAATCTGGCACCTCAAGCTTAAAGGAGCAGTATCGCAAAATTTGCATTAAAAAAGATAAATAATAGCCACACAATAGCTTCTAACATGTGTATAATCTGGCGATAGAAAAAGAAAAAAATATATGCCTCTCTTTTAAATTGTATAATTACAATGGCTCAGTCCATTTGCTGAATAGGGGGATCTGCTGGGTTGTTTTTAGTGAGCTTCTTCATCTAGCCCACTGGTCTCCTAGCAACACTTTACCTCAGAGGCTGACACTGTAATCGGTGGTAACGGCTGTGTGTGTGTGAGGTGCTGCTTTTGTTATGAGACCAGGTGACTCAAATGTGTAAAATCTATACAAAATAAACTAAACTGACTGAAAATAACTGAAATTCTTCTTTGAATAACTGTGCAGGAAAATCTAAAGGTATTAAAGTGGAACAAAACCCTGAGTGGCCGACCCTGAAGTCTATAAGACCCGGCCATTGACCTTGCCCCTTGGGCATTCTAAATCAGGATGCCCACTGTGTGAAACGACCCCTGGATAACCACAGATCCCAACCATTTTTCTGGCGCGCTCACGCAGATAGTCATTTAGACAGGCCGGGCAGCCAGGAAGGTTACTGCTCAGGCTCCCCATCTGCATGCAAACAGAGCTGAATGGATGAGAGCCGTGCATGCGCTGTGGGACAGGGAAAGGTACGTTTTCACAGGCGAACTTGGATTTCACATATCAGGGCATCCCAAGTCGGGATGCCCCTAGGGGCACAAAACAAAACTCCAGATAGTGAAAATCCTGGGTTGGGCTTTGCTCAAAACACACAAAGCTGAAAGAAAGATCATATGGAAAAATGAAAAATAAGAATATGAAAGAGAAAATGGTAAACTGAAAGATTCTGCAGCAGAGCCAACATTAAGGGAAAACTGTCAAAATCAGCTAAATGACTTCTAGAGCTTTTCTCTCTGTTTTAGACATATAGGTTCTGGCCAGGCAATGTTATCTGATGCTGGACGGCTGCCAGCACTGAACAGCTGAGACTTTGATACATTGTTCTCCCCCTCTCCTCAGCATGGAACTGATACATTGTTTCTCCCCTCTCCTCAGCATGGAACAGGCCAGAGTGTCGGGTCCTGACACTCAGAAGACATAAACATGAGCTATTAGTCTCCAGCTGCTCAACACACACACCACTATTTTCTACATTTGTAATTCTTACTCCAACACTTGCCTACATTCAAAGTACCATTTAAATATAAGTCACCAAGAAAAAATCGCGATACTGCTCCTTTAAGGAGGGTCTCCCCTTCTCATCAGGATGGAGATGACAGGAGCTCAGACAGCGGGTCAGTTTTTGTAGTAGTATGACTCACGCGATCGATCATCCTCAACCGCCAGGCGCCTGCCGCCCATGGGAAGCAATGCAGGGATCCTCTGGGCATGCAGATCTGGAGTGGTCGTCAGGGTCCAGTGCAGTCTCATTTTATGGTGTATTCCCTGGACAGGAGCATACCGGCGGCACAGGGGACATGGGTTTAGCCGCACAAACCAGCAGAGGTGCCCACTCTGGGTCTCATGCAAGCAACTTGCTGTCACACGCATCCGGCAGTCAGATGCCTACGCCCCTGGCCATTGATCCAAATATCCAGGCTATCCTACAGCACCTTCCGATGAAAGCAGAGCTTAAAGCAGACCTAGAGGCGGTGGCAACTATAATTGATAGGGCGCTGCGCAGGGAGATTGAGGATATCCAGCAGAAATCCTCCGCTCTGGAAACTAAGGTTGCTACACTAGAGGAAACTCACTCAGATCATGAAATGGGATTGGCGAACCTAGAAAGAATTCAGGAGTTGCAACAACTGATTGATCTTCGGTTACAATAATATAATAGAAATAGAAAAAATAATAAAAATTATAAAAAATAAATAGAAAAATAGACGCAACAAGCTCAAGATCCGCTGTATCCCGGAGTCCGTTCGAGGGGAAGAGTTACGCTCATCAGCAGTAGAACTGTTCAACTCCATGTTGGGGAGACCGTTAGATGCCGAGCTGGTCATCGACAATTCATAGGGTGGTCGATCGCCCTGTGGGGGATCCCCAAGCCCCTAGAGACGTACTATGTCGGATCCACTTTTTTACAGTCAAAGAGGACATTCTCCGAAGGGCCTGGGAGCGGGGTAATGTCGAGTGGAGGGGATCGAGGATAACTATTTGTGCCTTGTCGCACCCTACAGATGAGGCACATGCTCTGCTCCCTTATAGACAAGCTATGGGAGCTGGGGGTCTCTTACAAATGGGGCCACCCATTTCACCTCATAATGCATAAGGCCAATTCCATGTTTGCTCAGCAAAGCAAGGCATACTTGTCAAGTTTGTTTGAGTTCCTGGGCAAAGAGCCCTTCTCGGTCCCGGACTGGCTGTTCTTTAACCCGCTTCCTACGCTGCCGCAGAGAGTCCCGCCGACGTCTTCGGTGGATCTGGGGGAGGGGGTGCCCCCCCGGGGGAACCCGGAGCACTAGGAACTCCCTCGGGTTTGCCCCTCGGCCTGGGTCGTGTCTCTCACAAGGACCTGCTCCACAACGTCTGCTGTCCCCCTGCCTCGACAAAGGAAAGACACTCATCAAGTACAGGCATAACCTGATTGGAATTTGCTGACTGACGGCATTAGGTGTTCTACGGCTCCACAGGAAAGCACTTGGAAGCCAGAGCTTGGCCCTTTGTCTCAGGTGACCAGGATGCTGGTTCAGGTGGGCCGTTCTCATTCCTCAGCCCTGTTGTATGAAAATTGGGAGGTGGGGGCGGGGGACAGCTTGCCTTTCTCGATGGTGGTTTGGTGGAGATGGGATGGGGTGAACAGGGGTGAACATCTTCCAAGTGGTTGGGGGGGTTGTTAGTGGTGTTGGTGTTACCTGTTAGGCTTATAAGATTGCCTGTTGCATGTTTTTGGTAATCAAGGGTTAGTGGGCAGAAGTTGGGCGAATTAGCGACCTGCTGGGAGCGGGCACATACGCCTCCCCAAGGAGCAGTGATGGGCCAACGGGCGCTCGCTCCCACCTTGCGAACCCACTTGCCCCAATAACCTTCCGCGCCACCCAGTGGGACTGGTACCCAGTGGGATTTGTGTGGATCTTGGGGACTTCGTTCCCTAACATTCTTGCTTACCCTCCTCTGTAAGGAAGGGCCTTTTTTTTTTTTTTTTTTTTTTTTTTATTGGTTGTATTGGTCACATCATGAGATTTCCTCTACTACTTCCTATCCATTGGCTTTTTACTAGTGGAGACTCCCAACTTCTTTTTTCTTGCTTTTCTTTATCTCCTCTTTTCTGGGATATGGCCCCCAGTCCCAGTCCCCTCGGCCTAGGTGTCAGGTTTTGGAGGGGCTCCCCTTTTGTCGTATTGTAGAAGTAGTTGCCAACTAGGTCCTGGGCATTCAGTCCCTATGCCTGGTCTTAAGATTTGCACTTTGCCAGAGATTTGCCAAAGGGCTGAATGTACCCGAAAAAAAAAAAAAAAAACAATCTTGTATGGCTTCCACAAAGGGGGGGGGGGGGGGGGGTATATTGTCATGCTGCAGGAGACACATTATTTGTTGGGAAAGTTCCGGAAATCAGGAACGGGTACTTCGACAGGTGGTTCCACAGTTCCAATCCAGAAGGTAAATCTAAATGTGTGTCTATTGCTATTCACAAAAACATTTCCTTGGAACATGTGGATACCGAAGTAGCCCTAAAGGGTAAATATCTTCCTTAAGTTCACAATGTGTGGAGCGTGATACACCCTAGCTAACCTATACTTACGTAACCAGGAGCAAGTGGAGGCGGGCCTGAGGTTTCTAAGCTTGCTGGTGGAGTTTGCGGAGGGTATTATAATTATGGGGGGATTTGAACCTAGTGCTGGATCAGAGATTGGACTCCTCCCAGGGCAAATTAGCTTAACTGTCTCCGCAGGGCTATGCAAACAAGGTGGTTGACATTTGGAGAAAGGGATTACACGTGTTTTTTTTTTTTTTTCTCACACCCACAATTAGGCTGGACTATTTCTTCCTCAGCCACCATGCCCTCTTGAGGGACCCTGAGGCCTCCATTGGGCAAATACTTTGGTCTGATCACACGCCTGTCTTTTTGACCCTCTCGCTAACACGTGTCCCCCAAACAATGTTTCTGGTGACTCAACGACAACCTCCTGAAGGATGTCCTGTGCATGAATGAGATTAAGGTTGGCGTCGCTAACTTCTATGCTGACCACTGCAGTACACTGCACTTCGTTGCCGGCGCAGTGGGAGGCATTCAAGTGTGTGCTACGGGGGATCTTTATTAAACATGGGGCTAGGCTCAAGAGGGAGTGGACGCGGCAGATCAAAGATCAAATTAACACACATCCAAGAACTGGAAAGGGCACACAGTTTCCTCAGCCCAAACAGATTTGAGAGAGTTATTACACGCCAGGCAGAAATTAAGTGGACTATATTATGCTTCCTTAGATTCAGAGACAGGTACAGGGCCCGTTTTTTATGAGCATTCAGACAAATGCAGTAGGATGCTGGCCCAATATCTCCACCCAAGGCAAGGCTGTGCGTTTATATCCTCCAATAGGGATGTGGGAGGGAAAGAAGTCCACAAGACCCCTTTGATTGCGGAGGAGTTCCAGGCATTCTACTCCAGACTTTACAACATTAACCCTTTAAGTGCCAGCCTTCCTAGAATTTTTGTCACCCTTTGTTGCCAGACCATGTTTCACTATTTGGCGCTACATATGTTCGACCTTGATTTTTGAAGGGATTTGCAGGGATTTTCCAGGAAAATTATATAATATTTTTTTTCAGCAGAGTCAACATGCAGTGTCTTGTTTGGCCTTTTTTTTAGTGTATTCTCGATACGTTTGGGTAAAATCTGTGGAAAAAAAAAAAAAATTCAATTTTTTGCAATTTGTAGTGTTTTTTGTAATAAAAAATGTAAGTTTGTCAATAAAATCTTATTGCGTGTGAAACCCCAATTTCTCCTGGTCACAGCGATACCACATATACATTGGTAGACACCCTTTCCTGCCCAGGAGACTCTCCCAAACTGAAACGGCTCTTTAGGAGATTTTCAGATAAAATACAACTATGCTACGCGCTAAACGCACCTTGCAGTTTTTCCAGAAAAACAGCCCTTTACATTTGAAATACGCCCCACAAATGATATATTCTCTGGAATTACACGCCTCAAGCTTTCTAGGCGTACCAGGCTTGTTTATGTGGGTGTAGTTTTGTGGAAGTAATCCCTCAATCAATTCTTTGGTTGCACAGAGTTTCCCTAAAGAATAAAAAAGAAGAATCAAAGCCACATTTTCCTAAAAATAAAAAACTATATGCAAACAAGAAAAAACAAGTAAAATCTGAAAAAGCAACATCCCCCGAACAGAGCAGTACCCAACATGCATAGGTACATATTTTTTGCCCTATAAGACGCACTTATTTTCCCCCAAAAGTGGGGGGGAAATGTCAGTGCGTCTTATCGGGCGAATGCTGGAAAAAAATAAATAAGGGAAAAGTTTACTCACCTCTCCATCGCTCGCGCTGTCCTGGAAGCGGCGGAACCAGCGGCGCCAGCACACACAGACACCGGCCTGTTATAGTGGTGGGCGTGGCCGATGCTCGAGCATCGGCCACGCCCACCACTATACCAAAGCCGGGTGTTCACTGTGTGTGCTGGCGCCGCAGAGCGAGGAAGCGGCGGTGGCAGCTGTATCTGCCGCCTCCTTCGCGGCTCCTGTATGTGCTGGCGCTGCGGAGGAGGCAGCAGGTACAGCTGCCTCCATCGCTTCCTCTCTGGCACACGGCCTTATGCAGCGGTGGGCGTGGCCGGTGCTCGAGCGTCGGCCAAGCCCACCGCTGTACAGTCCGGGTGTCTCTATCTGCTGGGGCCGTGGAGAAGTGACAGGGACAGTGCGAGCGGCGATACCTCTGCCTCTCACTCTGTCCCTGTCACTTCTCAATGGCCCCAGCAGACAGCGACACCCGGACTATACAGCGGTGGGCGTGGCCGATGCTCGAGCGTCGGCTACGCCCGCCACTGTGTGTGTCTGTGTGTGAACACGGCGGGGACAGCGGGAAGGATTTAAAGGTGAGTTTAATTTTTTTTTTTTTTTGCTATTGCCTATAAGGAGAATGAAAGGGGGGTGGATGCCACACTACCTATACAGGGATGGAAGGGGGGCGATACCACACTACCTATACAGGGATGGAAGGGGGGATGCCACACTACCTATAGAAGGATGGAAGGGGGGGATGCCACACTACCTATACAGGGATGGAAGGGGGGGATGCCACACTACCTATACAGGGATGGAAGGGGGGCGATACCACACTACCTATACAGGGATGGAAGGGGGGATGCCACACTACCTATATAGGGATGGAAGGGGGGGATGCCACACTACCTATACAGGGATGGAAGGGGGGGGGGGATACCACACTACCTATACAGGGATGGAAGGGGGGATGTCACACTACCTATACAAGGATGGAAGGGGGGGATGCCACACTACCTATACAGGGATGGAAGGGGGGGATGCCACACTACCTATACAGGGATGGAAGGGGGGGATGCCACACTACCTATATGGGGATGGAAGAGGGGGGGTGCCACACTACCTATAAGGGGATGGAAGAGGGGGGGGATGCCACACTACCTATAAGGGGATGGAAGAGGGGGGGATGCCACACTACCTATAAGGGGATGGAAGAGGGGGGGATGCCACACTACCTATAAGGGGATGGAAGAGGGGAGGATGCCACACTACCTATACGGGGATGGAAGAGGGGAGGATGCCACACTACCTATACGGGGATGGAAGAGGGGGGATGCCACACTATCTATATGGGGATGGAAGAGGGGAGGATGCCACACTACCTATACGGGGATGGAAGAGGGGAGGATGCCACACTACCTATACAGGGATGGAAGAGGTGGGATGCCACACTATCTATACGGGGATGGAAGAGGGGAGGATGCCACACTACCTATATGGGGATGGAAGAAGGGGGGGATGCCACACTACCTATATGGGGATGGAAGAAGGGGGGGATGCCACACTACCTATACGGGGATGGAAGAAGGGGGGATGCCACACTACCTATATGGGGATGGAAGAGAGGGGGGTGCCACACTACCTATACGGGGATGGAAGAGGGGAGGTGCCACACTATCTATACGGGGATGGAAGAGGGGGGATGCCACACTACCTATAGGCGGATGGAAGAAGGGGGATGCCACACTACCTATACAGGGAATGGGAGGGGGGGTGTCACACTGCTTATATGGGGAATGGAGGGGGGAGAATGCAACACTGCCTATATGGGGAATGGAGGGGGGAGAATGCCAATAGGGGAATGCCACACTGCCTATATGGCAATGGGAGGGGGGGATGCCACACTGCCTATATGGCAATGGGAGGGGGGATGCCACACTGCCTATATGGGAATGGGAGGGGGAATGCCACACTGCCTATATGGGAGGGGGGATGCCACACTGACTATATGGGGAATGGGATGGGGGGGATGCCACACTGCCTATGGGGAGTAGGAAGGGGGGAATTCCACACTGCCTATGGGAGGGGGACATCCCACGCTGCCCATGGGAATGGGATGGGGGAACGCCACACTGTCTGTAATTGGGTGTTTTAGCACAACATTTGGCTTAGAATATTTTTTTTCTAGTTTTCCTTCCCTAAATCCTAGGTGTGTCTTATGGGCAGGCGCGTCTTATAGGGCGAAAAATACGGTACTTTCAAGATAAGAGTTGACAAACACCCCAAAGTAAAGCATGCGCATAACGGTAGTTTTGCTTGAAATTTTCAGCTCTGCTGACAAAGTGCACACCTTGCAATTTTTCAACCAAAACAACCCTTTACATTTGGAATATCCCCAAAAACCATATATTCCCTGAAAGTACATATGTTAAGCTTTTTAAGCGTACTGAGCTTGTTATAGTGGGCTCATCCTTTTGGAAGTAATCCCTTGAAGAATTCTTAGGTTGCCCAGGGTTTTCCTAAAAAAAAAAACAAAAAAACAAAAAAAAAAAAAAAATTATAAAAAGGCAGAATAAAAAACATGTTTTCCTAAAACAAGCTAAATCTGAAAGCGCAAGGTTCCCTGAGCAGAACTATACCCAACATGCATAAGTACTATTAACCCTTTTAATTGCCAGCCTACTTGAAGTTTTGTCACCCTCTGTTGAGAGGTAATTTTTCCCCATTTTGTGCCATGTTTAACCATGATTTTTGCTGGAATTTCCAGAAAAAATATATACATATTTTTTGCAGCAGAGTTTAGGCTTTAACATGAAATGTCTTGTTTGTAATTTTTCTACGTTTTTTTTAAAATATTTTTGCGTAAAATAAACAAAAAAATAAATAAAATATTTTTTAGACAATTGTCTCCTTTATTTTAAATAAAATATTTGTTTTTATTAATGAAAACCATATTGCACGCGATAGCCCCATTTCTCCCGATTACAACGGTACCACATATGTATCGGTAGCCCCCCCCCATTCTTGCCCAGGAGACCCCCCAAACTGAAAAGAGCACTTTATAACATTTACAAATAAAATACAACTACTAACCACACTATAAACATAAGGGGTTAATTTACAAAAAAACATGAGGGGGGGCATTTTTTTGGGAATTCTAAGGGTTAAAAATCCCCCAAAAAATGACACAGGGTCCCCCCTACCCATCATAACCAGCCCCGGACCAGCTATGGGGGCTTGTAGAACAGGGTGCAGGGACCAGCTCTGGTGGCCCCCCCACCCTGCAGCCTACAAGCCCACATACCCTCTGTGGGCCCGGACTCTTCTGCACCCCCCCCTGGGCTTTGGGGAGGCAGGTAATTGTGGGTGCCGGGGGTTAATGGCAAGTCACCCGCTAGCTGCAGGTGACTTGCCAGCCCCCAGCCTTGTGAACTGGTATAGGGGTCTCATGGACCCCTTACCAGTTCACAAGGGGTTAAATGTAAAAAAAAAAGACACAAGGAGAAAAAATATATATATTTTTTTTTTAATACTTTCCTCCCATCCATCCCTGGGCTCTGTGTCCTACGCTGATCAGTCTGGCTTCTGCTCTGCTGCTGCTGGAAGCCTTTTATAGCTTGCGGGGGTGACAGAGTATAAGGGTTTAATTAAAAAAAAATGACATAGGGTCCCCCCCCTTGGGGAGGGACCCCTTAATTTTGGGGAATAACCCTAACCCTTAAAAATCCCAAAAAAGATGATATATGGTCCCCCCTACCCGTCATAACCAGCCCAGGACCAGCTATGGGGGCTTGTAGGAACAGGGTGCAGGGGCCAGCTTTTGTGGCCCCCCCACCCTACAGCCTACAAGCCCACATACCCTGTGTGGGCCCGGGCTCTTCTGTCCCCCCCCCCCCGGCTTTGGAGAGGCAGGAAATTTGGGGGCCAGGGGTTAATAGCAAGTCACTCGCTAGCCTCAGGTGACTTGCCAGCCCCCAGCCTTGTGACACATAAGAAAAATACTTTTATTAAAAAATAAACTTTTTTTTACTTCCGATCGTCGGCTCCTTTTTGTCCCTCGATGTGATGACCAGATGCGATCATGCTGGCTACAGGAGCAGAGGGGCAGGTGATGATCTGATCACCTGCCCCTCTGCTCCTGTGGCCAGCATGATCGCATCTGAAAGAACAGCAGCTGGGAGCCAGGACAACACCCGGTGAGTGATGTCATAAGCCCCGCCCCCAAAGGGAGCCATCTCCTGGAGCCATCCGAGCCCCCACGGGGGATCAGATGGCACCAAATTAAAGAGGAGACCTGACCGGATCCAACGAGGGGCCAGGTGAGTTTTTTACTTTTATATTTTTTTTTTACTGTGGCGATTTAAAGTCAGCTATGTGAGTCTCGCGTAGCTGGCACTTAAGTGGAGTAGAGGCTGCTACGTGAGACTCTAGCTGGCACTAGAAGGGTTAAGAATGCCCCTACCCAGGGGACGTGGACTACAGGATAGACAAGTATATAACAGAGACTGGTCTACCACCCATATCCCCGGAGGATGAAGACTACCTAGAAGACCCCTTTAAAGTGGAGGAGGTAGCGGGGGCTATAGGGGGGTCTCCCTCAGGGAAAAGTCCGGGTCCGGATGGCATTACCCCTAGGTTCTATAAAACATGGTGTGCCCTGATTGCCCCCTTTCTGGTGAAGGTGTTTAACTCTATCTCCAGCAAATATTCCTTCCCAAGACAGGCCCTGGAGGCGCACATTGCAGTCAAACCAAAGCCTGGCAAAGATGGAACGCTGCCTGGGAATTTATAAGCCAATTGCACTGATCAATGTAGATGTTAAACTTTACTCCAAAATGATTGCAACCAGGATCCAGCCCCTGCTCCCTTTCTTAGTCAACAAGGATCAGGTAGGGTTTGTCACGGGGCGGGAAGCAAGGGACAATGAGATGAAGACAATCTCTTTGATGCACCACACTCGGTCTCATGGTATTCCCGCCTGCATATTAGCAGCAGATGCAGAAGGCCTTCGACAGGGTGCACTGGGGGTTTCTTAGGGCCACACTGAGTCAGGCCAGTAGGTCCAGTTATGAGGGAGAGAATCATGGCCTTGTACCACAACCTCACCACAAGAGAAAAATCAATGGCACCCTTTCAGACTCATTAAACATTAGAAATGGTACTCAGCAGGGGTGCCCCTTGCCCCCTCTACTCTGTCTTAGTAATGCAGCACCTCGCCAACGCTTTAAGAGCTAATCCCTCTATCAAAGGAATATCTTGTGGCGGTGGGGGGGGGGGGGTATAGGCTGTCTTTTTTCCGATGACCTAATGTACATAACCTCACTGCATACCTCCTTGCCATCCATTGTAGCAGTTTGTTTGCTTTAGTAGGCTTAGCAACTTCAAGGTTAACCTATTTAAAACAGAGGTGCTGTATGTCTCCCTAGACTCGCAGAGTCAGCAGCTTTTACAGGCAAACTTCCCTTTCAAATGGCAGAAGGACACCATAAAATACTTGGGGGTTCTAATACCCACGGATCTTGGACAACTGCATAAGGTGAATTATTCCCCGCTCCTTAACAGTACTTTAAGCCATTTAAAATCCTATAGTAAAAACAGTACTCATGGCTGGGACGTATCAATATTGTGGAAATGGACGTCTCACCCTGATTCCTATATTTGTTCCAGGCCCTCCTATATTTGTTCCAGGCCCTCCCACTTATCCCAGAACGGGGCTTTTTCAAGTTATTACAGTAGGCCATATTCAATTTCATTTGGGATAATAAAAAAACAAAGGGTGCGCAGGGCGATGCTCTTCAGACCCAAGAGTGAGGGAGGACTGGGGGTCCCTGACCTTAAAGCGTACCATGCTGCAACAGTCTTGGTGCATCTTACAGACTGGTTTCACCATAAAGAGACCAAGTGTTGGGTTGCCCTCGAATGACCTCTCCCCTCTCAGCTTGACATCCTTGCCTTGGGTGGACCCCTCTCGCAGGCCCAAGAAACATGAACTTCCTTACTTTGCAGGACCCCTGTTGACCCTTGAGATCGGACCTTGAAGCAGGGACAAATTTCACATAGACCTGGGCCCTTCACCCCACTATTCGATAATCCAGCATTCCCACCCGGGGTGGGCGCAAAAGTTCCTCATTTCGGAGGCCTCGCAGGACATAAGACTGGGCGAGGTAGTTTCGGGTTCGGGCCCGCCTTCTCTTCTTGACCTCCGAGCCAGATGTGGGGGGGGGGAAGCTTGTGGTTTTTACATGCCCAACTGGTTGCCTTTATCAATGCACACTCCCCCAGAGTGGACCTCCCCAAAAAAACAATATCTACTCCTATATAAGATTCTCCGGGAGGGGGATTGGGAGTTACCCCAATTTTGCAGGAGATGGGAGGAGGAGCTGGGGCAGGCGTTTGAGGTGGAGAAGTGGGAGAAGTCCTTTGCCCTGACCCACAAGTTATCCATGGCTTGAAAAGCCCAGGAAAGGAATTACAAAATCTTGGCCAGATGTTACAAATGCCCAGCGGACCTGGTGAAATTTAGGGGATCCGAGTCGGGGGATTGTTGGAGGTGCAACAGAGCTCCAGGGACCATGGATACATTTGGTGGGAATGACCGGAAGTGAGTTTTTGGGGGAGGGTGCTGTGAACTTATGAATCCTTGGCCCTTGAAAGCTTCCCAAATACACCACAAGTAACCCTCCTTTTCAATAATACCAGGGTCGGCAGCAGCGAGTAGAAAGGGCCTGCTGAGGCACTTGCTCACCGCAGCTAGGTCAGTGATCCCTCCTCATACGAATGTCATTCCCTCCTTGCTGAAGAGGTATAGGGAAGTGGAGAACATCAGAAAGATGGAGGAGCTGACATTGGAGGGGGTGGAGGGGGGGACCCAAAGGTACTCCAGAACATGGACTTTATGGGAGGTCTCGCGAGGTTCTATGGGTTTTTGAGCTCTTTTGGAAGCTGGCCACTCAGCGGGAGTGGGATGGTGAACGATGAGTGAGGTGGAGGAGGAGATAGTGGAGCGGTACTGGTAACGGTGGGGTGGGGGGCGGGGGTGTGGGGGATCGGGCTCCTTGGTCTTTTCTACTTTTTTCCTCTATTATTTCTTTTCTCCCTGCCTGTCCTCTTTTCCCCCCTTCTTTAGGAGGGGCAGTGGTGGCGGTGCGGACCTTGGGGGGGTGCCGGAGGAAGGGGCCCACCAGTTAGAGTATTCCCCCACAGCAGGACCTTCGTATATCCTACATAATTAGACGGGCCATGATGCACCCGGGTGGTCTCCCAATCTTCTTACAGCGACTCTGTATATAGCCCGGGACCGGTTTAGTCCATCCGGCTGTCGGGTTGCCCGGCCCTGAGGTTGGGCTCTCCCTCGTCCCTTCCCTCTTCACAGGGTGTTTTATGGGGGCTATGGCCCCAGAAGGATTGTTATTGACACACTGTGCTGCCATGTTTGCTATGCATGCTGTAATCTGTAATTATAAAACTCTTTAAAAAAGTTTTGTTCTTGGTATCTTTTTTTGTTTTTTATAAGGTGGCTCCAGACAAGAAAATGTTCTAAATTTCTGTGCAACATTAGAAGTGTCATATGAGCATACATTTGTGTACTGCAAGTTATGATACATAGTGTTTTTTCTTTTATTACTAGCTCAGTGGTGGTGTTTATCAAATTTGTCTTCAAGATGGGACTAGTGAAGAAGAGGTCAGTCTTCTATAAATGCATTTCTTGTTGATTGCCTTGTGATATTTTCTACAGTGTGTTTTAAATATAGACCTTGCTTGTAAAAAGCAGCGATGAGGCAAATTTGAGGATTTAATTTCTCAACTTCTTTTAAAAAAGGGTTATTTGCTATGTTCTGCCACTTTGCTCCGCCCAAGTAAAAAACAAAACAAAGAAACAGGTGGGATTGTGACCTGAAGAGATGCTAAAGTGTACAGATCTGCTCCACAAGCTGTAGGCTTTTTATTTTTTTCCGCTCAGAATTAAGTCTCCCTTTGCTGTTTTCCGATTCATAGTCTTTCATCAGCAGGTGGGGTCCTTTTATCATCATTTGCGGGTGCTGCCTAATTAGTTCTTGGTTATACCGGTACCTTGCCTATGGTCCCCTCCACCTAGAGATAGAAAGTATCAATATGTATATACATATACACACGCACACACGCATACATATATACATATAATAATTCATAGTATGTCACACACCCCACTTCCAAATATTCATGACACTTGAAAACCCGCCTGTAGAGGGCGATCTTGCAGAGATGACATGGAAAAAGGAGCCCCTCCTGGTCCATAAGTACTGGGTTCCTCCCACTATTCCTCAGTCTTTTCGTCTCTGCAGTCGGCGAAGCATTTAGAAAATGACTCTCCTTCAAGCTGCAGGTAGCCGGGTTTGCTCCCGCCCCCTTTTTTTCGCTATTTCTGTCTGATACTCTTTAAACCTGTTTGGTTATATTGTATGCCTCCCAGCCCTGGCTGTATGGTTCAGGCAAAGGTAGATACATACACCTTCTGGTGTATACAGGAGTTTTACTCCTCTGTGAGACCCAAATGTGGGTAGGCAGTTTCTGGGTTGGTGTTCTCGGCATGGGATGCCCCTGTCCCTTTATAATCCCCTTGTGCCTTATGGGTGCATTTCTATCCTCTCCCCTTTAGTTCTCCTTTACCCTGCTGGGGTACAAAGGAGGAGGGGGGCGTTATCTGGGCTTATTTGTCACCATGCACACAAATAATAAAAAAAAAATAAAAATAAATAAATATATAAAATCTTTATTACATATATATTATTATGTACATTTACTATACTATTTAATAGGATATGATTTATTTAGATTTTCATATTTCTGTCTAGGCAGCATTCTTTTGCTTACCTTTTTAAAGCTCTTTGTTTTCTGGCTATGTTCAGATTTCAATTTCCCTCCATTCTTGGTCATGTGATTCTGGGGGTGGGCGGGGCTTAGGCACACAGCATCATTTCATTCTCAAGAGCACCCTGGGTGCTCTTTGTCTGCCTGGCTCCTGCTGTTTCCCCATGGTCTTAACCTCATTGTGCTTGCTTTGGCAGCACATACACTAAAATTGGAACAATACAGAGAGGATTAGCATGGCCCCTGCACAAGCATGACACGCAAATTCGTGAAGCGTTCCATATTTAAAGGTGCTGTGAGTACCCCTCAGCTTGCTGAAGGGAGTTTCTGCCATTTTTTTCATGCTTTGTCATTTATTGTATTGTGTGCATTGGTGACTGTTTGTTTTCTTTGTAGGTGGAAACTCTTTATTTTAAAGGGGTTTTTCCTGGTCTTTAGCCCTTAAAGCCTTATTTGGGGGTCCATTTGTGTTAATACCCTCCCACTTGGGACTATTTAAAGGGGCTTCCTGGGTAGCAATTGCGTAAATCCCATATATACTTGGCGACTATAATCAATTATAGTATAATACTAAGCACCATATGGAGGCATCTCAGGACAACGGGCATGCAGTTCCCTCTGCACAGACTCGGCAATGTTTTGGATGTGGGGCATCCCTTGTTGGGGATAACGCAATTCTTTGCGTCCCTTGTGCTCAATTAACTATTATGCAGCAAACTGGGGCCCAAGCTTTGGCGTCTGCGGCTTCTGCCTTATCTCCTACTCCGCCATGTCTTGTCCGTACCCCCAATATTGTCATGGGTGGTGAGTCGCATTCTGATTTATGTGCCAGATTGGCTCATCTTGAAAAATTAATGTCTAGCTCTGTGGCCAAGAAGGCCTCAGCTAAAAGGAAACATTTTGACTCAGGCCGTTCCGGTAAGTGAGTTGGATAATTGTGAAATGCTTTATTGGTCTGATCCTTCTCAGTTAGAAGGAGAATTATATGAGGATTCAGATGTTTCTGATGAACAGCAATTTGTTGGTACTGTGATTGAGCAGGGTGAAGCTAGTGTTGTGGATACCCCTAAGGCTCTTGCTCAGTTATTTGAGGTTTTGGTTATCATTCCTCCTGAAGTAGTCCCTCCTCCAAAAAGGGGAATTCTTTGGAGTCTCTAAACCTCGTTTAAGAATAATTTCATCAAAATGCTTTTGATTTGGAAATTCTAAAGAATGGGAGAAGCCTGCGCGGCTTCCTGGCATTCTTTTGGGCTGGGACAAGAAATATCCCTTCCCAGCTGATACTGTTAAGCGTTGGTCATCACCACCTGTGGTGGATGCCCCTGTGCTTTATTTATCCAATTCTTCTGTGTTGCATTCTCCTGACTCCACTACACTTAAAGATGGAGAGGATAAGCGTATTGATCAAATGGCGTGCCACGCTTTTTCCAGTGTGGGCTCGGCCTTGCTGCCTGTTGGTGCTTCAGCACTCATGACAGTGGCTATTAGGTCTGTTGTGAGATACCTAATGAATTACTCAGGGCTTCATCCGGCCTCTGATGAGTAAGCCGCTCTTAAGCGATGTGAGATGTTTGCATCTTTTGTACTTTCTGCCTTAGATGATACTCTGCTCATGTGCAGCAGAACCTCTGCCTTGTTAATCACCATTCGGCGGTCAGTATGGTTGCGGCAGTGGGCAGCTGATATTGTAGCCATTGTACAGCGCTCCCTTTTGTGGGGTTGCGCCTCTTTGGAGAAAGATTGGATTCTGTCACTAAAGGAGGTAAATTTCCTCAGCGTAAGAAACAACGTCGTTCCTTTCGTGGAGTGGCCTCTCTTAACCCTTCCTTTCGGGGGTCTAGATCCGGTAGAGGATCGGCCTTTCCAGCCCCTAGAGGGAATGCATGGAATAGAGGAAAGGGACGTGGCCATCCAAGTCAGAATTGGGGGTCCAAAACCAAATCTGCCACTAAGTCTGCTCAACAATGAGGGGACGCCCTCACCCTTACGGGTGGGGGGGACGGCTGCGGTTCTTCTTCCAGGTCTGGGGTCAGGAGGTATCAGACAATTGGGTTCTGGAAGTAGTCTCTTCCGGTTACAAACTGGAAAACAGCCTCCTCCCCAGATTTTTCATGTCCCGGATGCTGTCAGATCCAGCAATTGCGCAGGGACTGCGGACAGCAGTAGCGAATCTGTTAAACATGGCTGTCATCTGCCTAGTGCCTCCAGCGGAAAGGGGTTTGGGGTTTTATTCCAACCTATTCACGGTACCCAAAAAGGACGGCTCTGTTCGGCCTATCCTAGACCTAAGGAGACTTAATCAATTTATCAGTTTCAGAAAATTCCGCATGGAGTCTCTGCGATCAACGATCGATGCTCTCCGTCAGGGGGACTTCATGACATCCATAGACATCAAGGATGCTTATTTGCACATTCCTATTTTTCCGGGTCACCAGAGATTTCTCAGGTTCTCGATAGAAGACCAGCATTATCAATTTGTGGCCCTGCCATTCGGCCTTACCTCTGCCCCAAGAGTCTTTACCAAGATGCTGGCAGGAGTGGTGGCTATATTCAGGGTCCAGGGCATCCGCATTGTGCCTTTTCTGGACGATCTTCTTATCGCGGCCGCCTCCCTCGAACAATCAGAGTTGGACACCAGGATGGTGGTCTCTACGCTAGAGAGGTTCGGATGGGTAATAGGTTACCCCAAATCCTCTCTCTGTCCGTCCAGGGAAATTCCCTTCCTGGGCCTGATTCTTGGTACATTTCAGGCCAAGGTTTTTCTTCCTCAGTCCAAAATGGTTCTGATTCAGGACTTGATTCGTCTATTCTTGTCCAACCCTCGACAGTCTATCCGTCTAGGGATGAGACTAGTGGGATTGATGGTAGCTGCATTCGAGGCAGTCCCGTTTTCCCAGTTTCACACAAGGACGCTTCAGCTCTTCCTCTTGGCAAGGTGGGACAGGTGCCCACTATCATTGAATCAGACTAGTCTATTGTCTCCACACGTTTTGCAGTCCCTTCAGTGGTGGTTAATATCGCTCAACCTCCAGAAGGGCAAGTCGTTTCTGACTCCGCGTTGGGAACTGGTTACCACGGATTCCAGACTGGTGGGCTGGGGGGGCTTCTGGAAGAAGCATCAGTTCCAAGGATTGTGGGGGCCTCAGGAGGCTCATTCTCCAATCAATGTATTAGAGCTTCGGGCCATACGTCTTGCTCTACTTCGACTGACCCATTTCTTACAGGGTCTGCCAGTTCAGATTCGGTCAGACAACCGAACAGCTGTTGCATACATCAATCACCAGGGAGGGACTCGCAGTTGGGGTGCCCTCCGGGAAGTGTCTCTGATCCTTCAGTGGGCAGAGATCAATGTTCCCTGCATATCAGCAGTTTACATTCCGGGGATAGAGAATGTGGAGGCAGACTCCCTGAGCAGGGGATGTTCTCGCCAGGGAGAATGGTCTCTCAAGGGTATTTCAGTTCCTCTGTCACAAGTGGGGGACTCCACAGTTGGACCTGTTTGCTTCTCGCCACAATCACAAGCTGCCAGCTTTTGTGTCTCTATCCCAGGATCCTCCTGGCAGCGGCAGTGGATGCCATTTCTCTGGCCTGGAAGGATCTGGGGTTCCTATATCTGTTTCCCCCATTCTCCATGGTCGGCAAGGTGGTGCGCAAGTTAGCATTGGAGGAGGCGCCAGCAATTCTGGTGGCGCCAAGGTGGCCAAGACGTCTGTGGTATGCAGACGTCGTAAGGCTGGCAGTGGATCGTTTCCATCTGCCTCTTCTTCCAGATCTCCTCACTCGGGGTCAACTTTGTTACCCCAATTTACAAACACTGGCTTTGACGGCATTGCTGCTGAAGTCTCCATCTTGAAAGAAGAATGTCTTTCTGATGTGGTTATTCAGACTCTTATTAGAGCTAGGAAGAAGTCTTCCTCTGTCATTTATTACAGGACTTGGAGGTCCTATATTGATTGGTGTGAATCCAGGGCTTTGCCCTGTAGAGTATTTTCTATTCCTAGAATTCTGGAATATCTGCAACGAGGTCTGGATATGGGATTCCAGATTAGTACTTTGAAAGAAAATAGCCAAGGCAGAGACTTGCCCTTTCAAAGGTCGTTTGCTCTTCATCCTTTGGTTAAGACTTTTTTCCAAGGAGTTGCGCATGTGCGGCCTCCCAGAAAGCCTATACTTCCTGTTTGGGACCTTAACCTAGTGCTTTCAGCTATGCAGGCCGCTCCCTTTGAGCCTTTGCAGGATATTCCTCTTCCTATTCTTATTCAGAAGGTTGCCTTTTTGGTTACTATTACTTCTGTCCGCTGAGTTTCTGAACTGGCGGCTTTGTCTTTCTAGCCCCTTATTTTGAGAGGCATCAAGATAAGGTTGTTTTCCGTTTTAAACCGGATTTCCTTCCTAAGGTGGTGTCTGCTTTCCACCTAAATCAGGATATAGTTCTTCCTTCCTTGTGTCCTAAACCTAGTAACGACAAGGAAAGGGTCTTACATTCTTGGATGTAGTTTGTTGTGTTAAGTATTATTTAGTTACTACTTCAGCCTTCCACAAGACGGATGCCTTTTTTGTTGTGCCTTCGGGGCCCAAGAAGGATTTTGCTCCTGCCAAATCTTCCCTTAGTAAGTGGATACGTCAGGCCATCATTGGGGCCTATATGGCTAAGGGGAAGGTTCCCCCTTTTCGTGTCACCGCTCATTATTCTCGTACTATTGGAGCTTCCTGGGCTTTTCTGCACCAGGCTTCTGTTGAACAGGTTTGCAAGGCTGCGACTTGGTCTTCTGTGCATACTTTTTCTAAGTTTTACAAGGTTGATGTGCGGGCCTCAGCGGATGCTGCTTTTGGCCGCAAAATTCTGCAAGCTGCAGTAATTTAAGTTATGCATTATTCCTTGGGGATCCCCACCCATTATAGACACTGCTATTGGATGTCCCAAGTGTCATGAATATTTGGAAGTGGGGTGTGTGACATACTAGGAATAATACCATTTTGTGAGTACTCACCTGTAAAATGGTTATTACGAGTATGTCACACACCCCACTTCCTTTTTGTTCTATTTTTCAATTATCGAAACTAATTTCCTCTTCCTGGTTCTTCACTGCTTTTTAAAAAGACTGAGGAATAGTGGGAGGAACCCAGTACTTATGGACCAGGAGGGGCTCCTTTTTCCATGTCATCTCTGCAAGATCGCCCTCTACAGGCCAGGTTCCCAAGTGTCATGAATATTTGGAAGTGGGGTGTGTGACATACTCGTAATAACTTTTTTACAGGTGAGTACTCACAAAATGTTTTTTTTTTTTTTTTATACCCCCCTTCCTCTTTAATACACCCCCTCCCCCCTCCCTAGCTATACCACGGGAATAATTGTTCTATCTAGCTACATATATACATATAAACATGCCTACAAACATTTTTTTTCCCCTATCATTTTACTCAACCTCTCCAGGCGGTACTTGTTTGTTTGAGTCTTTCTGAAAGTTCCTTACCGAATTGAAGGAGTTGTTTCCTGCTTTCAACCTGTGTATTCACCTCGGCTTCTATATTTATAATTTCTAACATCTTTTTTGACCACTTTATATAATATATATAATATATAATATATATATATTATTTGGAGCCCATTATAATTATGTTGATCAAGGACCTCTTAGCCTTGGGTAAGTCCGGAATTGCGATATTTAGAAGAATTCTTGCTTTGTCTAGTGTGATGTTTATCCCCTCTATCGTATTTACGAAATGAATTATGTCCTGCCAAAGTGCTGTGATGTGGGCACATTCCCACCAGATATGTTGTACTTTGTTTGGGAATAGTTTGCACCACCAACAGAGGTAAGGGGACATATTCTTATTATGGTCAGCGGTTAAGTAGAACCAAGTAATGTATTTGAAGGAGAAGATTCTTAGTGGGGCTGATTGTATAAGGGCATTTTCCTTGTAGATATTCTGCCAGTCTGTGTCCGAGAGTGATTTCTGAATGTCTCCCTCCCATTTTTCCTTGAATGAATCGGATTTACTATCTTCAGTCGGGGCCACGTCAGAGTATCCTGTAATAAGCCCGTAGCTGTTTGGGTCGAGTGTCTAAGGTGAAAAATGATTGGAAGCTGGATAAGGGAGGAATAGTATCTGGTTGACTATGGTCTCTAAGGATGTTAGTGGCTTTAGTATACTTTAGAAGAGTATTAAGATTGTGGCTTATTTTTTTCTTCCAATCCATTCCAGGCACTCCTTACGCTTGGGATTACCTCCTTGCTGATCACGTGACTGCAAGAATGAAAACAGGTGTGGCCCCTCCCGGCCCATAAGTAGCAGCTGCCTCCTGCTTTTTTTTCATTTCTTGCAGTGGCAAGTGACTGTAAAGGTTGTTGAAGAGATTAGCTCTCAAGGATTGGCAGCAAGCGGGGGACTGAACCCTGTCGGCTCTCTGCGTAGCCTTATTCCCACGGATCCCTCAAGACCCAAGTTTATGCCTCCACAGCGTTGGCTGTTTTGGGGTCCGTGAAGGTAAGGTGGAATCGCCGGGGTCTTGGGTTACGCTTACAGAATGTATATGCTCTGGGTTGCAGGCTTTTTGAAAAGCATGTCAGCCGCAGGTTTTTCTCTGGTGTACCTGCTGAGGAATGTTTATTTTTACCCAACCCTCCCTTCTTCCAGTTAGGTAGGTCTTAAAAAAAAAAATAAAAAATGTATGTATCCCTTTAAGGGACGTGGCTGACGTCACGCAAGGGGCAGAGTTTAACCCGGAACCACAAGGCCGTGCATTCAGTTGTCTCCCCGGGCGAGGAAATAGCATATTGCTAGGTGTGTGTGTGTGTGTGTATATAGGTGTGTATATATATATTATATAATATATATTGCGGCCACATAGCAGTGCGATTGCGGCAGTTGGGCCAAGCTGCTGGCCTAGAAATGCCTTGTGATTAGGATGGCTTTCGGGGGTTCCGCTGGTTTATTAAGTGGTCTTGCTTGCCAAGATCACTTATTGTTCTCGCTGATATATTATTCTTATTCCAAGCATATTTTGCACTGTATCTCCTCCCACAGTTTTTACACTACATAGACCATAATATACCAAAACGTGCGGATCGTTCCCGAATGGTGTGCTACTATTTTGTGGAATGTTTCGCCGAATGCTTTCCGAAATATTGGCGATTTTCTGGCGCAATTTTCCCATAGGAATGAATGGGAGTAATGTTCAAAACTAGAGTGGGAGATGAGTGTGAAGTGAAAAATGAGGACATGATTTCTAAACTGCGACCTCTCCCTCATTTTTAAGCCCACCTACACAAATCTTATATCAAAACGTTCAGCTATCCCTGCTGCCACTAAAAATGTCCAAGGCTAAGCCATAGCCCAAACAGTTTTCACAATATGACCTTTTGTTTGCAACTCACACCTCCCATTGACATTAATTGAAACTCCACTCTAGACACCACAAATTTGAATGGCAATTTCTAAACTGCGACTGTGCCTTCATTTTTAATATTTGAGAGACATGCACATTATAGGTCTCCCTCTTGTGATTCTTACAGTATAAAGCTCTTTGCTGTAGGATATATACTTTTTAAGCTACAGTCATTTGAATATGGCAACCACCAGTGCATTAGAAATGTGTTTTAATGTGCATTCTCAGTTTACCTCAGAGTGAGTTGCCATAGCAACACAGCTGCAGCCTTGCTCGTTACTGCTGTTAGGGCGGAGCAGCTGTAACAAGCCAGGCTGCAGGTATGTTGCTATAGCAACTCACTCTGAGGTAACACACCCAGGTGACTCAAATGTGTAAAATCTATACAAAATAAACTAAACTGACTGAAAATGACTGAAATTCTTCTTTGAATAACTGTGCAGGAAAATCTAAAGGTATTAAAGTGGAACAAAACCCTGAGTGGCCGACCCTGAAGTCTATAAGACCCGGCCATTGACCTTCCCCCTTGAGCATTCTAAATCGGGATGCCCCACTGTGTGAAACGACCCCTGGATAACCACAGATCCCCCCCATTCTTCTGGCGCACTCACGCAGATAGTCATTTAGACAGGCCGGGCGGCCAGGAAGGTTACTGCTCAGGCTCCCCATCTGCATGCAAACAGAGCTGATTGGATGAGAGCCTGCGCATGTGCTGTGGGACAGGGAAAGGTACGTTTTCACAGGCGAACTTGGGGATTTCACATATCAGGGCATCCCAAGTCGGGATGCCCCTAGGGGCACAAAACAAAACTCCAGATAGTGAAAATCCTGGGTTAGGCTTTGCTCAAAACACACAAAGCTGAAAGAAAGATCATATGGAAAAATAAAAAATAAAAAATAAGAATATGAAAGAGAAAATGGTAAACTGAAAGATTCTGCAGCAGAGCCAACATGAAGGGAAAACTGTCAAAATCAGCTAAATGACTTCTAGAGCTTTTCTTTCTGTTTTAGATATAGAGTTCTGGCCAGGCAATGTTATCTTATGCTGGACTGCTGCCAGCACTGAACAGCTGATACTTTGATACATTGTTTCTCCCCTCTCCTCAGCGTGGAACAGGCCAGAGTGTCGGGACCCGAAACTCATCAGACATAAACATGAGCTATTAGTCTCCAGCTGCTCAACACACATCATTTTTTTCTACATTTGTAATTCTTACTCCAACACTTACCTACATTCAAAGTACCATTAAAATATAAGTCACCAAGAAAAATTCGCGATACTGCTCCTTTTAAAAACTTGTTATGGAAAACAGCTTAGACAAATGACATAGCCAGTCATTTAGCAAGATATAAATACTTCATCATTTAATGCCTACTATCTTTACTCACTCCAAACAATCCATAAAGTTACTCTGCCTACTCCATATAGTTACTCTGCTCAGTCAAACCTTTCCACAGTTACTCCAGCGACTCCAGCCACACAACAGTTACTCAAGTCACTCCACCCAGTTACTCTGTCCGCTCCACCCAGTTACTCTGTCCGCTCCACCCAGTTACTCTGTCCGCTCCACCCAGTTACTCTGCCCGCTCCACCCAGTTACTCTGCCCGCTCCACCCAGTTACTCTGCCCGCTCCACCCAGTTACTCTGCCCGCTCCACCCAGTTACTCTGCCCGCTCCACCCAGTTACTCTGCCCGCTCCAGTTGTAGAGAACTGGCGGAGGCAAGAACACTTCACGCAATTTCCCCGGAAATTGCACTTTGTCTAGTTCATATTGCTGCCTCAGGGCAAGCTGATCTTGCCGTTGTTTGCACTAAGCTGTGATATATATATTATGTGTTTGATCATTTCTTTTGTATAGCGATAAGAGAAGAGCAGTGGTGGTGAGTGGACATCGCCATTATCAATTTTTATATAATTCTTTTTGAATATATATATATATATATATATATATATATATATATATATATATATTTATTATTAAAAAATAAATATTATTAAAAAATAAATATTTTACTATCTGTATGAATATATTTTATTATTATGATTGTCAGTTTTATCTCTTTATCAGTTAGAAAAAAAAAAGAGGGAGATTATTAATGCTCTTTTTTTTTTCTCCTGTTTTATTTTTTTGAATTTGGAAGAAGGATAGAAAAGGGTTGTGGTTCCTCCCGGTCCCTTTTGGGATTGGTTTTAGGCTTAGGACCTTTTAGGTCTGATTGCCAAATTAGAAACATAGAAACATAGAAGGTTGACGGCAGAAGGAGACCATACGGTCCATCTAGTCTGCCCTTATGTGTATACTGTATGTACTCTTTATCTTAGGATAGATGTGTGCTTATCCCAGGCATGTTTAAATTCAGTGACTGTTGATTTTTCAACTACCTCTGCTGGAAGTTTTTTCCAAGCATCTACTACTCTTTCTGTAAAATAATATATTCTAACATTGCTCCTGATCTTCCCCCCGACTAGCTTCAGGTTGTGCCCCCTTGTTCTATCATTGAGCTTCTTCTTAAAAAAAAAAAAAAAAAAAAAAAAAAACACCATGAGGGAGGCATCAGGGGATAGTGATTCGGGCATCCCATTTGAGCAGGGCAGGCTCTGCCCCTTATGTAAGCAGGATCCCCTGGGTAGTTTCAGCACGGTTTGTTCCGCTTGCGCCATGAGAATTGGTTAGACCATAATAGAGCGGCGGCTCAGATCTTTAGTCCAGTTATTACTGGTGTGAGCGCAACGGCTCACCCATCCCTTCCTTTCCCTGGAAGGGGGAAGGCAGCGAGGCGCAGTCAGATGTGGTGCACAGGTTGGATAACCTGGAGAGACAGTTATCCTTGGTTATTCCAAAGAAGGCCACCTATAAGAAGAGGCATTGGAATCTGTTGCGGAGGAAAGAGATTTATTTGCCTCTTTTGGAGAGTGGGAGGAAGAGGAGTATATAGATGAGCATCTCTCAGAAGGCGAGTTACGCTCTGGTGAGGAAGATAGTAACTCTATTTTTTTTCTCTTCTGATGAGGACCCCCTCCTCGCAAGCGAAACACAGTGTCTGCTCTCTTCGGTTTTTGAAACTTTGAATATCACTCTTTCCCATATTGTATCTTGTACTCAGAATATCCACTGTCAAATCTGTAAAACTGCGTTTGAAATAGTGTATGTACTGTATGTTCTACCCTGTCTGTAATTACTACCTTGTAAAGCGCTAAGGAAGATTATGGCGCTATATAAATGAACAATAATAATATCGCCCCTCCTGAGGTGGCAAAAAGAGGGAAGGATGGTCTGTTTAAGCCAGTAAGGCAAAGGCAGGTGTTCCCGGAGCAGCTGTACTTTTCTAAAATGGCGTTAAAGTAATGGGAAAATCCTAACAAATTACCGGCTGTTCCTAGGATACTAGACTCTAGGCGGACAAGGTTACGCTTTGATCTTACCCACCTGAGGTGGATTCTCCAGTAGCAGGCTTGTCTAATGCTTCCATCATGCCGTCTGCTACTATGGGAACTTTAAGAGATCCCACAGAGAGATGAATGGATCAATTGGCCCGCCATGCTTTTGCTATGAAAGGATCCTTTCTACGTCCTGTTTGTGCCATGGCCATTGTGTCCCTGGCTTCAAGGAAGAAGATGAAGAAAAAGTTTAGCCAGGGCTAAGTCTTGCAAGCTTATTCAAGAGTCCAAAGATTTTAAGGATTGTTTGGACTTTAACTTGTTCGCTATCACTGCGATGGATGATGCAGTCAGGCTAGCTGCTAGAACTTCTGCTCTGCCTGTGGCCTTGCGCCGTTCCTTATGGCTAAGACAATGGTTGGCGGTTGGCACCACTAAGAAAGCTCTTATAGATCTCCCGAGCGGGTGGAGGGATGGCTTTTGCATTTTGCTCATATCTGGAGGCACCACATGGCGGATCTTTGGATTCTAGAGGTGGTGTCATCAGGCTACAAGATCGAGTTTGCAGCCAGACCACCCGCAAGGTTCCTTCGGTCAGGGGCATCCCAGAACCAGTCAAAGATAGATTCCCTGAGACCCGCAGTTCAGCATCTCCTTCAAAAAGGGGAAATTTGTCGGGTACCCTTTCAGGAGGAAGGTCAGGGGTTTTACTCCAACCTGTTCACAATCCCCAAAAAGGACGGGTCGATGCATCCCATTTTAGACTTAAAGGGTCTCAACAGGTATATCCGCGTGAAACCTTTCCGCATGGAGACGCTAAGGTCAGTGGCAAGAGTAGTTCGGCCCAGGGATCTTATGACTACTATAGACTTAAGGGACGCGTATCTGCATGTTCCAATTTTTCCAGGGCATCAGAAGTTCCTGAGGTTTGCCCTGGAAGACCAGCACTTCCAGTTTGTGGCACTCCCATTCGGGATATCCTCGGCTCCAAGAGTGTTCACCAAAGTTTGGCGGATCTCATGGCCATTTTCAGGAGCCAGGGGATATGCATCATTCCATATTTGGACGATCTTTTAATTTTAGCGGGTCTCTTCAGCGGATCATGAAAGATACGCAGATGGTCCTATCAACTCTGGAAGAGTTCGGCTGGGTGATCAATTATCCGAAGTCCCATATCACTCCGGCGCCAGTAAGGAATTTCTTAGGAATGATTCTGGACACGGTTCAAGTCAAAGTGTTTCTACCAGAGCAGAAGGCTCTGCTAATTTGAAATCAAATAGAGTACTTACTGGCTTGCCGGCAGCCGACCATTCGGCTAGGGATGAAGCTAGTAGGCCTTATGGTTCGAGGCCATACCTTTTGCCCAGTTTCACATAAGGCTTCTTCAGTGGAATCTGTTGGCAAACTGGGATCGAGCCCCACAGTCGCTGGATCAAGTTTTTTTGTTCTGACACCCTTGGCCAGGCAATCTCTTCTGTGGTGGATGGACCCTCTTCATCTGTCTGTAGGCAGGTCCTTTCTGACACCACAATAGCAGATCGTTTCCCCGGATGCCAGTCTCACAGGTTGGGGGGGGGGGGCATCTGGCAGACACAGAAGATCCAGGGACAATGGGGGCCGAAGGAGTATCAGCTTCTCATAAATATATTGTAATTAAGAGCAATCCTACTAGTGCTTCAGTATCTGACCCCCAGTTTAAAGGGGCAGGCAGTCCAGGTCCAGTCGGACAATCGGATGGCAGTAGCCTATATCAATCATCAGGGGGGTACCCGGAGCAAGAGTGCTCTAGAGGAAGTAAGCCAGATACTGACTTGGGCAGAGAAGAATGTTTCCTGCATCTCTGCAGTTTACATCCCGGGGGTAGAAAACCAGGAGGCAGACGCTCTGAGCAGCAAGGTTCTGCATTGGGGACAATGGTCCCTCAGTCGGAAGGTCTTTCAAGCCCTTTGTCTTCGCTGGGGGTGTCTGGAAGTGGATCTTTTGCATCCAGACTTTATCACAAACGGACGAATTTCATGTCCCTATCAAGGGACCCTCTGGTCATAGCAACGGATGCCCTGTCAGTCTCTTGGGCAAGGTTCAAGCTTCTGTACATTTTTCCCCCTGCTTCCGCTACTGAGCCGTGTATTAGGAAAGATAGCTCAGGAGGGGGTACCTACAATTCTAGTAGCTCCTCATTGGCCAAGAAGAAGTTGGTTTTCAGACATAACAAGGAGGTCGGTAGACCATCGGCTCGTACCGGTCGAGCCAGATCTTCTCACTCAGGGGGCGCTTCGGTGCCCGAATTTACAGATGCTGGCTTTAACGGCTTGGCTATTGAAACCTCAATCTTAGCAGAGAAAGATTTATCGGCCAAGGTTATTCAATCCATGATTCAGGCCCGGAAGAAGTCGTCTTCCATGATTTACTATAGGGTCTGGCGGTCGTTCATATCCTGGTGTGAGGCTAGGAATTTTTCATGCAGTCTCAATTTCTAGAATTTTAGAATTCCTACAAGATGGCTTAGAAATGGGCCTACAGTTAAGCACCCTAAAAGGGCATGTATCGGCCTTGTCTATTTTTTTTCAGAAGTCTATCTCTACTTTTTTTCAGGGGGTCACTCATGTCCGACCACCGCGCTGTCTATTTTACCAGTGTAGGACTTAATTTTAAATGTTTACATTTTTTAATGCATAGATGGCCGTTGTATGCTTGCGCACACATAGGAATTCATCCTCCGCATTTGACCCATCCGTGCAGTGAGTGTGCACATGCTCGGAGCGGTGGGCTGCCCTAATTGTGGCGCCTGGGGAGCAGTTGCGGGGTTGGGTGCCTTGCTCAAGAGCACTTGGGTCTTGTCCCAGGACCCAGTTTCACATGAGGCTTCTTCAGTGGAATCTGTTGGCAAACTGGGATCGAGCCCCACAGTCGCTGGATCAAGTTTTTTTTTTCTGACACCCTTGGCCAGGCAATCTCTTCTGTGGTGGATGGACCCTCTTCATCTGTCTGTAGGCAGGTCCTTTCTGACACCACAATAGCAGATCGTTTCCCCGGATGCCAGTCTCACAGGTTGGGGGGGGCATCTGGCAGACACAGAAGATCCAGGGACAATGGGGGCCGAAGGAGTATCAGCTTCTCATAAATATATTGTAATTAAGAGCAATCCTACTAGTGCTTCAGTATCTGACCCCCAGTTTAAAGGGGCAGGCAGTCCAGGTCCAGTCGGACAATCGGATGGCAGTAGCCTATATCAATCATCAGGGGGGTACCCGGAGCAAGAGTGCTCTAGAGGAAGTAAGCCAGATACTGACTTGGGCAGAGAAGAATGTTTCCTGCATCTCGGCAGTTTACATCCCGGGGGTAGAAAACCAGGAGGCAGACGCAGCAAGGTTCTGCATTGGGGACAATGGTCCCTCAGTCGGAAGGTCTTTCAAGCCCTTTGTCTTCGCTGGGGGTGTCTGGAAGTGGATCTTTTGCATCCAGACACTATCACAAATGGACGAATTTCATGTCCCTATCAAGGGACCCTCTGGTCATAGCAACGGATGCCCTGTCAGTCTCTTGGGCAAGGTTCAAGCTTCTGTACATTTTTCCCCCGCTTCCGCTACTGAGCCGTGTAAGATAGCTCAGGAGGGGGTACCTACAATTCTAGCTCCTCATTGGCCAAGAAGAAGTTGGTTTTCAGACATAACAAGGAGGTCGGTAGACCATCGACGCGTACCGGTCGAGCCAGATCTTCTCACTCAGGGGGCGCTTCGGCGCCCGAATTTACAGATGCTGGCTTTAACGGCTTGGCTATTGAGACCTCGATCTTAGCAGAGAGAGGTTTATCGGCCAAGGTTATTCAATCCATGATTCAGGCCCGGAAGAAGTCGTCTTCCATGATTTACTACAGGGTCTGGCGGTCGTATCGGCCTTGTCTATTTTTTTTCGGAAGTCTATAGCTACTTTTTTTCAGGGGGTCACTCATGTCCGACCACCGCGCGGTCTATTTTACCAGTGTAGGACTTAATTTTAAATGTTTACATTTTTTAATGCGTTGTATGCTTGCGCACACATAGGAATTCATCCTCCGCATTTGACCCATCCGTGCAGTGAGTGTGCACATGCTCTGAGCGGTGGGCTGCCCTAATTGTGGCGCCTGGGGAGCAGTTGCGGGGTTTGGTGCCTTGCTCAAGAGCACTTCGGTCTTGTCCCAGGACCGGGATTCGAACCTGCGGCCCTCCGGTCGCAAGTGCGCTCCCCTTGCCTCTGGGCCACAACTGCCCCCTAATCTGGTGTTGAATCTGGTGTTGACGGCTCTGCAGGGTGCTCCCCTTGATCCTATGATTGACGCTCCATTGGGCATTTTGACGCTTAAGGGGTTATTTTTGGTGGCTATCACCTCTGTGCGGCATGTTTCTGAGTTAACCGCCTTATGTATGAAGTCTCCTTATTTTGAGTTACCCATAGACAAAGTAGTTTTTCGGTTTAAGCCTAATTTTTTACCTAAGGTCGTCTCTCCCTTTCACCTTAATCAAGAGGTAACTTACCTTCTTTATGCCCAGTTCCAGCTAATGCTAAGGAAAAGGCGCTTCATTCTTTAGATGTAGTCAGAGCCGTAAGATATTACTTGGCAGCTACAGATTCCTTCCGCAAAACAGATTTCCTTTTTTGTTATCGGAAGGGCCGAGAAAGGGGCTTTCGCCAGCTAAAGCCACTGTCAGTAAGTGGATTAGGCAGGCAGTAGGAAGAGCCTACTCGGCCAAGGGGAAGGAACCCCCTTTTCGGGTCACGGGCCATTCCACTAGGGCCATTGGTGCTTCTTGGGCTTTTCAGCATCAGGCTTCGGTGGAACAGGTTGCAAAACTGCCACCTGGTCTTCGGTTCATACATTTACCAAATTTTACAAGGTGGATGTTAGAGCCTCAGCTGACGTTGTGGTTGGTCAAAAGATTCTTCAGGCAGTAGTGAAATGAACTACCTGCTGTTCTGCGTTAGGGGATCCCGCCCATAGATGGCACTGCTTTTGGAGATCCCAAGCGTAAGGGGTGCCTGGAATGGATTGGAAGAAAAAACACAATTCTGTGAGGTACTCACCTGTAGAATTGTTTTTTCTGGGAATCCATTCCAGGCACTCCGGCCCACCCGTTTTGGGTCATGATCTATCTTTTGATGCTTTTTTTGATGGTGTTTAGTCCATTTATTTAATTAGCTTTAAAAAAAAAAAAAAAAAAAAGAGAAAATAGAAAAAGTGTAAGAGAAGGTGAAAAGAACAAAACTTAATTCTTCTGAGTATTTTCGCAGAGTTCGGTGTAAAGTAACATGGACTCCTATATAGGCCCTCCCGGTCTGCCTCTGTTTTTCTGTTTTTTACTGCTTTTTAAGTAAACTGATCTTGGTGAGGAGGCAGCTGCTACTTATGGGCCGGGAGGGGCCACACTTGTTTTCTTTCTTGCAGTCACGTGATCAGCAAGGAGGTAATCCCAAGCGTAAGGAGTGCCTGGAATGGATTCCCAGAAAAACCAATTCCACAGGTGAGTACCTCACAGAATTGTGTTTTTCTTTGCAGTATATTTGGGCAATTTCTATTTCATTTGACCAAATGTCTTGTATCCTAAAGAACTCCCGTGGGAATTCCAACTTAATATTGTATTTCCCTGTTTCTTCTTCTACTACCCTCTTTTTTTTTTTTTTTTTTCCAGGCTTATAAGTCTTTGTGGGAGTGGGGATTTTGTCCAAGGATTAGACATTTTAAGGTGGTGAGAGTTGAATGTGCCAGTGGTTGTGATGTGAGACGCAAGACTTCTGTTAGAGTTTTTGGGTTTAAAGAGAACACATCATCTATTTTGATGGGGTCTAATTCCAGTTGTGGCCAGGATTCTGTATATACTGAGTGTTTCCATCTGAAGATTCTTTGTATCTGTGCAGCTTGGTAATATTGTTTGATGTTGGGGGCGCTCAGTCCTCCATAGTTCAAGGGGCGGCTTAGGAAATTATATTTTGCCTTGTGTTTTCTCCCTCTCCATATGAAGTCTGAAATGATTCTGTTTATTTCTAGGAAGTATTTTCCTGGTAGGTTTATCGGTATTACTTGAAAAAGGAAGATTCGTTTGGGTTAAAAAAAACATTTTAACTAGTGCTATTCTTCCTAACACATTCAATGGTAACTTATTCCACCTTTTTACTGTTTCCCTTAGTGAAGTGATGAGGGGGGAGTAATTTGCCTCGAACATTTGTTTGTGGTTTTTTGTTATATTAATTCCTAGGTATTTAAAGAGGTTTTCCTCGATGTGAAAACTGGCCATTTTTTTAAGTTCTTGTAATTCTGTTTGAGGTATATTCAATGGCATAATGATTGACTTTCCTATATTTAGTTTAACGTTAGAGTGCTGTCCAAAGGAATCCAAAACGTGTAGACATCTTTGAAGAGATGTTCTGGGATTTCCTAGAGTTAGTAAGATGTCGTCGGCATAGGCAAGGATTTTTATTTCATTTTTCCTATCCCCTTGATCGCGGGATCTTCGATAATTTTCCTGAGTAGAGGTTCTAGATGTATATTAAACAAGGGGGGAGAAAGAGAGCAACCTTGTCTAGTTCCATTTCTTATCTGAAAGTGGTTAGTGAGCGAGCCATTTATTTCGATCTGGGCTGACTGGTTTTTATAAAGGCTCAGAATCTTGGCAGAGATTTTGGGGCCTAAACCGACTTTTTGTAGGGTAGCTTCCAAAAATCTCCAAGATACCCGATCAAATGCTTTTTCTGCATCAAGTGCTAATACGATCGCTTTTGTTTTATCCTTTGAGATTTTGTTTAGCGCAGTCATGGCCAGGGAGATGTTTTGATGTATTCCTCTCGCTGGCATGAATCCTGCTTGGTTAGTGGAAATCGCATAGGGTAGTGCTTCTTCTAGTCGTTTACAGATAATTTTTGCGAATAGCTTCAGGTCAGTATTAATTAGCGATATGGGTCTGTAGTGAGCGCAGTTGGTCGGGTTTTTTCCAGGTTTTGGGATTAGTTTTATAATTGCGCTGTTCATCTGTTGGCTAAGTGGGTAGTTATTATCTAATGCATTAAATAATTCAGTTAGGTGTGGGGCCAGCTCTTCTCTAAAAGTTTTGTAATATTCAGCTGGGAAGCCATCGCTACCTGATGCTTTTTTAATTTTTAAATTATTTATTGCCCACTTAACTTCTTTGATGTTGAATGGGCTTTCCAATGTTTGTTTCAGTTCTTCCGGGATTTTTGGGATGTTTATTTCTTGAAGAAAGGAATCACAATTTTTATTAAATGGTTCTGGAACATTGTACAAAATTCTCATAGAATTGGTAAAAAATATTCTTAATTTCTGCTGTTGTATAGTGGGTAATACCATTTATGTCTGTAATTGTTGCAATAAAATTTTCAGCCTTGTTGTCTTTTGCTAGATCTGCCAAGTGTTTCCCATTTTTATTTAGTTCATGTATTCTTTTTATTTTTGCAATTTTATTTTCTCTGGGGTTTAATATTTCTTTAAGAGCTATTCTTGCCTTTTGTATTTCATGGTAGAGACTTTCGGTCGCATGTTCTTTATGAGATTCAAGTTTTCAAGTTTATCTAGTTTGTCTATCAGGTCTTTCAACTGTTGAGAGATCAGTCTTCTATTTTTTGCTGCAATGGCGATGCATATACCTCTTATATAGCATTTATGGGCTTCCCAGATAGTTCTGATCTTTACTTCGCTGGTATGATTTGTCTCGAAAAATTCTCATAGAAACATAGAAGGTTGACGGCAGAAGGAGACCATACGGTCCATCTAGTCTGCCCTTATGTGTATACTGTATGTACTCTTTATCTTAGGATAGATGTGTGCTTATCCCAGGCATGTTTAAATTCAGCGACTGTTGATTTTTCAACTACCTCTGCTGGAAGTTTGTTCCAAGCATCTACTACTCTTTCTGTAAAATAATATTTTCTAACATTGCTCCTGATCTTCCCCCCAACTAGCTTCAGGTTGTGCCCCCTTGTTCTATCATTAAGCTTCTTCTTCTCTGATATTGTTTTTTTAATTCTGTTGATCGCCGTCAGATTTTAATATATTCTTATTTAATTTCCATTGGTGAGATAAGTCAATTTTGTATCTAAAGTTCAAGGTCATAGTTACTGGTGCGTGATTCGAGAGGGTTATATTTCCTATAGAACAGTGGGTGATCATATGCAGGTTTTGCTGCCTAGTGAAGCAAAAATCTATTCTTGAATATGAGTTTTTAGCTCTGTTGTAACAGAAGTAATCTTTATCTGTTGGGTGGAGTGTTCGGCAGACATCGATTAGGTTAAGGCCTCTAATGTGGTCCCATATGTGATGATTAGTTAATAATTCTGTGTATTTCCTTTTTGCTCCGGTTGAGTCAAGATCGTTGTTAGCTATTAGGTTAAAGTCCCCTGCCCAGATTATGATGCCTTTTTTTTTCTGGTCTATTTTTTTTGCTATGTTTATTAAATATTTTGTCTGGCCTTGATGAGTGCATATTTGCCCGCAGATCTTTATTGCTATTATTATAGCCCTGGCTTGCTCGTCTAAGTATTGAGAAATTATCTCATGTTGACAGTTTTTATTTATAAGAATCGCCACCCCGCGGGTTTTCTTGACCGGAATGGGTTGGATATAATATGCCCGAAGTCTGTGAAAGCTTTGTGGGGCTCTTTATCTCTTTTAAAATGTGTTTCTTGCAGTAAGGCGATGTCTATCTTTAACCTATGTAGTTCTTTTACGATGTCTTTCCTTTTTTGTGGGCAATTTGCTCCTCTAATGTTATATGTGCAGATTTTTATTAGCATGTTTTCCATGATATCAGTTGGTAAATATATGTAATGTGCAGGTATTTCGAGATTACTTGTAGTATGCTTCTTTTATAAAAGTTTATTCCACGTGGTATGTGTCCCCCCCCCCCCTTTACCCTTTACGCGCATGGCTCGACCGTCCAAGGGTGCTGCTGCTCTTCCTTGTTTTTTTTTTGTTTTTTTCTTGCCTCCTTGTGAATTAGGGGCATTTTAGGCCTGGGCCAGGGTTGCCGCCCGAAAGATGCCCTGTGTTAAAGTAAAGAAGAGGGAGAACGTCCTACCGCAGTTTCCTGCACCTATTTTCTCCTTTTTTCTTTTCCTCCTCATCCTCTTCATTTTCTTGACCAGTTCCTCTACCACTAATTTTTCTGGCAAGTTGGGCGTATCTGAATTCATTTCCCAATCAGGAATGTTCAAAAAAGTGAGAGCAAGCTCCTGAGTGAGTGGATCTAACGGGTCACCATCTTTAAATGATTGTTTTGCCCGCGGTAGAGATTGAGAGCCTAAGAGGACCTATCCATTTGTATTTCTATCCATATTGTATTTTCTAGTTGCGCCAATAGAGGCTTCAGCAGGTATCTCCTGTACCTGGTTCGCTTAGAGTAATCTTGGAATATCTGGATAGTGCTAGTTCCTATTTGGATTGACCTTGCTTTCCTAGCCAATGTGAGAATTTCTTCTTTAACTCCAAAGTCGGGGATAAAAAAAAGTACGTCCTGCGTGGTTCCTTCCACAGTGTTTTTTTTTCCACCATCTCGATGACATCTACTTATGCTAACTGTTTCATCACTTTCGATTAGAGTTTTAAAGATCTCTTTTACGTATGGATTTAACTCTCTGTGCTTTATTTCTAGTGGGATCCCTCTGATTCTTAGGTTGTTACGTCTTGATCGATTTTCTAAGTCATCCTGCTTTATTGTAAGTTTTTAGGGTTTTATTGATGATAGTCATACTCTGTCTTTTATCTTTGCGTTCTCTTGCGAGAACTAGCATGTCTGCCTCTAGGAGGTCCATTCTCTCTGCAATGGCGTGCATTGCCGATTTAAACTCCCCAAGCTCAGATTCTATTGTTTCTTTTACCGTAAGCTGTATTTGATTAGATATTGTATGCTTAAACTCACGTATCATGTCTTCAATTGAGCTTTTAAGATCAGTTAAGTCTGATTCTTTTATTGTCTCTTTTAATTGTCTCTTAGTGGATTCGTTTAGATCATTTAGTGTATCTGTGATTTTGTTCTTAAATTGTTCTAGTTCAGAAGTAAATCCATCCCTGAGTTCCTTTATTCCCGCCCGGATTTCCCATTTAATTAATTTTCCTGTGTCCTCACCTTCTGTTTCTTCTGGTCTGCGATTTATCAAGAACTTCTCTGGGATTGGTATTTAAGTCATGGTTAGTATGTGTCTGGTCATATATCTTTTCCTTGGTACCGTTTTTTTGGTCATCTATCTTATTGTATATTGGTGGAGCCTGAGTTGGGATTTGATCAGTTTGGGTATTACTTTTGTCAGAGAAAAGTTATTTTTGTATGAAGCCAGCATGGGCCTTGCTTATTTGTTTGTAGTATTTGGAAATGTCAGATGGTGTAGGGGTGTTTTCAAGGGGCCTTGAGAGAAGAGAAGAGAAGAGCGGTCTGGTGTTGTCAGCATGTCTGCAATTACATGTTGAGACAGTTCGATTGGGTGAGAGCTGTAGTTACTCTTTGACCGAGTGGATAGACCTGAGTTGTAGGACGGCAGCGTGGTTTGTTTTGTGGCCGGCCTTTTTTGGTTGTGTGTCATGGCGAGAAAGGCCGGAGGGATGTATAATTTTTATATATATATATTTTTTTTTTGTAGCGTTTGTCTAAAGTTAAAGTGTGTGTCAGCTTCTATTTTTCAAGTTTAACGGCTCTGTTAGAAACACCTGGTGTTGCGCTCCTTAGATTGTCTTGTTGCTGAGAGCGGCATGCCCGCGAAGAGAGGTGCCAGTTATCTGCTATTTGACGGATCTTGAAAGCAGGAATTGTATTGCTGTCCTTGCTTCGATTTGATCGGTTCTCTGTCCGATCGTTCAGGCCGGACGCTTGAGTTTGTTGAGCCAAGTTGGCGCTTGATCACGATACAGGGTCAGACGCCGTCTTTCAAATGTTGATATCGGATGTTCTGTATGGCGTGCTGTTCTGCTCTTCTTCTGCACGTGGAAGCCGGAGGCGGGTGGTGCAGAGCCGGAAGATGCCCTTTTGCAGCTGGTCAGCCGTACGCCCAGGTGATCACTCAGCCCGTATGCAATTCAGGGGCTGGGCTGCTGGATCTTCAATAGTGCCTGCAAGTTGGATGGCCAGGGTAGCGGAGACCCATGATCGACGGGTAGCAGCGGGCTTTGGCGGCCGGCAAAAAAACTGTGGCCCCGACGGCACCAACAATTCCGGCGCTCGGTTGTGGCAAGGGCCTTATGGGTTCAGAGATCAGCAGGGCGGGCGGTCTATCTGCCGGGCCAGATTAGCCAGAGGTGGCTGTCGGCAGCAGTGGCCAATGGCTGCAGACTCTATTAATGCAGCAATTGGTGGCGTCAGCTTGACCGGCTGCTCAACGTCGGCCGGGGTGGTTGCGTCACCGGGCTGGATTATTCAGAGACTGGTAGGGGCGGCTAGGTGTCAGAGGCTGCTGCGGGCAAAGATGACCGGAGGCTGCAGGTGTTATCAATGCAGCGATTCGCAGTTTCAGCGGGGCCGGCTGCTCAGTCGGCCAGGGTGATTGCAGCGCCTGGCAGGTGACCGGGGACTATGGGCACTAATGTTGCAGCGGTGTCAGCTGGGCCGGCTGCTCAGAAACTGCCGTGATGGTTACAGGCGGCAGGTAATCTGTGAGCATGAGATATCGGGAGTGGTTGGGGCGGCAGGGCGACGGGAGCGGCTGGAGCGAGGAGAAAGCTCCAGAGTCCAGGCGGGCAGTATTCGGCAGTGTCAGCGGGGCCGGCTGATCAGAGACTGCCGTGATGGTTGCGGGCGGCAGGTACTCGGCAACGGGGGATGTCAGGAATGGTTGGGGCGGCAGGAGCGTGGAGAGCGCTCCGGAGTTCATGCGGCAGCATTCGGGTGGCAAGCGCGTAGCTCCTCCCCTTCTCACTCACTCACTGCTTGATGCAGGTTAGGCATGTACTCTGGAGAAGTTATGCAGGGCGACTATGAACCTCTTTTGGTAAGGAATTGCCAATTGAGGTTTTGGCATTTCCTGTCCCACAATGTCTCTTTAACCCTTTCGCTGCCAGCCTACCTGCAGCATTTGCCACTCCCTGTTGCCAGACGATGTTTCACTATTTTGCGCTACACATGTTCAACTGTCATTTTTGAAAGGATTTCCAGGGATTTCCCAGGAAAATGATATATTGTCTTTTTCAACAGAGTCTGGGCTTTAACATGAAATGTCTTGTTTGTATTTTTTAGGTGTATTCTCAATATTTTTGGGTGAAATGTGTGAAAAAAAATTATTTTTTTACAATTTGTAGAGTTTTTTTGTAATAAAAAATGTAAGTTTGTCAATAAAATCTTATTAAACCCTTTCCTGCCCAGAAGCCTTTTATAGCTGCTGGATGACAGAACACAAAGGGTTAATTAAAAAAAAAAAACCCTTAAAAATCCAAAAAAAAAAGACGTGGGGTCCCCCTTACCCAAAGTAACCAGCCCGGGACCAGCTATGGGGGCTTGTAGGCACAGAGTGGGGGGGCCAGCTTTGGTGGCCCCCCCACCCTGCAGCCTACGAGCCCACATAGCCTATGTGGGCCCGGGCTCTTCTGCCCCCCCCTGGCCTTTGGGGAGGCAGGTAATGGGGGTGCGGGGGTTAATGGCAAGTCACCCGCTAGGGCAGGTGACTTGCCACCCCCCCAGCCTTGTGAACTGGTATAAGGGGTCTCATGGACCCCTTACCAGCTCACAAAGGGTTAACTGTTAAAAAAAAAACCACCACACAATAATAAAAAGTATTTTATTAAAAAAAAAAAAAAAAAAAAAAAAAAAACTTACCTTCGATTGCTTGCTCTTGTCCCTCGCCGCTCAGCTGACAGATGCCGGTGATCGGCATCCAGAGAAGGAGGAGGCAGGAGATCAGAGGATCTCCTGCCACCTCCTTCCCCAGCGCCGATCACCGGCATCTGAGAAGCTGAGAAGGCTGAAGCCCGTTCGGGGCCGGGATGACGTCATAAGCCCCGCCCCAAGGCAAGAGGCAAGATGGCGGCCGCCATCGAGAAGGAGAGAGGAGAGAGCCTCCCGGGCTCTCTCCTGAAGATCGGTAAGTCCTGGGGGGGGATCAGAGGCCCCCCAGGTGAAGAGGAGGGACAGCGGGAGCCAGCGCACACACAGGTAAGTGAATGTCATTTTTATTTTATTTTCTTTTTACAGTTAGCAGCTGTTGCTGCAGAAGTGGGGGGGGGGGGGGCGGCCTATTCCGGGGGCTCTCCTGGAGCCACGGGGGATCGGATGGCACCAAATTAAAGAGGAGACCCGGCCGGATCCAACAAGGGGTCAGGTGAGTATTTTTTATTTTTTAAACTAGAAGCGAGGAAAGTCAAGCACGTAACACCTACTGGCTTGGCACTTAAGGCCCAGCCAAGCCAGCACGTAGGTGTTACGGGCTTGGCAACAAAAGGGTTAAATCAGGAAATCATTGCATGTTGACCCGCATATACCTGTAATTTTTGTTTTAACATGACCATAATTGGTTGTAGTAGAAATTGAAAAAGTTTAAACTTTTATGTTTTAGTTTCGTTATTTGGAGAAAAAACTGTTTCTTGTAATTAAAGAAGTAGATTTATTTGGCCAAATGTTCATCTTGACCATATTTAAGATATTTCTTAAAGTGGACCGTCACCCAGTGGTGATCGGCCCGGGAATCTATAAGATTCCCGGACCGATCACCTCCCTCACCGCGGGACATCCGAGATCAGGATGTCCCGCTGTGAGGGACCCCCCCAAAACCCCCGAAAAACTCACCTCATCGGCGGCGGCAGCGGCCACCGCCGCCTCCCACGCGCCCCTCTAGGCGTGCCGGCGCCGGCCGTTGTCCGAGGGGCGCGCGGGAGGGGGCGGCGGATGTGCTATGTTGTCCGCAGCTGTCACCCGCTTGTCCGTTGGCGCTGATTGGTCAGCGTGGCCACGTGGGAGCCTGGTGAGGTGAGTTTTGGGGGCTTTCTGGGGGGTTTCACATAGCGGGGCACCCTTAATCGGGGTGCCCCCCTGAAGTGGACCAAAACCCAGGATAGTCAAAATCCTGGGTGTTGGTCCACTTTAAAACCTCTCCTTGAGAGCCACCACCAGGTCAAGTTTTACAGATCTCCACCAAGATGCACAAGTGAAGTAATTAGTGCTCAGAAAGCAATATATATGTATAGAATAAAGGTTTGCTTTTTAGGTTTTAGAACACCTAAATTTGACATTCATTTTTGTCATTCAAGAGGAACAAAACCCAAGATCTTTTTAAGATTAAGATCTTCTTTGCTGCGCTCAACTCAAAGTGGAAAGAAAATCTGAATGGGGCAAGCGCTGCCGGAAGCATCCTCTAGCTGTGGGTGTGCTCACGCCAGGCGTTCAGGCGTGTTGTGTGATCAGAGGATGTAAACAGATTCAGAAGGCCAAGAATTTCTAAGTTGTGCTCTCAGGACAGAGCATTCTGCCCTTTTCTTGGCATTGAGTGCAATCAGGGTGACCGTACCATAGAGGCAGGAAAGGCAGCTTCTACCAAGCCCGAGGGTGGGCCCCAAGCAAGCAGCCCCCATCTTGCAGCATCTGGGGCAAAAGTACAGGACTGGCAGACTGTGTATAGAAGGTGCTAACACCTTAGTTCCACCCTGTGGAACAACTCGGACCCCTGGTGCCACCAGTGCCAAAACTCTTTCCAGGGAAGAAACTGACCTCACTGGGCCCCACACTGCTGTCCAATTATACCACAGAACTGATTAGGGATTCCCTTTTGTGAGCCCTCAGGATCATCCAAAGTCTTATTCCACTCCCCGATCTCATGGCGCATGCACAAGTGCTTCTGCAAAGCAGCATTCAGGTAACAATAAGAATAAATTGGCTTTTGAGCACCTCACTCTGGCTGTGCACATGCCCGGTGAGGGTGAGCACTGAAGTGGTGCAGGAGCTCCTGCTGGAGGACAGCACATGCACTCTGAAATCAAGGAACAAAGGTAAGGGCAATCCTGGGGGGGGGGGGTCTCACCCATTTAACCTTTTCCACTCTGGGGGCCGGGTGTAATGGGTTTTCGTACACTTTAAATTGGGTCAAAACCCACGTGGCTGGGCCCGGGAATCTAAAAGATTTCAGGCCTGAACTGTAGCCTACCCTAGGGGCATCCTACACTGTGTGAAAGCCCCCGGGGCCACAACGCGACTCCTCTGCCTCATTTCCAGCTCCCTTGTGGCCACTACAGTTTCCAATACTGTTAGAGATGAGCAAGCTTTTCAAAAATTCATTTTCAGATGATTTGCCAAACGTATTTCAGAAGTTCGGGCTCATTTCGAATTGCTAAAAATCTGGTAAACAATTTTTGGTGCATCTTTCATGCATTAATTTTGTCTTCTTTTTTAATTAGCTGTCATTAATTGTATTTTTTTAAGTGTTCTTTTATATGTCAATAACACTCTAACACTGCATAAATTTGTGTACGAGAATGGACTGTTTTGCACCAAACTGTGAGGGGCTTGGCCCTGTGTCCGGTGGTGATGGCAGAACTACCTGCCAAAGGGAGAGAAGCGGCAGCAGAAGAACTGATGTTGTCGGCTGCATTCATGGCAACAGTGTTGACCAACCAGTCAGCAGTCTTGGACTGGTTGACACAGACATTAGACTCCACAGTAGACAGAACCCAATCACCCAGGCAGGCATTGGGTGGCTCCTCAAACACCATTATTCAGTGGTAAGAGCAGCCACATTTCTTTGGGCCCGCTCCTGTCATGCATTTGTCTCTCTCCTTTGCTGTACCATCAGCAAGACAAGACAACAAGAGCTATTGGCAGCCCTCTCAACAAACGTTATTCAGTGATGAAAAGATTGGGAGAATAGTCAGTTGAAGGTCAGCAGTGATCTTGAGGAGACCACTAGGCCTCATAGCACTCATGAGAGCTAGGAAGGGGCACATTTAGGTGGAGCCAAGGAAACGCTGCTCTAGAAGTTGACTGAGATAGCAGTAGCATTAAAACATGCGTACATGATCATGTCCCAGACTGCACATGACAGCCGGGTCATAAGGCAACCTCATCATCAGAAGAAGTGTTTCAACCCAGCATGGTGGCATGTAATGGGGGTTAACCTGCAGTGTAAATAATATATACCACAACTAGCTTTAAGCACTAGGGTGTACCCCCTTATACCACAACTTCCTTGAAGCACTGGGGTTTCCCGGGTTGGTGATGCTTAGAGGGGGGATCCCACGCATTTTTTTTTTTTTTTTTATGGGAAAATTACTTCACCAAACTTGTTTTAAAACAATGCATTAACAACCCAGCAAACTAATCCTAGGGGCTTGTAATTCCAGGGCTCATGAGTCACCCAGTCGGCCCATGACCCTGACCATTATAAGCCCTTATGCCCTATAGCACAGGCCTACGCTATGGGCAGCCAGGCTTATCTGCATCACCCTGGTGGGGGTAATGTAGTATGAACGGGTATAGGGGTCCATGGAACGCCTTATTGGTTTTAAAGTGACACACACCCACACTCGCACACAAGTTTTTTTTTTTTTTTTTAATCTGGGGCCTTCATGGTGAGCAGCCTCTCTCAAATCTCTCCGACCTTACGTGTTATGTCACAACATGGGAGGGGTCTAGAGGGGGTGACACAGAAAAATCCCCTCTAGGCCCCTCCCCTACTGTGATGTCGGCAAAGACATCATGGAGATTCCATGGAGGCCATACAACCAAGAATTGCCAGACCCGAGGAAGACGTCACCTGGTGGGGGGTCAGAAGATGGAAGATGGGGATAGATGAGTGTGTTAAATTTAAGAATAAAGAAATGCAATTGTGTGGTGTCTTATTTATTTTTCACTTAGGGTGAACTGGTAAGGGGTCCCCTATACCAGTTCACTATGGTCCGGAGCTGGCATAGCACCTGTCGGGCTCAGCGGGTGCCATGACAGTAAAATGACCCCCATTTGGTATCGGTTGTGCAGAAGAGCTTGGTACCTGTTGGTGTGGAAGAAACATTAAAAAAAAGTTCCCCACTATCACTTCACTGTTCACACAGTACGGTTTGTCATAATGTTATTCTTGGTGTGCCACACACCCCGCTTCACTTCTAAATATTCATCACTTAATGGGTTAATCCACCGCCAGGTGACGTAGTGCAGAGAGGAAGTCTTGTAACGAGCCCCCTTCCGGCCTATATATACCTGGTACCTCCCTTCAATCACCAGTATTTTTCTCTCTGCTTGCTGACAAGTCAGAAGATGGAAGTCTCCTGCTTACAGGTAGGCCGGGGTATTCTTACCCCGCCACCCCCCTTTTGGTCTATTTCTGCCCGGTTTGAGTTTGTATACCTTTATGGTGGAATGGAAGCCTCCCAGCCTAGGCTGCTCACCGGGAAAATGGTAGATGGCACTTTAAGTGCCTAGGAGCTTATCTCCTACCGCCCGACCTCATGCGTGGGGCAATGCGGCTATCCGGCATGGTGATCCGGAAATGGGATGCCCCTGTCCCGAGGGTCCCCGTAGCCCCTTACTCTCCCGTTACGGTCCCTTCTCCCTTCACTATGGGGGGGGGGGGGGGGGTTGAGGGTGTGCTTTAAGTATGTGTGTTTCACTTGTATCACTTTATTTCAACATGCGTGTGTGTTCATGTTATGCATTCAGTGTTATTCAGCATGTGTATACATTCGGGTTAGGTCTGCTTGAATGGCAGACTGCACTGGGAGGTGGCTGGCCGCTTTTTAGCAGACTATTGCTTTAGTGGCCTCCTGCCCCTTTCCCCCCTCCCCCCTTCCCCGCTGGCTTTCATGTGCTCTTTTAGGCTGCGCTAGGCGGTCTTTATTACTATCCTCCCCCCTCCGCTGCCTGGGCGCACGTGTAGTGGCCCATCTGGAGTAATCTTCAGCTGAATGGCTGTACTGATTGGCGTAGGGGGGGCGGGTCCTGGTGACGCAGCATCGGGGGCGCGGTGCCGACGTCATGCGGCGTTTTGCGGCGGGCCCAGCGTTTACTTCCCTTCAAAGGGAGGAGGTCACGTGGGCGCGTGGCCGCACTTTGTTTTCTGTGCTGTGGCTGCTGGCTGCAGTCCTGCTCTTCGGCTGCTAACTTCGCTGGGCCAGGTAAGCGGCCCCACCCGTTGGGGCCGTTATATGGGGAGTACATATCTTTTTGTAGTTGGATATGGTGGGGAGTCACATTTTATTAAGGGGGCATGATTTTGCTCATATTTAAAGGCACTTTGGTGCCATGCCTGTATGATTCTTATACACATGTGTGGATCTGATTGGGGTTTCTTTTTCCTTACAGATCCCGGGATCCCTGCTTATGGTGGCCCTCCAGCTCTGTTGCCTGGCTATTTATTGGGATATCTATTATTGCATTTATATATATATATATATATATATATATATAGACTATATACTGATATATATATAGTTTATTAAAGGGGACCTTAACTTAAAAAAATCCTCCCTTCCGGGACATTACTAATAAAGGGGCATCCCGGGTTGGCTTATGCCTTAAAAGTCCCAAGTATTGCGAATACCATAAATCACCATATGGAGGCTTCCGTAAATTCCGGAAACGGTTCTGCTGAGCCGTTCGGGGGGTGCGTAGGTTGTGGGGTTCCACTCCCAGCTGATGATGTCTTTATTTGCATCCCTTGTGCAAAACAGACTATTGCGCGCCAGTCCGTTGCTTCGGCTGCGGGCCCATCGCATCCTTCATCATCTCCTACCTCTCCCTCCCTGTTCTGGACCCCGCATGACACTGTCAAAAGTGGGGATTCGCATTCCGAGGCGGCGGCACAGCCCAGCCCCCGGAAAGTAGTGCCCGTTAAAGCAGCGTTAAAGGCCGCTGCGAAACGGAGGCACCTGACTCCGGTACCTTCGGCTCCACAGGACGAGCTATGTGAACCTGTGGAATGGTCCGATGGATCCCCGGACGAGGATGAATTCCCGTCGGAGTCAGATGAGCCTGCAGGTCAGCTTGTGGCTGATGTGATTGGCGATTGGTCAGAGGGGGTTGTTTTTGACACCCCCTCCATTCTGGCTCAAATGTTTAAAATTTTGAGTTTAGATCCACCTGAGGCGGCCGCCCTGCCAAAGGGTCAGTTGTTTAAGGAGCCTCAGCCGTCCCAGACAACACCACTTTGAGAGGGTGGTTTTTAAGGAATGGGAACATCCCACGCGGTTATCTGGAATTCCTTCCAGTTGGGAAAAGCGTTATCCTTTTCCGCCAGAATTGGTGAAGCTTTGGTCTGTCCCTCCTGACGTCGATACCCCTGTACTAGGGCTCTCCAGCACAGCTATGGTACAGTCTGCTGAGACCACTGTCCCTAAGGATGGGGAAGATCATCGGATTGACCAATACGCTCGCCATGGTTTTATTTATTCCGGGTCAGCGTTGCGCCCGGTATGTGCTTCAGCCCTTCTTCTATTGGCAATTAAGTCCTTAATTCAGGGGCTATATGAGGATCTTAATCCCGCTTGCAAACAGTTCACTGAGCTTAAGCAGTGTGAATCTTTTGTGTCTTATGTCCTGGCTGCTCAGGACGATGCGCTGGCTATGAGTAGCAAGGCAGCGGCTATGCTGGTGGCTATTCGCAGGTCAGTATGGCTGCGTCAGTGGTCAGCGGACGCAGCTTCTAAAAAGGTGCTTACAGCTCTCCCCTTTTTGGGGTTGCGTCTGTTCGGGGAGAAAATTGATTCAGTCACAAAGGGTGGTAAGATGCCACAACGCAAGAGGCCTCGTGTCCCCTTTGGGGGGGCAGGTTCCAGTAGGCCCTCCTTTCGAGGATTCAGAGCGGGCAGGGGTGCTTCCTTTCCCGCTACCAGAGGTGCAGGTTGGACTAGGGGAAGGGGCCGTGGCCGGCCCACTCAGTCCTGGGGCACCAAGCCCAAACCTGCTGATAAGCTCACTCAGCAATGAGGGGCTGCCCTCACCCGTGCGGGTGGGGGGACTATTGCGACACTTCTCCCAGGTTTGGAACCAAGTGGTTCCAGGCAGATGGATCCAGGAGGTAGTGTGGGCCAGTTACGACCTGGAATTCGAGTCTCACCCTCCTTCACGGTTCGTTCGGTCTTGGGTGCCCATCGTTCCTTTGGCTACGCAGGGGCTCCTGGCGTCGGTAAGGGATCTGTTAGAGATAACGGTCATCCGGCCGGGGCCGCGCTTAGAGATGGGCCTCGTTTTCTACTCCAATCTTTTCGTAGTCCCCGAGAGAGATGGGTCGGTTCATCCCGGCCTGAACTCTCATCAACACAGAGTGTTTCTTCCTTTTGCCCAAATTCACACGAGAACGCTTCAGCTTTTTCTGTTAGCGTTTTAGGACCAGCGGCCTCAGTCGCTGGATCAGTCCTTCCAGTTGTCCTCCCGTGTACGGCAGTCCCTCCTGTGATGGTTGGTCTCGACCAATCTTGTGTAGGGCAGGCCTTTCCTGACCCCCCTTTGGAAAATTGTCATCACGGACGCCAGTCTGTCGGGATGGGGCAGATTCTGGAAGGAGCTGCAGTTTCAGGGGCAGTGGGGACCTCAAAAGCCCCACTTACCCATCAATATTCTGAAACTGAGAACCATCCGTCAGGTGCTTGCTCTCCTGACTCAGCACGTTCTGGGCCTTCCGGTCCAGATGTGTTCAGACAATCAAACAGCGGTTGCTTACGTCGGTCTTCAGGGAAGGACTCGCAGTCTGAGTACTCTCAGAGAAGTGTCCCTGATCTGGACCTGGGCAGTGTTCCAGGTTCCTTGTCTCTCGGCGGTTTACATTCCAGAGGTGAAGAAACAGGTAGCGGACCGGTTGAGCAAGGGCTCTCCCCGTCTGGAAGAATGGGCTCTCCATCCTCGGGTGGTTCGCTCACTGTGTCTCCAATGGGGGACCCCGGAGGTGGACCTGTTGGCCCCTCGTCACTATCACAGGCTCCCGAACTTCGTGTCGCTCTCCCGGGATCTTCTGGCTCTGGCAGTGGATGCCATGTCCCTGAACTGGGGAGTTCTGGGATTTCTTTACCTGTTTCCTCCGATGCCCATGCTGGGCAGGGTTCTTCAGAAGTTGGCTCTGGAAAAGGTGTACACCGTTCTCGTGGCCCCAAGGTGGCCAAGACGAGTGAGGTTCGCAGACATCGTTCGGCTGGCAGTGGACCAGTTCGTTCTGCCTCTTCGGCCCGATCTGCTCACTCAGGGTAAATTGTGTTACCCCAATTTACCAGCGCTGGCTTTGACGGCCTGGCTGCTGAAACCTCCATCCTGAAGGAGGAGGGTCTTTCTGATTCAGTCATTAAGACTCTGATCAGTGCCCGGAAGAGGTCTTCTTCCATCACCTATTATAGGACTTGGAAAGCCTATATCGCTTGGTGTGAGATAAGATCTTTTCCTTGTAGGGTCTTTTCGGTCTCCAGGATTCTGGAATTTTTACAATCAGGGCTGGACTCTGGTCTCCAGCTAAGTACATTGAAAGGGCAGGTCTCTGCCTTATCTATCTTTTTTCAGAAGCGTGTTGCGCTTAAACCTTTAGTTAAAACTTTTTTCCAGGGGGTTACGCATGTGCGGCCTCCCAGGAAAACATTACTCCCTGTTTGGGATTTGAATTTGGTTCTTTCTGCTCTTCAGGCTCCTCCTTTTGAGCCTTTGCAAGATATTGCTTTGTCTACCCTGACTCAGAAGATTGTCTTCTTGGTAGCGATCACTTCGATCCGGCGTGTCTCAGAGTTGGCGGCCTTGTCTATCCAGGCACCTTACTTTGAGAGGCATCAGGATAAAGTGGTCTTTCGGTTCAAGCCAGACTTTCTTCCTAAGGTTGTTTCTGCTTTTCATTTGAACCAAGATATTGTTCTTCCCTCCTTGTGTCCTAATCCTAAGAATGACAGAGAGGGTTTTGCATTGTTTAGATGTAGTACGCTGTGTTAAGTACTACTTGATTATCACGTCTCCTTTTCGTAGGACGGATTCCTTTTTTGTTGTGCCCCATGGGCCTAAGAAGGGTTTGGCACCAGCCAAATCTGCCATTAGCAAGTGGATACGTCAGGCCGTTACTGCTGCCTATTCTGCTAAGGGAAGAGTTCGCCCTTTCGTATCACTGCTCATTCTACTCGCGCCGTTGGGGCGTCTTGGGCTTTTCAGCACCAAGCTTCTGTTGAACAGGTTTGTAAGGCCGCCACTTGGTCTTCTGTTCACACTTTTTCTAAGTTTTACAAAGTTGATGTGCGGGCCTCAGCGGATGCTGTTTTTGGCCGCAAAGTTCTGCAGACTGCAGTCATTTAAGTTATGCTTCACCTGGCCTTTAGATGCCCTTCCCTTGTGGACACTGCTTTTGGATGTCCCATTAAGTGATGAATATTTAGAAGTGAAGCGGGGTGTGTGGCACACCAAGAATAATACCATTTTGTGAGTACTCACCTGAAAAATGGATATTGTTGGTGTGCCACACACCCCGCTTCACCCCCACCCTTTTCGGTATTTCCGAAGTCTTTATATGGTGAAGCCCTTTTTTTATTTATATCAAAATTGATTTTTGAGGTTACCGGTGGAATACTGGTACCTTGTCTTTCTGCTTTTTAAATATACTGGTGATTGAAGGGAGGTACCAGGTGTATATATAGGCCGGAAGGGGGCTCGTTACAAGACTTCCTCTCTGCACTACGTCACCTGGCGGTGGATTAACCCATTAAGTGATGAATATTTAGAAGTGAAGCGGGGTGTGTGGCACACCAACAATATCCATTTTTCAGGTGAGTACTCACAAAATGGTATTTTTTGCTCCTCTGTGTACCAGCGGTCAGGCATGTAGGTAGGTGGGAGGGCAGGTAGGTGGACAGGTGAATTAACAGTCAGGTGGGCAGATGATCGGGTAGCTAGCTGGGCGTTCAGGTGTGTGTGTGCGCGTACAGACAGGTAGGTGTGTGTGGCAGGCAGGAAGTTGCGTGGGTAGGTGACTGGGTGGTCGGACAAGTAGGTTGGTGGTAGGTGGATGGGCAGGCAGTTAGGTGGGTAGGTTGCAGGTGGGCAAGCAAGTAGGTGGGCAGTAGGTGGATGGTTTGGCATGTTCGGTGGGCAGCAGGTTGGTGGCTGAGCAGGCAGGTGGGTGTGCAGGCAAGTGGATAGGTGGGGGACAGGTATATAGGTAGGTAGGTGAGTAGAAGGCAGGTAGGTGGGTGGCAGATAGGTAGGGCCTGAGCAGGAGGGGGATGGGTGTGTGTGTAGTGTGTCATCTCAACGGCATGTCAGACGGAGTTGGTGAGACCTCGATTTTGATGGAAGCAGCGTCATGTCAGTGGTGGGACTTGCACCTCAACTGTAGCGGCGTGGGACATCTTGTCAGCAGTGTCAGGCATGCGGGGCCAGTGCCCCGCAGAAAACTAGGTCACACAAACTGTGAACACACTTTAGCCATATTCTGCCTCCCCCATCTTCCTGAACTTTGTGCCACGTAGGCACGGAGAGGATTGTCTCTTTAAAAAAAGACACACCAGCACTGCACACTGCCCTGCATCAGTTAAGGCTGTCAACAGTGCGCGGTGGGGGACCCGGGCTGTAAGTTCTGAAACTAGGAAGCTGCCAACTTGATTTCCCTCCATGGTCAAAACACAGTACACAGGGGTCTGGTGTCTGTGGCAAATGATGGAAGTCCTCCTTATTTTCTGACTACCCTCAAACTGGTTTGGTGGTTTATTTTATTGATTCTGAGGCTTGATCTGAAGGAACACACTATGACTTTGGCTATGGGGCCCTGTTAAACACATGTACGCTAGCCTGCCTGATGCCAACCCCAAACTATCTAACACTCTGATTAAATAAGGAAGTGAAATGAATGGGTTAGTAAGAAATAAAGATAATCCGTGAACAGGTGCAGTTTATGGTAGTGACCAGCTACCTCAATGCCCAAAATATCAGGGTGTCCCCTAATTGTAATAGCTAAAGACTCTATTGCCAATATGAAAGGTATTGGTGATAGAGGACAACCCTGTCTTATAGGGCCTGATACAATGTCCTAACCGATGAGATCAGGTTTTTGCCAAACTCCCATTTTTCCAGTGCTATATAAAGATAAGAACCAGAGACTGTGTCAAACGCCTTCCTGGTGTCCAAGGAAAAGAGCATGCTTGGGATCTGCCGTCGTTGAGATTCATGTATCCGTGTAAGAAGGCACCTAACACTGTTCCCAGCCTGTCGGTTTGGTACAGAAGCTACCTGGTCCAGACCAAAGAACCGGGACAGTTAGTTATTAATACTATTGGCCAAGTTGCCAAGATTTTAACATTGGAATTAGGGATGAGCGAATCGATCCGGACGAACCCGGATTCGTTCCGAATTTTATGGAAAATTCGATTCTGAACTAATCCGAATTTCCCCGCGAATCGATCGATCAAAGTTTTCCTTTAAACTCCATTCATTTCAATGACAGGCATTCTAAGATGGTGGACGCACATGTCCAGACATGTACCCTGGGGCAAGGTATGATGGGACAGTCACATGCAGCCTATCAGCAGCCAGGAAGCCCGGTGACGACACCATGCTATATAAAGCGGCGGCCATCTTGCTTGTGCGCATTTCAGACTTGCATTCGTGAGACAGCGGTGGTTGCTGCAGACAGGGACAGACAGTTAGCGATAGGTAGGGAGAGTTACAGGTAGGTAGGGAGAGTTACAGGTAGGTAGGGAGAGTTACAGGTAGGTAGGGAGAGTTACAGATAGGGAGATTTAGAGAGGCAGACAGAGCCAGGGAAAGATGGTGGAAAACGGGAACAATCCAGGGACAGCATAAAAGTGACAGTGACAGGGTGATTTGCCTGATCAGTTATCAATTCAATTTGATTTCTTTGTGCTGTAAACCGTAATCTGCCTTGCCACTGTGCATGCCATCTATGCAGTGCCTTATGTAACCCTATCTGTTACACACTCAAGCATTTAAATAACTGGATTAGTGTTGATATTTTTGGGTCTGCTTTAAATACACCAGCCCACATGGGCATCCCAAACCTGCACTTAGCAGCCTATCGGTTATACTAAATAAGCGTCTACATCCTCAGCTTTATTAAGTTATTGCATTTTGAATTGCTTTTTGTCCTGCTGTCAATACACCAGGCCGCAGGGTATCCCAAACCACCACGTTGCACCCTATCTGTTATACTAAATAAGCGTTGTTCAGCATCAGCTTTATTAAGCTATTGCATTTTGAATTGCTTTTTGCCCTGCTGCCAAAACACTAGACCGCAGGGTATCCCAAACCACCACGTGGCACCCTATCTGTTATACTAAATAAGCGTCTACAGTCTCAGCTTTATTAAGCTATTGCATTTTGAATTGGTTTTTGTCCTGCTGTCAATACACCAGGCCGCAGGGTATCCCAAACCACCACGTTGCACCCTATCTGTTATACTAAATAAGCGTTGTTCAGCATCAGCTTTATTAAGCTATTGCATTTTGAATTGCTTTTTGCCCTGCTGCCAAAACACTAGACCGCAGGGTATCCCAAACCACCACGTGGCACCCTATCTGTTATACTAAATAAGCGTCTACAGTCTCAGCTTTATTAAGCTATTGCATTTTGAATTGGTTTTTGTCCTGCTGTCAATACACCAGGCCGCAGGGTATCCCAAACCACCACGTTGCACCCTATCTGTTATACTAAATAAACGTCTACAGTCTCAGCTTTATTAAGTTATTGGATTTTGAATTGGTTTTTGTTCTGCTGTCATTACACCAGGTCGCAGGGTATCCCAAACCTGCACGTTGCACCCTATCTGTTATACTAAATAAGCGCTGTTCAGCATCAGCTTTATTAAGCTATTGCATTTTGCATTGGTTTTTGTCCTGCTGTCAATACACCAGGCCGCAGGGTATCCCAAACCACCACGTTGCACCCTATCTGTTATACTAAATAAGCGTCTACAGTCTCAGCTTTATTAAGTTATTGGATTTTGAATTGGTTTTTGTCCTGCTGTCAATACACCAGGCCGCAGGGTATCCCAAACCTGCACCTTGCACCCTATCTGTTATACTAAATAAGCATCTACAGTCTCAGCTTTTATTAAGCTATTGCATTTTGAATTGGTTTTTGTCCTGCTGCCAAAACACTAGGCCGCAGGGCATCCCAAACCTGCACTTAGCAGCCTATCTGTTATACTAAATATGCTTGTTGATCCTTCCGCAGCTTAATCAAACTATTGCATTTTGAATTGGTTTTTGGTCTGCTGCCAAAACACCTAGGCCCCAGGGTATCTCATATTGCCAATTTTCATAGTATCTGGTGCAGAGAAGCAGTTCCTCACTTTATTTAGCTTCTTCTTTTTAAAGTAAACACATTTTTTATCAAACCTATTGCGCATTTCAAATACATAAAAATGTCAGGCAGACAAGTGCAAGGATGTTCAAAGAGGAGTGGCAGAGGCCAAGATTCAGCAGGCAGAGGTCGCAGCAGACTAGGAGCGAGTGGCAGCAGGAGCCACGGTGAGAGACCTGATCTGCCAGTATCTGCTAGCGGTCGTGTCTCCACCAGTAACGCATCTGCCGTGGTAGATTGGTTAACATGCTCATCAACATCCTCACAAGTTACATCTGAGACCCCCAGTCTAGGGTTGGTAGGTTCCTCTGACACAACCCTGAGTTAGCATGCCCTGAGAGCAGTCCCTGTCCTCCCATTGCCTCTGTCCTATGCCGTTCCCTCCCCCAGCGACGTATCCTATGCTTTGGGTTCAGCTCCACTCTTTAGTGAGGAGGATGATCAGATAGAGGACAGTCAGCAGCTACTGCCCAGCCAAGAAATGGAGGTGGCTTCTTTAGCTAGGCAGACAAATAGTGATGTGGAAAGTGTCGTGGGTGTTGCGAGCGTTCCAGCTCCTGTGCCAGACACTGTTGAGAAACCGAGAACATCAGTGACGTGCAGCCACAACTCGGTGATGATGAAGCCGATCGCACTTGGGAGCTGGGTGATGAAGGGGCTTCATCGTCGTCATCAGGAGAAGAGGGGTTGCCCCGGAGTCAGCAGCTGAGGCAGCAAGGTGTTAGCAGCATGGTTGGCAGTCAGCATGGGGGCACAATTGTAAAGCCTGGAGCCAAACGGGGCTGGGGCCGGGGTAGAGCACCTGCTGTGCGGCAGGCTACCTTATCGGGAGGTAGTGGAGCAGGGGTTCCTGGAGTTGGCGACAGTAGCAGTGAATCAGTGAGGCCTGTTGGTGGGAAAAGTAGCTACTCGGCAGTGTGGCAGTTTTTCCTGAAGCATCTGCAGGAGGGTAACATGGCCACATGTAAGATATGTAGGCAGAAGGTGAAGCGTGGCCAGGGCCCAAATGTTGGCACCACGGCCCTGCGTCAACATATGATGCGTCACCATAAAGCGGCCTGGGAGAACCGAGGCTCCGAAGAGGTGGTCCAGCCTGCTTCCTCACCAAGTGGCACGCCGCTCCCAATTTCTGCCAGCCAAGGCTCCAGCACCTCAGCTGAAGGTAGCTGTGCGTCATACCCATCCTCTGTCGCTCCTGCTCCTCCTCCAAGTCATGCATCCGGCCAGCAATCCATCAGTGAAGCCATGTCCAAGAGACAGCAGTATGCGCCCACTCATCCTACGGCGCAGAAGCTAAATGTGCTCCTGTCCAAGTTGCTGGTGCTGCAGTCGCTCCCTTTTCAGGTGGTGGACTCTGCACCTTTCAGAGAACTGATGGCTTGTGCCGAGCCGAGGTGGAGAGTCCCAAGCCCTCATTTCTTTGCCAAGAAGGCAGTACCAGCGCTGCACACTTTTGTTGAACAGAAGGTGGGCCAGTCCTTGAGCCTGTCGGTGTGTAGCAAAGTGCATGGCAGCGCCGACATCTGGAGCTGTAACTACGGTCAGGGACAGTACATGTTGTTTACGGCCCACTGGGTGAATGTGGTCCCTTTGCAGCAGCAGCAGCAACTTGGACAGGTCACAACGCTTCGCCTCCGCGCTCCCTGCCCGTTCGGCCTGTGACACTGTGTGACTCGGCCTCCTCATCCTCCGCCATCTCCTCACCCTTCACTGTAGGCTCAAGTCTCAGTGCCCCTCCAGTCTACCATGTGTGCAGGGAACAGAGGTGTCACGCTGTGCTTCACATGGTTTGTCTTGGCGAACGGAGTCGCACAGTGGAGGAACTGCTTAAATTTATTCATCAGTAAATCCAAAACATGGCTTACTCCAAGAAAACTTAAAATTGGAATCATGGTTACCGACAATGGGAAGAACATTTTTGTCTGCGCTGCACCAAGGAAGCCTGACCCATGCCCCCTGCATGGCTCACGTCTTCAATATGGTTGTCAAGCTGTTTCTGAAGTGTTGCCCCCCCATCTGCAAGACTTCCTAACAACTTAAAGGAAACTTTGCATGCACTTCAGCCACTCATACACCGCCAAACACACCCTTCTTGAGCTACAGCGTCAGAATGGTATCCCCCAACATAGTCTGATTTGCGATGTTTCCACCTGTTGGAATTCCACCAATTATATGAACAGAGAAAAGCCATCACGGATTTCCTGATGATCCAAGCAGATAGGGGGACTCCCCTGTGCAACTTCAATGTCAACCAGTGGCAGCTCATACGTGACACCTGCCATTTGCTCAGGCCCTTTGAGGAAGCCACTTTGTCAGTCGGCAGGATTACGGGATGAACGACGTGATTCCACTGCTTCATGTACTACAGCACATGTTGGAAACCATGGCTGGTCAGGGCACTGGAGACATGGCGTCTACATCTTACGGCCACATGAACCCCATTGGAGCTGAACTGGAGGAGGAGGGGCACAGTGAAGCACAGTTTAGGCTTGGCGAAATGGGTGGTTTATCTAGTCAGCGGACAGGAGAGGAGCAGAAGCAGCCAGAGGAGTTAGAGGGTTTTGAGGAAGCCGAGACAGAGGACCCGGACACCCCGTGGCAGTATGCAGTGGAGATGGAGACAGGTAGTTCCTCTGAGTCACTTGTGCAAATGGCAGGAAGCATGCTCACGTGCTTGCGTAGTGACCCCAGAATTGTTTCCATTTGTCGGCGGGATGACTTCTGGCTGTCCACCTTATTGGACCCTCGCTTCCGGCACAAAATGGGGGCATTTTTTAAACCTGCCGAGAGGGAGGACAAACTGAACTACTACAGACATTCTGCGTTATCAGTTGGCTGATGCCATGGTCCATACTCTCACAGGTCTGACTCGGGGGGGGGGGGGGGGACCTCTGTGCTCACCTTCCACTGCTGGGGGGGTTGGCAGGAGCAGCAGCAGCAGCAGCTCCATCAGCAGCAGCCTCAGTCTTCAGTCGCTAATGAGTAGCTTTCTACACCCGCATAGTGAGGCTACTCATGAGCAGCAGGAAGACCTGGAGCAGGACCTCAACCAGCAGGTCATGTCATACCTTGATATGACCATGCCAACACACCTTGAGGATCCGCTGGACTTCTGGGCAGCCAAACTTGGCTTGTGGCCGCAGCTAGCAGAGTTTGCCCTGGAAAAGCTGTCCTGCCCGGCAAGTAGCGTGCCATCTGAGCGGGTGTTTAGTGCGGCGGGGGCCATAGTTACGGCGAGGAGAACTCGTCTGTCAACTAAAAATGTGGAGAGACTCACCTTTGTCCAAATAAATCAGGGATGGATCAGCCAGGATTTCCACCCACCAATGGCTGATGCATGCGACTAGATTCAGCATGGTGCCACGTTTTACACTTTCCAAATGGTGCAAAACATATTTGTCTTTAGACCAATTTTTGGCCTCCTGTTGCTGCCAACTCCAGGGTGTCTTTCAAGCAATGTTTGGGCTCCTGCTTATGCTGCTGCCAACTCCAGGGTGTGCCTTCCAGCCCATGTTTGTGCTCCTGCTGCTGCCAACTTCAGGGTGCCTTCCAGCCAATTTCTGGGTTCCTGCTGCCGCTGCCAACTCCAGGGTGTGTCGGTCAATTTTTGGGCTCCTGCTGCTGCTTGCAACTCCAGGGTGTGATTCATCCAATTTTTGGGCTTCTGCAACCAAATCCAATGTCTCTTTAAAGCAATGTTTGTACTCCTGCTGCTGCTGCTTGCAACTCCAGGGTGTGATTCATCCAATTTTTGGGCTTCTGCAGCCAACTCCAGTGTCTCTTTAAAGCAATGCTTGGGCTCCTGCTGCTTCTGCTGCTTGCAACTCCAGGGTGTGATTCATCCAATTTTTGGGCTCCTGCAGCCAAATCCAGTGTCTCTTTAAAGCAATGTTTGGTCTGCTGCTGCTGCTCCTGCTTGCAACTCCAGGGTGTGATTCATCCAATTTTTGGGCTCCTGCAGCCAACTCCAGTGTCTTTTTAAAGCAATGTTTGTGCTCCTGCTGCTCCTTGCAACTCCAGGGTGTGATTCATCCAATTTTTGGGCTCCTGCAGCCTACTCCAGTGTCTCTATAAAGCAATGTTTGGGCTCCTGCTGCTGCTGCTCCTGCCGCTGCTGCTTGCAACTCCAGGGTGTGATTCATCCAATTTTTGGGCTCCTGCTGCCAAATCCATTGTCTCTTTTAAAGTAATGTTTGGGCTGCTGCTGCTGCTGCTTGCAACTCCAGGGTGTGATTCATCCAATTTTAGGGCTCCTGCAGCCAAATCCAGTGTCTCTTTCAACCAATGTTTGGGCTCCTGCTGCTTGCAACTCCAGGATGTGATTCAGCTAACTTTTGGGCTCCTGCTGCTGCCAGCTCCAGGGTGTGTTTTTCGGGCACTATAGGGGCCCCTTATAGTGATGGCACTTCAACTCTCTGCAATTGTGCTGCTCTGCGATTCTATTAGCGATGCCTCTGATCTGTATGTCCTAATTATTTACAGTATTATTTCACTAACCCAGCCTACATCCTATGGGTGTTACAGCAAGGCAGAATGGTTTACAACCCTACTGAGGCTCTAGGAGGCTCAGAAATAGCCGTTTTTAATAGCGATTCATCGTGAATAAATTCGTGTCGAAGCGATTTTTGTCGGAAAATTCGGCGAATCAGTCGAATCGAATTTTTCAAAAGTTCGCTCATCTCTAATTGGAATTCAACAGAGAAATTGGCTGAAAGTGGTCTAAAGCCAGGTTTGGGAATCATGCTAATGGCAGCATTTAATGATTCAGCAGAATCAGATATGTTACACCATTGGACACCCTTGGAAGAACCCTACCCACACCAATAGGCACAGGGCTCCTCCACACCCCTGATGCCCCAAATGGGGGTGCTGGTAATGTCAGTTTATTATTCCAAATTTCACTACTCCCTTTGAGAATTAAATCTCGCTGCAGGTAACTGACAGCAGGTTTGTTTTCTACCTTTTTTTTTTTTTTTGTGTGTTTTTTTGGTATCTTTCACCGGCTTTCAATTTATCATTGAAACGGACTGCAGATTTTTTTTTTTTTTTACTTTTTGGGCCACTTTTTGTTTGTCAGTGTATATTCCATAGGGGCACACGTGCCCCCATGCCTATGGAACAATAGTGCCCAGCCCACGGTGCCTTCATCGCCTATGTAGTATGTACCTGCGTACTTACCTAGCCATGCTGTCTCCATCCCTCTGAGAAATGGGCCTTGCTTCTATGTTGGCGTCACACATGGTCCCTACCTCTACATTTTCTCTTTGATGGTGCTGCACGCCCTGCTTGCTGCAACGCACCAAAGAAAGTTGCCGACTGGTCAGTGAGTGTCCACCGAGAGAGGGGGGATTGCTGCTGCGGGCCTGCTATAGGGCCCCATCAGGGCATTGTATGCCCTTGGCTCGGGGGTACACATGTTGGGGGATGTGTGGATGTATGCTGGAAATCAAATTTAAAAGAGAATATGCGACTGCAGGCAAGCATAGGGGTGATGTATGCTGATTAGGGCGTTGTTTGCATATATGGGCTGTTGATTTTCCTATGTACACACTGGGGTGCCGGGATGCTCACCCCTGCCAGCCTAGTGAGTTGGAGTGTTTTTTACGGTGTACTTTACTGTGTTTTCAGTATGAATAGTGCATGAAACCTCAGCTGTCATGCACAATACCATAATGGCGATCCGAAGGTGCATGCGCGGCAGGCATTCGCATCTCCTGCATCCCTGTATGGCTGTGTTTAGCTGAGTGGCTGACTGGTCATGCAATGACACAGAGGGATGCAGAGAATGCTGCTGCCAATAGCAATGATTGCCCTCATTCAGGTATTTTACCTGCTTGCTTTTATGCACATGTGACGGGTGGAAACCATGGGTGACACTAAAAGTAGAACCCATTAGAGCCCTCTCAGTGGAGTAGGCCCCTGATAGTGATGGAAACCTTTTAAATAGTTTAGTTAAACCTGTTAGATGCATTTCTTAGGATCATTGCGTCATGAAACCACATGATGGCAGTGTTGCCAAAGGAATGGACCTAAACAGCACTTTAATGGTCTGGCGTTCCCCTTTAGTTTGGTAAATAGAGACTCAGCCAGGTGGCATTGGCAACATTAACTGCCTTGCCATTGGTTGGGACTCGCAACTAAGTTGGAATAGCAACAATACAGAGGGTTCTAGGTTTGGAACTTGTCATGAGGGGATGCATTACAATGTAGTGGAGGAGCTGAGAGACAGCCATGGAGGATACCATTGGAATAGACTGTATGCTGTAACCTGTGGATTATGCTGTACTGAACTGTTTGCTGTGTGGCCATGGACGGAAGCCAAACAATAAAGACCATGTTGAGTTCACCTAAGAGTGTCTCTGGATCCCAGCAACGTCTGAAGTGCACCTCCACCCACACATGCCACACATACATGGGATGCCCTACCCTAGGTCCAAGAACCCCCTTCGGTTCAAACATAGCTTGAAAGAGACACTGGAGTTGGCAGCAGGAGTCCAAAAATTGGATGAATCACACCCTGGAGTTGCAAGCAGCAGCCCAAACATAGCTTGAATGACACCCTGGAGTTGCAAGAAGCAGCAGGAGCCCAAACATTACTTTAAAGAGACACTGGAGTTGGCTTCAGGAGCCCAAAAATTGGATGAATCACACCCTGGAGTTGCAAGCAGCAGCAGCCCAAACATAGCTTGAAAGACACACTGGAGTTGGCAGCAGGAGCCCAAAAACTGGATGAATCACACCCTGGCGTTGCAAGCAGCAGCAGCAGTAGGAGCCCAAACATTACTTTAAAGAGACACTGGAGTTGGCAGCAGGAGCCCAGAAGTTGACTGATACACCCTGGAGTTGGCAGCAGCAGGAACCTAGAAATTGGCTGGAAGGCACCCTGAAGTTGGCAGCGGCAGGAGCACAAACATTAGCTGGAAGGCACACCCTGGAGTTGGCAGCAGTATAAGCAGGAGGCCAAAAATTGATCTAAAGACATAAATATGTTTTGCACCATTTGGAAAGTGTAAAACGTGGCACCATGCTGAATCTAGTCGCATGCATCAGCCATTGGTGGGTGGAAATCCTGGCTGATCCATCCCTGATTCATTTTGACAAAGGTGAGTCTCTCCACATTTTTAGTTGACAGATGAGTTCTCCTCGCCGTAACTATGGCCCCCGCCGCACTAAAAACCCACTCAGATGGCACGCTACTTGCCGGGCAGGACAGCTTTTCCAGGGCAAACTCTGCTAGTTGCGGCCACAAGCCAAGTTTGGCTGCCCAGAAATCCAGCGGATCCTCAAGGTGTGTTGGCATGGTCATGTCAAGGTATGACATGACCTGCTGGTTGATGTCCTGCTCCAGGTCTTCCTGCTGCTCATGAGTAGCCTCACTATGCAGGTGTAGAAAGCTACTCATTAGCGACTGAAGACTGAGGCTGCTGCTGATGGAGCTGCTGCTCCTGCCAACCCCCCCAGCAGGCATGGCAGTGGAAGGTGAGCGCAGAGGTCCCCCCCCCCCCCCCCCCCGAGTCAGACCTGCGAGAGTATGGACCATGGCGCAGATAGGCATTGGCCAACTGACTACGCAGGATGTCTTTGTAGTAGTTCAGTTTGTCCTCCCTCTCGGCGGGTTTAAAAAATGCCCCCATTTTGTGCCGGAAGCGAGGGTCCAATAAGGTGGAGAGCCAGAAGTCATCCCGCTGACAAATGGAAACAATTCTTGGGTCATTACGCAAGCACGTGAGCATGCTTCCTGCCATTTGCGCAAGTGACTCGGAGGGACTACCTGTCTCCATCTCCATTGCATACTGCCACGGTGTGTCTGGGTCCTCTGTCTCACCTTCCTCAAAACCCTCTAGCTGCTCCTGCTCCTCCTCTCCTGTCCACTGACTAGATACCAGCCATTTCGCCAAGCCTAAACTGTGCTTCACTGGGCCACTCCTCCTCTTCCTCCTCCTCCTCCAGTTCAGCTCCAACGGGGTTCATGTTGCCATAAGATGTAGAGGCCATGTCTCCAGTGCCCTGACCAGCCATGGTTTCCAACATGTGCTGTAGTACATGAAGCAGTGGAATCACGTCTTTCATCCCGTAATCCTGCCGACTGACAAATAAAGTGGCTTCCTCAAAGGGCCTGAGCAAACGGCAGGTGTCATGTATGAGCTGCCACTGGTTGACATTGAAGTTACACAGGGGAGTCCCCCTATCCGCTTGGATCATCAGGAAATCTGTGATGGCTTTTCTCTGTTCATATAATCGGTCCAACATGTGAAGGGTGGAATTCCAACGGGTGGAAACATCGCAAATCAGACTATGTTGGGGGATACCATTCTGACGCTGTAGTTCAAGAAGGGTGTGTTTGGCGGTGTATGAGTGGCTGAAGTGCATGCAAAGTTTCCTTGAAGTTGTTAGGATGTCTTGCAGATGGGGGGAACACTTCAGAAACCGCTTGACAACCAGATTGAAGACGTGAGCCATGCAGGGGGCATGGGTCAGGCTTCCTTGGCGCAAAATGTTCTTCCCATTGTCGGTAACCATGATTCCCATTTTAAGTTTTCTTGGAGTAAGCCATGTTTTGGATTTACTGATGAATACATTTAAGCAGTTCCTCCACTGTGTGACTCCGTTCGCCAAGACAAACCATGTGAAGCACAGCGTGACACCTCTGTTCCCTGCACACATGGTAGACTGGAGGGGCACTGAGACTTGAGCCTACAGTGGAGGGTGAGGAGATGGCGGAGGATGATGAGGCCGAGTCGCACAGTGTCACGGGCCCAACGGGCAGGGAGCGCGGAGGCCGAAGCGGCGTGACCTGTCCAAGTTGCTGCTGCAAAGGGACCACAGTCACCCAGTGGGCCGTAAACGACATGTACTGTCCCTGACCATAGTTACAGCTCCAGACGTCGGCGCTGCCATGCACTTTGCTACACACGGACAGGCTCAAAGACTGGCCCACCTTCTGTTCAACAAAAATGTGCAGCGCTGGTACTGCCCTCTTGGCAAAGAAATGAGGGCTTGGGACTCTCCACCTCGGCTTGGCACAAGCCATCATTTCTCTGAAAGGTGCAGAGTCCACCACCTGAAAAGGGAGCGACTGCAGCACCAGCAACTTGGACAGGAGCACATTCAGCTTCTGCGCCGTAGGACGAGTGGGCGCATACTGCTGTCTCTTGGACATGGCTTCACTGATGGATTGCTGGCAGGATGCATGACTTGGAGGAGGAGCAGGAGCAACTGAGGATGGGTATGACGCACAGCTGCCTTCGGCTGAGGTGCTGGAGCCTTGGCTGGCAGAAATTTGGAGCGGCGTGCCACTTGGTGAGGAAGCAGGCTGGACCACCTCTTCGAAGCCTCGGTTCTCCCAGGCCGCTTTATGTTGACGCAGGGCCGTGGTGCCAACATTTGGGCCCTGGCCACGCTTCACCTTCTGCCTACATATCTTACATGTGGCCATGTTACCCTCCTGCAGATGCTTCAGGAAAAACTGCCGAGTAGCTACTTTTCCCACCAACAGGCCTCACTGATTCACTGCTACTGTCACCAACTCCAGGAACCCCTGCTCCACTACCTCCCGATAACGTAGCCTGCCGCGCAGCAGGTGCTCTACTCCGGCCCTGGCCCCGTTTGGCTCCAGGATTTACAATTGTGCCCCCATGCTGACTGCCAACCATGCTGCTAACACCTTGCTGCCTCAGCTGCTGACTCTGGGGCAACCTGCGCCCCTCTTCTCCTGATGACGATGAAGCCCCTTCATCACCCGGCTCCCAAGTGCGATCGGCTTCATCATCATCATCATCATCATCATCATCATCATCATCATCATCACCGAGTTGTGGCTGCACGCCACTGATGTTCTCGGTTTCCTCAGCAGTGTCTGGCGCAGGAGCTGGAACGCTCGCAACACCCACGACACTGTCCACATCACTATTTGTCTTCCTAGCTAAAGAAGCCACCTCCATTTCTTGGCTGGGCAGTAGCTGCTGACTGTCCTCTATCTGATCATCCTCCTCACTAAAGAGTGGAGCTGAACCCAAAGCATAGGATACGTCGCTGGGGGAGGGAACGGCGTAGGACAGAGGCAATGGGAGGACAGGGACTGCTCTCGGGGCATGTCAACTCCGGGTTGTGTCAGAGGAACCTACCGACCCTAGACTGGGGGTCTCAGATGTAACTTGTGATGATGTTGATGAGCGCGTTAACCAATCTACCACGGCAAATGCGTTACTGGTGGAGACACGACCGCTAGCAGATACTGGCAGATAGGTCTCTCACCGTGACTCCTGCTGCCACTCGCTCCTAGTCTGCTGCGACCTCTGCCTGCTGAATCTTGGCCTCTGCCACTCCTCTTTGAACATCCTTGCACTTGTCTGCCTGACATTTTTATGTATTTGAAATGCGCAATTGGTACGATAAAAAATGTGTTTACTTTAAAAAGAAGCTAAATAAAGTGAGGAACTGCTTCTCTGCACCAGATACTATGAAAATTGGCAATATGACATACCCTGCGGCCTAGTGTTTTGGCAGCAGACCAAAAACCAATTCAAATGCAATACTTTGATTAAGCTGAGGAAGGATGAACAAGCGTATTTAGTATAACAGGCTGCTAAGTGCAGGTTTGGGATGCCCTGCGGCCTAGTGTTTTGGCAGCAGGACCAAAACCAATTCAAAATGCAATACTTTGATTAAGCTGAGGAAGGATGAACAAGCGTATTTAGTATAACAGGCTGCTAAGTGCAGGTTTGGGATACCCAGGTGGGCTGGTTTTTTTTTGTTAAAGGCAGACCAAAAAATATTTAAACCAGTTTAAATCCAGTTATATTATGATAAATGCTTGTGTGTAACAGATAGGGTTAAATAAGCCACTGCATAGATGGCATGCACAGTGGCAAGGCAGATTTACAGCAAAAAGAACTGAAATTGAATTGAAAACTGATCTGGCTAATGAAGAAAAAAAAATTTTCACGGTCACTTCTAAGCTGTCCCTGGCTGGATGGTTCTGGTTTTTCCCTATCTTTCCCTGGCTCTGTCTACCTCTCTGTCTGCCTCTCTGACTCTCCCTGCCTGTCTGTAAGTCTCTCCCTGTCTGCAGCAACCTCCGTTCTGTCTGCAATGCAAGGCTGAAATGCTCACAAGCAAGATGGCCGCCACTTTATATAGCACGGTGACGTTACCGGGCTTCCTGGCCCTTCCTATGTCTGGACATGTTCATCCACCATTTTAGAATGCCTGTAATTGAAATAAATGGAGTTTAAAAGAAAACTTCGATCGAATTGCGGGGAAATTCGGATTTGTTCAGAATCGAATTTTCCATGAAATTCGGAACGAATCTGGGTTTGTCCAGATAGATTCGCTCATCCCTAGTACAGATCAAAACCTTGGACAGCAAGAATCCCAGGTTTTGATCTATTTTTATCAACAAAAAACAACAAATGTCCCTTAACTACGCCCCCACCTCACCCATCACCCTGTAAACAGGTTTCCAAGGACACCTCTGCCTATATTTCTCAAAAAAATACAGTGCCATTTCTACACTACTAGGGACAGGCTCTCAGAGTCCCTTACACAAATGGCTACATGCCTGCAGTGCAGTGACATCCGCATTGAAGGCATTTGCCAGATAACTACTGGCTGACAGCATTGATAGACCCTTTGTTCCACAGCAAAGTGTGTGTGTGTGTGTGTTTACTGATTGATTTTTTTACCTTCCAAGAGGGATGCCAAAATGGCATACTACAATGCGTTACTGTTCAAATGCTTGGTCGATGTCTATTATTGTGATATAGTCATGTAGAAGTCATCAGGGGGAGTGCTCTCTCCACTCCCTGACAGGAGCAGCAGTAGTCATTTAAGCCTGGAGTCCCTGATGATCATGCAGCCACACGCGGCCAGCACCCTACCAGCGCTATTACCCGGCAGCAGCTAAACTACCAAGTGGTGGCATATCCCCCCCCCCATCCCATGACGACATGGGCCCGGTAGGGGCTCTGGACATCTGTCATGCCCTGCAGTGTGGCTGGAGGATACTTAGTGCTGCGGGGGCTGTTGTGACTCCTAGACAAACCAAGTGCTCCTCCAGCACTTGGCTGGAGCAGCAGGCTGCCCTAATTACGGTGTCTGGGGAGCATTTAGGTTCCTTGCTTAAGAGCTCTTCAATCATGTCCTGGCCAAGAAACGAACCTGCCACCTTCCAGTCACAGGGCTGCTTCATTACCTCTAGACTGCTCCTGTTATGCTCCTGTGGTGCTTGTGGAGAGTCTGACATCCATAAATATGAATCTGGCCTGTATAATGCAAAATTTCACCTGCATACCTAATGCCACAGACTTGAGCATTGATCCCCAAGGATTGGAGCACCCTTGTTGTGGTGGCTGCTCATTTTGCATTTCCAGGTCGGCATGTTGGCATGGGCCCATCTTTTTAAAAGCTAGGGTCAGTGTGCCACTGCAACGGGTACTATACTATACTATACTATATCACAACCATCCATTAGTGTAAATTATGCTGCTCCCATCCTAAAATGACTGTATTGTTGAAGATACAACAGACTTCCAGCTTATTCTATTGCTGGAGTGACACTTGCTTGATTTACTGCAGTTTAAAGCTATGACAAATTATGACACTAGATGGCGCTTTTACCATTGCTTAAAGTGGACCAAAGCCCACCCTGGAGACTCCGGGGCAGGCATACATTCTCCCCTGGGGCATCCAGATTTGGGATGCCCAACTGTGTCAAACCCCCCAAGTTGCCCAAAAGCTCACCTTCATTCCCAGTCCAATCGCACATGTGCCAGCAGCTTCCACTTCCTTGTTATCCTTTAGCATGGCCTGTGCAAGGCATTTGTGAAGGGTAGCGGGAGATGCGGCTGCCAGCGCGCTCTGAATCGCTCAACTTTAGACAAGCTGTAGGACGTAGGGGCGGGAGCAGATCTGAGCGCGCTGACTGGACGAGAGGCTGCCCATGTATTGTAGGACCGAGGAAGAGTGAGTGAGATTGGGCAACCTGGGAGTTTCACACAGTGGGGCACCCCCGATCGGGGTGCTCAGGGGGCAAAGACCAAAACCCAGGATTTTGACTATGGTTTTGGTTCACTTTAAATATAGTTTATCTATGCATCTTACTGATGTGTTGTGTTTTTCTGTGCCATCAGTTGCTCTGATATTTTATTTCCTGTGTGTTATGCAGCATGTAAGGTGGCATTCTCTTCATGTTTCAGTAAAGCCAGTTCCTGTTATAACACTATTTATTACCGATAATGACTCTGCTGCACTCAGTACTCACACATGCAACATGTAGCATGTTGTACGTTGTGCAGATTACAATATATTGGATTCACAATTCATAAATTCAAATGTCGCATTGCAGAGCATATGGTGGATGCTAAGTCTAATAGGTTGGGTTCATTATTTAATGTATCCAGACATTTTAGGGATATTCATGGTGGGGACCTAACATCGTTTAAATGTATGGCCATTGAAAAGACACCTAGGAATTATTTACTCGGTGCACCACCAATCCACAAATGATATAAGAGGGCTATGTGCTGAGGGTAATTCCCTTGAAAGGTAATCCAAAAACAATTGCAATTTATTGCGGTTCCAGCAACCACCAGGGAATGAAACGATTGCACCAAAAGGCCCTCAAATAAGTACAATTAATTCAATTCATCCAAATTTAATTAATAAAAGGAAAATTCCAATCACTACATCATAAAAAAACAACCACTCACACACATACATGAGTTCATAGCAGGGTGCCACCCGTGGGCAAGGAAAACCAAAAGACAAAAACAAAAATATTTTTCTAATATTCACTAAATCCTAATCACAAATGGATACATGCATTAACTATGTGCAAAACATGATTCTGATTATCGGAAAAATAAAGTGCTTTAGTGCTAAATAAAGTGCTGAAAATATGTGCAACAAATACAATCCTATATATCGCCTACAATGTGATGCCCAAATGGATGGTGCCCCGCCGTCCCCTAAAACAGGAGATTAAATTCCACACGTTCCATGGCTAAATGCCCAGCCACTTCTTCAGGATATTGGTATATGGCCATTGAAAAGAAAAGGTTAATATAAGTCCAAGGGGAGGCGATGTTCATAAAAAATTATTTAGAAAGAGACCAAGTGGATCTTTGACATGGATACCAGGGTACCGAAAGGTTTGAACCACCGATGGGATGTGGACTTGAGTATAAGATAGTACTTTGCCCTTTATTTATTCTTATTATTTTTTGATTTATCAGTCTACATCCAAGTATCGTTTTTGTATATTAATTGTTGAGGGAGTAGGAGAAACAAATCATGCTATTTGGGTGACTGCTTAAATATTCATTAATTCATCCTAATGTATGCTTTAGGGGCTTATCATATGTAATTATTTAAAAACTTTTTTTTCTTCTATGAGGAATTGACATATAATAACCTTAATTCTTTCCATATCCTTCCATATCCTTATGAATATGATCAATTGTTGTCTGGATTTATAGACTGGAGGTAATATATTTTTTCATTGCTTTATTCATCTCACTCTATGAATGCTCTATATTTACTATTATTGCTTGCTTTCATGGTATCTATGTTGCCGAGTATGGGATCTGCCCTATGTACAGTCTTAGTATTATTGTAATCCTGTTAACTATTTATGATTATATGAATTGTTTTTTTCATTATGTATAGATCGTTTCAGGATTGATTTTGGCTAAATATTTAAAATGTGTTTTTTTTCTTCTTATTAACTAATTTTTATTTATATTAATTTTCTTACGATGAGGGTTTTGCATATAATTTCATGTATTTCTGCCCCGGCTGTATCGGTGGTGGCCTTACCCTCTGGTTGTTAAGATTCATGTTTGGGTTGTTTATCTGCCATGGAGCACTTCATACTGCTGCTCGCGTGTGCAGAGCTCACATTCTTCTTATTATAGGTATTTTGTATCTGACTTCGTGTGTAGATAATATAATATTTTGATTAGTGGCCCAGTGTATCGGAACTGACTTTTAGGGGCGGGTGAAGTTCTGCCTGTGGTTTTGTACTTTATAGTTGGGATTCAGTCTGGGTTATTTGCACCAGGCTGATCCCTCTTTGGGAACAATCGGCATGAGCAAGCCTTGTACGTCAATGAGTGGCTCCCCGCCCGCCTTGTGAGTTTTTCTTTTGTTCTGACTCTTTCATGTAGCTAATTATGTATGTTTAATTTACCTATTACTCTTTTAGAATTTATTGGCGCCATCCACTGCGGGGATAGGCTTTCAGGTAACTGTTATAAGCCGTTTGATTATGCATGTAAGATGTCATGATTATGGACCTCTTTTTGGTCCGAAACGCATAGACGTGTTTAGTGCATTCTTCACCAGGAAGGTTTGCCTCCATGGCTTTTTAATAGTTTTTGAAAATAAAGTTTGTGACGAATGTTTACTGGATCAACTGGCTGGCTACATTTTTCTGTTCTACCGCAAGGATTGTTGGAGCGGAGCGCTCCTAGCTGCTGCCGGAGGTCTTTTATCTCACCTGGGATAGCCACAGATTCAAGTAGGAACTGACTGTTACTACTTTGTCTGCAACATGTAGTAGCCTCCTTTGTGTTACAGTGAGTCCTGCTTCTGTTACCCTCCTCCATTGGCTGTCACAGGCCTTAGGGGCTCAGAGAGACTGCTGCTGTTAGCTTCCTCCACTGAATGTCATAGGGCCTATTGGATCAGAAAATAAAATGTGTAAAAGAACGGACTGTATTACACTGGACTATAATTCACACTAAAAGAAGACTTACAAACAGCTAATTTATAAACAAGAAACTGGGGTTCCCAGAGTGTTCAATATAAATTTGTGTTAAATAGAATGTATTACTCCAGTGTGGTGTTCAGAGTCAGAGCAGTTATCAACCTTTAATAACAGAATGTTTGCAAAATGAATGACTTTATTAATTCTGGCCCAATGAGCAGTTATGCATTGGTGACACCCACATAAAAATGGAACCAGGGATACACAAACGGCTCCTTTCTCCCCAAGTCTCCCCCTTCCATAGTGTGTAACAGGAGTGAATATTTGTAGTGTGTAGGTAGTGTGTAACAGGAGAAAAGAACTGACAATGAATTTTGTGCACTACACTAGCTCAATCTCTGCCCACTATAGATTTCAGTTGAAGCTTTGCTCTATCTCTACCTATCCACAGCCTCAACGCTGTGATTAAGGATTCGGGAAGGAGCAGTAGGGGCGGGCACTCATTGTTTTATTGTCTCAGGGCATGAGTGACATTACAGGGCAGTGGCTAGTAGTGGATTGGCCAGTTGTAACGCATCGTGTGTGACCCTTGCTGCATGGGCAACTTTCTGACACTCTAATCCACGTTTAGCAGTCAATTATCAGAGTTTCTTCAAACAAACTAGTGTGAAACTCGTGCTTGTGATGCACCGAATTTTCCCCAAAGTTTGGATCCAATTCCAGTTTGGATGATTCAGTTCGCTTCAGTTTGCTACATACCATCAAAAGGCACTTGGGAACTAGAAGGAATTCGGAATTCTGACTGGAAGAGGTCTGACCAAAGTTCAAATAAAATGCATGGTGGAGGGAGCGAGTAAGCCATGGGTTGCACAGCTGAACATGGCTGAGCTTTTCCATACAACCCCCACCCCCCCATTTTCAGATACTTCAATAAAAATATTTAGAATAGGCAAGCTAAAACAACTAATATATAATAAACTATGCTCTTTACTATACTGTTATACTGTTAAAAAAAAAAAAAAAAAACTTTGATTTGTCGGTCCAGGTTATTGGTGAAATATTGAAACTAAATGAAGACCCAAAGGTGCATGGAATTGTGCTCCATTTGGCTAACCCTAGTCCCAGAGTGGTGAATGCAGTGATACCAGATAAGGATGTTGATGGGTATGTAAAGGAAAATTATTATTAAATGTATATGCAGTATGTGTTTTCATAAGATTCTCAGTTATATAGATATATAGCCTGCCACCTACTTTAGATATACTCATAACTGAGTTATATTTAGCACTGAATTTATATTTCATTTATATATGATTTCTGGATATTGGCTTAAAATATACATTTTATTTTTCTTCCAATCCATTCCAGGCACTCCTTACTCCTGGGTTTCCTCCTCCTCACTGAGCATGTGACTGCAAGAAAGAAACAGGTGCGGCCCTCCCGGCCCATAAGTAGCAGCCGCCCCTTAATCAAATCAGTTTTTCTTTCTTGAAGTGGCAAGATGACTGTGTGAAGGTTAGAGATCGCTCTCAAGGTTGTTGGCAGTAAGCGGGGGACTGAACTCTGTCAGCTCGCTGCGTAGCCTTACTCCCGCGGCCCCCTCAGACCCGAGTTTATGCCTCCACAGCTTTGGCTGTTTTGGGGTCGTGAAGGTAAGGTGAAGCGACGGGGTCTTTGGGCGCTTATAGAGTATGTATGCTCTGGGCTGAAAGGCAAGTCAGCCGCAGGTTTTTTCTCTGGTGTACCTGCTGAGGATTATTTTCCCAACCCTTCCTTCTTCCGTCAGGCAGGTTTTTTGTTTCATTTTTAAAAAGAAAAAAAAAATATATATAAGAGAATATAAAAAGAAAAAAGGAAATGGAAAGAGGAAAAGCAGCGTAAAGGGCATACTGAAAAGGTTACAGCCCTGCGCAAGGATGACTTTTTCTTATAAAAAATGAGTGAGGAAATGCTTATTTTATTCTTTTTTACTTGTTTCACAAAGAAGCTTTTTCCCTGGTTGTGTCGCTTTAAGAGCAGTGCTGACGTCACGCTGGGCGTAGGCTCAGGCCAGGTGTTACAATTACTGGGGAGTGGTGTATGGGCACTCTCCGGAGTCTTGGCAACTTGAAGGTAAGAGACGGCCTCTCTGACATCCCCTCTCCCTCCTCGCGCTGCGCTCGGTGCCTCCTGCGGGGTGAGCGGGGGCCACGGGCTTCAGCCCTCCACGTTCCTCCCAGCCCTTCGCGTTCCCCCAGTCTCTGTGCCGCCCAGCCCCTCCTCTCTCTTCCATACCACGCAGGAAAGCCGGCTTGTGTCTTCCTTTGTTATAGTTTGTTGTATTATCTAGCCCTTGGTGTTTTTTTAATCAAGCTTATTGGGAGAATTATATATTTTTTTTTTTTAAGTTATCAGCTTGCTTGAATGTTATTTATATTATATTATATTGTATTATTATTATAATATATAAATTATATTATATTTTTATATTATATTGGATGGTTAGTTTTCTATTATATCCTCAATGGGTTTATAATGGATTTATTCTTGGTGTGCCACACACCCCGCTTCACTTCTAAATATTCATCACTTAATGGGTGAGCCAAATGACGTAGTGCAGAGAGGAAGTCTTGTAACGAGCCCCCTTCCGGCCTATATATACCTGGTACCTCCCTTCAATCACCAGTTTTTTTTTCTCTCTGCTTGCTGACAAGTCAGAAAAACTGACTGCAAAACGGAGGCACCTGACTCCGGTACCTTCGGCTCCACAGGACGAACTATGTGAACCTGTGGAATGGTCCGATGGATCCCCGGACGAGGATGAATGCGCCCTCAGATGACAGCTGAGAGCGGCGCCGGCCTCCACGCTCCGGACCTGCAGGTAAGTGTTTGCTTTTTTTAAAAATGCCGGCATGGTGGGAGCGGGCCGGCCGGTTCCGCTGACAGCGGAGCGGGCCGGCCGGTTCCGCTGTCAGCGCGGAACCGGCCGGCCCGCTCCCACCATGCCGGCATTTTTTTTTTTTTAATTTCAGGAAAAATTCGATCGGCACGAACCACAAAATATTCGGGTTCGTGCCGAATCGAATATTTCCTGAAATTCGGAGCGAATTCTGGTTCGTCCGAACCGGTTCGCTCATCTCTAATCAGGGGCATCCCGGAACCAGTTAAAACTAGTGGCCCTGAGGTCTGCAGTTCGGCACCTCCTTCAAAAAGGGGTGATTTGTCGAGTACCCCTTCAGGAAGAAGGTCAGGGGTTTTATTCCAACCTTTTTACAAACCCCAAAAAGGACGGGTCGATTCGTCCCATTTTAGATCTGAAAGATCTCAACAGATATATCCGCGTGAAGCATTTCCGCATGGAGACGTTGAGGTCAGCTTTAACAGTAGTTCGGCCCGAAGATCTTATGACTACCATAGACATAAGGTACACGTATCTGCATGTGCCGATATTTCAGGGGCATCAAAGATTCCTGAGGTTTGCCCTAGAAGACCAATATTTCCAGTTTGTGGCCCTTCGGTTCGGGATATCCTCGGCTCCAAGAGTATTCACCAAGGTCTTGGTGGGCCTTATGGCAATCTTCAGGAGCCAAGGGATATGTATCGTCCCTTATTTGGACGATCTCCTAATTTCAGCCAGTTCGAATCAGCAGATTTTAAAGGACACGCAGATGGTTCGTCGTCTCTGGAAGAATTCGGCTGGGTGATCAACTACCCGAAGTCTCATATCAATCCGGCGCCAGTAAGAAACTTCTTGGGCATGACTCTGGACACCGTCCAGGTCAAAGTTTATCTGCCAGAGCTGAAGGCTCGGCTAATTCAAGATCAGGTAGAGTGCCTTCTGGCTTGCCGGCAGCCGACTATTCGGTTGGGAATGAGGGTAGTAGGCCTGATGGTAGCCTGCTTCGAGGCAATACCTTTTGCCCAGTTTCACATGAGGCCCCTTCAATGGAATTTATTGGCAAGCTGGGACCGGACTCTGCAGTCGCTGGATCAGGTCTTTGTTCTGTCCCCCTTGACCAGACATTCTCTTCTGTGGTGGATGGACCCTCTGCATCTGTTGGTAGGCAGATCCTTCTTGACACCAC